>BSEG01000002.1:28260000-29737500 GCA_036245055.1 Diospyros kaki
AACTAATAGTTAAATAGATTTTAGCTATAAGACATACCTAATAAAGCACTCACATAAAAAATAAAAATAGATTTCTATAAATTAATTTTTAATCTTCATTAGGATTAAAAATAATCCTTGGGCCTTCTTCAAATGATATCTTTCATGGGATGCTCAAGTTGGGTTTTAATTCTTCATGGACTTTAATTCTTTTCATGGACTTTAATTCTCTATGGGCGTGAATTCTTTTTTTCTTCATGGACTTGAATTCTTTTTGGGCTTGAATTCTTTTTGGGCTTGAATTCTTCATTCTTCATGGGCTTGAATTCTTTTTGGGTTTGGAAGCCCACCTTCTTCATACCTATAAATAAGCAATTAAGTATTAGTAATAAATTATATATTATATATATTTATATGATATACTATATGGTATATTATATACTTATATAATATATAGATAATTCATGCATGCATTCCATTGAGTATATATATGTATTATATTTACATGTTTATTATAATATATTATATATTATATATATAGATATATATTACACATAACTATTCAATTAAACCAATTTAAAATCAAAACGGAGGTTATAATTATCACAAAAATTTTACAAAATTAACCACTAATCATACCCCCAACTTAAACATTGCTAGTCCCTTAGCAATCAGACTATACACTTGCCAAGCTTTATTCGCAATAACTGTATGAATGTAAAAATTTCAAATTCGAAACCGAGATGCATAAAATTGAATAAGTAATTTAGCATTCTAAATGAAATTTTTGGTTAAAGGTCATACAATCTCAGGGATGGCAATTAGCATAACCAACACACAAACTTACTCCCTCGAAGTTTTGACTTCAAACCTTACTATGGATTTTTCCTCCAATAAAAAAGGATTCCTCAGGTGTACACACAAGAGGGTGCACCATTATAAGAGTGAATGTAGAACAAATTCAAAACTTGGTGTCATCCCAAATACAAAGAACGTATTTTCATGAAAAAACAGGGAAAATGACATAGTTTCATGACTGGAATAATGCTCTAGATGAGTAACTTTTGAATTTAAACATGATTCCCTACTCCAAACTCGAATTCTGAGATCACATGATTTATAGCATTAAGAGGGACCAGACCAGGTTGTAATGGGGCTATGGGGTTAATACTAGTTGTCAAATAAAAGGGTAAAGTGTGCAAATGGTGTGTTGAAATTTTTTTTTTTTTTTAACACTAATATCAACTGGACATTTTTTTTTTTTTTGAAACACTTGTGTTGAATAGCTGAGATAATTCCCTTTTTTTTCACTTTTTTTTTCTTCTCTTTTTTTTCTTCTTTTTTTTTCTTTTTTTTTTTAAATATGAAAATAGCTAGACAGACTAATTCCCATAAACACACCAGGTTAGACAAAATTCATATGGTTATGGATTAAACGAGGGTAACGAAAAAAATTGTACTACAATTGGCTCAATGGGCTAGCAAGAGAAGTTAATGTAAAGAAAGAAAAATGTTAATAGGCCCAAAGATGAAAGAAATTGATCCCCCTATCATGCTTCAAAACAATGCTACTCAGTCATCTAATTCAGAATTTGAAACAAGTCAAATTCATCAGCTATCATACTAGACATTCAAAGCAAATTGATGTTTTGAAGCCATTGAAAAGATGAGATAAACAATAAAGCATATTTAGAGTAAGTGTTATTTCACTCAGAATTAACGGTTATTAGTCTCAAACACTCACTTGGGTAATAGTCTCCACTTCTATTGAGGGATCATACAATGTATTAATCAGTTAATTACTGTTACCTTTGACTTTATGACCAATAACCAATTTTAAATTTTGAATACCCGATGAATGCAAATTACTTGTTCTAATGCATATACGTTTTCAAATAAGAAATCAATGCATTCATATTCCGTATTGCAAACTTAACCAGCTATTAGTGCATAACTCCAAAGCTTTAGGAATAGCATTATTTAAAACACACAATCTTTTTTTTTTTTTTAATAAAAGCAGATAAAGATAATCAATTCACAAAAGTCTACAAGCATGCAATAGCAAATTCATAGTTAATCATGAACCAGATAATTCATAACTAGACCTTACACCCCCCAACCTGAATTGCAGTAATAAAATAGGATTGTTAGGAATACCTGTAACTCCACAAGTCCATAGATTTACTGTGAACTACTAAAACTCAAACAAACAAATGAGCATACCATATAGTTATATATTTTCACACCAAAATAAAAATTTCATGCAAGTCATAAGATAAACAAAATGCGTCTTAAGAGTACAAAAAGTACTCCTTACTCAGCCATCTAATCATAGACTTATCTAATAATATTCCACAGTTTTTTTTTTTTTGAAACACAACCAAGAAAAATCCTACAAGTTGCACAATAATTAGATGCGTCTCAAGAGTACAAAAGTACTTCTTACTCAGCCATCTTATCAAAGAGCACTCTTCACAGTGATAAATCTAAATTAATCGGACCTTTTTTACGTTTGTTTCTGATTGCCTTAGACCAGTCTATCCTAGGCTCATAAGGATCGTGCTGTGGAACATAAGTGTGTAATTTCTCTAACAGCTCCTCAATGGTAGATGCAGAAATGAGAATCTTTCTTGCTGAAAGAGAAATGAACTTTTGATCGACAGCTTGATCAAGAAACTAGAGCAACCTATCGAAAAAATGGTTAACATTTAAAAGTCCAATGGGTTTGGTATGTAGACCGCTCTTGGCCCAAGAGATTATACAGAAGATTTCTTCAAGTGTACCAAAACCTCCTGGTAAAGCAATGAAGGCGTCTGACTGATAAATCTTACAAGCCATGCGCTCAGACATAGAATTCGTTTCTATAAGTTGACCACGTGTAATCTCGGAAATATGTGGTTCAGCCCAAGGGATTGGCATTACACCTACCACATATGATTTTCCAAAATGTACAGCTTGTGAAACACAACCATTCAATCCACGACTTCCCCCTCCATATACCAAATTAATTTTTCTCTCTCCTAATTTTAGGCCAAGTTTGCTTGCTGCAAGTGCGTAACAACTATCGCTCCCAAGCTGAGAGCCACATAGTACACATATGGTCTTGATTCGACGAACTGACTGACCTTCCATTTATATTTGTTCCTTCTGTATGCCCTGAAAAGAGGTTTGGTGATCAAAAGCAGTTATACAAAAATTCAACAATAAATAAACACAAACAAAAATCATGCATTTGTACAAGTAGTTGTGATTGTGGCTCACATCTTCCTCTGGTTTTACGTCCAGAAACGGCTTAAACACTTTTTATGAAGTGGGGATAGGCTTCCCATCCAATTTTCTTATAGATTGGCAAACAGGGTCGTTTTTAGTCAGATTCCCAAGACTGTAGCGTTGGTTATCACTTATGAATTGAGTCCATAAAGCAAGAAGTTCTCTTTGCACTATTCCACATGGATGCGTCTCAAGAGTCAACCGGATATCATCCAAAGACTCCTTACTCAGTCCATCCTTTATGAAACTAATTTTATCTTCTCGATTTACGGACGTAAACCCCACAGATTTGCATCGTGTGTTACATGTCCAACGAGCACACTTGTGACAACCATTCACTCTTTTTGCTCTTCGTTTCTTCGCAAAACTACTCTTTCCTAAACCTGGAAAGTGCTTAAAACTAGGTGAAGTTTCGCCAGCTAATCGAACTTTTGCTTCGATCAGCCAACGAATATCTTCAGGGATGCTATTACGCATCAATATTTTAAGTCTTTCACACCTACCAGCATAAATTTTTTTCAAATCATTCATTGGGAGAGATGGATAGTACTTGCGAATTTTTGAGAGTTGAAGATCCATTTTTTTTTATTTTATAAATTAAAAGACAACTATAATAAGAGAAAAGTAAAAACTATGAATTTTATAAAAGGGACGAGAGTACCTGATTGGAGAACAACACGAAAGAGAGAAGACTGAGCTTACTTGTAGAAGTGTGGCTTGCTTCATACAGATATGCAGTCTCTTATAGAGCAATGGGCGTCACTATTCTACACTTGGCTCGAGACATGTCATAATTGCACTGACACACTTGGTGTCGTCTAGCATCATTTTTCAACATTTGGTAGTGTGCCTCTTTCTTTATAGGGCAGTGTGATCGCACTGCTCGAGAAAAGTGGCTACCACCAACGTCAATTCTGTCTCTTCTTTTCTTTCTAAAATAAATAATAAAAAAAAAATAAATAATAATAATAATAATAATAATAATAATAATAATTTTTTTTAATTTTATTATATCTATTTTTTTCTTTCAATATATATTTATTTATTTAAAAAAATTTGTTTTATTTTTTTTTTTAGAATTTTTTTCTTTTTTTCCAGTTAAGGATCAAATGAGTGGTTACCCACCTAATTGTATAATAACTCTCATTCATTACACCACTTTTAAAATTATTTTCAAAATTATGTAAATTAATTTTTCTCATGAATGCACGTACATATTTTGAAAATGTATCATTCGGAGGTGTTGATTTTATTACATTAGAGCACAACACATTAATTCGCACAAACACCTCACACATGTCTGGTTTAATTTTATCCCCAATAACATAGACTATCTTAAAAGGTAAAAATTTAGACTTAAATGTAGATAGACCTATGACATCTTCACATTTTGGCTCTCGAATTTTATCTTCTTCTTCCTCCCAGGTTTTTTCTTCTAAACTTGTTTCCTTTTGGTCCAATTTTTCTTCTATGACAGGGTACACCATCCTTGGGTCATTGGGTCTCTCAATTGGGTCATCACTCTTAGGAATGGGTGTTGGTTGGACTGACTCATGACTTATGGAATTTTGATTGGGTTGGGTTGGAAACTCGTCAAGCTCACTTACACTCAAGGTTTGTGTTAACAATGTCAACTCATCTAGAATATCACCTAAGGCCTTAGAGGTTTGGTCTTGAAATTCGGCCACTTGTGTAATAAAACTCATTTGACATTGCATAAACTCATGAAGGGTGTCCTCTAAAAAATTTTCATCCTGAGGCTGATAAGTATCAAATCTAACCCCTTGTTCCAACTTGAATTGGTGAGACACTAAAGAGAAAGGTTCATGAGATTGGAACAAAGAGTCATCACTCCAAGAATAATTCCAATGGTCATAGGAATTGGGAAAATCAGTGTAAAGATCTGGGTCGTAGCCCGACAAATAATAATTCTCTCTCTGATTCTGGTTAAAAGAAAATCTCTCCTCACTGGGCTCGAGATGGCCAAATGCATTAGAAGACACAGAAATGTTAAAATACTGAGACAGATAGAATATGAAAATGACAATTCAATGACAGATAATGATGTTAATGAATCAATTAATGGTTCAATAATCATACCTGATCGTAGTCTCTTGCACTGTTCAGTAACTAATAGTTATCTAAAAATATATATTTTTTATTTTTTTTTAATTTTTTTTATATTTATTTATTTTTTTGTTTTTGCCTCAATCTCCCCGTATCCCGCTTGGCCCGCCCATTTGGTGGGTGACTACACTCTCACCCTGCAATTAAAACACAAAACAAAACACAATAAAAATTTTATATTTTTTTTTCTTTTATATTGGTGAGAGATTTATACTCATCAGTGTACGAGTGCAGTTGTAGTCCAAATTTAAATTTATATTTTCTGGATGAGTCCAAGTCGTCCACTGAGAGATTTATTTATGGCAAAATAAAAAGAATGTCACACATAAACACACACACTTTGACAAATTGGCAACAAGATTTTTTATGGGTTTTTTTTAGACAACATATACGAGGAAATAAAACAAAGCAGAAATTGAAATAATTACTGAATGTAAGAATATGAAATTGGATAGTACTTGGGTTAAAACAATTTCAGTGCCAACCCTTTGATTCCCAAATTTTAATAGATAAGGTTAGTAACATTAATTTAATTTCAGATATGAGGGTTTGTTATTAAATGCAATTAGAGATGATGATAGTTCTAATTTAAGCAATTCCCATACATGATATGTGAGATTCTAATTTAAGCAACTACCATAAATCCAATTACAATTAATATACAAAACAACTAAATTAATCATCCGGGTTTGGGTGTGATAGCATTTCCAGTTCTAGTAACTTTCATACATGGCATGAAAGCTCTAAGTTAGGCTTATGCTCCAATCCAAACCTAGTGATTTCTTAATTTAAAAATACACACTCATATTGAAATTTAAATTAATATTACTCATTTAAAGCGTAGCTTTCTTTGGGAATCATTGGCGTTGGACACTGTCCTTGCCTTAACCCAAGATTGGGTTTAGCTACTCATCTTTATTTGTAAATTAATTAACAGGAATTTAAATTGCGTAATTTAAATGACAGAATTTAAATAACAGGAATTAAAATAGCAGAAACTAACCGGCCATTTAGGCGGTGAATATTTAAAAGACAAGAATTAAAATTACAGAAATTTAAAAGGCACAAACTAACCGGCCATTTAGGCAGTGAATAATAAAGTAACAATAAATGACATAAGAATTTAAAAGAAGAAAGAAATGAAGTAAGATCACAAGAGAAAATAATAAAGAAAATGAGAAAGAACAAGAACAATTCTCAAAGAGAGAATTATAAGGAAACAACTAAATTTTTATTCAAGAATAATAATCACACCTACAAATGCAATCAAGTGACCTATTTATAGGCCACAAGATGCAATACAAACCACACAATTTCAATTATTCAACTAGACATAATTATATCTAATGGGCACTCACACACTTAAAGTTAAATGAATTTTAGCTATAATACACAATTAAAGTTAAATGGATTTTAGCTAAAATACATACCTAATAAAGCACTCATAAAGTTAAATAGATTTTAGCTATAACACACAACTAATAGTTAAATAGATTTTAGCTATAAGACATACCTAATAAAGCACTCACATAAAAAATAAAAATAGATTTCTATAAATTGATTTTTAATCTTCATTAGGATTAAAAATAATCCTTGGGCCTTCTTCAAATGATATCTTTCATGGGATGCTTAAGTTGGGTCTTAATTCTTCATGGACTTTAATTCTTTTCATGGACTTTAATTATCCATGGGCTTGAATTCTTTTTTTCTTCATGGACTTGAATTCTTTTTGGGCTTGAATTCTTTTTGGACTTGAATTCTTCATTCTTCATGGGCTTAAATTCTTTTTGGGTTTGGAAGCCCACCTTCTTCATACCTATAAATAAGCAATTAAGTATTAGTAATAAATTATATATTATATATATTTATATGATATACTATATGGTATATTATATACTTATATATTATATAGATAATTCATGCATGCATTCCATTGAGTATATATATGTATTATATTTACATGTTTATTATAATATATTATATATTATATATATAGATATATATTACACATAACTATTCAATTAAACCAATTTAAAATCAAAACGGAGGTTATAATTATCACAAAAATTTTACAAAATTAACCACTAATCAATGGGCCGACCCGAATTTGGCCCACAAAGGAAACGGGCCGGGCCAGGCCAAGAAAATGGAAACTTAGGCCCGGCACGGCCCCGTGGCCCTCAATAAGTGGGCCAAAGTGGGTAGGGCCGGGCCATGGGCCTGTTGGGCAGGGCCGGCCCATGGACTTGGCTATTTGGGCCGGGTCGTGAGCTATTTATTTTTAATTTTTTTATATATAATTTTTTAAATATATTTTTTTATTTTTTCTCAAATGTAACTAATATTTTTTAAAATATATTTAATAAACATATTAATGTTTTAAATATGTTTAGTAAACTGTTTACAGTAAACATTAATAAACATTGTTTACTTATATTAATAAACATATTATGTTTACTTACATTAATAAACATATTAATGTAACTAATATTAATGTTTACTTATAATTTTGATGTTTGTAAAATTATGATGTTTACAATAAACATTATGTTTACAAAAATTACACTAAAATTATGTTTACAAACATAATAAACATTATGTTTACAAACATAATTATGCTTATAAATATTACAATAAAATTATATTTACAAGAAACATAATTTTTAATTATTATGTTTATAATTATTAAATACAAATATAATTTTTTAAATATTTTTTTATTTTTTAGTAAACCAAGCCGGACCATTTTAGTGGGCCAGTTGATGGGTCGGCCCACGGGTCAATTTGATGGGCCGGACCGGGCAGGGCCGCGAGCCACGTATTACTAGCCCGGCACAGCCCTTATTTTATTAGACGAGTCGGCCTAACCCGTTTGCTACAATAACGAGCCGGACCGGGCCGAGCTATGAGACGGGCCGGCCCCCCCGGCCCAGTTCTCATCTCTACCCGTGCATGTTGTAGGGAGAAGGGCCAGTCAGCCAGGCAGTCAGAATTTGCTCTTAACCAGGGTTCGTTAACCAGAGTTAAGAAAAACTTTCACAGAAGGACAACAAACATATATACGATACACAGAGGGCACACATTGAGGTATAGAGACAGCGAGGGAGAGAGGGTTTGCTTGGATTGGGTGAGAGCTTGCAGAGGACCACCACTCCGATCCAATTCTCTAGCCGTTTCAGCCTTCTGATTCGGATTGCTTTGCGCCTTTGAATCTCTCGACGAACGTTTCGCGTCCGTTTCAGGAGGAGTCGCCGTCGTCTCACAGATCTCGCAGTCTGGTAAGTTCAGCGCCTCGATTTCTTGCGGTTTCAGAGTGCCGTCTTTTAATTAGGTCGTTAATTAGCTTGGTTCTGGTTCCGATTTCGATCGGGCTGGTAAATGTCGGTCGCGTCTTAGTCGGTGTTGAGATCGATCCGGTTTGGTTTGTTCTTAATCTTCACCGATTGTGGGGGTTTAGTTGGGTTTTCTTGGATTTGGTTCAGATCTCATCCCAATTGCTGAGATTTGTTGTTAATCAAGCATGTACTGAGAGATTACATTTTGTTTCTCTCGGTATCTTCTTTTTCCGCCGGATCTTTGACGGGATATTTGGTTTCTCTTTCATTTTGTATGGATTTGAATGGTAATATGGTAGGACCCCCACCCAAGTGGAAGAACCCTGGCGGGTGGCCCCGAAGAAGAAAAAAAAAAAAAAAAAACCAAAGGGAAGGACATACCTGTCATGTATGCACACCTGGTTCACATATACCTAATAATGAATCTGACAACGAAAGCATAACCACAACCTAAGCATGCATCTCAAAACCCAACTAACCTACAAGGCTACAAGGTTTATATACATACAAGCTAACTCAAAAACAACTCAAAAGAAACAATAACCCTGTCATATAACTCTGCCCCCATGGTAAGACTGTACACTGTCTGCTTAGGTAGGCCCGACACCACTACACTCATCTCCAGCTTTGCCTTTGCTCTTGCCCTTACCTGGAATGAAGAGAAACAAGAACGAGTCGCAAGACTCAACAAGCATATAAGAAAGAAAGGCTGACAAGAGTAAGGAAGTTAAAGATTACCCGCAACCAAGTGCAAAACTCATGCAAAGGATGACAACCATTCATATATGAAATAACAGGTACCAACTGCATAACAAAGATATGCACATACTGGAGCTTGGGGTCCAAATAAAATGCACTAGCACCCAAGTCCATAACACAAACCTGCTGTTGCCCTGAAGACAAGTTGTACATGTAACTCGAGCTGAAACTCGCTCAAGTGGGAGCGACTAACACCCATAACTTGAGCTGAAGCTCATTCGACACACTAGAACGTCCGTGAACATAAACTCGGTTCGGATTACCCAACATCATACAACTGTAATACTAGAACTGACACCAAGAACCATACAAATGCATAATAAATAAGGGTGGTGGTGTAGTAGGCCATAATGTGATACAAAGCCCTCATAAACCATGTATCATGCCAAGCCTCGCCCATATAGGAAATCATATGCTGAATGAAATGCTTGTGTCAACCTAGGTATTAAATCAACCTAGCATGCTCGTGTCTAAGCACACAAGTCACATGTAACCCCCAAATGTATAATCCCGAACCCTTGCATGCATTTGGGATGAGAAAATATGGAAAATCACATAAGCACATGCATTGTTCTCTCGGCCACAATATCAACCTCCCTGTGAGCATATAAAATAACATAGTATGGGAAGCCATAGAAACCGTATCCATTATCCACACAGTAACCTATCTTCATTCTACAAGAAATTAGAGAGGGACACTAACTCTCCGTGGCTACTAGAATAAGACCCAATCAAGCCCCTCCAACTAGAAAATACCAACATGCAAAAATCCCAAAACTCGACTCCTTCTAAAAATAATCAAATTGACTAAAGATTAACAAGAACAGAGGGAGCAGGAGCTCACATGCGGAAGGAGAAAGGGAAGAACTTATACTAGGAGGAGAAGACTTAGAAGAGGAGAAAGAACTTGCCTGAAATGAGAATAAAACCGACTCCAGAAGCCAAGCCCAACTCTTTATTCTTCTTTCTCTCCTTCTTCTTCCTCATTGCTCTTGGCCAACTCTTTGTAAATAATCCCCTTCTCCTGATTCTTCCTTGATATATATATATATATGTATGGAGCAAAGGGAAGTAGAGGAAAACACATGGCAAGAATGGAGAAAAAGTTCCCGACATGTTGCCTGAATATTCGAATTCGGAGTCAAGAAAATGGCATGGGAATTGATGATAGCGGAGGACATCCGAATACAATAAGAAAACATTCGGATATAATGGATTGATGATTGTGAGAGCCATTCAGATATGGTAAGGAACATTCGGATGCAAGAAACAAAATTGAGCAAAGGGTATGTGAGTGATATTCGGATGTGCTAAGGGGATATCCGAATGTGAAGAGTCCCATCCGGATGTGAAACAAGCCATTCGAATGCTAGAGACATCAAGCAAAAAGGCATATCCGAATGTGCCTTATCCCATCCGAATGCAAGAGGCATTAAATGAAAAATGGAGATGCTGGACAAATTCAACATATCTTCGTATTCTGGGCATAACTCTCTCGTCCAAGCTCCGATTGAGATGATTCAAGATGCTATGGAACGACAAGAGAAAGATCTACAACTTTCATGTTTTGAGTTTTAAGAGATTCAGGCTGCATCATGGTCGAAATCGGGCTGCAAGGGGAAATCAAATTCCTAAAACATGGGGTATCCGAATGCCTTTGTTCATATCCGAATGCCACAAGCCATATCCGGATGTCTCACCCCCACATCCAAATGTCACTCACAAAAACACAAAGAAGACATCCGAATATGCTAGCCTTTCATCTGAATACAAAACTCAAAGCCAAAGGGACATCCGGATATCTCATATGCCATCCGAATGTAAGACACAAGAGCCATGAGGCACATCCGAATACCTCATATGCCATCCGAATAAGGCCCAAAACTCACATATCTGAATGCCTAGGCCCTCATTCGAATACCCTAGCCTATGTTCGGATATCTAAGCTACAATCCTCACATACATTCGGACACAACACCAAAATCTAGTTTAATCACTTAGCTTACATGCTTAATCATTATCCAACACAACCATACTCTAACCATTAATCATAACAAGATCAAATTAGCACCAAGGCATGCAAAATCATACCTGAGTCTCAACAACGAATCGTTACAAATATTGAGTCCTGTTAGTTGTTTATTAATGGCTTATATGTTGAGGGATTGTATTTGCTTCCTTTCTAAAAGTTTATGTACTATATCCAAATTTACAGGATAATTAGATTTATTATCTATTGTCTTTTAAAACTGATAGACTTAGATGCTATTTGCTTGCAAGAAGGCTAGAGTCTAGTTTGTATTCACTGGATTCAGCCAGTATTGGATATTCCGTGGACATCTTTTCATTGATTTTCATTCATTTTGGTTATTAAGGTCTTAACAATTTGGTCCATTGTCATGCTTTTTTGTCATTTCCTTGTTAGATGCCTCATTTGTAGTCTAGGTTGCATGAAAATGGAAACGGGAAATGGGAAACGGATGCGATACGAAATGGAACTGAAAAAATATTATTTTTTAAAAACATAGGAAACGGAAACGCAGGGGAAACATGTAAATAAAAAATATAGGGTTTTTTTATAAATATAATTTTTAATATACAAAATTATAAAAAATAGTTATTCAATCTAAAAATAAACATAAATTTCGTAATGCATACAAAACAAACATAAACATGAGTTCCATCATCCATAAACTATGACTCATTAATTAAAAACAAACAACAACAACATATCCAGCCGTTATCCCACTATGTGGGGTTGGCTACATGAATTCTAGACTTCTACGTGGGTTACATCCCAACAGATAGTTTGTCTAGAATTCATATTTGGATCCGACTAGATTTTACGCTGGCTGTCGGCTACCTAACGCAACCCTCCTCCTTTATCCGGGCTTGGGACCGGCAGTGGATAATATCCCCTGACGGAGTAATGATGAAATGAAGTTTGAACACCATCTTCACATGGAGAAATTTCATGAGATGGTGGTGAATGAAGATAATTGATATAGTTGTGTTCCATAACTTAATTAAAAACAAACAATAAATTTAAAAAAAGAAAATAATCTAAAATAATACAATTTATAAATGTTCCTACACTTCATCATTCTCTTTCTCTATGATCTCTTGGACATCAACCAAGTCCAATATCATTTAATCAACACATCAACTAAGATCACACTTCAATTCATTCCCAGCCTAACAACTTGAATCAGTACAATTAAGAGGAACGATGAAGATAGAGAGATGAGAGAGTCATTAAAAGCATAACAGTTGGTGGGTTGGGATGAATAACAAAGTCAGCTCTGCTAAATGCTAAGCATCTATTGAGTTGAAATGAGAGTGGACACATCCCCTTAACTGCCACCAGACAAATTTCACTTTCAAATTAAGGAAACAACAATAATTTAGTTTGTAATAATTCTGAATGAGTTTATTTGATCAAATAGGGGTAGCTTCAAAATTAAGGTGACATGAATCAACAACCCGAGCAAGAAAAGTTTCCCAACTTTCCATCACTCTGAAAGATTATAACAACACAATCAAATTATCACAATGAAAGCAAAATCATTAGCTTATGTACAGGAATCAGACCCTTTCAACTTCAGGCAGATAGCTACTTTATGAATTTACATTTTTCTACCTTCATACCTGATTGTTATAATTTGACTTAAACAATACCAATAGATGCCATTGTAATGTAAAACCAGTAAAGTAAATGGATTGGATGGTTTTGGTATAAATTTTTAAACATTACATGACATATATTAATTTTATAGAAATAAAAATCACAAAAAGTTGATTCCATGTTAGTTTACTTGGTTTTGTTATTTTTTTTAGATAATTCTATCCTCGTTGAATACTCCAAAATCCCAACTGCTTCGAGCTGAGAGAATCAGAGAACTAGAGAGAGAGAGAGAGAGAGAGAGAGAGAGAGAGAAGAATGAGTTATTTGTTGACAATGCTTACGAAGAAGAGAGGTCGATTCTATCATCAGAGACACCATTGACATTGTTCTCATCCTTTGCTTTAGTCAATCCACCAATTGCGTTTGCCTCCACCTCGACAATGTCGTATGATCCCTTCCCCTATTTTCTAGGGTTTCTATTTCTCTATGTATTGTTTTGTTTGTTTTTTTTTTCTCTAATGTCACCAGTCACCTTCAGATTTGATTCCGCTTCATAGGATTTTTCCTTATCCCTTTCTTGGTTTCTGAGGACTAATAGGCATACTTGATGCGAAAACTTAATGCAAATCACAAAACTCATGTGATTGAGAAACTCAAGGTTGTTTTTGTTCTGTAGTGATATCCAAATCATCAAGTAATCCAGTTTTTGTTCCCGATAATCAAAGCAAGGTATAATTAAAGATGTATTAAGTGGTTTGAGTGTTGCTTTAAATCACCCAGCAAGGTTTTCGTTTTCTTTGGTATGAGATCTATGATTTGATCAATGACAAATTTCTAGATTGTTTTGCACTACAGAGATATTTGGATGGTCTGTTTTTGGGAATAATCAAATTTCATTTGCTTATTTCACTAAAAGTAGTTTTCTCTTTATTCTGTACTTAATTTGGAAGTTCATCCATGGTGCAACTAATTATCTTGATTGCTTTGTTCTGTCTATCTCTTTTGTTGACAACAACTTTCTAAATTATTGAGGGAGGTATCTGTCACGACCCTGGGGGTATGTTTGTAATTGGGGAAAATTAGTTAGGTATAAGCTATTAGGAGGGCTAACAGAAAGGGTTCAAGAGGTTAGGCGGGAAAAGAGAATAACTAACTTGTACAACAGCTAGGTTGTTAGGTTAGTTAGAGGATTGATAACAGCTAGAGGCTCTATAATAGAGACCCTTGGCAAGATGGAAAGGAGGCTATGAATAATATGGATTATCCTTGCCTTCCTCTTGTTCTCCCGCTCTCCCTGTTCTCTCTCTCTTTTGCTCACTTTCTCTTTTTCTATCTTTCCCTCTCTATCTCTCACTCTCTCGTTCTTGCAATTACTGAAATTGATTAGCCCTAATCCAAGGGTTTGACAAAGTGGTATCAGAGCAGATTGGTTCGGTGATGGGAAGTAGCAACAATAGCGGAAGGAACAATCTTGGGGCCTAGTGCGATTGAGGAGCAAGTAGCGATGGTTGAAGGAACACCCCTGAGGTAACTGGAGGTGAGGTTGGAAACCATGGAGTTCGGCATGAATCATACCCAAGAGGCCATGCGCCAAACGAGGGAAGAATTGGCTGAGTGGAAGGAAGTCATGTAAGCGACATCGGAAAAGCAACAAGAAATAGTCGAAAGATGCCAAGAATCGGTCTAGAGGTGTCAAGAAACTGTGGAACAACAAGGGTGGGGGATCAACAATATGTTAAATATGTTGGCCTCTTTGCCACAGTTCCGGTTGCCACCGAAATTTCCGCCAAGGCAGGCGTCAGAGCTGATTTTGCCGCATTAAGGCAATTGCTCGGGTTGGAAGGAGTTCTATAGGAGGTGGAGCAGCAGTTAGTTTGAGAAAATCTAGGAAGAAGTGTGCAACTGGTGGTGCACAACCATGCACCCATGCCAAAGCTGGAGATACCCTTGTTCGAGGGAAAGAGCCCAAGGTGGTGGCTAAGGCGGTGCGAATGATTCTTTCAACTCTATCGAACTCCCGAGGATCAAAAAGTGACTCTTGCGGCAACATATTTGAATGAAGTAGCAGATTCTTGGTATCAGGGATGGGTCCGAGACAGAGGGCTGCGAGGGGGTTGGAGAGCTTTCTCAGATGGCCTTTGTGAACACTTCGGAGAGAAGAAGATGATAGATGTTATTGAAGAATTTAGTAAGCTAAAGTAAGAAGGTACTTTAATGGAGTACCTTGCTCGTTTCGAAGATTTGAGATCATTGGTATGTACAGTTTAGCCCGGATTTACTGAATAGAATGTGGTATCAATTTTTGTGAGTGGGTTGAAGGAGGAGCTATGACCCATGGTAAAGATGATGACACCCACATTGGTGAGACAAGCTGCAGAAAAAGCGAGGCTGCATGAAGTTCCCTATGAGCCGAGTCTATTGGCGGGGTAGTACGAGAGTGGTAACTCTAGGCCTTTGCTTACATGGCCTAATCAAGAGGCCGCCAAAGAGTACCTTCCAATAATAATGGCACTAAGGGTAACCTGTTGGAGCAAAAGAGACAATTAGGTGCTATGCTTTAGGTGTGGAGACAAATATAGACTCGGCCATCAATGTACAAGACAACTGATGAATATGGAGGGTTCTGATGGGGAAGGAGTAGGAGAAGTAGAGGATGTTTTCCATGAGGAAACAGGTGAGTGCAAGGTGATCATTGGGAAAAGATCACAGCTGCATTTTATATAGACTGATGGGTTTGAAGGAAGGGCTGAGGAGCCAGAGACTGTGAACCCGGCTACACTTCTACTACTCAAAGGGGAGAAGCAAGAGAATAAGAATGAGAGACGGAAGCAACAAGTATTGAATGCAGGAATTGGTTGAATTGTAGTTGTTGTAGTGAATGCTTGAGGACAGGAATTCTTTGAAGGGGTGGGGATTGTTACAACCCTGGGGGTATGTTTGTAATTGGGGGAAATTAGTTAGGTATAAGCTGTTAGGAGGGCCAACAGAAAGGGTTTAAGAGGCTACGCGGGAAAAGGGAATAAGTAACTTGTACAACAGTTAAAATGGCCTGCGAAAAAAGCTGCATTACATTCTATCATTTTATTTTTAGTTTTTTACTTTGAAGGGAGTGGAATTTGTGTTGTTTTTTCTGTCTACTTTTATTATTAGTTTTTATACCATATCTACAATGCTGATGTATCATTCATTTGTCACTCAGGAGTGCAGATCACACGAAGTGGATTGGCTCATTTCAGAGCAAACAGGACTTCATTGATGTTGTTGAGGTATGCTGCTACTAATTTCTTGGAAGCCAGGTGGAGGTGGTTATCCTTATTTTCTTGTGTTGAGTATGCAGTCATTACACGCAAAGTTTGATGTGACATGTTTATCTTTTATGAGAGATTTGTAGATATATCTGGGGTGGTTATGCAGAAAGGGAAGGGGAGGGTTTGTTCATGAAAAAAGTTTGACAACCTGTGAATTAGAGAGATGGGGAAAATTAGGGTTTATTTGTTCTTCAATCAAACACCTTCCAAAAGGATAGGGTAGAAACTAGGTATTTGAGTTACTTCTGACCAAATGACCTTAGCAGAAGCACTTGACAGCATGTAGGGTAAACGGAAAGTAAGCTATAGGCAAGTACCTAGTTTTGTGGCATAGGTGGATCTACAAACACTGAAGAAGGGGCAATCCCCCCTGGGCTTGATGCTTTCTCCAACATGGAATCAACTTGCTGATTACATGGTATGTGACCAAAAAGAAAGAATGCAATTTGCGACCAAACTTGAAAATCTGAAACACAGTTGTGCTTACTTTCAATAAATCAAATGTCTTGTTTTACCTTGCTTTGATTACTGGGAACAAAAACTGGATTAGTTGATTGATGATTTGAATATCACTACAGAACACAAACAACCTTGAGTTTCTCAATCACGTGAGTTTGTGATTTGCATTAGGTTTTCGCATCAGGTATGCATATAATATAAGACCTTAGAAACCAAAGGGAGGGATAAGGAAAAATCCTGTGAAGCGGAACTGAATCTGAAGGTGACATCGAGGGGGAAAAAAAAACGAACAAAGAAATACACTGAGAAAGAGAAACCCTAGAGAAAGGGGGAAGGGATCACATCACACAATGTTGTCGAGGTGGAGGCAAATGCAGTCGGTGCATCGACCAAAGCAAGGGACGAGAACTTTGTCAATGGTGCCTTTGATGATGGAATCGACCTCTCTTCTTCGAAAATGTCGTCAACAAATAATTCATTCTTCTTCCCCTCGCACTCTCTTTCTCTAGTTCTTTGATTCTCTCAGCTCAAAGCCGTTGGGATTTTGGAGTATTCAACGACGATTGAGTATTTATCTAAAAAAATAACAAAATCAAGTAAACTGACTTGGACTCAACTTCTTGGGATTTTTACTTCCATAAAATTAATTTATGTGATGTAATGTTTAAAAATTTATACCAAAATTATCCAATCCCTTTACTGGTTTTACATTACAATTGCATCTATTGGTATTGTTTAAGTCAAATTATACCAATCAGGTATAAGGCTAGAAAAATGTAAATTCATAAAGTAGTGGTCTGTCTGAACTTCCAAAGTTTACATTGAGAGATATTAAATAACAGTTGGGTTTTCATGTAAATTACTTTTAACATTTTTTCTTCTTTCAATGGCTTGCTCTCATATACATACGTGTGTATATATACACACAAGTAAAAGGAAAATAATGATAGTTAATTGCCCAAGCTTTTCCTCAATTTCTTCGATCATTCTCTAGAGATCTCACCCAATTTCAAAGAGCACAAGATTATAATTCAACTGGGAATCTGCAATTTCAGCTAATCCTTCTATCAATGACAGAGCAACAAAGCGTGACCATACTCAATTTCTTCAGAAAAATGACTCTTGTAATTCCCCATCTTTACATCTTACATTTCCTAGGGTTTTGCTATCTCTTATTGATTACTTTAAATTTGGTTGATCTATGAATGATTCAATTGTTCTTGGATGCTGGTCTACATGTCTACCTTTCTACATATGTTCGTATTGAGTTAATAAACGGGTCGAATTTGGTTGTTCCACATGGGTTATGGGGTTGGGGTTAGGGATGGGGTTGGGATTTGTTGGGGATCGGTTGGATTGGTTATGGGGAGGGGGATAGATTGTTCTTTTGTCTGGGTTTGATGCTATGTTTTCTTTCTTTACCCATCCAGAAAGGGTTTTCAAAATTCATTCCAAATAAGAAGTATGCCAGAAATTATCAGGTTCATCCCTGTATTGCTTTTATCATGATCAAAACAAAAATCAGTATGTTTCTTCTCGAGACTTAGACCAGGAGAAAGAATCACCTTGAAGTCTGGATTACTGGTTTTTCTTCATAATTAATTTTGAGTTCTGTCCAAAACAGTTGTTTTATTGGATGTTTGTAGTTATTGACATGGGGATGACCTGAACCTCTTGAGAGGTAGGATTACTGGATGTTTTTGGATATCTATGGGCCATATTTGTTGTGTCCATTGGGGAATGATATATGAGGCCCTATTCTTATGCATAGTGAGTTTGCCTGGGGCTGCTTAAGTCAGTTTGATCTGCATAGAGTAACCTTGAATTCACTATCATGTTAAACTGGGAGATATTTGTCTCTAAACTTTGTTAGCTTCCTTTTGCTGTTAACTTCCAGGCTGAGATTTAAGCACATGACTTTTGTCTGCGGTATAACTGCAGGTTTTAGGACTCCTTCGTGACTGTGGCTCAAGATATAACCAATAATTCTTATTCAAGGCTGTACTTATTCAAGACTTATAGGAGTGTATATTTCTATTTCGAGTTTAATTTTCATGTGTTAAATCTGATCAGTGTGATAAAGTTTGGAAGCTCCCAGTGCGGAAATATTCTTCTCTTGGTGAGTATTCATTTAAGTGGATGATCTGCTTCCAACTTCAAGCTTTATACCCATTGCAGATTTATTATCTTTCCATATAAGTACAAGTGTGATTGGCTTTCCTTTTCCTTCAATGCAATATCATTTCATCTCGTAATTGTGGTCTCTGTTCCATATGACTAGTCTTCAGTTTAGCAATTCGTGGTTTCTTATCTTTCCCTACTATTTTTAGATTTCTTTTCCACTCCTTGACATTTTAATCTCCAGGACTTACATGCTCTTCCCATTGGGCTCTTGTATAGTGATTGAGCACCATACTGATGGTCCATTTATATCTCAATGGATTTTAACTCGTTGTTTTCCTTACTTATGAATGAAAGAATAGAGGGAATGCATAAAACATGACATTTGATTTATTGAAAGTAAGCTTTGCTGTGTTTCAGGTTTTTCAGTTTGGTCACAAATTGCTTTCTTTTCTTTTTGGTCGTATATCATGTAGTCAGGGAGTTGATTCCATGTTGGAAAAAGCATCAAGCAATATGGATGGATGTGTTAAACTTTTATTTTAGGACCAATTTTTGCTAGGTTTTTGTTTGAGATGTGTGGGATAATTGTCTTCTGAGAATTGTAATATTGCTGAAGTTGGTTATGTTCCTAATACTTTGTTTGGGAGCAAGGTAAGGTAAGGAAGGGAAAGGTTCATAATAGAAAGGAAAAATTAACATAAAAATTGTTACTTACCTCTTATTTTGAAAGAAGGAAATATAGAAAGGAGGGATGGAGAAGTAAAAGAAATAAAATGATAATTATGGCCTTCACTTGCAAAATAAGTTAGTAAAGTGCAAAACTTTTGACTGTAACTACAATTTGTTGTAGCTTATTACTGAGTTGTAAAAAAAACTCAAAAATTGAATTTAATGTCTGGGTCAATTTGATATATATTAGGCATTTAAACAATATATATATATATATATATATATAGTAAGCTGTTGAATATACTGCCTTGCAGTTAAAGACAGCTTTTCACATTTCAAACACAAATATATTAGTCCACTAGAGACCCCACAGTAGTTGATCTTTTGGATTGAAGCAATCTAAATCTGAATAGATTTTCGATTGTATTATTAGGTATATTATAATTATTTGGGTCTTTACATAAGATATTTCATGTCAAATTATAAAAGAATAATTAAAAGAATAATGAGTGATTCTTACCCCCTTTATAAGATTTATAATTGGTATAAGATTTGAAATGTTTTAGGCAATGTGGTTGTGATTCGCGAATAAGCTTGTAGGCATTTTTGTAACTTCCGGACGAAATTGGGATCCACCCTCAAACCAATCAAGTAAATGCTAGATTTCATTACCGTGAGTATTGAATCCATTATTGGTTTAAGGCCTGTTGGCTGGTATGACATTAAGTATGCTTAATTGTTTATAGAAAGTTGGGAAAGAGGGAAATCTTGGTGAATCATTTTAAGTGGACCCATTCTGTGTGTGCTTGCGCGCTGCATGAGCTATATGGTTGGTGTTTTAATCCTTCAATGTTTTTAGTGACACATTACAGTGCAATTAGATGGCTAGTAGAAAACGAAGCAAATCAAATGAGACAGATATCAAAGCTCTCCACAAAGAATGGGATGAGGCTTTGTGCCCCATTTGCATGGACCACCCACACAATGCTGTTCTGCTCCTGTGCTCTTCCTATGAGAAGGGATGTAGATCTTACATCTGTGACACAAGTTACAGGCATTCGAATTGCCTTGATCGATTCAAAAACCTCAGAGAAGATAACAAGAGCAGCCTCCCTCTGCCCACTTCACTTAGGGGCCAACAAGAAACTTCTACTAGAAACTTGGTTTTAAGAATAACTGACGCAACAGAACCTGATCGGAATAACCTTATTAATGAAAGCAACAATGTGCCATCTATTGAATTGACTGGAGGATCGGGTGGGGCTGACCCCATACTTGCAGATCTGCAGTTGGGTAGGAATTTGGAAGTGCAAGGAGAAGGCATTTCTTATACAGGAGATTCTGAAACCCTGTGGCAAAGAACTAATCTGGAAGCTTCCAGAGGAGAGAATTCATCTGAAATAAAGCTGGACTTGAAATGCCCTTTATGTCGTGGAGCTGTAATGGGCTGGAAGGTTGTGGACGAAACTAGAAAGTATCTTGATCTGAAGCCTCGAAATTGTTCCCACGAATCATGTTCATTCTTTGGTAGCTACAGGGAATTGCGTCGACATGCTAGGAGGGTTCACCCAACAGTCCGGCCTTCTGATGTGGACCCATCAAGACAACGGGCCTGGCATCGCCTTGAGCGCCAGAGAGAATATGCTGACATTGTCAGCTCTATCCGGGCAGCCATGCCAGGTGCTATTGTGCTTGGGGACTATGTTATTGAGAATGGAGATAGGGTAATAGTTGAAAGGGATAGGGCTTCCAGTGAAGTGAATGGCCCGTGGTGGACTTCATTTTTCTTGTTTCAGATGATTGATTCTATGGATGCAGTTTCTGAGCCAAGGGGCAGGTCTAGGGCTTGGTCAAGACACCGCCGCTCAACTGGAACTTCTGCAAGGCGCAGATATCTGTGGGGTGAAAATCTGCTGGGTCTGCAAGATGAAGAGGATGAAGACAATGATTCCCTTGTCAATGTATTAAGCGATACTGGTGAAGATGGGTCTCTGATCCCAAGGAGGCGCAGGCGTTTGACACACTCTGGGTCCGATGAAGATCAGTGATGAGAATGTTTATGCAACTCTGGTAATTTTTTATTTTCTTTTCCTTGGATATGGTATTTGATTTTGCCCACTCTGGAGCATTATTTCAGATTGCTTTGAGCTCACTTGTTCGGTATTTTCAGTGAGAATCATCCAGTTGTGTGCAAGATTGCAGCCTAACAAACAGGGCCCTTTCCTTGAAGCAAGTTAAGAGCCCTTTTGATATCAGAAGCCCATTGGGGGTGGGGGGGGGGGGGGGTCAGAGCACAGGTGAAGGGGGGAATACGGTCGGTCGGTTGAAGAAGTATTTAGGTTTGTTACATACATGTACATCCTTTTTAGTTTTGTTGCATTGTGTTGGTGATTTCATTTGGCGTGAGTTCACATAAATGCCGTTTGCTGCTCTGCTCATGTAGTTTGCATGTAATTGCCTTATAGTTCTTCAATTATGAACAACCACTAGTTTCATCTCTTTGTTGTTGTGTTAGACAACCGAGCTTATCATCCACGGGTTTTAGCCCATCGGTTACAAGTTCTTTTTTTTTTTTTTTTTTTTATATTATTGTTACTCTTATTTAACTTTAATTTAATTTACCTTAATTAAGAGTAATTAACATGGTTTATGATGAAAGAGTGTCTCAGCAAAGAATGTATATATATATATATATATGTTACACTTTTAGTAATATTTTGTATTAATATTTTATATTTTATGTTAGTGTATAAAAAAATATTTTATATTTTTTTCCTTTTGTTATAAAAAGTGATATTTTCGATTAAAAAATAATCATTATGTCTCAATAGTTAAATTATTAAAAATATTATTTAAATATCTAAATTTAACATTTATAATAATATTTTACATTGATATCTTAATATTATATTTTTAGATTTAAGTATTAAATATTTGTATATATGTTACATAATACAAAATTATATGTATATATGTTTTTTTCTTTTTATTATAATTTTTTACTTTAATAAGATTATTATCATATTAAGAGTATTTTAGAAAATAATAGCAAATGACACTTCAATTATGAATTCATTCCAAATATAAATTTATAGAATTCAATTGAATTTCATATTTTAAGATACCATCATTTCAAGCATAAGATTTATTTACAAATGAATTCTGTGTATAATAATTCATTAAAAATGAATCCAAATCAAAGCATTATTAAAGTGTTATTATAACCGATTTGGTTCTCGAGCTAAGTGGGATAATTTATTTGATGCTTTGTCCATAATTTACTAATTCAACTCTCTTAACAAGGTTTAAAAGTAAAATCTCATTTTCCTACAAACAAACATTTATTTCCAAAGTATATATATATATATAATGGGATTGGATACATGATAAAAGAGTTACACCACCTCATACCTCCTCATAAGATCTCACAACTAGAAAATTATGTTATGCCCAATAAACACTATGAACTTTTCCACACCTCATCCCTTTTGAAAAGCACGCTCTCTATACTACAAAGCGATCATTTCGTGCCATGACACCTGAAAAGCAACTAGGGTTACCATTCCTAGCCATCCTCTCAGCCATGCCAGCTCACAATCGATGCCTGGTCAACAAGAAGGTTATCATCTTGGCCTAAGCCATTATCTTGATTGAGCCTATTAGTCGAAGAGATACAACAAAGAAGGCAATGGTCTTCACCAAACTCTAAGAGAGTCCCGAGACATAGTGATTGGCATCTCTCTTTTTTTTTTTTTTTTTTTTTTTGGCTTTGGATATCGATGATTGTTGACTATGATCATCAGGATTTAAATAAATTGATGTCAATACCTATATATATATAAAAAAAAGTGGAATTGAATTTGTCAATATAATTTTCAATGTCCAAGTTAATATGGAATACTCACAAGTATATGGCGAACAAGATGAATTAGATGTCTTTACCTTCGAGAAGTCTTGGTCTTTATGCAAGTTGGTTAAGTTTAAATACTCATTGTTTATTTTTGAGATTCTTGAGCTTGATAGTTACGAGTTAGTGGAGGATTTGTTCAGGTTAGATTAGGATAATAGTAAATCTCTTATATTTGTTGTAGATTTTTTGAAATTGAGATAGATTCTAAGTTACCCAAAATGTCACGTTATTATTTTATTATTTGATAATAAGGACACGTGATAAATTAGGATTCATCGTCCAATAAGAATTATTTAATAATCTCATTCCTTAAATGTTCCCTCATCATATACTAACTTAAATTTTGAAAGATCATTTCAGATTTGCCTCAACCAATTATAGGTAAATTTGGCCCAACTTTTAGTGGACACAAATGTCAATCTAATATTATAACTATTTAATTTCAAACTAGCAAAATACATATTTTGAAATAAATGTTTGTAACTAGAAAAATATTTTGAAATAAATATTTTGTAGCCGAATCACTCCACCTCTAAATAACATAGATTTTTTTCTTTTTTCTTTTTACATTTGAATGTTAAGAGATAAAAAATAATCACTGTTTCAGCCCATTTCAATCCAAGCAAGCACACATGTAATGATTAATATAATTATCTAAGTAAACAATTAAATTTAAAATTTTATTTACAAAAAAATAATACAAAACAAGAGGGCCTTATTCTTCTATACAATAATAAAATACTTGACTATTTTATGAAAAATGTTATTCCAGCTCCAAGTGTGTTAACCACACCTTATTATAATATGATCAAATCATATTTTAATAGTGTGTGATTAACAGCTTTTTTGATCTCTTATTATCTTTTCTAACAATAGATTAATCATTAATTAATTTGTACCTTGTCATTGTTATCTATGGTGGTCATATCACTGAGCATGAGCTGACGCTTGAAAACCAACATCAGCAACTGATTTTTCAATAGCAACACATCGTGTTGGATAAAAGGCAAGGCATTCTCGAGTTCGTGCAGGTTGAATATCAAATCGTCCTTGCGATAACAATCTAAATAATCAGGCAATAACAATTCAAAAGCTGATAATTATTTTTCTCGAATTGCTCCATGTACCATTTGTACCAGTAGTACTTCCAGTGTATATGAAGCAACCATTGAGGATCATCATTCGCATAAACCTGTTGGTGCCAGAATTGCCCATCCACTAATTAAGAGTCCATGAGGTCTTGCTCCACCTCCTTGAGAGACTCCGACACTACTTGTTTAGCTTCTTTTCGATGCGGACGTTCAAGAAATAGAGGAGAGCGTGTTGCTTGTGATCCTCCATATATTGGGCTGAGATTAGAGTGGTCTTGGTAACGATATGGCCCCAAAGACACCACTCGGGGCTCATATATAGGCTTCCTTGTTGCTGTTTGAGATAAAGTGGGGGACTTCATGGATGATGGCCTGAGAAGCAGCGACTAATCCCGCTCCTCGCTTGATGTTGTCGATCGAGGTTCTCTTGGATGACCACCGCCTAAGGCGACGACTCTTCTTGGCAGATGTCCGTTACCTATAGTTCTTCTTCTCGACCAGATGTTTCTTTGGTAATTTATATGCTAGGGAAAGGATATTTTGTTAATTTATGTACATATTATTTATTTCATTTCCCAATTCTCAGAAGTTCGTGGGCCTCAAGAGGTTTTATTGCATTTCCCAATTGGACAATTAATTTATGTTCATATTATTTAGACATTAATTATGATATTTTTAATAATACTCATACATTAGTATATCATATATTTATATAAATGTCATTTAAAAGTGTCCAAATAACATTTTGGATTAATTTAGGATGGCGAACATAGTTGGCACCATAGCAAGAGAGAAAACGAGAATAGCGACAGAAATAATTGCCCACAAACTTCTGAGAATGGCGCGCCATTTATTTATTCCAAGGTTTGTTGGAGTACATGATGAGATTTGTGTACACCTGGTCAAGGTTGCCAGTCATCTCTATGATCAAATCCTTGGACATTGTGTTGAACAAATCAGCTACCTCTTTGTCACTCTCAATGAAGTTGTTGACAATCCCTTCCGAGCTCAAAAGTTCGATATCCTGCTTGTCGTCGATGATGTGGTCCATGAATGCGACAAACGAAGTGATGTCATTGCCAGCAGGAATGTGGCAACGCTCAAAGGCTATGAGATTCAGGAACATTGATTCGGTATCGTCAGTAACCATGAAATTGGGAAGTTTCAAGATGTCGTTTGAGAAGGTGATGTCCTGGAGACTTTTGCTTTCGATTTTCATGAAGTGGATGCCGGCCTCATGGAGCTCTGTGGCTGGGCGGAAGACGTTGCGGCTGCTCCTCTTGTTCTTTCCTTCTCCTCGATCTGGAAATTGGGGGGCTGCATTTCCGTGTTTGTTGTGTGTGTGGAGTAGGCCTTTGCGGAGGAGGTCAAGCACGTGCAAACATTTGCCCATCTTTGAGTAGTTGCTACTGTCGTGGCCGAGAAGCCGAAGTATGTCCGTGTTCAATTCTTCAATGTCAGGCTGCAAAAAAATAATGCGAGGGGTAAAGCAAGTATGCAACCACCCTGGACATGGATGCGGGACAAGAGACATGCTATTTAAGTAAGACACATGACACTCTGTGGAGAAGCGTTAATTAATAAACTAATGTTCTATTTTTTAAAACATAACACATTCTCAAAAGATTCAATAGTATATTTCCAAGTGGTAAATATGCATTTAAAATTTAAAATGAATAACTTCAATATTTTAGTTAACAAGCACGTTTGAATTGCCTTTGTCCGTCACGATATAGTCGAGGTTTTAGAGAATAGAAGTATAAAGGATATAAAAACTAAGCGGTCATGCAATCAAAACATGAAAAAACAAACGAATCATCATGTAATTACCAAGTCAATAAAATTCAAGAGTAAAGAAATTTTTTTAGTGTTCGAATTATCTACATAGGTAACAATTGTGTCTTGCAAGTGTCCCCTTCCATGCCCTTTTGAAAATTTTTAAGAAAATGTCAGACATGCCATGTGAGTTTGTTTAATATGTGTTAAGAGTATCTGACACAATACTGAAACCCTATAAAGTGTTTGTAGTTTATAAGTAAATATAATAATATATTATTGATAATGTTGGGAATAATAAGAAAATTCATTTAAGACAAAGTTGTCTGGTCACAAAAATTATTTTGAAAGTCAAGACATCTTATCAACTTACCATTTGACTTTGAATATTCAATTAGCATGAAGAACCTAGATTTTGAATAAATTATACTCTTGAATTATTTGAAGATAAATAATTGAAATAGCCTAAGTCATGTAAAAAATAGGCACAAAAAATATCCTCAACTGTAAGATAAAAATAATCATTAAAAACATAGTTTAGGCAAGAGGAGGTTTGGAAGTACTTTATGTGAAGCCTTTTTTTAAAGGTAATTCTAATAAAAAAAATCTCTCAATATAAGACAATTACTAGGAATTGAATTTAGGGTTCATAGATAAATCCCAGTCAACGTAGGATAGGCATCTCAAGTTCCCTTATGTCACATATCTTAATAATTTAGTAATTTCAATACAAAGTAATCTTAGACTCGTAAACATAGGAGAAATCAACTACATCGGTAGGATGGCTAATTCCCTTATGATCAAGCTCAGCTCGAAAGGTATAGGAAGATTTTGAGATGTGAGCTTAATATATGATATTTTACATTACTCTTACATACTTATAAGCTATCTCCCGAATTCTTTTCTAACTTAAGTATCGAAGTGGCATCTTTCCAATCAAGTTTTGGGATAATTACTTTGGTTTTGATTATGCAAAAATCTCAAGTTTAAATCAATTCATAATATAGTCTAAATCTAATATGAAATCCTATAAATTCAATTAGTGACTGACTTTTAACTAGGAGAGAGTAAAAATTCAATTTACCCAAATTAATCAAATCGAATTGACTGAATTTTTTGATTTGATTTTTTATTTTCGATTCTGTTTTTTAGTTGGAAGAATCGAACTGACCGAATTTTGAAACTATGTTATTTTAATGTTTATAAAATGATATTGTTTTCTTCAGTTTTGTATGTTTTCTATCGGTTGCTTTGACTTTTTTTTTATTTTTTTTGTATTTTTTCAATTTAATCGGTTTATATGGTTTGGGTTCGATTTTTTTGTTTATCGGTTAATTAATTCAATATTTCGGATTAATTAGTCAGTTCAATTCGATTTTGCTTCTCGATTCAATTTAATCGGTTAGTGAATTTTGGTTGGTTCGATAATCAAATCGACCATTTGCACACTTGTACTTTTAAGTCTCTAGAAAAGAATGAAAAAAGAGTTCAATGTATACCTTAGCATTCTCTATGATACATTTGAGCTTGAGCAGAAGCAATATTGGCAATTGATTCTCCAACAACAGCATACCGACCCTAATAAATGGCATGACATAGAGATCCCCATGTTGGCTGAAGACAAGATCGTCGTTAGAATAATAATTTTTAGGTTGGTACGCAACTCGTAGTAATTCAAGCATGAAACACCCATCCAAGATCATCAAATGGACGAATCTCTTAGTGTCGTCTTGCCACATAGAGTCGAGGGAATCGTACAAGTCCAACTCCTTAGCCATTTCCGCTACAAAGGCAAAGACTGTAACGACCCGCTCCCACTTACGGGTGCCACCAGTGAATAATCGATCAGATTACTCATATGACAAACCAACAATTGAAGGGTTGGACTATGTTTCATCATGAAACATCTTAAGTGGGTACTAAGTTTCATCCTTCCTTTCGCTCCACTAGAAGAATCGATCCCAAAAATAAACAAGAAAATACAACGGAACGGGACTCGAAACCCGAGTAAGTTTCATCTTTCTTCAGCTCGCCTCATAGCAAACCAAATGTGACCCAGATACAAAACTAGCACAACAAACATCCACTGAGTACTAGAGATTTATGGGAACATACATTTTCAATCCTTATCTGATATGAAACTCGACTTTGCCAACTAAAGTCATATACATCAAGCAATCTCACAATCATCTATCACACTATGATACTTACAACAACTAAGTACCATCCCGAGCCTAACAGCATATACATTCACACACAAGGGTATATACACATATCACCACATGAATACATACAAAGATAATACAATTCCAAAACTCGGCAACAATACTAGTCGCCACATCGGCCTTACGACACCATCCCTGCTTGCATCTGGACTTGCAACATCTACAACACGAGGTAAAACCTCATGAGTCATAAAGACTCAGTAAGGGTGCAATGCATAAGTAAATGAAGCATGATAGAGCATGTAATACAAAATGCAATACAAATGGGTAGTTTTCCATGCCCTCATAACCTCTATAGGTTAAAGCATCAACCAACCCCTCCCATAACACTAGTCCTCCATATGGCCATAGGCACACCAGAAGACATATCATGCAATATTGACCACTACATGTAACTCATAAAGAAACACTTACAAATGCAAGGAAAACCACCACTACTTGGGGTCATCCCTCACCTGGCTTGAAGCCTTATCTGCGTCGACACGAATTCCAAGCTCTTCTAGGATCACCGCCTCCCTGGTCGAACCTAGATGCCCCACACAAACCCAATAACCACACATTAAACCCATGCCTCCAATTTTTCCATACACCGTAAAATCACTTGACAATAACTACCAATCAACCCCAACCATCGGCATAATCCAACCAACACTTCATATTACATTATTCCATACTATCTCATATAATAGAAGTAATTCGGAAAGAAATATATTAATTACCTTAACCCATCTAGAGGGAAAAATCTGGCCAAACACCCACACTAGCGTCGCCTTTTAGAATGTTGCATTGCGCTCAAAGCCCCATTTTCGAGTCTCTGGCATGCTTCTCAAGTATCAAAATAATTTCTAGAATTTTTTTAAAATTTTCTCCTATTTTTTTCCCAATTTTCTCCAATTTTCATATTTTTTTTCTTTTTCTTTTATTTTCTTTCCCTTCCTCCTCTCCGCGCGTCTGGTTGCTGCTGCGCATGGCCGCTCGCCCTTACTTCTGCCAGCACCACCGTCGGCCACCGTCGACTTCCCTGCAACCGCCGCCGACTACCGCCACCGCCATCGCCGCGAGCCACGCCGACTTAGCCTCCTGCGCGCAACCAGCCATTGCCGGCCACCCCCATCGCTGCTGGACATCGTGGCCACCATTGACTGCCTAGAGCACCACCGTGCGCCACCGCACGCTCACTCCTCCGGCCTCCATCACTGCCATTGATGGCCGCTCCCAACCCCGGCAACCACCATGGCCGCTGCCTCGGTCCACTGGTTGCTGGTCCAGCGCCTCCAGCCTGTAATACCTGAGAAATTCTAAAGAACTCAAGGGTAATTTATCTTGGGGCAAAAATAGAATTTAAGGATAAATTGAGGGTATAAGGGTAATTTATTACCGTATGATGACCGAATCAACTGCAGGGAGTGTTTTGGAGCTGAGATGCCAAAGAAAAATGATATGGTCGTGATGAGTATTTCGAGACATGATTTATGGTATAGGAAGAAATGAGATCGGGAACGATTTTTGGTACAGCTAAAATGCAACTACCAATTAAGTTGTAATACCGAATCGTTACAGACAACTTCCGAGAAGTCAACGGAAGCTTGAGGGGGCTTCGATTTTTCATAAGGAACAACCCTTCAGTAGTTTCAGGAAGAAACGAAGAGGTTTAGGGCCAAAACGGAGATTCGGGCCTAAGTGCAGTTTTTTGAAATTACTCAAGAGAGGCCGAAATGATATTTTTTCGGAATCCTCAGGGGTTAAATTGATGTTTTAGAACTTAAGGGTCTTGAAATAAATTATCAAAAGTCGAGGGGCTTGGTGAAATGGGTCAAAGTGAGAAAACCAAAGTTTGAGGGGCCAAAGTGCAATTTTAAGAAAATCTCCAAACAACCATGGCCGATCAACCCATCAAATCATCGAAATTGGCCATAGGGATGGCACGAGGGTTGCTCAAGGAGAATATTTTGTAAAGGGCTTGACCGACAACAAGCAATGGAATGGCCGAAAATTGAAGAAAAAGTAGCCAAAAGATTGGCCACTTAGATCATTAAAAGGGAGATCTTTCGGTGGATTTTGGACTTGTTAAGGGCAATAGGGGATATCAGAGGCCTTGATTGAAGTGAGATCCGTCATTTAAGGGCCCGAAATCGCCTATAAATAGAGGATATGGTGGCTTAGAGTGTTGCAAGATTTGAGCTTCAAATCGACCTCATTTTTGAACAAATTGAGGCACCAAACCCTAGGGCTTTTGTTGCCCATGAGGTGAGGATCATTTCTGGAAAGTTTGAGGAATTTTGGAGTTCATTTGAGGGGTGATCGGAGTTTTGCTGGAAAAATCAAATCTCGTCGGAGCTGAACTGATTTTTGCTCGGAGGGAGGTCTTTCAAGTGTTATTTCTACCTCAAATTTAGCCAGAGTGATAAACTCAAGGTAAGCTATCTTTTGGTATACTCAGATTAATTTTTCGGTGTGCTGGCGCTGGAGAAGATGACTGGAGATAATTTTTATTATTTTTAAATACTAAAAATAAAGAAAAATAGAGTAAAAATAGATATAAGATGGGTAAAATTCTGGAAAAATATCTAGAAATACAGGAAAGATGAATAGTTTACCTTTATGAATTTTTATTTGGAAAATTTCGTGAGAAAGTAATTATGTTGAATTTTTGAAAGGAGAATTAATTAAAAAAAAATAGGAATAAGTTTCAAAAACTTTCCATAAAATGTATGAAGATTAGAAATGTTATTTTAGGAATTTTCATGAAGAAAAATTAAATAAATTACCTGATTAGGTATTTATTTTAAATTTTGGAAGAAATTATGATTATGAAAAATAGAGAAAAAAATAGAGAAAATAAGGCAAAAGTATGAAAAAATTATATTATTGATTTTACTTGGAAATGATTGGCCAGGAAGTGATTTGGCCATGGATCTTGATGATTTATGTTATTTTCGAGGTTGGCACACAAAATGAGGTGATGCGCGTTTTTCGAAAAAATTCGAGTTTACGTCTAAAGGTGAGTGTTTTTATCCCGAAAACCTATATATGACACGTCTGCTTCATTATGCATGATATTTATTGAAGTTATGATCATTTCATATTGCATGGAAAGACATTATTCTTGTATAGCACGATATTATTGGCATATTGATAATCATGCATAGGATGGGGATGTCGCCCTAAAAGTGTAGCCGTAATTCCCAAGGGCAATGATAGAACAACGTTAGAATTATCCTGCAGAGGTTCGGGATTCTGCCTAGGGTTCTGTGCCAGGCTGGTAGACCAGGGAAGTTACACTAGGGCATATGATTGTTTATGTTATTGTATCATGTATCATGTTTTTAAACCCTCACTAGAAGATTCATCTTCTAATGGGTTATGCCCCTGGAACATTCAACGTTCCAGTTTAGACTTGCAGCTTACGCAAGGAGCAGGTTGAGATGAGACGGCACGTGGTGGCGTGGCCAATGGATTCAGTGAGCTGACTCGGATATGTTTTAGCTTATGCTTTATTGATGATTAATCTTGTTAGAATATTTTGGAATCTCCATGTATTTATGCATTTCAATATTGAGGATATGATGTTAATTTATGGTACAGATTCTTATACGGTTATAAAATAAAATTGATTATGTACCATATCAGGTTTCGATTTTAAGCTTCCGCATTTATGATGATTACCTGTCTTAGCTTATTGATTCTTATTTAGTGAGTTAAGAAGGTAAAACGGGATTGTCGAAAAATAGTATATATTGAAAAAAAAATATTCCTGAAATTCCTAAGTTATTTAACGCTCGAAAAAGTAGGGCGTTACATGGCCGACTACCGATCGGCCTTCTCTCTCGACCTCGATCTCTCTTCCTCTGCCCTCACGAGCTCTCTTCTCCCTCTCTAATTTTTGATTTCAAATTTTGAAATTGCATGCAGCAAGCTCACGGCTCTCTCTCTCTCTATATATATATATATGTATATATATAAATTATACATTAAACCCATCAATTTTTTCATAATTTCACTTCAACTTTTCTTAATTCCACTTAAAAATTTATTAAATACACTTGGCCCTCCAAGACCTTAAATTATTATCATTAAACTACACAAAATCTTAATTTTCCAAAAATTAATAACCGACATTTACTCGAAAATACCAATTTGGTCTCTGTGCCTATACGGGACCTTTATTCCACCCAAAAAAGCCTCAGAATTGCCTTACTCGCAAAACTGGACCACTCATAGGGTCCCATCAGCTTCCCGGAAGTCCGTTGCGACCATTCGATACTAATACCCATTCAAAGTTATACAGAATTTATTGTAAAAATTATTACTAATTGAACTACTTTCAGAGTCATTAACCTCACCTCAAAACGCTCACCAATCTCATGCCTCTCTTCTAGACTTCTACGTCTCGGGGCACTCCTTATCATCAATTCGATAAATTTAATTAATCAATTTCTTAAAACCAACTTTAGGCATTTCTGGACCACTCGAGATCCTATCAAAATCACTGAAAATTATTTTATTTTTCAATAACATATAATATAGGGTATTAGAAAGACCTTTTGCACAGGTCACTTCGATTGGTCACTTCGATTGATCGATATAACAGAGGAAAGCGCGTTCCTTGTGAGCCTTCATCTACGTCAGGTGAGGCCCCCCGTGGTGGTATGGCCCGAACGACACCACTCGGGGCAGGTAGACTCTTTTGTTAACGTTTGAGTAGAGGGGAGGGACTTTGTAGATGGACGTGTTCATCCTTCCCAATTGCTCTTCTTGGCTCCAACCATAGCCGGCGTTGTTGAGCCTGGCTTGCATCTCCACCACCCAACTGTCCATATCCCCGTTTGCTGGGTCTCGCTTGCAAGATTTGTCGTCTTTGATGAACTGTACCATTGTTTATAAATGCACTGCAAGTCGGTTTTAAGTCAAGGTCATCTTATGGTGGTGAAGCTGCCAAATGGTTACTTTCTACTTATGGTTGGGAAGCTGCTGGGTAGCCCACTCACACGAATTTTCTTCTAAGCCGAGCCCACTCCTTTTTCCGATTAAATATCGCTGCAATTTCGTTTGACCAGTCATCTCTGAAGGCTATAGTCCGGTAAGTTTATTTCTGCCGGGAGATGTTACATCCAAAAAAAGAAAAAAAAAAAAATAGTCTCATCAATAACATCTATAAATTGACATGTTACCTGCTAGCTCCATTATTATATGAAAAAATACTACACATGCACTCAAAATATCTGTCTAAGAATCTAAAAATCCCGATTGAGAGATGTTTCTAAGAATTTTGTGTCGTTATAACATTAACTCATACAATAACTAAGATTTTAAAAAAGAAAACACATCTAATTTCAAAGACTCAATCCATATTTATCTCAATTCCTTTTCATATGCTCATTTAATCTTCAAAAACTATATCGAAAGTCAAAATTAATATCCTTGATGATCGATCTACCCAATTAGTTTGAGTTGACCCTACCAAAGTCCATTGTTGATTAAACCTCAATCCTATCCAAGCAGCTGGATTGATCAAATGCAATGAACTTATAATTTTTCTTAGCCTCTCCAATAATTGACAATCGACTTGTTTATTTCTTTGTCTTTTTCACATCTTATAAAACAAATGGCACAATTTTTATATAATAAAAATTTCATCATGTGTACCATGCAACAAAAGAAAAGACTTCCTAATTAATCATATGACTACTTTTAAAAGTGGTATGACCCAAATAAGACCCAACTCATAGGATTCAAAGGTTAAAATATTAGGAGTTATTCTCTTCATTTTTTAATTTTTAGTTTTAAGTTTTAAATTTATTTTCACTTTTGTATTTTGAGTGTTTATTTTGGAATTATTGAAAATACATTTTTTTTTATCTGTAACGTTTTTTGTGTTTTGAAAATTTTGAACGTATTTGTCATGAAAACAATCAAAATAATTTTTTATTATTTTAAATTTTTTTATAAATTTTTTTTTATTTTTAAAAATATGTTTTAAAAATATAAAAATAAATACGTTTTTACTATTTTAAAAAATTAAAAATAACCTAAAAACAGTAAAAATAACATATCATATCTTTTTCTAGAAGTGCTAAGCTAAAGTTATGAATATAATAAGGTCCATTCCCTACACCTTCTCTTTTTGAACTGCATTTCAATTACAACTTTACCTACTTTTCTGGTATAATTGTGCCTCTTCTTGGCTCTTCACTCTTATCAAGTTTTAGAGAATATTTTAGATAATCTTAACTTTGGGTTTATAAATTTTAAAAAAATACATTTTTTGTTTCAACTATCACGACACACTCTGCGAATTCGAATATTAGTGGTGGATCTTCTCCGGCCTCATCAACTCTATTGAGGTGAACTCTCCCAGTTTAATTAATTGACATGTTTGTAGAGGGGATGGTGCGGGAGACCGGAGACATAGTAAATATTATTCTTTCTAGCTATCCGGAAAAATCTTTCATGGGAGGAACTTGTGAAGAAAACTTTGGGAATTTGCAAACAACCTCACACAATCAAGTACCAGCTGCCTGATGAATATCTTTATGCCCTTAATATCTGTGTCCTCTGATGAGGATCTTCAAATTAAATAGATACAGGAGTACCGCGGTACGCCTTAAAAATCTGGCAGCTGGTTGTCAACGAGTCAGGATATTTTTTATTCCTTCAAGTGAATTTGAAAATACATGTACGTCCGTACTCTTGATGCCAGCTTAATTCAGCAGACCAACCCAGATTACCAGTATGTTGTTGCGGTGAATGGAATAGTTGATCCCAGTCTGCAGAGAAATATGGAGCAGCTTTTGGCAAGTGATATATATAGGCCAATTGAAAACTAACTTGGAAACCAAGGGTCAAGACCTTGTTGACTTGCATCCTAGTCAGAATGTAAATGGATCCCAAGAACTGGTCAGATCTCACATTGAATCTCCAATGTTCTCTCTCTCCAGTGCCAGCTCAGCAGGAAGATTCAGAAAATGGGTTGTACACAAGGTAATTTATTCGGCGGCAATACTGCAAGTACCAAGTAACAGCTCATTCAGCACTGCTCAATTATTACTGCCTGAAAACACTGGCAGAGATGCTAGTGCCTATTATCACCCCTCTAATGGAGAACTAATATCAGGAAGCCAAGTAAACCAGAAGAAGTGCAGTTTCAGAATCAATTTTCCCAGCAAAGAATTTGTTTTTCCTCTCAGCTTTGATCAAAATGATAGCAATGTTAACATATACACTCGTGGGAGACCGATGCTTAAGGAAAGATCATTTTATTCTCTGAAAAACCTATCTCAGACTTGGAAGATTCATTGGGTCTTTTGCCAGGAATTGATGATTTAATTGTGTATCATAATAGGATACCACGTGCTGCTAGAACATGGAAGGAGGTCTGATTACTGTTCGCAGGAACGAATGAGCCCATCTTCCACCTTGAACTTCTCAAAACCACAATTACCTTTCCAGGCGGGGTCAGTTGGTTTGGAAGAAAAGCCCTCGGAAATATCTGAGAGCACTGATTTCGGTAATCCTCAAGTCCAAATTAAGTTACAGAATGTAGAGGCTTCAGTTCCACTCCTCTTCGGGGCAAGAATCATTTACCATGAACCAATATAGCGCAGACAATGCTGCTGGTAGTTACGATAAGTATCAATCAACCCTAGATGCATCTGTGTTACACTGTTACTGTCTGCGATTCTGCGTACTGTTCGATTCATTCGGGCCAGCACTTCGGTGTTTCTGGGTTTTTGCGTTCTGGCCTCTCTCCCTCGCAGGTCTGGGTCGCAGCCTCACTTCAAGTTCAGCCTTCAGGCTTCCCGCTTCATCAATCAGCATTTGTGCTCGGTTATTTCGGTGCGCGTTTTGATTTTTTTTTTTTTACTTCAATTTTTATTTTTAGATGTGTTGTTTTTGAGGTTTTGTAACTGTTCTTGTGTGGGTGTATTTTTTACTTTGATTTGTTGTGATTAGCTGTCTTTCCTTTTACTGACAGCAAAGCCGCAAACAATGTTAAATTGATTAACACTTTCCTTTCTTTATTTCATACAAGCTCATGTGCCAATCTTGGTTCCGTTCAGTTGATGATTAACAAACGCTCACCAAAATTAGAAGTAAAAATCTAAAATGCATTTCAAATTAAAGTGTTTCGATAGATTAGGGCACAAGAAGAACAAATAAATGGTGGTTTATTTTGGCTATATGATCTACTGATTTTGAATCTGTTAGTAGCTTAGTATGTCCAAGAATTACTTTGAAAAAGAAATAAGAAGTTTTGGATGGATGAGTTTTGGATGTTTAGATTAGATGCTCAAAGATAAGCCAATAACTACGTTCAATCTTTGATTTAATTTTAAATATTTTTGCTTTATATTTTTACATACTCGTTATGGGTAAAACTAGAAGTTATTAAATCGATACTTTATTTATTGTCAATTTTACTTTTATGGGTCTTTACTAGAAGTTATTAAATCGATACTTTATTTATTGTCAATTTTACTTTTATGGGTCTTTTCTGTTCATATTAAATTAGTGTTTATTGTTAATTTTTCGAGATTAAATCAATGATTGGATTCATCAATGTGTGTGCATTTTTTTTTATTGAAGAATATGTTTCTGAAATTTAAACAATGGACATGTAGGAAATTGACTCAATTTTTAAATAAATTTCATTCAAATAATCCATAATTTAAGTTACTGATTTAAGTTTAATTTTACAACGAGTCTATCTATTGTGGTTTAAATCTTGGATTTGATATTTATTAAAACGGAGCTAATTATACTATTGTGGTTTAAATTTAAGAACTTTGAAAGAGTATAATGGTGTTATCAACTCTCTTTATCTATTCTCATTTTTTTTAATTTCAATTTGTATTTATATTCTTCTATAAAATTGAATTATGTGATTCAATTGATTTTTATTTAATTAACACTCAAAAATTTATTTTGGCTCACCTTAGGATTCAATTGATTTGATCATCATTGATGAAAATCACTAAAAGAGTTTAATTTAGATTTTTAAAAAATCAGAGACATTATATTTTAATTAAAAATTCACTATCATTAAGAGATATTATCGTATTTTATAGTTAATTGAATTTTAACTTTTTTTAATTTTTAATTTAATGAAATGGTAGAATTTTTTCATAAAATGTGTATTTTTTATTTTGTTTACAAAAAAAATTAACACTCTTGAGAAGATCTCAACAAATTTTTTCACCCAAAATCCATTAGGCCGGCTTTGATTTAAATTAACATATATATATATATATATATATATAAAATAATGGATAAGATGGAAGTGTTGAAAACGATTGCACCGTTTTGAATCAAAAGATGCAACTCTCGGGCAATTGGTGAAAGCTGTAACATGAATCAATGCACAAAATCTCTCCCATGAAAAGGTCCAGTCTCTACAAATTGAAACAAAAACTTATAGTAAATAGGATTGTGATTAGTAGTTTATTTTCATTAGTGATTTACACTAAGGCTCGGCATTGAATCACTACTCTTGTAGAATTATCAAAGTAAGTGTTTTAACTTGGTTTTATTCCATATTTCTGCATTTAACATTGGTATTAGAGCCATTTTGAAGATTCCCTTATGTAAATTTCATTGCTCTTGAAAGATGGCAGGTGTAAATTGATTTTTCATGTATGAAAATCTTAGTTAGGATAGTAAATTTAAAACCATTTTACAAATTATTTCCCATGTTTCATGCCATGATATTTATATCTCTAGAATTAACATGCTTCGAAGCGGTATAACACATTATTTGGATATTTGTAGAGAAAGTTATGAGTTGCCAAGGTTGAGAATTTGCTTGAATGAAATCTAGAAAATTCTGTAATTAGGGTTTCTCAAGGTTGAAGATAATATATTGAGATCATTGTGGGTGTTCCTTCCTGGCCAAAGGAACGATTGAAGGTAGGCCTACAATGGCAAAGGATGGGCTCCGACGGCTGGTCTGTCGGAAGGGGGCGGCTGGCACCTGCAAGCACTCTGATGCTCAAGTGAGTAAAAGAATGAAAATGACAGAGTGTGGGTAGGCTAGAAAGAGAACAAATATTGGCTCTGAAAAGAGTTGGGTTATATATTGGAGGAGATGTCCTCTTGCATACATACATCATATGTTTGCAGGGTGATGGGGTTGGGTATTCGGTGCCAATAGAGGTTCTCAGATGATAGCATGGTGCCGACAGGACCCTCTATCCACATTAATGAGGATGGGATCTGTCATTAATGAGGATGGGATCTTGAGTGGCGCAGAAAGACCTAGCATGCGGTTGTAACGATGTTGCTGCAAGTTGGTGTAGAGACAGGATCTAGTCTTTGGCCGAGATTGGGTCGCGAGCTAATGATAAAGCCGCTGGCTAAGATTAGGCCGTGGGCTGACAAGGAAAAAGACGGAGATTGGGTAATTGGGCCATGGGCCAAAGGTCAAAGATTGGGTAGGTATGATCCACAGCCCCCAAGTCGGATGCTCGAGAAGGGAGCATTTGAGCTAGAGAAGGGTGAGCTGGACAGATCTTGTTCCTTTTAACCAAGCTTGAGAGTTGGGTTGGCGTTAGTACTCGATCGGGGTAGATGACTAAGCCGATGTGCCACTTTGCTTGGGCAGATGTGGGTCTTGAGTCTATATAATAGCATAGGCTTTTCACATAAGTCAAGCCGAGTCGTGAGTCTATATAATAGCATAGGATTTTCATATAACTCCTATAACCTTGTTGGATGTCCCTTGTTCCATAATAAATTATTTCCTTTTCCCCCTTTTCGCAATGTTATGTTTCTGTTGTCTTTATTCTTATGCTTGTCTTGTTTGGCCCCTGTGATTCTGATGCTTTAAGGAACTCGCTATGCCCAGGGTCTGGTATCGGCAGAGTAGGGTCGAGTTGGTAGGCTTCTTGGCCCCTTGGGTCGGACACTCGTGTGGGAGAAATCAGAGCTTTGTACATGTTTTACCGAGTTGCTTTTGAGTAATTTGGTGCAAGGCTCGGCGGCCTGCCGAGCTATCTGGTCTGGTGTTAGATTTTGAGTTTGGAGTGTTGTTTTAGCGCCTTTACAAAATTGGTCGTTGCTCATTCGCTGGGTGTCCCGCACGACACCTATTAATATGTGCTCCCTTCATGTGTGCGTATCTTTGTATTCGTGCCTGAACTTTTTTTTTCTACCTTGCGTCTTTTTGTGTACGAATTCCTCTGTTATCTGGCTTTTCAATCGATTGGGTGGTGTGCAAGTTTGCTCATCCATGGCCATCTCAACTTCAAGCTCTGTTCGCGTGTACGACTGTGTAAGCGAAGAGGTTGCCAGGATTGCATCAAAATATACCACTGACTCATCTGTAGAGGTGATGAGGAGGGCATTCCCTCTCTCTTGGACAGAGGATAGGGAAGGGAAATTTGTCTACCATCCCTGTGGGAAGGGAGAGCATGTCTGTCATTCGGTCTCAAACTCAGAGTCCATTTATATGTATGAGGTGCTCTTCTTACCATTACTCCATTTCATTACAAGATATATAAAAAAATACAAAATCCTTCACTTTATTACATTCCTAATGATCAACTTACAATACTACAAAAATACAACCAAGCTAACTTTCTACCTCACTACAATCAATCTTTAGCACAACAAGGTCAACGTAGTTGTTGAACATGGGCCATCAATAAAGCCCCTCACAGCATTTCTCAGTAAGTCGGCTCCCTAGCGAAAGCCTCGCCATGGATCAATGTTGGCAACATGGGTAGGACCAACATGATCACGGGGCAGATGGGTCAAATCAATTGGAATTCTTCTTGGTTGTGCCCCGATTAACGGAGCTTCCCATAAACCACATCACAATGATGCAGATTCTTGGGAAGGAAATAACAACCATCTCCCCCCCCCCTTGGCAGAGCTATGGAATTCCAGAGATGGGAAAGGACCAGAGCAATAGAGCATGAACTGGACTTGCCAGCCCTTGTACTACCCTCGTCCAAAACCACCAACCCTATTATTGCCCTCGCCCAAAATCACACGTTTTAATGCTACTTTCACCCAAACACGCCTAACTTCGGCCATGGGTACAGTTATCAACCCCATAGCATCGTCGTTGGAGGCACTACCGTAGGTCGGTAGGATCTCTACTCGATTTGACATTATTAACCCTCAAACCCTAAGGCTTCTTGTAAAGCAAAAGACACCCAAGCACAATTGTAAGATACATGAAATAAAGAATGGGATTTTCCTTTTTTATAGGCATAGTGGGGGAATGTCTAGCGCCATCGACCCCCACATATGATCATGCCACCTGTCCCTCCATTAATGCCCGTATCTAGCAGCCAAAGAATTGCCATTGCAATAGGGTCACGTACCCGGGCAGTTAATACCCTGGCCTAGGGAAGCGGCGCACCACATGTGGGAAAACATCCCCTCACCTTCGTGAACACGCCCACTGGAAAAACGGCATGTCATGCATCTAAAAATGTTGTTTCACCTTCGTAACCACCTGTTTTGGACTCTGTGTCACACACGCACTCAAAACACAACACCCGGACCACCACCTTCAGGCAACCCAAGAGAGATCGAACATAGAACACGACCACTTCATACCTCATTCACTAGTCCATTGGTGCCGATCTACCCCGATGGGCAGACCTCAGGTCTATCCCAATCTTGCAGAATCAACCATAAAGGAAAGCAAGACAAAAAAGAAAGAGATACAAGAGCTAGAGCGTGCCAAAAAATATCCATTTTATTTAATAATGAGTTAAAGTACCCCGACTAATTACATAATACGATAAGCGAAAAATAGGCAAAATGCCACCCTAGGTATTGATAACAGGCTAATCTAGCTGGGTGGCAACCAAGACCTCACCAGGTTGCTCAACGGCTTCTCCTAGCTGACCCCCCACCTCTTGCGCCCCCGCCAAAGCTTCGCCTTGAACGAATGAACCCTCTGAATCCAAGTCCACAAGCCTACCATCCACGACCTCCTTGAAGAGGTCACAACCGGTAAAATCTGCCTTAGGGCAGAGTAATCGAACTTGCGCCAAAGCTGTGTTGAAGCCTTCAAGATATTGCCCAAGGGCTTTCCTCCTCGCGCACTTCAACATGGCTTCCAGGCGAGTAGTTTCATGACGAGCGACATCTCGTTCGGCCTCCAATGCCCCAACTCTCTCTTTCAGCTCATTCTATTGTTGTCAAGCTGCATTTATTTGATCGATCACCCTTTGGAAATCAGTCTTCGCCTTCACAGCCTCCACCTTGGCCGAGACAACTCGATTATATATGAAGGTCCCTTGTCTCGATCCTCACTTGCGCCTCAACCAGCTTGTTGAGCCAACTTGCTCATATTAATTAAGTTTTGATGATTAAAAAAAAATTATGAGATAAATGTATTTTCTACTCATGAAAAAAGTAAATTTATTTTGAATTAAAAGTGGGTGTAAAGAGTAAATTTATTTTGAATTAAAGGTAGATTGTCTTTAAACATGTTTTCTTATTTTAATCATTCATGTCTCAAAAGCTTATATTTGAATTTTCATATCTTGATAAATATTTTTCATGCAAAAAGTAAATTTATTTTGAATTAAAGAGAATTATTTTTAGACATGTTTTCTCTTACTCATGCAAAAAGTAAATTTATTTTGAATTAAAGGAGAATTATTTTTATATATGTTTTCTTATTTTAATCATTTAAGTCTCAAAAGTTTATATTTGAATTTTCAAATCTTGAATTAAAGGAGAATTATTTTTAGACATGTTTTCTCTTACTCATATAAAAAGTAAATTTATTTTGAATTAAAGGATAATTGTTTTTAGACATATTTTCTTATTTTAATCATTTATGTCTCAAAAACTTATATTTGAATTTTCAAAGCTTGATTTCTCATGCAAAAAGTAAATTTATTTTAAATTAAATGTGAGATATGTTTTCTTATTATTTGAGAAAGCATAAACATTTTTTGAATTTCAAACTTCATATTAACTATTTCTTTAATAGCTAGTGTGTTTGGAAGATGTATATATATAGGGTAAGTATAGAGGTTCAAGGTAGAACAAATTTGATAGAGTATTCAAACAAGAGTGAGAAGGTTCGAAGTGATAGAAGTGTGCTGACTAGTGGAATTCTCAAGCTGTAAGTTTCTTATTTTTACTCACTTATTGTGTGAAGGGATTGTATTTACTAGTAGTGTGCTAGTGGTTCTTGCTCACGTAAGAGATTGTATTTACTAGTAGTGTGCTAGTGGTTCTTGCTTACGTAAGGGATTGTATGTTAGTTCTAGCTCCAATTAAAATATAGTATTGATTATCTCTAGTGGAACCTCAAGCTAAGTCTTGAGAGAGAGGATTAGGCTCTTTAGAGCTGAACCTCTATAAATTTCTCTTGTTCCTTGTGTTTGTGTGATTTTATTGTTATTAATCTTACTGCAATTATCACATATTAAGATCACAAATTTAAAAGTTTTCAAAAAAGCTAAAATTAATAAAAAAAAAATTAAAAACCAAATTCACCCCCTCTGAGGTATTTTTCTGGGCAACACCGCTCCTGTACAATTTTCAAATGTTCCTTCCTGGCTAAAGGAACGGTCGGAGGCGAGCCTGCAACAGCAAAGGACGGGCTCCAACAGCCAGTCAATCGGGAGGAGGGGGACTGGCACTTGTAAGCACTCCGACGCTCAAATGAGTAAAAAAATGAAAGTGATAGAGTGTGGGTAGGATAGAAAGAGAACATACATTGGCTCTAAAGAGAGTTAAGTTATATATAGGAGGAAAAGCCCTCCTACATGCATGCGTCGTGTTTGCAGGGCGATAGGGCTAGGTATCTAGAGCCAATAAAGGTTCCTAGATAATAGCATGGTTCCGATGGGACCCTCATTAATGTGGATGGAATCCCCATTAATGAAGATGGAATCTGCCATTAATGAGGATGGAATATCGAGCGGCGTGAGAAAACCTAGCATGCGACTGTAATGATGCACAAGGCCAAATGCCGAGATTGGGTAATTGGGTCGTGGGCCAAAGGCCAAAGATTGCGCCGATACGGTCCAGTAGGTAATTCAAACACATTGATAAAGGCCTTCAAATTGAAAAAGATGGGATATTTTTCAGATAATATTTTTAACTCATTTTGGAAATTAGAAAATATGATTTTAATTGATTTTTGTTGGGAAAAATCATAATAAAATGTGTATTTACTAGAAAATAATGGTTTTTGCCTTGGACATTTTCTAGTTATGAGTTGTATCCACATATGAAATTTTATGAACTGACTGTATCTTGAAATCTTGTTATGACCTATATGTGTTTATTTGATATTGTGTTGGCTTGAGATCTATGTTATGACCAAGGAGGATTCTCTACAGCTAAATAATTTGAATTTCATGTTTCATCTATTGTAAGCATGTTATTGTTTTTTTGATATGTGGCAAACATATTATATATTATGAAGTTTGTTTATTTCATATGATTGTGTTACTTCATAACATGGACATCATAAAATTGGTAGGATTCAAGAAAAATTCTCATCTAGAATTATATTGGCACAATTTAAATTAAGTTAGAGAAAATTTAACATTTGAATATAGGTGATGATTAGGAACCTAGGGAATTTTGGAGAATTTTCAATAATTTAATTTCAGATTGCGATTAATGATGTGTATAATGAACATGAATTGATGTTACATTTAATATGTCTCTTTGTAGTTTGTGACTAACAATGACTTCTAAGAATGTCATAGCTAACCTAAATAAGGATGAGAAACTTAATGGAGACAACTACAACATATGGTACCTGAAAATGCACTATGTTCTTGAGGAGCAAGAGGCTATTAACAATGTCATGAATGAGCCTCAGCCTATTGAGGGACATACCAATAATGCATAATATAGGCGCGACATAGCTGCATACAAAGCCTGGAAAAAGAAAGATTCCACTACAAGAGGAATCTTGATCAATTCCATGAATGACGAGTTGGTGAACAAGTACCAAAAGTATAAAACTGCCAATGCCATGTGGGTTGCATTGAGAGACAAGTTTGGAGAAACCATTGTCTCCAAATTTAGGTAGCTAACCATAAAATTTGACACTTTCAAGAAGGTCCCTAAAAAGTCCCCAACAAGTCCATCAAATTTGGCATGTAAAATATGATAAATGGAATTGAAGTCAACCAAGCACAACCTCACAGACAAATAGCAAGTTCAAGTTGTCATCTGATCTCTTCCTGATAGTTGGGAGCACATAAAGGTGAATATGACCCATAATGAGAACATACAGACCTTTGTTAATATTACGCACCATGTGGAACTAGAAGATGAGCGCCTTGAGAATGCTCATGCATATGTGGCAAAATCTATTTCTAAAACGACTTCTAGATATAAGCTCAAGAGGAACAATCACAATGGTAAGGGCAAAGGCAAAGCTAAAGAGACTGGTCAGGGACAAGTATCATAAACGCAAAAAAGGAAAGCATAATGGTAAGAAGGATAAGACTAAAGAGACTTGCTACAATTGTGGTAACCTGGATCATTATATTCATGAATGCACTAAGCCTAAGAAGGTAATGTCTTATCTCACCTCTTCTAATAGAAGCCGTGTTTTTTAAATTTTTGTTTTTAATACTACATTGCTCACTAAAGCTTATTTTGTGGACTATAGACTCAAGAGCCATGGATCACATAGCTAGAGACAGAAATGAATTTGTGGAGTTTTGTCAATTCTCAAGTGGAATAAGTTGGATCAATGCGGGGAATAATGCTAGACTAGAAGTAAAAGGAATTGACACATGCAAATTGGTTTTGCAAGAAGTTTGGATCTGTTATGAAATTGAATCAACAACAAACCACAATCAAACCAATCAACCACACATGAATACAGAATTTAACTTGGATTTGGGTTTTTGCCTAATAATTTATTAGAAGGATGAGGAAAACCAATCAATCAGATATGGCCCATGGAAGAAAGAATTGTTATACGATAGTCTAAGAGAGGTGTAAAACTCTGAAACTACATTTTAGTGAAATCCTCAGTTTTACGGGCCTTCATCTCAGATCTACTAGGCCTTTTGCCAATATTTCTCTCTCTTCTTTCTTTCTTTCTTACTTGAAGCGCCTAAGGTATTCCGGATTTCCAGTTGGACCATGAAGTTATTGGAACGAGTGAGTAATTTAGCCAATGACGTTGTCTGGTTAAAGGCTAGGGACTCCCTTCATTACCCAAATATAGTGCCTTGGAGAAGGGTTGTGATGGCCATACCCACATGCAGCTTGTGTACTTCCAAGGTGGCATTCCTGAAGTTGTTGACATATTGCCTCAACATCTTAGTACGGCCTTGACCGATGTTGAGCTAGTATGTGGGGTCTTTCTTCCTAGGGGTATTAACATCGAAAGTTGTGCTAAATGCCTTCTACAACAAACCAAATGAAGCAATATACCCTTCTGGTAACTCATTGAACCACACATGAACATGATCTGTTACTGTTAAGGAAAATGCACGACACATAGTTGCATTATCCCACCCATTTAGGTGAGTGATGGATTCGTATCGTTGCACATGGTGGTCGGGATTCCCCTTCCCAAAATATATGAGTAGTTATGGAAGCTTAAATCTTAAAGGGAGTGACCGCCTTAACAAGTCAATAAAGAATGGAACTTCTCTTCTATGCATGTCACCATAGGAAGTTACAACCCTCTTCTATTTAAGAATTTCTTCAACAATCCTTTTTACTTCAGATGCGCCTAGAGGATTTCGCGAGGTAGCCTTAGTAGGCTTTAAACAAATAGCCCTAATTGGACTTCTATCACCTTTGGAAGTTGTGCTTTCTACGATCTCATCTTAGGCAATGGCCTTTCTCGTCCTCTTATGCCTTTTTACCAATATTTCTTCAGGGATAAGCTTGTAGAGCTGCGTCTCTTGAGGGTTTTAAAGAGGCATATACGACTTTCTTGAAGGTGATTACTATTTGTTCCCTCTAGAAGCCAAATGCCTAGCTGATAGGGGCAGTTCAACATTAAGCAAAAGGACTTGCAACAATTCAGTTAAGTCTTTTAAAGCTTTAGTATTCTTCTTAGGGATCTTTTCAACTCATCATAATTTTTCTTCAACTCTTCATATTCCACAATCGCGAAGTAGGTTTTAGTACCCTTATAGGTGCTTGAGGATTTCTTCTAGGAGTTGTAGATTGTCCAAGGGAATGTATATCTTGTACTTTAGCAAGGTTAGGACATTGTCTGGGAGAATGTCTTCATTATCTAAGAGAATATCGTCTTTGTCTAGGGGAGCGACAAAGTGTTGCGCCATACTATTAACCTTACTCTGGAGAATACTATTGGTTGACCTCAGGTTCCCTTTCTCTGTCCCAAAGAAGTAGACCATTGTCCAGGAGGACTTCTGTAACACCCTGCCCTATACAGGCGTGTCACTATAAGGCAATTCTCGAGGTTCTTTTTTTTTTTTTTCAAGTTCGTCACCTGCGGCGCCATGTGCACAATCTTCACATGCAGATGAAACACTCGTCACAATACAATAGCCAGCACCCGCGGTGATTTCAAGAACAATCTTCACATGCAGATATAAACCTCGGGAATTCCAGTCTTGCTCGTTTAACTACCAATAACACAATCATAACTAAACGAGACATTATATATATCACAGCGGAATACTTAATAACCAAAATGTCGTGGCTTACCACGACTTACATACAAGGTGTCCCCACACCAACATATATACAACATCGTTGTTAAATAAATACAACACTGTCGGGCGATTGTTCATACATATAACAAAGTAAATACCAGTGCTTCCAAAATAATACAACAACTATCAAATGAACACCACTGGCTCATCGGCCGTGTCCTCGACCTCGCAGCTGTCCCTGACTGGAACGTTGAATATTCCAGGGGCATAACCCATGTTAGATGATAAAACATCTAAGTGAAGGTATGAAACAGTTTATACAATGCATGAAAGACACACGAGCATGGCATGCTAAACGACCACATCCAAGACACGTCTAACTTGAGAAATTTCCCTGACATACTTAATCTCTCGAATGCCCCACTGTGACACCCGTTCACCTGGTTTAACGTTATTCCCTCGAGTGCACCGTCGTGACACCCGTTCACCTAGTTTAACATTATTCCCTCGAGTGCCCCAGTGTGATACCCGTTCACCTGGATTAACATTGTTCCAATCTCAAGTAGACCTCATCCCGTCCCATACGGACCCAACGACTACATGAAATTCAACCCCAAATACTATGAAAATTCACACGCCATGCACCAACATTTTTAAGTAAAACAGTTAATGCAATGTAGCAAATGTTGACACGATGATCATAAGTGAAAAACCTTGTAAACAATCTAAGTTCAGGAAGGCATAACCGCTCACTAGAACCCACCACATATACTCAAAATCACTTTTAAGATAAGGTAAAACTAGAATCAAACCACTCACCTCAAATCGAAAAAGTCTGATTTTTGCCTCAAAAAATATGCCACACCTCGAAAATCGTGTAATCCTTCTTCTAACAACCCAATTGACTCCTATTTCACCATTTAAGACCTTAGGAATCAATATTTCTATTTTTTCACAATTTTCTATATTTTTATTTATTTTTCAAACATTTCTACCTTCAAAAATTCATAAAAAATACCTAACATCAATTTTCACAAAATATTTTTCCATGATAATTCCTAAAATAATTTTACCTAAATTCTGAAATTAAAACCAAAGAAAAACCCTACCTCACGCGCCACCCCGAAGCTCTGCGAGTGAAGTCCACTCGCCGCCGTCTCCAGTCGTCTTCTCCGGCTATGTCAGCTTTCCGGCGACTTCCTTTGGCCAAAACTAGTGATGGGAAATGGCCGGGCCGGCCCGCATCCCGCTTGGACCACCTATTTGGTGGGCCAGGCTAAATTTGGCCCACGAAGGAAACGGGTCAGATCGGGCCGGGCCAAGGAAATGGAAACTTAGGCCCGGCACGGCCCTGTGGCCCTTAATAAGTGGGCCAAAGTGGCCCGGGCCGGGCCATGGGCCTACTGGGCCGGCCCGTGGGCTTGGCTATTTGGGCCGGCCCGTGAGTCATTTATTTTTAATTTTTTTATATATAATTTTTTAAATATATTTTTTTATTTTTTTCTAAATGTAACTAATATTTTTTAAAATATGTTTAATATGTTTAGTAAACATATTAAACTGTTTACTGTAAACATTAATAAATATTGTTTATTAATATTTTACTTAATAAATATATATTAATATGTTTAGTAAACTGTTTACTATAAACATTAATAAACACTTTTTACTTATATTAATAAACATATTATGTTTACTTACATTAATAAACATATTAATGTAACTAATATTAATGTTTACTTATAATTTTAATATTTGTAAAATTATGATGTTTACAAAAATTACACTAAAATTATGTTTACAAACATTACAATAAAATTACATTTACAAGAAACATAATTTTTAATTATTATGTTTATTATTATTAAATACAAACATAATTTCTTAAATATTTTTTTATTTTTTAGTGGGTCGGGCCAGGCCATTTTAGTGGGCCAGTTGATGGGCCGACCCACGGGCCAGTTTGATGGGCCGAGCCGGGCCGGGCCGCGGGCCACGTATTGCTGGCCCAGCACGGCCCTTGTTTTGTTAAGCGGGTCGACCCGGCCCGTTTGCTACAGCAATGGGCCGGGCCGGGCCGGGCTATGAGGCGAGCCGGCCCAGTTCCCATCTCTAGCCAAAACGACTATGGGGCCTTGAAGATCTCGATGAGGCGATCTCAATGGAACCCTCAAATGTCCGAAACAACCACCAAAAAACGCCTTAAACAACGATTGCAGGTCGCGGTCCGGTCGAGCCCGACTTTCCGATGAACTCGCTAAAACCTTGTTATTTCTACACCAAACGATCCCAAATTCTCCAGAATTGATCCTTAAAACACAAAGAACAAAAGCCCCTTATCCTTGTGCCTCGATTCAAGCCAAAATGCCCTTAATTTCACTCGATTTTTGAAAAAACCCTCGGCCTGGCGACGTCTATTTATACCCTCTCTCGACCCGATTTTCCACCATAGATCGGTTGCCCTTATCCCCTTAACCCTAGATCTAGCCTCCAAACCAATTAAACAAGCGTAAATCGTGAGCCTAAGCCCTCGAAAGATTCGGCCAAATCAAAAAATCTTCCGCCATGATTTTCGATCACATCAAGGCCGTTTCCGGCCAATGGTGAGTCCCAATAGCTTCATCATCGCCTAGAGCTACCCTAGCATCTCCCTAGCGACCTTCCCGACACCTCAGAGGCGGTTGTCAGCAGCCACAGGCGACCGGTCAGTTTCACACCTTGGAATTTTTGAAATTTTGCAGTTTAGCCCCTAGCCCACTTTTAATTGCACTTTCTCCCTTTCTTAGATACCCCTAAACTATCTAACCCTTCCACAATGGCCCTCAAGTTCTATAATTTCCATTTCCCTTTGGAATTTTTGAAAAACTTGCCATCTCGACCTCCCTTGGGCAGTCTATAAAATCTGCACTTTTGCCCGGATGCTCCTAATTGCATGCTTTTGACTTCAACTCTTTGATATCTCTTGATTTTTATCAAATATCGCCTAATTGCACTTTTTCACCTCAATTTGCTCATCTTAACTTAGTCATTCGTCTTTCGTTTGAGTTTTGAATATTGCACTTAAGCCCGAAACTTTGCTAAATATCACTTTGATCCCATAACTTCCAAAAAATTTCTTAATATTTAATACCGGGTACTACATCCTCCCCCTCTAAATAGAAATTTCATCCTCGAAATTACTAACTTACAATATTAAATAAATGTGGATAAGAAATCTTCATCTCTTCTTCACGTTCCCAAGTAGCCTCTTCTTCGTTTGGTTGCCCCATAGTACCTTTACCAAGGGAATAACTTTGTTCCTTAAGACTTGATCCCTTTGATCTAAGATTTGTACTGGCTCTTCAGGATATGTTAGATCATTTCGTATTTTAATGGTCTCATTCCGAAGTACCTGCGTAGGGTCTGGCTCATGTTTCCGTAGTTGAGACACGTGAAACACGTTGTGGATATTTGATAATGCCACAGGTAAAGTTATTCTGTAAGCTACTAATCCAATTTTCTCCAAAATTTCATAGGGTCCTATGTATCTTGGGCTCAACTTTCTTTTCCTTTTTCCTCGAATCACTTATTTGAATAGAGAGACTTTTAAGTATACCTTGTCACCGACCAAAAATTCCAGGTTTTGTCTTCGTTGATCAGCGTACGATTTCTGACGACTTTGACTTGTCCTCATTTTCTCTTGTATTTGCTTGATCTTTTCCGTAGTAGTTTGAACAATCTCGGGTCCAATCAATCCTACTTCTCCAGTTTCTACCCAGCAAAGTGGTGTTCTGTATTTTCGCCCGTATAATGCCTCGTAAGGGGTCATTCCAATGCTGCTGTGGTGCCCGTTGTTGTAGGCGAATTCCACCAGCGATAAATGTTTCTCCCAACTTCTTGAGAATTCCAAAATGCATGCCCTCAACATGTCCTCGAGCGTCTGAATTGTTCGCTCGGACTATCCGTCAATCTGAGGGTGATACGCTGTGCTAAGCTTTAACTGTGTTCCCATACACTTGTAGAAACTTTCCCAAAATTTTGACGTAAATCGCGGGTCTCAATCTGACACTATACTTGTAGGGATTCCATGTAATCGTACTACTTCCTCAATGTATAGCTGAGCTAAAGTATGGGTCGGTTGCCCTACCTTAATAGGCAAGAAATGTGCCGACTTGGTCAACCGATCTACTATTACCCAAATAGCATCGTTTCCTTTGGGACTTTGAGGTAAATTGGTCACAAAATCCATAGTGACGTGGTCCCCTTTTCACTCGGGAATGTCCAATGGTTGTAATTTTCCTCCCAGACGCTGATGCTCAATTTTGATACATTGACAGGTATCGCATTGCGCCACGTACCGTGCCACATCTTTTTTCATTCCTGGCCACCAATAAATTTCCCTAAGGTCCTTATACATTTTTGTGGACCTTGGATGTACTGTGTGCCTTGCTCAATAAGTTTCTCCTAAGATAGCTTGTCTTAGACCTTGATCCCTTGGCACATATGTCCTTCCTTGAAAATGAAGTATACCGTCGTGGTAACTAAATTCAGGTGCCTTAACTTGATCGTTCTTGTCTATCCACTGACTTCTTCTTGTGTCTGTCTGAAGAGCTGACCTGATTTGATTCACCACATCAGGTTGAATTGTCAGATTTGCCAAATATCCCTTGATTGGTTTAAGCTTAACACCTACTGTCAGGTGGCTGAATTCCTCGATCATCATATTAGCCACAATCTCAGAGCTTCTTCGGCTAAGAGCATCTAAAACTACGTTTGCCTTCCCTGGATGGTAGGAAATGGTACAATCATAATCTTTCAAGTATTCCATTCATCTTCTTTGTCTCATGTTCAACTCCTTCTGAGAGAATATGTACTTCAAACTCTTATGGTCCGTAAAGATCTCAAATTGTACTCCATAGAGATAATGCCTCCACAACTTCAAAGCATAAATTATAGCTGCTAATTTCAAGTCGTGAGTTGGGTAGTTCTGCTCATGCCTCTTCAGTTGCCGAGATCCGTAAGCGATTACTTTCTCATCTTGCATTAAAACACATCCCAACCCTATCCCAGAAGCATCACTATACACCACAAACTTTTCCGACTCCGTTGGCATTGCTAGAATCGGTGCCGTAGTTAATCGCGCCTTAAGCTCTTGAAAACTTTGCTCACACTTGTCGTCCCATTCAAATTTGACTTCTTTTTGTGTCAACCAAGTAAGTGGAGCAAATATCTTTGAAAACCCTTCTACAAATCTTCTATAGTATCCAGCTAGTCCAAGAAAACTTCGGATTTCCCCAACGGTCTTAGGTGCTTGCCACTTTTGAACCGCTTCTATCTTTGCTGGATCAACAGCTATACCCTCTGTAGAAATTATATGTCCAAGAAATGCTACCTGAGTAAGTCAGAATTCACACTTCGAGAACTTGGCGTACAACTTATGGTCCTTTAAAGTCTGCTAGACTATCCTTAAATGTTCCTCATGATCACTCTCACTTGCAGAGTATATCAAAATATCATCTATGAACACTATTACAAACTTGTCCAGGAAGGGTCTAAAAGTTTGATTCATCAAATCCATAAATGCAGCAGGTGCATTGGTCAATCCGAACGGCATCACTAGATATTCGTAGTGACCATACTGTGATCGAAAAGCAGTCTTGGGTACATCCTCCGATTTGATTTTCATCTGATAATACCCTGACCGAATGTCTATCTTAGAAAATACCAGAGCTCCTTGAAGTTGGTCAAACAACTCTTCAATCCTAGGCAGCGGGTACTTATTCTTTATGGTTACTTTATTTAACTGACGATAATCAGTACACATACGTAAGGTACCATCTTTCTTTTTCACGAACAATATCGGAGCTCCCCAGGGTGACACACTTGGTCTGACAAATCCTTTATCAGTTAAGTCCTGTAATTGTTCCTTCAACTCCCTCATCTCAGCTAGAGCCATCTTGTACGGAGGTATGGATATTGGCTGTGTACCTGGTACAAGGTGTATTGAGAATTCAATTTCTCTTTGGGGAGGTAATCCTGGTAATTCCTCAGGAAAAACCTCAGGATACTCATTCACAACCCTCACTGATTCCAACTCGAGACTTTTCTTTCCTGATTTGGGGTTTGGCTATTTACAATGCTTGCAAAGTCACGCCACATTCCCTCTTAATCTTCCTACCCTGGCCTTGGAACATAGTCCATTCTCCGTTAGACTTGGGTAAGCTCACAGTCTTACTCTTACAATCTATCTTAGCCTCATGTAGCGATAGGAAATCCATTCCTATAATTATGTCAAAATCTTGAATATCTAACACCACTAAATCGATCTTGAAACTTTCCCCTCCCATATTAAAAATACACCCATGCACCCCATCGCAGTTCTTAGGGTCGAACCCATAGGAGTAACTATTACCATTTGGTAGCCCAATTCCCTAGGTTCTAACTTTAAACCTTCTACTGATGCATGCAATACGAATGAATGCGTAGCACCCGGATCTATTAAAGCATGAACTGGAGTATTTGAGAAGAATAGTGTACCTTCAATAACTGCAGGATCGGCCTCAGCGTCCTCACAAGTTAGATTGTATACTCGACTCGGACGGACATTCTGTGCACCTCCACTCAGTGGTTCCATTTTCTGCCTTTTCGAGCAATCTCGCGAGATATACCCCGGTTGACCACAGTTGTAGCACACCACCTTTCCCTGATACCCAACTTGGGGCGTTGCTTTGATCTTTGGGTAGTTTCTTCCAATGTGGCCTTCTTCGCCTCATCCATAGCACCTCAAGACACACCTCTTCCCAGGGTGTTTCCTCTTACATCGCAGACACTTCCCGTCGTCCCTTGGTTGAGTTATCGAACTGCCTGGTTTGCTGCTCTTACTTCTTTCCTCTTTCTTGACTATCTTAGCCTGCATCAGATTCCTTTCAATGGTCAAATCTTGGTGTAATGCTTCTTTGTAGGTTTCAATGTCCCATCCATTTAAAATTTGCTGGAGATTTCCTTGTAACCCTGAAACAAACTTTTGTACCTTCTGACTCTCGTCAGTCTCATACATGGGCACATATTTAATCAGTTGAATGAACCAATTATCGTATTGGCTCACAGACATCTCGTCCGTCTGCTTGAGCCTCATAAACTCCCAGATTCTTTCTTCCTTCCAGCTCTTAGGAAAGTACTTGGCGTTAAATTCTTCCTTGAATCTCGCCCAAGTATACATTGGTGCATCTTCATCTTCATCCGCTCGTCCTTGTTGAGTCTTTATTATAGAATGCTCGGTAGATTGCCACCACCAACTTGCTTCTTCCTCCAACGTGTAGGTCACACACCTCACTTTCTCCTCCTCACTGCACTGGAGATGTTGAAGTAGTTTCTCTGTCTGCTCAAGCCAATATTCGGTTGAGCTAGGATCATCGCCAATCCTTCCTTTGAACACAGGGGTTCTCAAGTGTCGGTACTGCTCCAATGCCGTGGTCGTGTGTCGAGTAGGCTCCTCTCGACTCACGTATGTCAATATGTTTTCTAAAAATCGCTCCATTCGCTCGAATCGGTCCTCACAGGAGCTCGATTCCCCGACGTATCTTTTGTTTCCTCCTAAGTGATTTCTGCGGTCATCCTGATCCTCAAGATTGTTTTCTTCTCTTCTCCCACTTTCGTCATGAGCTGCGTCTCGTAGCCTTCGTGTATTCACCATCTGAAGTGAATCGTGGAAATGAATTGTGCACAAGACAAGATTGTTTCTATACAAAGGGACAGTTTTATTTCTTTATAATATCCCACAAACAGATCAGCTTAGCACAACCGAAAAGGAAATAGGCATAACATCTTATTATATTTCATATTTACATATCCCTTCTTCTATCAGTTACTTCTTCAGCCTTGCTTAGTAGTTCTTCGGCCTCCAGATCAATGACTCCTTGTGGTCCCCGTCACTATCAGACGCCACCGGGGGTCCTTTGTCATTATCCTGGGCCTCCTACGATTCCTTATTAGAACTAATGTCGATGACCTCATTCTCAAGATTTGCAGCAATCTCTGCCTGTTCTTCCTCATCCATAGCCTCCCCGAGTAGATCCTCATGCTCGTTCCGCATTCTCGCGCAGAATTCGCGTAGAGAGTCATCTTCCCAGTCCTGCCATAACCATTGCGCGAAAGTCTTCCATTCCCCTTCCAACTGATCAATAAGAAAACCGATCTAAAATTTCGCAAAATCTACCAACTGCCGGTAACTAGAGGGCACATCATCAATGATTTCCTCCATTGCAAGTAGAAACACATTCATATCCTCATTTTGCGGGTTTCCTCGAGCTTCGATCCTGTTTGCCCAGTGTGACAACAGTACTTGATCCACCATTGTTTTTCTAACAACACACAAATATTTTCTTAGAAACCCCGAACAAGTGTTTCCTAAAGTTTTCTTATGACACCTAGAATCCATAACCCTATTCTAAGTTATCAAGTCTAACCGTGCTAAGTTCAATAACCTAGCCTAATCATCCTAGGGTTTTAACCTAGGGCTCTGATACCAATTGTAACACCCCGCCCTATACAAGCGTGTCACTATAAGGCAATTCCCGAGGTTTTTTTTTTTTTTTCAAGTTCGTCACCCGCAGCGCCATGTGCACAATCTTCACATGCAGATGAAACACTCGTCGCAATACAATAGTCGACACCCGCAGTGATTTCAAGAACAATCTTCACATGCAGATATAAACCCCGGGAATTCCAGTCTTGCTCGTTTAACTACCAATAACACAATCATAACTAAACGAGACATTATATATATCACAGCGGAATACTTAATAACCAAAATGTCGTGGCCTACCACGACTTACATACAAGGTGTCCCCACACCAACATACATACAACATCGTTGTTAAATAAATACAACACTGTCGGGCGATTGTTCATACATATAACAAAGTAAATACCAGTGCTTCCAGAATAATACAACAACTATCAAATGAACACCACTGGCTCACCGGCCGTGTCCTCGACCTCGCAGCTGTCCCTGACTGGAACGTTGAATATTCCAGGGGCATAACCCATGTTAGATGATAAAACATCTAAGTGAAGGCATGAAACAGTTTATACAATGCATGAAAGACACACGAGCATGGCATACTGAACGACCACATGCAAGACACGTCTAACTTGAGAAATTTCCCGGACATACTTAATTCCTCGAATGCCCCACTGTGACACCCGTTCACCTGGTTTAACGTTATTCCCTCGAGTGCACCGTCGTGACACCCGTTCACCTAGTTTAACATTATTCCCTCGAGTGCCTCAGTGTGATACCCGTTCACCTGGATTAACATTGTCCCAATCTCAAGTAAACCCCATCCCGCCCCATACGGACCCAACGACTACATGAAATTCAACCCCAAATGCTATGAAAATTCACACGCCATGCACCAACATTTTTAAGTAAAACAGTTAATGTAATGTAGCAAATGTTGACACGATGATCATAAATGAAAAACCTTGTAAACAATCTAAGTTCAGGAGGACATAACCGCTCACTAGAACCCACCACATGTACTCAAAATCACTTTTAAGACAAGGTAAAGCTAGAATCAAACCACTCACCTCAAATCGAAAAAGTTTGATTTTTGCCTCAAAAAACGTGTCACACCTCAAAAATCGTGTAATCCTTCTTCCAACAACCCAATTGACTCCTATTTCACCATTTAAGACCTTAGGAATCAATATTTCTATTTTTTCACAATTTTCTCTATTTTTATTTATTTTTTAAATATTTCTACCTTCAGAAATTCATAAAAAATACTTAACATCAATTTTCACAAAATATTTTTCCACGATAATTCCTAAAATAATGTTACCTAAATTTTGAAACTAAAACCAAAGAAAAACCCTACCTCACGCGCCCTCACGCGGCACCCCGAAGCTCTGCGAGTGAAGTCCACACGTTGCCGTCTCTGGTCGTCTTCTCCAGCTATGGCAGCTTTCCGGCGACTTCCTTTTGCCAAAACGACTATGGGGCCTTGAAGATCTCGATGAGGCGACCTCAATGGTACCCTCAAATGTCCAAAACAACCACCAAAAAATGCCTTAAATGGCGGTTGCAGGTTGCGGTCCGGCCGAGCCCAACTTTCCGATGAACTAGCTAAAATCTTGCTATTTCTACACCAAATGATCCCAAATTCTCCATAATTGATCCTTAAAACACAAAGAACAAAAACCCCTTATCCTTGCACCTCGATTCAAGCCAAAATGCCCTTAATTTCACTCGATTTTTGAAAAAACCCTCGGCCTCGCGACGTCTATTTATACCCTCTCTCGACCCGATTTTCCACCATAGATCGGTTGCCCTTATCCCCTTAACCCTAGATCTAGCCTCCAAACCAATTAAAAAATCCCAAATCGCGAGCCTATGCCCTCGAAAGATTCGGCCAAATCAGAAAATCTTTCGCCATGATTTCCGATCACATCAAGGCCGTTTCCGGCCAATGGTGAGTCCCAATAGCTTCATCATCTCCTGGAGCTACCCTAGCATCTCCCTGGCGACCTTCCCGACGCCTCAGAGGCGGCTTCCGGCAGCCACAGGCGGCCGATCGGTTTCACACCTTGGAATTTTTGAAAGTTTACAGTTTAACCCCTAGCCCACTTTTAATTGCACTTTCTCCCTTTCTTAGATACCCCTAGACTATCTAACCCTTCCACAACGGCCCTCAAGTTTTATAATTTCCATTTCCCTTTGGAATTTCTGAAAAACTTGCCATCTCGACCTCCCTCTGGCGGTTTACAAAATCTGCACTTTTGCTTGGATGCTCCTAATCGCATGTTTTTGACTTCAACTCTTTGATATCTCTTGATTTTTAGCAAATATCGCCTAATTGCGCTTTTTCACCTCAATTGGCTCATCTTAACTTAGTTATTCGTCTTTCGTTTGAGTTTTGAATATTGCACTTAAGCCCGAAACTTTGCTGAATATCACTTTGATCCCATAACTTTCTTAAAATTTTCACAGTCAACAAGATGAATGTTTTCTCAAAGAAGGAATTGGGTGTTGTTCTTTGAGAGAATTGATTCTTGTTTAGGTGGCTTCATCTCTGTTATGCTATTGTTCTCCGACACAAGTTGCCCTCATTCTTGCCATTAAATCTAATTTTTTATCTTTTCCCACAGACGATGCCAATTTGTTGTTACAAAAAATAAAACAATTAAAATTTATTAGTGTGAGAATACTAGGCCGAGGTGGAGTAAGGCATAAAATGTGAGGTGACAACTAGTCTAGGAGAGAGGTAAGTGTTGTTGTTCAAAAAGAAATTGCACCACTATCCAAGAGAAAACTTAACAGGCTTATGTCCCATGACGAAGTAGCTGTGGACTTGAACAAGCAGCAGTTTTGTTAAAGCAAGAGAGAGATGGATGACTACCCAAGGGAGAGCTCCATTGTTCGCGAGAGAGCAGTTGCAAGGAAAAACACAGTCAAAAGGCATGCGAGGATTCCTCCCGCGCGAAGCCTTAGATGTTTAAGTTAATACAAGTCATAGTAGTCATGCAGAAGCAGGTCAAAAGTCGAGGGAAAAGAAATAGTTGCTTCTCCAAATAGGTAAGCAGCTTAATGATGTGCTTAACCTTGAGTATGTGGGGTTGGTGTGTTTTAGTCATGGTTTTCTTGTGGAAAATTGAAGAAGCTCACTTGTAAGTGAAGGGCAAGAGGTATTTATACCCCCTAAATTGTCAATAGTGGAACACCTGGCACATATACACAAAGTTGTCTCGAGTTAAGCATGAATTAGGCTTAGAAAAAAACCCCACCCCAAAGGAGTATGAAACTAATGAGTCCTCTGGGAGAAGAAGTTCCTTAAGACGAGCAGCCATTGCATGGTGCAATAACATATTCTTTATTACATGTGAGTTTTCCATGTTACTTGTTAGAATTCTCTAGCAATGGCACCACACACCCATGAGGGGGGTGAATTGGGTAATTAAAATTTTTGATTGAGCTTGAAAACTTTTTGCCAAAGGGTGAGGTTTTAGTGCAAAAAAATGGTGTCTGAGAATAATGCTTATCAAGAACAATGAAATGAAAAATAAATGCGAAGGAGACACAAGCAATTTAGATTGGTTCAAGCAAATGGCATAATCCACTACCTTAACTCCTTACTAAAGATTTTAAACAGTCCATTAAAACCTCCTACTTGATCCCAAATAGGCCTTCTAGTCCCAAAACTAGGAATATAAGCTCATACTTTGCCAAGTAGGCCCTCTAGCAACTTTGCTAGACAATTACTAAGAGATTATAGTAAGAGAGGATCTTAGAGATGAATTTCTAAGTTACAAGATCTCTTAAAAAATTTAATACAAGGCTTGGAATAATAAATACAAATGAAGAACAAATTAAAACCTTTTGAGAGAAAATTTCCAAACACTTGAGCACTTGAGAATAATTTGAACACTTGATGCTTGTAATCAATTCTCTAACCATTAAATGCTTTAACAACCTAGCATTTATAGCCTTCACCGACCTTTTGAATTTCATAACCGTTGGGTTGGTTGTTGGGTTAGCTGTTGGTCACCATAAATAATTTGCAAAAATAGTTGTTAAAGTGTTATACGATGAAAACGGTCAACAAAGTTAGAAATCGGTCGATTGGTTAGGCTAAACCCGATCAATCGACAAAAGTACTAAAAACATCCACATGGCTAAAAACGGTTGATCAATTTTTATGCAATGGTTGTCTACCATTCTTAGCTGAGAGCATGTGAACAACTGGTCGTCAGGCTATGAAAGCCGATTGACAGCAAGGCCTCAAGCAGTCGACCGTTCCTTATGAGCAGTTGACAATTTAGCCTTTGCATTTTGAAAACTTAGTTTCATTTTTCAAGTGTTTCAAAACTAATTTCAATTAATCAAAACAAAAAAATATTGTCTTTCATCATCAAAATCAAAACAAAGTGTAAAACAACATTATTGCGTATGAGTCGTCTGAGAGGACATCTCCGTGTCTTGTTGCCTTGAGAGTTCTCTGGGAAAATATAACTTTACTGGGAGGATGATATTTCCTCTAGAGTTGAGTGTCTCTGAGAGAATTACTCCTTGTATGCCTTCTATGGGAGAACTACATATTCTCTAAAGATTACAATGAATTTACGATTTTGCCTATAAGTATAATTTTGTGGTAAATATAGGCATAAATTAAAAATTTATTAAGTATTCTTACAAATATCCTAAAATAGACCCACCCACCCACCCAATTTCTAGAAGAAAGAGATTCAAACACAAGATTAATTGCTTAGTTAAATATGACATCAGCTATTGTTTCGGCTGCATTATTCTCTTATATATAAATAAATTTCTTACAGAAAGGTCAATTAACAACAAATAATATTCTTCTGCCACGTGATCAAGTTAATCTATCTATTGTTGCTTGCCTTGACTTTCTTGCCAAAGACGAGAGAGACTCTTTATCAATGCATATTCTTTGCACAGCTTCCGTTGCAGGAAGTTTCAAAGAAAATGACATGAAAAAGGACACCTGTTCTAATTAATTAATAAAGAACCAGTTTTGTCACTTCCTCAAAATATATCAAACCCAAACATCCCTTCAAATTTCGCCTCGCCATTAACCAAGTGACGGCAAGCTCCCTCTCTCTCAAATGGAGTCTTTTTTTAACCCTGATGTTAGGTTTAAGATTCGTTGTTAGTGTAGTGTATTTGGGTGATTATCGCACCACATATGATCCACAAAGAAATTAAATTAATAGTGAGTCTGAAATATCAACTTAATTCGGTGCTTAATTAATTATGAGTTTAAGTTATGTTCTCGCTAAATTCTTCCAAGTAGTATATTAAAAAAATATAAGAATTAGCTTTTATATATATAATTGATTCACTATACTCATGGAAGAAGTCCTAGGATAAGCTATTGAAACCAAGCCAATTTTAATTAACTAATTTGATCTTACTTAAACCACTTATACAATTGAATGATTCTATATATTTTTCCAACCTAATTAAACTGAATTTAAAGCTATTTTGAAATACAAAGCAAATAATATTACAACTCAAGTCCCTTAATTGGTTTATACATTTCACCATCACAACAATCGCTATCAAAATTAAATAGTTGTTGCTGTTACATTTTAAATTAAAAAATTGTTCACCTTTAGGAGCTGAGCAAGGTGATCGAGTTCGAGGAGTTGGCAATGAGCCACATACTTCAAATATATATATTAATAAATATAAGAATAGCATTGAATCAAACTTGTGACTGACTGATACTTGGCTTGTAAGATGGTTCATACTTCATATTTTCACATATAGACATAAATAGTTTGACAAAGTGTGCTTGGTTGTAGCCTTTGATCAGTGGGTCATGATCACCAGATTCTAGCCTTTTGATAATTCATATGTTTACCTATTTTTAGAATAAATTTTTTGAGTTTACAAGATCTTTTAACTTATGATATTTTTAATGTTTTCTTTAAAAGAAGTTATCATTAATTAATTTGTTTCCCAGCCCAGTAATCAACTCTTACAAGTAATTGTAAGCATCCCTATTAAAAGTTGTAAAAGCAAATTATTAATAAAAAAAGTTAGTGGCAAAGTTCAACCCTATGTATATGCTAGAGTCTAGACTAAAGTTTAGAAAGAATTAGATATACGTACAAGCACAACTTTATCGCTAATTTAGGATACGTGTAGAAATTCTCTCTGTGAGCATAAAATTAACTAACATATCTAATATCTGTTCAGAAAACCAATTTTGTTGTAGCTTTCGTTTATGCTATATATATATATATATATATATATTGAATTGACCATCCCAACTAACTAGCTAAAGAAGGCTCTTTCCTGCCGTGTTGATCACGTTGGAGACATTACTTTCGAGGAAACTGACTATATATAAGCATAGCATTAACAGTACTAGCAGTCGGAGTTTGACCGGGGAAGGAGGTTATGGTTCTAATATAAAGTTTATCAATAATTGCTGAAGTGTGGGGTCATGCAGATTAAAGTAGTAGTACTCCAATTCAAGGTGATGAACAATGAACACATATTCCAACCTTCCACGTCCCACAACATTGCTTTTCTCAAATATTAAACCCTTTAAAACCCTCCCATTCAGCTTGGCCATCAAGAAATGTCCTCTATATATATATATATATATATATATAAATGGGGAAGAAGGCTTCACAGGACTAAACCAAACAACAACAACAGCAACAAAGAAAATCTCTACTAACATTACTGTTGGCATCAATCTCAAGTTTCTCTTCTACAAAATCACTCATTTTCTAGCTTGAATTTATCTGCGTTACTGATGATGAGCAAGGATAAGAAAACCAATAGTGGATTCACGTCATCAATGTTCAGATCAGTGGTCTCCTTCTTCTCCTGCATCTTCGGGAAAGGCCGACAGCGTTCAAAGCCCGCCGCCGCTGAAGCGCCGCCTTCTGGACCAGAAGCCACCATGATCGCTGCAGCTAACTATTTCTCCACCAAAGTAACGTTGGGATAGTTTTTACTTAATCTCTGTGGATTGATTGCAATTGAAGGAATTTGATGGGGTTATTTCATCAATTACTTGAAATAATTTTCCCTGCTGTTTGATGGGTGTCTTCAATTGAGGAAGTCTTCGAATAAAAAGTAGTAGTACTGTGGCAGGAGTGTTAGAAAAAAAAAATAGTAATAATTGTTAAAATTTTCAAATAATTAGCCTACAATAATAGTGAGTTTTATTATTTAAATTAAATCAAGTTAATGTAAATTGGTCTATTATAAGGCATTCCATAATCTGTTAATAATTAATTTAAATAAAGTGAGTAAATAATCTAAGTTTTGTATTGTGGGCTGAATTATCAGTATAAACTATTGGAATTCAAGAAATCTAATCTTGTTGGAAATCATTCAAATTCTTGATTTATGGATCTTGATTGAGTAAGATCTTTCTAATTTTTGTATCATAGGAGTAATTGATAGTTTCCTAAATTGTACATTCCTAGTTTAAGAGATGTATTTTCCTAGTAAGAGCTACTGATGATCCTAATCTCTCTATATTTTGTAAAATCCCTATAAATGGAAGACTGGAGAAAGAGTTTATCTGTTCCACCATTTGGTTTATGGTATCAGAGCCAGGTTTAAAAACTGATCTGCTTTCTTATCTCTCCATTTTTTCCACTCTACTAAAATTAAGTCTTAATGGCCTCTGATGCTCTAACTCTTTCTACAGTAGAGTCCTATTCCGCACCTACTGTTTCTCACCATCCTTCTCCGTTTTTACCTATATTTCTTCTTCCGACTCTCTCACTCCTTTCATATTACACAACACAAATTAAATGGAACTAACTTTAAAGAATGTTCCAATCAGTGTAGCTTGTAAACTCTGGGGAAATCTGGTGACATGAAAAAGTAAGAAGCAAACTATTGTGGATAAAAATAGTGTAAAAACTGAATATAAGGTTGTTGCCTAAGGTATTTGTGAGTTCATATGGTTGGAAAGATTATTAAGAGATTTGAATGTACCTTGGACAGGTCCTATGGAAATATAGTGATAGTAAATCTATCATTAGTATATTCCACAATCACATTCAACGTGACAGAATAAAACATAAGAGGATTGACTGGAATTTCATCAAATTCGAAATTGAAAAGAGGTGATCAACCTATTCTATATTCCCACAAAATTGTAGGAAGCTAATATCTTTACCAAGGCTCTACAAAAATCAGGATTTGAAGACTGTGTTGACAAGTTTAGAATGATTGATATCTATTCCACAATTTAAGAAGGAGTGTTGGGATCCGAAAAATCTGATCTGGTTAGAGATCATTCAAATTCATGATTTTATGGATCTTGATTAAGATCTTTTTGATTTTTGTATCATAAGAGTAATTAATAGTTTCTTAAATTGTACATTCCTAGTTTAAGAGATGTATTTTCTTAGTATAGCTAGATATCTTGATCCTAATTTTTTTAGATATTGTACATTCTCGATAAATGAAAGATTCGAAAGAAAATTTATTCATTCTGCCATCTGTTTCATAAACTAATAGAGCCCACTAGGTTAATGATGGGGAGACCTAAGGAAACTCTATATAAAGGTCAGACTACTATCTTTTCCTATCGAATAGAAAATGAGTCATCATTGTATTACCCATTGGGAAAAGCTCATAGAGAGAAAAAAGAGGGAGGGGGGGGGGGGGAGTTCCCAATGAAAATTTAATCATTTGTTGATTTCACGACTTAAGTGAAGATAGGTGAAAGATCAGATTCGTCTATGTATCCAAATTTATTTAGTGTTCTAAGTAATCATGTATGCAATCTGGTTTATATGTCATGTTAATTATTTATTATTAACATGTGATATTAGAGCTGATTGCATGATCATAGAGTCTATAAAGAATCACAATGTTATTACTGTTTTTTATGTAAGCCATAATATTGTTCGTAAAGATAATAATAAACAACAAATGTCATACCCATAAATCTATAAACCTTCATATTTTTTCACATAGTATGAATAACTAAAATATACTTTGATCAATTGAGATTTCAAGACGTAAAAGGCACTACCAATTTGTAAGAGAATTAAAAAATTTTGATTTCTCTCCGTTTATCCCTGTTCTTGATGATGGATGAAAAATAGAACGATAATTTTGTTTTCTGTAATTGGAGTAGAGAGATGACTAAACTCCTATTTATAACTATAGATGCAACCTCCCATCAGCATTATCAAGAGTTATATATATCTTCATAATCAAATAGACTTTAGTAATCAAGTATCTTATTAAATCTTTTATTTATCTTATCAAATAAATACGACCATATCTAATCAAATATACCTTAATTATCATATCAACTACAGATAATTCTTACATTTTTCCCACTTAACTCATATGATATTGTTTTCACGATTTAATAAGAAGAATGTAACATGTGCAAATGAATGAAATCAATCAATTATCTTTTCTCTCAAACTATGTTAGTTATAGCCATCATTGGCCTCATCCTTTAACCCGACAACCGTTGACAAACTGTTGAAAACTATCATCAACTATACTTGTAATTGCTATCATCACTGCCATATCCGACAATCAAACTATTTCAGGAGGACTAGTTATGGTCTAGTAAGTCATCAGTTTTCCTCCAATGTACATTTTTCCTTTTGTGGTTGTTGAATTACAACAATAAATTTATGTATGGGAAATTGTCTAAGGATGGAGCAAGGGTGGCTTATCCGAATGATGGGTGACTATCCAAAGTAATGGATGACTCTAGGGGTGGAGCGACAGAGATGGATGACTATTCTAGGGGAAGCGACAGTAATGGATGAGCCTCCCAAGGTGGATTGAGAGCGATAGATGACCCCTCCAAGCAATAGATGACCTATTTAGAAAGAAATATCAGTTATGGGCACGGGTAAGGATCCCCACACAAATCCTCTAATGCTTAAGTTAGCCTCTCACAAGTATGAGTAGTCGAATGCAAGAAAGAAATGCAAGTGTGAGAGAGAGCATACCAAATAGGGAGGAGGACCCCCCTATTTATAGTAATGGAAGAGGCTATTAGGTGTTGGGTGACCTGATTTTTTAGGCAAGTAACTCGGAGATGGTTTTGACCGGGTCTCGCGATGGTAGTTTTGACTAGGTCTCGCAAGCATGGACGCACGAGCATGGGCACACACGTGCGCAGGTGCAAGAGTGTGTGCACGAGCATGGACATGGGTGCGCCCATGGCATCCCCAAGTGAGAGTCACACAGGGGTGCAGGGCACTAGGGTTCCCGCACGTGACCCACCCTAAGGTGAACCCCCCCTCCGACAAGGGTGTGGCTGCGGGCATGCACAGGCACGCACGACCTTGTGTAGGGGGCCTCCTCACCTAGCTATGCCACCCCTGAGTGACTCTTACCTAGAGGTGCAACCATCCCCGGGTGACCCCTACCTGGGGATCTGAGGTGACTACTTGAGTGACCACGTGGCGCGACCTCTTTCCTTTGATTCCTCTACTTGTTTTCTCTAATCCACTTTTTCCATTATTTTGCAGGGTATATCAACCTTCATTTGTTGTCTTCCTCTTTCTTTCATACACACACAGATATATATATATACATACATACTAGTATATTACTGTATAAAGAAAATATGTATTGCAATAAATATATGACACATTCTCATGTGTATGTATACTATTTTGACATATGTATATACATATGCACATATATACACAGTATACGACACCAAAAAACAAACCCAATAGCTATGATGTCAATGTTAGAAATATAATATATAAACACGTAAATAAGAAATAAAAAAGTAATAAAATCTTACTGGTTTCTCTCGCAAAAGTACTCAGTATCTTTGAGCGGGTTGAATCATTGTTCAGAAACGAAAATCGCTTACCAACCACACCTTAAATACCTTACTTTTTCGATATACAAAAAATACTTTGAGAGAGTTGTAAGAAAAGAGATTTTACAGCAAATAGTATATCAAATTTCTACTTATACACCAGCATGCACATACCTGCATAGGGGTGTTCAAAAAAATCAGTGCATCGCGAAAACTGGCTAGATCGAACCGAACCAGATCGAATAGATCGATTTTTTTTTTTTTTTTTGTAGTTGAAAACGGTTTGCGGTTTGCGGTTTGGATAGTTAGCAGTTCGGTTTTAAACCGAACCATCCAAGAAAATAATTAAAAAAATTAGAAAAAATTTATTATTATAAAAATCTAATAATCGGCAGCCCCTCTTATTTATTTTTTACACTATTTTGTTTTTATTTTTTACTCCTATTTATTTATTTTTGATTGTCTTTATTTACCAATATTTATGTCTTTATTTACCATTTTTAAATATCATTTTTAGTGATTTTAAATAGCATTTCAAATTGAGGTAAATCGCATCAAACCAAATCACAAATGCAGTGCAGTTTGGCCACACTTAAATCAGACCACGGTCTAGTTTAGTTGAAAAACTGCACTAACAGTTTAACATACTGAAAATGATTCAAACCAATCAAATCACCGCACACACCCCTATACCTGCATGTTGAATGCTGCCACTTCTCTCCAATAATATTGGAGAAAAGGGTATAACTGCACATAGCAGTCATGGAGCCCGTATGGGCAGGCCAACCCGGGTCCGTACCTGAATCCGGGTCTGAATCTGTTACTGTTCTTATCTTTTTGATCAACAAGTCATCAAATTCTAGCTCTTAATATTCAACCACATCAAGCCACGTCCGGCGCATCAAAATATCAGTGTTTGATAATAGAGTTTATTAATTCTTAACACACCTTAAACTAAAACAGTTTATTTTGAAACTCATTAGTATAAAACTACCAACAGTAAGTTTCGTTTACGCGTTATCATCGTCATGGCTTTGACTTCACCATCTTTTGCGATAAATTAAGAGATGGGAAGATTCTTTCCTCCTGCCCTGTACATGTACTTTCGAAGAAACTGAGTAATAGAATTACTATGGCCAAAAACAATGAACACGTTTCCGACATTTTATATTTCTAGTTATATTAGACCCCAATAACCCTCCAATTCAGCTTGGCCGTCAAGTAACCTCAAGCTATATAAAGGGTGAAGAAAGCTTCATAGGACCCAAGTCAAGAAACCAAGAGAAGAAAAATCTCTACTAGCTAGCTAGCACTACCTGTGATCAAGCAGGATTATTGTGTGTATATTCTTCATTTCCGGCGTCCAGGTTCTCTTCTAAATATATCGCTCATCATTTTCTAGCTTCAATTTAAGCAAAGATATGACGGTGGTGGTGATGAGCAAGGATAAGAAAAGCAGTAGTAGTGGGTTCATATCATCAATCTGGCGATTAGTGGTCTCCTTCTTATCTCCCGACGAAGGCCGAAAGCGTCCAAAGCCAGCCGCTGCAGCACCACCGCCTTCTGCACCAGAAGCCACCCTGATCGCTGCGGCTGACTATTTCTCCACCAAGGTAAAGTTTCAATAATTTCTGTAATCGAGGTGATTCTCACGCATGCGGCTCCAATCCAAGTGAAGAAATTAATTCTTGCGCACCGCATGGCCCCGCCTTGGCCTGATAGTGTCGCTCAGTTATATATTCCACCAAAAGAGAGGTGATTTGATCGTCTCTCTCAGCTAATTCCGCGTCTAAAGCTCAAACGGAGCGAGCTTTCTTCAGAGACTCACGTTGTTTCTTCAATCTGACGATCTGTTGCGATTGATTTTCTATATATGTTGGCGTTCCCATGTCAAAAATAATCAACATATATAAGTGCATCTTCACGGAAAGCATTGCCTGTTTAATTGTTAAATAAATAAAAACAAAGGCGTCATGCCTGCTGCTCCCATTTGCTAGTAACCATTTGACCGCTTAACAGTTCCTTCAAAATGCAATTAAATAAAGCATACGCAACACCTGAGTAAAATCAGACGATTCAGTGTACTTACTTTTCAAATCTAATGATGTTAGCTTCTACACATATATATACGACGTGACCCAACCCTAAAATGGAGCATTTTTCCTACATAAACCCAGTTTGGGGATGTCCAGAAAATCTATAATAATCAGCTGAACATGTACAATTTTTAAAAAGCATCCAAGACCCAGATTACACGGCAAGGAAATTATGAAAACCGTAACTAATTCTCCAAATTAAGTAAATTAATTTCCTCACTACATTTGACTCCACCACATTCAGAGATATTCCAAGCCATACAATACAGGTAATTAGAAAAAGAAAAAAAAGAAAAAACAAACAGCAACAAAACTAAAACGCCATATGACGAGCAAGCCTGCTTCCCAATATCCTTCTGTCTATGGCTGCATCGATTGAGCTCATCTGGAACATACAAACCACAATAGAAAATGTAAGCAAAAAAGACTGCCAAACCACCATATATATAAAACGGATTACTACAGCTTTTGCTCCCATACAAAACTTTGCGGAAGAAGCTGACCTGGCTGAGTTTGAATTCACTCACCGTTTGATCATAAAAATAATATCGAAATCACAACACTTGCACGCAAATTTCTGATGGGTGTATTCTCATTCCATTCAACTCCCAAACCTCAAAATGATGCATGACAAGGATATATGACCATGAATGAAATAAGCAATCCAAAGAGTAAACACATACTCTCTTCATAATGGGGTGCAATGCTAGATCAGAGCATCCTCACATCGATCACAGAAAGCTTTGTCAGATTGTAATTTTACTAATGTAATTCCTAGTTGAATCTTTGATGGCCCAAAAATTGGTAGGATAGCTTGACAGATGGGAAAAGTGGAAATAGAAAAGGAACAGAAAAAATAAAAGAAGCCATTGATCAATGGGGATAACAATTAAAAGAATGCTTTACTGCAAGCCTCATACATTCTTAGTGCAGTTCACACTATCTTCAAAATGAATAAAAAATTGGAAGTATATAGCAGTACCTCCATAAATTGACATAACGCGTAAACAACCAAATCTGAAATCCAAAGGTAGGAGACTTCACTGGAAGGCTCGTAACATTTTTAGTGCAGTTCATTCGTTTTCAGAATGGATTAAAGAAATAAAATAAATACAGAAGTACCTTTATAAGTATGAAACAATGCGTAAACCGGATTGTAACATCTACCCATCTGGTTAGATGAGTAAAGCAACCTCATTTCCACTTGAAAGAAAAACAATAACTCGAGTGCTTAAAACTTACCTGGCTAGTTTCATCATGCACCTGATACTTCGGCAAGGACATTCTTCTTTCCTCCTACAAATACCATTTTTATAGGGTGAAGAGGTGAAAAAAGATGTATACTGGCACAGAGCTAGAGAGAAAAAGAAAGAGAAAAACCAACCATTGACATTGCTTCATCATCCCAAACTAAATAAACCTCATTTGAGGCCAGCTGGGTAACAGGAGCTTTGTTTGCAATTACAGGAGGGGGTCCAATTGCAGGACCACCAGTATTTGGACCAGAAGCATAAGAGTGTGAATTGAGCAACATGCCACCTGCAGTAAAAGAATGTACATTAAGAAACTGAAATAATTAGCAAAATTCAAAAGAGTCAAACATGCCTAGCTTATCACAATCACAATCACAAAACATATTGCTTAGTTTGGGGACCCTATAAACAAACTAATTAAGCAACCAACTCTTAAGTTTCTTCTAATTGTTGTGTGTGCGCATTGTGTGTGTGAGAGAGAGAGAAGTTACGTGCAGATTTACATTATTAGCAAAGTAGAATTGAGTTTACCCACGATTCGAACATAATATATAGATGATATAAACTGATCAGAGAAGAAAAACCAGAATCTATCCATTGAGCCATTCACATGGACAAATTGTTAAATGCATAAAGGGTCATTGATAAGGAGAAAAGCAAACCTGTAACCTGTGAGATACTCAAATGGACTAGTTCATAGTAGAAAGGCACATCCATAAGGATAAAAGTAAACATCTTAAAACTAATAATCCTCCAATTTTTTGAGTACTTAAATTAATATGCAATGCAAGGAAGAAAGCTATGAATAACTCTAAATTATTTGAGCCCATAACACCTCAAATCTAATAAATTTCTGAAAGGTAAAATGAAAGCTTCTATTGGCCAAAGGGTGGGCACCAGCATGCCTATCCGGTTAAAACTAAAACTCATTTATCAAGAACATGGTAGATTCAAATATCAGCTCAAAAAAAAAAAAAAAATGAATGCAACTTTGGTTCCTCAATTTCAAGATCTTAGTTCTATGCACATTGAGAAAATTTGTTGGATTTTCAAAAAAACATATCAGGAATCATTTATTTTTAAACCACGATACTAGACCCTAATAAATAGCAAGTCCAAACTTCAAAGCATTTAAGAGGAATCAGATAGTGGGAGGAGAATCCAAACCTTGATTTCCAGGCACGTGGTAGTTACTTGCCACAGAAGAATTACTTCCGTCAGTTAAGCTTCTAAGGTCTATGGGAGAGCTTGATGGAATGTTTGTCGAAAGCATGGAGACAGAAAAAGGCAAATTATGACTAGGTATAGTGTTGTTGGCAACAACAGGAAACAGTGGTTGAGATGACGGGATAGATGTAGCTGGGGGCAGTCCTGGCGGAGCAGTGGTCAAAGATGGTTGAACTGATGGTATTGTAGAAGATGGCAAAGGAGGCCTAACATTCTGTACAGGAAATAGAGGCTGCTGCACAGCTCCTGGATGTGGAGGGGGGACTGAAACAGCTGGATGTGGGGGAAACCAAGGTTGTGGACAAGGAGGAACTCGCCAGCCACCTGGTGGCACTGCCAGTGCAGGACTGTAACTGCATCCAAGCAACCAAGTAACTCTCAGTGAGTAAAACTTTTACTTGCATACAAATATTAAATTCAATATTCAAGAATATAACTAACAAATGGATACGCAGATAATTATCCTTTCATTTTTTTGTACAAAAAGAGATAACAACTTAAAACAATCCAGCAAAGAGAATAATCAAAATAGAGACTCTGGTTCCACATATCAACTACCCCATCCAAAATAAGATTTATCCAAAAAACTAAAAATAAAAGGCAGATAACCAAACTATTTAGAAAGCTCCATGGTGGTTTCTCTCTGGAAGGATTATGGATGAATGAACAAGATACACAGATCAAGACATAAAGACAGTCTTATCAACCTAGACTGCATCGTTAAACCAAAAAAAAAATGGGCATCAACACTGTTACATGACCTGAGCATCAAGAGGAAATGTCAAAAGAAAACGTATGAATGACATGAAATGACCAAAGTAACACCTCCCAGTGTCTACATTGACACATCAAAATATGCATGAGTGCATGAGTGTGTGTTTGAGACACTAGCGGTTTCCCGGCAGGAAGTGATGATCAAAAAAAAAAAAAAAAGAGCAGAAACCATACACTGGCTGCATTGTGCCCAGAGTTGGCTGAGGAAAAGGGGCGCCTAACGTTCCTGGTATCACAGATGAAGGAATCTCCACTTTGGCCATCTTTGATGGGGCATCATCTTCTGAAAAAATAACAGCAGTCATTAATAAGTTTCCAAACTAAGGTAGATGATAAGACCAACATCATGTGCAACCATCTAGACATTTCATTCTCGCCATATTTCCTAAGGAAGAAGCTTCACAAAGTACATAAATTTCATAACCATTGCTATTAAATCAAAGGATGCAAAGAATGAGAAATACCAATCCATCACCAGCTTCTTAATGTGTAAGAAAAATAACATTGCTATCAACAGCAAAGATCTAGAACAAAAGGAAAATAAACAATGCATAATCCTAAGTCACAAAACTACAACATATCATGCCCTTATCCCACTATGTGGGCATAATCCTAAGTCACAAAGTGCAAAAATATCTAGCAGATTTATTCACCAGTTGACAGAAATAGATAAATGAATGAGAAGGTCTCCAAGGAATTCTACTAAGATGCTAACTCAATTTTTGATTCCAGGAACTAATATAAATTTTAGTCCCTAATTCAAAATCCAAACCAGAACACTATACATATGTGAAATTATCAAGCTTTCTCACACAAATCTAGCCTTTCTCATTCCTGCTGCAGTTTATCACAATATAAAAAGTGTACAAGGAGAGAACAACATGGACGAGGTTATGATGAATTGCATTTCACTATCCACAACTATAGAAAGTTATGGGATACCCTAAAATAAAGCTCGCAAAATCCTTGAGAGGCCCTTCCAGGAATGTGGATGTCTCTTTATAAATGGCACACACTAGAAGACAAACGTTGAAGCTAATACTAATGGATTAACAGTGTGTGATGTAGATGCTCATAATGCTTGAGATTTCTACAAGGATATCAACAAAACGATATGTTATGCAGTCACAGTTAAATCTTTAAGCAGTCTACTCAGAATGTTAAAGTTTGCTCCCATCTCATGAACTTTTAAAAATACAAGACAAAATTATAACTGCCAAAGCAGTTTTGACCACCCACAAGTTTTAGCCTACCAAAGGATACCACAGATTAAGGACAACCCCACAGATTAAGGACAACCCATCCCCCAACCAAAAAATATATATATTGAATCGTATGATTGGAAAAAACCTCTTTAAAAAGTATAATGGAGGATCCACACAGTTTGCATCTCTAAATCAAGTGCAGATCAAGGTTGTGTCTCTCTCATATAATCATTTCTCAGTTTCTTGGTTCATTTAAAAATTGAGTCAGCCTGAGAAGGGAAATGTTTCAAAAGCATTTTGAAAGGATACGGATAAATACCAACAAATAGAAAATGCAATGAACCAATTAAAAACAGAAACTAGTACCTATATAGATGACCATATGAGCTGTATACTTCAATATATTTGAGCTCTATACATATTTTTAAGGGTGCAACTTGGTAGCAACAGTAAGGTTGCTCTTTTATGACCAAAAGGTCACAGTTTCAAGTGGTAAAAACAACTCCTTTAAAAAAAAAAAAAAAAAAAAAAAGCATTGAAAAAGTTGTGTACAGGTACAACTCTCCCTCGACCCTCACATAGTATAGAGCCTTGAATATTGGGGACGCCCTTTTTTTTTGCACATATCTTTTGAATAGAATGCACAATTAAATTATTGAGAGTAAAAATTACAATGTAAAGACATACAGTCACCTATCTTGAATAACAGATGGCAATTAACAATTGAGGTTGGTCCAGAATATTCATGCCACAATCCAGTTGGGATAGAGCAAACATCTGAGAACATCTGGATATGGTGGAAGGGGTGCAAATGTTTTACCAAAGAGGGGGAAGTGAATCATGAAGTTAGCAATTAAGGCGAGCAAGCCTACTCAAGTGTCTAGCCAACGAAGCTATATCTAATTCAAATTGAAACAACAAACACAAGGTTGGAATGTCAAGGATCTGGACCTGACTTAGGGTTTTTAGTGGGATTTGGAAGAAATCAAGGGAGAGAAAATAGAAAGGGAGAGAGAAATCAGAAGAACAGAGAGTAAGATCAGAAAGAACAGAGAGAAAGATGAAGGAGAAAACAGAGAAATTCGGGACAGAATTAAAGAGAGAGAGGACTTGATTACTCAATATTCCCCAAAAGATCATCTCGAGTAGCTTATATAGCCACTCTTACAGATAGTTCTTTCAGTTATAATTTGTAACTGAAAGTTTACAGCTGTCTATTCTAAAATATAACTGAAAAAATACAAGTTGTGACAGAAAAATGCAAAGCAGTAATTGCAGCAAGCTTTAATGACCATTATACCCTAAGGTCGTGACAATTCCCCCCCCCCCTAAATGCATTTCTTGTCCCCAAGAAATCACAATAATTGGCCACTGTTTCTTCATCCAATCCCTACTTTCACTACCTGATTCATCCTTCTTAGACTGTTCCTTCGCCTTCTCTTGTTCCTTCCTCTTTCCCTTTTCCTCTCTTTCTTTCCCCTTGTCTTTTTCCTCTTCTTTTTCTGAAGATCCACCAAGTAGCTTTTGAACATTCGCCTTTCCTCAGCCTCCAGCCTCTTTCTTTGGTCCAAGTACTCATTAAATGCCTGTTTACGCTCACCAAAAGTTCTTAAAGCCTCATACCTCTTGTCATTGATGATTACTCACATTGCCTGCTTCCAGGTCCAGTTGGATTCAACATTTACAAACTCCAATAGTGCTTTAAAAGCATCTGTTGCTTCCTGCTTGCTAGCATACACCAAAGGTTCATCTTCAACAGATTTCTCCTCCAATGGTGTCGCAGTGAATTTTCTGGCAACTGCCATTCCTTTCTTGGCATCTTGATTGCATAGGAAAAGATGAGAATGTTCCACAAGTTTCTCAATGGCTGAAACATGACCTCCATATCTAGATTTAACCACCTGTAATGATTTTCAGGAGTCCATAGGTCCAAAATTCCCAGTTTAAGGACCTCATCAGCCTTACGATCAATTTCCTTGGAACCAATATAAGATTGTTCCGGTCCGAATTGCCCAATCAGAACTTCTTTGACTGCATGTGGAGCGTCAAAAGCTTGATCCAGCCTAGAATAGATGCCAAAGGCATACATCTCATCAGATGCATGAAAGATCTCTTCGTTGCAACTTTCATCTCTGACTTGATTTATAGCCAGAATATCTAATGACTGAATGTTTTTAACAAATTCAGATTGTTCCTCAGCTTCCTGTACGTCAGAAGTCTGAGGAAGGACTCCAACACCAATATCCACACAAATGAATGATCTTTCAATCGAACTTGCCTGATCCAATGCAGGCGATTCATCAACTTCTTATAGTTAGTTCTTCCAATTATAATTTGTAACTGAAAGTATTACAGCTGTCTATTCTAAAACAGAAATGTAACTGAAAAAATGCAAGTTGTAACAGAAAATACAAAGCAGTAATTACAGCAAGCTTTAATGACCATTATACCCTAAGGTCGTGACATGGAGTTTTAGGTTCTTGGAGGTGGTTGATCCAATAGGTGGCTTGCACATAGTCATATTGAAACTTAGTCCAGCTGGGTATTGGCAGGTCAGATAACATCACTGGGCAAAACACATTTACCTAGAGGATCAGAAACAGATTTTGTCAGGGCAAGGAACCAAGTGGAATGGGCTACACCAAGACTCAGAGGCAGCAGATAACTCAAAATTCATTGTAGAAGAGCCAGAATCGAGGTGGACCAGTTTTTAGACAGGACCAGAAAGGTTTCCATGAATTAGACTCTAGTTTCAGACACAACATATTTTTGCTCTTGCACAACTGAAGAGGTAGAAACAGCAAAGGCAAAAGGCTCATACTAGATGCAGCTTGACCAAGTTATTCCCAGAAGGAAGCAGAAGAAATTGAAGAATAAAAAGAACAGACAGAGAATCATCACAGGGAAAGGCCTAGAAGCTGTGTTAAGAAGACTTGGCACAATCTAGAGGAACTTCCCACTGGTCTCAATTGATGAATTTCACTCTTAAATCCCAAAGACTAAACATTAAGATCCACTAAAAGACCAGAAAATTATGAAATCACATCCACTTCTATGTCCTTTAACTTTGTCAAATACTAATTTTCTATAGAAAGAATGCTGCTTCCAATTGCAAACAAAAACAAAATACTTAGTACATTTAGGAAAAAAACATGAAAAAAGTGCACCCACAAGCACCAAGACAACATAAAAGGGAACATAATTCAATAAGACATGCATCACAATCCGCACCTTCCTCCCCATAGTGGGCTGCCAAGATGTCTGGTGGGATGCCTTGCATTCCATATATTTCAATGTCAGTCGATTCTCTACCAGGTTTTGCATTAGGCACCCTGTAACAAGTTTATGTTGATTTAGTTAACCACAAAAAGGAAGCAAAAATGGTCATTAGTAAAGCAAAGTCAAAAGCTTATGAAAATTTAAAAAAAAAAACAACTTGATACAAAAGATGGAGAAAAAGATATACAAAGTAGCTAAAACAAGATATTTTTAAACCAAGTGAAATACATAAAAGATGAAACAAAGAAGCATTAGGAAATGAGTGGGCGATCAGGGAGAGGTGGAGTATTTCTCAAATTTATTCAATTACGGATCATTTTCCAAACTCAATAATGACGGGATTAAGTTAAGGATGTGATAAAATAGTGATGCAATTAAGTAATCTGATACCATGCTTGGTATCCCAAGTTTAAAGGAGGTATAAAAGTAAAACTATCCCATGTTTGGTATAATATCTTGACTGACGCATAACTAAGCATTTATGGCAAGACCCACCAAAGTGGGATTTAATTATCCCACTAGGGGAGGTAGAATAGTTTTATCCCATTCTTGTGGGATAAAACAGTCCCAAGATTAATTAATCCCACTTGATATGGTATTGGTAGAACCTTGTCAGGTGGTATTACCTCCTTTCTATCCTCCTACCAAATGCCTCGTTTAGGTAGAGACACAAACGTTATGGTGGGCAATCTTAGTAACTCTGAAGAAGATAAAATTACATGTTCTATAGACGGATATGTCCAAACGAAATAAAGCAAACATTGAAAAAGAAGAACATTAAGGTAGTTGGACGAAATAATAGACCTATTATGGAAGTAAGGAAATGCAAAAGAGAAAAGGGCATTTTTTGGTTCACGAAATTATTTGACATGATCCTTAAATCACAAAGGATGTTGGGACAACTGAAGGAAGATCACTTTAGTGCCTATTTAAAATAACAATGGAGATGTTCAAAATTGTGAAAATTATAGAGGAATCAAGTTAATGAGCCGCACTATGAAAATTTGAGAAAAAGTTATTGAAAAAGATTAAAAAGAAAAATCAAGGTATATGAGAACCAATTTAGTTCAATCCTGGTCAACAACGGAAGCTATATATTTGTTCAAGCATTCAATGCTCAATGCAAAGGAATAGAGATAAACAAAAGGATTTACATCAATGGGATTACATCAAGGATTTGCTTTAAGTCCATACCTATTTGCCCTACTAATAGATGAATTCACTAAACAAGTTCAGGCAAAGGTGCCATGGTTTATGCTATTTGCAGACATAATGTTGGTGGATTAAACAAAAGAAGGCATGAATATTAAGATCGAGATAAGGAGGAACACTTTATAATCTAAAAGTTCTAAATTAAGTGGAGATAAAAACCAAATACATGGAAGCTTAGCTTACAAAAAATATGACCGCAGATGATGTTATGGTAAAATTGGAAGATCAAGTCAAAACAAGAAAAGACCAATTTATATATATTGGATGAATCATTCAAAATGACCAGGAGATTAATGAGGATGTTACCCATAGAGTTAGGGAAAAGTTGTTAAAATGGAAAAGCGAATCTGGCATTCTATGTGATAGTACAATTCCATTTTTTGTGATGCTAACAATCTGCCAATACTTCATAAAAAACATTCCAACTCAAAAGCAGTGGAATGTCAACCACATCCATCTCAATTCAATCTTTTCCATCAAGGAATAGCAGAAAGTAAGCCGAACTTCAAATCCCCCACCTCCCAATCACTCAACTCTTGTCAAATGGCAGTATCCATAAAATTAAACTACATTCTATTATAAGATACAACCATAAAAGACTCCATCATTTACCACAATTTACAATATGATCTATGCATCGAACTCCTCCTTGATCTTTTCCTCTCTTATTAAAGGTTACACCCGAAACCACTTTCTCATTATTCCCAACAAAAAACCTAGCATGACTCCATAAATGATCCAACCCTTCTAAATACCCTGCTAGACGTCACATAACTGCTGGCAAAGACCAATTTACCTTCATGCTACCTGCAAAGATACCACTTACCGCCCTTATCCAAAAACATCCAGCCCGGGAATAAATCTGATCTAGAGACATTTTATTGCTTTAGTTAAAGCAAGCGAGAGGACCTTTCGACAAATATTGTTTTATCCTGTCCCACAACTTCAGAAGCTTCCAAGAACCGAATACGAACAAAACTTGCCTTAATTCCAATATTCTCTGTCCCTAACTAAAATCACTGCCGATTTCTCCAGAGTTGCCAAAATCAAATAAGATTTCTCTACATAGCATCAAAGAGTTGCTTAGGTCTTTTTAGTCCCCTCTTTTAGTTGTTACAGAGTACCTGTTTTGATCTTTTATGTCAATTCATGCGTGCTACATACATCTAGGAAAAGCTATTGTCTATCTGACATCGAATTCAGCACTAATTGTGTCCAATTGCCCTTCTTAATAATTCAGATTTATTATTTGCAATGGGATGAAATCCACCAACTGCAGCGTTCCAAGCAAACAGAAATTGACAAGCTATGATTGCGCTTCATGAAAAAAATTTAGGGATTACCAAAGGAAGTGGAGGAGGTACAACGGAGCATCTAATGGTCGGTGGAAATAAAAGAGAAAGGAACAAGTGCATTCTTACTTGGAGACGGTCTCCTTGTGAACCTGAAGGACATGAATTACCATGCCGCCGGCGGTGGAGAGCTTCTTGTGGCAGACATGGCACTTGAAGTGCCTCGCTTTCTGGTGCTGGACCAGTATCTTCTCGTCCTCGAACTCTCGATCGCAATAATAGCACCATACCTTAGACGTCGCTCTCTTCTTCTTCTTCCCCATCACCCGCGCTCTCTCTCTCTCTCTCCCCCCGCCCAGTGCCGGCTTAAGGCATAGGCCAGTGAGGCCTATGCCTAGGGCCCCTTAAAAGAGTGGGGCCCCAAGAAACAAAAATTACAAAGCAAATAATGAGAGAAGTGTAGAGGGCAGCAACAATAAATGCAATAATTAATGTGAAGATGCAGAGCAATAAATGCAATAAATGTGTGTTGACATTTTGACTTCTAATTGACATGTGATATGAGTTAAAGAGAGATAAAGGTCTGGACTGCACTCTTCTCATGGCTGTTGGCTGACATAGGTGGCTTTTCTAAACTTACAGAATATATATAGCCATCACTCATCACTTATGAGATTGAGATTTGAGTGCAACGGCAAGAAATTAATCCGTTGAATTTCAACGGCCTGAGATTATAAAAGGTTTCACCGTTTCAGCGTGAGCAAATTTCATTTAACCCTCCCCCCTCTCTCTCTCTCTCTCTCGCTCTCGTTGTCTTTGTATACGATTTCTACAGTTTACAGTATACAGAATATTACTAATTTAGCAAGGTAATTGATTTTATTTTTATATTTTTCTTTCTATTCTTTTTATTTTAATATTATGATTAATTTTTAATGGTGTATATTTTGATTATTTTTTTTACAGGTAAAATATCAAGTTTTATTGCTATTTCATCAGCAAGTACATTTAAAAGAGCATAGTCAGGTGCTACCCTTCCTACTTTCTTGTATTTTTTAAAATTATTTTTATTTTAAAAAAATAATATTAAAGGGTTTAAATTAATATTGTTTGAATAAAAATGTCTGGTAGAAAGTATGATTCTGGATTTGAAAAACGTAAGAAAAAAAGAAAAGTAGAAGAATTAATTCAATCCCAAAAAGGTGCACTTGATAGATTTGTTATTAATACTAAACAACAAATATTAGAAAAATCAAATGAAGATTTAAATGAAAAATTAGATGAAAATTGTGAAGAAATTTTTGAGGATAATAATTTAAATTCACCAAAAAATAGTAAAGAATATGAAGAAAATTTAGAAGAAGATGTTCTAATCGATGAGAATAAAAATGAAACAAGTATTACAAATATTTATGATCCAGCACAATGGAAAAATTTAGATTCAAGATTAATTGATTTATTAGTTGAGAAAGGTCCAATTAGACATGTTTTAAATTTTCCAAAAGATAAAAATTCTAGACACTTTTCTACAATTCATTATTTTCGAAATTTACCAAATGGAGAAAAACATGATAGAAAATGGTTAGTATATTCAAAAGAATTAGATAAAGTATTTTGTTATTGTTGTAAATTATTTAGTTTGAAATCAAATATAGGTCAATTAGCAAATGAAGGATGTGGAGATTGGAAAAATCTTAGTACTAAACTTAAAAGTCATGAAACAAATAATGAGCATGTTATAAATATGAATACTTGGGTTGATGCTGAAATGAGATTAGTTAAAAATAAAACAATTGATAAACATTTACAAGAGAAAATAAATAAAGAGAAAGAGCATTGGAATAATGTACTAATAAGAATTATTGCTATTGTAAAAAATCTTTCAAAAAATAATTTGGCATTTCGTGGTACAAATGAGAAGATTTATCAAGATAATAATGGAAATTTTTTGAGTTTAATTGAAACGATTGCTGAATTTGATCCAATAATGCAAGAACACCTTAGACGCATACAAAATGGAGAAATTCATAGTCATTACCTTGGTCATAATATACAAAATGAGTTGATAAATATTTTAGCATTAGAAATAAGAAATATCATTATTAAAAAAATCAAAGAATCAAAATATTTTTCAATTATACTTGATTGTACCTCAGATGCAAGCCATCAAGAACAAATGTCTTTTATATTAAGATGTGTAGATATTTCAACAAGTACAATAAAAATAGAAGAGTATTTTGTAGATTTTTTAAAAGTGGATGATACATCTGGTCAAGGTATTTTTAATGTACTCACAAATAAAATACAAAATCTTGAACTTGATATAAATAATGTAAGAGGACAAGGATATGATAATGGATCTAATATGAAAGGTAAACAACAAGGTGTGCAAAAAAGATTATTAGATATAAATTCTAGAGCATTTTATACACCATGTGGTTGTCACAGTCTTAATTTAGTGCTTTGTGATATGGCTAATTCATGTGCTGATGCTATGACATTTTTTGGAGTCACACAACGCATATACACATTATTTTCTTCTTCTACAAAAAGATGGAAAATTTTACAAGATCATGTTTTATATTTGACACTTAAACCATTATCACAAACACGTTGGGAAAGTCGTATTGAAAGCATTAAAGCAATAAAATTTCAAGCTCCACAAATAAGAGATGCTTTATATCAATTAGCAGAAACTGCTGAGGATCCTAAAACAAAAAGTGAAGCTATTTCTTTAGCAACCATGATATTGAGAATTTTGAATTTTTGTTAGGTATGATTATTTGGTACGATATGTTGTTTGCTGTTAATACAGTTAGTAAATATTTACAAAATAAAGATATGGACATTACTATTGCAATAGATCACTTGAAAGGTCTTATTGCTTTTTTTAAAAATTATAGAGAAACTGGTTTTAAATCTTCTATGATTTCTGCTAAAGAGATTGCAGAACAAATGAATATAGAACCAAAGTTTCGTGAAAAACGTACAATAAGAAGAAAAAAACAATTTGATGAGAATGAAAATAAGGAGATTAAATTATCTAGTGAAGAATATTTTAGAATTAATTATTTTACATATTTAGTTGATCATGCTATTTCTTCTCTTCAAAATAGATTTGAACAATTTAAAATTTATGAAGATAATTTTGGTTTTCTTTATAATGTAGAAAAGTTAAAAATGCTTGATGATGATAATTTGAAGATAAATTTTTTAAATCTTAAAAATTTTCTAAAACATAATATGTTATCTGATATTGATGGTTTAGATTTATTTTCAGAATTAAAAATTTTAAAAGAAATTATAACTATAGAAATTAAAACACCACTTGCGATACTAAATTTTATAAAAAAGGTAAATTCTTTTCCAAATACATGGATAGCTTATAGAATATTATTAACTATTCTTGTTACTGTAGTTTCAGCAGAAAGAAGTTTTTCAAAACTAAAATTAATAAAATCTTATTTACGTTCAACTATGTCACAAGAAAGATTAAGTAATTTGGCTATATTATCAATTGAAAAAGATTTACTTTCTAAATTAGAATATAAAAATTTAATTAATGACTTTGCATCTCAAAAAACAAGAAAAATAAATTTTTTATAATTTTTAAAGAGCCAAAAAATTAATTATCGCCTAGGGCCCCGCGTATGCTTGAGCCGGCCCTGCCCCCGCCGCTGTTATTTGCGGATCAATTGGTTTCGTTTCTTCCTCGGCGGACCAAATCAATCGCTAGCGGGACGTATCAATCTGGACTCTTGGCCCGTCCCGTTAGGTTAGGGTTTGCTAATGTTTTTCTCTGGCCCCTCTCCCGTTACCGGTGTGGTATTGGTTGGTAGATCTTCTTTTGCCTTTGTACACAATGTTACTCAACGTTTGTTCTTTTTTTATTAAGAAAAAGTAAATTTATACCCTACTACTTCTATCTAGGATAATGCTATTGGTACATCTTCTATCTATGACAATGCAAGAGCATTTCTCTTTCATTTTATTATTAGTATTATTATTATTGAAATAAATTTTTATTAAAGCTTTTAAATTATATTAAAATAAGTTTAATAAGTGTTCTTTCATTTTCTCATTTTTCTAAATTTTAAAGTTTTATAAATTAAAAACTATTTACAGTAATTTAAATGAATAAATAATTAAATAAATTTTGAAAAGTCTATTCATTTTCTCAATTGATTTTAATATTATTTAAAATGAGTTTAAAATTACTTTAATTCACACTATTAAGTCCACTAAATTACGTTAATATTTTTCTATTTTCTCATTTTCATGACAAAATGAATTTGTTGTGTCAATAAATTCAAAAGAACTTGTGAGAATTTTATGAATGAAAATAATTTAATTTAAATAAAAGTTAATTCCAAACAAATGAATATTTTTTTTCCTTTAAGTCATTGCCCCATAAAATATTAAACTCAATACCTACTATTATTTTATAATTTTGACTATAATTTCAAAAAAACAAATATTTTGACAATAACATAAATTAAATTACATTTAAGAATATAAAAATATAATTATTTCTATAAAAATAATTCATACTTTTAAACTCAGCACAATGACATTGTGCTAAATCATTTGTAGGGTCACAAATGAACCAAATCGCTCGCGAGCTCTTTGGTGCTTGACTAGTTAAAATCTCGTTTGAATTCATTCGTTAAAGTAAGTAAATTGAGTTTGAACTTAATTTTAAAGTTCAATTTGTAAATGAGTCGAACTTGATTTTAATAAAGTTTGACTCGGTAGCTCGCAAGTTGACTCGAATAGCGACTTGCGAGTTAGCTTGATTATAGGTTCACGAGCTAACTCAATTAGAGGTTCACAAATAAACTCAATTACAAGCTCGTGAGAGCAGGCTCAATTATTGGTTCATGAACAGCTTGTGAATAGACTAGTTTATAAATACATTAATAAATTTATTTATAATTTTATAAAAATATTACTTAACATAAAATTATCAAACTTTAAATTATTATAAGAATATCATTAATAGTATGTGTTGATAATAAGATATATGTTGTGACTTGAAAATTAATCAATTAATATATAAGTTTAATAGAATAATTATTGTTTTAGTCTAGTGACGAAATGTTTAGTTGAATAACAACTAATAAGTATTACACTCGACTGATTTTTTTTTAATCAAGTAAAGCCTAAATATTTAAGAGATTAATCAATTATATACTTGTTATACTTGAATATATGATGAAATAATATTATTTGAATAATCAAAGAGTTAATCGACTAAGTGATACATTATAATCAAGTAAAATTATATTTTACTCGAATATAAAAAAGACTTACTTGAATAATTGTATATCTTAATTGAGTAATACATAATTTACTCGATTAATATTACATTAAATTTTAAAAAATTAATCGTTACGTACAGTATTAAATGCATATTTCAAGTATTTTATCTACAAACAAAATTTATAAACTGACATGATACTGTAAAATTTATAATAATTCTATATAAAATCAATAATGGTTTATAATAGTTCTATAAAAAAATTAATAATAATTCATAATGGTGATTAAAATTATTATGAATAATGTAATATTACATCAATATATATATATAAAAATAATATTGTCATGAAAATATAGTAATTATTTAAAAGATATGAAAATTTGTACATATTTTAAGTAATATGCAGAATACAAATATTTTTATTTTACATATTATATGTTGAAAAACACACTATACATTAATTTTCAGTCAATACATATTTATTATATCTTATTTTTTAAGTTTAACTATTTATTGTTAATTAGTTTTAGTATAATAAATGTATTATAGAAAAATATATATTTAATAATTATTAACCATATATATGGATCACAATTCATAAAAATCAATTGACTAATCAAAGGCATTAAGTTAACCAAACTATATACTACAATCCACCATCTACATGCATGTTTCTCATTCAACTAAATTTTTCTCTTGAACACATTAATATGTTATAATCATTGTCTTTGGTTATTGTTATCTTTTTCAAAAAAAAAAAAAAAAGAAATTATAGAATGAGAAATACTTAAAAAGTAAAATAAATAGGGATATATGTGAAAAATAACTAAAATTTTAAGGGTTAGAATAAAATAGATAGGGGAGTATGTGAAATTAATTTATAATTTATATGATATAAATAGTATTGTTACACTTCAAACTTTAAGGGTTGTTCTTTTCGTGTTTCAATTTTTAATTTGAAGTTTTAAATTCATTTTCAGTTTTGTATTTTAAGATTGCTAAAAAACGTTCTTTTTGTCTATAGCATTTTCATCGTTTTGAAAATTTTGAACGTGTTTATGATAAAAATAGATAAAATGACCTTTTATTATTTTAAGATTTTTTTTAAATAAAATTTCTCTTTATTTTCAAAAATTTATTTTTAAAAATATAAAAGTAAACACGTTTTACTGTTTTAAAAAATTGAAAATTATAAACGATCTAAAAACAATAAAGAAAACAAAATCTAATATATTCATTTGAATTGTAATTGCTTGTAGCCTGCTATGGAGAAAAAGGAAAAGACTAAAGACCCATTACTACTGCCCATTTTCGGAGTGTTCGCCGTTGCCTTGCCATTCTCGCTCATTGTTGCCTCGTTGCCTCTTAAGGGGAGAGAGAGAGGTTTATTCTCCTTCTTCAATCTGTCTACTCTACACATTGGTAACACTTCTCATTCATTAATCTTCAATTTATTATGTATAATCAACTGCTTGTCGTTTGTGCAAGTGTTCCTCAATCTTTTTAAACAATGTGTATTTAATTCAACACAGAATTTGATCTTATTTTGTTCCTTAAAAATCCTATGAAAGCTAAAATGTTTTGTTCCTTCGAATTTGAGCCCAAGCCCGAACTCGAGCCTAAACTCAAATTTGCCAAGCTGAGTAAAGCTTAGCTCAATTCAATTACGAGGTAATCATTTGCATGCCATCACTGTCATTTCTATTTGTAAACTACAACTTAATTGACAACTTAACAGCTTCTTCGAATTATGATCAATACATATCCATATTGAGTAAATTAAGGGGAGCCTATGAGGCTGTTTGGCTTAGCGGTTTGACCGCGTATAAGTTATTTGTGCATCTGATCTGCTATGGTGCGTTTGATGATTAACTATTTGGTTTAGCGTTTTAACTTATACGCTATCCACTGAAACGCTGCTATAGCAGCGTCTAGCAAAAGCTTGTACCCCCCAGCTTTGCTAGAAAACGCTGCATCGTTGACCAACAAAAATATCAAAATATCCTACATACCAAGCTCTCTTCTCCATCATCTTCTCCGAAGCTGTGCTCTGCCATTATCGCCGTTACTACCGTCGCCCCTCCTCCATACCGCCATCACCATCATCGTCGAGCAGCTGGGTTGCCGCAAATAGCTCGTGTTGGTGGGTTGCGCCATCCCCTCATCTCGTTCCAACCTCGATCGCGCCATCGCCTCATTTGGTTCCAGCCTCGATCGAGCCATCACCTCAGCTGGTGGGTCGGGCCTTCGCCTCATCTGGTTCCAGCCATCGCCATCACCTCATCAGGCACCGCCTTTAGCTTCGATCACCGCCTCCTCCAGTGGCGTCCCCAACCTATAAGTGTATATACAATATATACACTTACAGATATATATATATATTGTATTTTGTATACATATTAATGGTAGAAAAAAAATAAAAGATATATGTATATTATATTAATATATTTTTTAATAAGTATGTATAATTTATCTATTTTTTTATTAAAAATAATATTTTTATAATTTTTATTTGTATTATTTAATATCATGTCTATTTTAGTATTTTCATCAAGTTTTGACAACTTATCAGCTTTTACAAATCAAACACATAATTATTAACTAACAGCTTAAAAGCATATTTATCCAAACACGCTATTAACTTAAATACTACACAACTTTTATACTAACCACTAACTAACTTAAAAGATTCAATTAAAAACGGTAAGCCAAACAGCCCCTATATATTTAATTCTCATATCTATTAATGTTAGCTTTTTCACATACAATATATAATAGGGAAATTCTATTGGCAGCCCGACAAATTACTCTTCATAGCCCGTCCCATGCAAAATTTTGCATTAATTTTCAAATTCTCATTTTAACCCCAGCCCACTACCTCCTCCGACCACCCAGGCCACCGCCTCACCTCTCTTTTATTCTCCCGCACCATATACACATATACACACACAAACACATACACCATATATATATATACACACATATATATACACACACATGATTTCATGGCCGTGGCCATGGAAACCGACCCACCTTGCGGAGAGAGAGAGAGAGTGGGTCAGCCATAGCCAACCCACACACACACATATACATATATACACACACGCATAGTCGTGGCCATGGAACCTCCGCACCTCGCAATGCAGAGGATTCTGCAACCTCCGCACCGCGAGGTGCGGAGGTTCCATGGTCACAGCTACCATGGCCGCGGCCATGCACGCGTGTGTGTGTATATATATGTGTGTGTGTGTATAAATGTGTGTGGGTCAACCATGACCGACCCACTGTGTATATATATATCTCACTGTGTATATATATATATTATACAGAGTGGGTCGACTGACCCACTCTCTCTCTCCCCCTCTCTCTCTCTCCCCGCGAGGTGGGTCGGCTTCCATAGCCGCGATTCCCATGACCACGACCAAGAAATCGTGTGTGTGTGTATATATCTGTGCTTGTGTGTGTGTAAGTGTGTGTATATATATATATGGTGTATGTGTTTATGTGTGTATATGTGTATATGCTGCGGGAGAAAAAAAGAGAGATGAGGCAATGGTCAGGTTGGTCAGAGAAGGTAGTGGGCTGGGGTTAAAATGAGAATTTAAAAATTAATGCATAATTTTGTATGAGACGGGCTGTGAAGAGTAATTTGTTGAGCTGCCAATAGAATTTACCTATATAATATTGTCATCAAGAGTACGACATGACCCCAACCCGTACAGTGGAGCATTTTAACCACGTAAACCCAGTTCGGAGATGTGGGGGAAAATCAGCTCAGAAATCGTAAAATCACCTTTGAGCAGGAAAAAGAATGCACGAACAAGATTCCAGGGCAAAGGGAATTCTTCAAACCAATGACTAATTCTCCAAATTAAGGTAAAATTAATTTCACCATTCCATTTGACTCAAACCACATTCAGAAATATTCCAAGCCATAAAATACAGGGAACTAGAAAAGAAAAAAAGAAGAGAAAAAGAGAGAGAAACAGCAGCAAATCTAGAACGCCATATGACGGGCAAGCCTGCTCCCCAATATCCTTCTGTCTATGGCTGCATCGATTGAGCTCATCTGGAACATACGAACCACAATAGAAAAATGTCAGCAAAAAAGGACTGCCAAAACCACCTTTTACATACATACATACATACATATATATAGATATATAAAGGATTACAACAGCTTTTGCTCCCATACAAAACTTTGCGGAAGAAGCTGACCTGGATGAGTTTGAAATCACTCACTGTTTGATCATAAAAATAATACCGAAATCACAACACTGGCACGCAAATTTCTGTCGGGTATATTCTCATTCCATTCAACCCCCAAACCTCAAAATGATGCATGACAAAGGATATATGACCATAAATGAAGTAAGAAATCCAAAGAGTAAATACATACACTCTTCTTAATGGAGTAGTGCAATGCTAGATCGGAGCATCCTCACGTCAATCACAGCAAGCTTTGTCAGATTGTAATTTTACAAACTACCAGCAAATATAACGTAATTCCTAGTTGAATCTTTGATGGCACAAAAAATTGGTACGATTGCTCGACAGATGGGGAAAAGTGAAAATAGGAAAAGAAACAGAAGAAATAAAAGGAGCCATTGATCAATGGGGATAACAATTAAATGAATGCTTCACTGCAAGCCTCATAAATTCCTAGTGCTGTGCAGTTCACTATTTTCAGAATGAATAAAAAAATTGAAGTATATAGCAGTACCTCCATAAATTGACATAACGCACAAACAACCAAATCTGAAATCCAAAGGTAGGAGACTTGACCGGAAGGCTCATAAGATTTTTAGTGCAGTTTATTCATTTTCAGAATGGATTAAAGAAAGAAAATAAATACAGAAGTACCTTTATAAGTATGAAACAATGCGTAAACTGGATTGTAACATCTACCCATCTGGTTAGATGCGTAAAGCAACCTCATTTCCACTTGAAAGAAATACAATAACAGGAGTGCTTATAACTTACCTGGCTAGTTTCATCATGCACCTGATACTTCGGCAAGGACATTCTTCTTTCCTCCTACACATACCATTTTAATAGGTTGAAGAGGTGAAAAAAAATGCATACTGGTGCAGAGCTAGAAAGAGAAGAAAAAGGAAGAGAAAAACCAACCATCGACATTGCTTCATCATCCCAAACTAAATAAACCTCATTTGAGGCCAGCTGGGTAACAGGAGCTTTGTTTGCAATTACAGGAGGCGGTCCAATTGCAGGACCACCAGTATTTGGACCAGAAGCATAAGAGTGCGAATTGAGCGACATGCCACCTGCAGCCAAAGAATGCACATTAAGAAACTTAAATAATTAACAAAATTCAAAAGAGTAAAACATGCCTAGCTTATCACAATCAAAAAACATATTGTTTAGGTTGGGGACCCTATAAACAAACTAATTAAGCAACCAACTCTTAAGTTTCTTCTAATTGTAGTTGTGCATGTGTGTGTGCGAGAGCAGTTACATGCAGAGTTACAGTATTAGCATAGGTAGAATTGTGTTTACCCACAATGCAAACTTAATAGTTAGATGATATATAAACTGATCAGAGAAAAAAAACCAGAATCTATCCTGTGAACCATTCATATGGACAACTTGTTAAACATATAAAGGGCCATTTGATAAGGAGAAAAGCAAACCTGTAACCTGTGAGATATTCAAATGGACTAGTTCAAAGTAGAAAGGCACATCCATAAGGATAAAAGCAAACATCTTAAAACTAATAATCCTCCAATTTTTGAGTACTTAAATTAATATGCTATGCAAGGAAGAAAGCCATGAATAACTCTAAATTATTTGAGCTCATAACACCTCAAATCTAATAAATTTCTGAAAGGAAAAATGAAAGCTTCTATTGGCCACAGGGTAGGCACAAGCATGCCTGTCCGCTTAAAGCATAAAAATCATTTATCAAGAGCATGGTAGTTTCAAATATCAGCTAAAAAAAACTGAATGCAACTTTGGTTCCTCAATTTCAAGATCCTAGTTCTAAGCACACTGAGAAAATTTGATCATTTTCAAAAACACATATCAGGAATAATTTCTTTTTAAACCAAGACACTAGACCCAAATAAATAGCAAGTCCAAACTTCAAGCATTTAAGAGGAATCAGAGAGTGGGAGGAGAATTCAAACCTTGACTTCCAGGCATGTGGTAGTTACTTGACACGGACGAATTACTTGCCTCCGTTAAGATTTTAAGGTCTATGGGAGAGCTCGATGGAATATTTGTCGAAAGCATGGACGCAGAAAAAGGCAAACTATGAGTAGGTATGGTGTTGTTGGCAACAACAGGAAAAAGTGGTTGAGATGAAGGAATTGATGTAGCTGGGGGCAGTCCTGGTGGAGCAGTGGTCATAGATGGTTGACCTGATGGTGTTGTAGCAGATGGCAAAGGAGGCCTCAGATTCTGTCCAGGAAATAGAGGCTGCTGCAATGTTCCTGGATGTGCAGGGGGGACAGAAACAGCTGGATGTGGGGGAAACCAAGGTTGTGGACGAGGAGGAGCTGGCCACCCACCAGGTGGCACTGCCAATGCAGGACTGTAACTGCATCCAAGCAACCACGTAACTCCCAGTAAGTTGAATTTTACTTGCATAAAAATATTAAATTCAATACTTAAGAATAGAACTAGGAAATAGATAAGGAGAAAAATTATCCTTTCATTCTTTGTACAAAAAAGAGATAACTTAAAACAATCCAGCAAAGAGAACAATCAAAATGAAAGAACTTAAAACAACTTAAGTTCTTCTTTGTACAAAAAAGATCAACTTAAAATAATCCAGCAAAGAGAACAATCAAAATAGAAGAATTAAAATGCTGAGACTCCGGTATGACATATCAACTATCCCGTCCAGAATAAGATTTATCCAAAAATTGACAGGCAGGTGATCAAACTATTCAGAAAGCTCCATGGTTTCTCTCTGGAAGGGTTATGGATGAATGAACATGATACGACAAGAAGGCAGTCATATCAACCTAGACTGCTTCCTCAAAAAAAAAAAAAAAATTTGCATCAATACTATTACAAGATCTGAGGCATCACGACGAAATGTCAAAGAAAACGTTTGGATGACACGAAATGACCAAGGTAATACCTACCAGTGTCTACATTGACATACCAAAATGTTTGTGCATGCGTGCGTGTTTGAGACACTAGAGGTTTCCTGGCAGGAAGTGAAGATATTTGAAAAAAAAAAAAACAGAAATCACACGCGTGTTTGACACACTAGAGGTTTCCCGGCAGGAAGTGAAGATCTTTGAAAAAAAAAAAGAAGCAGAAATCATACACTGGCTGCATTGTGCCTGGAGTTGACTGAGGAAAAGGGACGCCCAATGATCCTGGCATCACAGATGAAGGAATCTCCACTTTGGTCATCTTTGATGGGGCATCGTCTTCTGAAAAAAGAACAGCAGTCATTAATATGTTTCCAAACTAAGGTAGATGATAAGACCAATATCATGTGCAACCATCTAGACATTTCATTCTCACCATATTTCCTAAGGAAGAAGCTTCACAAAGTACATAAATTTCATAACCATTGCTATCGAATCAAACAAAGGATGCGAAGAACGAGAAATACCAATCCATCACCAGCTTCTTAATTCGTAAGAGAAATAACATTGCTATCAACAGCAAAGATCCGGGATAAAAGGAACATAAACAATGCAAAATCCTAAGTCACAAAGTGCAAAAATATCCAGCAGATTTATTCACCAGTTGACATAAATAAATAAATGAACAAGAAGATCTTGAAGGAATTTCACTAAGATGCTAACACCCCGTTTGGAATGAATGAATTCCACAAAATTTTGTGGAACTCATTTCCAATTCCAAAGTTGTGTTAAGAATTAAAAAAAGTTGTGGAATTGAATTCCATGAAGTCAATCAAAGGCAAAGAAAATTCCACCAAATTTGGTGGAATTTGCAAATGAATTCTATCACTTAAAACACAACCAGTTTAAGACCACAATACCCTTCATCTTTTTTCATATTTCCAATCATGTAACACCATATATACACACACAGTTTATATATACACATATATACACAGACAATTTATAAATATAAATTCACACTTTTACGCACACAATTTATATATATATATAAATGTTTGTGCATGCATTTATATATATATATAAACTGTTTGTATGCATATATGTTTGTGTATATATATATGTATATATAAACTCTGTATATATATTTGTTTGTTAACTTGCTCTTGTATTGATTTTAATAATATGATTGCTAAAATAAATATAAGAGCGCATTAGATATTTTACTGCATAAAACTACCAATTTTGATGTGAAATAATTCTAGATATTTGACTATTTTTTTAACAAGGTTATTATACCAAGGGTATTTTAGGCAATAATAACAGAAGAAACTTAAATTCTGGACTCATTCCAAACATAAGTTTGTGGAATTCAATTGAATTTCACATTTTAAGTTGTGTCATTCCAAATATAAGAATTCTTTTGCAAATGAATTCCCTGTAGAATTCTGTCATGTCCCTAACTGCTTGTACTTAGAAGTAACCAGCAGTTATACCTAGAAGGCAGCAGTCCTCAGTTATACTTGATTTGAATATTTAGCAGCCTTACTGGCGCCAAACCATTGTTACCTGAATCAGTATATAAGACTAATCCAGTATAATTCAAGGGCATCGATTAATATGTTTAAAATATTTCTGATTTCCCACCTCCAAATTCTCTCTCTTCTCTCAATCCTTCCCTCTATCATTCTCTGTTCTACTTTCTCTCCCTACATTTCCCTTCATTTCCCCCAATTCTCGCCAATTGGGTTGAGAATTCCCTTGTCAAATTCAAGGATTTGACAATTGGTATCAGAGCCAAATGTCATTGGTTGTGACTCCTGCAAATTTTTAGTGGTAATTTCGATCCGACTTTTCTAAACGCTGAAGTAGAGCAAGCAATTCCGACTGTGAATTCCAACGACTCCTAGAGCAGTCTCGGAGGGGAGTTCATGTTGTTGAAGGCAAGGACTAGAATTGCTTTCAGAGGCAATTCCAAGCAACGACTCAGTGAATTTGATCCAGCGGCAATTATCAAGCGACAGAAGAGGCAAAGCAGTCCAGGCGATTTCTGACTGTCGATTCCACCTGCAATCACTATTAGAGCCCTTCCTCGACCATCGGTTCCACCTATGAGCACATCAGAGTAGCTCCTCGACCGACAATTCTTCTTGCAATCAATACTCCGATGGCGAATGGCACCCAGATGAAGAACTTCAAAACACAATTGCAACAATTCAGCTCCATGGTCTCCAATCTATAGACCAAGGTTGAATCATTAAAGATCGGATCAAATCGGAACCATGAGGCAATCATTGCTATGGATCAGAGATTGGAAACCATGGATCAAAAAATGGAGAATTCGATGGATGGATTGGCGTTGGATGGGTTCATGCAAATGTTCTCAAAATTACCCCAGGTAAGCCTACCCCTAACTTTCCTCCTAGAGAGAGATCGGATCCACTCCTCCCTAGGAATGGAATGATCCAAGGGGCTGTCGGTTCCTCAAAATTTGAGGTAGAATCGGCTGCCATTGGGGAGAATGTAATTGAAAGAAGGTCAAAAGTACAGGCTGCATCTAACCAGCCTTGTTTTCCCATTCCCAAATTAGAGATCCGGCAGAATCCAAGGTGGTGGGTGAGACAATGTGAAAGGATCTTAAGCCTATAGAATGTGCCCAATTAGCAGAAGGTCACTCTGGCCTCTACTTATCTCAACGATGTGGGGGACACATGGTTCCAAGGGTGGATCCAGTTTAGGGATGGTTGCCATTGGGCAGACTTCGTAGAAGACTTGTGTGAGAGATTTGGAGATGGAAGTATGATGGATGTGGTGGAGAAATTCAACAAGCTAAGACAGGAAGGGTCAGTGCAGGCCTATTAGCTCAAGTTTGAGGAGTTAAAATCACTTATGTTGATCCTCAGTCCATATTTGACCAAGAGTTACTTCATCTCAAGCTTCATTAGTGGCTTGAGCAAAGAATTGAGACCTACTGTAAAGATGCTTCAACCAAGGTCCATCAAACATGCTGCAGAAAGTGCACAATTACAAGAAATGACCATGGAAGCCCTTATGAAGAAACACTAGCTCCTAACCGAAACTCATCCTGCAAACAATTCGCAACTAGAAGGAAATCCAAATCATAGGGTTTATACTAACCCTAATTCAGCCAATTCTCTTTTGGCGGAACAAAGGAGATAGGTAGGGCAGTGCTACAAGTGCAGAGAAAAATTTAGCCCAGGTCATAGGTGCAAGAAACAGTTGTTATATATGGAAGGATGGGAGGATGAAAAAGAAGAAGAAGAGCACGTCAGGATTGGTTGAAGCAATGGATCAGTTGCTGCAAATTCTTGGGGGCAAGAACTCTTTTGAGGAGGGGGAAATTGTCATGTCCCCAAAGGTATGGTAGTAATAGATAATAGATGTATTTTTTTTGTTTGTACCTGCTGTTAGTTTTGAGTGAACCGATTGTACTTAGAAGTAACTAGCAGTTGTACCTAGAAGGCAACAACCTTTAGTTGTACTTGATTTGAATATTTGGCAGCCCTATTGGCGCCGAACCACTACCATCTAAATCAGCATATAAGACTGATCCAGCATAATTCAAGGGCATCAATTAATACATTTAAAATATATCTAATTTCCCACCTCCAAATTCTCTCTTTTCTCTCAATCCTTCCCTTTATCATTCTATGTTCTGCTTTCTCTCCCTACATTTCCCCCTAATTCCCTTCCCAATTCTCGCCAATTCGGTCGACAATTCCCTCGTCAGATTCAAGGATCTGACAAATTCATTTATAAATGAATTCTAAATGTTAAGTTCCTTCATTCCAAATGGACAATAAGTGATTTTTTTATTCCAGGAACAAATATAAATATTATAGCCTCTAAATTCAAAATCCAAACCAGAACACTACAAGCCTTATAAGAAATTATCAAACATCTCACACAATTCTTTTAGTCTTCCTCATTCCTGCTGCAGTTTATCACAATATAAAGAGTGTACAAGGAGAGAACCTCATGGACAAGAGGTTATGATGAATTACATTTCACTATCCACTACTATAGAAAGATATGGGACACCCTAAAATAAAGCTTGTCAAATTCTTGATAGGCCCTGCCAGGAATATGGATGTCTCTTAATGTATGGCACACAGAAAAGAAACGTTGATGCTAATACTAATGGATTAACTGTGTACAATGTAGATGCTTGCAATTTTTGAGATTTCTAGAAAAATAGCAACAGTACAATCTGTTATGCACTCATAGTTAAATCTTTAGGCAGTCTTCTTAGTATGTTAAAGTTTGCTCCCATCCCATGAACTATTAAAAACCGAAACAAAATAATAAATACCAGAACAGTTTTCACCACCCACAAATTTCATCCTACCAAAGAGTACCACATAGTTTAGGGTCCCCCCCCCCCCTCCCCCCAACCCACCAAAACAAAAAAACCTCAAAAATAGGGTAAATTGCAACTTCAACCCCCTTGGTTTGGGTTGTTTGCACAAAGACCCCTGGTGATTTAGAAATGACTTTGGAAGTTCTCGTGGTTTTTCTTTTTTGCTGGGTCACCCCTTCAGTTAGAAAAATCGTTACTTAAATCCTAATTAAGCTAACTTAAGTTAATTAAACAAAATTTAAGTCAAATTATGTTTAATTTACCTAAAAATATTAAATAAAAATTCAAGAAGGAAAAAGGAAAACTGTTGTGTTTGCCTCAAGATAGATGATAGGAGATCAATGCAAGCTTTGAAGATTTATCGGCTGGATTTATTTTAGGCAGTTAGAGTTTTATTTCTCAAAGTGTAATTGTTATATCTTTGGGGGTCTAGTTGTAATATCATATATTTGATTAGTTATATGGGGGTTCCGCCTCTTGTATAAATAAGAGGGCAAGACGGCAGCCGAGAGAGATCTAATATTCTTTCAAGCTCTCGGTTGCTATTGTGAGTACATATTCTAGAAAAAGTGAGGCTTGTGTATGAGTTCTTGGGCTTTCTTGGAGTAAATAAGGGATTGTACTTGAGCGATAGGATTGTATGAGAGCTTGGGCTTTGTAATGATCAATTTCTTCTGAATAAAGTCTGTTCGATTGAGGGTGTTGGACTGTTGAATGTAGAGCCAAATTCAATTGGCTTGAACCAGGATAAAAGGCTGCGTCTCATGTGGTTTGATGTTTCTTTCTTGTTGTGTTTTATGCCTTTAAATTCTATTCTTTATTATCTGATGTGTTGTTGTTTGTTGGCTGGTGAGTTGTGAGTGTGTTGAGTGGTATTTGATTGGTTTCTTGGGTGTGTTTAAAGGTTGTCAGTGCTCCCAATTTATAACAAAAACCATTGCCATCATTCTGGTAGAACCCAACAGAATGCAAGAAAGATGCATGAAAGACCCCTTCATCACGACTTTCATCTCGCTTCAATTGTTCCTTCTGCATCCTCCTTTGCTCCAAATCACAGATATACTCCTGAAATTTTTCAATGTAGTCAAATTCTTCCAGACGTGAACATCTTTCATCATCCTTTAACTAATCTTTAATTTTCCTCCATTGGATGTTCATTTTGATTAAGCAACAGGTTTCCAAAGGTTGTCTAAACTCTAATCTATTCCACCTATACTCATCCTAAGCTTTTTCCTATTCTTTTTTCTAAAGATTCACCAAGTAGCTCTTGAACAGATCTTCACGTTCTCCAGGTCACTCCATTGCCTTGAACCTTTCATCTTCAATAGATTTCTCCTCCAATGGTGTCCTAGTGACTTTTCCAGCAACTATCATCCCTATCTTGACATCCTGGTTTCTTTGATCCACTTCAGGTAATTCTTCAGCTTCTTGCAAACTGGATGCATTAGGTAGGATTCCAGCTCTTGCTAGAATCGGTTCTACAGTGGAACTTGGAGGGAATTCCACAGGTAGACTAACCTGAAACCTCTTTGCAATCATATTCATTAAGTCGTCCAGCTTTGTCATCCAGCCTTTGGCCAATTTTAGTGCATTCTTCCTTGATTACTTTCTCCAGCATTTGCACTTTCTCACGAGTCCTTTCGGCCATCTCCACAGATCAAATTCTTCGAAATTCACTTTGCTTGCCTTCAACAAGAATCACCTGAATCAGCAGCCGAAAATCGTTTGGCTCTGATACCAAATGTCAGGAATCTAGCCTTGACCTAGGGTTTTGAGTAGAAATTGGGAGGAATTGAGGGAGAGAATAGTAAGGGAGAGAGAATTTAGAAGAACAGAGAGAGTAAGATCAGAAGATCAGAGAAAGAGAGAAAGAATAGGGAGAAATCAGAGACAAATTAAAGAGAAAATTGAAGAGAGAGAAGCATTGAATTCTGATATCTTTCAACAATGATTCCATCCTCTTAAGATTTAGCCTATAGGCCCTTTAACTTTCAGTTAGTTGTAAACAGAAAGGTACAATATGGGCAGAAGCACTAGAGTACAACAAGAAAGAAATAAATGTAATATACAATTATTATTATATCCTTGGGGTCATGACTCCCTTGGCCTATGGGTTAAACTGGTGGAATTGAATCGGCCGCTCCTGCTGTGCAATTTTGGTTCAGAGGAACCCACTGCCATCAGTGCTTGCTGTTATTCGTCACTGGAGAAAGACGCCCCACAGGCCGCAGCTGCTGGTTCCACTGGAGAAGAAGATCCCACCATCTACTGTCAATTTGAGATCTGCCACTTGAAGGAGTTGAAATCAGCCACCCACAGAAGCCCCTCCACCTGCTCAAGTTCAGAGAGGGATTTGGGTTCAGAGGAACCCACTGCTGTCACTGCAACCCGTCATTGGAGAAAAATGCCCTGCAGGCAGCAGCTGCTGCTGGCTCCACCAGAGAAGAAGATCCCAGTCCACTGACAATTGCAAATCTGCCAATTGAGGGAGGAGTTGAAATCAGCTACCCACCATTGCAGCCCTCTGCCAAAATATCTCTCTCTCTCTCTCTCTCTGGTAAAGCAACCAGTGGTTGAGTCCATCGCTGGGTTCCAGCTACGGACGTGATGAACCATTCCATCAGCAGAACTGGAAATGGCCACCACTGCTGGCGGTTCTGCTTATTATTTTTATTTTTTAATTATTTAATTGGAGAATAATTTTAAGTAACACTGCTTGTACAAAAAACAGATGGAAGGGGTGTCCCAGCATAAAAGATAAACCACAAGGACCTCCAAAGTCATTTTTGAACCATAGGGGGCCCCTGAGCAAACGACCCAAACCACAGGGAGTCTTGAGTGCAATTTTTCACCCCCCCCAAAAAAAAAAAGATATATACATATATATTGAATCATATAATTGGAAAGAAACCTATTTAAAAGCATAATGGAGGGTCCATACAGTTTGCATCTCTAAATCAAGTGCATATCAAGGTTGTGTCACTCATATAATCGTTTCTCAGTTTCTTGGTTCATGTAAAAATTCAGTCAGCCTGAAATGGGCAATGTTGCAAAAGCATTTTGAAAGGATAAGAAGAAATACCACCACATAGGAAATGTAAAGAACATTTAAGAATGGAAACTAGTACCTATATAAATAACTGTATGAGCTATGTACTTAAATATATTTGAGCTCTAAACATATTTTCGAGGGTGAGCCTTGGTGGCAACAATAAGGTTGCTCTTTTATGACCGAAAGGTCACAGTTTCAAGCACTAAAAACAATCCCTTTGGAGAAAAAAAAAGCAGGGAAAGGCAGCAGACAGGTGCAACTCTCTCCTGAATAGTAGAGGGCCTCATGCATTAAGGACGCCATTTTTTTCTGTACATGTCTTTTGAATAAAAGGTGCAATTAAACTATTGAGAGTAAAAATTATAGTGTAAAAGACATAAAGTCACCTCTGTTGAATAACAAATAACAATTCAACGAATGAGGTTGGTCCATAATATATATGCTACAATCCAGTTGGGATGCAGCTAACATTATCCGAGAAGATCTGGATATGGTGGAAGGGGTGCAAATGTTTTACCGAGGAGGGGTAGGTGAAGCATGAAGTTAGCAGTTAAGGCAAGCAAGCCCATTGCAGTGCATAGCCAGCGAAGCTATATCTAATTCAAATTGAAACACAAGAGGATTGGAGTTTTATGTTCTTGGAACTGGTTGATTCATATAGGTGCCCTGAACTGAGTCAGATTGAAACTTAGGGCCGCTGGGTGTTGGCAGGTCAGATCTGCGAGGAAAATAGAACAAGCTGGGCAGAAAATCACTGGGCAAAACACATTTACCTAGAGGATCAGAGACAGATTTGGATAGTACAAGGAACCAAATTAAATGGGCCACACCAAGACTAAGAGGCAGCAGATAATTCAACATTTATTGTAAAAGGGCCAGAATCAAGGTGGACCAGTTTTTAGACAGGACCAGAAAGATTTCCATGAATTAGACTCTAGTTTCAGACCAAACATATTTTGCTCGTCCACAACTGAAGAGGTAGAAACAGCAAAGGCAAAACGCTCAAGCTAGTTGCAGCTTGACCAAGTTATTCCCAGAAGGAAGCGGGAGAAATTCAAGAATATGGGGCATTGAGAGCAAAGAAGAGAATAATGAAAAGAAAAAAGAATCAGACAGAGAATCATCATAGGGAAAAGCCTAGAGGCTGTGTTAAGAAGACTTGGTACAATTTAGAGGAACTTCACACTGGTCTCAATTGATGAACTTCACTCCTGAATCCCAAAGACTAAACATTAAGATCCATTAAAACAACAGAAAAATAGGAAATGACATCCATTTCTAGGTCCTTTAAATTTATCAAATACTAAGTTTCTAAAAAAAGAACATGGCCTCCAAGAAGTAGATGCAAAACATATACAAAATACTTAATTAGATTTAGGAAACAAACATGAACAAGTGCACCACGGGAACAAAGACAGCATAAAAGGGAACATAATGCGATAAGACATGCATCAAAATCCTCACCTTCCTCCCCATAATGAGCAGCCAAGACGTTCGGTGGGATGCCTTGCATTCCATATATTTCAATGTCAGTCGATTCTCTACCAGGTTTTGCATTAGGCACCCTGTAACAAATTTATCTTGATTTAGTTAACCACAAAAAAGAAGCAAAATAGGCCATTAGTGAAGCAAAGTCAAAAGCTTATGAAAATTTATAAAAACTTGATACAAAAGATGGAAAAAAAGATATACAAACTAGCTAAAACATGAGATTTTTAAGCCAGGTGAAATGCATAAAATATGAAACAAAGAAGTACTAAAAAATGAGTGGGCGATCAGGGAGAGGTCTTGTATTTCTTGAATTTATTCAATTATGGATCGTCTTCCAAATTCAATAGCGACGGGATTAAGTTAAGGATGTGATAAAATAGTGATGTGATTAAGTAGCCTGATACCATGCTTGGTATCCCAAGTTTAAAGTAATACCATCCCATGTTTCGTATAATATCTTGAATGAGACATAACTAAGCATTTATTGCTAAATAACCATTTTGCCCATTTGTCCAAATCAATAAAAAATATATAATCATATTTTCTTAGAACTATATAATAATTATAATATGATGCATAGATCTATACTATATATATTATATACTAATATATTATATATAAAATATATAATGCGGAGGAGAGAGATTGTTGTTGTCTTTTATGTGAGGGAAAAATTGTCCACAATGGCAAGCAATTTAATACCACCAAAGTGGGATTTAATTAACCCATTGGGGGAGGTGGAATATTTTTATCCCATTCTTGTGGGATAAAACAGTCCCAAGATTAATTAATCCCACCTGATATGGTATTGGTAGAACCATGTCAGGTGGCATTACCTCCTTTCTATCCTCCTACCAAATGCCTCATTTAGGTAGAGACATAAATGTTATGGCAGGCCATCTTAGTAACACTGAAGAAGATAAAATAACATGTTCTATAGATGGACACATCCAAACAAAGTAAAGCAAGTATTGAAAAAGAAGAACAGTAAAACAGTTGGACCAAGTAATAAACCTATATGGGAGTAAGTAAATGCAGAGGAGAAAAGGGCATTTTTCAATTGACGAAATTACGTAACATGGTCCTTAAATCACAAAGGACGTTGGACAAGTGGAGGAAGATCACTTTAGAGGCTATTTACAAGAACAATGGAGATGTTCAAAATTGTGAAAATTATAGGGGAATCAAGTTAATGAGCCATACTATGAAAATTTGAGGAAGAGTTATTGAAAAAGATTAAAAAGAAAAATCAAGGTATTTGAGAACCAATTTAGTTCAATCCTAGTAGGTCAACAATGGAAGCAATATATTTGTTTAGGCATTCAATGCAAAGGCATAGAGATAAACAAAAGGATTTACATCAATGGAATTACATCAAGGACTTGCTTTAAGTCCATACCTATTTGCCCTAGTAATGGATGAACTCACTAAACAAGTTCTGGCAAAGGTGCCATGGTGTACGCTATTGGCAAACATAGTGTTGGTGGATTAGACAAAAGAAGACATGAATATTAAGATCGAGATAAGGAGGAACACTCTAGAATCTAAAAGTTCTAAATTAAGTGGAGATAAAAACCAAACACATGGAACGTAAGCTTAGTAAAAATATGACCATAGATGATGTAATGGTAAAATTTGAAGATCAAGTCAAAACAAGAAAAGACCAATTCATATATCTTGGATGAATCATTCAAAATGACCGGGAGATTAATGAGGATGTTACCCATAGAGTTAGGGCAAAGTTGTTAAAATGGAAGAGCGAATTTGGCGATATATGTGATAGTAAGATTCCATTTTATGTGATGCTAAGAATCTGCCAACACTTCATAAAAAACATTCCAACTCAAAAGCAGTGGAATGTCAACCACATCCATCTCAATTCAATCTTTTCCATCAAGGAATAGCAAAAAGTAAGCCGAACTTTAAATCCCCCACATCCCAGTCATTCAACTCTTCTCAAACAGCAGTATCCATAAAATTAAACTACATTCTATTATAAGATATAACCATAAAAGACTCCATCATTTACCACAATTTAGAATATGATTTATGCATCGAACTCTTCCTTGATCTTTTCCTCTCTTACTAAAGGTTATGCCCAAAACCACTTTCTCATTATTCCCAACAAAAAACCTAGCATGACTCCATAAATGATCCAACTCTTATAAATACCCTGCTAGACGTCACATTAACCGCTGGCAAAGACCAATTTACCTTCGTGCTACCTGCAAAGATACCACTAACGGCCCTTATCCAAAAAATCCTGCCTGGGAATAAATCTGATTTAGAGACATTTTATTGTTTTAGTCAAAGCAAGCAAGAGGACCTTTCGACAAATATTGTTTTATCCTGTCCGAGAACTTCAGAAGCTTCCAAGAACCGAATACGGACAAAACTTGCCTAGATTCCAATATTCTCTGTCCCTAACTAAAATCACTGCCCATTTCTCCTGAGTCGCCAAAATCAAATAAGATTTCTCTACATAGCATCAAAGAGTTGCTTAGGTCTTTTTCGTCCCCTCTTTTGGTTGTTACAGAGTACCTGTTTTGATCTTTTATGTCAATTCATGCGTGTTTCATACATCTAGGAAAAGCTATTGTCTATCTGACATCGAATTCAGCATTAATTTTGTCCAATTGCCCTTCTTAATAATTCAGATTTATTTGCAATGGGATGAAATTCACCAACTCCAGCGTTCCAAGAAAACTACTGGCGTAAAGCAGATCAATGGATCTCGTTAAAGGCCATCGGCAAACAAATTTACTGCTATGGCTCGCGGCAAACAGAAATTGACAAACTACGATTACGGTTCATGAAAAAAATTTAGGGATTACCAAGGATGTGGAGAAGGTACAACGGAGCATATAATGGTCGGTGGAAATAAAAGAGAAAGGAACAAGTGCATTCTTACTTGGAGACGGTCTCCTTGTGAACCTGAAGGACATGAATTACCATGCCGCCGGCGGTGGAGAGCTTCTTGTGGCAGACATGGCACTTGAAGTGCCTCGCTTTCTGGTGCTGGACCAGTATCTTCTCGTCCTCGAACTCTCGATCGCAATAATAGCACCATACCTTAGACGTCGCTCTCTTCTTCTTCTTCCCCATCTCCCGCGCTCTCTCTCTCTCTCTCCCCCCGCCGCTGTTATTTGCGGATCAATTGGTCTCGTTTCTTTCTCGGCGCACCAAATCAATCGCCAGCGGGATGTATCAATCGGGACTCTTGACGCAGCTGGGTAGGGTTTGCTAATGTCTCTCTCTCTCTCTCCCTCGTTACTGTTGTTCTAGATCTTCCTTACTTTGTACTCAATATTACTCAGCGTGCGTATTCTTTTATTTGTAGAAGTAAAAAGTGAGGAGATAAACGTGGTAAGTGAGGGGATAAAAGTAGTAATTTTATTTTATGATTTTTTTCCTGCTAAGAAGTGTTGAATTGATCCATAATTATTTTATGATTTTTTTCTTGCTAAGAAGTGTTGAACTGATCAATAATTACAATATTACTCAGCTGGCAAGGTCTGCTGAAATCGACCTCTGGAAATATACTCACCCTCAACGATGTGTGTTATGTGTCAAAAATTTAAAAGAACTTGATGTCTGGAACCCTGTTGAATAAAAATGGGTTCAAACTAGTGTTTGAGTCAGATAAGTTCACTCTAACTAAGGGGGATATGTATGTGGGACAGGGTTATTTGTTTGATGGCATGTTCAAATTTAATGTACTAGTCTAGATTCCCAAAAATAATGAGAATAAGAACAAAGTTTTCGCTTATTCTATTGAGTTGTGTGATGTGTGACACTCTTGATTATGACACGTCAATTATCATTCTCTCCAAAGAATGGTAAATGTAGTATTGTTGCCTAATTTCAGGGATAACAAAGGGGACAAATGTGAAGTTTGTGTCGAGTCAAAATTCACGAAGAAACCGTTTCCATATGTGAAAAGAAGCAGTGAGTTGATTTAATTCACAGTGATTTATGTGACATGAAAAGTACTCTTACTAGAGGTAGGAAGAAGTACTTTGTCACTTTCATAGATGATTGTAACAAATATTATTATATGTATCTATTACACAGTAAAGATGAGACCTTAGATATCTTCAAAACATATAAGGCAGAAGTTGAAAATCAACTTAAGAAGAAAGTAAAGGTGTTGAGATCAGATAGAAGTGGTGAGTATGAATCATCATCTCTCTCTAAGTTCTATGAGATTAATGGCATAATCCATCAAACCACGACACCTTGTGCACCACAGCAAAATGGTGTAGTTGAAAAGAAAAATCGAACTTTGAAGGACATGGTTAATTGCATGTTCAATAGTTTTGGTTTACCCCACAACTTGTGGGGGGAGGCTTTGCTTACAACGAACATTTTGCTGAATAGAATTTCACATAAAATGACTGATAAGTTTCCTTATAAAGTGTGGTATGGGAAGCAACTCTCGTACAAAATTCTTAAAGTGTAGGGGTGTTTAGCCAAGATGCAAGTTCCCTTATCGAAAAGGATCAAATTTGGACCAAAGACGATAGATTGTGTCTTTATTGGCTATGTACGACATAATGCGACCTATAGGTTTCTGGTGATAAAATCAGAAATTCCTGATATTAATAATAACACCATAATATAATTTATAAAAATAGAATTCTTTGATAACATATTCCCTTTTAAGAAGAAAGACACACTGATAGTGGTTCTAAGAGGAAGTATAAGGCGAGCTATTCTGAGAGTCAAGTTGGTCTAGAGACCGAGGTTAAACTAAGAAGGAGCAAAAGAGTTGAGAAAGCTATTTCTTCTGGATCAGATTTTCTAACCTATATGGTAGAAGATGAGCCTTAAACCTTTAATAAGGCTATGGTGTCTTCCGATGCTCCATATTAGAAGGAAGTTGTCAATAGTGAAATGGAGTCCATTATGCAGAATCAGATGTGGGTGTTGGTCAACTTACCTCCGAGAAGTAAGCCAATTGGGTGTAAATTGATATTTAAGAAAAAACTAAAGGCTGATGATATTATTGATAAGTACAAGTCCCGACTAGTAGCTAAAGACTATCGCTAAAAGGAAATATAAGACTTCTTTGATACATATTCTCTAATAACGAGAATCACATCTATAAGGGTGTTGATTGTGATTGCAGCGTTACATAATTTGAAAATCTACCAAATGGATGTAAAGACTACATTTTTTAATGAAGATTTAGAGGAAGAGGATTATATGGAACAACCCGAAGGGTTTGTTATAAAGGGACATAAAAAGAAAGTGTGCAAGCTTATAAAGTCTCTTTATGGACTAAAACAAGTACCGAACCAGTGGCATGAGAAGTTTGATCACACTATGCTTGTGAATAGATTCAAGATAAATAAGTGTGATAAATGTGTTTATGTTAAAATCATAAATCACGAATGTGTCGTGCGCTTGTATGTGGATGATATGTTGATAATAGGTACTAATAGAAGTGTCATAGAGTCCACAAAAAGGATGTTGAACTCCAACTTTGATATGAAAGACATTGGTCGTGCTGATGTCATTCTTGGAATTCAGATAATAAAGAATGCCGAAGGGTATATATTTTCTTAATCACACTATATCAAGAAAGTGTTTTGATCAAATTTGGTCATTTCGAGAGTAAGTCTGCGGTTACTCCGTTTGATACAAATTCTAAACTAAAGAAGAACAATGGTGAAGGTGTATCTTCATTGGAGTATGCTAAGGTCATCAGAAGTTTGATGTACATCATGAATTGTATACGACCCGATATTGCCTACTTAGTAGGTAGATTAGCGAGATACACGAGCAATACTGGACGTGACCATTGGGATGCTCTCATTAGGATACTCAGGTATTTGAAGTACACGTTAGAGTATGGGTTGCATTACACGAGATATCCACCTGTACTAGAAAAATTTAGTGATGCTAATTGGATCTCTGATAGCATGAAGACTAAATCAACCAGTGGGTATGTGTTTACCTTAGGTGGAGCCGCTGTATCGTAAAAGTCTTCGAAACAGACATGCATTGCGCGGTCAACTATGGAGTCCGAGTTTATCGCTTTGGATAAGGCAGGTGAAAAAGCTGAATGGCTTCAGAATTTCCTTGAAGACGTTCCACTGTGGCCTAAGCCTATAAATGCCATATGTTTCTATTTTGACAACTTAACTGCCTTAATGCGAGCTAAAAATAATATCTACAATGGGAAGTTGAGACATATCAAGTGCAGGCATGATTCAATAAGGCAATTGCTTACCAATGGAATAATCTCCATTGACTATGTAAAGTCTAAGGAAAATTTGGTAGATCATTTGACTAAAGGAATAACGAAGAAACAAGTCTCCTATACATTTAAGGGAATGGGGCTAAAGTCTATTAAATGAATTTTTCGATGGTAACTTAACCCAATTGATTGGAGATCTCAAGATATGGGTTAAATAGGCAAACTGGCTGGAATAGTTCATAGTCTACACACTGAGAAACTTAAAGTTCTCTCCCCATTATCTAATAGCGAAGAAAAGTGTGTTATGTCGGTGATAAGGGTAATATTGATATCTTGTTTCAAGAGGAGTAGTAACATAGTACTCTTAGTCAATGATTACCTATGTGAGAGTAGAAGTGAGTCGCTTCTATGAGAACTGTTCTAATGGCTTGGGTTCTCTAGGGCTCTCATAAATACAGGATACTGTCAATGGACACAATCGTATAGAACTCAAAAGTGTGAGATGAGTTGTGTGTGATATCTGTTGTCTTGATTTGCCACCAGGAGGGTAGTTCAAGAGTTAGGCTCATTACTTCTTCGGTAAGTTCGACAGATACTCACTAAGGGAGGTTCAAGTCCAAAAGACACATTGCCTGATGCATAACTTGTTGTTTGCTCTCTGTGGTGTCATGTCGATTTATTTGGTTTGGCACACTTACACTCATGTGGAGGATTGTTGTGTTTTATAGTGTGTGAGTGTGGGTGTTTGTTCCACATTGGTTGTGTAAAGAGATGGGAATGTGTATTTATACTCCTCTCTCTCACTTGAGTTTGGAACCTAAGGGGCACCCAGATTTTGTGAGTGAGGGAACCTCTTAGCCCTTGCTCGCGCCGCCATCGTCCGTCGGTCGGACGGGCGGGTCAGCTGTCTGATACCTGAAGCGGTCTCCATTAATTTTTTGTTGCTGCTTCGTTTTCCCTAAGCGACGGGCTTTGATAACAGCATTCAATGCTGGTTTGATTGCAGAGTCGGTTCGGTGCCCTCGACCTTGCTATAAAAGGCAAATCGCTTCTTGGTTTCAAGCACCACAACCTTCAGTCGTTGTCGTTCTCAAAGTCAGTCACAAATAGCAAGCTCCTTCAGCTATTCTGTCAAATTCGATCGATCATGGTCGCCGTCTGCCAGAATTGACCGTTGTATCCTACTTTGACAGTCGCCAGAGTTTGCCTGTGACCAGAGCATGGCATATCTGTCTTCAGGTTAGCGCTTCCAAGCATGCCTCGATCGTTGTCTCCCGTCTGCCTCTTGTTGTGTGGGGTTCCTATCGCTATCAGGTTTGGGTCTCTGTTATTCCTTGCGTGACTATTGTTACTTTGGAATATATATATATATTGCTGTGGGTTTTTTGTGTTGCTCATTACTCTAGTTGGTAAATGCTATATATATATATATATATATCTTTTTGTTGTTGGTGTATTTGGGGATTTGGCATTTACTATATACCTGGGTGTATACATTATTGCTGCTATAACAATAATAATGAATTTAAATGTTCAAATCTCAAATAGACATAAATATAATGAAATTTATATCTATCTATATATTTAAAGTTACACTTAAAACATTTAAAATATATTAAATTACATTATATTTAACTCATATTAAATTGTCAAGATTGTTTACATTATTAAAGTTACTATATTATGTTTTCCATACAAGAGTTTTTTATTTTCTCATTAAATTAATTAAATTTAAATCATATTATAAAACTCAACCTAAAGGCTAAAACACATTATTTTCATTAACTTAATTAGAATTAAATGATGTTAAAATTATTTACATTATTAAAGCTATCAAATTCTATTGAATTAATTTAAATTATTATTTAAGAAATATTTAAAAATTTCTCATTTAAGAGATTATTTGAAAGACTTTGAATGAATAAATAAAAGGATAAATTAATGTTGTAAAGTAATAAAATCGATAAATAAGACATGAAGTACTATTCATTTCAATTTTGTTATTAAGTTATGTCAAATTATTTAAATTAATTCTCTTTCATTTTAATTATTGAAAAAATTAGTAAGGCTATTAAATTTCATTGAAATCATTTAAATAAGTATTTTGGTTATTGAAAGTAATTTGTAGTGTTTAAACAAGTTTATAGGAAAATTAAAAATTATTTAATGTACGTACTTTAAATGAATTTTGAAAAATATATACAATCCAAAAATGAGTTTAAAATCGCATTTATACACATTATTAATTCTAATGTATTACATTAATATCATAATAATAAATTATATTTCTATTTTTCATTTTCCTTTTTTAGATGTATTTATTGTGTTAAAAGAAATTGTAAAGTTTTGTGAATACAAATAATTTTATTTAAATAAAATAATTACTACTGTTGTTCTATGAGTATTCAAACCAGATAGGTGTTTTTTTCTTTAAAAAATTACACTCAATGTCTACTATTATTTTAATTGAATATAATTTCAAAAAAATAGATATTTTGACAATAATACACTTAAATTATATTTGAAACTATAAAAAATAAACTAATTTTGTTCAATATAAATTAGTTTATGCAAGGAACATATACAACCACAAAAATATAAATTTTATAGAAATTCAATTATAAAATCCTATGTCATCTCTCTTTAAGATATCCCTTAGATTTTTCACTATAAACAATATCTATCATTTGTTTAGTACCTAATAACCTTGTTTATATCCTTAACCGGAGTTAGTAAAGCTCGATTGCAACCTTTTGCAAAGAAAACAATCTCTTGATAGAAGTACAAATCTCACATAAAATCTTAATACAAAACTTATGGAGCAACAAAGTTTCAACTCCTCAAAATTCAACACATTTTTTGCTTTAATATAATAACTCGCTTGTATTTTTAAATTAGCCAGTTGTGACAAAATGGAACAATGGCTAGATGTCTTTAGCAAGTACTCCTATTTTATACTAGAAACTATCAAATGTAATTCATAAAGTGAAAACAAATATTGTAAAACTAATCTTCAAATGTGATATTAACTTCAAAGAATAGAGACTCTCAGGTCAACATGCTTTAGAATGATAACTGTTATGTGTATCAACAAAAATAACACAAAAACTAAAATAAGAAATATCTACAATCTCTTTTATTTTTGGAAGTTAAAAAGATAAGCCAAAATAATAAGTAAGAATTAATATTTTAAACATATAAGGATTAAATGTAAGTATTTGATTCGAATATATATGATGAGTGTTCTCATAAGAGTTTGTGATTTTTGTGACAGTGTTCGAATGTCTAAAGGTATTGTTTTAGACATTTGTAAGACAATTAGATATTTGGACAGTTTTAATATAGAGATCCAAACAAGCTTTATGAACAATAACACTTATTGGACATTCTATGAACATCTATACCCCTTGGCTCAAACATTTGTATGAACCTTTTGATGATTTCAAGACATTCCAAACACTATTCAAACATTTGTATCTTGGGTTTTAGAAGCTTGTATGAAGTCTGAATATTTGGGAGAGGTTTCAAACTTCTATAACTACATCATTGAGCATTTGAATAAGAGCTTGAGTCCAATTGTATCAAAATCAAAATATTTTAAGATCAACATTCACTTAATCCCTATCTTTTTTTTTTTTTATATTATCCTGGAGTTTTCGAGCTTACGCTCAACTAATCCCGAGGGGTGTATGAGTTTTCCCCCTTATGCACCCCCTATGTGAATTTAAATACGATCACAGTCTATATATATTCGGAGTAAACTTTTGAAAAACGATTGTTCTCCTTATAGACCCCCCTTTACATTATCCGGTCGGGTCATCGTACCTTGCTTTCAGAAGGATTTGAACCTACCTTCTTATTTAAACCAAACATGGTTATATATGTAAGGAATGCAATATTTTTATTTAGTCTTTGAACCAAACAAGTAGTTAGGGATGATCTAGCCTTGTATTTCAGGTTGTGTTAGGGTGTAATTAGTAGTTGAGGTGTTTAGTAACTGATACAAATGTTAGCTTAACACAGGGGTAAATTAAGATTTTTCACTTTTTTAAAAATATGAGCTTAAATAAAAAAAAACTTGAAATAAGAATGTTATAAAAGAAATAACAAGTTCATAATACAAGATGTAAAGTGATTCAGCCTTAAATGCTTAGTCCACTACCTAGGCTCACAACCAAGGATTTTGCAAACACTCAAAGTGTATTCTATTACCTTGTAGTTTTTATAGACTCAACTACAAACCTTTATAGTTGACTTTTTACAAGTAGGCTCAGCCATACAATTATTGTCTTTTCACAGGATCAAGCGTAATCTTTATAGTTTGACTTTTTCACAAATAAACTTAGTCACAACCACTGCCTTTTCAAATAATCAAGCGTAACTTACTATAAGTTTTACAATATTTGTCAAAGCATTTCTCAAGAAAAAAAATATGAAACAATGAATACAAGAGTTCTCTTGAGTAAAATAAAGTTACAAAATATGAATGTAATAACACTTTCTTTGAGAATCTCACAAAGGATAGTATGTGTGAGCTCATGAGAAGCATGAAGTATTTGAAAAAAGATTGCTTGAAGCTCTAAAAGTTCATTTATATATGCGTGTGTAATTCTTCTAAATTTCTTCAAGCAGTTTAATCTCTTATTTATAGATTTTCTGCATTGAATGTTAGTTGACATGGCAGAATACAATTGGAATGATTCAATTATCTCGTAACTATCACTTTTTGTCTCGATAAACATTAAATAATAGATATTAATTCATACAATAACGTCCATATATTGTTTACAATGCATTAAGTGAAGTAAGAAGATGAAACTAAATAGCATTTAATGCATCCAATGACTATATCTTTCAAAGTCTAACAATACTTACTCGACTAATATATGAACTTACTCAACTATTATAACACCTCAATCGATTGGACTTTTCAAATAATTAATTATGTAGACGACGTACTTGAGCATGACCAAGTCATTACTTGACTAACTCAACAGCCACAGAGACTTTTCATTATTTACTCGATTACAAGTTTATGATTACTCGACTAACATATAACTTCACTTGAGTACTAATGTAAGCATTCTCGCTCGGATATTCCAAACACCTGGACTATCCGAACGGGAGCGCTTACGGAAGGAGAAAGAATGAAACATAAGACAGAAACCACCCTGGCATGCATACATAAGAATTAAAACAGCGGAATCTAAGATACACACATGCATGCACTACGGGTACTCTGCTACCACAACGGTCATATGATAAATAAATGCATACATATACCTGTGTCAACATACATGAGACACGAGGAATGACCTAGTACAGTCAAAACTAATAAAGCAAATCCTATTCAAATATCAGAGTTATTTAGAGTTGATAGGGGAATGACAGGGACTGACAAAACTACATGTACACCATACCGACTCTGTCATTAGATGTTATCTCCTTTGCCCATGACCCATGCTGCCACTACTTGGAATAATAGAAAACAAAGTGAATCGAGAGACTCACCAAGCATAAAGAAAGGAAGGCTGAAGGTTGTACATATCCAATAAACTCTCCCCAGAACACTAACCCCAAGCACACACAACCCATGAGGCACCCAACATAGTATAAAAAAGTAAATAAAAGCACGTATTAGTCCTTGGGGCTCACATAAGACACACAGCACCTGAGTCCCATACCAATCTGTCGCTGCCCTGAAGGGCAACATATATCTCCAACAAACCTGTGTGCGTCATCCCGGGTCAGTGCTCCCGTCACCCGAATGCTCACGTCGGTCCTCCTGACACCCAAGCTGTAGAATAGCTGAGCCGTAGGCTCCCTCGGAATGGTCCTCCCGTCCGAGATCTGTGAACTATCGGTAACTATGTAATGCACATAAAAATGCAATGGCGTAGTGAGCATCAACGTGATACACTGACGCCCATACATCTAGGTAGATGTGTCAAAAGGGTCGGGTAGCCCTCGGGTCAGGCTTTGGCCCGACCCATTACTGTTCAAACGGGTCGGGTCGGGCCAAAGAAATTGGGCCCACGGCCTAGCCCGTCTAAGGGCCCAGCTCGTTGGGCCCTTATGAGCCAAGCCCATGAGACCCTTATGGGCCAGTCAATTAGGCCCTTACTCATTTTTTTTTAATTATGTTATTCTTTAGTAATTATTGATATTAGATACTAAAAAATTTACATTTCATAATAACTATCAATTTATTTAAAATTTTTAATTTAAATTTTTTATATATTTAAATTATAAATAAACATTCTCCTTTTTATATGTACATTATTTTTTATATCAATTCACAAGAAAATTTATAAGGCATATAGAATTTTAAAATATAAAATGATGAAATAATATTTAAAACTTAAGAATTAAGATAGACAATATTTTAAAAAGAAAAAAATTGATTTTAATATATGTATTATTTTGATATTTATATATGTATATATTATATGCATTATTTTTTAAAAAAATTATTTAAAAAAAAGAATAAAAGGGTAGGGCCCATCAGGCCTGGCCAACTAGGCCCTGTGGGCTAAGGGCCCGGCTCGGCCTTCTAACCCACGGGTTGGCCCGACCCGACCCGGCCCCACTGTAGGGGGTCGTGGGCCGGGCCCGACCCTATCCACGGCAAAAGGGCCTAGGCTCGGCTCGACCCTTTTAGTAAAAGGGCCGGCCTAGCCCACTTAAAAAGCTCGTGGGCTGACTCGGGCCGGGTCGGGCCGACCCTTTTGACACCTCTACATCCAGGCATCAGGCCATGCTCCGCTCACATAGTAAACCACACGCGATGCAGATGTCCGTGCCAGATGCAATCTAATCATGCTAGAATGTTCGTGTTCAAGCATACTTAGTAAATGAATACCCCAACATGCATCATGTACTCATGTGCATATCAAATCATGAATGGTAATACAACATATCGAATCATGCAGAACATCACATAATGGTAGGGATAGTCAGCAGTGTCTGGCATCGATCAACGGTCAGTGAATAGAAGTGTCCACCCTACAGTCCACTTTAGGGCCATACAATTGTCTACCCCAACGTTACCAAACAGCTGACCACTGCCCCACTGCTCGATAGCCCAAGCCGACTCGCACCCAATAAATGCATAATCAAACCCGCACATCTAGGAACCTAGTCCCTGAGTTGGGTTCGGCATCATTCCGAAAGGAATAAGGGTGGTACAAACCCTCATAGGTTTTCAACAATTAAAATTCTAGAAGTCCTGGATTTAATTTAAATTAAACCCAATGAATAATAACTGAACAAGTAAAGTTAGGTGCCGAATTAACGTAAGAGAAGGGATAAAATACGAGAAACTACAGAGACTCTCAGGGGAATTAAAGAACATGAGGAGAGGGTTAGGAACTTGTATTTTAATAGCAGATTCCCACCTCCTTGCTCTGCTGCTGCGTAAATTAATAACTTTTACTAATTACACAAAACTTCAATACAAGACCTATACGCGTATCTCCCACAATCTAACTAAATCGATATAAGATCGAGACTATTACAGGTATAAGAGATTACTAAAAATTAGAGAGTGAAAAGAGCTTGCCTTATTTTGCAGATTATTGGCCTTAAATGCTCACGCACTGTAAAATAATAATAACACTAAAATAAACCAAAATATAACTTAAAAATAAGATTTAATCAGTATAAAATGTTTAATATTAGCTGATTAACCTACCTCGTCCTTCAAATTTTCAATTGCACGGAATAAAATTAATTTTCTAAATTTTTTTCTCTAATTTCTCCCTTCTTCATGCTGTCTTCACGCCCGTTTCCTCTCCATTCTGCTCTCTGTTTTAATCTTCAATTAAGCTTCAATTGAAGCTTTAAATAGCAACAGGATTCAGCCAAAATGCATGGCCAATTTGGCCTTAAAAATCGTGCAGAACAAAAGGCGTAAGAGTAGCAACGTGGGTGCACCAGTGCGCGCCACATGGCAGCCCAATTGGTTGGCACTGGCACCCCGAAAGGGCGCCATTTTTGCTGTCCCTTGTAGCCTAAAAATAATTCTTTCCTTCCCCAGCACGTGCAAGCCTTCGCGGGTCGATCCCACATCCTCGCCCAAGCCTCCCTCGCGCGTGACCACTAGGCTAGCTAGCTTTCTCAACCTTTATACACACCCCAATAAATTTAAAGTAACTCTCAGCCATTTTTGGAATTTACATTTAAACCCACCATTTCTGGAAACTTTCACTTACACCCCTAATTTTAATTTTCACTTATTTCACTTCCACCCCGAAATTTTCAAAAGTCTCCCAATTTAATTTACTTTAATCTTTTCTTATTTTCATAAATTCTTCCTAAATAAAATAATTAATTACCTTAATTTCAAATAATTACTTACAATTTCTGCAACACATATTATCATTAATATTTCTTTTAAACCCACAAATATTGGATAATCACCTTATACGCAATAATTAATAATTATCAACTATCCACTAAATTATTCAATTCCAATAAATCAAAAATCACTTCAAATGCAGGATTAAATAATTATTAACTACTCTCAAATTATCGGGTTGTTACAACTAACATTGATTACTCGATTGCTTTTAGCTCTAGAGACTTAGCCAGATACCAATATATCTTCACTCAATTAATACATATATTTACTCAATTTATAAAATATATTAGTCGATTGAAATATAAGTTTTACTGAAGTAAAAATATGCTTAAATTATATAGTTTTAGAGATATTCGATTATTCAGAAAAAAGCTTACTCGAGTGATGAAAAATTCTTACTCGATTTCAAAAGCATCATACTCGATTTACCTTTAAGATAACAGAATTTTGCATAAGATACTTGAGTAGGAACTTATGAACACCTACCACCTCAAGGAGTGTTGAAGAAAATTTATATTATGCTGAAAAACTTAAAGAAGCTAAATTAATTTTTACTATTCTTTTAAATCCTAGTTCAATACTTATTACTTTGAAATTAATTAATTGATTTTTTGTATTGGTTTTAGAACTAGCAAAGATTACCATAAACAGCCCCACACTTAAAGAAATTTTTAGAGTTTTAAAGATCTTATACATCTGTAAGTATATGCTTTCTACTATAGATTTTTTTTAAATTATATTATTGGGTTAATGGTTGTTTCCATTACTAAATTTTACAAAACTTGATTACTCTGCAATGAAACTAATGTTTATGTACTTGAAGGATGAGAGTTTGTCAGTTTGACGTTTACACAGAAAACATTTGATTACATTGTTGCTTCAAGATTTATGCACTTGAAGTATATGCTTATTTATTTGTTGTTTGTTAAAATTGCACTTGAAACTTGAAAATAGTATACAATCAAAATGTTGCAGTTGAAACTTGAAAATGGTATGCAATGAGAATGTTGATTACTTTAAATATTGCACTCCAAACTTACTAAATCATATTATTGAATGTTGATTACAAGAAACAGTTTTGTTTTCTTTATTGTTTTCTTTTTTGAGTGTTGATATAATTTTTTTGAACAAGAATGTATCATATAATTTGAACAAGAGCTGAAGTTGACAATGCAAGGTGAATAGGAATCAAAATTATTATACAAATAATTGTGTGTGTTAATTGGGAATCAAGTTCATCTTTTAGTTTATTCCTTTCATTCTCCAAATTACTTCTATTTACTTACACTTTATTTTTTTTTTTATTTAAGCAACTATCCGATCAGTTCAGTTTAGTTTTTAAAAAATATTCCATCTCTTTAGTTGCAATTTAATCAATTCGATAATTAAATTAACCGAATGCTTATCGCTACTCTTTTGTGTTATCATTTTGCTATCTTGATTCACCATCTCAAGTTTATTATATATATATATGTGTGTGTGTGTGCGCGCACGCACGCGGGCACATGTATAAAATCATTGGGAATACTATTCAACCAAAAAATGAATCCATTTCTTTTGTACTATCACATTCATTGGTGTTTTGAATATTTGGATGCACTACTAATATTTTGTGAGCTTTAGGGAGGCTTTGATTTGGATCAAATTTGTATATCTGGATATCAAATTTGGCTTCAGCTCAGCCCATCCACTAAAATCAATAGTTTTTGTTTATAAGCATTATAGATTGCATCCCTCATAAACATGATTGTAGCGACCGATGTCAAAAACCAGTAGGCAATCCATAATACTTGATTTGAAACAACAATGAATGTGATGGTAAAAAAGAAAGGGATGGTGTTGTTCTATTGAATAACAGTATTCTCATTGATCTTAGATGCATGCATATAAATACAAATATACTTAGAATCCAAAGACAGTAAAATGATGAAGATAGAGAAACAGAGCCAGCTATTACCAAATAAAGAAAGGATAGAAATTCCTTTGCTTGATTATTGAAGTTTTGTGGCTTGATTTAGGACCAACAGTTGAAGAAGAGAAAGGCAACGGTGATGGAACCGATTAGCCCAAAGTGGTTGTGAAAGAAGAGGGGTTATGTGAATTTTTATGCTATATTCAATAATTGTTAGATTTTTTTGAATTAAATAACATTAAAATATTATTTTATTCATACCTAATAAAATTAAATTAAAATTTTATTTTTTTTGTAGTGTAAGGGAAAATTTGCCATTCAATTATTTTTTCATTCTATTCGAACAAAATTATTGTAATAGTCATTTCAATTGCTAACTGTTTCGAATATGAATGTAAAAGAATAACTCTATTTTATTTTCATTCATTTCAAAACCATTCCATCCAACTAAGTGTGACCTAAGAGAAAATGTGATTTTTGTTTAAATCTCTCCACTTTGACCAAAGAGAAAAGGTTTTTAGGGTTTTCTTGGTTGGGCCAAATGATTTTATGGGAAATGATAGTCATGCTTGGCATGATTATACTACTTTATGCCATTGTTATGTTTGGTATATAAGAATTTTGATAGAATGGAATGAGAAAAAAAATACAAAATCCTCAAGTATATATATGTCTATATGTACACATTTATTTTTATTTTATATTGTAAATTAAATTCCAAAATTAATTAATTAAATAAAATAAATATATTTATTAAAATTAAATAAAATTAAAACCAAGATGGAGACATGCTTGAGGGTAACCAACAATAGAAGTCGGTAATGAAAGCATAACCTGCTGGAAAGAAAGAGAACGATGAAGGCGTATCTCAATCTTATGGAGAGAAAAAGAAAGTGGGGAGACAAGGAAATGATGATGGTCTCGATTTGAGAAGTGGTGGCTAGATGTAATATCTCAAGAAATTCTACAATTTTTGGGAAATAAATAAGGTAATAAAAATAAGAAATACATGTGTGTGTAAGGGGATGGCATTTTGATAATTATTTAAAAGAAAGATTTAAAACCATAACTCAAAATAAAAACAAGGGTGGACATTTGCAAATACAAAAGACTATAGAGGAATTAAACACTGAGGTGCAATCTCAAAAGGGCATCAAAAGATTAATAAGGAGAAAGGAAAGGGACTAAGTGAGATTTTGAAAACAAAGATGGGGCATATGTGGAATTGCATGAAAAACTTAGGGGACTAAAATAAGAATTTGAGAAAACTGAATGATGGGTTGCTCCTCCTCTAGCTCCACTAGCTGGAGATGCTTACAAGTCACATTTGGATGTCTTATGCTAAGGGTGGGCAAAAAAATTAGCAAATCATGGAAATTGTTTGCATTGAATTGTACCGTGTGATTTTTAAAGGATTTAGCATTGTTTGAGAAATCTCCAAATTATGTGACTTGCAGTTTGTCGATTTTTCAGTTCAATTAAATCCAAATTAGCCAAGTAGTGTATTAATAAAAAAATTAAAAAATAAATTAAAAATATATAAAAAGCATGACATGTAGTTATGTTGTAGACTCTGAACTTTGCATTTTGGATTAGATTGTAACTTATTTTACTTTTGAACTCCAAGATAATGTAAAATTTTAAAAATAGTGATTTTAAGCATTCATTTTGTTGTTTTACTTAAAAATTCACAAAGTAGTAGATGAAACACCAAACCACGAAAATCAGTGCGGTCTGGGGCGGTTTATGCGCACCAAATCAGACAGTCTGGTCTAATTTAACACCAAACTATATACAATTTAGCAAACTAAATACCCTTTAAACCACACCGCGCCCACCCCTATCCTCTTCTATTTAAAGAAAATTCTCATATTTAAAGAAAGACTTTTCATTTTTAATCATGTTAAATGTAAAATTATTGATTTTAATATGTTTTCGTTGTTTTTTGAATAGTCTTCGAGTTAAGAAAAGGAAAAAGAAAAACCTAACGAAAAGAACTTGAAAGAAATAGAGGAAACGTTTCAATTGTTGGGGGCCGATAGTTGCAGCGGAGTGCGGCGGTGGAATTGATGCCGATGAGAGGTGGATTATGCACCAAACCCTCTAGAGCAGTAGAGCTTATCTCCTAAAGGTTCCAAGAATCGGTGGCAAGAGATATCTTCAAATCTTAAGACTTATGTTGGTTGAATTTGAGCTGTTTGAAGGGTTTCCTTCTTTCTATAGTAAGTCATAATAACAATTTTCTCTCTTAGATATTGTGCAACAAATCTCTTTCTATCTCTAATTTCAATTGGGGTGCTCTTGTTTTTAGCTATTGTCGACTAAGTTTTAAGGATTTCATCGAATTCGTGGATGTCTAGATTATGCAACCTGCAAGGGTTGTTCACCAGGAGGAAGAAGAAGATGAGGACCAAGAGTTTGTTTCCAAGAAAGACACTCCCCTTTCAAATTCTAGAGGTATAATGCTTGTTTTTGTTGTCTAATATGTAAAGGAGACTGTTTTCCAGTTAATGCTTGCTCCCCCTCCCCTTCCCCAAAATGGGTCTCTTTTCTAATTGGAATACTACTGGCAGGACCTTTTTTCTTGTTGAAGCATTTGATAATTTTCGGTTGCTCAGGGTTGTTTTCTTGTTGAAGCATTTTGTAGACTTCAAGTTGTTGCTAACCGTTTGTTTGTTTGCTTGCATTTTGTTTTTTCTTTTGTTAAGCTTGGGATTGTCTGCCATTTGCATTGGGTTTTTATGTGTAAACGAATGGGAAGAACAATGACAAGGCTAGTGCCACGCCCTCAAAGCATTTTGTTACAGAGCAGCGGTAGAGGTGTAAGATAAACGAGAGGTCTGTTTTCAATAGTTTGCATCATCTGCTTTTTATTCTTTGTTGTACCCCCTTTCTTGACTATCTATTTTGATGTATCAAATTGTAAATGATTTGACGACCTAGCTAACTTGACCGCAATCTTAATTAGCCAATTACTACATAGAAGCCATTGGCCTGCTGAATATTAGCTAGCTATGAGCTTCTTTCGACCATGCATATACTTGTCTACTAGCTAAGAGCGTCTCCAGTGTACACGATTCCCACTTTGCAAGGGTTAAAAGGAGTGTCGTATTTGTATAGAACCTTTTACTTCTTTTTTTTTGTTTGTTTGAAAAGGGTTGTTTTCCCAACCTAAACGTGTGACATACTAGTCACAAAGGAGCAACCTTACATTTACTTTCTAGGCTTACCCTCATATACTTGTTTAGTAGAAAAGAAATTTCATTGTTTGGTCAACTAATAACAAAAGGCACAAAGGCACGTTTTATTAATTTCATTTTTGTGATAAACAGATGAATGGTTGACATTAAGACTATATGCAAATATCAGTTTCTCTGCACAGAATTGACCTTTTCTTCTCTAATTTAGATTTTGTAGCTAAAATGTTGCAATTAATGAACCTAAATTAAATTAGGGAGCAAATATTAAATCAAGCTAACAAATTCTATGATATATGCAAGTTTTTTTTTTGTGTAAATTGTAGAGGGGTTTCTTCTTCTCATAGTTTACTCCTATAATTGTCTCATGCAATTAAAATTTAAGCATAGCTATAACTTAACTGTTTTGTGCGATACCTGGACTTGCTAACATAGAAAAAGTGTTTTTATTCATGGTATTTTAATTTGTAAGCATGTGCTTACGAAACAAGAATCTTATAATAGTTGATAAGAAAATTTTAACTTGAATACATCAGTTGATGCATGAGCAGATGAAATGAAGGAAATTTGTAGCAAAAGAAGGAGAGGAAGAGCAAAGAAAATCCAGTAGGAAACCCTTAAAGGCTCAGACATGACATGGGATATAATGGTCTAATAGCGGATATAGCCATTGATGGAGATGATTGGAGATTTAGAATTCATGTAGCTAACCCCACATAGAGGTATTAAGGCTTGAGATTGTTGTTTTAATGCATTGATTGATACATGAATACGGTGAGCACAATTCTGGAAGTACCCAAGAATTAGGCATAACGTAAACAATTTGTTTCTAGGCATCAAACAGGGAAAAGTCATACAACTCTTGTAATTTCAATTGAAACTATTCCTTTCAGTTTGACATCATTAAATGAGCATTTATTGTGGAGTTTTATTCCTAACAAACAATTAGGATGAAATTAAGAAAATTACTACAAAAATTAACTAATACCAGAAATTAAATTGTGCCAAAATCAAGTCAACGCTGTACAACCCCCTCCCTCACTCATTTTCTTTTTTACAAAAGTTATGGAAGATAAAAAATATCTGTGAAATGTCAAAATCCCTTACACTGGAAGCTCATATGATGGTATTTGATAGAGATTTGGATTTGGCAATCTCAACTGGGCCATAATTAGTGAAACTCAATTACATCTTCAAAATGACAAAACCTATGCCATTCCAAGCTAATTACCATTGAAGCCATTTCCCCTTTTTATAGCATCCACTAGTTCCATGTAAACCATGCCCATGCATGCAGCTGCATCAGTCTCACTATGAAATAAATTCATAGCTTCAATTAAGGCAAAAGGAAATCGAAATGTGACAGGTGGCAGTTGCAACAACAATAACATATCTAGCCTTTATCCCACTATGTGGGGTCGACTACATGAATTATAAACTTCTATGTATTTCTGTCTTTTGTCATATCTTTATTTAGGCTCATGCATTTCATATCAAACTTTAATGTCTCTCCCAAAATCTTTTTGGATTTACCTCTATCTCTTTTTTTGACTAATTGTTCCATTTATCAACTCTCCTCACACGAGCATTTCTTGATCTTCTTCTCATATGACCAAACTATCTTAGTCTAGTTTCTCTCATCTTCTCTTCAATTAGCACTACTCCTACCTTATTACGAATAATCTTATTTCTAATTTTATCTTTTCCTGTATTGCTGCACATCCATCTTAGCATTCTCATCTCCACTATGTTTGTCTTTTTCTAATGCTGGTATTTGACTGCTCAACATTCTGAGTCATACAACAAAACTGCTCTTATAACTGTCCTATAGAATGTTTCTTTCAATTTTAATGAGATTTTACCATCACATAACACCCACCATGCATGACATCCTCATGAATTTCTCCATCTTTTTTAATCACTGATTCCAAATATTCGAAATGGTCTTTTCTTTGTATGATTTGATCTTCCAATTTTATTATAACATCCTCCACTCTTGCATTCTTACTAAATTTACATTTCATATATTCTATTTTCTTTCTACTCAATTTAAATCCCTTAAATTCTAAATTGTTTATCCACAACTCAAGCTTAGTGTTCACTCCCTCTTTTGTTTCATCTACCAACACTGTATCATCTGCAAACAGTATACACCATGACACATCTGTTTGAATGTGTTTAGTGAGTTCATTTATTAGTAAAGCAAATAAATATGGACTTAGTGCAGAACCTTGATGCAGTCTTATTGTAATTTTAAACGGTTCAATATCCTATTCGCATGTTCTGACCATTGTCTCTGCATCATGATACATGTCCTTAAGGGTTTGTATATAGGCTATTCAGACTCTTTTCTTCTTTAAAACCCTCCATAATACTTCTCTAGGGACCCTATCATAGGTTTTTTCTAGATCTATAAGCACTATATATAGGTCTTTCTGATGATCTCAATACCTTTTTATTAGGCACCTCAGTAGGTATATAGCTTCCATTATTGACCTACCAAGCATAAAATCAAACTGATTTTCCAAGACGTCTGTTTCTTTTCTAGGCCTCTGCTCTATTACTTTCTCCCAGAGTTTTATGGTATGACTCATTAATTTAATTCCTCTGTAATTTTCACAATTTTGAACATCTCATTTCTTCTCCCATGCATTTCCATACTTTTATTGGTATATTATCCGATCCTACCGCCTTATGATTTTTCATCTTTTTTAATGCTTGCCTTATTTCTTTTGAACTTATGAGTCGATAAAATGTGTAACTCACGTTCTTTTTGGAGTATGACAAGTAACTAAATACGAAACAAAACATGACATGTGGCAATTATGGGGAATAATTTCAAATCATGAAACTAAACATGACTTGTAAGTAGGAGAAGTTCATTGTATGACCTTTCTTTATTTGTAAGGTCATGAAGGTTGTTGGAAGTATTTCATGTATACCCTTATGAGAGTAACTTTTTAGTTGTCATGGTTCTAAAGAACTTCTTATATTGTATGTTTATGTCTAGATATTTGAAACATACTATATAGTTTAGGGCCACCTCCTTTTGAAACGTATTGTATCTGCAGTTCTTATAACTTCATTGATTTTGCTAGTTACCTTGGTCATGAAAGACATTGGGTACCTATCTCAGAAAGGCATAAGAAGAATAATAAAGAGAAATTAAGGGGACCAAATGAGATTTTGGAAAGAAGAATGGGGCATATGTGGAATTGCATAAAAAAACTTATGAGATTAAAATAAGAATTTGAGAAAACTGAATGATGGGTTCCTCCTCCATTAGCTAGTGATGCTTATACCTCAACGGTGAGCTACGGCAAGGATTCTTAAATGCCCTATCCTATGTTTTCTGGCGAAATCCTAGCCTCTTATTAGTTGATTTGAGAGGTTAGGCTGTCGAAGAAGACCTATAACTAGGGGTACTACAATGACTGGTTTTAAAAAGTTTTGAGGGTAAGAATCCTCACATTTTAATGTCACAGGACTATATTGTAAATAAGAAGATTACTAAGATAGAAAGGTAAGGGGCACTATTGTAATAGGGAATAGATAGGCAGTTACAACACATGGATTCAATTCAAATGTAATCCAAATATTGGCTTCTAGGCTTGGTAAGTATATAACTAGCCTTCGCAAGCAGGAGAAATATCTTTGGAAATTCAATTGATTCAATGTCTCTCTCTCCTTATTTATCTCCCTCAATTCTTTCTTCCCCTCTAATCTACTAGTTCGCACACAATTCTCACTAAATTACAAGAAAGCTCTCTCTTATCAAAATCACATTATGACATTCAATAAGGGAAAGTTTTTTAGTTGCTTCGACAAAGTGGTGAGTAGATAAATTAGGAAATAGACCAGTAGGTGGCAAGGCAAGGTAGCAACATATATGTGGCATGTGGCGAGTGCAAACACATGGTATGCCAACAATTAAAAAAAAGTATTTAAATATTAAATGTAATAAATGAATAAAAAAAACAATACAACTTAAATTGTGATTTAATTCTTGATTGGAAGGCATGAATTTTTTGAATATAAACAACCTACACCCATACCCATGCCCAAATAACTAGATCATAAGACTTCTCGAAAACAGTGAATGGTTCTACCCCTAAAAATGTTTGATTTTTCTTCATAATTTTGTTCTATTGTCCACGTCCAACAACTTTTTTGTTGTCCAACACGAATAAAATAAGAGAGGAGCGTAAGCCCCATGAAGGGGTGTGGGACTCACATACTCACCTCCTTGCAAACCGTGTTCGGCAACATAAGAGTTGCCCGATGCATGCAAGAAAAAATGGCCATTTTCTCCATATTGCTTACATATTTGTTGTCATGTTATTGATGCGAAATTTTGTATATACAACATTTATCTGAACTTTTTGTTATTTCAGTTACACCCCTAAACTATATAATTTTGAATCAATTTAACCCATATATTTTGATCTTTTTTATGTACACTCAAAACTTTTTGTTGTTTCGATTATACCTCTAAAGCATGCATTTTTGAGTCAATTTAACATATTACCAAGAGTAATATTCTTTATAATTGGTGTATTTAACATTTTTATTGATTAAACACGAAACAAAATACACAAATACATAATTATTACATTAAAAGTCACCTTAAAGTGTTCAAATATTTTTTTTTATAAATCATTATTTTAAATATGTTTTGCAAACTTATAAATTAAATAAATAATTATATAATATTAACTTTTTCCATATATAATTAAAGAATTAATCATTAAAGTACCAATAGAAAATTAGAGAAAATTTTCAAAAAATAATTCTACATATAATAAAATTGAAATTTCAAACCAAATGAGAGCTCATTGGCATAACATTAAAGTTTCAAGGCTTCTTATATTTTACGGTGGCATCATATTTGTATTCAATTATTTCGTTTGGTTTGAAGTTTCAATTTTATTATATGTCATTTTTTTAAAAAAAAATCTCTAATTATTTGTTGGTATTTTAATGTTTTACTCTTTAATTATATTTGAAAAAAGTTAATACTATATAATTATTTATTTAATTCATAAGTTTGCAAAACATATTTAAAACAATGATTTATAAAAAAATATATATATTTAGACACTTTAAAGTGACATTTAATGTAATATTTATGTATTTGTGTATTTTGTTGCATGTTTAATCAATACTAGTGTTAGATAACCAATCACATAGAATATTACTTTTGAAAATAGGTTAAATTGACTCGAAAATACATAATTCAGAAGTGTAATTGAAACAACGAAAAATTTAATTATTTATATGAAAAAATATCAAAATACATAAATTAAATTGATTCAAAATTACAGAATTAAAAGATGTAATTGAAACAACAAAAAATTTAAGTATCTAAATAAAAAATATATAAATACAAGGACAAAAATATATGTTTGACTCATATGACATTATGATGCGATGCTTATTCATGCTCATATAATCTCGACATAGACACGATGATGTATAATGTATAAGGTTGGTTGTTATTGTATTGGATAGATTTGATGTTTATTGATTTCGATTTGAATGAAAAGTTGAAAAAGATAGTTTGACATTTTAGTGTTAACTATTTTTATATGGTTGATCACGTTCATGTGAGGCATCCATTTGCATTTGACATGTAAGAAAATTCCTTTTGAACCTTACAAAATATTTTAATATTTAATTCAGTATATTCAAAATACATTGTTAAATACTTCAAAAAAGGTAAAGATGTATTTTTGAGACTCTTTATGTTATATTAGTAATAAAACATTATGATATCATTACTCAAAAATATTGGTTTAACAACCATGTTTAGGGAGAAAGTAAAAGTTTAATTAAATTGAACTAATCAAATTGAATTGATCGAATTTGTCCGTTCTTTTTGTTTTTTTTTATGATGGTTAAGTTTTGTTACCTTTTTCAGTTAATTCACTTTTTAATTTTTAATTTAAATTTTTATTTAAAATAATTAAACTAACAAATCGAATTGAATCGAAATTACAAAGAAAGGTAATTTTGGGTGCAGTATAAAGGAAAATTAGAAAAGCATATAGAAGAGGGTAAGTCACAGACTCACAGAATGGCTTTCTACCTTCGCTCGACCCTTCTCTTTCGCGTTACAGTATTGAAGAAGCTGCGCTTCTAACTGTCCCTCCTCCTTTTGAAACTCTCGAACTTAACATCTTAACTTGAATATCTCTTCTTCTTCATCACTTGCATATCAAGTACCTATTAAAACATCTTGTTCATCATCCTCCATATAGTCCCTTTCCCTTCCTTTTCGTCTCCAACAATCCCATTCTCCGACGCCTATGTTCTTCTCTACCTCCGACGTCGCTACCAACATCTCGCTCTCCCTTCAGTAAGTTTTTCGGTACCTTTTTGTGGGTGGGTATATAACATTAAAACCTATATCTACTGAAATCCAACCATTATATCCTTTTGATTTTTGGGTACGTGGGTTACTGAACCAAGGCAAATCTGATGGTCAATTTCGATCGATGGAATTTGCTGTGGATGGTGGCCGACAACTTTTTCCCAAAAACGAGTTTTGAGTTTTTTTTTTTTTTTACAATAAAATTAATTTTTAGATTTACAAAAAATCAACCATTGGATCAAACTTATTTTTAGGTATATAACCATCATAGTTAGGGGAATCCAATGATCGATTTAGATCATTGTAATCACTGGTCGGCTGGGTGGTTGACAACAGTAAGGCCAAACATTAGTTCAGTCTATTCGATTATTTTGCAGGTTTTCGGTTCAATTCGATTTTTATAAATTTTGATTGGTTAGTTCGATCGGATTGGTTTGATTTTGTATAGCGTTTTAATTTTTTTGGTTATTGAATTCCAATCAGTTCGATAACTAAATTGACTGCACCCCTAACAATGTTTCCATTTATACCTCGTGTAACTAAATTTTCATATATTCCTTAAATGTGTTTTCATGTTTTGTTTTATTTTTGAAAATATGGGTAGTGAAAATTACTATAGTACTATTTTTTTCAAATAATAATTCTTTTTTTTTTTAAAATTAGGTGTTACATTAAAGATGGGTGCTCTGACTATAAAGACTCCAGAACAATTGAAATTGATATTTTTATGAGAACAAATTATTAAACGAGGGAATTTAATTTTTTTCAAATTAAATGTAATGGGAAAGATGGATAAAATAAAAAATAAAGAGGAACTTTTATTTATTTAGTTTATGTAATTTTCAATTAGCTTAGTAAAAACATTAAAAAAAAAAAAACAAGGGGTAGGAGACCGGATGAAGTAAACAGACGGTTATCGACCGTTTTTTATATGGGAAGTTCTATTTGCAGCCCAGTCTTTTGCTCTCGACATCGACTTTTTATTAAAATTCTACATTTATTCTTCGTAATCATTCTTATTACTTTTTTTAGTTATTATTTTTCAAATATACTATTACCATCACATACACACAGCCGTCATCAGACTCGCCAATCGCCTCTCTTGTCGAACTCACCCGTCCATCACCTCTCTCGCCAGACTCATTATGTGTTCATTGACGTCTGAACTCTAAAATTCGGAGATGTGAATTGTGTCCGAACACCAGGGTTCGGGAATGCCCAAAGGGCTTCGAACTCAAAATTCAAACTCATTACTGGCCTCCAAACCCTAGGGTTTGGGGACGCGCAAACTTGTCCCACAACAAAAATTAAATTTATAAAATGAATTTTTTGATTATTTAATATTAACCTGGCCCAAAGTCGATCAGCCCACCCTAATTTTTCCCAACCCAACCCAGCCCACTCCACTTGCCTGCAGCCCAGCCCAGCCCACATGCCTACAAACCCTTCTCTTCTCCTTCCTCTTCCTCTAGACCTATACCTCGCTCTCGCTCACGGCTCACCCTCGCTGCCTCTCGCTCTCTGCCTCCTCTTCTCTTGCTCGTCCGCTCGTGCTTGCCCTCGCTCTCTGCCTCCTCTTACTTTCGCTCGCCCTCCGGCTCTCGCTGCCTTTCTCTTGCTCTCGCCCTCGCTGCCTCTCGCCCTCGCTCTCTTCCGGACTGCCTCTCTCTTGCTCGCCCTCGCCCTCGCCCCCACGCTCGCTCGGCCAGTCGGCTTCGCCCTCTTGCTCGGTGCCCTGCCTCTGATTCAGGTCTTCGTTTTACCCCCCCCCCCCCCCCCCCCCCAACTTCCAGATTTGCTTCATTCGAGCCCAGGTATGTTTTCTCTTCTTTCAGTTCTTTGATTCTCTCGATTGACAGCTAAATCTAGATAGTTTTTCTATTTTTCGCCCATATTTTTTTTCCTTGTTTATGCTTGATTTGTTGTTGAAATCGCTGCCTTTTTTCAGCAAGTTTTAAGTAAGTGATTTTCTGCTAACTTCGTGTCTGCTTGCCTATTTAACTACTGCATTTAGTTAGGAACTTAGGAATTGGCGTGGCTGGAAGCCTGGAATTTGTTATTGTGAATCTGTTATTGAATATTTGAATCTGTTATTGTGAATCTGTTCTATGGGCCTTGCATTTGCCTCAAATTTTGAGTTAAATGTTTTAATTGTTCAATTATTGAATTGTGCTATTTTTTGTTTGTGTATCTTAGAATTTAGGATGAAATAACAACCTTCTGAGAAGAAAGGAAAAACATTGTTATCTTTTTTCAGTAAGAGAGATCATCACACTAGTGAAAGTAATTCAATTCATAGTGAGCAAAATCAATCTAGCACAAGTTTAATGAATTTTTTGTTTCATAACCTCGTCAAGCACAAGTTTAATGAAAATTTATTGTATTGACTTTTTGGTTGCATAAGAATTTTATTACATTAACTTTTTAAATTTCAGCCCCCCCAACCTAAATTCCTGGATCCACCCTTGGTCGCGGCCGTTGGTGGGAGTGACGGGACCACCAGTGATGGGCGACAGTGTTCCTTGCGGTCGCTAGTGCCCACTTGTTGTTGCTGTCTTCTCCTTGCCATGGCCACCATCTTCTCCATGTGAGTTGTCAGCGCTCGCTTGCTGTGTGTGGGATGACTATGCGTCGCTCCCACCGACGATGACAACATAGAGGATGGGGCGACTGGTGATGATGAATGGAGATGATGGCGGCCGCGTCTGAACGCGCCTAAATGGAGATGATGGCGGCCGCGTCTGAACGCGCCTAAATGGAGATGATGGCGATCGCATCGTTGTTAAGGAAGTAAGTCGGCAGTGATGATAAACAGAGAAAAAGATGGGGGTGACCCACGATGGGAGGAAAAGAGGCGTGGCTGCAAATTGAGGGCAAAAATAGGTTTTTGCTTAAGGTTATTTTAGTCATACTAAGATGTGGTTGTGGAGAGCAAAACACCGGGCTGCAAATAGAATTTCCCTTTCTATAATCTCTCACCTCATATTGGCAAGCAGATGGCTTTCGACCGTTTTCCGTTGATGAATAGCAACTAGGTTTCAACCCTGCCGGTAAGAACATCAAACGACCTTTTCCATTTCTTGATATATACGTATAGAGACTCATTTAGGGCGGGGATTTTTTTGAAAAATAAAGGCTATAGATCTACAACAAAGGAGTCAATGGATTGTCTTACTTTGGGGTTTGTGAGTCATCGTGTTGTGGGGTGGTTGATGATATATGAACGACTGCGGTTTAGGAAAACGATGAAAAGCACTTGAAAGAATAGAGAAAGTAGTTATTGCTAAGGAAGCATGGTTATGTCGGAGTGCGGTGGTGGAATTGACGTTGGAGGAGGTTGATTACACACCAAACCCCCCCCCCCCCCACTCATCTCCTAAATCTTTCCAAGAATCAATGCAAGAAATATCTTCAAATCTTACAATCTTCGTTTATTGAATTTGAATTGGTCTAAAGGGCTTCTTACATAGTAAGTTGTATTTATACCCAATAGATCTCTTTCGATCTCTAATCTCGGGTATTACCCAACAGGTTCGATTTGTAGGCGAATTTCCAAACGACGTTGTTTTTGACCTAGAATAAAAAAAGAACAGTAGAACAGAACAAACCGAATCGAACATAAGAAGGCGACCCTTCACCTTCGTCTCCCATCGGCATCTCTAACTGATCTTGAGTTCCCAACCGATTGACCCTTCCTCTCTACCTCCGATGCTAACGGTGGCTAGCCCTGTTCCCATCACAAGCAACATCTCTCTCCCTCTGACTGTTTCCTCCCATCGCAAGCCATTGGCTCCATCGCACCACCGTGCTCAGCTGTCGATGCCACCTCGACAATCACCATCGCCTCAAACGCCGCCTATGTTTCCTTCAACGATGTACATCATCTGGGCTTCAGCCCCTTCGGTAAGGTCTTTGGCGACCTTCTCAATTTTTTGGTATACACACACACACGAAGATGGTGGGTATTCTGAACATTAAAACCTAGATCTACTAAAATTCGGCCGTTAGAACCTTTTGATGATCGTTGTGCCAATGCTAATCTGATGGTCAGTTCCGATTGTGGGAATCCGTCGTGGTCGGTTGCCGGCGACGTTTTTTCAAAAACGTAAGTTTTGGCAGTAAAATTTATTTTAGATGTACAAAAAATTAACTATTGGATCAAATTCATTTTTGAATATATAAATCACCACGGTTGGGAGAGTCTTGATGACCGGCTCTGATCATTGGAATCACGGCCTAGTTCGGCGGACAGCAACAGTTAGGTTGAAAATTATTTTGGTTTGTTAGATTTTTGTCAATTTTTTTTCTTCATTTTTTCGGTTATTTTAGTCAGTTCGTTTTTTTTTTGTATTTTTTTTATTTGTTCTGTTTTTTTGGTTTGTTCTTTGTTTTGGGCCAGTTTTTTCTAAAATTTTGGTTTGTTCAGTTTTAGTATTTACCAAACAGGTGGAATGCTCACCTCTAGTTTTTATCTATGCTCTTTCCACTAAACCCATTGAAACTTTTCTCATTATAATAAGTTTATTTTTATTTTTTCATAGAAATAATGGCTGTGTTGTTAGGAATAACAAAAATTGTGTTTTTTTATATGATAAGCTGCTTTATGATGATTATATTGTTAGTTTTGAGTGTGCAAGTTTCTGTGAGTCCATATGTAGTTATTAACCTATTTATGGATTTGTCCACAACTGTCCTTAAGAGTGATGAAACTTTATGCAATCAGTGATGTGATGTATTAGTTCTCTGCTACCTTAGACTCTCAAAGTGAAAGCGGCTTTTGCTTAATCATAAATTCCATTCCTTTTGGCAAGTTTCAGTACAACTGGTCATTGTTTGTTGCAGTGTTGTGCAATCAATGGAAGCTGACACTAGTGGAAACTCTTCTCCAACCCAAGCAAAATGGAAAAAAGTAGCACATGGAGGAATGCAACCTGGATTTGATGATAATCATACTGACGAGTCCTTCCTTGCAGGTATGGTTATGAATGCCAATGTTGTCAAAAGAGACATGCTTAAGGTGATGCTGGACTCCATTTCCATATCCCAATACCTTTGCATTGTCACCCTTGTTGTCTTGGTGTGGACATATACACTTGGGTCAACCATTAATGAAAATTCACTCTTGCTCCTTGACATAAGCCTTCTTGGATTGGGTTTCTTTGTTCTACTCTTAACTGCAGAAATGCTTTCCTTAAATCTTCTTCTGCGTTATGTTCTGAATATCTCATTTTTTATAGCTGGGTTATACCTTTTGTCTCCTATCTACCACACACTTACTCAGTCCATAAGTTCAGATTCCATATGGGCACTTACTACTACACTAATCATCCTCCATCTTTTCCTGCATGACTACTCTGGATCCATGGTAAGGGCTCCTGGGACTCCAGAACCAACTTTTACCGGCAATATCTCTTTAAATGCTTCTATCATGGCCTCTCTTTTAATTGCTTCTCGCCTTCCATCTAGGCTTCACGTTTTCGCTATTATCCTATTCTCCTTGCAAGTTTTCCTCTTTTCTCCTCTAGTGACTTACTATATTAAGAAATACTCTTTCCGGCTGCACCTTTTCTTCTCATTTGGGTTGATGGTTGTTACATTGGCGTTTGTGTATAGGTTGCACAGATTACTTTTTGTGTTATTATTCAGTTTGTTAATTTTTGTCAATATGGTGTGTCCTTATTGGCTTATAAGGATTCAGGAGTACAAGTTTGAGATCAATGGTCCTTGGGATGAGGCAAAGTTGTGTTTCAATATAACAGAGTAAAGAAATATCTTTATCCCTTCCTAATCTTTTTTAGCCTTTCCAATTTGGCCTCTCCATTCAATTTGGCATCACTGATCTGTGTGCTACACAGTTTTTTAACAGAAATTTATTGAAGTGCGAGGATTAGTGAGAGTTGAATCTCATGCATACCATAGTTTCTAGCACGTTCTATGGTTTTTGGTGGTTTTTAGTGAAATTTGAAGATGAAGGAAGTTGTTGTCATGGATGCATAACCTGTTGCTTTTATCCTTAGTTCTTGGGTTATCTCCCTCCATTTATGCTGAGATATTTGGCTCACTAGTTGTAGCTATTCTGTATGTACTATCAACATCAGACTGACTTTGGATACTTTTGAATATATTGTTTTGTTTTAATCTGTAAAGATCCAGACAAGGTGTTTTTGATGATTAATTAGTGCATGGGTTTTGGTTGTACCTTTAATAATCCCCATTCTATGAAGCAGTCAACTTTTAACTGGGCAATGGAGCTTTATTCTTCTTTTTCCTCTTAATGATGAGAAACGCAATGGATCTTTTGATTGCTGTCAATAACAAATGGTATTAACAGTGTTGAAGGGGGCAGTGCCGCATTTTGACTGCTTCTGCATCATGTGGGAAATTTATTATTTATACCTCCTCCAGGCGCGGGGGTTTAAACTTTGGTCTGCTCTGGACAATTAACCCCCCCCCCCCCCCCCCCGGCTTATATATAAAGAAATGTTCTTTTTCTTCATTATGCAACTCCACATCACACTGTCTGTCTCTTCATCTGCTTCTTGACAATTGAAGCCAACCAAGAAATCTGCATAATCTCCAAGTCCCCGGCAAAATTTGCACTGCCCGCTTACGATTGATTTCCCTCTCAGCCATCACTTTCCGCCGCCCCCACCACCGCCGGCCACTTTGTCGTCTTCTTCCGCCATCACTTTTCGTTGCGACCCACTGCTACTTCTTCTTCTTGATTTCATTTTAATGTTTTTTTTTTTTGTTCTTTTCCAGATTTGATTTCCAAATCTGTATTTGGCTGCCTTCTTCTTCCAGTTCGCCTCCGCCTTCTTAATCTCCCTCTTCGCAGTCGGGTTTCCTTGTCTCCTCCTCTTTGATATTTTGATTGCTGCACCGCACCACAGCTGACGTCTCCGCGGCTGTGTCTTATCCGCTGCGATCACGGCCAACCCTGGCCTCCAGCAAGCAAAGACCACACCTCATAGGTTATTTGACAATAAGTAGCTCATTTACAATGTGAGAGATATTAAACATAAAATAATAATTTATACCTCTAGGTAGGTAATATATATATATATTTAGTATTATTTAATTTATTTATTGAGGAGGTATTTTTGACTAAGATGCTGCTATACATACATACATAGTCAGTCAGCGAAGTTGATCTATAAATTTATTATTATTGATGAATTTCCAGCATCATCAAAATACCTTCCTTAAAACTAAATGAAAATAAAAATGTAAGCTACACTTATATAAACATGTTTACAAACAAAAGGAAATTAAACATGCCTGAATAAACATAATTGAATCATCATGTACGTCTAAATTAAAAAAAAAATACTTTTTTTTTATAAATATTTGTTTTGTGATATTTAATGATAAGATTTTATTTTTCTTTGATAAAATTTAAATATGAAAAAATCTTGATATAATGATAAAATTATTTTTAAATTTATGAGTGCAAATACTATTAGCAACTTATAGTTATTTTTTTGATTTTTTAAAATAAAATAGATAAAAAATATTTTAAGAATTTAAATTTTTGTCAACATAAGTTTATGTTTACTAATATATATATATATTATAGAATAGAATGGAAGAATAAATAATGTACAAAATTCTAATATTTAAAGAAAGACTTTTAAATTTTAATAATGTTAAATGTAAAATTATTGATTTTAATATGTTTTCGTTGTTTTCCGAATGGTCTTCGAGTTAAAAAAAAAGAAAAAAAGAAAAAAGGGAAAAAAAAAAACCTAACTAAAAGCACTTGAAAGAAACAGAGGAAGTGCTTCAATTGTTGGGGGAGCGTAGTTGCAGCGGAGCGCGGTGGTGGAATTGACACTAGTGAAAGGTGGATTTCGCACCAAACCCTCTAGAGCTCATCTTCTGAAGGTTCCAAGAATCGGTGGCCTATGAAGCACGGAAATAGCTCGGAGATGGCGTTTCGGCATTTTCGAACCGTTTCCCGTTTTGGAAACGTGAAAAACGGCCCGAAACGTTTTTCGGGCTGTTTGTGTAATTTTTGAAAATTTGTGGGCCATTTCAGAATTTAAAAAAATGGGCTAGAAACGCGTTTCCAACGACAAATCCCTACAAAGCTATCTCCTTCCTTTTTTAGAAGCAGGGATAGTAAAAGTTGCTGAAGAATTGGGGGTTTCTGGGCCAGAATTCGCAGACCCAAACGGCGACTTCGTCCCCAGAACGACAAGAAAGAACCCAGTTGAGAAGTCTTCGTTTTGATCCCAAAATCAACTGACAATTTGGGAGATTGAATGAAGGAAAGAATAGAGGAGTGAATCTGGATCTTCAACTGTGATTTGAATAGAACCATTCGGCAGCAAGGGCTAGAGGCGAGGCAGCGGCCAAAATGGCGAGAGAGGTGAGGTGACGTGTTGACGGCGAGATAGCCGGCGATGATGGCAGAACGCTCTGGTGAGGGGCGACGTGGGTCTCTCTCTAACTGCTCCAAAATCCAAGCCTTCAACAACTTTAATCTACAATTCTAGGGTTTGTAACTTAATATTATTTATATCATATAAATTATAAATTAATTTTACATACACCTTTATATTTTTTAAAATTACAGTTTACCCCACATTTCCGTTTCCAAACTTTTTTGAAAAATGTTGTTTCTGCGTTTTCGTTTCGTATCGAAAACGTTTCCTGTTCCCGTTTCCGTGCAACATAGTCGGTGGCAAGAGATATCTTCAAATCTTAAGACCTTTGTTGGTTGAATTTGAGCTGTCTGAAGGGCTTCCTTCTTTCTATAGTAAGTCATAATAACAATTTTCTCTCACAGATATTGCGTAATAGATCTCTTTCTATCTCTGATTTCAATTGGAGTGCTTTTGTTTTTCGCTACCGTCGATTGGGTTTTAAGGATTTCGTCGAATTCGTTGATGCCTAGATGATGCAACCTACGAGGGTTGTTCAACAGGAGGAAGAAAAAGAGGAGGACCAAGAGTTTGTTTCCAAGAAAGATGCTCCCCTTTCCAATTCTAGAGGTATAATGCTTGTTTTTGTTGTCTAATACGTAATGGAGACTGTTTGCCGATTGATGCTTGCTCCCCCCAAAATGGGTTTCTTTTCTGTTGAAATACTACGGGCAGGTTAAAGCTTTTGATAATTTTCTGATGGTCAAGGTTGTTTTCTTGAAGCATTTCGTAGACTTTAAGTTGTTGCTAACCGTTTGTTTGTTAGCTTGCATTTTGTTTTTTCTTTTGTTAAGCTTGGAATTGTCTGTCATTTGCATTGGATTTTTATGTGTAAACAGATGGGAAGAACAATGACAAGGCTAGTGCCACGCGCTCGAAGCATTCTGTTACAGAGCAGCGGCGGAGGTGCAAGATAAATGAGAGGTCTGTTTTCAATAGTTGGCATCATCTACTTTTTATTCTTTGTTGTACCCCCTTTCTTGACTATCTATTTTGATACATCAAATTGCAAATGGTTTGACAACATAGCTAACTTGACTGCAGTCTTAATTAGCTAATTACTACATAGAAGCCATTGGCCTGTTGGATATTAGCTGGGCCATGACCTTTTTTCGACCATGCATATACTTGTCTACAAAGAGCACCTCCAGTGTACAAGATTCCCACTTTGCAAGAGTTGGAGGAGTGTCATATTTTTATAGAGCCTTCTACTTCTTTTTTTTTTTTTTTTTGAAAAAAGGTTGTTTTCCCAACTTAAACGTGTAGTCACAAAGGAGTAACCTTACATTTACTTTCCAGGCTTGCCCTCATATACTTGTTTACTAGAAAAGAAATTTCATTGTTTGGTCAACCAATAACAAAAGGCACAACGGCACGTATTATTTGTTGGAAGATAAAGATGCAACAACCAATCCTAAAAGATTGAGAAGATGATCCGTGGATGAGATGAGAGGAATAAGAGGAGGATAACTCTCCTGAGTCATCCTCAAGCTGATCTTATTTATCTTGTGTATTATTTGTAGATTAGTTAGAATTATTTTATCTTGTAATCTAGTGCTAGAATTTAGGAGTTTATCTAGTAGCTAAAGTTTAGAAGATGAGTTTGTATTAAACTAGGAGTCTTGTATATTTAATCCTAGCTGCTAATGGAGAAGTGGTACGATAGTTTTCATTATTTTATCGAATTTCTTCATGGTATCAGAGCTCGATTTCAAGTTTCTGTGGCCACCAATTATTTAGAGTTCTAATTGTAAAAGAACTCTTTAACTTGCACCATGGCTGATGATCAAACAACCAGTACAGGGACTTCTATTCCTCTTCCAACAAAGAGCAGTCCAGTCCTTGCAATCTCGTCACATTCTTCTGCAGCCTTCGATGGATCTTCCCTCGTCACAAGCTGAATGGAACCAACTTTTGAGAGTGGTCCCAATCAGTTATGCTTGTGATTAAAGGAAAAGGGAAGGTAAGCTATCTAACCGGAGAAATCGTAAAGCCTAGCCAAGATTCAACAACATATGGAGTATGAGAAGCTGAGAATGCCATTGTCATGGCATGGCTAGTGAACTCAATGGAGCCAAAGGTAGGAAGAACTTGCCTCTTCTACAAAACAGCAAGTGAGATTTGGAATGCAGTTCGAGAGATCTATTCAGATCTTGAAATTACCGCTCAAAGCTTCCAAGTTCGATCCACCATTCGATCAACAAAGCAAGGTAACAACACAGTAACTAAGTATTACAATACCTTGACTGAATTATGGCAAGAGGTTGATCTTTTTCATGAGATCACATGGGAATGCTCGACTGATGGAAGGAAGTATAACAAGATGGTGGAGAAAGAAAGGATATTTGACTTTTTGCATGGTCTAAATTCAGATTTGGATAAGGTAAGAGGACGATTGCTTGGAACTAAGCCCTTTTCCTCTATGAGAGAAGTATTTGCCGAAGTAAGAAGGGAAGAGAGTAGGAAGAAAGTGATGCTACCTAATAGTTCAACAAACGAAGGAATGTTACAGAGTTCTGCCTTAAACATATCCCGTGGCCGGTCATGTATTACGGCTAAGGGAGAGATGCAATGAGATGGGCAATGGTGTGACCATTGTAACAAGCCCTATCATACTAGGGACACCTGTTGGAAGTTGCATGGGAAACCAACCAATTGGAAATCGAGGATCCAACGAAAAGGAGTGCAGTCCGCCTATATGGTGGAATCTGAAAAGGGGAATTTAGCACCAACACCAGCACCAATCTCTTTAACCTCAGATCAACTAGAAGCCCTCCAGCAGTTGCTGAATCAAACCAAGATGCAGAAGACAACCGAAAGTATGGACAACAATAGCAATCAGGTGGTATCCTTAGCTAAACAAGGTAAGATCAGCCATTCTTTGTTCTCTAAAATGTTGACCACAGGTGTTTGGATTATAGATACCTGTGTATCAGATCACATGACAGGTGATCTTGAAATTCTATCCAATTTTAAATCTTGTGATCAGAATATTATTGTATTTATGGCTGATGGACTAATACTTTAGTCCAAGGAAGGGGCACAACTTATGTAGCAGGGCTAAGATTAGAGTCAGTTCTTTATGTGCCAAATTTGAGATGTAACCTGTTGTCAGTAAGCAAGATTACTCAGGATAAAGACTGTTCAGTGATATTCTCTTCTTCCTATTTTGTTTTTCAGGACAAATCTTCAAGGAGGACGATTGACAAAGCTGAAGAGAAGGGAGGTCTATATCAAATCGTCAATCTTGATTACCAAAAGGAGTGTTGGTCATTTGTTCAATCTTCTTTAGCTGCAATTTCAGATTCTGATTTAGTGTTATGGCATCAAAGATTAGGACACCCTAGTTTCGAGTATCTTAGAGTCTTGTACCCTTCAATTTCTATCAATAAAATTCAGGATTTCTATTGTGAACATTGTATTCTTGCAAAACAAACTAAGAGCACTCATCCGAAACATTCCTACAAACCGTCTCAGCCATTTCATTTAGTCCACAGTGACATTTGGGGACCAGCCAGACTTTCAAATCTAACAAACACTCAGTGATTCATCACCTTCATTGATGATTATTAGAATTATTAGTATATTATATATATTGCATATTTATTTATTTATTTGTTATAATTATGTGTAATTAGGCTAAGTTCATAGGGTAAGCCCATAGGTTATTAGGCCCGTTGTGCCTATTATAAATAACACACTAAGAGACTAATCTCTTAGGTTTTTCTCATAATTATTTTCTCACATGGTATCAGAGCCACCGGTGAGAAAAACCCTAGCCACCGCTGTGTATCTTTTTCCAGCGGCCTAAAAAAACCCTAGTTTTCTTCTTCACTGTCACTGTTCATGCAAAAAAAAAAAAAACCCTGGTTTTCCTTCACTGTCACTGTTCATGCCGGAACAGCACTTTCCAGCTGTCTTTTGCTGGAACAGACCCCACCCTAGGGTTCGTCGCCTTCAGGCCGAATTGTTGCCGGAAAATCGAAGCCACCGGAGATCCCATGCGCCTCCACGCGCCGCCGCCACGCACAGCAGTCCGTCCCCACGCGCCGGCGCGTGAAGGCGCGTCTGCTGGTCATTTTCTCCGGGCTTCTTCCGATCAGCTCGCCTCCCTTCCCTAGGCCTATTCCCGTTGTCCAATCCTTGCTATGTCTAACCTCAGTGATGCAATTTCTGTTGGTGCTACTCCCGTAACTGTACCTGTTGCTCTTGTTGCCTCTCAGTCCTTTACTGTCTCCAATTTCGGAACAACGAATATCACCACGGTTAAGTTGATAGGGTCTGCCAATTATCTCTCATGAGAAGCCTCTGTCAAAATGTGGTTCAAAGGGCAAGGCCAAGTCGATCATCTTACCACAACGGCTGAAAGTGTGTCGAAAGCCAATCGGGCTAGATGGGAACAGGTTGATGCCCAATTATGCAGTCTCCTATGGCAGTCCATTGATCCAACCATCATACAGCTCTTTCGGCCATTTGAATCTTGTGTTGATGTGTGGAAGGAAGCTGAAGAATGTTATACGAATGACATCTAGTGTTTGTACACTGTGGTCTCTAATATCAAGAATTTGAAGCAAGAGTCGTCTATGGAATTTTATTTGGGATAAGTTCGGGCTCTCATGCAAGAATTTGATGCTCTTCTTCCCATTACTATGACCAAGACCGAACAGGTTGCTCAAAGAGAGAAGTTTTTTATGGTTATTGCTCTTTCCGGTCTCAACCCATAATTTGACGCCATCAGACATCAAATCTTGACCAGCTCCACTAATCCTACCATGAATGACTCTTTTAAAAGGTTGTTGAACATGACCGGTGCACATGGTATGTCTTCTTCCTTTCATGTTGTTCCTCCAGTCGAATCGTCAGCCCTTGTATCTCAGGCTTCTCACTTAGAAGGAAATAGAGGCCATAATAATAATTGGACAGGTCCGCAGTGTACCTTCTGTAAGAAACTGGGTCATCTTGAGGACAGGTGTTGGAAGAAACATGGTCGGCCCGCTGCTCTGCCTACATCATCTCCCAGTGCCGCTCATGCATTCCAGAGTGATCCTAGTTCTGCCCAATCTGCATCGGGTTCAAAGTTGATACCTATGTCTGCAGCTGACTATGATGTTTTTTTGAAGTTTCAGGCCACCCAACAGTCTCATCCTGGTAATCCTGTTGCTTGCGTTGCTAAAAGCCCATCTCTTGGTCCTTGGATTATAGATTCTGGCGCCAATGATCATATGTGTGGTAATGAACTTCTTTTCTCTTCACTTACTTATTCTGATACCTTGCCTACAGTTACCCTAGCTGATGGCACCAAAACTGCAGTTAAAGAGATAGGCCAAACCATGCCTACTTCGTCTTTATCTTTAAATTCGGTTTTATATGTCCCTGGCAGTCCTTTCAATTTGATTTTAGTTAGCCAGCTTACTAAAATCCTTAACTGCTCAGTTACTTTCACTCCTACCTCTGTTTGTGTACAGGACCAGGGTACTGGGCGGACGATTGGCGTTGGGCGTGAGTCACAGGGTCACTATTATCTTGTTGTGCCAATGGCTTGCACAAGTGTTGCTTTGCCAGATCTCCTCCATTCTAGTCTTGGTCATCTCAGCCTCTCCAAATTGAAGAAATTAGTTCCTAGTTTGTCATCGTTGTCTATTTTTGATTGTGAGTCATGTCAGCGTGGTAAACATGCACGTAGTTCTTTTTCCAGTTGTGTCAATAATAGGGCTGAGGCTCCATTTTCTTTTGTGCACTCTGATGTATGGGGGCCCAATCGTGTCACTACTACTCTTGGTTTCTCATATTTTGTTACTTTCATTGATGACTTTTTTCGCTGCACTTGGTTGTTTCTCATGAACAATCGGTCTAAGTTGTTTTCTATCTTTCAGACATTCACTGCTGAAATAAAAACACAGTTTGGAGTTTCTATATGTACTTTATGTAGTGATAATGCCCTGAGTATTTTTCTTCTCAATTTACTACTTTTATGACTACTCGTGGCATTCTGCATCAATCTTCTTGTCTTTATACACCTCAACAAAATGGTGTTGCCAAGCGTGAAAATCGCCATCTCATTGAAACTACACGAACACTACTTTTACATGTCAATCTTCCCACCAAATTCTGGGGTGATGCTGTTCTTACTGCGTGTTATCTAATCAATCGCATGCTATCTTCAGTGTTAAAGCACAACATTCATCACTCTCTTTTGTTCCCCTCCCAGCCCCTTTATTCTGTTCCCCTTCGTGTATTTGGATGTATCTGTTTTGTGTATTCTTTTTCACCGGGACATGATAAACTTGCTACCAAATCCCTCAAGTGTATTTTCCTTGGTTACTCCCGATTGTAGAAAGGCTATAAGTGTTACTCTCCTGAGTTGAACCGCTATCTTATGTCTACTGATGTCACTTTCTTTGAACAACAGTCATTCTTCTCGGTTGTTCGGCTTGACTCACAACGCCTTGACCAAGTATTGCCTATTCCTTCTCTTCCGTTGCCCTTATCAGATCCGTCTATCTCCTCCTCGGTGGACCCTTCACTTCCATCTTTCGGTCCACACTCCCCGACTCCTCCACTTCTTACTTATCATCGTCGTCCTCATCCTGCCTCTGGCACTGACATTCCTCTTGATTGCGACTCTGCTAACTCACTCTCTCCGTCAGTGGTCACTCCTGCCATGGATCTTCAGCCCGACAACCTTCCTATTGCACTCCGCAAAGGTACACGGTCTACTTGCAATCCACTTCCTCTTTATAATTTTTTGTGTTATGACCGTTTGTCACTTGCTTATAGTGCTTTTGTTTCGAGCCTTTCTTCTGTTTCTATTCCTAAAACAACAGGTGAAGCCATGTCCCATCCTGGTTGGCGCCAGGCTATGTTAGATGAGATGGGTGCTTTGCATTCTACTGGCACTTGGGATTTGGTGCCTTTGCCACCAAGAAAGACTCCCGTTAGTTGTCGATGGATGTTCACCCCTAAAGTGGGCCCCGACGGACAGGTGGAACGTCTTAAATTCCGCTTGGTTGCCAAAGGCTTTACACATATCTATGGGTTGGATTACAGTGATACCTTCTCTCCAGTTGCTAAAATGGTCTTTGTTCGCCTATTTCTCTCTATAGCTGTCACGCGTCATTGGCTGCTCTATCAATTGGACATTAAGAATGCCTTTCTTCACGGTGATTTGCAAGAAGAGGTTTATATGAAGCAACCACCTGGTTTTGTTGCTCAGGGGGAGTCCAATGTAGTTTGCAAACTCAAGAAGCCTCTCTATGGCCTAAAACAATCTCCACGAGCGTGGTTCGACAAGTTCAGCACTGTGGTTCAAGCCTTTGGTCTCACTCGAAGTGAAGCTGATCATTCAGTTTTTTATCGATATTCTTCTTCTTTATGTATCTACCTCGTTGTTTATGTAGATGACATTGTTATCACAGGGAACGATCAGGTTGGTATACAAAATCTGAAGGAACATCTCCATCAGCACTTTCAGACTAAAGATCTAGGCAAACTCTGGTATTTCTTGGGTATTGAAGTTGCTCAATCAAGAGATGAGATCTCAATCTTTCAGATGAAGTATGCACTTGACATCCTAAAAGAAACTGATATGGTGAACTGCAAACCGATTGACACCCCAATGGACCCAAATGTTAAACTCTTGCCGGGACAGGAAGAGTCTTACCCAGATCCTGGAAGGTATAGAAGATTGGTAGGCAAACTGAACTATTTCACAGTCACTCGTCTCAGCATTGCTTTTGTTGTTAGTGTGGTGAGTCAGTTTCTCAATTCTCCATGTGATTCTCACTGGGATGCTGTTATCCAGATTCTGAGATATATCGAACAAGCACCGAGTAAAGGGCTACTCTATGAGGATAAGGGGCACACATATATTTGTTGTTATGCAGATGCAGATTGGGTCGGCTCTCCTTCTGATCGCCAGTCGACCTCTGAATATTGTGTTCTTGTGGGAGGAAATCTGATTTCTTGGAAAAGTAAGAAACAAAATGTAGTAGCTAGATCCAGTGTAGAGGCAGAGTATCGGGTTATGGCTAATACAACTTGTGAGTTCATCTGGCTTAAGCAACTCCTGGAGGAACTCAAGTTTTGTGAAGTGTCTCCTATGAAGCTTGTTTGTGATAATCAAGCTGCCTTGCACATTGCTTCCAATCCAGAATTCCATGAGCGGACTAAGTATATTGAAATCGATTGTCACTTTATTAGAGAAAAGTTGGTTGAAGGTGTTATTGTTACAGAGTTTGTTAACTCCAGTGATCAACTTGCCGATGTCTTCACCAAGTCTCTAAACGATTTTCGGATAGAATATATATGTAACAAGCTTGGTGCATATGATATCTATGCTCCAGCTTGAGGGGGAGTATTAGAATTATTAGTATAAATAGATATATTGCATATTTTTTTATTTATTTGTTATAACTATGTGTAATTAGGCTAAGTTCATAGGCTAAGCCTGTAGGTTATTAGGCTCGTTGTGCCTATTATAAATAACACACTAAGAGACTAATCTCTTAGGTTTTTCTCTCATAATTATTTTCTCACGATGATTACACACGAGTTTGCTGGGTCTTGCTCATAAAAGATAAATCTAAAACCTTTATGGTTTTCAAACGGTTTCATCTCATGGTTAAGAATATTTTCCAAACTTCATATTTTAAGAAATGACAATGGTCGAGAATACCTCTCAAATGGTTTTAACAATTATCTAAATGAGCATGGTATTGTTCACCAAAGCTCTTGTCCATACAACCCTCAACAAAATGGGGTAGCCGAGAGGAATAACCGGCACTTACTTGAGACAACTAGGGCTCTTATGTTCACTCAATCAGTTCCACATTCTTATTAGGGAGAGGCTATTCTTACAACATCCTATCTCATCAATCGTCTTCCTTCAAAGACCTTAAACTATAAAACTCCCGTAAAAGTGTTCCTTGAGGCTTTCCCTGACTATTCCAAGGCCTTAAACACTCTTGCTCCTAAGGTCTTCGGGTGTACCTCCTTCATACATCAAAACCAGTTAAATCCATCCAAGCTTGACCCAAAAGCACTTAAATGTGTGTTTGTTGGATACTCTCCTATCCAACAAGGCTATAAGTGCTATAACCCAACAACCCGCAAGTTCATTATTTCTTGTGATGTCACCTTTCTCGAGAATCAACCATTCCTCCAAAATACTACTGAAAATGAAAATCCAGTCCACAATTGGAGTACAGTCATCTCCATGCCTCTCAATCCCCTTACTAGTCTTTCTTTTGCTGAAACTCATCAAGGGGAGGAGAAAGAGGAGACTGAAATCCAGCAGGGTGATCAAGACCTAACTAAACCTCTAAAGGTTTATTCCAAAAGACCTAAAGCTGCTACTCTTCAGTCAACCAATTTGTTCAATTTGGAGGTAAGTCCAAATAAGACAGTTGATATTGATATCAATATACAACAACAACTTGCTGATGACCTGAGTGTCCCAATCACATTGAGGAAAGGTAGAAGGATGTGCACCAAGCATCCTATTAATGATTTCATCGAGTACTCAAAACTATCTCCCTCCTTTAAGGCATTTACTATCAATTTAGACAGTGTAGCTATCCCTAGAAACATTTATCAAGCATTGTAGGATGAAAACTAGAAGATGGCAATTATGGAAGAAATGACAGCCTTGGAGAAAAATGGTACATGGGAAATTATTCTTCCGGAGGGAAAGAAAGCAGTTGGCAGTGAGTGGGTATTCACTCTAAAGTATAAATCAAATGGAAGTCTAGAAAGGTATAAAGCAAGGCTTGTAGCTCAAGGATTTACTCAAACTCAAGGTTTGGATTATGAAGAAACGTTTGCTCCCGTGGCCAAACTCAAATCAATTCGGATTCTACTGTCCTTAGCCGTAAACCTAGACTGAAAACTGCACCAATTGGACATCAAAAACGCATTCCTAAATGGAGATTTAGAGGAGATTTACATGAGGATACCACCGGGGTTTGAGAAAGACAATACAAGAGATAAGGTATGCAAATTAAAAAAATCTCTATACAGCTTAAAACAATCACCTAGAGCATGGTTTAAAAGATTTAGTGATACTCTATACAAGTTGGGATATAAGCAGGGACAAACAGATCACACACTCTTTACAAAGATCAAGGAAGATGGTAGGAGAACAATTCTAATAGTCTACGTGGATGATATCATTATCACGGGAGATGATAACCAAGAAATTGAAAAGCTAAAAGAACAGCTAAGGCAGGCCTTTGAAGTAAAAGAGCTGGGGGAACTGCGATATTTTCTTGGTTTGAAAGTTGCAAGAAGTAAGAATGGCATTTTTGTATCCCAAAGAAAGTACATTCTTGACTTGCTAAAAGAGACGAGCAAACTAGGGTGTAAACCAGCAAGCACATCTCTAGAACCTAACTGGAAGAACAGAGAAGGAAAAGAAGAGCATCCAGTAGGCAAAGGCATGTACCAACGATTGGTAGGCAAACTCATTTATTTGTCTCACACAAAACCGGATATTACCTATGCTGTGGGTATTGTTAGCCAATTCATGCATTCACTGACTGGGAGACACTTGGAAGCAGCTTATCACATCCTTAAATACCTTAAGGGAATACTGGGTAAGGGTCTACTATTTACAAAAAGCCGAGAGAGAGGATAATAGGCTATGCAGATTCTGATTGGGCAGGTGCTGTGGAAGATAGCAAATACACATCAGGCTATTGTACAAAATTATGGGGTAACTTGGTGACTTGGCGGAGCAAGAAACAACAAGTGGTAGCTCGTAGTAATGCTGAATCAGAGTATCGCTCAATTGCTCAAGCAATTTGTGAAATGGTATGGGTGGAAAGACTGTTGAATGATTTGTCTATGTCGATATTATCTCATAAGTTTCTTTATAGTAATAGCAAATCAGCCATCAACATTGTCAACAATCTGGTGTAGCATGACTGGATGAAGCATTTCCGAATTGATCGCCATTTTGTCAAACAGGAGCTTGAGGATGGCAACATTAAGCTGACTTACGTTCTAACAGAAGAACAACATGTAGACATTTTGACCAAGCAATGGGAAAACAAGGTTTTGAATATATAAGAAGCAAGCTGGGAATATTTGATATATATTCCTTAGCTTGAGGGGGGGTGTTGAAAGATAAAGATGCAACAACCAATCCTAAAGGATTGAGAAGATGATCCGTGGATGAGATGAGAGGAATAAGAGGAGGATAACTCTCGAGTTATCCTCAAGCTGATCTTATTTATCTTGTGTATTATTTGTAGATTAGTTAGAATTATTTTATCTTGTAATCTAGTGCTAGAATTTAGGAGTTTATCTAGTAGCTAAAGTTTAGGAGATAAGTTTGTATTAAACTAGGAGTCTTGTATATTTAATCCTAGCTGCTAATGGAGAAGTGGTACGATAGTTTTCATTATTTTATCGGATTTCTTCATTATTAAATTCATTTTTGTGATAAACAGATGAATGGTTGACATTAAGACTATTTGCAAACATCAATCTCTCTGCACAGAATTGAGCTTTTCTTCTCTAATTCAGATTTTGTAGCTAAAATGCTGCAATTAGTGAACCTAAATTGAATTAGGGAGCAAATATTAAATCAAGCTAACAAATTCCATGGTATATGCAAGTTTTCTTTTTTGCATAAATTGTAGAGGTGTTTTTTCTTCTCATAGTTTACTGACCTATAATTGTCTCATGCAATTAAAATTTAAACATAGCTGTAACTTAACTGTTTTGTGCGGTTACTGGACTTGCTAACATAGAAAAAGTGTTTTTATTCCTAATATTTTAATTTGTAAGCATGTTGATAAGAAATTTTTAACTTGAATACATCAGTTGATGGATGAGTAATAGGTGATAAAGAAATTTTTTATTTCAATGCATTGACTGAAGACCGATAGAAGCACCTGTGATATGAGCAGATGAAATGAAGGAAATTTGTAGCAAAAGAGGGAGAGGAAGACCAATGAAAATCCAATAGGAAACCCTCAACGGCTCAGACATGACATGGGATATAATGGCCTAATAGCGGATATAGCCATTGATAGAGATGATTGGAGATTTAGAATTCATGTAGCCAATCCCACATAGAGGTATTAAGGCTTGAGATTGTTGTTTTAATGCATTGATTGATACATGAATACGGTGAGCACAATTCTGAAAGTACCCAAGAATTAGGTATAATGTAAACAATTTGTTTCTAGGGATCAAACGGGGAAAAGTCATCCAACTCTTGTAATTCCGATTGAAACTGTTCCTTTTAGTTTGATGTCATTAAATGAGCATTTATTGTGGAGTTTTATTCCTAACAAACAATTAGGATGAAATTAAGAAAATTACTGAAAAAATTAACTAATACCAGAAATTAAATTGTGCCAAAATCAAGTCCACGCTGTACAACCCCCTCCCACACTCCTTTTCTTTTTTACAAAAGCTATGGAAGATAAAAAATATCTGTGAAATGTCAAAATCCCTTACACTGGAAGCTCATATGATGGTATTTGGTAGAGATTTGGATTTGGCAATCTCAACTGGGCCATAATTAGTGAAACTCAATTACATCTTCAAAATGACAAAACCTATGCCATTCCAAGCTAATTACCATTGAAGCCATTTCCCCTTTTTACAGCATCCACTAGTTCCATGTAAACCATGCCCATGCATGCAGCTGCATCAGTCTCACTATGAAATAAATTCATAGCTTCAGTTAAGGTAAAAGGAACTAGAAATGTGACAGGTGGCAGTTATGAGGAATAATTTCAAATCATGAAACTAAACATGATTTGTAAGTAGTAGAAGTTCATCGTATTACCTTTCTTTATTTGCAAGGTCATGAAGGTTGTTGGAAATCTTTCATGTATACCCTTATGAGAGTAAGATACTTTTTAGTAGTCATGGTTCTAAAGAACTTCTTATATTGTATGCTTACGTCCAAATATTTGAAACATGCTATATAGTTTAGGGCCAGCTCCTTTTGAAACGTACTGTATCTGCAGTTCTTATAACTTGATTGATTTTGCTAGTTACCCTGGTCATGAAAGACATTGGGTACCTATCTCAAGAGGGCATGAATATTTCGAGCTATTTGGTTTCATTTTATAAAATCAGTTAGTATTTGCAACCATGTTCTAGTAGCCCCACAACCTCATAGGCATCTTCCCATTTTTCCTTCCTGGATGACTCCCTGCTCTACCATTAATAAAAGTGGGCCTCTGTCATGTTAATAATAGTGTTATTTACTCAACCTGTTGGTGTTTGATCGTTTCTCTGAACTAGGTGTTGGATTGGAAAAATAGAGCTGATTGGGCTGCTTCTTATATCATTTACTAAAGGATTTGATGATAGAAGTTTCTGCTTCAGTAAATATTTTGGTCCTTAGAAATTCGACTTTTAAGATTGAATTGCCTAAGAATCAATACTTTCTGCTCCCCTTCCCTCATAAAGACTCTCTCTCTCTCTCTCTCTCTCTCTCTCTCTCTCTCTGAGTTTGGATAGATGTTCAAAATTTAAGGAAAGTAATTTTTTTTTTCTTATTACTCTTTTTTCACCCCCAAGCTTCTTGTCACTCATTTTTTTTTTTAATTAAAGAACTATTTTTGTATTGTATTGCATGTCACACCCCAATCTCATATTGACTGAATTGGGGGACATCTTAAGTGTACTTTTAGTTGTTGAAGCCCAAAATTTTAACTTTTAGCATTTTTTAGGTAAATGGTCACAGTGTTACCAGTGATATAATCTTTTCTTGTGAACCAAGATAATATATTTGGGTTGTAACTGTTGTTACACTTTTGGGTTATCATGGATGAGTAAAATATATGGTTTGTTTAGGCTTGACTGCTTGGGCTTCTATGGTGTCAAAATGCTTTTGGTTCTTCATTTCTTCAAATCTAGGCTTGGGGTTCTTCGCTAAAAAGAGCAGAGACCTATAGAGCAGTGTTCTAAAATGTGCTAGGCGCCAGATGGGGGCCTAACAGCTAGGCGGGGCTGTCAAAAGGCAAGATCCCTCCAATTCAAACCTTAATTCCGCCTCCCAAAGTATTCCTAAGCTTCCCACGGCATCCTTTTGGAACCCCTCCGGCGTCTTCAGGGCTGCTCACCACGGGCGAGCCCACTTCGAGGTGAACTTCCGCCTACCTGACGACTTGGATCTCGTCTCCGACCCCGACCCCTTTGATGGCCCACCTGGGAGCTTCGACGAGATCGGATTGGAGATGATCTGTTCTGCACTTATACGGACGTTGAGAAGCTTGGATCCAGCTCCGCCGACAGTGGCAACGGTCGGATCGACAATGCTGGTGGTAGCGGGACGGAGGGGGAGTGGGGCTTAATTGGGGTGGGCGCCTAGGATGTCGATTGGCATGGATTCGCGGCGGCCAGGGGCTGTCGGCCACCTTTTTGAACACTGCTATAGAGTAAAGTGTAGACATAGCTAGAATGATTTTACGTTTGTGGCAGAGTAGGACATAATTTGGGGAGGAGTGGAGGACATAAAAATGTGCATATTCTAAGTGCACTTTTTTTTATCTACTCCTTTACTATTCTCAATAATTAGGGTCAACGTTGAGCAATTAGTAGATAAGTAATCAAAAGGCAAAACCTTACAGTTGAAGTACTGTAGTTGTGAGACAGTATCTGAAGTTCTATTCATTTCTCCTTTATCCTTATTATTTCTTTGAGGTGGCATACAAGGGGAAAGAGCACTTCGCATATATTTACTGTTCATAGTAGAGGTATGGTTCATATGAGGGTAGTCATTCCTATGCTTCTTGTACTTGGTTTAGAGTCCAACTCATAATTCTGGACAAGTTTTGCAATTTGAGCTTGTTTTTATTGTTGGGAGATCAATATTTTAGTCATATAAACTATATCTCCATAGTACATCACTAATGCCTGTTTATAGGCTAAAATTCAACTGTAGTAGATAAAATATCAAGTTACAATTATCCAAAGAAATCTGTTAAAAAAAAAAAAAACAGCTGAAAGAAGTTTAAAATTAGAATAAAAATAAATCATATTTCCAATCACTTCCACCACAGATGAATGCTTTTAAAGGCCTCTACTCTAACATTCAATTTCCTGTTCACTGATCCTCTTTCCTTTTTTCACACATGATGTGGCCAACCACTGGTCAAACTAGTTTTGAATTTTCTTTTTCTTGCATTTTCTTGAAGAACAGCGTTTTGGACCTTGGATTAAACGCTCAGAGAAAGCACTGGGGCACTTTGGGCGTGTTCATGTTTTCTCTGAAAATCAGACAGGATTTGTGAAGTATGGTGTTTCTTCTTGTATATCAAGTGTCCAATACCCTTAATTTTTCTTTTAATGGTGGAAACATTAAAGATTTGATGTAAAAGGGCAATCCAAGCGAATATAAAGTGGGTTAAATATTAAATCTACCATGCCCTCAAAATTTTAAGCAATCTTTGAATGCTACTGGTTGCTTTATCAAAGACCACCAAAGATGGTCTTGAGATGTTTGAATGTGATGTCAGCTTTTTTTCTTTTTTAAACTTAATGTCTTATAGGATGTGGTTGAGAAAACCTGCTGACTTCTAGTTTAATTCAGATTTCAGATGTTGCGGGATCTCATACCTCATAGTGATCAGAAAAGAGATACAGCATCATTCTTGTTGGAGGTAGCTCTAATGTACGGATACGCGAAGCATACATTATTTTCTTTTCCAGAATATTCACATTGAATGTTCACATTTGTCCTTGTGCAGGTGATTGAGTATGTCCAATACTTGCAAGAAAAGGTACAAAAGTATGAGGGATCATATCAAGGGTGGAGTTCAGAGCCCACAAAGCTGACGCCATGGGTAATTTATGCACTTCAGCTTTAAAAACTGTCCATTGATAAGGTTCACCCACATCATTATATGTGGTTAACTTCGACTTGAAGCTTCCATGCTTATTCTACAGTAGTGTTCCCCCCCCCCTTTCTAAAAAAAATAATAAATAAATAAATAAAAGCTCCAAGAAACTTTTGGGTAAATTATAAAGAGGAAAAAAAGAATCAATTTCTGAACTTAAAGAGGTTTTTCATGGTTCAGTGTGATCTTTGTTCATTCTGTGTTGTAGATCTCTTCTGGTATGTTGCCTATATGTATTATATATATAAATAAATATATATGTATTATATATATAAATAAATATAAAATATAATAGGTTAGTGGCCTATGACCAATTATGAATATGTCAATCATCTGAGTTAGAAACTGCCAATCTTTCCAGTTTATGAGCACTAGCTGAAGCATGAATACAACAACATATCCAGCCTTTATCCCACTATGTGGGGTCGGCTACATGAATTCTAGACTTCCATGTATTTCTATCGTTTGTCATATCTTCATTTAGATCCATATACTTCATATCGAACTTTAATGTCTCTCCCAAAGTCTTTTTGGGTCTACCTCTACCTCTTTTTGTGACTAATGGTTCCATTTCATCAACTCTCCTCACAGGAGCGTCTCTTAGTCTCCTTCTCACATGACCAAACCATCTTAGTCTAGTCTCTCTCATCTTCTCCTCAATTGGCACTACTCCTACCTTATAACGAATAACTTCATTTCTAATTTTATCCTTTCTTGTATGTCCGCACATCCATCTTAACATCCTCATCTCCGCTACACTCGTCTTTTGCTCATGCTGGTATTTGACTGCCCAACATTCTGAGCCATACAGCAAGACTGGTCTTATAGCTCTCCTATAAAATTTTCCTTTCAATTTTAATGGGATTTTACCATCACATAACACTCCCGATGCATTTCTCCATTTTAGCCAACCTGCCTTAATTCTATGTGCGACATCCTCGTGAATTTCTCCATCTTTTTGAATCACTGATCCCAAATATCGAAAATGGTCTTTTCTTTGTAAGATTTGGTCTTCTAATTTTATTACAACATCATCCACTCTTGCATTTTTACTAAATTTGCATTCCATATATTCTGTTTTCTTTCTACTTAATTTAAATCCCTTAGATTCTAAATTGTTTCTCCACAACTCAAGCTTAGTGTTCACTCCTTCTTTTGTTTCATCCACTAACACTATGTCATCTGCAAATAGCATACACCATGGCACATCTGTCTGGATATCTTTAGTGAGTTCATCCATTACTAAGGCAAATAAGTATGGACTTAGTGCAGAACCTTGATGCAGTCCTATTGTAGTTGTAAATGGTTTAGTATCCCCTCCGCATGTTCTGACCATTGTCTCTACACCATGATACATGTCCTTAAGGGCTTGTATATAGGCTATTTTGACTCCTTTCTTCTCTAAAACCCTCCATAATACTTCTCTAGGGACCCTATCATAGGCCTTTTCTAGATCTATAAACACCATATGTAAGTCCTTCTGATGATCCCGATACCTTTCCATTAGACGCCTCAGTAAATATATAGCTTCCATTGTTGACCTGCCAGGCATGAAACCAAACTGATTTTCTGACACATTTGTTTCTTTTCTAAGCCTCTGCTCTATTACTCTCTCCCAGAGTTTCATGGTATGACTCATTAACTTAATTCCTCTATAATTTTCACAGTTTTGAACATCTCCTTTGTTCTTGTATATAGGAACCAAAGTACTCTTCCTCCACTCATCTGGCATCTTTTTTGATTTAAGGATCGCGTTAAATAGTTGCGTTAGTTGAAGCATGAATATCAAGACAAATTTTTTTTTGAAAAACTCCATCGCTTGTGACTTCATGACTTGTTTGTAAAATTTTTAGAAACTTTGGCAGGGAGGGAGGGAGCTATCCTTTATTTTTATTATTAGCATAGTGATTAATGTTCTCATAGACCTGTTTTAGGGTCAGAAATGACTGGCCTTTTAGTCCCATGCACCCCAATATGTAAGAGCATTTGGGTTACTGCTTTCACATTTTCTTTAGCCCCTTTCCCCTTCTTTCCTGCATCTGGTTGCTTAAGAGGCAATGGCCAAGTTTGGTGGGTGATGATTTCAGTCTCCAAAGTATTTCCAGAGGTGATGAGCCTCTGGGAATGACATTGGATGTTGTTTTACATTCTGTTGAAATTATTCCTCTTTAACATATTAAGTTTCTGTCACTTGCTTTTGCTTGAATCAGCGAAATAGCCACTGGCGCGTCCAGAGTTTTTCTGGACATCCACAGGGAACAAAGAATGGTTCTGGTGGTTCAGTGTTTGCTGGGAGATTTGAGGATAGCAACATCAGTAGTCCTCCAGCCATCCATCCAAACCAACAGAATCCCATTGAATCTGATTCTGGTAGGGATACCTCTGGGAAAACAGTGGATGAATTAGCAAACAAATCTGTAGGCATGCCCATCCCTTTGCAAGTGAGTGTGCCCACTTCTATCCAAGGTGCTTCTGCTCTTCTCCATCCTGTCCCGAGACCATTTTCTGATGCACAATCAACTGGAAGTCCAGTCACCACTGATAGCTTAAATCAACTAGAGGATTTGATCATTGAAGGGGGATCAATCAGCATAACAAGTGTTTACTCTGAAGGGTGAGTAATTACAGAACCCAGCAATTTTTGTTATTGTATGTTTGGTAATAAAAGTAAGATGTCTCTTTAGTTTCAGGAAATTTTCTCTGAAGTCTGAACCTTTTAGTAATATCTCAGTAAAACTCTTTGAACTGAGTCCTTTTTTCTTTGGCTTGGTATTGTCACCTCAAATCTCTAGGGCCTCAAAAAGTTGAATACTTATTTAGCTTTACTTATCGAAGATGCTTTGATGTTGACATATTGTTCCATAAAAGCTGTTGTAACTAGTGAAATTTGGGTTACATCATTTTTATGGGGCTAAGTTACATCTATTATATTTACAGAAAAAAAGTTACATCTATTATTTTAGTTTATCTATTTGTTTATTTGTTTATTTGTCATATATTAGTTGTTTTTCTGGCCTCATATTAAAGTGTTATAACATTACATGATATTCACTATCTTGCATAATAAGGCAGATCATCATAACCTGAGCTACTGTGGTCAGAAATTTTTCCTTCCAAGGGCCAAGGAAGATTGGGGTTGGGGTCTGAGTTAATGCTGCATGCTGTGCCCGGGGTATGGGTGGTCTCATCTAACTATCAAAGTCATGCAGTTGCTTGAGGTTCTTGTTTACATGATCCATTTTATTCTGTGCTCATCTGTTCAGTGAGTTGTTAAAGCTTAGGAGACTGTCTCAGCAGTTGTTCTTCTTATTTTAACTCTGTAATTTCAACAAGGTGACGGGTATTTCTATCACCTGATTGCAAAACGAGGAGTGTAACAACTGTTAATCATTTTTGACATCATAGTGATACCAGGTTGAACATATCTAGGTAATAGGACTGTAGGGTTCATTACTAAAAAGTTTCATGCATGTTGTTCATTGGAAGGTTGTGGAAACACACTAGGGACATTATTTCATGGTGCTTCAACAAGTTAGAGGAGGCTTTCTCAAATTTACAGGATTTGTTTCTTTTATTTTCGAACACAAGTTTCATTTGTTTCTTTGTTTTTAAGGGTAAATTACACTCAAACCCTTTGTGGTTTTGATCATTAAGCAGAGACCTGTGGTTTAAAAATGGTTCTAGAAGTCCTAATGGTTTGTATTTTTTGCTCAGGAACCCTTCCCTCTCTAACACCGTTAATTAAATCAAGATTTAAGTTAAGTAAAATTTAATTAATAAACTCAAAAAATAAAAAAAGGGTAAAAACCATTTACAAATCCAGCGGTTGGAATCTACCGGCCTTTGGGTTCTGCCAGCTGGAATGCACCAGTCAGCGGGTGCACCAGCCTTTGAGTTCTGGCTGAGGAGGTTCCCGCAGCCAGAACAGAGAGGGTGTGTGTGTGTGTGTGTGAGGGGGAGAGAGAGAGAGAATAAGAAGAATAAATCTGCCCCCCAAAACCAGCAACGCAGCTCCCCCCAGAACTCCTCTCTGTTCTTAATGGTGGCAAGACTAAGCTCCTCTACAATCGGCAGGCGGCCACTTCTTTCCAGTCACAGCAACAGAGGAAAGGCCTTATTTCTCTTTGGTGTGATGAGATCTGCTTCAGTTCGAGCGTCATATGGCCTGCCATTGGTTGCAGTGGTGGGAAAGAAGAAATCCAGTTGCCAACCATGTGTATATAGATATATATATTATATATATATAATGAATCTTATTTGGGAAGAAGATGAAGAGGAAGAGCACTAACCCCCCAATTTGTCTCTTGCCACTTCTGTTGATTTGGGAAGAAGAATAGGAAGGTGAAGGTGAAGAAGGGTGGTGAAGACAATGACGAAGGAGGTGGAGGAACTGCAACAAACCCATTGCCGGAACCCGTGATGGGTTTATTGCGGCTAGAACTCCTCACATGGTCTCTCTCTGTTCTGGTCAGCAATGAGTCCACCTGTGATGGACTCATTGCCAACAACACCATTGCCGATGGGTTTATTGCAGCTAGAACTCCTCACCAGCTCTCTCTCTCTCTCTCTCTCTCTCTCTCTCTCTCTCTGTGTTCTGGCTGGTGATGAGCACACCTGTGATGTGCTCGTTGCCAACAGCACCATTGCTGATGGTTCTTGCCCATCGGCAATGGGTTTTTCATTTTTTTGTTTATTTTTTATTTTTTAGTTTAATTTGATTAATTAAGGTTTACTTAACAGTGTAAGAGATGGAAGGGGTCCCCGAGCAAAAAATGCAGCCAAGGCCACTAGAACTATTTTTAAACCACAAGGGGTCCAAGTGCAATTTACCCATTTTAACCCATTAGAAATTTTTAGAGATGCTTTTGAATGGGTTTTTTTTCTCAGCACTTTCTTTCCATGTGCACGGAATCTTATGTAAGAATCAAGGCGATTTATATATGGCTGGCATTGTTTTGATGCTTTTCAGGACAATTGGTTTATTGCTCAGTTGGTTTGATCTTTCTTGTAGGTGGAGTTAATTGTAGTGTGCTGATAAGCAAGATCTGAATAATATTCTCAACCCATTAAGGAGAGTTCATCTGTTAAAAAAACATTGGCATCAACAAAATACTTTCCTTCTCAGGAGGATCTTTAAAGTTCAGATGTCAAGTATATCATATTTATACCAATTTATGAGCGGTTAAACTAGTGTGATTTTGTGTTAAACAGGTTACTTAATAATCTGACTCAAGCACTGCAGAGTGCGGGTATTGAGCTATCCCACGCCACTGTCTCAGTTCAGATTGATCTAGGGAAGCGAGCAAATAGAGGACTGACACCCGGTGTATCCATTCATAAGGTAACAGGAGCCTATACGCCCTTCGTGTATCAAGGTTTTGTTTCATTATATATTCCACTTCCTCAGTATCATTATTTAGGTTTTTTTACTGCTGTCTTCTTGAATTTGGACATGGATCGTCATTGTCTATGCTTGTTTCAGTTCTTAAAAGAAGATGTCTCAACTGACAGATTTTTTTATGATTCACGTATCTATTTATTCACAAGTCCGGCAATGTCAGCAGTCGAGTGGAGCTTAATAATTTTACTCTTTTTAAGTGATATCCTTCTCTCCCCTTGTACCCTTTTACTTGATAATTTACCTTTACGTTTCTCTGCAGGATCCTGAGAATACTACTCTTTCTGGTCAACCGATGGGCCATTTTAGGGATGATGTAAGGAATGGTGAGGGTGCAGATCAAGCGCAAAAGAGGCTAAAGATGTAACTCTGTTGTTGGTTTCACATTACACCCCCATTAACTTGTGGCCTGTACATGCATGCTCTCTCTCACCCCCGCATACTAGCATATCGAATTCATGTTCATATTCAGAAGTTTCGAATTTGTCTCGGGGAACCCATTCTGCTTTACCATAAAATCACTAGTGTTGAAGAATGCTTTGACATTGATCGGTTGAGCCATACATAAAAAAGCATCTCTGATGCTTTTTATACTTTATTTAATAGTCATAACATGTTCTGTTGATATATGTGATTGGTGTTGTCTCTTAACTAGATTAGAGGACTTTTTTCTTTTTCAGTTCATTTTGTGAGGGTGTAATTGTTGATTACCTGAAAGATGGTCGGAATCTGTCTACCCTCTGCTCTGCACCAACTAAAAGGTACATAAGCTGCCCCCAGGGCATAGCCCAGTGGTTAGGGGAGAACACACAAAAAGGTTTTTTTGCCCACGTTTGCGGTGTGTCCGTGATCGATTCCTGGCTGCTGTGGTTCCTGATTTAAATTCTCTCCTCGTACTAAAGGGCCAGTTGGTGGGAGCTGGAGCGTCATCCAACAAAAAAAGGTACATAAGCTCTTGCAATTTTATTTTTACAATTTGTTACTCAGGCTAAACCTTTAATATTTATTATAATAGGGGAGGGGAGAAAGGGTAATATATTCGTATAATTTGAGTCTTGCCCGAAAGCTTGGGTTGCTGCCATTTGCCTGATGGACCCTTTTCCTTTTTCGCTGTTTCTCTTTCTCACAGGAGGGAGGAAGAAGTAGAAGAAGAAGATTTTATCCGCATAGTGCACATTGGGCTTTGCTTCCGGCTGCCATTTCTTCATCATCCTGGAACACAACCACAATTGCCAATTCTTTGAGCATATATAGATATGGCAAACGGATGCTTGGTGGGAGAATACATTCTGTACGAACTATAAAAATTAATTTTGTTGAAAAATAAATACTAGAAAGAGATTTTCATTAGTCTAATACGAAAAAGATGACCAAACTTGAACTTCTGTGCCTACTTATCCCTCTCACAGCATAACAAACAATTGAAAGGATGGAAAAGCTTCATGTATTTTCATGTATGGGTTTTACAATAAGTGATGCATCAACTTAATGAGATGGTACACATCAAGCACGTATGGCACCATCAGTATCAACTTGGAAAATACACGCGTACGCATCAAATATGCAGAACCCTTTGATTCTGCTCAAGCAGAATTGTCTTAAAATGAATTAAAACAAACTATACAAAGTAAAAGATAATACGTTCTGGTTTCAAGAAACAGGCAGGATGGCCTATTAAATTACAATATAAAGCATTGGAAGAAAATTAGAAAAATGAATGAAAGTGCTTGCCAATGGGCTACACAGCCAATTAGCAATTACACTTGCATAGCATGGTTCCTCGTGACAAACCACCTTAAACCGAGGGCCAAGTTTTCAACACCCCCACGCGTTAAACTGCAACTTTGCTCTATAATGACCAACCTATGTAACGGTGAAGCATGGTTCCATCTGACACTCAAGGTCAATGCAAAATCTGTCTTCTACAACTGCTTTTCATCTTCAACATCCTGCAAGTGAAAGCAAACCTTCAAACAACTCTGGAACTATTCCATATATTTTTCCTCTTTCGGATAGCATTTTCCATGTTAGTCACTATTCAGGTATTACCTCCCATAATTCTTTAGTGAAATCGATGGAAAGTTTAAATGAAAGGATGGTATGTGAGAAAAGTAAAGGAAATGAAAAACCAGAAGGTTATTTAGGCTTACCGAATTGTCAATCTTGTCAAAATCATCATCAAAAGGTTCATTGCCATCATCTGAGTACACATGAAACAAAGAAGTTTGAAGTCAATATCACTCCAATTGAAACCATTAAGAAGAAAATTATCTATGCCAATCTACAAACTAAATTTTACTGTTCTAGATGTATGAACTTGCTTAGTGCAGAAAACTAGAGGGAATCCTAGCTGCATATTTCAGATGCATTATTGACTTCTTCAAGCAGAACTGAATCTGTCCATATTCTAGCCACCAAAAAGAAAAAAGTACAGCCACATTTACCTAGGGCAGTACAGGCAACATTCTAGAAAGCTACAACCCCACAAAAGGGAGGAGGCATCAATTTCTTCCCATAAAAAAAAAAAAACTCAACCATGCTTCACATTAATCTAAAACAAATTTTAATCAGATTTATGCATAGACCAATGAAAGTGAACGTCACTTAAGCAGTATTGAATGCACTAAATTTCAAGAGAGGTATTTAGTCTGTCATTAAAACGAGAAATTAGTGAAATACAAATAGCTCCACAGGTTCTAAAAATTACAAAATCATATAATACTGTTAACAATGAACATGGTGTGCCATATATATCTGCATTTATTACTAATGAAAGGATATATGCAAGAACAGCAGATAAAAGATAGTACAATGTGTAATTATCTGGAAAGAATATAATAATCCACTCTTTCTGGGCTTGGAGATGCCTATAAATATATGTTCTGTCGTGAGAGTAGCCAGATGGCCAATGATACATGCCCTGCCCTTGTTTGTGCCTTTTTTTCTTGTTGGCACTTGGCTGGGGTGGGGAACCACCAAAAATGTCTTCTCTTTTATCCTACATACGTATTTTGTTTTGGAGGGTTTACAATAGACATTATGCACAATTTCGTTCACTTTAACAGATAATACTACCAACAGAATTTCACCTATTTAGTAGTAAGAATGCCAATCCACCAAATGATTGGTAGATGATCATCATGAATGGGTTTTTAGGTATATGACTTATCTAGTTAGTTATTAAGACAGTTGGATTTGCCTAAGTAAAAGTTCTGCAGGTCACAAGACAATGTGCAACTGCACAACATATTGATAAAACAATTTACCTGGACCAACATCACTGTCACGATCACCCAGAAGGAATGTATCTATGTCCTGTTCAGCTGATGAAGTTGAAGTCATGCCATTCTTGTTGGTAGTCTTCGTTACTGGTGCATGGGGGTCATCAGTTTTCTTGACTATATCATTTTCAGTTTGCTCTTTGGTTAGCTCAATCTCCTCCATATAATTCTTCTCATACCTGATTGAAACAGATAAAGACAAGTGAATCCTAAAACAGGAGCCTGTTCTTTTCTTGTCATGAAGATATAAAGCCCATAAAGCCTGACTCATTATAAAGATAAATAAATATACCTACAATTTAGTTAAATCAGAATTTGAAATAAATTTGGTTATAATGTTAAAAGATAAGCTTAAAAAGGATTCAGTATTAAAATTCTGCATACAAACTTTAATGGGTGCAGAGTTTGTCAGCAGTACTCTTAACAAAAAGGGTTTCAGATATTGAATATGTTAAGAGCTCCTTAAATTAGTAACTTACGGAGCTACATGGGTGCTCACAAGTGTAAAATATATTCTCCAGAACCTCCTATCTTTCATATGGCGTGGGCATAGCTCATATCTTAATTTTGAAATTTCCTGAAACAGTAAAATAAAAGAACAGTATGAAAAGAGAGAATTAAATTCACCAATTCTTCTCACACATCTAGAAAAAACATAGAACTTCTGATAACTTAAAAAAAGTTGGCAATAACAACAAACACAATTTACCTTCACAGAATCAAGAACAAGCGAAGCATGTTTTTGCTGCCACTCTGTGAGATCTTGCCGAACATTTGAGACAGTTTGCACATCATCAGATACCGGTACACCATCTGCACAAGAAGCAAACAAGTTTACAGAAAGTTCATTGAATAAAGAACATGTCAAGAGATCTCAAAACTCATAGCAACAGCTTTGTTGTGAAAATAAGAATGGCAATTACTCCATCAAGCATGGTCCCTTTGAAAAGCATAAGAAGTTACCCTACATTTGCAAATAAATATTTAGAGACTGCAATAAGGGAAGTCCTTAGAGTAGCAACATTATATCAAATTAGTTATAACAACATTTCCTGAATTTATGCTCACACATGAAAGTTATAATAAAAATGCAGAAACATCCGCATTTCTAAGTTATCTTCCAAACTACAGAACTAAAATTCAATTTATTATCCCTCTGTATGCTTACTTGCTTTCCACCGGCCAATTTTCAAATTCTGAAATTATCCAAGGAAAGTATCACTGAAATTACAAATTTAAACATATATACAAAACTTATAAAGCAAATTTAGACCATATATTTCTAGCTTAGTCCGCAGAAGTGACTAAAATAATTATTCCTAGGTCCATTTGAACTAGAAATGAACTACCAGAGGGCATACACTTAAATTTAGTAGAAAATGAAGACCTAGATTCCTGCAATTAATTTTATACTTTCGACGGATACTTAGTAAAACAAATGCAAAAATTGCATCAACTATTCTGATGAGCTAGCATATAAATTCTTATAGGTCAACCCTAAGATTATCAAAGCACTAGGAGCGAAAAGCTGCTGAGAGATTCGAGAAACCTGAAATGGGGAAATTGTGGAATGTGGACAGGGTGAGTCCCTTGACGAAGACTATGAGATCGTCGGTGACGCCGAACTTCTCCAGCTCGGAGGGCGAATGAGAGTCGGAGGCGAGAAGCGAGAGCGTCGAGGGGAGTTGATCGGCGAGGGACTTGATGCCTTGATCAGCGACGACCCTGATCCCCTCGGCCTTCTTCGAGGCCTCGGCGGCCAACTCCATGGACTTCTTGGCGGTCTCCGAGAAGACGTCGGCGATCTTAGCCGGGGACGCAATAGTTTGGGTTCGTTTCGCCGCTTCTTCGGCGAAAATCTTGGCCTTTTGCCATATGTCCATCGCGTCGAATTCGATAAATGAGATGGATTTGGTTCTTTGCTTCTTCTTCCCTCTTTGCAGCGACAACCAGTGTTTGGACTCTCTTGTCGTGTGGAGACTTGTAGTAGGAGTAGAGGGAAAGTTAAGGCCACCCGCCCGTGACTTCTGTATTCTTTTTCCGCCGTCGATCACGGATTTGCTTTTTCTTCTCAATCCTCTCTTAATTAAATTATTAAGAGAAAAGTATTTATGCAGCGGGTCCCGCAAGGGAGGACATTTCAAGATAAAAATATTTATATCCCTAGGGGACGTTTGTTAATCAAGATATAGGGTGAAAAAAATCAAGATACGAGATGTATCTCAGACTTATATCATTTCCAACATGTTTGTTAACTTTATCTGACAATTCTTGAAAAAAGTATTAATGACCCCTTATTTTGATCTTTCAAGATATGCTTATCTCTCTCCTCCCTCAAAATAAGCATATCTTCCTCTTTATAGATAAGAAAAAAAAGATATTTGTATCCTTTAGTGCATTTTAAAAAATTTAACAAATAACTTGATAAAAATCTTGGAATACTTTCTGGCCTTATCTTGATCATTCCATATTTTAATCCGAAATGCATTACAACCTTATCTTGATGCCTCTTATCTTACTTATTTTAACAAATACCCCCATAGAGTATAGATCGAGCGATCAAACAAGTGATATATCAATGTCAATTTGATGGGTCGTGAGTTCAATCTAGTGGAGTGACCTGAACCAGTGACTTAAGAAACTTTTAATTTACAACTCACCACTCTATCAACTAAATTCAAATAGAATTGGCATAAATTATATATTTTAATACGTATTTATTATATATTTAAAACTCAAGCATAATTTTTGAAGGGTTTTCTATGGTTGGGGAACCCTTGGCGTCACCTTGGTTACCTACCCTTAGGCCTGACCTTATTTCTTCCCATGCTAGTCAGAGGATTCCGTATCACCAACACCTGTTTGTCAATTTCCCACATGACACTCATGTCCAATTAATTTTCTGAAGTAGAGCAAAAAAAATAGAAAAAGAAAAGGAAGCAAAAGCAGAATTATAGCCTCTGTAATCTCTAAAATTTTTGTCCAAAATATTGTCCGGTCACCTCTACTTCCCCACCCAATTTCGCACCACGTGGAGCACACTAGAGAGGGCTCAAGCGACACTAGGAGTCGACTCTCGTCCACTAGACAATCAACTATTGAGGTAATCGACTCTCAATGCTTCGACATATCAACAATTGACACGCCACTGTCATTAACACTTAATGACATATTTGAGACACAATGTGTGCATAGTGTCAATATTAGACACAACATTATATGGTGTGTGATTTTTTAGATTCACTGTCCTCTAACAAACAGATAACACTAAAACCCATTTGGCATTGGGCAATACTTTTTGACCCATCATAAGAATATCTCCATATCTTGGTGATGATCTTATAGGTCCTGTGAAACACCTAGCAGTGGTCCAAGACAATATAGAAGACAAGAGAGTCTAACTTCAAATGAGTCTATTACAATTGACGATTATCGTGTACTATAATCCTTATGTCACCTAACGTGCCGACTCAGTAAAAGTCCTGAAATGATAAACTCACAAATTCAGTAACTATGTGTCAAATCTTATCAGTATGACTAGATAACACCTTAAGAAATGTCTTTTCTGATAATCAATTTGTCTTCGTCAGGGACTATCATGTCACACCAACAATAGACTACATAGGATGTTCATCTCATCAACAATGACAAAAGTGACAAATCATATCCCTGAACACTTTAATCATAACATATGAATCCGTACCATAGTTTAACATCATATCTTCAATACTTAAATACATGAAGACTCATTTCCCTAGATAACAACTAAACACAGGTGCAGTCAAATAATACCTCAAATATACATTACCATTTCTTAACTCAACTAAAACATATCCAGTTCTTCGCGAACAAACAAAATACTAGAACCACATGCTGAATCCATCGAATACGTCACCTTGTGCCGTCATATCTCAACCACTTCCTTGCCTAAGCTATAAGTTTCAACTGGAACGTTGAATGTTCCAGGGTCATAACCCAATTAGAAGATGAATCTGTTGGGATTACATAGATCTTATCATATGCGCAACGAAAATTAAATTTAGTTTGCAGGTATCCCGTTTTTCAGAAATTATAATTTAATAAAATGAAGGCATAAACAAAAAGGTTACCTCTTGGATGAAATCTTATTTCACCGTTAGATTTCCCGCCATATAATCCTCCAAGTGTAGGATACCGAGTTGATCCACCCGAAATCACTTCTATTCAAGAATATCAAAGAGAAAGATAAGTAGAAGAAATTTTTCACAAAAATTTCTAACTTACCTCTTGAATTCAAGAACAATTCTTCCAAAATTCTCTCAACTCTCAAAATGATCTAAGTGCATCTTATGAGAGAAATTAAGGGCTTAGAGCTATTTATAGTTCCAATTAAAAAATTCTTCTCCATTAAATGGGTTGGGCTTCTCAAGCCCATTCAATTTAATGCAATTGGACCAAACTCAATCCAATGGAATTTATTTGAATCCAATAGTGCTATTGGGCCAAACCTAATGTGCTAGCAAAAGGCCCAACCCAATTAATAATCAAATAATTATATTCATAATATAATTATTTAATTATTCTTATTTATCCAATAAATAAATGTACTATTATTAGTAATTATAAAATTACTAATTTATTTATTTTCTCTTTGAAAGTGATTTCTTTTGGGTGGGACTTTCTGGGTTCACAAATAAATTGGCAACAAGAATAATCAACAATTAATTCTCTTAAATCACGAGTAACATCTAGCAATATGTCATGATTACTCAATTTATTGTGAAGCGGGTATTCTGAACCTTTTACTATGTTACCATACAATATGGTCATTCTATCATCCTATATCCCAACAAGATATGAGATCATAGTCAGCAGGTTGAATCTCTTAATCTCGTCATATGACCAAATTCAAAATCAATCTTGACTAATTATGATAGATTCCATATCTGATGCACACATACCTCATGTATCAGTATCACAAAATCAGGCACATAGATACGTATGATTATTCTTGATTAGAACAACCACATAATATCGCTGATATCCTAATCCACCAATACACAGATATCCATGTCATCTCAGGTCTAAGGACTAGTTGCAAAATCGCAGCTAACATTAAATCATTGACTAGTGAGAAATAACCCATGTAATTTAATGTTAACAGTCCCGTTCAGTGAGCTCGTTCTTGTAACGAGCACCCACTCATCCTCTTTCTATACCTCATACAAAATGGCACGAGACTCACAAACCTTACCTTTCAGTATCTCATATTGAATAAGGAGGAAGACGATGTGCTGGCCTTTACAAGTTGCTATTATCCATATTAAGAATTCTACGGCCAAGAACATGTTTATAGTATAACGAAATGTGGATTATTCATAATTCGTATTCTTAACACTTAAAAATGGTATCCACTCCTTATTATACTAATGGATATATGTTTTATAATTTAAACCATATTATAATTTAAATAAAAACATAAACTTGCCATTTAAATAATATTTAAAGAATTACAAGATCGAGTCCCTTTGTGTCACTAGAATTGGTCTTTAGGGCTCATATCTAATAGAATCTTCTAGTGAGGGTCTAAAAACAGATACATGAATGCATGATGTAATAACATGAACAACCATATGTCCCAGTGTAACTTCTCTGGTACACCATCCCGGCACGAAACCCTAAGCAGAATCCTGACCCTTTTGCTGGATAATGCTAACGTTGTTCCATCATTTGCCCTTGGGAAATTACAGTTACATTATCAGGGCGATATCCCAATCCCATGCATGAGTATCAATATGCCAATAATATCGTGCCATGTGAAAATCATAACTTTCATGAATAGGATGTATAATATAAGCAATCATATCATATATTAATTTTTGAGGTAAAACCACTCACTTTTAGCACCAAGTTCGGAATATCTCGAAAAACACGCATTATCTCGATTTGCATGCACAACCTCGATTTTTATACCAAATTTAAAAAATTGCACAAATCACCTTATCAACGAGCACAACAATTCTATAAAACATATTTATTCATAGAATATCTCAATACTTCAATCTCTTCACATTTTCCTCCATTTTTCTCTCATTTTCCTCTCTAAAATTCTAAATAAATACCTTCTTGACTATTTTCTCAAATATTTTTTCACAAAAATTCATAATATTCTTAGAACTTCAAAAGAAAATTCCAAAACTTATCTCGAATCTTCGTTTGCACGCAAAATGAGGCTAATCATTGTTGAAACCGAGAAATCGAAAAGGCCAAAACCAAAACTTTTTGCACAATCCTCTAGATCTTGATTTTCTAGGATTTTTCCCAAATTATTCCAGCCACTCATGCGCTGCCGCAAGGCTGCCTACGCTTCCTCACTCGCGGCTGCAAGCTGGCGCGTGTGATACACGTGCCAGTCATCTTCCTCAAGCAACTTCTGGTGAGTTCCAATCTGCCCTAATTTTTTCACGATTTCTCCTTCGTTGTGCTCGTCGCAAGGCTACCCACGTGCCCTTACTCGCGGCTGCAAGCTAGCGTGTGTGATACACGCGTCGGTCATCTTTCTCACGTAACTTCTAGCGAGTTCCAATATGCCCTGGTTTTTTTGCGATTTCTCCTTCGTTGAGCTCTGTTTTGCCTCTCGTTTGATCCTACCCCTTCATCTCTTCATCTTCTATAGGATTATAATTTCAAATCGGTAGATTGGAGCCATTTTTTGACTGCTCAACTCAATTTTCAGGCGAAGCTCGATTTTCTGTCGAAGCTTCATAACTTCCTCATCTTTCAACGAAAAATGGCTCAAGGTTTCCAAAAATACTCCTCTGGACATGGGAAACAAAAGCCCCTTATCCGCTTCCCTCAATTTATTTCCAAACTCTCTGATCTGAGAGTTTAATTTTCTTCATCTTTTTGGTATATCTGAATACCTCTATTTATAGGCAATTTCGAGTCTCTAAATGCTCGTTCCCGACCAACCCAAAGCCCTTAGAGCTTCTACCTGCTTTAGATCAACTTAAAAGCATCAAAATTCAACCACAAAACAAGATTTCAAAGCTTCCAAAATTCAGCCTAAAACTTGGTCAGAAATCTTTAAATTCCAACTCCGACTATCCTCATAGCCAATGTTGGCCCAAACCCAACCCTAGAGCATGCCTGACCCATTTCCTCTAAACCCTATTGGTCAGTAGGCGCTAGTCGGCAACTAGAATTGGATGGTTGGCCATGGCTGGCTTGGCTCCTTTCTCAAATTTGAAATATTACATTTTGACCCCTCATTTTTTCATTTTGCATTTTGGTCTTTTCCTTGAAGTCTCTAAGCTTCCTAATAGTTCCATTATGACCCTTAAGTTCTAAAACTTCCATTTCATTCTAGAAGATTCCGAAAAAACATCATTTTGACTTTCTTCTAACAATTTTGAGAAATTACACTTGGGCCCGAATCTTTATTTTGGCTGTAAACCCTTTTGTTTCTTCTTGAAACTACTAAAGGATTGTTATACATACCAATTATAAACCTTCTCAGGGTTCTATTGACTTCTCGAAAATCCCCTACGATTATTCAATTTTTCAACTTAAATCAAAGTTGTATTTTAGTTGTACCGAAAATCGTTTCTGATATAATTTATTTCGATGCCATAAATAGAGGTGTCAAAAGGGCCGAGCAGCTCACAGGCCGCCCGGCCCAACCTATCACTGTTCAAACGGGCCAGGCCAAAGAATTTGGGCCCACGGTTCGTGGCCCATTGGGCCCAACCTATTGGGACCCTATGGGCCAGGCCCATGAGGCCCTTATGGGCCCAGTCAGTTAGGCCTTTATGAGCTGACCGATTAAGCCCACAAATTTGCACTTTGCATGTTGCTTTGCTTGTGAGTTGACATAAAGGCAAAACATGTCACAAGTCTTGTGACAACTCATTATGTCTTTATAAATTTTGCAATTTGCATGTGTTTCATTGTTTTGCTTGTGAGTTAACAACTTGACATAAAGACAAAGCATGTCACAAGTCTTGTGACAACTCATTTGAAATTGAAATTGAATATTAACCCATAAGGGCTACCTGACAATTGTTCCCTATCTTTCTGTCACAATGTTTGAAATTTTGAGGGCTGACAGATATAACTTGACAAGGCTGAGTCAGGCTGTCACCCACGTTTGTTAAGATGCCTGACAAATGTTCCCTAACCTTTCTGTCACAACGTTTGAAAATTTGAAATTCACCGAAGTTCGAATTTTTCCTAACATTTGAATTTGAAATTTAAATTTGAAAGTCCCCTGATTGTCTATAAATAGTAGAACAAATATGAGTTATTTTCATTTGCTTTTGAATTCCATGCAATTTTGTTGTTCAATTGTTCTTGAGTTTTCACTTCTTAATTCTTATTTATTTTTACCTTTCTATTTTATAAGTTTTATCCATTCACCATTTAGATATTATTCTTATCAATAATAATGTCTTTCCTTCGTCGCTCAAAATCCACCTGTTTTTCTCGTGGGACTCCTTTTGGTTCATGGATCCACCACAGTTTAGAACATCTAACCCCATAATCTGTCCACCTCATCGTCCTCAGCCCCAACCCCCGGTGGATTTCATTCATGATTTATATAACACAAATTATGCAGATCAGGATGAAACACTTCCACCTGATTCACTAGAAAAAGATGACAACATCAACTTTGCTGGGGCTACTGATTTTCCACCCTCACCAACACCCAGAGAGAACGAAGAAGATGATGCAAGTCTGTCAAATGTAAGAGTTGTTTGGAAAAGACAGCGGATAAGTGCTGTTTGGAACTATTATGAAATAGTTCAGGTTGAAAACGAGGGTGAAAGGGCCCAATATAAGGTATGCAAAAAACGTTTTGTGTGCGGCGATGGAATAGGTCATCTAAAAATGAACGCGACAAAGCATGAGGAGGCAATGGCTTGTAGTGAAAAAGGTAGTACACAAACTCAAATAAATCTTTTAGGTAATATTTATCGCTATAATTCAGAATTAGACAAGGAGTGTTTAGTTAAAATGATAATTAAATCAGAATGCACTTTTTTGTTTGCACAAGATCCCGTTTTTAAGTGATATTGTAAAACTGTACACAATTCACAGTCTAGAAGTTTCTATAGGAACACTATTAGAAATGAAACAATGAGATTATTTTTAATATATAAAGATAATCTAAAAAATGTATTTAATCAACTTACTAGTAAAATCTCACTTACGTCTGACATATGGTATGACAAACTAACAAATAATCATTATTTATGTGTGACAGCCCATTGGATAGATGACATGTGGGCTATTCAAAAAAGAATAATTACTTTTAAAGAACTTGTAGCAGCACACAGTGGAAACTACATAGCTCAAGCGATTTCATAGTCCGTATTAGATTATAATATTTTGAAAAAATTATTTATTATTTCTTTTGATAATGCTAGTAATAATAATGCCGCAGTGGAACGATTAAAACTTTCTGTGCCCTTAATTTTAGGGAAAAAATTGTTTCACAATAGATGTACATGTCATATTTTAAATCTATATGTTCAAGATGGTTTTCGTGTAGGTTCAGAGTCATTAGAAAAAGTAAAAAGTTGTTTAAAATTCATACGCACTAATGCGTCTAGACTTAGAGAATGGAAACAATTAGTTCATGCTTATGAACTACCCTATAAAAAATTTCCAAAAGACATTGAAACTAGATGGAACTCAACATTTTTGTTATTACAAATGATAACATCATATAGAGAACTTTTAACAATGTTTTGGAATAAAGAAATGCTCCCATCTCATCACATAACTGAACTTGATTGGAATTTGTTAGATATACTTATTTTTATATTAGAACAATTTTATCATGCTACAGTTACATTTTCTGGTTGTAAATACCCAACAACTCACCTTTTTTTAAGAGAAATATATAGTATAGTAAATTGTTTCAATGAATATAGAGAACATCAAAGTTACATGCCATTTCTTGACCCAATAGAAGCAAAATTTAGGAAATATTGGACGCAAATTCCACCACTTTATCTAATAGCTAGTATGTTAGATCCCACACAAAAGTGGAATGTTGTAGATGGTTTTTTAGATTTTTATGGCAATGCTATGAATATTGATACAGATGATACAAAATATGAAGTTAAACAATTAGTATATGAAATGTATAATTTGTATGAATTTCATTTTAAACCTAGACAACAAATTGAAGACTCATCAAAACAAACAAAATCCAAAGAAAATTTAAAATTTGAATTTTCAAAATTTTTGAGAAGTAAACTATAAAAAAAAAATAACTACAACGTCAAGTAGTGCATTTAATGAATTAGACTTTTATTTAAATAGAGATATGCAATTTTCTAATGATGAAATAAATAATTTTGATGTTTTGGCCTGGTGGCACCTAAACCAACACACATATCCTATTTTGGCTGCCATGGCCCCTGATGTACCAACTCCTCCGGTGTCCACAGTACCATCGGAGTCTGCTGTCTTTGCAGGTAACAGCATGTTAGATCCAAAAAGATCAAGATTATCATCAAAAATATTAGAAATGTGTGTTTGTTTTAAAGATTGGCCCAATGTGGAGTTCGAACAACAAGGGATCGAGTTAGTAGATAAATCAAGTGAAGATAATGTTGATAACTAGCTAAAGCCATTTTACCTTTGCAATTTTGTACTATTTTCTTTTATTTAATCGAAAAGATGTAAAAATTTAATTTAATTATTGTACTCCCTCATCAATCAGTATTGGCAATCGCCATTTGAGTTATGAGAGTTTTTTGCTAGCCACAAGATAATGATCTTGCTGCAGCAATGAATTTAAAAATTTCCTACCTCTAAAAAGAGACTAGGATTATTAGAGATGGTTGCTAACTCATGTAAAAAAGGTAAAAAAATTATTTTATTGAACTTCTTCAAGTGATGTGTAACACCCCACTTTCTTAGGTGTGTTATAACTAGGACAATTTGGGGATAATATATATATTTTTTTCAACTAAATGTTAAATCGCATTGACTAGCAACCCAAAATTTCATTCATTTCGAAGGTAGTCCTCAAAACATTACATGCGGAAGCTAAAGATCGAACCTAACATTACAATAACCATAACTTTGATAATACATCAATGTCTTTCAAGTGTCACATGTCAAGCAACAGAACTTAAATACATTAATTTAAACATCATAATCATACTTCATCGGGCAAATGCAAAGTGCCATCACATGCTTCGTCAGTACCTGGTTCTGCTACAACGACATCTGGAACATTTGAATATTCCAGGGGCAAAAGCCCAAGTTAGATGATGAATCATCTGAATGAGTGAAATGAAAATCATAATTTTTGTGCATGAATGTAAGATGCAACGTGTCCTCGTTTCTTATTTCATTCCCGTGAATCGACCGTACCTTATGCTACCCCCATTACTACGGCTTCCTTTTCTTGCCGAGGTCAATGGTGTAGTGGTACCAGTCCGCATTCTCATTTGCACCTTAATGTTACCCTTCATTGCTACGGCTTTCTTCCCATGCCGAGGTCAATGGGTGCAACAGTGCCATCATGAACTCATGCATGATCAATAATGTCGACATGGATGTATGCATATCTCATCATAGCATGCAAATGCAACTACATGGCATTCTCACTTCAAAGCATGACAACATGATCAAATTTATTTAATTTACATCAAAACAATTTTCATGACGGAACGTTCACAATCAACTTTAGGAAAACTCTCACATAAATCAAGTTTTTGGAACACAATCCACTTGCTCATGTTAAACCATGTTTTCCTTAATAGGATACTCGCATAAAACTAGGTCATAGGTTGGTATACTCACTCACCTTTGACAAATTTGATGATCCTCGAATCACGTGTTTTACCTCGATTTGCGTGCAAATCCTCGAAATTTGAACCGACACTCAAATTCAACCCTTAATGCACCCTAGACATCATATTAAATCCATAAATATCAAAACCAATTTTTGTCACATTTTTCTCGCATTTTTCCTTTGATTTTTCTCAACCTTTCTTCACTAAAATTCTAAAATAAATACCTAACTCCAATTTCTTCCAAATCTTTTTGCATAACAATTCTTAAAATAATTTTCTAAAAAAATATAAAAAAATTTTGGAAGAAACCTGATGCGCATGCGCCCTCACGCGTGAGGCGCATGGACTGCGAGTGGGATGACGCGCGTGGAGCCCACGCTCTGTGCGTCTTCTCCGGCGACGGCACACCAGAGATCGGGGATTTCTAGCCTGACTTGATCTCCTTCCTCAGTCGATCCCAATGGCCTATTTGGAAGCTCGAAAGGAAGCTCGGAGATGCCTCAATCGAAGCCTCGAAGTCTCGGCCGACACCACCACCTCCTTCTCCGACGACCGCTCGAAACCTCACCAAACGCAGGCGAAAACCCTCCAATTTCTCCAGAATCGATCCTCACCCTCACTAAAGAAAAATCCCTCTATTAGCTATGCTCGATTCGGCCTCTATCATACCCGATTGCAACTTAAATTTTTGCAAACCCTCGGTCATTTCTTCTCTTTTATAGCTCAAAACTGAGCCTCGAAATTGCCCATGGCCACTCACCCGATGCCCTCACGCCTCATCCTTCCATTGGGCGACCTCAAAGGTGCTTGGCCGTCTCTCTAACGACCCATTTACAGGCGCTACAAACTTAGCCGCCCATGCCCGAATTTTTCAAAATTTTGGCCTCCTCGCATGCTCGATGGCAGGTCTAATTGATGCTCAAGCTTCCCTAAACCACTTCCTCGAAATCCCCAGGGTCAGAGGCGCCGAGGGATGGTCGTCCAGAGCTGTTGTCCGCCATGGCAGCTTCAACTTTTCCAAATTTGTACTTTGGCCCCTTCTAGTTTTGAAATTTTTCATTTTTGGCCTTTCTCACAAGCCCCTGAGGTTTTCCTTGCTTCCACTAAGACCCTAAGGTCCCAAGATTGACAATTGCGCTTCAAACATTTAGAAAAAATGACGTTTAAACCTCTCTCGGGCATTTTCAGAAAACTACGCTTAGGCCCGATTGACTTATTTCATCGAAACTCTTCTTGTTACCACTCGAAAACACTGAAGGGTTACTCTATATGAAAAATTGAGGCCCTCTCAGGGTTCCGTTATCTTTTCGGAAGCTTCCTCTGACGATTCGATTTTATCAGCCCGGACTGAAACTGTACTGAAAACTATCTCTAATCCGATTTCTTTCAGCACTAAAAATTTTATTTTGACTTGAGAATCAATGATGTGATCTTGCTTTCAATCTTTAAAGCTTTGGGATACTCCCTCCGATTGATTCGGCTAATTTCTACTAAAAGTCTGTTATGTAAGGCCTTAAATTAACTCGTTCTAATGGCGCGAATTATGAAACATTCGCCTCTTTCATTTATTTCAACAACGGGGTTTTACATGATGGCTTGAAGAAAGAGGAGTAGGCTATTTGTTTACCAAATGGTTCGAACCTCTACAAATTGCAGTGTCTCTTACTCATTTATTTTTTTAATTATGTTATTTTTTATTAATTATTGATATTGGATGCTAAAAAATTTACATTTCGCAATATATATAAATAATAACCATCAATATATTTAAAATTTTGAAGGAAAATTTTTTATATATTTAAATTATAAAGAAACATTCTTCTTTTTATATGTGTATTATTTTTCATATCAATTCATAAGAAAATTTATAAGGCATATAGAATTTTGAAATATAAAATGATGAAATAATATTTAAAATTTAAGATAGAAAATTGTCTAAAAAGAAAAAAATTAGTTTTTATATATGCATTATTTTGATATTTATATATGTATATATTATATGCATTATTTTTAAAAAAAATATTTTTTTAAAAAAAAGGAAAAAGGGGTCGGGCCCGGCCTGCTAGGCCTTGTGGGCTAAGGGCCCTGCCTGGCCCTTTAGCCTACAGGCTGGCCCGGCCCGACCCTATCCATGGCAAAGTAGTAAAAGGGTCGGCCCAGCCTGTTTAAAAAGCCCGTGGGCCGATTCGGGCCGGCCCTTTTGACATTTCTAGCCATAAATCATATCTCGAAATATTCGTCAATACCATATTAATTTTCTTAGACATCTCGACTTCAGGGCACTCCCTGTAGTCGATTCGATCATTCATAACGGTTAAAAATTACCTTTATAACCTCAATTTATCTGAAATTTTCATTTTTGCCCCCAAGATAATTTACTATTGAGTTCTTTTAAAATTCTAGGGTATTATAGATGGGCTCATTGACCATGGTTGCCGACGGTTGGGGGCCGAGGAACCCCCGAACCTTAGTCCCTGACCCCCAACCGTTCTCCTTAACTATGGAATAGAAATGAAGGCCTGCCTTAGTCCTCATTTCCCAAAAAAAGGCTTCGTTTCTGGCAACTCAGATGGATTTCCATAGTCATGGGCACTACAAGTATTCGTGAAGAACAACTCTGTTAACTTATTCATCCTTTCAATGGAATTATATTTCTTTTCTAAAATAAAAACGGTCAACCTTACCCTATTAAGTCATAAATTTGCTTTAGTATTTATCTTTTAGGGCTTTTAGAACCCAGAAATAAATGTCTATCATGAGGAGTACAACTAGACAAGTTATGGGAAAGAAAGTGGTTTAATTTGGATGGAAATTAAATTATATAATTAATTAAAGAAATTGATAGTATAAGCAAAATCATTAAGGCTATTCCTCACCTTGTGGCCTGAAGACTCAAACCAAGTCCAGCTGATGGAACAAAAACAGCTTGGAGAGACCATTGGATCTCCAGGGAAGGTTGTTTCATCTGACACTTCATGTAGCTTTGATAGTTTGGAGTGGCCATTAACCAAACTTTTGTAGTGTTTGAGTTGTTGTTGTGTTTAGAAAGCAGTCTCCCTGTATCTTTAATTAGATGCTCAATCGACTTGTACCTGACTCCTGTTTTTTCTTTAACTGTCCATTTTAGATCTCTTGTATAGATCATCACTCCCATAATTCCCCATGATGTAAGAGAATAGTTAGGGGTCAGGAACCAAGGTTCGGGGGTTCCCCGACCCCCAACAACTAGCGTCCATGGTCGAGGAGCCCAGGGATCCTAGCCATGGCTGCGGCCATGGCCTCCGGTGGGGAACCTTGGGCTCCTCAACCCAACGGCTGGGTTCCCGAGCCTAGCCTCCCTATGGTCGCGGTTGAGAAGCCTAGATGTGGCGACAACCATGGTTGGATGTGTTATGTGTGTGTGTGTGTGTGTATATGTGTGGTGACATGGCAGTGCTGATAAGAATAATAGACGTGACATGACAGTGCTGACGAGGCAAATTTAACGCCTATTTTAAGGACTGTTAAGTTAGAGATGAAAAGTGTATAAATTAATTTGATCCGGTGATGAATAGTAAGTACTTTTTAGTAAAGGTCCTTAAAGTCGTTTTTTTTATTAGTCCAGGGATGAAAAAATGCATTAAGCCTTATCCACAATGTCATGTGGTTAGTCATTTGTATCACATTCAATATGTTGTTCTCCAACAACTACCTAAGAGTTTACTAGGGACATTCCCATGTCATATAGTATGTGACTTACCACCCTTACCATCAGTAACTCATACTGATGAAGGTAATAAACTCTATGTCAATCCATACTCGACTAATCAGAATCTCTATCCAATTAATCTAAAGATCAGGAATAATTTAAGAAGTCTTATCACCAAAGAACATTGTTGCATAGTCTTAACACCTTAAGAATAAGACTCTTAATATAGGAGATCTAAGGACTTATTTATATAACAAATTAGAGAGTTTAAGAATAAAGATAAACTTGTCTTTTATTAATATATATAAAAATTTAATAAATTTATTTATTACAAACCCATTAAATATTATCTAAATTTGGCATTAGGGTGCATAACACTAATAAAAATATCACCAAGTTCATGGTTAGGTGGACAATAATTACATTTACTGAAATATCTTATATGCCTGCTAAAATTTATATAACCATGCATGGTTTCAAATAAAATTTAATTATTTTAAAATCTCCAACAAATATAAATATAAATATTCGAGTCCCTTATGCCAACTCAAACTCAAATTTTGTATTTGATGTGTACCCTCAGGGTAAAGTGTACTGTATTAGTTATAATGATAAAAAAATTGATTATTTTATTTAGTTTCAATTTTTTTGTAAAATCTAGTTAATTATGTTTAGATGTCAAATTACTCACAAAATTCGGTTAGTTAAGTTCAATTTTACTGTTAACTTTAAAATTAAAAAATAAAGTTAATAATTTTAACAATAAATTAATTAATAGTCAAATCTATAATTTAATCTCTATAGTTTAATTTTTTTTTATGTGATAATTCAAATTTTTTATTATTTTGAGTACACCCATAAACTATGCATGTTCAAGTTAATTGCACACCTCGCCAGAATTAAATTATAGTATGCAATATACACATACTGAAATAACCAAATTTTCCCTTTATCATCTATAACCCATTTCCAATAAATCCTCATTGTCGACCACGATTTCTACCATAACTTCTTCCTTCAGTGCAGAAGATGGAAAGGAAAATGGGTTAAGATGAAAGGGGTGAGGGATTAACGGATATAAGGGTTGAAAACAAGGTTGGGTGGGTGGTGTGGCAAGACAAGAACCAACTGGGGATAAGGGTGTTCACGATGCAATTTGGACGGTTTAAGCCATTTTTAATAGTGGCTAGAAAAAAAACCACGACAATAGAATTTGTAGAGAGGGAAAGCTAGAGTCGAGGCAGAGCGAGGTTGAAAAGTAGCAGGAGTCTATTGGTAGAGACAAGCGTCGGGTAGCTTCGATCTTTGATGTACTGACTGGGGTCATAGACGGACCTCTGAGGATGCCTTCGACATTGCTCGGGACTGATCTCCTGGGGCATCTTCGACATCGCTTGGGATTGGCCTCTTGGTGTGCTCCGAACATATCTGCACCCATAAGCACAAGTTAAAAGGCTCGCGGGGATTCCTCACCGGCGTATGCCCTTCAATGCTTAAGTCAGTACCTTTAGGAGAGCAGTTCAATAGACAAGTAAAGCATGCTATTACTAAATATGTAATAGTGATACCTTTTCCGGCGAGAGTAGGTCAGCCCTGATACTGTCATAGGATACCGGGGATAGGCTTATACGTCAATAGCACTCGAATGGGCTTGAGAAGAATCCGCTTGGAAGACCGGATTGCCTAGAGTGTCCTCCAGAAGAAGATGGGCCTCATGGCGAGCTGTCGAAGTAGGGTCTTGGCCCCTAAGGGACTTCCTAGGCACAACTCCGGGCTTGGTGAGATGCCTTCAAACACTATATATTTAGCTTTACGCACAGCTCATTGTGTATATCATATAAGCATTGTATTTATTACATCATGAGCATGGTGCAATATCTATATGAGGCTACATTATAAGGGCGTGGGGCTCCATGGCACCATATCACAACACATAGGCCCATTTACTTGGTTGTTGCCCCCCACATGACTTTCTATTATACACATATATGCATACATATAAACATAATACATAACATGAACCATTAAACCATACCCTCGGCCAAAAACCATACGTAAGCCACATATATATAGATATATATATACATATTTATATATAGAGAAAGAAACAAAGAGAGAGAGAAAAAGCCTCTCGAGAAGAAGCCTTCCTGAGAGCAGCAAGCTGCCTTGTAGAAACGACTTCCCAAGAGCATCAGGCTGCCTCTGAGAGGCAGCTTCCCGAGAGCTATCGGCCACTTCCGAGAGGAGAATCCCCGAGAGCTAGACTCGTCGAGAGAGGAAACATAGCCGAGGGGGACTGTGGAGAGGAGAGAGGTGGCGATGGCCGAGAGGCTCGCAGAGGGGCTTTCCGCACAAACTCATCGCCAAAAGACATGTAGACAGTGGTGACTCTGCCGAGAGGAAGCACGTCCACTTGCTAAGGGGAACGCAACTCTCTCCGAGAAAGATGCTACCATCGCTGAGAGAAACAAAGCTCTTCAAGAGAGATGTTGACCTTCTTCGGGAGCTGCCAAGAGGAAGAAATCTTCTCCGAGATAGGAAGTTCTCTCTCGGAGAGAGAATGGCAGAGAGCCATTTTAGGAGCTGTTGGGACCTCGAGAAGACGCCAAAAGATCCCTCCCTATCTTCTTGCTTTTGTCTTTTTCTTTTACATAGGGCATTTTGCTGAGAGGGAGCACGCAGGAAGATACTGGCCTTCTTGAAAGAAGCTGCCTAGCGAAGCCTCTCCGAGAGGCTTTGAACCTCTTGGAGAGAAGCCGCCGTGAGGTAGCCTCTCGGAGAAACGCTACCAGGAGAGAGAGCGCACAAGAGGGAGAAGAAAGCTTGAATAGTGGCCTCCTTGCTTTTGTCTTCTTCTGCTTTTATACTCCTTGGGCTTTTCCTTTATTACACATTTGGATTACTATTTTATTACACTTTCTCCCCCTCTAAGTTTGGATATTCACCTAATGACCATTACCACTAATCTTTTGGCCGTTTGACTACGGCTTCTTCTTGGGAAACGCGGCATGGCTCGAGACCACTCTTGGGGCTTGCTTGCCTAGGTCTAATGACCAAAATACTCCTAGGTGACTAATGACCAAAATGCCCTCAGGTAGACGCTCGAAAATTCTATGGCACAACAAAAAGCTAACTCGAAAGTTACTATTGATAATTGGATGGTAAGAACATCTCGAGCAATCTGTAATAAAGTATGGTACTTTTATGAAGTTACCTTCCACCATGCCAATATATCAAAAGTCTTATTTCTTATATCATCATTAGATTCAGCTAGGTACCTTTCAAGCTCATTTTTCATTTCAAAAGCATTATCTTTAATACATTTTTTCTTAAAATCATATTCAAACATGTTAACAACATCATCATCATCAGAATCCACTACTGAAAACTTTTGTTCAGAAGTTGTCCCTCCTTGTTTATATTTTAGTGATTGTCCATTTGAGTCATTTACTGCATAAAAATGCACCAACTTCCCTAGAGTGCTCTTGATAGAATCCATTATGGTTTTACTTCATCTTCAGAATAGAGTGTGTGCAAACAAAATGCCACATATTTCATCTTATACCTAGGATCAAGCACAACCACCGCATAAAGAAGCATATTCTTTTTTAATGTTGCTCCAATACTTATCAAATTTTATCTTTATGCTAGAAACCATATCTTTTAAGATTGATTCATAAGATGAACTCCATTTGATTAGTCTCCCAAGCAAGCACTAAACTTAAGGGTAACATCATAAAAAGTCTTCAAGAACTTACAAAATGTTACACAATTCTTCCAGTCTTTAGAATTTGGTGGCCCAATAGGCCTTTTTGCCATTTTTATCATCTTTACACAAATATTGCAAATAGAGCAAATCCTCTTCTTCCAACAATTTAAAAGTATCAACAAATCTCAGTGCATACTCCAACATTAAATAAGTGGAGTTCCATCTTGTTAGCACATCCAAGCACACAAGAGCATTTTATTGTTTACAAGTATTCTTTCCACAACTTTTGAATCTTGCCAATCTTAAAGGAGAAACTCTAACATATCTAACTACATTACGTACAACCATAAGAGAGAAATCCAATTCTTTTAAGTCATCACCTACTTCTAAGTTTAGAATATGAGTCGAACACCTCACATGTAAGAATTCCCCATCACAAATAACACTCTTCCAAATCTACAATGTTTTCTTCATATGTGTAATAACGTCATTGTTAGAAGCAACATTGTTAACTGTGATTGTGAATACCTTCTCAATACCCCATTATTTGAAACATGCCTCAATTGCTTTATTGATTATCTCTCCCTTATGATTTGAAATTTGACAAAAGTTTAAGATTTTTTTTTACGTTTTTCATTTAGAATCTATAAAATGAGTTGTAAGCACCATATAATTGACATTTTGAATGAAATTTTATGTGTCATTGGTAAAGGAGACTCTTTGTGAATTCTTAACAAAAAAATGACTTCAACTTTTTATTCCCATCTTTGTAAAGACTAATTATGTCCTTAGCAATTGTAATGCATGTAGTACCATAGAATAAGGACAAACTAAGACATGTAGTACCACAAAATAATCTAAAACTTTCTTACTCCACAAACCTAAATGGAAATTCATCAATGACAAATCATTTTGGCACATGCAATCCTACAAGCTGCCTGACTAAATCCCATAGCTAGAAGATTACTATCTACAACACTTTCATCCTCATTGTCATTATTCTTTTGAAAACGTAAAATCTTTTACTTCTTATCTTCTAATCTGTAAGGATTTTTCTTACATTGATTGTTTACATGGTTTCAAAGAGTACTTGTCCCATTTTTTCTACTATCACTTGCATAATCTTTACCACAATAGTTGCACCCAACTCTAAGGTCAGAAGGGTCATCCTCATTTTTTGTAAAATGATCTCATACTTCAAATAGTTGTCTAGTTTTTTTTTTCACAACTTTGGTCTTATATTTAGGAGGCATTGGAGGTTTAGAACCACTACTTTAATCAAGGGTATTGTTCATTTGATTGAGGTTTCTCACAGATGAATCGATGTTACTATCTTCTTCCATTTAACAATCACAACATTGAAAACATATTTACATACCACACAAACACAACAACACTAAAATAATTGATGCTATAGAGAGAGGCTTTTATCTAAATCTCAAGGAAAAAGACTACAAACGAAATGAGAGCCCAAGGGATGGGAGGAATTCATATGATTTTTCAGTCTTCTTTTTCAAGTCCTATAACAACTAGAGACTCCATATGACATCTCCATACATGTGCACATGGTTCTTAGGATACAAATGTTGAAGTGGACAACATAAACAAATTATGAATTAATAGTCCAAGAGCCCTAGGGGAGTGAATGACAACTAAAACTATATTCAGTTCCATTATTTTTTATGAAAAAAGATAATACAACAAATAAAGTAATGAAAGAAAGAATTACATGAACCTTCAAAGTAGAAAACATTTGATTGCAAAAATCAACCTTCTCTTAGAAGTAATGAAACATGACCTAAAACTTAGTTTTTTTATTAAGTAAATGATTTTGGTAGTAAATTATGATACCAAACTTAGTTCTCATTGTCAATTCACTCAATTCACACATAAAAACAAAAATTACCCTTATAAAAGTGAAAATAATTAAGAAATTTAATGAAAAAAAAACAGCAATCCAGATAAGAGGATACTTAACACTAACTGATTATTTTACTACCAAATCAATATTGGAGTTGCATTTCTCTTGCTATATGTTTGCATAAATCAAACATAACGAAAAAAAGATAAGAGAAACATGGCTCAAAAAGTTACCTTCAGCTCCAACGAAACTTCGACGAGACCCCAAACCTCTTGAGATTTGCCACCGTGGAAGGCGTCTTCGTCGAAACATCGATGAGAGACAGCAAAGTGGAGGAGGTAGTCTAAGAGATCTGGTCGACTTTGAAAGAAAATGGCCAAAAGGAGGAATGGATGTCATCGGTCCAAGAGATCTAGTCGGCGAAGCGTCAATGATGTCGAAGAACTAGAAAGTAGAGACTGAAAGAAAAGAGCCAAGGGGAAGAATGGATGTCGTCAGTCTGGTGCGGCAGAGGCTGGGTAGAGAGGAAAAATGGAATATTAGGTTAGCTAGTTAGGGTTTTAATGTTTTATATTTTTTATTTTTTTTATTATTATACTACTCAAGCAGTTCGATTTTTAACTGAACCAATTTTTCTCAAACTACAAATCGCACGATCTGAGGTTTTCTCAAACCATGCCAAACTGTTCCCCTAAAAAAATTGCATGGTGTGGTGCAGTCAATTTTCACGGTTTAACAATTTTTTGAACACCCCTAGCCAACGACAAGGCATGAGAGGTGGGCAACACCGTCGCTTGATTCTGCTCTTAATTGTTCTAATTGCTTGTGTAAGAGCTATGTAGCTTCGTTGGAGAAAGATATGGAGCTAAAGAGACACTGCTAGGGATAGAGAGAGAAAGAGTTGATAAGACGCCATAGAAAACTCAACCGGAGAGATAAATGGAATTGAGGAGACGCCGAAAAGAGAAATGAGAGTTGAGGAGACGTCGTCAAAGAAAGAAATGGAGCAGATGAGACGGCGAAGAGAAAGATGAGACATTGAAGGAGACACCACTAAAGAGAGATGGGGAGTTGAGAACATGATGCCGAAAGAGAATGGGGGAGCTAAGGAGATGAAGTTGAAAGAGAATAGGGGAGCTGAGGAGATGTTGTCGAAGGAAAAAGCTTGAGTTGAGGTGACGTTAGAGAAATAGGAGACGCCAAAAATAGAAATTTCTTTTAAATTTTTACAACCTTCTACCACATGTGACGCGACGCTCTCTCATTAGTTCATGAAGTAAGTTTTTATTTATGTCACACTGTTAGCAAGTGCGTATTACTTATGCGTCAGTTGTCACGCTAGTGAGATGTGTAATTGATTTAAAAATATAATTAAAATAAAAAAAAATTAAGTTACCATACCAAAAAAATTTAAAATAGAAAGGTTAAATTATGAATTGGTTTAATGCATTTTTTCGTCTCTGAACTAATGAAAAAAATGACTTTAAGGACTTCTACTAAATAGTGCTCATTATTCATTCCTAGATCAAATTAATTTATATATTTTTCATCCCTAACTTAACAGTCGTTAAAAGAGGCATTAAATTTACCTTGTCAGCTCTGCCACATCACGCCTATTATCCTTGTTAGCGCTATCACGTCACCAAATATACACACACACACACATATATATACACACACACAACACACCCAGCCATGGTCGCCGCCACAGTTGGGCTTCTCGACCATGGCCATGGGGAGGCTGGGGGTCGTGGAACCCAAGGTTCCTCGTCACACACACACACACACACATATATATATATACACACACACAACACACCCAGCCATGGTCGCCGCCACAACTGGGCTTCTCGACCATGGCCATAGGGAGGCTGAGGGTCGTGGAACCCAAGGTTCCTCATCGGGGGCCATAGCTGGGCTCCCCGACCATGGCCGTCAGTTGTTGGGGGTCAAAGAACCCCCGAACCTTGATCCCTGACCCCCAATCATTCTCCTTAACTATGGAATAGAAAGGAAGGCCTGCCTTGATCCTCATTTTCGGAAAAAGGCTTCATTTTCGGCAATTCAAATGGTTTTTCATAGTCATGGGCACTACAAGTATTTGTGAAGAACAACTCTGTTAACTTATTCATCCTTTCAGTGGAATTATATTTCTTTTCTAAAATAAAAACGGTCAACCTCACCCTATTAAGTCATAAATTTGCTTTAGTATTTATCTTTTAGGGCTTTTAGAACCCAGAAATAATTGTCTACCAGGAGGAGTATAACAAGTTATAGAAAAGAAAATGGTTTAATTTGCATGAAAATTAAATTATATAATTAATTAAAGAAACTGGTATAAGCAAAATAATTAAGGCTACTCCTCACCTTGTGGCCTGAAGACTCAAACCAAGTCCAGTTGATGGAACAGAAATAGCTTAGAGAGACCATTGAATCTCCAGGGAAGATTGCTTCATTTGACACTTCATGTAGGTTTGATAGTTTGCAGTGGCCATTAACCAAACTTTTATAGTGTTTGAGTTGTTATTGTGTTCAGAAAGCAGTCTCCCTATATCTTCAATTCGATGATCAACCGGGTTGTACCCAGCTCTTCTTTCTTCTTCAACTGTCCATTTCAGATCTCTTCTATAGATCATCACTCTCCTAATTCCCCCTGATGCAAGAGAACGGCTGGAGGTGGGGAACCAACGTTCGGGGATTCCCCGACCCCCAACAGCCAGCATCCATGGTTGGGGAGCCCAGCCATGGCTACGACCATGGCCCCCGGCAAGGAACCTTGGGTTCCCCGAACCCCACTCGCCAGACCACTGGGTCAGGGAACCTAGCCTCCCCATGGTCGCGATTGGGGAGCTCAGTTGTGACGGCGGCCATGGCTGGGTGTGTTGTGTGTGTGTGTGTATATATATGTGATGATGATAGTGTTGATAAGAATAATAAACGTGATATGACAGTACTGACGAGACAAATTTAACGATTTTTTTAACAACTGTTTAAGTTAGAGATAAAAAATCTATAAATTAATTTAATTGAGGGATGAATAGTGAGTACCTTTTTAGTGGAGGTTCTTAAAGTCATTTTTTTTATTAGTCTAGGAACAAAAATATGCATTTAAGCCTTATGAATTTGGGCACACATTAACTGTGTTGAGCATGCATGCATGATGATTTTCCGTAATTTGTGTGATGAGATGAGATTACGAAATATCGGGGCACGGAACCCTCATTTGACTACGTGCATCGATTTAAGAAGAAACAAAATCAGCTTCCAAAATGCGCTCTCTCTCTCTCTCTCTATATATATAAAATATAATTTTAAAATACAAGATCGAGAGCACAACAAGCTGTTCCTAGTTAGCAGCAAAAGGCTTTGGAGCTTTGCTCCAAATTGTCGGCCATGGCCGACCTTAGACTCGACAGAGTGGCTCCCCTTCCCCAAAATCTGTGTTTTGCAAGTTTCCCTGGCGACGAAATTAAACCCATGCCCATGCATGTTTCATGGACCTGCCCGCAGACGCTTGTTCTTGTTGTGTATGGGTCGTCGTCTTCTGACGTGGGAATAATCCATCGTGAAAAACTCCGACGAGCCCGCCCCCATCTCCGACCACTCTCGCCATGTTCCCACTCTTGCTTGGACTCTGCTTTCTTCCTCATTATGCTTCCCTGAACATGTCAAACATATAATGTGACTTTTAACCTAAACGAATGAACAGAATCATTAAAATCACAGCTGATATTATGGTGATCCTTGCCATCTTCCAAAGTTGTTTTTTTTAGATAAGTGACACGAAAGAGTCAGAGATGAGCACCTGAGAGATCTGCCTTCTGGTGTTTGTATGGCATCAACTCTTCAACACCATCCATTTTTGCCTGTAAAAAATTATACCAAAATCAAGATGAAGAGGCTGCATAACTAGAAGAACAACATATTTAAGTTTTTATCTCACGTTTTCACTATGTGTAGAGTTTGTTATATAAATTTTAGCTTGTTGGTCTAGCCTTCCCGTTACATATTGACAAATTTGTTGTGTTGACTAATGACTGCATAAGGCAACGCCAGAATCGGAAGTGAATTGTACTCACAGTCGCCAACTCTTCAGTGAGTCTGAGCCTCTTTGGAAGGGCTTGAGCCTCTGGGACGTCAAATTGTTGAGAGGAACAGAGAGGGAGGAGAGCCGAAAGACAGAGACATAGTGTAGTGATAACTACGAGCTCCATTGTTGGCTTCAATTAGATGCCTGGAAGAAGGATTTTGGTTTGCAATTTATATAGGAATTATACGGGGAATTAAAGGCTGAACAGAAGCAAGAGAGGAGGGAGAGGCATACACAAAGCACAAAATGGAGAGTTCCAAAACAGCAGCTGCAGCATCCATGCATATACATATATAATATAATTTATATATGCTTTTTAGGAGGCTTCACACCATTTGGGTTGGTTTTGTCACCTACCCAGGTAGGGCCAACGTCTTCTCCTTTTCTTGTTTAAAAACGATATCTTCATTCTGGACACATCTCCATCAGCTCAAAAATGCTTTATACTTGTTAGAGGAATAACAGTGGCTGAATCTGTATCCTTCTTTGTCCGCCAAAATGCTTAATTTGTGTTTGTTCCCAAAGTTCAGAATACAAAATTTGAAAATAGTTACCAAATGACTTTTTGTTTTTGTTTTTGTTTTCACTTTTCATCTAACAAAAATCTGAAAATGAAACATGAGAAGGAATACATAGAAAATTAAAGTGGCAACAAAATCGAACGGATGCGAGCGCTTGCGGTTTGGATGTTTTTGTGTTTTGATTCTTGGAGTCGCAAAATGAGGTCAAAAAATACAGAGCCCTTCCACCCGTCCAGATGGAGCAAAGTCACATCCATTACTGCTCACTGAAAAGAAAACTAAAGCCTTCTGATGTAGAATGCACAAACAAGAGAGAACCAGAAAGGGCTAGTTATCCATTTTACAACGAGGCTAATACTGCAGCTAGTCTTCTTAACAAATAAATGAAGTTGATAGTATTGCTGAATTGATCAATGTAACTACAATGAACACATATGAGCACAAACAAGTAAATCAAGCTGAGAACAAAATTTGGAAACACCATTAAGATCTGAATCTGCACGCTTCATACCATAACTCAAGAGCATGACATTGTGACCCTAATGCACATGACACACTGGGCCAAAGAAAGATTGGGATGCATATATACGATACTCGGTGACAATAATGTAAAAATCTGAAGATGTATATATCTGTATCCTAGGAACCTATGTGAATTATATAGAAGCACTTAGAATCTACAGCAAAGAAGGCCCTGCCTCCAACCCCTATGCTTTCGGTATTGCCTTCTATCAGCTTTTGCCATTCTTACAGGGCTGCTGTTCCATTCAGATTGTAGTCTGCAGAACAGGAAAAACAATTATCAGACTGCTGGTCATGGCTTGGATTAGTGCATCTAGGAGAAAAATAACACTACTGAAACAAGTTTCTTCAGCATTACATGGGGAAGGCGAAGGATCTGGCACTAGTGGTGCTGCTATCTGAGCGGAGTGAAATACTACCAGAATTTGGAATTGACCCTGAAAAAGTGATTAGACCTGATCCAGGGCCTGCCATTGAGAAACTTGAATCGCCTTGACCATGTTGGACATCACTTCCAATAGAAAATCTCCCAGAAATGCCATCCTCAAGCCTAGTCTCACTGTCGCTCTTGAGGGTTCGTTCATGGTTAACATCATCAGGGTTCTCATGTCTCCCACCAGCTTGAGCTTTAGAAGAGTTGAAACCAAAACTGAGTGTTGAATTCTCCACTTTGCCATCATAAGATAAGCCATTGGCAGGTTTGCCTTTGTTTGATTCTTCAGGAGCTGAAACCATGGCACCACTTTCACACTTTGCTTCAGAACATGGAATCTATGATGAAATAATTGAATCGGTCAAACTCTCATCAATTCAGACTCAGATGAATCGTTATTAACAAAAATGTGAAAGGAGAGGACAAATTACACAAGTAGGGAACTGAAAAAAGGGCCTTCCCACTTGCTCATGTTTTCACAAACAAAGAAGAAACAAAGTAGACAAATATTATCAAGAAAAGAAAATCAAAGAACATATAAGGATCCTCCAATATTTGTTTTCTCCTTCGAGTTGTCCATCGAGCGGGTAATTACAGTGTTGCATCTAGGGTTGTTGAAATATAAGGTAAAAAATAGAAAAATCTACTGCAGAAGCATACGCTGCCTTCCTGTAGCTAATTCAATTCAAGCTATCTCAAATATACCATATCTCATGTACGGAAGGATATTTGCTAGTAGACACACACCTGAAAGGATCCCTGTTCATCTTCTTTGAGATCAGAGTCGGGAGACTCAATGGGGGTTTTAAGCAATTCTTGCTCATTGAAATTTTCTGAGAAAGGGAGGCTACTCATAGCAAATTTCTCTTTTGAGACATCATCCACTATCGTGTCAGTCACATTAGAATTTGCTTCAACTGTCTGCACAGGAGTGAGAGATCGACCATGAATATCACCATTGAATTGATTTCCCAATAGAATTTTACATGCGCCTGTAGTAGTCAATTCAGTTTCCACTTTTTCTTTCATCCCTGATTCATGAGCCTTGTTATGATCTTCTGATAATATCTTTGAGGCATCAAGTCTATCCAACTCAATATCCTCCCTTTCTTTTGTCATAGCAACATGTTTGTTCTCATTGGAAGGAAGGGTGATGCAAAGATCATTTTCAAGTTCACTTTCACCAGAAATCTTGTCTGTAGAATGCAGCCCCTCGTCAATGCAGATGTCCTTGACAACATGATAAGAATTCTCATTGTAGCAAACTATCAGCTCTGGTAGTTCACATTGCACAACCTTCTTGTCAGTGCACAGATCTGTGTTCTTCTCAGAAAACTCCATTTTTCCAGAAGGAATGGTACATGGAGCAGCAGAATCTTCCGATTCATTTTCATTTCTAACTTCATTCTCATTATTATTCCTTTCACTGCTTAAATGCTTCTCCTCAAATAATTCTATTCTGCAAGGAGTAATAGTGCACGGGATGACATAATCACTGGCTTCATTGTCATTGCCAGCAGACTCTTCCAAAAACACAGCACATTCAAGTTCTGGCTTATTCCAGGATCCATCTTTGTCATTTGTTTTGGATGCTAAAGGAACTGCATCATTCTCACAGTTGTTTAGATCATTTAAGACCCCATTCTGATTCTTGTTCATGATTCCCCCCAGCTCCCCTGCGTCCAAACCACTGTTGTTGTATTCAAATGGTTTAGAATCAAGCTTAGAGACAAGAGTTGAATGACAAAACAGAGGTTTGTTATCTGCAGGTACAATTAAATTCTCATTTCATGTAACATTTTAAAACTATAGAGAAACATAATCCAGACCATTCCCTCTCGAAATGCACAATAACTTATAGTCGAAGGTTCATAAAATTTTGAAGAGCATTGCACTTTGGCTTTCATTCAATCAAAGTAGCAACAAACTGAAAGTAGAATAATAAAGAAAATCCAATCTGAAAAGCTCTGGAATATTCAGTACCCTTGTATTTTATTCTCAATTGAAAGTGATGAACGAGTCTAGGACATCAAGTTCTCATTGTATCCAGAGAAACGAGGAAGACATATCTCAGATAGAAAGTTGTATAGACCTTAGAAAAATAATGTTCTTGTCCTCTCAGTCAGGACATAGAATAAACATCTACAAGACTAGAAAATCTGTAGCCCTTCCGCCCCTAATACATTGTCAAAACAAACTTTGTAGGAAAGAAAGCAGCAGCAGCATTACCAGGTTCCATGGTTTCCATTATGTGGAAGGGTTTGGAGAATCCGTAACAGTTGTGAAGCAAACATCCACTCCCTGGTGGATTTTACCAACTCAAAGAGCTTACCTATCATAATGAACATGGCTTAAAGTAAATAAGCAGTTTCCACACGTTCAAATTACCATTAAACAAATGGGAGAACAGTTTCTTTATTGGTGTGTGCAGTTACTCCGTTTCAGACAAGGAATGGGCATAGTTTTAGCACAGAGAAAGTGGCAAAACATATACATGTACAGAACTATATACCGAATGAGTACAAGCCTTCCAATGAGTGGCGAAGAAATGAAATATCTTACTTGCGGGGAAACTCATAAATTATCCAAGAACTTAAACAGTAGAAGAATCATCAATACAAGAGAAAGAAACCACCAAATCTAAAACAGAGAAATAGAAGCCTGACTCGCCTCAGAATGAGAAGACCCATTAACAAAGGTGCATCAATTTGGGAAATAAGTCAAACTCAGAGACCTTTACAAAGAAACCCAGTTCTATCGAAAGCTACTGCAAATTATTTAGCGACTTCAACAAAGTTAGTACAGCAGAAGGCCCATAATCTGCTTGCCATTATCATAAACAAAGTTGGAAATAAAACCTACTTATTCCCTGGTCTGAAGTGCAAGCCAATTGCAGATGTAGGATCAATTGGCCCATTATAACATATAGCCACCAACCCATAAATGTGGCCATACAAGGTCTGATGAAATGACCAGAAAAAAAATATATAATTAATAAACACTCTCCAAACAATCCCCTAAAAACAGTACGAGTTAATCATTCACATTTTAGCTTCAATTTGTTTATAGAAAAGGAAAAAGAGAACCACGAAAGTCAGACTTTACAACAACTGCCACAAACCCTGCAACCACTAAAGTATAACATAGCTTCTGCATCAAAAACCTAAGTGGCCTCCTTTTGCAGCAATCCCACCACCTCTCTTTTGTCTCTTAGCTCTCTCCAGATCTAACCCTTTTTTGTATCCATGGGTGACTTGTCAAATAGTTTAAAGGCCAGATCACATAATATAAGAGATCTTCAGCATAAGATCCCAACAATTTCACATCATCACAACCCCCCAAAAGTCCAAAAAAGTCCAAAAAGTAAGGGACAGTGGAAAAGGGTCTTTCATAAGAATTCACTAAACAACAATTGGAGTACCTGGTTAATTTGACGAATGAAAAATAACCCAGTACCTTATCGCTTCAGAAGGGACAATCAATTCACTTTTCCCTGCAGAACAATCAAAAACGACAGAAAATAGCACAAACATATGTTAAAGTTAATACAGACCCAAAAACTAAAATTATGATGATGAGGAAAAATAAAAAAAATATACAGTTTCAAACCGGATGCGTCACAGATCAATGGGTAACATTACAAAAAAGAGAGACTGGAGAGGGGTGCAACGGAAACTGGTGATGAAAAATAAGCTCACCAGGAAAAAGATGAGAAACATACCAGTTGATTTAGAGAGAGATATAGAGAGAAGTGAGGATTTGGAATTCAGAGAGAGAGAGAGAGAGAGAGAGACGTTGAAAGAAATAGAATACAGAGAGAGATCAATTTATCTAACAGTGAGAGAGAGAGAGAGAGAGAGAGACGTTGAAAGAAATGGAATACACAGAGAGAGATCAATTTATCTAACAGTTTAACCACTTAAAAAAAAAGAGGTCAACTTTTAACTCTCTCTCTCTCTCTCTCTCTCTCTAAAAATATGTAGATGGCTATCTGCGTCTCTGTAATTAATACATGAAAGAGAATCAGCACGTCATGGAAAAAGCCTAATAAATAGTCAGTTCCAAGTTAATAAATATACCCAAAAAAGTTAAAACTGAGTCAGAGAGAAATAAACATTCAAGATTTGTTCCGTTCACTGAATCCTCACCCGTAAAAGCTTCCTTCTCCGCCTTACACGGCGACAACCTCGCCGGCCGGGCCCCCTCCGCCGTGGGCTTCAAATGTGAACTCAGAACTGGGCTCGGGTTAGAATCGCCGGTTGTTGGGTCTCAAACAGAAGGGGGGGGGGGGTGTTCTTTTTCTACGTCAATCCCGAACAACCTGTACACACACATTGGCAAAGGGTGGAGACCAGGATCTTTGACGATGATGGGAAGAGACAAAACGAAAGAAAAATAAATTATTAGAAGTCAAAGGATTTATTGAAATCTCTTGTTGCCGGAGCACAGGTGGCTCCGGGCTGCGAAAAAGGCCAAGGCTGTGAACCTGTACCAAATCAAAAAGTCATGGATAATGCTGCTTGGCGTCAGCTTCTGATGAATTTTTTTTTTTTTTTCTTTTTCTATTTTCTCCGTGGCCAAACGAGCGACCGCCTAGTTGATTCATGAAAATTGTGAGGGAACGACATCAGGCGTGTTGACGTTTTTAGAAGATCACAAAATGCTTATTTGGAGTCTGAACACACCGCTCCTATTCTTTCCTTACTAAACCAACTCCTAAGACACAATTTATTAACGGCCTTTTATTAATCAAAATATGAAGTAAAAAAATTAAAATATGAGATGTATTTTGAATTTTTATTTTTTTGAATATATTTGTTAAGTTTATTTAAAAATTCTTAAAAAAATTATTAATGACCCCTTATTTTAATCTTTCAAGATATGTTTATCTTTCTCCCCTCAAGATAAGTATATTTTAATTTTTATAGATAAGAAAAAAAAGACGTTTGTCCCTTTTAGTACATTTTAAAAAATTTAACAAACAATTTGATAAAAATCTTGAAATATTTTTCAACCTTATCTTGATCATTCTATATCTTATTTTGGAATGTATCCCAATCTTATCTTACTCATTTTAACAAACGCTCCCTAAATAAAAAAATTTATGTTGTCTAATGCAAATAAGGGCAAATTTGGGGAGGTGGTGTTGCGACTCATGGGAGGTGAAATCCACACAATCTTAACAAACTCGCATCGAACAATATAAGATTTATTCAACACATATAACATAATAATTTTCTTAATTGAATTACTTCTATTTTTGTAACTTTTTTTTCTCAATTTTGCTATAAAAGTAAATAAAAGATAATACTAATTATTATATTTTTAAAAGATAGTGATTAAAGGGTTATTATTTTTAAAAAAAATTAAATAATAATAATGTAATTAAGTAATATAAAATGGAGGGTGAAAACTGGAAAGTGGGGATGGGGGAGGGGGGGCAGGCTGCTTTGTAAAGCGCAACCACCATTAATTGGCGCCCACCGCCCGTGCAGGTTGCCATCAGCCACCCCCCATTTACTGCTTCTAACACGGTTTAGTTAACACGTTTAGTCTTTAATAAGCATCTTGCAAAATCAGCTCCTCCAGTGGGGTAACCCTTATAGGATTTTAGCATCATCATTATTATTAATGAGAATAGGCTTAGATGATTGGTTTCAACTGCCAACCTGGCAAGACCTATTTTTAAGTAATGTATCTCAAAATACTCTAATTTTAGAAACATATATTTTGTTAATTATAAAAACTATTGGATATGAATATGTTATGTCTCTGTGTGTGTGTACATTTGGGAACAAGTATCTACAAAAATGAGTATAAATCAATCAATTGCACTTTGGGGTAAAACTTTAATTTGAATTTAGCACTCACACTAATTAAATATATACATATATAATTGAGTAACAGGCTAACGACTATTAATTTTATTTTTATTTTTTTTTCTTATTTTACGGCACAAAATCACAAAATAAGCAAATAAAAATATTTTGACAAATTTTGATTTATTTATTTATTTATTAGCCACAAACAAATCTTCCCTACTGCTACTATTTATTTATTTATTTATTCATAGAACATCCTACAGTGAGAAATATGGTCAAGTAAGAGTGTCCCTTGTTTTGGACAAATTTAGTCTTAAACAACAATATGTTGTCCATATTTTGTAGTCTGCCCATAGGATATGGTCTCGTTTGTTAGTTAAAGCTTCATGTGTCATGGTCTTTATTATTTTGATATATATAAGTATTAAAAGTATTTGAATTTGAGTCCCAATCAACTCAACAAATTGATATGAAATCTAGATGTTATTTTAAATGACACCATTTGAAATCTCTTTGTCTAATTTGTATCAGAATTTTTATATGTTTGGGTAGTGTTAACTAAGATATGGGTTGACAAATCTGGATGGAATATAAAAAATATTTTAAATAAAAATATTATTTATTGTATTTGTTAAATTTATCTAATAATATATTAAAAAGAAATTACATGATTTCTTATTTGTAATTATTTAAATAAATTTATCTCCTCTTCTCTTTTAAATAAATTTATCTTAAATCTTACAGATAAGAAAAAATGACCATATACCTCTCAATGTATTTTAAAAAATTTAATAAATAATTTAATAGAAATATTAAAATATTTTTTAATTTTATTTTAATAATTTTATATTATGATTTAAAAAATATTTTAATTTTATTTTGATACGAACTTATTTTAGTTATTTTAATAAAAATATTTTTTTAAAAGTTAAAAAAGTAGTGAGAAGATTCATGGGATATACGAATCCTAACAAAGTAAGAAATCTCACAGAAAGAAAGAAAGGGCTAATAAAATGATTTGTTATTTTTAAATTGGTTTACTTAAGAGGCTTTCACGTTAGCGAGCGGTGGATGGCATGGCATGAGCTGTCAAAAAATGTGGGCCCGCGCACGATAGTATCGATATCAGGGGCACGTGCGTGTCGATATCTACATGCAAAACGTCACGAGCAGGACCCAGTGGGCCCCATTCAGAATTCGCCGTACTTGGGACGGGATTCCATACTACATTAAAGTTTTACGATGAAATTTTAATATACTCTTTTAACTTATAATAATGTGCTTTTTCTTATATAAGGATTTCGGAACGAACGAACGCTCGTTAATATATATTTGATTTAATGTATTTTATTTTTAACACTAAGAACTTCTATTGATTAATAATAAATACAATAAAAATATTTAAATGCTAAAAATAGAATGTATTAAAAGCACCTAAAGCACTCGCTAGTAAAACAAAACCCTTTTTGAAAAACAAAGTTACACCAAGCGCTCGCTCAATATGAGAATTTGATTTAAATTTAATTTTTTTTTTTATTTAGCCTTAACAGTGGCATTTTGAATTTTAACTAAATAAATTGAAATTTATATATTTAGCAAACATGCTCTTAATTTTCTAATCCGAGTTCAAGCTAAATAATGCCCAAAACCAAATGTCCATTGTCAAAACTTGTAGCTTTGGGCGCTGGCGGGGACCCCTCATGTGCCCCTATTCCCTTGCAGGCTTCACCCAACTTTAGACATATCTATATTATTAAGTGTTCTTCACAAGTGGACATGCCCCCCCTTTTACCTGATGATAGGGACCAGTGCTTCTGCTTCTGCTCCTGCTTCTGCTTGCTTAAATACAAACCTCAGCTCCAACCATATTGTCTTTCACTCTAAATACAAACCTCAGCTCCAACCATATTGTCTTTCACTCTAATTTATTTATTGAATATATATATACGTACATAAAAGTAGTGGTTCTAGGGATTTCTAAAATTAAAAGGCAAGAACTTAAGTGTAGAATGATTTCTGAAACTCAAATACATGACTCTTAATTAATCAACTTGGGGCCAACAAAATAAAAGTAAAATTGGTGACTTCTAGTCTCCTGATAATATCTTACCCATCATTGGGCCCCCAACTGTTCAGAGCATGTCTTCTTCATTCTATGTGACAGCCGTGCTTTCTCTTCTTGTCGTTGACATGTTTGAAACGTATGGCACGGTCATGGGTTGGCTTCAGCTTTATCTAGACTTAATTAATTGAGTTGAATATAGTGCCATTAATTAAGCAATCAGGGAAGCCTAACCATTCTTCCAAAGGCCACAAACTTTAGTTCTATTATGTCAACATTCTTGCACGCTAAGAATAGTTTATTTCTCAGATAACTAGTACGAAGACGACCTGTCACGGTCAAAAACAACTAAAATTACATAATTAGTTGTATTAAACTAGTAACAGAACAGAATAGTACGAAATAAACTTTGTATTTTTGGTAAATTGCGTCAATTATGTGTTCTCAAATGGTAGGTAAAGACCATGGGTAGAGGTAAATAGAAAGCTAAAATTCATTTAATCAATCCCATGAGATGGGCAGATGCAAGTAGTTGTTTCTAATGTTCTCAAATGGTACCTGATTTGCTTCTTCTGGGTCATGAGACATTTTGCATACATGACCAATGTGTGTCACTTTTGTGGGGACTAACCGCAGCTGATATGAAACCATACTTGGGTTCTATAAACTTCAATTTTGCCCACAGCACCTACTCATACTCTTCTTACAAAGCAAGGTAGAGCATAAACTTAGAAAGGAAAAGACAGATAATTCATCTATTGTAACACTACATATATCCAGTAGCCAGCTTATATCATCTTGTCCCGTAATTGTTCAAATCCAGTCAATGTGCAAAAAAAAAAAAAAAAAGCAACCAACAAATGCTGGACTCGATTACAATGATTCAGGCAAAGCTTCACTTGCCATTCCATTTATCCGTAGCCTATAGCAAAAAGTCACCCAAAAAGATCAACCAGAATTGGGTGGTTTTATTTTGTTTAAAATTGAATAGATTAATACCTATAGTATGCCATAATCCCAAGCTTGAGGCGTCGAGGTATCTACCATAAGTAAATTATCCACGACACTTATCTGCCAAATTAGCGGAAGTCAGCTGGCTTGCCAACTCTGATGTTCTGTTCACCTAGATAACTCGTAATAGCATTTTTTTGCCAGCCCTTGAAACTCCTGCAACCAATAAATAATTGGTTAGTGGCTTAGTGCAAGTCCGATGTTAACATTCTCCGTTCCATATGTTCTTTTTGGCCTACATGAATTTGATTTAAGTACGGAAGGTGCATTCTAACCTCAACCTTAAATGTAATTTAATTAAACAATCTGCATAGCAAATCCTAATGTACTCTCTCTAGATCTCACACACACACACACACAATGCAAGAGAACAGCAAATGATCCGAGATGAGTCATGCTAAACAAAAGCCCAATTAACTATTGTATCTAAAATGTACAGTACTTAGAATTTAGACATGATAACATCTTCAGGACTGTAAAACCAGAATTTTGGATTAAAAATTATAATTTTACTCTTAAAATTTTTTTATTTAAGAATGATCAGATATTCATTACAGGTACAAAGTTTTTATTGAAAAAATGATCAGATATTCACTACAGGAAGACAACTTAATATAGCCCAGACATTGCCACAGTTTAACTCCTTATGTGCCATACTGCCATGAAGGTAGCACAGAAACGAAAACAATATGTTTCTGAAACGAAACAGAAATGCTGAAACAGCATTTTTCTTCCAAGGTAAGAAACAAAAACGCGGGGTAAATTGTAAATTTAAAAAATATAAGGGAGCTTTTATAAATATAATTTTTAATAGAGTAAATTATAAAAAAATAATTCAAATATAAAAATTTCTTTTCAGTAATATGCAATGTGCCATATTATTGAAACAATTTAATTAATTTAAAATTAATTCAGTTTTAATATAAATAAATTAAAAACAAAATACCAAACAGAAATTAAACAAAGACATAAACACACAGACTGCATACGCCTGAAGGAACGATGAAATTTGACTGAAGGAACACAAACAGTCTGACGAACACACACACACAAACACACACACACAGAGGTTTGACTGGAAGCGACGAACTGAAGGAACGATGAAATCGGAAGCGACGGCCAAGAACGACTTAAGGAACGGCAAAATGGGAAGCGACTGGAAGTGACGAAATCGGCAGCGACAGATCGGGGTTCGACTGGAAGCGACTGAAGGAACGATCTTCGGCAAGGAACGGCGACGGGCGATTGGAATCGGAAGCGACGGATCGACGGATTCGGAGAAACGAGTGACGGGCGACTGGAACCAGAAAGAAGAAGAAGAAGGAGAGAGAGGGAATACGAGGTGGCTGTCGCCGGAAATGCATTTCTGCCTGAAACGCGTTTCCAACAAGTTTTAGTAAATTGCGAAACGGCCCCCATACGTTTCGCAATTTACAGAAACGCCCCAAAATTCGTTTCTGGGCGTTCTCGCCGTCTCCCAAGCTGGAAACGGTTCGGAAAAGCCGAAACGGCGTCCCGAACGCGTTTCCGTGCTACCCACAAAAATATAAGAGCAAGTTCTTAGTCCACATTTCTTAGTTAAGAGTTAATGAGGATGGTCAAATAATACCACACATGACAGGAGCGAAAGGAAATACCATGCCACTACATGGAAATAAGGAATTGTATATACTATATTTGGCTAGGATGGATAAGGAAATGGAAACAAAACTGCGTGCTTTAATGTCTGAAGAAAAGGGAGATTCGATGCCAAAATTAAGTACTTGCAGCATAGCCATCATATAAAGTGCATTAAGATAAACATTCACGTGGTTGTACAAAAGTACAATAAATTTTATGATATCAACAGTAAAAAATATTAGTGAAACACATTATTTTGCATTTATATGTTATGATACATAATACTTCTTTTTCTTACTAACATATTGTAACTTGTGATGTACACCGTTACGATTAGTTACTAATAAAGTATTAATAATGCGTATAGTATATATTAAGATAATAAGTTGAGGCATATTTGTATTTAAATCTGTTAGTGTTGGTGTCCTAATACTAGATTTAGATGACATTAGGCATTAACAATTATGAGACTAATGATGTAATTCTTGAATATATAATAAAATGTGTTTTCATATTTTGAGTTCATATCTTCATTTATAACTCTACAATCATTATATATGAATGAGTCTTTAAATTTCTTATTAAAGGTCTTATTCTTAAATGTTAAGAATATGTGACAATTGATCTTTGCAATAAGAATATCTTAAAGATAATTCATAGTTCTTAGACTTCTCAGATGGAGACTATGATTAGTCAAGTACGGATTGACACATGAGATACTACCTTTGATTAGTATGAGATGCTAGTGATAGAGGATAGTACGTCATATGGCATAATCTATGAGATGGATATAGTATACATATGAGTAGATGTTAATGGAACATTTACTGAATATGACACACGTGATATATCACATGACTGAGAGGATCTATGGTCTATCACAAGTTTCGATTATGTTACTGGTCCTTAGACCGGAGGCAACACAGTTGTCTTGTGTGTCGATGCCAGGCGTTTGTCGTTGCTAAGAACCATCCAGTTATCGAGTGAAAGATACACTATATGGTCCCTATGTAGTAGCATATGGAGGCAGGTGATTGCTAATGAGATCCATTAACCTCCAGTGTGAGGTAAACACGCCTATGCGACCAGTGATGATCTTAATTGTAGAAACCCCTGACCAAGGTACACTTGATTGGAAAGTGTTGCAATGTCGGAAATAGTTCCGATGTGTCATCTCAATCTCACCACATTGATTTTGGCATAGTCATTGAGTTAGTGAGTTTATTAGTCCATGACTCTCACTCGATCGAGATTATAACTTATGAAGGGATTATAGTACATGAAAATCAAAAGCCCAAATAGGTATTATTCATGAAGTAAGACTTCATTACTAGTAGGAACGCCCTGACATAATACTAGTTGTCACTCAGGGTATTTCAGGATACTTCGAGGAGATGGAGAGATCCTCGCTGTAGACCAAAGGTGTTTGGTCAATGTCAATGATGTTGACATTTCCTAATTGCTATTTAGTAGTGAACCTAGAAGGTCACACGCATATTCGGGTGTGATGGTTGACGAAGTGATTAAAGCTAAAACCGTCATTAAAAGTTAATAACGTTTACCGTTAAGAGTTAACGGGCTAGGTTTAAATGATTAATAATAAAGAGCAATCGTCAAGAGTTGACGAGCATGTTGTTAAAAGTTAACGAGGACCTCAGTTTCATCATAAGATAGTAAAAGTGTCATTAAATGTTAATGGCAGGGCCTAGATGTAATTTATGAAAAGTTGGCATAAAGGGCAACAAACTGTCAACAGCTTTCTTTGAAATGTCGAGCCAAACTGTCGACAGTTTCTATTCCAAAAACTGGCGAATTGCATAACGTTTTGTTGCTTTGCGCAACGGAAAAGCTAGGGCATGTGGCAATTTCAGACGACAGAAGGACAAGGGAGGTTGGCGTGCGTCCTTGACGTGTCCCCTTCTCTCTCCCTTTTCCCCCTCCTGTCCCCTTGTCGTTTTCCCAATTTGTATGCCCTAGGGTTTCCAATTTGGGGATATATATATATGTTTAGTTTTCTATATTAAGGAAAAGAAACGGCTAGAGCTTGTTGGTTTCGTTTTCTCTCTCGACCAGCACCTCTTCTTCTTCCTCCAAAAACCCTAGCTCCCCAATCCATTACTCCTTTTGATTCTTCCTTAGCTATTGTAGCTCATTTCTCTTAATAGTGAGACTATCAAGCTTGGGAGTTCACCCATTTCGTTTTAATCATTATCTCCCTTATTCTCTCTGTCTAGCACAAAGAGAGAGTAGTGGGATTCACTATCTCACCGGAGCGTGGACTCGATAGGCCCCTCGTAGCTTCGAAGGACGATTTCTTTTGATCTAACCGCAAAGGAGTTCGGGAGCTGTCTTTTAGAACAAGTGTTGCTGCGTCGGGTGGATTTCAACCCTACATCAGCCTTCGACAATTGAAAGGTAAAATAACTAAACCCCATATGGCATGATTTGGTTTTGATATGCATATGGACATTGGAAACGGGTCTTGCAAGGTGTTTTTTATTTTTGTTTTTGTTGCTATCTTTGATGTTTTCAAAAAACGTTTTGAAAATGGCTTAAACCCTTGCATTGATACACCTATCAATGACGTTCCTCATCAATATCCTCATATGAACACCAATCCTCACCCAAAACCCACCCGAACAAAAAAAAAAAAAAAGCACCTTTAATTGGGACATAGGGATATACAGGAGCGGTAGATCCCTGAACACACTAATACTTAAAATCTTCCAGACCTTGGATTTGTTTGCGCACTGGCTCCCACTTTACAGCCCATGTCACACAAACCTATTTAACCCTGTTTTGTCAAAATGTCATGATAATGGATCCGGATACCTGAAGACTTGGTGCTATAAAAAAATGCTGAAACAAACTTCAATGCCAATAAGAGGAAACACTGAGAGGCATCTCCTTTGCTAACTTTGGCCTAGTGTTCTACAGCATTAAGCTATCATTGTGAACAGTCTCTCTCTACTTACACTGTTACTATCATTGTGTTTAATTCGCTTTGGTGCCTACTGATTCCCACTCCTTTATGACGAATGTTACAGGTCAAATAAGAAGTTATGATTTCTGGAAACCTAAATTTGTATAACCAAGTCCATGGCATAAGTTAGACGACATATTTTAGTATAAGTATTTTTGCTTAAGTCCATAGCATAAATTAAATAAAATATGTTAGTAAACCTATTGATGACGCAATAAACAAAATTAAAATTTAGCCAGCTAACTCACTTGTAATCAAGATGTGCTAGAATTTCCCCACCAGGGAAGGCTGATTTTGTGGCCTCAAATGCAGCTTTTATGGCTTGTTTCCAAGTTCCACCAATTCCTTGTGCATTAACTTCTACTTTTGATTGGGATGGATCCTCCATTGGCAGAGAATATCCAGAAAGAAGATGGCCCACCCAAACACCATCTTTCCTACAAGTATGAAAATAATATATTTATTATCAAATTACACAAAGCCCATCTAGATTCTACTGAAATCAGCTCTAGTTTTCATCTCAGTTTCCAAAAATTAACAAACAAGTAGATATACAAAAGTACTACCAAATATTTTTGGAATTATTAGGAGAAATAAAATATTCAATAATGAAATAATAACAATAAGATAAGAGTGGTGCCATCGAAGATAAGATATGTACGAAGTGGTTATGATGGTTTAAACATGTGAAGAAAACAAATAAAAGCACCTCTGAGGCAAGCGGATTGAACGAAAGAAGTTTGTAGCAAGACAAAAGTAGAAGAAGGCCAAACAAACTTGGTATAAAACCCTAAAACATGAAATGGAATATAATGGCCTTATAGAAGATAAGGTATGGATAGATACATTTGGAAAGCTATAATTCACATAGTTGAACCCACCTAGTGGAATAATGATGTGATTGTTGTTGTGAGGATAATGCTATAATTAAATGCAAAAAGGGACTGAATAAAAAATATTAGACAACCAACACAGATAACAAACCATTTTTCATCAAACAATATAAATGAATAGGAAAAAATTGCTAACTTGATATGGGCTTCCCCTAACAAGGAATAGATAAGTCTAGAAACTGAAACAGTAATGTTTCTCTTTCCTGCCTGAAAATTTCTCCTTGGGCATCTAAAAGTACATCCAGAACTGAATAACTGTAGCTCAAAAATTTGGGTGTTGCTAGGGTGTACTCTAGATATTTTCACATAATTGATATCATATATAAGTTGGCAGAAACAGAGGTGGTGTTCAGGAAAACTTGAAGAGTACTCCCAAACATGAATAATTATGATGGGAATATAAGGAAATAGGATAAAAAAAAAACATTAGAAATGAAGAAATCAATTGCTTACTGAATTATATCCATGTGCCGAGGTACATAATGTCCACCTCCTATCCCCAAAAGAACTTTGTTGTTATCACTATTGCTGGAATATCAAAAATTCCAAACAGTGGTCAAGGAAACATTAATAAGAGGAAAGTGATTTAGAATTCAGATAATTGTAAGATATTTTTTCACAAGAAGCTAGAACTAACAAAAATAGACAGTATTGTTCATAAAATATAAATAGAATACCAGCTACTTAGCAATAACACAGAAAAGTGAATACAATACACCAGTAGGAGGTTGATATAATTTGTGGGGAGAATATGCATATCGAAGATGTCAAATAGGAAGCAACCCTCTTATATAAATTGAAGAGTTTGGTTCCAAAGTGAGAGGCAAATATCTTATCTACGATCAAAATTTCTCAAGAAAAAAGTGGAATGATGACAATCCAGCTTACAAGGTACCTGGTCCAGTTTCCAACAGGATTGCCTCCTCCAAGCCCAAGTCCTTCCCAAAGTAACTTCAAAAATCAAGAACTCAAACTGTTAGGCGGATGAGAGAAAGGAAAGAAAGTGAAAAAGAAAAAGAATTACTATGCGGACAAAGAAAGAAATGTATGGGCAAAAAGGCAAGAAAGGGGAAAAGTTGAAAAGCACTTCTAACTGCAAAACATAGTATTTTGGATACACATGATGAAGTGTTCCTGACTTGTGTTTCAAACTTGAGAACTTTATAATTAGGAATACAAAACATCAGTGAATGACAATGTGCAAAGCATGCATCAAATTTATGAACATAATTCTACTGTCAAATTTGCAGAGTGACAACATATAGAAATTAAGTTGAATACTCAAGTGCAAGATGAATATTGAAAATATGGAACATTAAATGTAGTTATTAGATAGCTATAGTATTTATTGCATGCCAAACTTAGCTGCATTTAGTGTTTTTCTACATTCCAATTTATTCATCTTTCCCTTCCACGAAAAGTTAATATCAAAAGGATGTAATAATACCTCTACGTAAAATTATTGATGTCAAAGTGAAGGAAAATCAGATCTAACATCATGGGTAATCCCCAAATTGAAGAAAAATATAATAAGAACAAGACTGAGACACCGAGATGCTAAAGATCATAGCTAAAAAATGTAGAGAGATCACTCAACTAGAGAAACGACACGAGCTGCATCCTCCCTCCCCCAATGCTCTTCTGTGCTGCCTATATCAAGAAAAAATAATTTAGACATAACTACAACACAAGTTGTCAATATTACTATACTAAACTCATATGTACTACATTTTTTATTGATGTTTTTCATTCATGTCCAGCAGACTACACATGGTACGATACAACCTTTTGGGGAAATAAACAAATCATCATAACCCATAATGAATAAAAGACCTCCGAACCCAAGACATTTATAGCAAAAAAATCCATTCCTGAAGCAATTAGAAACAAATACACCCAAGGACAAAATGAGACCAAACAGTCTAGTGGTAGGTGGTTGCAGTGGTGAACTCAAGGTCTTGAGTTTGAGTCTCGTGAGCCTCAGTTGTTCCCCGTCTAGGTCTCAAGTGGTACATTCTTATAAATAAATAAATAAAAGAGACTAAGCACTAGCGGCCAAAAGCGAGTATGTTGGCATAAGTATGAGTTATGCCAAGGGAAAGAAATGATGAAAACAGAAATCAAAGCATTCACATAGATTCAGCAGAGCACCAAAGGGGAATAACTTGAGAATAAATGGACAATAATGTTGTATTGTGTAGCTGCTAGGCTAGCATCCCAATGAATTTTGCAAAATTGATTGTGACTTTGTGCAGGGCACTAAAAGATGCATAGCATCTAGGCATTTTATTCAAGAATTCATTTATGAAGGTAAGATCCATCATGATGGGAATTTTATCCAGTCCACTACATCGACAGCTGCTCCATCAAACCTCTCGCTTAACATGGTTCACGTATCCACTTCTTGACCATGTGAAGAGAAAAAGGAAAGGTTCCCATACGGAGCCAAACATCTTCAAGCATGTCAACACAACAAGAAGCTAGACTTAATCAGACTTCTAGTTCTTGTGGGGCAGCACCACCCTATCATGGAAACTTCAACAAGCAATTCTACAGCACCTAAACTACCATTAGCAATGATCCCTCCTCCTATGTTGTGCCTACTTTTGTAGCACAAAATCCCTAACCATCATCAACCACTACAACCATTCCATCCTTGAGGTGTAGTGTTACTTTTCACCCTCCAGTTGGAATTACTTATGCTTCCTGCTCCAAGTAGAAGCTGGTGCAACAACCAACATGGCAGGGAAGCCTAGCAGTATAGCTGTTCTACACTTTGGCTAGGTACATTCCCTCGAGGCTGTGGTGGTGCAAAGAAAGACCAATAACTAGCCAACAAGGGATGATATCAACGAACTAAAAGTAAATTGGAACAAGAAAGAGGACTATAGCTTAGACTGTACTAACAAGGATGATCATGAATTCAAGAAGTATAATCAATCATACACCTGCATAATTATAAGCATTGAGTGTTCATGATATGGATGAAGTGTAAAGGAAATTAGTACACCTGGATAAGTACTAGATAAATCTTTTCTCTTTTTTCATTTTTCCATGAGAGAGAGAGAGAGAGAGAGAGGGAGATTGGAAGCAAAACTTTCACTTGGCTTATTTCAGTATTCCTTGTATTTACAAAAACATAGGACACATTCAATTGCAAGAGCTAGAATTTCAAACTTTCAGACGTGCAGTTTTGGTAATAATTCATATGATAAACAAAACAATGCAAAGATACCAAATACACAAGTTTCAAAATTGCACTGACATAAATAATTATTGTTCAAAGCTGCCCCCAGGGAAAGGGGCTGAAGGAGCTTGAACTTGTATTTTATTTGATGCACAATACATCCTCAATAAGAACTCCATATTAATGACCAGATCAAGAACCATGACAGAGTAACAATGCACACCTGAAAGCAAAAACAAGCAAGACCATAAATACACAAACTATTATCACTTGTTTTGGTACTTTTATCATACATTTTATGTGCAATATCATCTAGGTGAAAGTTGAGGAAGGTAAAAGAAAATGAACAGATATTTCTTAAGTAAAATTGTTATATGCAATGTTAAAGTTATCGAGCAACTAGGTGAGGATACTTACAATTGGAAAACCATCATAAAAAGTGTGATCAGCTTACCTATCTCCACAAACAATGTTGGTTTATTTGTAACTGGTCCATGATGAGTAGCCTCCAAGGTAACCTATGTTGAACAAAAGCATGTCAGTAATCACAAATATACTGCATTAAGCACATACATCAGGACCTCTTGGTCACTTCTGATTTCTGAATGTTTTCTTTGAGCTGTATTACTTTGCAGAATTCTGATAAATAAAGACTACATAAATTCCAAAAGGAAAATATACATGGAAGGAACACACATAATGAAGCTTGAGTACCCCCTCTACATCACAATTTTCACACAACATTACTATGTGAGGTATAACTAGAAAATGGGAATATCATCTGTTGATTACTGAGCTGGAAACTACAAGTAATGCTAGGTTAACAAGACAATACACCATAAAATTGTACTAACTTTGCATTGAATAAGGATATCCATTTATCATGCATTAGATTTCATCAACTCCAAATTAATAATTTGGGGCAGAAACTGACAAGACTTAACAAGACGGGGGAATGTACGACATAAGTAATGCTTTTCTCATTGCTTCAAATTTCTATACTGAAATGCAAGTATACCTCAAACTCAGGAACTAAGCCATGAGATTCGGCAATTTTACTCAAGAGCTTGAGCCATGGTCCAATCCGAGGACTCGGCGGCGCCGCCCATCCAGGCTTGCCGCCTTGCGGCGGCACATCCCCCTCACGCAAATGTGGAACTCCTGCACATCCAAGATAACAAAAACAATAAAATTCATAACCCTAACAATTACAATAAAGCAAAGCAAACAGATACACTCAATAGTCAATACCAATAGGGTGAACAGTGAGGGCTGGACGGTTGGAGACGGCGGTGTGTTTGCTGAGGAAAATGAGCTCTTCGACGGCCTCCGAAGTGGCTTCTTCCCAACGCCTTTCCAGGTGATCCTCTTCCACTATGCCTTTGTCGTGATGCAACAATCTCACGTCTCCATTTTCGAAACTTCTTATGCCCTTCCGGATTTCCAATTGAATCAGAAAGCATCCACAAGAGAAAAAAAAAATGATCAAATGAGAGGGGAATTCAAACCTGGAAAGAGGGACCGGGCTGCCATCCTGGCATGGCAAGCAAGGCGGAGGCCGGGCCTATCGAGGCCGGATCGGTGGTTGTCGCCACCACCAACTTCACCATCTTCTCTCTCTCTCTCTCCGTCCACACTGATGCTGTTCTCAGATTTCGTCTTCCGCTTGCCCTCTATCCAACACACAAGCCGTGGCAAAGATGAACACTGGCAGCTGTCTGCAAATGGAAGCTTTGCCCTTTAAAAGCCCGTTGATTATATATAGGCGCCGCTGGTTTTCGCAATTCCGATGGCTACTTTCCTCTCTCTTCATCCTCTTCATATTCCTTTTTTGCTTCATTTTTATTTTTTATATAAAATTATAAAGATAAAAGTTAACTTTTGACTCTTTATCCTTTTCATTTGTCACTTTAATGTTTGAATTTTCTTAAATGTATTTTATATATTACAAATTCGTCTATTTTAATTTTAAGACTAATTAATTAATAAATAAATAAATTCAATTCATTAAATATAAAAATGTATTCTGGAAAAAAAATCAAAAAACTCTAGAAGTCAAAATAAAAATCAGCCCCTAATAATATCTATGACTTTAAAATTCCTATTTATCAAAATCATCGCTCACTATATTCATATTAAATATCAATGCAAATAATAAAATAACTAAGAACATTATAGATAAATAAATGATATAATTGTAATGTAATTTTAAGGATAATCACTAAACTTGTACTACCCAATAATTTTATCGCTATACTTTATATTTTTATTTCTATAATCACTAAATTTTAATTTTTATTATAATTTTACCCAACATTTGTTTGTTTATTGTCAAAGTCACGTAAATTATTAACCTGGTATGTGAAGCAAATCACGCGTATGGTGTTATGGGCAAAAATAATTTTTTTTCGTATATTAGATACACACAACAATATATAACATATACATCATATAATAGTTTGGGCATTCAAACAACAAACATATTCAACAATTGAATATAAATAAATGCATACCAATCCGATGTAAGGATAAAGTACATAAACAATTTATGTACTAAAATTGAATTTACCTAAAGAGATGGTAGTCATAATCGATCCATACCTAGTATGTTAAATGGTACCGTTTTAATCACCTCTTCTCATGTTAAACACATAAATTCCATATATCACCAGTGTCCGCATCTCAAAATTATATGCATGTAATTTATGTGACAACAAAAAAAAAAATCGAGGAAGCAAAAGAATGAGAAGGAAAAAGAATAAAGCTTGTGCTAGGAAGTGAGGAGATAGAGAAGTTGAGGACTCCACCTCTTTTTATTAAAAGAATTATCCTCCCCCTTTCATTTTCTTCCTTCTCCGCATTTTCATTTTTTTTCTCACATCCACCCCCCTTTAATAATGTAGTGTAATAATGCACTGCACTATGCACTATGTACCATTATTATACACAATGCTCTATTAGTATATGTGTCAAATGTTAATTTTTAATCAATCACTTCCAAAGATATTTTGAGCACGCAATATTAATACCAAACAAAACACTATATGGTGTATGACTTTCTAGATTCATTACCTGCTAACAATTAGATAACACTAAAATCTTTTTCGGTATCAGTCAACCCCTTGACCCATCACCAAAACTTCTTCAAATCCCAACAACGTTCTAAGAGTTCCTAGATAGTGCCTAGCAGCAGTTCGTGACAATATATATGGTAGTGAAGTCTCAATTCAAGTAAATATATTACAATTGACGATTGTCATGTGTTATAATTCTTCTATTACCTAACGTCCTAACTGAGTGAGAGCCATGGAGTAACAAACTTTCAAACTCCATAACTATGTGACATATCTTATTAATGTGACTATATGACATCTCAAGAAACATATTTCTTGACTTTCAATTTGCCTTGGTCAGAGACTGTCCCGTCATATCAATAATAAATCACATAAGACATTTACCCCATCAAATACCGATAAGGGCGACAGATCTTATTCTCAACACATGTCTCCATATACTAGCAATATGGAAGCACATAGATGAACATTCCCACCTCCCAATTAGATGGTTATACTTATTAGCAAATCTCGCACACTAATACACAAAACAACCATGTCAGTTTAAATATAAGAATTAACACACCATCACAACATAATGAGACCATTATCCATCAGGCCATGTGGTCAATCATCTACGTCACATTCGGTTGATCATTCTTCAGTGATCACCCACAAGTCTACTAGCAACGTTTCATGTCATATGACGCGTGACACACCATTCTCCCATCGGTATCCTCATACCGAACAAAGTCGTAATCCATGTGGAAATCTATACTTGATTAATTAGAGTTCTCATCCAAATAATCTAAAGGCCGTAATTTAAGAAGTTTTATTACCATAAATCCTATCACGCAGTCTCAACACCTTGGAAATAAGATTATCACATAGAAATTTTTTTAATTTATTCATATAATTAATTGGAGAAAACATGAATGAAGAAAATGTTGTATTTTATAGATTTATACAAAGATATAATAAATGCATAAAATAACAAACCCGCTAGATGTTTTCCAAATCTAGCATCAAAACACACAACACTGACAATATGTATTAATATAACCCTCAAAATATTTGGTTATGAAATTTAAGTTAATTAAAGTAGTTTTAGGGTTAATATTAGTATTTTCCTACTCAACTTGTTAATCAAATTTAATAAAAAATAAATTCTAAATAAATCAAAATTTAATAATGGTACTAGTAAAAATTAAAATACATTAATTAATTTATTATAAACTTTAAAAAATAAAACTAACGATGTAATTTCCTCATAATTTTATTGTATTATTGGTTGCAACAATGAAATTAATTAATAAATATAGCTAATATGTTAATAATACAACACCATGGTTAGGGGTCCGAAATTCAATAACCGAAAAAACCAAATTGTTGTACAAAATTGAACTAAATCGATCGAATAAACAAAAAAATTGAACTAACAGAAAATTGAAAAAAATTCGTAAAAACTGAACCAACTGAATAAAAAAAAAAAAAACTAATTTTCAACCCTACTATTACTGCCGGTCAGTGATTCCATCAGAAGCGGTCATTGAATTCCCCCAATCGTGATAGTTCATATATCAAAAAATGAATTTGATATCACGGTTGATTTTTTGTAAACCTAAAATTAATTGTATATGAATTTGATATCATCTACGGCGAATTCTAACAATCAAAATTGATCATCAGATCAGTCTTGGCTCAGCGTTCCACATAGTTGAAAATCAAAAGAATTTAACTGTCAAATTTTAGTAGATATAGATTTTAATGCAGAACACCCACCGATGGGAAAGTCATCAAAAACTTGTCAAAGAACCCAATGCTCTTAAGTTGTAAATCACTGAAGGAAATAGAGGCAACATTTTAGGCAACGACGGCTGCTGAGATGGCGTCCATAGGTGAGCACAATGGTGCGAATCGTGTAACGAATCTAGTGGTTTGTGGTAGGAGAAAACAGTTAGAGAGAGATGCTGGTAGTGATGGCCAATTGGCACAAAGCTAGCATCTATTAACATTGAGGTAGAGAGGAAAGATCGGCGTCGATGTCAAAAGGAGGGATGGGATCTATTAGAGACAACGAAAGAGAAGAGAAAGGTAAAATGATTGAAGCATTGGTTTGATTCTTCCATTCCTTTGTTGTTTTTCTTTTATGTTGAGACAAAAATGATGTTGTTCTATAACTTCGGTCGATATAATTATTTTCAATCAAAAAATTGAAATTTATAAAAAAAAAATGAATGGAATTGAATTTCTACAAAAAAAAGAATTGAAATTTTGCACATATGCGAATCTTGATTTTATAATACAAGATTAATTATGTAAATTTTAATTAATCACATAGTTTTATTAATACTTATATATTTTATAAAGTATTATAGTTTATATTTTTTTAACATAAATTTTATATTAGTTTTTTCTTTATTATCAATTGCCAAAACTTTTGGTGATTGATGCTGCCCAGGATCGAACTGGAGACCTTCAGTGTGTAAGACTGACGTGATAACCACTACACCACAGCATCGCATGTTTCCTCAATCGTAGTGGCTAGTACTAGTTTAATATTTTTTTAATTATAATTAAGATTCATCTATTTGAAAGCTTAATTCATTCCTTTTGAAGGAAAACGAAAGTAAAAAATAGATACCATACAAAATAAAAATAAAAAAATATTATTTTTTAAAAAGATAGGAAATGAAAATGTTGGGAAAATATGTAAATAAAAAAATATAAAAGTACTTTTATAAATATAATTTTTAATATAAAAATTATAAAAAATAATTATTCAATCTAAAAATATCATAAATTTCATATTACATTCAAACAAATTTTTAAAAAAATTAAAAATTTAGAGTTAGTGTAGCAACCCAACTTCCAGAGACTCCATAAGTGAGGAATTCAAGAGGGATCGCTAAAAGAATGAAAATAGAAATAAGAACTTTATTAAGAATATTCAACTTTATAACAATACACATTAGAAATTCACAATCATTGATATTCAAAATAAAATACATAACATTCCTTCACATACCACCTTTGACATTCAAAATAAAATACATAACATTATTTATAGCATATTAGGCTCCAAACATAGAGTACAATTAGCCTAAACCACAAAAGATCAGTTAGCCTTTCCAAAAAGAACAAGACGACACCTCAAAGTCTTTTGTTTTAGTGAATTCTGTAGACTATTACCCCAATGATCTAATCTCTCACAGACTATTCCCATCTTTACCCTTGCCAGTACCTAGAATGATGAGAAACAAATATGAGCCACAAACCAGACAAGTGTATATAGAAGAAAATATAACAAAATTAGAAACTAACTCATTGAATAATTAAACCTTATTTAATTAAAGTCATGAACAATGCATTATGTCATACCATGAACCACAATATCAAAGCAATAATATAAATGCAGAAATGCACACATATGGTCAGTGGGGCCCACATAAGGTACACATTCAATGGCACTCAAAGTTCAGTATATAAACCTGTAGTTGCCATGAATTAGCTAGCATATCAAAATCATGAGTCAAAGCCCCCATATCAAGTCCACCAACTCCATAACCACCACAACCCTTGCGATACCATAATAGAAGTATGAGCTGAAACTCTCAATATAAACTGTAGCTGATGCTCGTATAATATCATCATAACATAACAAGCCAAGCAATAGCTCTTGCAACATAAACTCTGCGGATAATTCTATCGCACGTATCAATAATCATGCAGTGCAACATTGAAGAAATGCAATAGCTCTTGCAACATAAATGTGATGGCAAGGCCTTCATAAAACCAAGTATTAGGTCATGCTACCCCACGTAGTAATTCACACATGCAAATGTTTTACATGCATATGTTCGCTTATTATACACGAATCAACACTCAACAGGCCAACCGTGTCATGCTAATGCTCACTCTCCTAATAAATACAAAACATGAATCCCAATGAATGTAACCCATGACCTAACATCATACCATATATGTGTCATATCATGTAAAACTTAACAAATGAAATCATGCACATTAAATGCCTTCACTTTACAACTCCGAATGACCCTAATATTAATCCAATGATATGCCCAAACAAGCATATTTATTCTCCAAATACATCTAACCAAGAGGTATATTCAAGATGAGAACACCCTGTTGAAGATAATATAACATTGAGATAGTATTCGGCTTGTTGTTTGTTGGTATTTTTGATTGTTTAGCATGTATCATCTTTCTATTTTATGTTGTTATTTTATGTTATTATTAGCATGAGACGGTAATGTCTCTTGTCTATTTAAGCTGCATATATAAGTAGCTTATGCTAGTTGTTTTTGATTTCATTCATTAATTCTCTTAATAAGATTCCGGTGCATTAGTTTTTCTCTCATTTGTTTCTCAAATTCTTAAGCCTCAGGGTTTCCAACTTACATACTAAGAAAACAACTTGTTTTTTTATAGAAAAACAAAAGCATAATCGATTGACAACCTCTTATAATCGATCGACAGTTTTAAGATTTTTGGCCAATTGATCGACAATTCCTAGACATTTGTCGATCAATAGAATGCCACAACACTCGAAATTTCACACCAATGCAAGTTTTTCCAAAAATGCTTATTTGATCTACACTCTAACAAAAACCACACCATTCTCGAAGGATTATGGGGTAAATCAAACCTTATTTTGAGTTCCCAAACACTTAAACAAGAATAAATAAAGATCGAGAGAGATTCACAATCCTTTTTACATAGATACTTTGATAAGCCCAAAATATAAAAGAAAAGCTAGCACCTTTTGTTTGATAAGAAAATTCACCACAAATAATAAAATACTAGTTTTGATTCATCACACTTTAAGATAGAAAAATGAAGAGTGATAAGAATTAAGTAAATTTACCATTAATGAGGTGTTAGTTAATCAAGATAAGAGGGAGAAAATGTCAAATATGGGAAGTATTCTGGATGTTTGGTATTTTCAACGTGTTTGTTAAGTTTATCTGACCATTTCCAAAAAAATCTCACGTGATTTTTTATCTCCCCCATTGGATAAATTTATCTACCTCTTTTAAGATAAGGCTCAATTACTTATATGCCCCTTGTAGGATAGTTAATGCCATTTAATAAATTTTAAATATTTAAATTTATTAAAAATAATTATTTATTTAAGTCTTATAATTAATAATATTTAATACATTTTTAAATTGTTATATGTTTTGATAATTTTTAAAATTAAAATGACATTATTCATTTCATTGATTTTTAAAATTTAAATTTCTCTCTCTCCCTCTATATATTTTATTAACTAATATAATTCCTTTCACCAATTTTTAAATTATTTTATTTAATTTTATATTTTATTACCTATTATGAAAATATATTTTGACCATTTTTAATTATCTAGGTGGAATTATTGTAATTCTAATAATAATTATTTCTACTTTTCAACTCTTTTTAAATTTATTTTTAAACATGAATTTAGAAAATAAAATATTATTTTAATTTTTAATTTTAATTTTTTTAACAATTCATATTAATCATAAAATAGTATTTTAATCATAAATTTAATAATAGGGATATTTTGGTAAAAAAACTATTATCTTGGTAATTATTATAAGTATTAACAAACACATAAATAAAAAAAATACAATTATCAGTGGATTCTAAAAAATTTAACAAATACTCTGATATAAATCTTAAAATGTTTTCTAATCTTATCTTGATCATTCTATATCTTGATTCGGAATACATTCCAACCTTATATTGATACCTCATATTTTGCTTATTTTAACAAATATCCCCTAAACAAATGAATTGCATAAATAATAATTAGGGGAAAAATGCTCTTTATACTTTTTTCATAAAAATGTTCCTTCCAAAACATTATAATATCACACATATAAATACTAGTATTGTTGACAAATTACAATGATTAAAGACAAACATAATAATCAAAGATAGACAACATAATTGCCTTTTTTGACAAAAGAGAACTAATAATGATAAAAGACATACCAAAGTATAAAGTAAAAAAACATCATTATGCCACTTTTTACAAAAGGAATCATGATGATAGACAAAGGGAATCATGATGATAAAACATAATGATACATAAAAGACAAAACACCCTCAAACATAAAGGACAAATGAAGGGTGACATCATGCATGACATTAATTAGGAGACTTAGGCTTGTTGAAAAGACTTGGGCCTAGCAGATGGGCTGATTGCTTGGGCTTCATCATAGAATGCCTAGATTGCATTCTAGTATTGGACTTCCAAACAAACGAGAAATGTGACTAATTTGAATTTTAATTCTTTCACTTTGAATTCTAAGTATTCCAAATGGGCTAGAGTCTTTCCAATAAATAACTCAAAATTCTTTTAAAATTATTTAGCCATTGAACGAGTAATTGGCCTAATACTTGGAATTACATGCTCTTGGACAACCCTTGTCTTTTCATTTATACTATTCACATCATACTTCTTAAAAAATAAGAGGTTTTGGTGATTAAATCACAAAATTTTTTTGCTTCAATAGTCAAGGAGCTCAAAGAAAGATTGGATCTTGTCTCGTAAAAAAGATAAGATGAAGAATAACTTGTCTTACTATATTTCACCCTTGATCCAAGCTCAATAAGAGCTCTTATAAGAATCCAATCGTTACCAACATAGAAGAAACCATCCAAGAGAAAGAATAAGGTGATGGAAAATCAATCGTTTCTCTCCAAAATCCCTTCTTGAAGCACCAATAACCAAATGAGGAAGAAAGAAGAAGAAAAGGAAAATATAAGAGAACTCATTGCGTCTCGGCCCTTTCCCACCTTCTATAAGTTTCCACTGACTTCTCTCCCTTATCTCACTTAAATTTATAAGCCAAATGGGATGGAAAATCGTACACAACCACAATTGGTCGACAATTTCAAAGACAACTGTCAACTACCAGAAGCCAGTTTTCCCAATTTGTCGACAGATCCACTCCCATTTGTCGATAGATTCATCAATTTCTTTGTAATCTGTTGACATATTACTCCCATCTGCCGACAAACATAATCATTTTCACCAATCTATCGATAATCTTCCCTCCATTTGTCGACCGACCAATCTTATTTTTCTTCAACACCCTTAGCAACCTACCTCCCAACATCTCCAACTTAGCCCCTCAATATTCAACATCTTTGCTTCCTTCTTTACCTTCGATTACTCCACATCTCACTCTTTTACAATTCCTTTTTGTTTGGCTTTCCTATATGTCTTTCCACCTCAAACTTAAAACTTCCGACATCACGATTAACTACTTAAATCCTCAAACTCAACATGCGATTCTCTTTCTAGCTCAAATAGTTAGTGAGCCACAATTAAGCCAACATGGAAGCAATTGACTTATTCTCTTTCATTATATTTTTTTTCAAAATATTGAGTCATTATAATTGGGGATAGAAAAAATTTCATCTCTAACTTTTTCGTAGACGAAAATGCATTTCTAAATCGAAAACTTATTTATGATATTTTTCTAATATTAAGATGCAGCCTAAAACGTTTTTAAAATTACAGAAATAGCTTGAAAACGAGTTTTGACATTTTGAAAATGAAAACATTTCGAAAATGCTAAAACGACATCTCCAAAACGTTTCCATGTATTATAGTTTATTGATTGGCTTAAAATTATCTTATACATTATTACATAAACAAAAGTGAAAATCACTTTTCTGCATTATTATTAAATATATTTAAATTAGTTATATATATATATTTTACGTAGAAAATAAGAATTAAATATGTTAGCAAAATTTAAACCTAATATCATTAAAATAATTAATTTATGAAGCAACTTTACTACTATATTAGAAATTATTTTATTTAAAATGTTATATAAAAACAAATAAATAATAATATATTTTAAAATTATTATTTTATTATCTTATTTAATTTATTTATATACCGTCTCATCCTCTGGCCCCGTTTGTTGCAGCTTAATTAAAGAAATTATAGCTTCTAACTTCTTAGATTATAGCTTCTAAAACTTAGAATAAGTTGTGAACTTGTTTGCTACAACTTCTTAGAAGTTGTAGTTAATTAGTTGTGGTGTTCGATATCATAAGTTGTAAAATAACTTTTTTTTTGTGTAATTGTCCATAATACCCTTAGTAGTTATAAAATGATAATTTAAAAATTAATTAGTGTATATATATAAGTTTCAAGTATTATAAAAAAATTAATTAGAATATAGAGAGAGAGAAAGATGGAGAGAGAGAGGAAGAGATTTGAAAATGGAGATGGCGGTGGAGAAGAAAAACCCATGATTGTGTAGACAAGAGAGTAATTATTTGTTAAAAATAAGGGTAAAATTGTCATAAAAATATAATAATTTAAGCAGAAGTTGTAAAAATTGGGGTACCCTAACTTTGAAAAAGCTAGCTTCTACCCCTTTTAAAAGCTATTAAAAGTTATAAGTTAGAATTCTATAAGTTAAAACAAACATTATATCCTAACTTTTTTAAAATTAAAAGCTAAAAATTAAAATTTTTAAGCTGCAACAAACAGCCCCCTGTGCCACCGCTTCCCGACTCAAAAGCAGTGGGTAGTTTTGTCCCGAATTTTACGAGTAAAAATTGCAAAAGCCCTCGCTGTCTTGATGAGTTGATTTGTCTGGGAACGGAGGCAGATGCTCAGCGCTCGAGCATTCCCCAAGATCTCTCTCATGGCACCCAAGCAACCCCACCGCCTTCATCGAGGTACTCTCTCTCTCTCTCTCTCTCTCCCTCTCCCTCTTCATATATTAGTATAATATATCCACATGTTTATTTGAAGGAGTCGGTGCAAATTCACCGACTGTTAAACTCTAAATTTTCACATCGAATCACGCACATTTATGCCTTGAGTGTATACATCGGCAGCTGCAGAGACGACTCTGCAAAGCGCGGCGAAGAGGCCGAGGACGATGACTACCGTAGGCGCCGAGTCCTCCTCCATGAGGAGCACATTCGCCGAATACGCAGACTACCTCAATGACCTTGTTAGCTTTCTTCACTTTTCAGCGTCCCCAATTCGCTGATTCGCTTTTCATATTTGTTTGGAGTGTTAAATTAATTGGTTTAGTTCTCCCTGGAATATCATGTGGGGGAATTTGAAAGTTGAATGCAATCAATCGACTGGGGGCTTCATTGTTTTTTCTTTTCTAATTTTTGGTTTTAGGATTGCTAACTTCATGTTTGGAACATTTGTGAAGGACAAAAATTTAGATAAGGAAAAAAGAGAGGAATGCATAAATGAAGGGATGCTGGTGCCTTTTATTTATATGCATGGATTAGAAAATAAGAAGAAGATAATTGATAACTGTAAAAAAAATTTATTTTTGGCTTTTAATCTATAGCAAATGTAAGCGTATAAGTAATTTATTGTTTTTTCCCCACTTTCGTTTGACAGGTCTTAGGTCCAGAGAAAAAATTTGTGTTAGATGACAGCTTTATTTGTCATTTGATATTCTATATTTACGAGAGACTAAGAAATGCACTGATAGATTTATATGTTATCTCTTTTATTGTATTCATTTGCCTTTTTCTATGAATCTTATGGAATACACCGAAGTGGAAAAAGGTGTGGCTGGCATGCTAGAGTTGACTAGCAAATTAACAACGTTCATATTTTTGTTTTGTTTTTGGTTGTGTTACTGGATACTGTTTCACAAAAAAGTTCTCGTTACTACTCCTAGCATATTGCCATGTCTCTATAATGTACTTGGGTGTCTCTATAATGTACTTGGGCATAGTTCTAGATGGAGTGTTAGGGTACAACAAAAGGTCAAACAGATGCATTGGTGGATTGTAGCTTGAGAGAACCTAAAAGTTCCCTTGGATGTGCAAAATATAATTACAGTGGAAATGAGTTTAGATAAACTAGATTGGGGAAATTGAACATGTAATTTGAAGCTACATTTTCAACAAGGGGATTTATTGCAATGTGAAGTTACCATTAAAAGTGATAATTTCAGAGTCCATGCCTTGTGGAGGGAAATTCTTCTACTACTTTATTTCTTTCATGGAGAATCATAGAAAGGAAACTGGGGATTTCCATTCCATAAGTTGGCATTCAGTTTTGTTATATATTTTCGCTAATAAGTACTTACTGAAGCAGGTGAATGTAAAAGTGCCAAGGTTGGTGGAACTCTTAAGCATGCTTTGCAAGCTGAGATAAATTACATTTTCATGGCTTTGTTGGTGGCATTTTCTTTTCCAAATGCACTTCTTTCTAGGAATGATCATTTTGGAGTGCGCTCTTCAAGGAAAAGGTTTCTTCTATAAATTAGAACTGAAGCAATAATGTTAATAACTTCCTTGCTTTGGCTGATTTCTAGATCGTGTCTCGTTTTTAAATGAAATAGCTTGATACTTATGACCTATATAAGGGTATTATGATGTAAAAAAATGATAAAATAATTCATATTCCTATTATCTTTCCATGTTTGTAACTAAGGTTTTCTTAGATCCTTGAGGTGTTCAACGAGTCGATGCCCTTTCCCGTCTTACTTCCACCAGCAATGGAGTGTCACGACCCAAGGATATATTGGGAATTATCTAATACATGTATTTTCTTCTTGTTGTACTTTGCTATTTTCCTGTTTGTATCTTTCGGTTATATTGTAATTGAAAGGAGAGAATAGCCTATAAATAGGCTAGAGTAGTTGGAGAATGTATGTTATATTTAAATTTTAGTCTTCTTCTCTTCAATTCTCTCTCAAATTCCTCTTTGATTTCTCTATTCTTCCCTCTCAATTCTCTCTTGATCGCCTTTGTTGCCTCTTAATTCTGTCTGCTATCTCTCTCATTCTGCTCTAATTCTCCCTATCTTGCTGTTTGATCTCTTCCGATTTCTCCCAAATTTCATTCTAAACCCTAGGTTAACCCTAGGTATATGACAAATTAGTATCAGAGCTGATCAATTCTCGACTGTGAGCAAAGCAATTTTCAGCTAACATTTAGGTGATTCTCGACAGTGATTTCGGCAAAGTCACTTAGCTACAACAGAGTGCATCAAATTTCAACAAGTGGAATTAGGAGATTGATTCTCGACTAATAATTGAGGCTCAGAATTTGAAGGCAAAGTAGATTCAGGTGAAATTTGGTTGTTAATCTAGATCGACTGGATCTCAGTTGTTGCATTTAATAGCAGTCGATTCTCAAGAAAGTTGCAACAAGAGTCTATCGATCCTTAAGAAGCTCAACATAGCCAATCGACTTTTAGGAAGCTACAACAGAATCAATCAAACACTCAAAAGATTGCAACAAGAATCAATTGAGTGTTGATCCAGGTGAGTACAGGAAACAGTTACCACAGGTGATTCAAGAGGTGTTATCAAAGTCGATTGAATTCTCGAAAGACTGCAACAGAGCCGACAATTCTGTGTGGATTGATCTAGGTAGTCCTTAGAAATTAATCAGAACAGTAGATCCTTGGTTGTCGATTTGTGAAGTGATTGATTATCAGTTAGCTCTCAATGGATTCAGTCTCTGAGGTGGATTAAGTTCCTATAAGGCGACTCCTTGAAGCAGTGGTTGAGGTGGATCCAAGTTTGCGTTTGCTGAACTAAGGGTTAGGCAAGTACTGGAAGTAGTTTTTGAGATGAGCAATGGACACAGGAATCCAGGGACAATTCGCTATCCTCAATTGAAAGCTGGATGACTTTTTGATTCTGAACAAACGTAGATGCTTTAGGAAGAAATATAAGTGGCAAAGGGGTGAATGGAAATGTCAAGACCCTAGTCCTAATTGATGTTTCCTTAGAAGATAAAACTGGAAATTGAGGGAGAAATAACAAGAATTGAGGGGGAATAGACTGAAATTAGGGAGAACTGATAGAAATGAGGGGAGAATCCAAGAGAATGGGGGGAGAAAAATAGACAGAACTTGAGGGAGAACAAAGAGAATTCTATAAACTTGATAATTCATACATTGATAACTGGCCATGAGGGTCATGGTTGTTATATATAAGCAGCCCACAATTCTATAGAGCAGTTACAACTTTTTCACTACTAGTAACTGCTCCTTTAATTACTTTACTATTTCCCCACTACTCCATAACTAAGAATAATCAAATAATAAAAGCAATAACTAACAACTTCAGCAAAATAAGTAAAAATAGAAATAAAAATAACAAGCTGGTTGTGACATTCACTCCCCCTTAAAAAAATTCTTGTCCCCAAGAAATCATGGTCATTGGCTACACCTTTTTCATCGTATCCCTATAGCATCTTTTTCTTCTACCATCCTTTCTTCATGAATTTCTTGCAAATCATAATGAAGGGCTGACTTTCATGAGTTTCCATTATGGCCAAGTCAATACACTCTGGGTAGAATTTTCAACCATCTTCGAGGACAACAAATCTTGTTTCCCTAGGTTCCATTCGCTCACAGCTGCAACAACAGGGAGTCCCATCGAATTCATGAAAAGGGCAATACTTTTGGACCAAAATAGGATGCTCTCTATATTCAATTAACCTTGCAGCATTTGTTCGTAAGAAATGCTTGCAGACATCACATATTGGGTGATAGAGCTCCAAAAATTGGAATAGGCCAACGATTCTCGGCTGAGAATTTTCGCAATTGTTGTTCGAAGTGTGAAGGTGAAGTGGAGCTAAGCGACTTTTGATTGTGATTGGAGGCGATACCTACAGGTAGACCAAAATCAAAACTATGGCAGAAGGAACGAGGTTGAGGCAATTGGAATTGAGGATGGAGGCGTCGGAGTTTGGAATGACTCAGACGCATGAGGCGGTCACCCAAAGTAGGGAGGATGTGGCTGCGATTAGAGAAAGCATGCGTGAGGATCTGACGGCCACACAGGAGAGTATGCAACAAGAATTGGAGAGGCATTGGGAGACGATGGAGCAGTATGACCATAGGATTAATAGCATGTTCAATATGCTGTCATCCCTCCATCAATTTTGGTTACCACTGAAATTTCCTCCTCGGGCAGTCTCTAATCCGGGCTTGTCCGGTTAGGGCATCTTCCCTAGGCCACAAGGAGTGACAGGGACAGAGGAGATGCTAGACATGGAGCAAGGAGTTCAGGTAAGGGAATTAACTCCTCATACTTCCAATTACACTCCAAAGCTAATGTTGGAGATACCATTGTTTGACAAATCAAAGCCAAGGTGGTGGATCTGCTGGTGTGAGCGTTTTTTCCAATTTTACAATGTGGCTGAAAACCAAAGGATTAACTTGGTAATAGCCTATCTGAAGGATATGACTGATTCTTGATACCAAGGGTGGACTAAGTCTAGAGAGATTGAAACCAAGTGGATTGATTTTGCTGAGGAACTATGCAAATGTTTTGGAGAGAGAAATATGGCGGATGTAATTAAGGAATTCAACAAGCTAAACTGGAGGGATCGGTGGCTGACCATCAGGGGAAGTTTGAGGAGCTAGGGGCTCTAATGTGGAGCTCCCAACCATCCCTCACGGAGCAATATTTTGTGTCAAGCTTTATCAGCAACCTTAAGGATGAACTAAGGTCCATGGTTAAGATGATGATGCCTGCTATGGTGAGAGAGGTGACAGAGAAGGCAAGGAAGCAGGAGCTTGCTCTAGAAGCAATCTTTAAAAAACACGGAATCCCACCGAGTTATAATCCTCCCACCAGTTAGTAGTTGGAAGGAAAACCTGAGGTTTACTCTAACCTTAATGTAGTAAAAAATTATATGCCAGAACAGAGGAGGTGGCTAGGATCATGATATAAATGCGGAGACAAGTTTTGTCCTGGCCACCAATGCAGAAGACTATTACTGAACATGGAAGGACTAGATGAAAAAGAAGAAGAAGATGTAGAGGTTGTTCTCCAAGAAGAAACTGGTGAGTGCAAGGTGATCACTGGGAACAAGTTGCAGAAATTATTACAGAAAGGGGCTCAAGAGTCATCATTGCATTCCATACAGGCTATTGAATTCGAAGAGAGGACTGAAGCGGAGGAAGAACATTCAAAGGTTGCGAAAACTGCTACACTTCAACTCCTCAATGAGGAAAAGCACGGGAGAAAGAAAGAGAGAAGGATACAACAAGCAGTGAAAGCAGGGATTGGTTGAGCTGTAGCCTGTCGCTACAAGTTCTTGGGGACTAGAATTTTCGTAAGGCGGGGGGAATTGTCACGACCCCAGGGGTAACCTAGTCATTACGCTTGTAATACATAAGCTATGTTGTTCCTTTCAGTTAGTGCTGGAAACAATTGTATATTTTAGTTAGACATTATAATTGAAAAGAAGTCTATAAAAAGGCTAAGCGGAGAGGATGAGGGGATGTTTTTTTTGAAAGGAATACAAAGTTTCTTTTTCCCTCTCTTTTTCTCCCTTAATTCTCCCTCCTTTCAAATCCTCCCTCCATTTCTATTCTTCCTCTCAGTTCTTCTTTAATTCTGGAAACTATCCAAGTCTTAGCCTTGAGGCTTGACACAATCGGAAGTAGACCAACCAGTGGTAACTCAAGACTCCGACGAGGAAGAGAAATTGGACAAGGAGATCTGTGAGGATCACAATTTATATTTGCAAGAGGCTGATGAAGTCTTCAGAATAGGAATTTTGGACCTCTATATTCCAGAAAATTATTACAGGAGGTCTAAATCGAGATATGTCTGCATGAAGCTGGACCAAAGAAAGAAGTTGAAGAAAGGCGTAATTTCTGTCTGAAGGTCCAGGAAATTATTGGAACTTGCAGATCATTTGGTTAAGGGAGCTTTATCATGGATATCTTTGAGGACTGCATTTTACATTTGTAGGAAAAGCAAAAGAGAAGGAACATAAACGTTAAGAGGATGAGGCCTAGAAGGAGAAAGAAAGAAAGACGGATAAATCAGATAGCAAAGGCAGGGATTGGATGAAGAACCATGGCCAATCGCTGTAAGTTCTTAAGGACAAGAACTCTCTCAAGGAGGGGAGAATTGTCACGACACAAGCGTATATTAGGAATTATATAATAGATGTATTTTCTTCTTGTTGTACTTTGTTGCTTTCCTGTTTGTACCTTTTGGTTATATTGTAATTGAAAGGAGAGAATAGCTTATAAATAGGCTAGACTAATTAGAGAATGTATGTTGTTGAATGGTATTTGAATTTCAGTCTTCTCTCTCATCAATTATCTCTCAAATTCCTCTTTGATTTCTCTATTCGTCCCTCTCAATTCTCTCTCGATCACCTTTGTTCTCTCTCAATTCTGTCTGTTATCTCTCACCTGCTCTAATTCTCCCTATATTGCTGTTTGATCTGTTCTGATTTCTCCCAAATTCCATTCTAAACCCTAGGTACATGACATGGAGCCAATTGGAAGAATGGGTTTAAAGTAATAATTATGTATTCTACCAAAACAAAAATATCTAATTTCATTCACGATAATCATTGATGAAGTATTTAACTGCTTTCTCGTCTTAACTTGATCAAACTCACTTTATCCTATTTGTGGGGTCATTTAAAATTTTTGTGATCACCATTCTGCTTCTTTTAGGACCACATTTCCATTGACGTGCTTGGTGCCATGGTTCATTGGGACCATGACAAGTAATTCTTGTCAAGAAGCAAAAGTTGGCAAGTCCTTGCCAACGAACATTATCAGTCATTAGAACTCCAGCTACACATGGGTTACACCTTTGTATTTGGACGTGAACAAAAAGAATAAAAGCATGAGCCAGTTTTTTGATGTTCTTAAACAATGCTTGTCAATAAACAGAAGTTGCCCAACATATCAATCATCAGAATTCCAGCTTCATGTTGGTGACATCTTTGTATGTGAATGTGAACAAAGAGAAAAAAAAAAAAAAACGAGCTGCTTAAATATGCTATGTTCTTGTCGAGTTGCACATTTAGACCTTCCCTAATCCTGCAGTATGTTTGGCTGTCCATTCTTTATGTTTTTTTTCAAATGTTGGTTGAAGTTGCTGCTATGGTACCATTCATTTGTCATGTGCTTGGCATGTATTAAAATTATACTTTGGAACTTATATCTTTATGAATTTGTCTTATAGAATGACAAACGGGAAAGGATCGTAAAAGCAAGTCGGGATATCACCATGAATAGCAAAAAAGTCATATTTCAGGTGCACAGGTAGCAAAAGGATTTTTCCCTCCTTGTACATTTTTTTATAGGTCTTTATCAATGATCTCTTGACTTTAATTTTGCTAGTCAATTCCACAAGTTGGTTTGACCTGATTATTTTCTCATCTTTATTCTGAAAGTTGCACGATATCTTTTCCAATAAAATTTTAATCATTAAAAGTGAATGTCACCTGTGTTTTTTGTTCGTCCTGAATGATATTCTGTTATTGCTGCTGTGTGTCTCTTACCTTCTGTTCCCTTTCTGGCTGTGTTTTTAATCTACATTTACTTTGGTTCAGTTCAGTTTCATGATCTTGCCTTAAAGAAGGTTTGCTAGGCTTCTGATGTTGCTGCTCTTTCCAACAACAGAATAAGTAAACACAACCAAGAAGAGGTCCTTGAGAAGGCAGAAAAGGACCTAGCAGCTGTGACGAATCAATATGTGGCCAGGCTAGTTAAGGAACTAGGAGGAACTGATTTTTGGAAGCTACGGCGAGCATATTCTCCAGGGGTTGTGCCTTTGTTCTGTTCCTGCTAAGGCAGAAAACTGTGGCTAATTAAATTGCTCTGGGATCTTTGCAGGTACAGGAATATGTTGAGGCTGCCACACTATATAAATTCTGCAAAACTGGAAATCTTTTGAATCTTGATGAGATTAATGCTGTCTTGTTACCATTGAGTGATCATTCTCAGGAGCCACTGCAGATTAATGTTCTTGATTATATCTTGGGGGTAACTACCTCAACCTTGATCCAGTTTCCATCTTATTTATCTAATAGACCTGTTGAGAGTAAAAGGAATAATTATATAAAAAATAAAGTTAACTCTTTATCTAACAGTTTAAACTTTTAAATGAGATGATGGTTAATAAGTTAACATGGTATTAAAGCAGACAAAGGTCTTGAGTTTAAATCTCACCGCTAACCCAATATCTAAATTGTTGCATGTGGTTGGACGAGTTACGTAGTGAAGCCTAGGCACACTTGAGGGGTGTGTGAGAGTTAAAAAAATAATAATATAAAAAATACAATTAACTCTCTATTTAATAGTTTAAGCTTTTAGATGAGATGATAGCTAGAAAAGATAGTGTATATATCTACACATATATATTGGTTTGGGGCTTGGGGACTCAATAGTTTGGTGTTGTACTTGTGCATGATAGGTCGGAACTTCCTCCATGATAATAAAATTAGATAACTCGACATGGAATAGTATTTGATTCTAGTTCTCTCCCTTAGCCTTCCTCTACATCCCTTGTGAAGTTGTGATTAATTAGAACAAAAGAATATTTAACATAGTTCATGCATAAAAATCTTCATTCTTTTCCCCATCTTTTTTGCCTTCCATTATATTAGTAGTATTATCTTGTACTAGAGTTAGAGGCGGTGCTAACTGCTAAATAGTGTTATTTAGCTTGCAGACTTGACTGGTGAGCTCATGAGGTTGGCAATTGGTCGAATCTCAGATGGTGAAATTGAATTTGCTAAGAAGATATGCAGGTTTGTACGTGAAATCCACAGGGAGCTGATCCTTCTTGCCCCAATTATGGATGACAGTTATGACATGAAAACAAAGATGGATACCATGCTTCAAAGTGTCATCAAGATAGAAAATGGTATGTTGCTAGTAGTTGCATTATTTAACAAAATGCAAGCATGTTGTTTGTAGTTAAGTCTGTTAGCTAAGTTAAAAAAACTTCGCTAACTAATCTACTAATTAAATCTCAAACCCCAGTACTCAAAAGCCCAAGCTAACTACTCTGATACATATCAGAATTAACTTGAAAATGGATCTGAAAAGAGAGAGGAGAAATTCAGTTGCACAGCGTTCTAGGAATCCTTCCTAAAAGAGGTCTAGTTTAGTGAATAGGTTGGTTTTTATTTTTTATTTTTTATTAAGTTGTGAAGTGAATCAGTGGTTGATATCTCAATTTCATACTTCTGCCTTGATAAGGCCAATTCTTTCTTTCTGTTGGTGAACCACTCATTTTGCTATTTCAATTTTATTCTGCAGCTTGTTTCAGCGTCCATGTGAGAGGATCAGAGGGTATTCCATTGCTTGGATCTGACGACGTCCCGAGTTACTCCTCAATGGGGGTGCCTGACGTGGAATGATTGACTATATGTACCACTTATCAGCTCCTGGAAGCCTGTTTTTACTTCTTCTTTATGAATAGTAGTATGTACCCGTATTTACTTTCTCCCATCCCCCCGGCCTCCATTTCAGCCATTTCCATAATTCTGTGATGGGGAAAGCTTAACTAAGCTAGCTTCTGCTGAATGGTCTTCGAGATTTATACTTCATCTACTCATATGTCTTTCTCGCTGATTCCTGAAAATCCATGTGATGTAGATGCTAATTATGCATGTTGGGTGTAGTTTGAGCAAAGGTGGATGCGTGTAGTGGTGAGTAATATTTTGATTAAATTGAAATAACTGAATTGAATAGGTTTAAATGGGTTATTTGGTTTGATTCAATTTGTAGACCATTTTTTCAATCTCTAAATTTGAGTTTTTCGATTATTTTGGTTTGGTTGGGTCTTCTTCTTGAATTTTTTTTTGAAATAACCACATTGATTGAAATCTCTATGTTGGAATTATTAATCGATTAAGAAGTTTTTTTTAATTGAATAATATCATACTTAGTCTAGTAATTAAATGTTTTAATTGAGTAATAATTATTAAATAAAAATTTAGTTTAAATTTATCAATTGACTAGAAGAAACTTTTTAATCGAACAATATTATTTTTACTAGAGTAATAAATTTTTTTAATTGAATTATATTTTTGAGTTAAGATTTTTTCACAAAAATTAGTCGAGAAAAAATTATTTTTAATTGAATATTATTATTTTTATTCTAGCGACACTTATTCTCTAAATTACTTTTATTTGGTTGTACTTTGTTATTTATAATTTTTTTAATTTAAAAATTAAGTAATTATTTGATCAGTTTAGTTTGAGTTAACAAAAAAAAAAAAAAAATTATTTTATTCAATTTGAGTAATTCGATCAATTCAATAACTGGATTAATTGAATGATCACCCTATATAAATTTTCAGTCTCAAATGTTACTTCCACTTCCAATTATGTGACATGTGGATTGATATATTATATATTCATTTATATAATAACTAATTTATGAAAATTTAAACTTACATAAAATGTCAAAATTTTGCATGTAAATAACATTTTTGTATCGCCAATATTTACTTTTGTTGCTGGCTTTGAAACATCACCATCATCAACATCATTAAGTATTTGGTCAATCATATGGCCACAAACGAAACAAGCAGGATCTAGTTTTGTTTATACTCGATTTGTTTTTTTTTAGAAGTTTCGTTGAGCTCTATAATTAAGAAATATTTAAACTCGATTTGTAAATACTTTTAACAAAAATTTATTGTACATAAAAATTTTACTGCATTGAACCTTTTAAAAATGTAAGCATCCCCAACATAAATTCCTCGATAGCTGCAGACAAGGACACCAAAACAGCATAAGGAAAAAGAACACTCACTGTTGTCCGCCGGCTGGGGTAGCTAGGAGGCAGAGGAGCGATTGTGGGTGGTCGGTTGTTGAGATATAGAAAGATAAGAACGGTGGTGTGGTGGACGGACGGGAGAAGAATGAACTTTAAAACATCAATAAATAAGTTTTGAACAAATTATAAATAAATTCGTTTCTTTAATAAATAAACTTATGTCCAAGATCAGCTTATTTATTGAATGGTTTTTATATTTTTATTCAAATTCACTCACTATTCGCTGATCTCGCCGGCCGCCCGGCAGTAATTTTCACGCCATCTCGATTTATACTTCATCATCTCCTCCTCCACCTCCCAATGGTAGTTGGCCTTGGCCCCAAGAAGATACTGATCATTCTTCTTGTTCTTCCGATGAGGAATTAATGGCAACAGCATGGTGTCTTCTTTGCCCAGAGAAAAAGGCTGGAAAACACGGCTGCAAGGACTTCTTGCCTGCCGCCGCCGCCTACGCTTTCAAGCTCACGACACTGGTAACGACACTGACGTTACCCTCATTACCTTTCCCAAATGCGGCACCACTTGGCTAATATATATATATATATATCCATGCTAAATCATCGATCCACAACATCCTAATATGTCGTCCGATACAGGAACGTCGAACAACCTGCAGGTGAACAGGGATGGAAGTGGTCGTATGGGGTTGAAAACAGTCTTTTTCCGGCAGGGTGAGGTCGGAGATTGGAAAAACCATTTGATAACTGAGATGGCAGACCGATTGAATGGGATCCTCGAGAAGAAGTTATCTGGTTCTGGCCTAAAGCTTTAATTAGGAATCTCTACAGCCCCTTATACGTGTCAAACATATAAGGCTAACATACATGCCCCATTGTATATGTATGTATATATATGTATATAAATTAAATAAATGGTTCCTATTCTTTCCTGCAGCATCAGTTATCTATGTTTCTTCATGCCGGTTTTCGATCTGAAATAAGAGCCTCAAATTCTTGTGACTGTTTGTTTCACTTGAAGTTGCCATTAATTGTCAAGATTAAACTTCAAGGCTTTTCGGTTCATTTGGGAACGCCAGTGAAACAAGGTTTCTAGGGTTGAATGTGCTGCCGCCACCCACCATTGGTCATTTTCCTCTTTTCCTTTCCAGAGTCTTCAGGGTAGGATGGTTCACCACTAATATGAGGCCACCTCTAGCTACACTTCCTATTTTATTTTTTATTATATTATAAATAATTCATTCTCTATTCTTATTTTATTTAAAAAATTATGCGTGTTCCAACCATTCTCTATTCTCCTTCTTATCACACTCCCTATCACACTTATTTATTAATAAATTTTAATTTTATTTATTTTATCTTACTTATAATTTTTATTATTATAAAATTTTATTATTTATTTGATAATTTAATAATAAATATGACGGTATTAGATTTTTAAAATATTTAATATATTTATATATAAATTTTCTAATATTTTTTAAAAATAATTATTTAACAAAATTATTTAAAATATTTCCATAATTCGAAATTTAATTGTCAAACTATGTAAAAAATCACAAAAATAAATACTATCCTTGTGATATAATAATTATTATTTTAAATACAACATTAAATAATCTAATTGAGTAATTTTGACATTCATTTTTAGGATCAATTTAAAAACATTACATTAAAACATATAAAAAAATTATGTAATACACAAAATGAATTAAATACACATAATCACTAATCAAATACACACATACACATATAAACAGATACACACATACACATTACATTAAAATAATGAGATACACACATAATCAATAATTAAATATACAAAATAATCAAATACACACAAAATAAATAATCAAGTACACAAAATAATTAAATATATGCATACACAAAATAATTAAATACATGTATATAAAAAAAATAATAATCAAATACATAAAATATAATTCACTGAATATTTTAATATATATAAAATATATATAAAATGGAATAGGGAGCAAATTTTAGCTCCTCATCTATAAGGAGCCATTTTAACCAAAGCTAAATTTTGAAGAGTGACAAGACATATAGGGAGCTGCCTTGGAGATGAATTCAAACACTTTCCTCATTTTTTTGACTTAGGGAGGATTCTTGCCATGCATTAGAGATGGCCTGACTATCCATTTTCTATAGTTTCTATCCGCACCTTTCCCCTTTGTCCCATCTTCCTCCTACCAACCCTTTACCATTTCTTCAACCTTTCCCCTCAACCTCTCGTTGTCTTTCATTGTCTACCCTGTTCTATACTGCTTCGATTGCCTTTTGCCGCCACTTCTCTTTTTCTTCTTTGCCTTATCTCGTCCTTTATCCACTTCGAGTGCTCCTTATTTCCACCTGTCTATTGTTAGCGTCATTTAGTCTCCGCTCTATTTCTTAGACTTCTCTACATAAAATCTCTGCTCAAGCTATGCCCTTATTATTATTATTATTATTTTTCTCATTCAAGACTCATTTGTAAGGTTGCAATCTAGCCATACTGAGTTGAGCTTCAATGTGCTCAGCCTTGGCTCTGTGAGAAGTTTATGGGCTCAAGTTGTAAAGTCCAGCCCAATCTTGGCTCGTTAGGAAGCTTGGCAAGGGCTTGGAGTTGTAGGTGGTCGTAAGCGGCGAATGGGTCGGTGTTGCAGGTGCCCGACGGTTGAAAAAGGCGAATCGGTTGGAGAAAGGGCAAAGGGTTGGCAGTAGCCTTCATCGGAGAAAGCAGACAATCACAGGCATAGAAGTCGCATGCCAGTCGATCGGAGAAGATGGACAATAGACAATGTCGATTGTTGCAACCAATGAGGAGGAGGAGAAGTTGTCAGTGGTCCATGGGGCAAAAGGAAAGGAAGAGGAATAGGAGAAAGAATGGGTTTCTTAGTGAGACCGCCCCACTAAATCATCTAAAATAAATACATATGATATAAATACATATGTATATGTACTTATTTTAAATAATAAATTTATAAAATTATAAATTAATTTATGAGCGAGCCTGTTTTCATGAGCTAATCACGAACTTTAATTAGGCCTGCTCGTGAGTCTCTAATTGAGCCAGTTCGTGAGTTAATAAGCCAAGTTTTACTAAGGTTAAACTTAGTTTGTTTACAAACTAAGCTTTAAAGTTAGGCTTAAATTCGACTCATTTACCATAATAAACAAACTCGAATGATTTTTATCAAGCCGCTCATGAACAGTTCGGATCATTTGCGACCCTATTCATTTGTCAACTCTATAAGCCTTATTTAAGACCTTTTCCTACTATTCGATAGTTACCAATAAATCTTTTGCCTCTCATTTTATTTTTTAGTTGGGTAAATTATATGGAACCTCCTTGCACTTAGGATCATGTGCAAGTTACCCCAATGTGCTTTTGATTGTAACAAAAAATCTCCTTACACATTCAATTTGTTGCAATTAACAGTTAACCGTTAGTGAAACTTAACTTTGTTAAGTTAAGTGACACATGCACCTCACATGCGTAACTAAATCCCGCTAAAATCAACCTCAAACCCACCCAAATCCCTAATTTCACCCCAAAATCAACTTGCCAGCCCACCCCATCCCTAATTCAAGCTTCATCGTTGGCCACCCATCTGCTCACAACTTCATCACCGGCCACTCGTCTGCTCATTGTGCGACCGACGACCACCCATATGCTTTTCGCGATTGCCGAATCTCCTCATCCCCCTTCTCTCTCTCTCTCTCTGTCGTGACCGTCGGCCACCAGCCACCCTACTCCTTCTCATGACTGTCGCCCAAGTTTCTCTTACTCGTGATCGCCGACTAAGCTTCGTCTCCGCCAAATCAAGTCTTTGACTAAACTGGTAAGTTTGACTAAACCCACACACAAACACATGCAGACGCCTCTCTTTCTCTCACTTAGATTTGTCTGCGAAACCCACACACATGGACTTATTTCTCTCTTGAGTGAAACTCAAACCCAGCCCCCCCCACTCTTTGTTATTTACGACCGCCTCTATCTTTCTTAGATTAATGTTAAGCAGACTAGACTGTATTATGAGACTTGAGCAGCATGAGTTACTTATGGATGTGAAGATTCAAGTAGCATAGGATGAGGGTGATAGTGAATCCTACACACACACACACTCTTTGATTTGTTCTGTGAGAAAGGTGTTGGAGGTGGTACTAAAAATACTAATGCACTAAATTCTAATAGTGCATTTGTTAGTTTTGGTGTTGGAACATCTAGGACATTAGTTGAGACACCTAGGCCGACTACTTCGGATTACGAAGATAGTGATGAGTTGCTAAGTATGAATGGGTCTGATGAAGAATGGTGTCAACCTAGATTCCTACAATTTAATGGGAAAGCTGACATGCATAGACTAATTGAGCTCAAAGTTGGAATGAAGTTAATTTGCAGATTCTAGAGTGTATAGGAAAGCATTGAAGCAATATGGTATTGACAATGGGATTGAGTTTAGATTCATAAATAATGAAAGGGCTCGGATTACAGTGGAATGTGTGAACAAGTATGGGTGGAGGATACATGCTTCACCTACACAAGAGAAATATGTTTTTCAAATAAAGACTTTCCATCATCTTGTGCATAACTGTGGGTGGATGAGAAACAATTCTAAGTTCACTGCATCATGGATGTCGAACAAATACATAGACAACGTAAGAGACCAACTAGATTGAAAGTCCTTTGCCTTTGCTAATCAAGTGCAAAGAGACCATAATGTTGAGGTCTCTAGATTCAAAGCATATCGAGCGAAGAAGCAAGCGATTGCTCAAATTGAGGGTATTAATTTGGAATAATTTGCTAAGGTTTGGGACTATTGTGTTGCAATAAGAAAACACCATCCTGGGAGTACAATGATAGTGCAATTAAATATGCATGTTTTTCCAAAGAATATATGCCTGCCTTCATGCATGCAAGAAGGGATTCTTAGTCACATGTAGACCAATCGTGTGTGTGGATGGGTGTTTTCTAAAAGGCTGATTTGGGGCCAACTGTTATGTGCGATTGCAAAAGATGATAATGAAGATATGTACCCCATAGCATTTGCTATTGTTAAAGCTGAAACAAAGGATAGTTGGTAATGGTTTATACAATTATTGTTGGGGGATATTGGGACATTTGATAACAAAGGATGGCTCGTAATGTCAGATAAGCAAAAGGTAAGAAATTGTGAACTTTTCTGATTTACTAGTTACTTCAATTTTTTAAACATCTTAGTGTCGTAATCTAATGATGTTTCTTTTATTGTAGGGATTGGAGTATGTTCTAAAAGAATATGGGTGTGAGCATAGGTTTTGCGTACGCCATTTGTATGCCAATTTCAAGCTGGAATTTAAAGGCAAAAGTTTGAAAGATGAGCTATGGAATGCAGCAAGGGCATCAACAACACATGATTTTGAGTTTCATATGGCCTGAATAAAGAATCTTGATCGTCATGCAGAATCTTGGTTGAGAAATAAGTTACAACCTTGGATGTAGAGTAGGTATGCATTCGATCCTAGGGTAAAGTTAGATATGCGACACAACAACCTGGCTGAAACCTTCAATTCCTTTATACTTAAGGAACGAGATAAACCAATATTAACACTGTGTGAGACTATAAGAAGAATGTTGATGAACAGGTTCATTACAAATAGGGAAGGGATGACTAACTACAAGGGGCTAATCTATCCTCAGATACAAACAATGCTAGAGAAGGTGAAGAAGTAGGCCCCAGAATGAATTACTGTTCCCTGTGGAAATGGTAGGTTCAAGGTAGAGAATGCATGGGGAACTAGGAAGTTGGTTGACTTGAATCAGAAGACTTGTACTTGTAGGCAATGGGATCTTACTAGTATTTTGTGTTCCCATGCAGTGGCTTGCATCTACAAGATGAGATTGGTTCCTGAAGATTTTGTTCATCCTTATTACTCCATGGAGACATTTCAAAAAGCCTATGCCCATAACATAGACCCAATACCAGGGGAAGAAGATTGGCCTAAAACTAATGAAAAGCCACTTGTTACACCAAAGTACAACAATGGACCTGGGAGACCGAAAAAGGCTGCAGATGAATCAATTAACCCTTATCGAGTCAGTAGGAAAGGACAGTTTCTCAAGTGTGGGAATTGTGATGTGGTGGGCCATAATGCTAGAGGATGCAAGGGCTTAGTTAACCCGAACAAAAAAATAAGGAAAAAGAAGCAAGAGGCCACTCCTCGAGCCAGTTAAGAGAGTATGTCATTTGGTTCCATATATAATACCATTAACATGGAATTTATGTATAAACATAACCACTAACATCTATTATATTTTTCTTTTTATCTTAGGGTACTGTGGGTTCTACAGCTCCTACCCCATCATAGGAGTCCATGTTTTATGCCGCATCCTCTTCATGTAGGAACAAGGAAAGGATCACAAAGAAAAAAAAAAGCCATAAAAAATACCAAAAAGAAAAGGAAGCACTTTAGTGTAGGGTCTAGTTTGTTTGATGCTGTTAAGCATTTAAGTGTTCTAATTGGCATTTTAAGTGTTGTAATTGGAGGGTTTTTTGACCGTTGAATTCTAGTTTGTTGAATTATAGATGTTGTGTTTGAAATGTTTGAAAGTGATAATTTCTCTTTTGGTTGAATGATGTCATCTACATATAATAGAATTTTTTATTGTAGTATATAAAAATCTGTTATGATGAATTTCTGGCAAAATTATTGTAAAATATTTAGGCAAAATTAATGTGATATCCTGTATTTCAATGGTTGCACATACAGTTTCAATGAGTCATGCAATTTTGGTCAAGGAGAAGTTAGCTACATAATTGATTCTAACTGTATCGAATTGAACATGCATACTTTTTATATTTACCTGCATATGAATGTCAATAGAGAAACAAACTATATATATAATCAGTGATTATGGAATAAGATGCTACAACTACAACTAAGACACTCATACACTTCCAGTGATATCTTCTTTACATGGGGACAAGAAGGAAAAGGAAACTCTTTAAAGATCCAGTACAAGAAGACTTTTTATACTTCCTTTAATGAAGGAAATCCCTCATTGGATCATCATGGTGGACTCTCTTCATCCTATAGGCCTCCATGTCCACAGCAGTAACCTGCAGACCAAACAAGAGAATAAGCAACAAGCATTGACAACTCCTCTAAAAATTAAGTTTGTTTATCAACTCTTTTAACTATTATTATGCACGGGTTTACAAAACTCTAGAAATAATTTTACAAAATTGTAGAATTCTACAAAATTGTAGAATTAATTCTAAAAATAACTTGATCTACTGAAGGAGAAGAAGTTGTCGGTGGTCGCAAGGAAAGAAGAATCGATCTGGCGGAGAAGAGAAGAAGATAGGCTGGTGGTCGCGAAAAGAAGATTCGTGGCATACAGTTGCGAGGAGAAGCTTGAGCGGCGGTCACAAGGAGTAGGATGCCCGATAGCCGACGGTCGCGAGTAGGAGAAACTTGGGTGACGGTTTCAAAGAGAAGTAGGGTAGCTGGTGGCCAATGGTTAAGAGAGAGAGAGAGAGAGAGAAGGGGAGGAAGAGGAGATTCAGCGATCAAGAGGAGCAGTAAGGTGGCCGACGGTCGCGTGTTGAGCAGATGGGTGGCCGACAGCGAAGCGGTGAGTAGATGGGTGGCTGGTAGGTTGATTTTGGGGTGAGATTAGGGATTTGGATGGGTTTGAGGTTGACTTTGGGGGGTTGTAATTTCACACGTGAGGTGCATGTGCCACTTAACATAACAGAGTTAAGTTCCACTAATTGTTAGTTGTTAATTGCAACAAATTAAATGTGTAAGGAGGTTTTTTGTTACAGTCAAAAGCACAAGGGGTAGCTTGCACATGACCTTATGTAATACCCCAAGAGCCTAGAGAATGGTAGTATATGTTGAGGATAAGTAAGGATGGAAACAATACCAGCTGGATACCGTTTGGGCTAAATGTAGGCAAAAAACTCCCTGGTTAAGCGTTCTTGAGCTAGGGAACCTTAAGGATCGGTGATCCCCTGAGAAGTTCTCGTAGGCCTATCAGGATAAGTTGTTTCGATCCTTATTGTCGTTCGATATGAGATGTTACACCGTAAGTGTTAGGGGGTTCCATATAATTTACCCTTTTTAGTTTTAACGGCTCTAACTCACATTTTTTTTTTTGTTTTGCCAAGATTAATTATCTATTAACCTCAAGGTATAATAAGTGATTTTTGATAATACCAAAAATAATTTTTGTTAAAAAAATGATTTCTTGAAAATTGCTTTCTAATGCTCTAATCTTATCCTAAAAAAAATAAATATTTCAATTCTTCTTGTGATATTTTGGTTAATCCAAATGCTTAAGTTATAATTCTAAGCTATTCTTGCCTATAACGGTTAGTTTTTTTACTGTTGAGAAAGTGTCTAAAATGCCTATAAATACCCCCTAATCTTATTTTTGACATATCATGTGTTTCCATTACAAATCCAAAGTACCCAAAAGATGCCAAACGTTCTCAAGCTATCATCTAAGTAATCTGAGACTCAAGAAGTATTATTGCATATCAACCGAAGAGCCGCAAGGCAAGAGTAGAAAAATATTTTCGAGTCTACTCCGAATTTCTCCGATGTCATTAATTAATTTATTTATTTAATTATTATTGTCTTGTATAATTTTTTCTTAATTGCTTATTTGAGTCTACGCGTGGACAAATTATTTGTAAACATTTAAATTATCATTGAGGATTTTATAGGTTTCCTAGAACCATTAAAATATAAGTGAATCTAGTTTTTAAGGTAAGTTAGGGTAAAAATCTTGGTGTAGTAGTTGCATAGAAGCCATTGTAATCTAGGTGTGTTTCTAGTTTCTAAAGTGAGTTAGTGTGGAAATCTTGATGAAATTAATTTAGTAAAACCCCAAGGGTGATTAGACCTTGGGAGAGTGAATTAGATATGTGTGGCAATACCAAACCACTGTAAATTATCTTGTGCCTAATTTTATTTATTCTTGTTATATCTTGTGACTTGTTATTAATCTTGAACATTATTTATTATATTTATCAAATATATATATTCTTAAATAAAATCATTAATCAAGAATTTTAATTAAAAGAGAAAAAAATTTAATTACTCAATTCTCCCACCCTCTTGAATAACTTTACCATAAGGGACCAACAATACCTATATTTATCGTTGAATAGAATTTTGTATGATTCAATCTAGCATTGAATAATGGTTATATGATTCAAAAAATTTTGTATGATTCAACATGGATCTCATATCAAATTATAGATAATTTTGATAAAATAATGTCCATATAGCTTTTAATGAATATTTAACTAAAGAATAGTTCGTATTTAATGTAGTCTCAATGGGTATATTTTCAAATTTTTGATACTGTAGTTGAGTAAGATAGATTGTAGTGGTTCTAAAATTTAGTTGATTAAGTATAACATTGCTCAATTGCTAAATAATGTTACTCGATTAAGATTATCAGATGCATAAGTCATTACTCGAATAAAAAGATTTGTTACTTGACTAAAAATTATAATACTTGATTACACATGTTTCTTAGTCGATTAATTTTTTAATCACTTTGTTGTTTCAATGTGTTACTTTATTGGTTAAAAAAATTCTCTTAATCGATTAAATATTCGAGTACCATTTTGTCCAAGAATTATTACTCAAGTATGGAATTTAATTACTTGACTAAGTAAGATGTAACTTGATTAAGAATAACTCTTAGTCAATTAATCTCTTAAGTACCTTTCTACTAGAGTATTATTACTTGATCAAACAATTATGTTACTCGACTAAGTAAAATGTTACTTGATTAAGGAATAACTCTTAGTCGATTAATCCAATGAGTATAATTCTATTACAGAATAATTACTCGATTAAAAAGATAAGTTGCTCAACGAAAATATCTTTTAGTCAATTAACTCTTTCGTCACTCTATTAACATTACTTCATCATTATTCAAGTAATATAAATGAGTAATCGATTAATGTCTTTAAGTGTTTTGACTTTATTTAATTACAAAGGGAACTTAATCTAATAAAATACTTATTGCTCGACTGAAATATCTCCTTACTTGATTAAAAAATTATTACTTGATGGAGTCTAGTATGTTAGTTGATTAATCTATTTAAACTTTCAAACCCTAATATACCTTACTCAATTAATAATATTTAATACTGAAAGTTAGTTAAAACTGACATTACCTACAATTACTCAATTAACACACACTTGTACTCAAATAATAATTGAATGTTAGTTAAAATTGATTTTCCCTAATATAATTATTCGATTAATATGATGTTATAATTGAGCAATCTCTACGTTAGTGGATTAACTTAGACTATTACTCAATTATCATTATATTTTTAGTTTTATTTCACCAAATTGTATTTTTATTATATTTAAGCACATGTTTATTATTTTGAAGCTCATGTTTTAAATTCTTTAAACACTTAAATGATTTGTTTATTAAGAAACAAGTCCTTAACCTTGAAATTAGTGTCCTTGCGTGATCTCCCGCTACTCGTACCCTTAATTTTGATAGAGGACGTAAATCATAGGTAGAGATTTTGCCTCACTACGCAAGACAATGAGTCGAACCCACGACCTACTAGTACGAATCCCAGCTTATCACGATCCAATCACTTGACCTGTGCTAAGTTTTTCAAGTGTTTTTCCAATATCAATAAATTTCAAACATTTGAATGAATTTATCAGAATATTAAGAACCTTAACTACTTGATGTTTTTCTTTCTAAACATCAAATAGTCAATTTAAACTCCTGAAACTTTCAAATGGTCTTCCAAAACTCAAGTATTAGTATATTAAATGAATTATATCACTTAAGTATGCATTCATTCATCCTTAAAGACCTTTATATCAAAATGATTTTGCTTAAATATTCAAAGTATTCAAATCTTCTTTTAAATCTTGTTGAGTAATTTGTTAAGTTTTGAATTGATGAAGAAATAGGATAATATTTGTTAATGATGATGATTAAAACAGTGTACTAGAGATAGTAGATGTCAACAAAAATAATCGAGTAATGTCTATAAATCAATCGAGTAAATTAGTTTTCTTAATCGAGTACAAATCCATATTATTTGAGTAATGTATCCATTAATTATATTAAGTTAGAAAGTTTGTTCTTGTAATCGAGTATAAAGTTCTATCTAATCGAGTATCTTGCTAAATTAAATCTTTTATTCGAGTAACAATATTGTGTACTTGATTAGTGATCTCTTTAAAGAAGCCTTAAAGCCAATTCAAATAAGGCATATCATTTTTATTGAGTAGAACTCATTTGTAATTGAGTAAGTTAATTATGTCTAAAAGATAATCGATTACAAGTTAAAGTGTATTCGAGTAAGTATAAAACTATACTCGACTAAATATGCTTTTGTACTCAAGTAGATAATGCAAGTTTCTAATAGAACAAAATAACTCGAGTACCTAAAAATTATAATAGAGTAATCACCCAAGTGTACTTGAAGAAACCTTTTTCGTAATCAGGTATATATCTTTCAGAAATTTGTTAAGTGTTAGGTACCTTTATGTAGTTGAGTAATTGAAATTATAATCGAGTAAAATTTTAGTTATACTCGACTAAATAAATTGTTTCAATCGAGTAATCTTTACAATTTTCTATTTCAAAGTTTTAATCGAGTGAAAACAATTTGTAATCGAGTAAGTTAGAAAAATAGTTGAGTACAAATCTTCTATCCTTAATTAAACATTCAACTTAGTCGATTAAATAACAATTTGTAATCAAGTAATGTTTAGCAGATTTTGAAATTTATAATCGTTACAGAGCATTAAATGCAATTAGTCTCTACTTTTCAAAACATTAAATGCTGATAGATATGGAAAATTTGTACATGAAATTTGACGCTCTAACTATTTTGTAAAATGTTCTAGAAACAAAAAAATGGCAGTTAAGATACAAAGAACATTCCTTTGTTTAAGATTTTTCAACAGAAGTATTAAAGACCAGAATACTATATAAGGAGCTAAAAGTTTGAAGAAAAACACAAGATGAGATTTTGAAAACAAAAAGAACTTCTTAAGAATCCTAAGCCTTCAAGAGTGCTTCACTACTTCACATCCATCAAAAGAGAAAAGAAATTAAGCTCATCATTTTCTATATGTCTATCTCTTTGTAAACCCAAAAGAAGTGTCTGTAATCCTATATTATTTTATACCTTCTTTTGCATTCTTTATTCACATTCTCTTGTGAAATTGTACATCTTAAGCTTGTTTCTTATAAAAGATATTGGTTGTTGCTGATCTTGTTTAAAAGTCATCAATTGTAAAGGTTTGTAGGTGAGCCTATTTTAAAACCTACCCAAAGTAAGGTTGGTTGACTAAATCTTTGGTAAGGAGTTAAGATAGTGGAGTAGGTATACTCAAACCACTATAAATTCTCATGTACTGTTATCTTGTAATTTATTTTTACTTTCAATTTTAAGGTATTTAATGTTTTTTTAAAGGGTGAAACCTTAATTCACCCCTTCTTAAAGCTAATTAAGTTTTTCAAACCTTAAGTATTAAGAAGATTACTCAAGTAATGTTATTTTGTTACTCAATTAACACATATTTGAACACTTAGGATATCATTTTAGGTCATTCAAACGAGTTCAAGTATACTCTAAGCATCACAAGTCATTTGATTTCACTTGTATGCTATGGACACTTAGGTTAATTCTTGAAAACCTAGAGTAATACATTAAAGTTAATCCTATTAAAGCCTATATATAATCCTATTGAAACTTGTGTCTTCCAAGTATTTAATAGTTAATGGAGAAAATTTATTAAAGTCTTATATTTGGATTCTCATAATCAAAACATCCTCAAAATCAAACTTAATAATCTCTTCCTTTTTGATAATGATAAAACTTTATTATGATTTGAACATTTAACCAAAATGTTCCATTTTCTCTCTCCTTTTCATAATTAGCAAAAAGAATAAGTGGATGAAATTTTTTATGAAATCATCCACTCTCCCAGTTTTTGTGATCTTCCCTTTAAGGTGATAAGAATTCCTTTGAGGACTTCCATTTTCCCCTTAATTAGATTATTTGCAAGTGAAATTGCAAATCAAGGTCATTAATAGATGGGGAACAAGTAATCAAAACAATTAAAATCAAAGTACAAGAAGAAGTCTTATATTATATGAACATATCATTTGAGACACAACCTTTTCCTTCGGAAAAAGACAAAACTCCCCTTGAGTTTGTGCCTGGTGTCTTTGACTTACAAAAATTTCAAGAATGATTTGAATTTTGTTTACTTTATTCTTCTTCCTCATTTTGTCTCTCTTGAAACAGTTAGCTTAATGGGGTGGTGAATTGAGCTCATCCTAAATTTAAAAACTTGTTGAAAGTAAACAAAATAAAGAATGTTATACACTAAATGTATAGTGGTTCAACCCTAACTGCTTATGTCCACTACCTTAACTCCTCGATAAGAATTTTCAAACAACTTGCTACTTAGCTTTTATCAAGATAAGCCAGAACTTCTTACACAACTTTTACATGAAGTAGTTGAAACCTTTATAAGGTGTCTTTTAATAGCCCAAGCACAAAGTTTTACAACTTAAACAAGCTAAAAAATGATATAGTTGGATCACTCAGAGAAACTTATACAATATAGCACTTGAACAAGAAAAGGTTTCTCACAAAGAAATCAAAGATTAAAAGATATAGCAATTACAAAAATCACTATTGCAAGGCCCTTACTCAATTGCATACAAATGTAACATTACCTCTTAATGACAATTAGACTCTCCAGTAACTCTTAATGGCATCGAAATCATAACACAAGTCTCATAATTCTTATTTCGGTGTCTTTGCTTTTGAAAGTGTGACTTTTTATGTTTATCGCCAAATAGCAATCAAAAACATCAAACTCCTTTGATGTCGCTTGAACTCTTCTATCTATTTTGAGAATCTCTTTAGTTTCTCAAAACACCTTAACAATTTTGAGTGACATTTAATAACATCTCAACATAATATAAATGATAATGAAGTCAATTCAGAGTGGAGCTATTTTGTTAATGATTACCGTATAATTTAATCATTCCATTACTAATGTCTCAACTGAGTAAAATTTTTGAACTGATTAAACTCACTAACTCAATACTATGGAATAAATCTCAATTGATTTGATAAGATGATATATTGAAAACTCATTTTCAATCATTCATGCATTGGTCAAGGACTTCTCTTATCATTGACTAACAAAAGATTGCACAGGATGTTCGGCTCACATAAGAGGTAATAGATCTTATCTGGTAAACATATGCCTCCATATACTAATTGAATGAGACCACATAGTGAATATTCCCATCTCACATTTAGGTGAGTTTGCATCATCAAAAAATCTCACACACCAATACATAAGACAACTGTGTTGCTTTAAGTCAGAGGATCTGTTGCACAAAATCAACTAATAATTTGTTAGCCATGTAATTTGTTATCAACTTCACGTTCGATGCATTGTTTAACCAACAACCACCCATATATTTACTATGAGCATCTCATATTTTGTGTCATGTGACTCACCACTCTTTATCATTAATATCTCATACTAATCAAAGTAACAAATGTCCGTTAATCCATGCTCGTTTGATTAAAGTCCACATTTAAGGAAGTTAAGAATTAGAAAATTTAATATTTCTTATACTAAAGTAGTAAATTCCTATTAGTCGTACTCACTTTATTAAAGTCCTCATTTAAGGAAGCTAAGAATTAGGAAATTTAAGATTTCTTATGCTAAAAAATCTCATCCACATTTTTTTAACAACTTAAAAATGAGATATTTAACAAAAAATCTAAAAACTCATTCATACAAAATTAGAGAGTTATGAATGAAAATAAACTATCATTTTATTATGTACAAGAACACATCAAAATGCTTATTTAATTAAATGTTATATAGATCTAATATTATAGCATATCACTAACAGCAAGAATAGAGTACCAACAACAATCAACAAGAAGAATAGAGCATTAGTAGAAACAACAACAACATTCAAAATCTCCCCAAGAAATTCATTCTCAAAAATCACAATTTGAATAAGTACCTATGAAATAGAAATGGAACAGAGATGCTGAAACAAACCTATCGCAAAATTTTTCAATCATAAATTTGTCAAGCAATGAAACAGAAACAAACCCAAAATTTTCAAGCACCAAAACATAAATAATCAATTCAAACAACGGATGAGAGAATAAATACAATTTCTAAATTACCCCTTGCTGTGGTGGTCAGAACATACTACTTGGTGGCTGCGACGATCCACTTGAGGATTTTGGTACTTGTTGTGACTTGTGACAGAACACACACACACAGAGCCCGAGAAAGAGAGAGAGAGACCAAACAAAAAGAGCTGCAGAGAACACTAGATGGCGAAGGCGAGGCAGATGGCGATGCAGACGAACAGAGACGAAGAAAAGAATTGAGTCAAAAGAGCTGGAACTAGTGTGTGGCAGTGTTGAGTTGGGTTTTGAAAAGCTGGTTTATCTGTTGTCTAAAAAGTGTTTTTAGTTGACTCATATGGTTTCCTGCTCCCAAACACTAAAAAATACAGAAAGCATTTTCAAAACAAACGTACGCTAGGTATGGTTCTTTCTTTTGAGTCATCTAATTTTTTTTACTTCCCTGTGTCAAATTCATTATTAGATATAAATAAAAAGTTAAATAAACAATTTTGCAACTTTACTCAAATGACAAAAATGCCTCTCACCCAATTATAAATTTATTTCTCTTTTTTTGATCGCCTTATCTCTCTCATTTCCTATGACCGTCTTTCTCACATCACTTTTCTCTTATTGGGGGCGACCATGAAAAAGAATAGAGATGAGAGATAAGATAGTCAAGAGAACGGGGAGAAGTAAATTTATAATTAAATGAGAGATATTTTTGTTATTTGATAACCTCTCGATAAGTCTCTCGGTAAGGCTCTAGACCAAAGTAGCAAAATTGTTAAATAAATAACTAAATAGTAATAAAGTCAAAAACTTAATAATTATGATAACGAAGAATAAAATATAAAAAATCAACTTATTACCCGATATAAATTCTGTAGAACGTGGCCCATGACAAATTGTGCGAGCAACCTCATGTTGATGCAATATCATATAAACATTGACATTTGTGCTTTTCCTTTTCTTTTTTTTTTTTTTTTGGCCGTCCCTCCAACAAAATTCAAAAGCAACTTGGGATTTCCCTGCTTTGTGGGACATGACTTGGCTGCCTCATCTTTACGGCTCCAAGCCATAGGAAAATGGACAACATAAAAGGTCCTCTACATATATATATATATATATATATATATACACACACATCTAAATGCTTCTCCACTTTAAATTTTTAAAACGTTTTATTAAATATTTTTATTTAAAAAATAAAATTATTTTTTTAATTTTTATTAAATAATTAAATTTATAATTTAAAAATAAAAAAACTAATGTTACCTTTAGTTTTAGCAAATATTTTTTTCAACTCTAACTTTATAAATAAATATGTACTAATTTTTGTATGTTTTAAAAAGTAATAGCATTTATTTTTAAAAAATATATATTTTTTAATTTATTAGATTGTATGAATGCCACTTGTATTGCTTATGCCACATTACTACCACATTATATTACTTATTTTAAAAAAGTGTTTACTATTCACTTTAATAAAAAAAACCTCTAGATTTATCATCTTAATTAATAACAAAAAAACTCACACCATTTTGAACAACAAGGAGATTTGGGATTAGATATCAGAGATCAATTAAATGATGACATTGAAAGGGATATTAGAGTAATAGTTGATCGAAGCAATAGGAAACGATTCGATGACGTCTTGGTTGTCTTGGACGTTAGGAATGGAACAGCTTGACAACAGGAACCAAATAGCTCGATGACATTCTAGTTGTCTTGGACTTTGAGAATGAAACAACTCGATGACAGGAATGAAATGGCTCAGCAAAGAGAGCGAGATGGTTCCATGGGACTTGAAGACTGAAATAGAATGACTCGACGAGTTCTGACATTCTAGTATAGGAAAAGAATAGAAAAATGTTAAAGTAGAGAGCATATCCCTAATTACGCACATGTATTTCGCGTTGAAATTTTATTCTTAATTATTTTTTAATGAAGTGTTTAATAGTTCTATTTTTTTTGGAATAAAAGTGTCTACTGGGACGTTTTGAAAGTTCGGGGTGCCACAACTTTTTTGATAAAGTATAGGGGTATTTTAATGCCTTCACACTCTCTAATTACGTGTATGTATTTCACGTTGAGACTTTATTCTTAATTATTGTTTAATAAAATATTTAATAGTTTCACTTTTTTAAAATAAGAGAGTCTTATTGCATGTTTTAAAAGTTTTGAGTGCCACACTACTTTTTTTAACAAAGTGCAAGAGTATTTTTATGTTTTCACCTTTTCAGAAATAAATTCTTATATGTAAAGCATAAAAAATATAAGTTTTATGTGAGTTTTTTAAATTAAAATTTTACTTTTTTTACCTTTGTGTTATATACTGACATATAAAATATATGAACTATAATAAAAATTTATAATATTATAACCATTTTTACTTAAACTCTCAAACAAGAAAAATATTCATTAATTCCCCCTCATTCCCCCCTTTCTTTTAATTTTATAAACCCTTTATTTCCCTCCCCTCCAAAACATAACCTTATGAGTGAGTATTTGATTATTTTAGTATTTTAGTTTGTTATAGAGTAATTTAACCATTGAACCTAATTAATTAAACTTATAATAACAAAATTGAAGTTAACTAAAATTTTTAAAAATTGAGTTAACTAAAGTCCCTATAAATTAATTAAAATAACCAATTTTGAGAATATTCAATAGAAATTTTGTGCAATTATTGTGATAAACATCAACCTAAATTTATTTTGGTGGCAATTTCATAGATAACTTAAAATTTAATAATATTTTTAAATAATTATATATTTCAATCAATTCGATTCACTTAGTTAAAGCAGAGATATTGTATATTAGTGATAAAATCAAAGCAAAAATTAAATATTTTTATAAAATGTAATAAAACCCAAACTAAAATTAATTGTTTCAATTTAAAATTTTAATTTTAATCAAATAATATTAACTCCTACTATGTACAAAACTTTAAAATGGATATATAATCAAAAGGATTAATGTTAGGATAGTGGCATAAGATATAATAGATATATATTGTCTAAAAATGCATAAATATTATGTATTTATTATATCTAATTATCATATTCTAATTTTTTTTGTTGAGTAATGCTATTTATCTCTAATGGTTATGAACATTGATGATGTGACAACCCATGTAAAAGTATTTGGTTGACATTACACATTTATTTAAAGTTCAGGGGTCGGGGCTTGAGGCAAGGAGATCCCCTGTCCCATTTTCTCTTTATTCTAATGATGCAAATCTTGCATGGTATTGTGAGCCACCACTTAAGGTCCTTTGATTTCCAATTCTATTAGAAATATGAGCAGACTTGGCTTGTGATGCTCATGTTTGCAAATGATTTGCTTTTGTTCTACCATGGTGACCTTGTTTTGGTGAGTATTTTAAAATCAAGATTGGAGAGATTCTTTTCTTTGTCTGGCCTTAGAGTTAATCCATCAAAGAGCGATTGCTTTGTCTCATGTAAGGATGAATCCTTGCGAGAGGATATTTTTAATGCTTCGAGGTTCTAAAGAAGTGTTCTGCCTATGAGATATTTGGGAGTGTCTCTACTCTCCACCAAGCTGTCATGCGGGGATTGCCAACCCATCATTGATAAGGTGGAAAATAGGATCAGTGCCTGGCATAACAGGTTGCTCTCTTTTGGGTGGCATCTGTAGTTGGCTCAATTCGTTCTCTCCACCATCTATGTGTATTAAGCGTATGTGTTCATCCTCCAAAAGAGGGTGGTTCAAGAGTTTGAGTAGCTTATTCATAATTTCTTATGGAATGGCAATGAGACAGACCCCATAAAGTGAAAGTTGCTTGGAGAGAGATTTGCTGCCCTAAAGAGATGGGATGCTTGGGTTTTAAGCCTCTTTACGTCTAGAATCAAGCCTTGGTTGCCAAGTTTATTTAGTGTTTACTTGTGGGTGATATGGAGTATATGTGGGTGAATTAAGTGCATGCCTATAGGGTAAAGGAGGAGTGCTTCTGGCTCTTTAAAGTACCCTATGCCTACCCATAGTACTGGATAAAGCTGCTCTCGTTGAAGAGGGCTTTAAGATCCTGATTTTGGTAGAGGATTGGGGACAGTCGTAACACATTCCTTTGGTATGATTAGTGGCATCCTCTGGGAGTGCTCATTGATTGTTTCTCTCGCCAACTACCTCGATAATTAGGCATTTCATCCTTAGCTAAGGTCTCAGACTTTATTAAGGATGGTTCTTGGATTTGGCTGGAGACTCTTTTTTCTTTGCCTTTAGATCTTATTCAAAATCATCTTCCTAGCCTCCATTGTTTTAAGCCTTGTGATGAGCCTTGTTGGCTTTTCAGTTAGGGTCATTTTCCAATAATTATAGGGCTAGCGCCCCTAGGTTCCATAGTATCGGTTAATTTTGTCATCTATGGAAATCCCTACTCATTCCTTCATTCTTTGGTTAGCGATTTGGGAGCGCTTATCAACTCTTGACCATATTAACTTATTCTTATCTTTTTTGAATAGATGCTTTCTTTGCAGGTCGAATACGAAGAGACATAGTGATCTATTTTTTGAGTGCCTCTATTCCCAAAAGGTGTTGACCTTTTTTTACAGATTGAAGAAATTCATTTAGCCTTAGCATTGATGGGATACTAGTGTGCTTTGGCTAGCGACGAGATGAAGTGGCAAAAGCCCGTGGCAGGTGGCGAACAGGTTGTTCTTCACACAGTAGTGTATTTCATCTAGAGTGAGCGTATCAACAGGTGCTTCCGAGATCAGGAGAGATCTGTCTCACAGTTTGTAACACCCCCTCTCCCAAGTTATCCCATTCCAAGGCAACCTGGAAGAGCGGGTGCTAGGGAACATAGACAAAACAACACTTAGCCACAAGCATGCATACACTTGCCATCCATCAACTTAAACCCAAAATAAATACTTCCAAGAGTTACAGGCACAATTTTTCTTTAAGTTATATTACACACAAAATAAAGTCTACACATCTATTAACACAACTTCCCAAGACCATTTAAATCAAGAGGGGACCCGCACGCGTACATGTCTACCTATCCTTCTTGCTTGACTCCCCACCTGCCACCTCTTTACCTGGAATGGAGGAGAGTACAATGTGAGCTACAAAGCTTAGCAGGTATAATAAATAAGAAGGAAGAGTGTGACAGATAATAATAGGATACAGGTGCGGTGAATATGCATATCGACGGAAATGACAGGTGATAACTCAGGAGTTACACACACACCCGTAATGATAATGTCATGCATAACACACATAAAAGTCTATCAACATATAAATGGCCAGTGGCCTCACATAGAAAATAAAATGCATCATAATACATACCAGTCTGTAGCTGAGTCCGGCAACAAGAGAAACTGTAACATGTAGCCCATAAGTCATATCTGATACCCTTGGCTATAGTCATACGTACATATATATAAATATATATAATCTCACCCATGGTCGTCACCATTGGGCGCGCCCCTTAGTCGTCATCGCAAGAGCGTAACCCCAGTCAAGCTAATGCCTACTGGTTTTTGGGGATATATCCCGGCGGTACACAACCGCAACGCGCATAATCATATCTGTTCATGCCTTTTCCAATGCACATGCAACACATAAAGTGGCCACATACAAATTGCACGTGCTAGAAATAAGAATTGATGCTCGTGCACACTTATGAGATGTTATGTATGAGATCAAGCCAAGACATGCTCATGATGCACAATTACCATTCTTTCAGAAAATGCCATGACAGTACATATATAAGCAATCTAAAGTTATTCTCTGTTCATAAACATGTTCAACACAATTAGCCAACAACACTGAGTCACGGATTTCTTGCTTAAGCTTAAGTTCACAGTGAGATATATAAAGTAGGGCATGGAGAAGTAACAAGTCTCCCATGCAAATTTCCACTTAAAATTCCATTCCTTAGGATTAGTGGGGAGAAACAAGCCCCACATGGCTGTTAGAAACTTTCTCTCAAGCTTAAATACCCTAACCCTAGTCAAGCTCTCAAGAAATACCCTAACCCCAGTCAAGCTCTCAAGACATGTAACCAACCCATAACACAATAAAATCCCAGAGAAAAGAGGAAGGAAGAGAGAACCTTGCCTTTTATTTCACCGATCAACCACTAAGAACTCCTTGGGTAACAAGATCTAGCTTGTTGTGAGAAGAAGAATGAGGGTTTGAAGAAGAACAGAGAGTTTACGAGAAAGAGAAAAATAGTGCCATGTTCTAGTGAGATTTTTCTCATAAATTTCTCTTTTATATTTTCTTTATAAGTTATCTTTATCCATCTAATTATTTCCCAAATTCTCTATATATTTATTATATTTTTTTTGATATTTCAGTTCTAGAATTTTCAACTTGTTTCCAGAATTAATGAGGTATCGGGCAATATATATATATATATATATGAATCGTTGAGAAAGGCATTCGAATATAATTTAAGGCATTCAGATGATATTTACATATATATGTAGTTGTATGAAAGTCATTCGGATGATCTGGGCACATTCGAATATGTTTTGAAGCTTTTGGTAGAAGAATTAATGAAATGGAGAAGACATTTGAATGATACAACAAACCATTCGAATGTATTTTGAATAGTATAATAAAAAGCTAAAGGAAAAAAAGAGATATTCGAATGCAACAGTGCTCTCATTCGGATGAATTTTACAATTTTTCCATGACTCATTCGAATGTAAAGGCAACTCATTCGAATGTGAAGGCTCAAATGGATTCTGGACAGCTTTGACACCCTTTCGAATTTTGAGCATAACTCTCTCATCCGAACTCTGATTGAGATGATTCAAGATGATATAGAACGAAAAGAGAAATATCTACAACTTTTATGGTTTAAGTTTTGAAAGATTATGGCTGAAACATAGTCAAAATTGGGTTGTAATGAAGAAACACTACCTAGCAAAACAGACCATTCGAATGGATCACCCCCCATTCAAATGACTCACACCTCATTCGAATGGGGTTGCTCTCATTCGAATGATACTTCCACCATTCGAATATCTAGCCTCCCAAAGCCCTACACATTTGGATGTCTCTTCATAAGCCCTCCTAACTCTTAACCACTCATCCTAAACCTTCCAAAACACTTACATACACACTCACACCGCACCAAAACCCAATTTAACGAATAATTCTACCTACAAATCATAAAATAATACCGTGTTATTCATTGATATCAACACTCCATCTTCGGGTCGTTATACAGTTGGCACATCAAATTCAGTGCGCTACATGGGCTTATTTGACGACTGTCCAATTCAAATGATCTCTTCAGAGTCATGCTCTTCATCATGCCTGGAGGCTTTCGAGGGACCAACCATTTATGCTCCATTAAGATGTCATTTGTTTGGCTTTGGAGGCTGGTTGTTGCGATCTTGAAGTCTCATATTTTGTGTCAGTTCCTCCTGTGCTTATTGTAACGCCCCTGTTTTTTCAAATACCCAACAACATAAAATATAAGCTAGCGTCACCACGGGTGTTATGGAAACCCTGGCCAAAAGAAGCATTGGATCGAACCTGAAAGTTTAATCAAAGCTAAATAATGGGGTTTCCACTAGATTTTCTTTACAAGTACAAGTATTGCATATAACTTTCAATACCCCAGAAAAACACACACGCCACTATGGGTACAATAACTACATAACATTCACACACACCTTTTACAATCTTAAGTATCTTAGTCACTATTTATAATACATCATTTGGACTACAAGAGTACATAATGAAATAAAAATTCGAAACTAGCGAAACTCCACCTCCTTGCCCATACTTTGAACTACAACCTGAAACACCCGATACTTCTGATACACTTGGAATGTGGAACGTTCCAGGGGCATCAACCCAAGTTAGATATTATATCTAAGTGAGTGAATCAGAAAAGGAAAGCTATGTGCATGCAAATGCAACAATGTTATTATGAAATCCACCCCTGTGGTAGCAATGCCAAGGTATTCCAAGGGCATCAATCCAAGTTAGATATTATATCTAAGTGAGTGAATTAGAAAATGAAAGGTATGTGTATGCAAATGCAATAATGCTATTATGAAATTCACCCATGTGGTAGCAATGCTAAGGTATTGCAATCATCCTCGCAGTCATCATAGTCACTCCTTGCCTCACCGTAAGAGCACGAGATCTTCCATGATGTCTCAACAACTAGCCACAATCACCATTACGAACATGATATATGACAAAGCAGAAGGAATATGCATAACAAAGGGAAAATATGACATGTGAGCCACAAAGGCATGATATGCAAGTCAACACCCACACCCAATGAAGCCAAAGTGATCGGGATGTAGAGAAAGGATGCAAGAAACACTCACTTTGATTTTTTTCCCTTCGATAGCACTATTCATAGTATGGTTTCAAGCACTAGGGGCTGTTTTTATAGAAATCACGCATTCTAGTGAACCAAACCTCAAATATTTTTACATGGGGTTGTAGATACTTAAGATAGGAGAAGAATGGTAAAAATTTCAAGTTAAACAGAGGTTAAACATGCCCTCATGTGTAGCTGAAAGGTGGCTAACACGCCCACACGCGCAGCCCCTTGTCGGCGCGTGAGCTGTACGTGTCGCCCTTAAGAATTGGCTAGCTCTGTCTCTTTTTGGTTTTTGGGTCATAACTTTCTCGTTTTAGCTTTGATTCGACCGTCATTTGAACTTACGAACTCCCCTTTCATCCCTGTACAAGATTGTAAAAGAAAATTGAACTTACCTTTAGGGTTCAATGGCGTTTGGCACGCTTTATGGTAGAGACATGAACTTTCTGACAAGTCTCGTTTCTTTTTTGATTTTCTCCCCCAATTTTGGCAGAACCTTCCCTATATTTTTGTAGCGTTTCCCCTCTCCAAAATCTCTTTCTTTCCCCTCTTGAAGAAGGCTACAAAGGCTTCATATTTATAGAGTTTCCCGACAAATCAAAATTCGCCACTGTTAGAACGGGAGATGTTATGGCACACACCAAGAGGGGGGGTGAATTGGTATAATTAAAAACTTAATTGAACCTTGAAATCCTTTTTGACCCAATTGAGGTTTTAGTGATTTAAAACATTAATCATACAAAATGAAATATGTAAGTTTACACAAATAAATATTTGAACCGAGTGAGGAATAATAAAATGCTTGGAAAGATAAATATGTCAAAGAAGACAAGCACAAGAAAACACAAGGATTTATAGTGGTTCGGCTTATCCCAAGCCTAATCCACTACCTTAGCTCCTCACTAAGGATTTTTCAAACCATCCACTAAAAACCCCCTACTTAAACCAAGTAGGTCCTCTAGTCCAAGACTAGGAATTACAACCTCTTGCTTATACAAGCAAGCCCTCTAGCACTTAGCTAGGAAAAACAACCACTTGCTTCAACGAGCAAGACTTCTAGCACAAAGCTAGGAAAATAACAACGATATAAATGAAAGAGAGAAGCTAAGAGTTAACACTCTTAGTTACAAGTTCTCTCACAATGAAAACAAGGCTTAATAATAAATTTACAATGATAGAATAACAAAGCCTTGGATAGAAAATATAACAGTGAAAGCACAAAGATTGTAAGCTTCGAGTAAAAATGATTTGAACTCTTTAGATCAACTCGTTCCCATCCATTAGCCATTGCTTGATGCTCCATGAGTTGTATATATAGGTTTCCCAAAAGATTGAAGAGAAATATAGCCGTTTGGAGCCGTTGGGATTTGAAAAAATAGCCGTTGGAAGCTTTCTGCGAAACACATAGTCGACAGAGAAAATAGGTTAGTCGACTATTTCTTCAAATAAAAATCAAACATAGTCGACAGATAGAAAGTGATAGTCGACTATTTCTAACACAAAAATTCCATAGTCGACAGATACAAAAGCATAGTCGACTATTGCAAAAATGTGAAGAAAATTTTGAATTTTATGAACAAAAATAGTCGACAGATGAAAATCCATAGTCGACTATCCTTTCATGATAGTCGACAGATCCAAAAATAGTCGACAGATGCCTTAAATAGTCGACAGATCAAATCAGCATAGTCGACTATCCTTTTGCATAGTCGACTATCCTTAACAGCATAGTCAACAGAATGAAATGCATAGTCAACTATCCTTTAGACAACTTTGAAAACTTAACAAATCTTCATTTCGATTCTTTTGAAAGCAAGTTGAGATTATTAAAAACATATTTATTTTGAATCTAAACACACTCAACCACACTTCAACATTTCTCCTATATAAATTTTCATAACATTGCTTCAAGGAGATTTAAAGATTGTTTTTCACATTCATGTAAATTGATTAAAAAATAAACTTATCCATAAAGATTTACTCATAAAGATTTAGAGATTGATTTTCATATAGTCATTGCTCAAAACCATCCATATAGACTTTTATCAAAACCATTTCATTACCAAGAGATATTAGATATCAAAATACTAGGAGATAGTTTTCTCATTCATATAATCCAACGATTTCAAGGAGATTCTTTTTAGATCTACTAACTTGTTTATGTTAATCTCCAACTAATATAAAAGATCATAGATCATTTTAACAAAGCACTTTGAAATTGATTTTTGTTTCCAAACCATATGCTTTGATTTAGAGAAAATAAAAACCATTTGAAAGTTTTCATCATCAAAACTAAACACAAGAGTAAAATATCAATCTCCCCCTTTTTGATGATGACAAAACTTAAAATCAATTTCAACATATATCTCTCCCCCTTTTTGTCATAAATCAAAAAGGTATATCTTAAAAGAAATAATCTCCCCCTTAGACAAAAAATATATATATATTTTTTCAATAGAAATGAGTTGGAGATAATACTACCAAGCAATGATACATATAACTCCCCCAATACATATCTCTCCCCCAACAATAGTTTGAAAAACTTCATATTTAAATAAAAATATTGCAAACGATTTCACAAATCTTAAAATAAATAATCTCCCCCTTAAACCAAAATCTTTTCAATAGAAATGAATCATAATCAAGTAAAGATAATTTTAAGAACTAGAGATAGCTCCCCCTTAAGATGACATTATTAATATCAAACATAATTTTTGAGCACATGTCATATATATATATATATAAACTTTTTCATGAGATGCCAAAAAAAAATTTTCATACCATATTGCATACTCATGATCATATTAGAGCCGGTCTATATCTTTTCAAGAAATCACTCATATTTAAGCAATCAAAGCACTGGATCGATTGCATAGCCATTCATCATATAAAAAGGCATATACATTAAGTGATCAATATAAGAGTGAAATATATCATTTCAAGCACATAGAAAGACTCTCTTTAAAAAAGACTCCCCCTTAAACTTATATGGGAGGTTTTGAGATATAAAGACATTTTTCATATAAAAATAGAATAGCAATTTGTCTCAATTCAAATGATTTTCACAAGAGTAAAATATGGCAATGATCATAAATTTGAGAAATGAACCACATGCACTCATATATATATTCAAAGAATAAGTGGTCATCCAAAAACATAAATCTAAATAAGTTATGGCAGATTTCATGCAAGAGACATTAAAGATAGGCCTTAAGAACATACGTTTGTCTTTTGATAATCTTAGCCATACTTGTAATCACATAGGATCATTACATATAGATAACTTCAAGAAGCAAGATGATCCTTTAGCAAATAAAGCATGATTTCATACTCAAGTATTCATTTGTCACACAAAGATAATCAAGCTATTTCATACAAGAAAAATAGCATTATAAATGATTCAAGACATGAATACTATATGCCATCAAGAGTATATCATTTATCAATTTTTGAGATCTAAGAGATTGACGGCGAATCTTTTTGATTTAACCAATGATAGATTTGAGAGAAATGAAGGATTGAAACTTCTTTAGATAAAATCACTTGAACACAAGGATTGATAGGGATTTATCTATAGTTTGATTTCCAATAGAAATGGACATGATACCAATTGATATTTTCTTTTTGAGTAAGATTCCTTGAATTTTTGCTAGGGTTATAGCATTTGTATTGACACATTTGATTTGGAATATTGTGGGGATTTATGCCATAGACTTGATGTTTCATCCTTAGGATTTGAGCAATTACATATTCACTTTTAGTGAACGAGAATGGAATGGACTTTAACTTCCTTCTAAACAAAGAACAAAGACACTAGGAATTTTCTTATCACTTGACATGGATCACTAGTGTTCTTTTTAGCCGTTTTCCCTTCCAAGATGGAATTTCTTAGGATTGGATTAAAATTTAGCACATAGGCAAACATGTTGCAAATTTAGCAAACATGATGTTCATCCTACTAGCTATCAAATATAGCAAAGATCCAATTATATTTCTATATAGCTCATTTTCCACCATTTGGCTTTTCTCATATATGTCTAGGCTTGATGAACTACTCTTTTGAGTGACTCTCATTTGCTTTCAAGAATATTGAGTTTCTTAAGAAGATGTATTTTGAAGAGATATACATAAATTTATTTATCTTCTTGCCCAGATTGCAATCTTATAAAGGTTTATAAACTTTCTCATTATGCTCATTTCCTATTTCCCTTTTGCATTAGATTGACAAAATGATTTTATTGGGATTTGTTTGAGGATTCAAATAAAATATTATCTACATGAATTATTTGTAGATTCATAAGATATCCTTATTATAAGGCTTATAAGCAATGTTATATCTATTTGACCTCTTTTAAATTTTTCATCTAGAACAAATTGTCTAGGACTTCCATACCATAACTTAGGGGCTTGTTTTTAACAATATAGTGCCTTGGAGAGTTTGAGCACAAGATTCTCATATTGAGGATTCTTAAGATTGGGAGTTTGTTCCGCATACCTTTCCTCTTTTATAACCACTTATATAGGCACTCTTAACTTTCTTTTGATACAGTTTAAAGAATTATGGAATGCAAATTCCAACAACATTCTTATGGCTTCTAGACTTGCTACAGGAGCATAGGTTTTATTTTGATCTTCCCTTTTTACTTGACTATACTCTTAAGCTACTAATCTAGCTTTATTCCTCTTTCATCCATTTTGTTCATAAACACCCATTTGGTGTGAGAATGGTAAAAAGAATTTCCATATGAGGATTGAATTTTGAAAAAAAATAAAAATCTCTTTTTCAAAAAATCTTTTTCAAATGAAGGATGTCACCGGTGAAGGCTACGGCTTTGTTAAACCTCAAGACCTTGAAATGGCACGATGAGGTATCAACCGTGTAAAGACAATCCCTTTTTGCAAGTAATAAACCTAGATTTGAAATGCAGAGAGACAAGTTTCAAAATATGGATAATAAGATTTTGAAATAGAAGTTTTTGTTTATAATGTTTCTATTTGAGATAAGAAGATTGCAAATTGACATTCATTATAAATAAATGATCTAGTCCTTATTTCTTTAAAAGGATCTTCTATGATCTCATTATCTTCCATAGATTTTTGATGATTCTCTCTCTTCATGAGCCACATTTTCTTCATTAAGCATTTAAACTTATTATCATTTTGATGATGGATTGATTTCCTTGAGATCTAATTCATTATCATAATCTTCATCAGGTTTTAGAATTTCAACTCTCACATTTTAGCTATAACTAGAACAGATTCTTCTACTATAAGAGTTCTTTTGATATATATCCTATATGCTTTATTTTGAGTAGAATAACCTAAGGAAATTCTTTCATCATTCTAAACATCAAAACTTTCTCAAAGAGTTTTTACCATTGTTAAGAATAAAGCATGTACCACCAAAAACATGAAAATATGGAATATTTGGTTTATAACTCATAGGGGTTTTCTTTAAGATAGGCTTTATAGAAATCCTATTCAACACATAGCATGAGGTGTTAATGGCTTAGACTAAAAATGAATTTTGTCACATAGCACAATTCTAGCCATTTCTTGTAAAAATCTATTTTTCTTTTCAAGTACCTCATTTTATTCTAGCACTAGAAAATTATGATCAATACCATTTTCATCACAATAGTGCTTGAATCGTTCATTTCAAAATACTCCCCATGATTGCTTTTAATTTTTGAAATACATAACTTTTATCTTTTGAAAATATTTCAAATGACCTAAATATCACTTTTACATGCAAGAAACATTAACGAGTAAATTAGACAAGTCATCTACAATGACAAGGATAAAATGTTTTTCACTTTAGGCTTTTCGGTTCTCATAGGTCCAATGAGATCTAAATAGATTGAGATTAGAGACCTAGAGGTTGAGATTTTATTTGAAGGCTTAAATGATATACTTATTTGTTAGCCTTTCATGCATGCCTCACAAATATTTTTCATATATAAGCTTTAGGCAATTTCTCAACAAGATCATGTTTGGATAGATTATAGAAACATATTCATATTTGCATGACTTAGTTTATTATGCCATAGATAAATAGATGAGAGATGAATGATACTAGGCATTTCTCTTATACTAGATGAGAACAAGTCTATGCACAATTTCTATCCAATTTTCTATGATCTTCATTTCATTTGCTTTGTGATAGGATACTTCACATGAATTAGCATTAAAGCATTTTTATATCTCTTATCACATAATTGACTTATGCTAGTTAGGAACATCTATCAAGAAAGCATTTCTAGCATATATCAATAAACTTTATTTTTCCTTTACTCATAAGCATATATCAAAACATTATATTTCTCCCTTAATTTTTAGAAATAAGTACAAGTTTTCAACAATATCATAAAGTGAAAACTCATAAATCATTATTACCAAAAACTAATAAGCATAGGGAGGATAGGGATAGAAACATACCACCAAGATTTTGTTTAATAAAATCTTACTCTTAGATGACAATATCTCTTTTGGGGTTGAATCTCTTTTTATCCCCCTTTTCTTCATGCTTGACTCATCCACAAAAATTTTTCTTTAAAGTTCATTTGGATGTCAAGCAACCTGTAAAAGTGACTATCCACAACCCTTTGGTGCCCAAACCACCTTGAGATCACCACTGTTAGCATAGAAGGTTCCCTTTGGAACCCATACTTGTTTAAGAACCTTGGGATAGTTCCTTATAAAATCTTTGTTAAAAACATGATACCAATAGTTAGGATGTGAAGCAAAAGATTTTTGTTTCCTTTTTATGAAAATTGTTTGCTTCTTATCGTTATGCACATTCCTCTTAAAATGAGAGTTTTTAGGTATCAAAACATGCTTGGATTCTTGAGGATTTACATGAGAAACATTTGAAGGCTTAGTTTCCTTAGGAATCCATTTCAAATTAAGATCACTAGTTGATTTCCTTTTAAAAGGGCAACAAAATGCCATGTGGCCTATCTTGCAACAATAAAAGCATTTAATTTCACGATAGGTGTGTAAATGTGAGCTTTTAACTTTTGCTCTTGAACTATGAAGGATTTCAACACCTTTGTCATGATCATATGAATTACTAATCTCCTCTTCATTTAAAATGGATATCTCATTTGATGCACTGTTTGAGGATTTCAATTCAAATTCTTCCAAAACATTTTCTTTTAAAAATTCTTTATTGGAAGTAATCAAATATTCATTTTTAGATTTTAATGCTTCCAATTCTTTCGACAATAAATCTAATTTCATTTGAACAGTTTTATTTTTTAAACATAACTTTTCAAAATTTTCATATAAATCATTCAAAGCATTCAATAACTCTTCATTTGAAAAATCATTCTCACTGTTATCATTATAAACATACGAAGAACAAGACTCATGACCATTTTCAATATCATTAGAGTCATTAAAATCGACAGTAGAAGTAGAGGTTACCTCCTCTTCTTCATTTACAATGAGGCACGTGTTTGAGCTTTCTTCACTAGAGGTATGGGAACTTTCTTTCTCCTCTATTTGTTGATGATTCAATGAATTTTCAACCTGTGAATTTTCATCAACTTGCTCACAACATTTGTTAGAAAGATATAATGAATCAAGAGTGTTTAGAATATCTTTAGCATTAGAGCATTTAGAAACTTTAACATAAATATCATCACTTAGGGCATGCTGTAAAATATGCATAGCTCTAATATTTAAAGAAAAATTCATTTTATCACGATCATCCCATTCCATCTTTGGTTTTAAAACAAAACCCTTTTCCACAATATACCACAAATAACAATCAATGGATGTCATGAATACACAAATTCTTTTTCTCCAAAAATCATAATAAGAGCCATCAAAATACGGTGCCACATTTGTAGGATATCCTTCCTTAAGAGTCATGGATCTCTCCTTAGGTTGTTAAACCTTGAAATAAGGAGTTAGGCTCTGATACCAATTGTTAGAACGAGAGATGTTATGGCACACACCAAGAGGGGGGGTGAATTGGTATAATTAAAAACTTAATTGAACCTTGAAATCCTTTTTGACCCAATTGAGGTTTTAGTGATTTAAAACATTAATCATACAAAATGAAATATGTAAGTTTACACAAATAAATATTTGAACCGAGTGAGGAATAATAAAATGCTTGGAAAGATAAATATGTCAAAGAAGACAAGCACAAGAAAACACAAGGATTTATAGTGGTTCGGCTTATCCCAAGCCTAATCCACTACCTTAGCTCCTCACTAAGGATTTTTCAAACCATCCACTAAAAACCCCCTACTTAAACCAAGTAGGTCCTCTAGTCCAAGACTAGGAATTACAACCTCTTGCTTATACAAGCAAGCCCTCTAGCACTTAGCTAGGAAAAACAACCACTTGCTTCAACGAGCAAGACTTCTAGCACAAAGCTAGGAAAATAACAACGATATAAATGAAAGAGAGAAGCTAAGAGTTAACACTCTTAGTTACAAGTTCTCTCACAATGAAAACAAGGCTTAATAATAAATTTACAATGATAGAATAACAAAGCCTTGGATAGAAAATATAACAGTGAAAGCACAAAGATTGTAAGCTTCGAGTAAAAATGATTTGAACTCTTTAGATCAACTCGTTCCCATCCATTAGCCATTGCTTGATGCTCCATGAGTTGTATATATAGGTTTCCCAAAAGATTGAAGAGAAATATAGCCGTTTGGAGCCGTTGGGATTTGAAAAAATAGCCGTTGGAAGCTTTCTGCGAAACACATAGTCGACAGAGAAAATAGGTTAGTCGACTATTTCTTCAAATAAAAATCAAACATAGTCGACAGATAGAAAGTGATAGTCGACTATTTCTAACACAAAAATTCCATAGTCGACAGATACAAAAGCATAGTCGACTATTGCAAAAATGTGAAGAAAATTTTGAATTTTATGAACAAAAATAGTCGACAGATGAAAATCCATAGTCGACTATCCTTTCATGATAGTCGACAGATCCAAAAATAGTCGACAGATGCCTTAAATAGTCGACAGATCAAATCAGCATAGTCGACTATCCTTTTGCATAGTCGACTATCCTTAACAGCATAGTCAACAGAATGAAATGCATAGTCAACTATCCTTTAGACAACTTTGAAAACTTAACAAATCTTCATTTCGATTCTTTTGAAAGCAAGTTGAGATTATTAAAAACATATTTATTTTGAATCTAAACACACTCAACCACACTTCAACATTTCTCCTATATAAATTTTCATAACAGCCACGTGTCGCGAAGTGATAAGGTTTCATCATTGCCGCCCATGTGCATCCAACCAAAATGCGCCACTTGTCCTTTAATTGAATTTAATAGAGTTTGGAATCCAAAGTTCCATTTGATTTGAGTTTGAAATCCAAGATATTTCTAAGAGATATTTTAAGGTTTCAAGAAACGACGCTTTGGGCCGAACTTTCCAAGTAACTACACATAGACCCCTTGTAACTTGGTTCCCGGGCCATCTTTAATTGCACTTTTTGATCCAAAAAAAATGGATAAATTATACTAGTACCCTAAGATTTTAAGTAAATTATACTTTTACCTGAACTTTAATATTTATGATTTTACCCCTGGTTCAGAAACTGAACCTTTGTCTCAAAGCTTCTATAATCATTTGAAATGACCTATTTCCTCAAGTAATAAAACCTAATAATCTCAAGTATCACCTCATATTTGAGTTTAAAAATTCGGAGTATTACACTTATGCTTTGTTGATGCCCTTCTATTTTTAGTTAGCCATTTGATCAATCTTTTTTTTATGAGTGATAATCTCCGCAGATTAGTCGTTTCAAGATAGGATGTTCATTTATTTTCTAACTAGTGTATATTTTGTACATATGTTATTTTTATTTTTGTTTTTTGGCGTAAAAGGTGATCATCAATGTGTTTTTTCCCCCAATTTTTTGATGGTCTAGAGTATGTCTTAACCTTAGTTTGTAGCCACTTTGACATTAAATTTTGTTTTATGAATTTTTTACCTCAAAAAAAAAAAAAAAACGAAGATGCAGTGGCACTTATCCCTAAATGGCCCTTGGGTAGTCCGTAGAGACAGAGCCTCCTCCATTTGTCAAGAAGAAGGGACTCCAAAAGCAAAGGGTAAGAGGCAAGGAAAAGAAGGTAACAAAGAAATATGATATATATATATATATATATATATATGTTTCGAAACATACTTATCTAGAAATAAGGTTTCGAAACATGACATACAGGTTTCGAAACATAGTCAGGTTTCGAAACATAGCATACACACTTTAGAAAACATGAAAACCTTTTCAATGGGGTTTCAAAACATGCACATAAACGTGATAGAGTTTCAAAAGGATTTACTTGAAAGTACAATCCATAGCATGTATACATCACATCATATTTACATTAATACATAAATGTAAATAAACAAGTACCCTCTATTTGGATTCAATAAAAATATTCAAAAAATCAAAATTCATAACAATAAGAAAATAGAATTTGAGTTTTAGTACAAACTCAAGATTTAAGCAATTATACCATTTCCAAAATATATACTTTCTATTTAATGAAAAATTCATTAAAAATCATTTTAATACCAATGGATATTAGATATCAAAATATCGAGAGATAATTTTTCAAAATGAACACATTTTCAAAAACATGTACTATTTCAAAGCTAATTTTAAAAATCACTTTAGCAGATTCTTTTAAATCATAATAATTGGTTTTGCAAATCTCCATATGAAACTATTTTGTTTTTCATTTGAACAAAATAATACTTAATATTGAAATTGATATATGTTGAAAACCATACTCTTAACTCATAACTTAGGGATTAAGCTAATATATGTTTTTTCATCGTTAAAACTAATATACAAAAAAGTCCAACAACATAGTGTGCTTTGGTCAGTGACGAGATGAAGTGGCAAGAGCTCGTGGCAAGTGGCAAACAGGTTGTTTTTCACGCATTAGTATATTTCATCTGGAATGAGCGCATCAACAGGTGCTTCTGAAATCAAGAAAGATCTATCTCAATGCGCTGCATGGGCCTATTTGACGACTGTCCAATTCATCTCTTCAGACCCATGTTCTTCATCATGTCTTGTGACTTTTAAAGGACCAGCCATTTACGCTCTATTAAGATGTTATTTGTTTGTCTTTGGAGGCTCGTTGTTGTGATCTTGAAGTCTCATGTTTTGTGTCAGTTCCTGTTGTGCTTATGCTTTGTTGATGCCCCCTCTATTTTGAGTTAGCCATTTGATCAATCTTTATTTTATGAGTGATCATCTCCACACATTAGTCATTTCAAGATAGGATGTTTGTTTATTTTCTAACTAGTGTATATTTTGTACATATGTTATTTTTATTTTTTGCTCTTTATTTTTATTTTTATTTTTATTTTTTGACCTAGAAGATGATCATCAATGTGTTTTTGCCCCAATTTTTTGATGGTCTAAGTATGTCATAACCTTAATTTGTAGTCATTTTGACATTAATTTTTGTTTTATGAATTTTTTACCTAAAAAAAAAGGGGGATGCGGTGGCACTTTTCCCCAAATGGCCCTTCGGTAGTCCGCAGAGGCAAGCCTCCTCCCCTCGTGAAGAAGAAGGGACTCCAAAAGCAACGGGTAAAAGGCCTGAAAAAGAAGGCAACAAAGTGGGCCGGGTTGACACGTGGCAAATACTCATTTGGCACCACTATGTAACCTGGAGGTTGCCTGTCACGCATCACGTGCGTTGACGGGTACTCCGTCCAAGGCTTGGAAAGCACATTTTACATTCAGTCACTCACTCGTGGGTCAGGGTGTCCCCACTACTCCACCGCACTCCGTCTGACCATTGACTGACTTAAGATGGACGGATTTAATTAATTCATACGTGAGATATTCTTCAGATTATTATCCCCTCATTCATATTTTTAATTTTAATAAAAAAAATAAATTAAAGATAAAAATTTATTTCATTACTAAAACAATGAATCAAACTCATAATTATTGACAAATAATAATATTAAAGACAAAAAATTATTTATAATGTGACTGCGTGATAGTCAGTGATTTTGATAAATTTAAAATAAAATTTATCTTTATTGACTATTATATATATATATATATTTAAATCATGAACGAATGATAAAACTCTTATTAATCTGGCCAACACACAAAATTATAAATGTTACATTAATTTATGACGTAAGTATGAAGCAAAGAAAATAAAAATGGTTAAATTAATTTAAAATGGACGGGTAAAGGGCTGAGGCAAGCATCCAATATAGGAGGAGGGGCGATGTGGGATGGGTGAGGCAATGCAGCAGGTCAATCAGATTCCAAAAGAAGGGGGTGATGAGGATGTCACTTGGATGATGATGTCCATGGAAATGGGAAGCAATAAGAAGAGGTAATGGTGAAGACTTCATTATTCATCGCACAGACAAATTCCTGGATTTTTGCAGTATTATTGCCATTGCCATTGCTGCTCCAGTATTTGAGGTCACTGGCCGGCTGCAAATTGCAATTAATGGATGCATGCGGATGTGGATGTGGCCATGACATACATGCCCACTTAAATCACAGCCATGTACATTTTCCAGTCATTAAATCATGTCCCACTCAAATGTGCCCCCAAATTTGATTGTATTGATAGTCCGTCCACCCATATGCCTTCTTATTTTAAGGGCGTGGTTTGAAATACTTTATATTTTAAAATTTACACTAATCTAATCCTTCATGTGTCTTGAATGGCGCCATTTCATATGCTTCACAACCGTTAACTTTTGAACTAAAAATAATTTAAAATATTAATTTAAAGATAAACAATAAACATAAATTAGATAAAAGACAAAATATGACACCTGTTAATAATTGGAGAGTGAAAATATATATAAAACTAATTAATAACCCTAAAACAAGAGAGCCGAAATAATTAGATGGGTCGGGTGAGGATGTCCATGTGGGAGGGACAATGGGGCAGCACCAGCGCGAGACACGGTGGTGCTCCGCACTCGCTCAGTCTTCATTCTTCCGCATTAGCGAAATTTTATTCATGCCGGCAGCCTGCCTCACCAAGTGGCGGCACAGGCGCTAAACCCACAAAACTCTGTATTCTGTACATATATTATGCCACATCGACTTGGGTAAACAAAAGGTAAGTAATGTTTTCAAAAATATAAAACTTTTGGGGTGACATTTGTATACTGTTTTCAAGTTCATTAATAAGTGTGTTCTTTCTTAATTGTCTTTTGAGGTCTTTACATTAAATCAAATAAACAAAAATCCTTGTTGACTATACAAAAAATAACTCTTTTTCATGTCACAAATGAAACTCCTTTTTGGATATTATACTAATTAAATCCTAAACCTAAATTTTTATTTTATTTTTTAATAAAACATTTGAAAAACGCGTTGATGATACGGGGACTATCACCATCTTTGTCTCTCACCGTATATCTGCAAAATGAGTTGAGAACTTGCTTTCTCATGATTATTCTAATGCTCAAATCAGTTCACAGAGTTATCAAAATTGGAGTATTTAGTAGAAACAAAAGAAATAACCCCCTTTACCTGTGTGGATTCACTTATATTTACAAGGAGTTGGAGTCGTCCCCTAGAGATAGGAGTTTCTCCCTTTTCTATTAGAGACTTTTTGATATTGCAGAGAGATTTGTTGCTGAGTTTGTTTCCACGAGTAGGGGAGAAGTTATCTTCCGAGCATTTTGGGATAATGATCCCTTTAATTTAGAAACCACGATCTTAGGAGGAACGGATATGTCTATCATCTTCGAGAATCTCAAGACAACAATCGTCTTTAAAGGCTTCAAAGGAACCATGGAGGTCGAAAATACCGGGATACGCTCACCAAACTTAGATTTAGACTTCCGAATATTTTATGGGACGATCCGAACACGTGCCCTTCTCAGCTTAAGCCAGGAGCTTAAGCCAGGTGCTAATTCTCAATTGTTCCTTGGCGAACACGTGTCTTTCGTCCATTAACAACTTCACAGTAACATCAAGATAATTATGATCTCCGAAATTTTCTCGTATCGCAAGTTTAAATGTTAAAAGTAGAGGAAATTAATTTTTTAATCTAAAAATTGGAATATATAATTTACATGTTAAAGGTGTTTATAATTCTAGAGGAGGTTTATATTAAATAATTTATTTTAAATTTTTACAAAACTATTTTTATCCCAAATGCTGAGAAATATTTCCTCTACTTATGTCTTAATTCATTTATTTCCTTTATTTTTTTCTTTCTGATTATATATCCACCCCTTTGAGAAGTCGGTTCCAGTCAAATGAATACCGTTACAACACTGCATTGACTGCTTATCTTTGTACCGTAAACTCTCTCTCCCCCTCTCTCCAGAAGCCTGGGAGATTGATCATTATTATTAACCCCCGGGTAAAATGGGTTCACTGCCAGCGCAGTTTACCCTCGGCCGGTGGATTACTGCCCCCTGCCAGGTCGGATCGTATCGTTTCTAAGGTGCGCTGGATAGTTCATGAGATGCGCCCATCCCTCCTTCCTTTGCCCTTTCTCTTGATCTTGGGATTAGGACCCTATTTTTAATCTCCCCCAAATCTTAATTCACTCAACAAACTGAAATTAGAAAGCAGAGAGCGAGAGAGCGAGAGAGAGAGAGAGAGAGAGAGAGAGAGATTTGATTGCTACTAGTATATTCTTGTTGTATAAATATCAGGGAACGGTTAGATTTGCAGAGATATAGCGAGAGATCAGAAGAAAGAAACACTGGGTTTGGAGAAAAGTCCCTTTCTTGCTTTCTTGTTAGTATATAGGGAGATTAGATTTAGGGGATATAGAGAGAGTGAGATCTCTTCCATTTTAGTCCTAATTTGACTTTATTATTAAGGCCCAGCTTGGAGAGAATCAAGAGACTTTTTGGGGTTAACAGATCACCAATCCACAAGAACTGTAATGGGTAAGTCCCTCGTTTCCTCCTCCTGTTTCTCGTTTCCTGTTCTGGGTTCTCGTTTTTGCTTGTTTTTGGGGTTCTGGGCGTTCAAAAATTCCCTGTTCCTTTTGTTAATTTCTTTGTTCTGGTTTTGATAGATTCCATGTTTCGTTTCTGCTCCAAGAAGAGTTGAGGATTAAAACCATTTTCTGGGTTATGTTTCTTGGGATTTGGGTTTTCTGTAGGGGTGGGTTGGTTGATCTTATTGCGTTTTCGTCCTTACTGTCTTGATTCAATGTTTGGTCTGCCTAATCTCTGTTTACGTTCTGGTCTTTAATTAGGTCTAGGCTTCTTAATTGGACCTCTTTCTTTCTTTAGATTCTCCTTGGCGTCATTTTCTTTTTTTTCTTCTTTCTTTTCTTGAAACTTTCGTATTACTCGCTTCACACTTCTAGTTTCAAACTTTCAGTACTTTTGTGATTGGCAATGGTGGCTCCTTATGTCTTTATGCTTTATCTTGGATATTGTGTTTGTTTCCTCAGAATCTACCACGAGCTTTTCACAGAACAAAGATGATGAGTACGAGAAATTCATTAAAAGAATGAATCCACCGAGGTACCTAGATCTTTCTGATAGTGGTTGTCCCATGAATGTTAGCGTCACATCTTGGAGGTTTGGTCATTAATATGTTGCTTTTTTCTGTTTTGTCAGAGTTGTAGTTGATAATGACTACTGCAAAAATGCAACTGTTGTTCAGGTATTTCTTAAGTTTTTTTTTTTGTCTTTTTAAAATTATCTTCAATGGATTTTCCCTGTTTTTTGTGAGCTTGTTGGGTGAACATCTTCTATTCATTTGAGGCAGGTGGACAGTGCTAACAAACATGGAATACTTTTGGAAGTGGTTCAAGTCCTCACTGATCTTAATCTCATCATCACTAAAGCTTATATTTCGTCGGATGGAGGCTGGTTCATGGATGGTAATAAACACCTCTTTTTATTTTAGACTTGTTTTTCGTTTCTGTGAGGAAGGAAAATGACTTGCTGCAAGCTTTTGACAGTGTTCAATGTAACTGATCAAACTGGGAACAAGATTACAGATGAAGAGGTTCTGGATTATATTCAGAAGGTGTGTTTGGTTTGTTAACCATTCCATCTCCTTGAATTTTATGTAGAAACTGACTTGATCTTTTGGGTTTATGTTCAGTCTCTTGGACCAGATTCGTGCTTTACTTCTTCTGTGAGAAGATCTGTTGGGGTTAAACCGTCAATGGACCACACTTCAATTGAACTCATAGGAACTGACAGGCCGGGATTACTTTCTGAAGTGAGTGCTGTTCTTACTAACCTTGGATGCAATGTCGTAAACGCTGAGGTGTGGACTCACAACACTCGAGCTGCAGCCGTGATGCAAGTCACAGATGAGGAAACTAGAGGTGCAATTACTGATCCGGAGAGGCTCTCCATGATCAAGCAACTCCTCTGCAATGTGCTCAAAGGTAGCAACATTTCCAGAGAAGTCAAGACTGTTGTGTCTCATGGAATTACCCATACCGAAAGAAGGCTTCACCAGCTGATGTTTGCTGACCGGGACTATGAAAGACTTGCCGATGAAGCCTTAGATGAAAAGCAAAGACCTGAGGTTAATGTTGTTAATTGGAATGACAGAGACTACTCAGTAGTTACTATCAGGTGTAAGGATAGACCGAAACTTCTTTTCGACACAGTTTGCACTTTGACAGACATGCAATATGTTGTTTTCCATGGACATGTCGATGCTGAGGGGCCAGAAGCTTATCAGGTACATCTTCCACAATTCCATATGGTTAAGCAGCAGGTGTAGCAAGAAAATCCATTTACATCTCAGAGCATTTTGTTAAATGGGCTTTCTGATAGTTTAATTGTAGAGACTGAAATATTTTTCTTGTGGTAATTGAAGGAATACTGTATCAGACATATTGATGGTTCCCCGCTTAACTCCGTGCCGGAGAGAGAGCGGCTGATTCATTGTCTTGAAGCAGCAATAGAAAGAAGAGTATCTGAGGTAACAACTCTAAACCCCCCTCCCAAATCCGAAATTCTTGTATCATGGTTGAACAGTTTTGGCTTCTCTGCTAAATACTGTGTTTTTTAATATATTAACGATACCTAATTTTTAACTAAATCTGTTGAGCTTGTGGTTCCACGATTATTACCAATGTTATTAGTGCTATCTAACCTCTTGTGCTTAACAGATGATGTTCCCCAATTGGGTTAGGAGTTAAGAGATGTATTGTCATATTTGGCGTGAAGGTCTCATATTCTTCAGTGGATGAACTATGACCGTTCATCTTTAAATTGCTAGAAAAATGATTTTCTACACAAGTTTTCTTTTTCTTTTCTTTACAGTTCTCTTTCTAATTTTATGATGCAGGGGTTGAAACTGGAACTATGCACAACTGACAGAGTAGGGCTGCTATCTGACGTCACTCGCATCTTCCGTGAGAATAGCCTCTCAGTGACCAGAGCAGAAGTGACAACTAGAGCAGGCAAAGCCGTTAACACATTTTACGTGCGGGAGGCATCAGGGTACCCTGTTGATGCCAAGATAATCGATTCCATTCGGCAAGAAATTGGCCAGACCATACTGCAAGTGAAAGGCAGCCTTGAAGAAGTGAGCCAATCTCCTCAAGAATCACCAACCAGGTTCCTCTTTGGCAGTTTCTTCAAATCCAGATCTTTTTGTAATTTTGGCTTGGTTAAGTCCTACTCTTAGAGCCTAATCGTGGCTTGGTTAAGTCCTGCTACTTCTTTAGTAGGATGTGTTGTGACCCAGGAAGATAGGTGCGAAAGCCCCTTCTTCCCAGGATGTGAAGGTAGAATTAAAAGAATGAAGTGCCTGTAAATATCTCCCATTTGCGTTTGCCTTAGGCCTTTTTTGTTAGTGTGGGTCCAACGCCACGTTGGATCTCCCCACAAAGCCCGCTTCATTTGGGCTGCAATATGCTTTCAGAGCTAAAATAGTTGTACATCGTAGCTCCTAATGTTATGGCCTTATATTCTAGTCAAATCTCTTCATTTTGTTCCTTGCTTGCTTGTTATTATTATTATTATTATTATTTTTATCATCATCGTCATTTGATGGACTATAGACAAAACTGACTGGCTAGCAAGCTAAAATTTATATAGCTGACTGACCTTATATACGTTGATAAAAGATTGATGTATTGTTATTTTGCCATCGTCTTTTGGTATTGATTGATGGGAAGACTTGGAAGTAGTTGTTCAGTATAGTCCTTCCTTTGTGGAGTGGATGATGGTGACTTGAGAGAGAGAGGGGGTCGAATATGATCTAAGAAATGTCCAGGATCGATGTCATCGAAGTCCTGTATCCTTGAAAAGGCCGGTGAAAACTGCCAAACTTGACCAACCAATTCCCATGAAGATTTGAGGTTGGCAAGGCGGCTGTGTGTTTTAAATCATACATTCATGGCCTTGATTGCCTTGAAGACTCATCGTTTGTGAATGGGACAGGCACCTAATTGTTCATTAATGTGGTGTTGGACTGCTTGTCATCAAGTTGTTGTTGATGCACTTTGGCGGCTTTTAACATAATTCTGAACCAACTGTTTGAGAGCAACATATATAGCCAAGCCAAGCCAACCCTTCTGAGTAATTTTCTTTGGTAGTGTTCTCCCGTACCACAATTAATCTTAAACTTGAATGAAAACAAAAGAAAAAAAAAGAAAAATATTACCTTAAGAGATGTGGTGAAAATCATTGCTATTTAATTATATGGCACATGAGCCGATGACTAGACTTGTAAATAGAATGGGTCTGTTTGAGAACCTTTTTAGTTTTATATATATATATATATATGTATGGACCCATTTTAGATTTAATTATAATATAATAAACAGCTCATATATAGATTTAAAATTAAAGATAAATTTTAGATAAGTTTGTCTAAATTATACATATTACTTTTTAATTTAAAAAAATGATTGACGATCAACAAACCTTGATCGATGAAGGCAATGAAGCCTACCACATATGCCAGCAATAGTGATAAAGATAAAAATAACTTTCCTTCCTCTCCTCTCTCAATCTCCTTCGAATTCAAAACTTGAGTTACCAAACCGATGATGACTAATGGTGTATTTAGTGGTGGTTGGCAGTGAAGGATTCAACTAAAAATAACAAGAAGAGAAAAAGAAAAGGAAATGAAGAGAGAGAGAGAGAGAGGGAGAGAGAGAGAGAGCAATGGTTTAAATTTTTAATTCAATTTAATGTAATTTTTAACAGGTTAGTATCATTTTTAAAAATATAGGAAAAGTCGATGTAATTTAGGCAAATCTTAAGGGGTGTCATGTGAAATTTATCATAAAATTAAATGTATAACAAAAATAGTAAAAATAATAATAAGTATAAATAATTAAAAGAGATTTACTAGTTGATCTAGACTCAAACTCATTAAAAAAGTTTGTTGTTTTTATCTCTTATCTTAAATCCATTTCATTCAAAGTTGAAACCCTAATGTCATATTGTCTTTCCCTTCTCCTCTTTCTCTATAATCTATAATTTACAACTTCTCATTTTACAATTTTAATCACTTCTCTTGATCTCTCTTCATAATACATTCAATTAATATACAAACCCAAAACTAAGTTCAAATCTGATAACAAATATGGTAAATATTGATTCAAATACGTTTATAGGCCTAACAGTGACCCACTGCCCAAGTACATAAGCATGACCATGTGCAGACAAGAATGATAAAACCTAAGGGCCTGTTCTCCTTGCTATTTTCAACTCGTTTTGAGTTTTCAGTTTTTCAAAATATTGAAAACGTGTTCTCTTTGTTATTTTCAAAAACACATTTTCAAAAACAAAGAAAAAATTTGTAAAGGAAACCCAAAACAACATTTTGTTGTTTTGGGTGTTTTCAGTGAAAACTTACCAAAAACACAAAACACGGAAAACGGTCGCCCCCCCCACCCCCACCCCCAACAACCCTCCAGTCTCGTTCTCTCTCTCTCTCTCTCGCCTCGCCCAAAACACTGTGACTGCCCCAATCATCTTCTCCGTCGTCGCCTTTTCCCTTCCAGACACCATCTCTTCCTTGTCGGCCATCGCAGTGCCTGCCACCGCCACCTACGTCGTTCGCCTATGCCGCCGCTGCAAGTCGTTATCCCTTTCAGATCCGTCGCGCTTCGTTGTTCACCTGCGCCGTTCCTTTTCCAGATTCGCCATCGCCGTCGCTCGCCATGCACAAATCCGCCATAACCGCCATCACCGCCACTCGCCATGCCCAGATTCGCCATCGCTTGCCGCCATCACCTCCTGCCTTTCCATTTCTTCCTTCTTTCTTCAGCCATTTCTTCCTCCGCCATAGCCCTATCTCAACTCTCAATTTTTTATTTTAATTTTTATTTTTAATTATATTTTTTAAATTTTGAATAAATCAACATTTTGTTATTTTATGATTTATTATTATTTTTAATATTTATGTTATGAGTAATTTAAATCTCAAAATTAATGTAAAAAATAATTTATAATTTCAAAACAGACTGTTAGATCATAATTTTAAATATAATTTATAATTTTAATATATTATATATGTTTAGATTATTATGTTATATTTTAAATTTTTTGAATTAAATTTATAATTTATTAATAAATATTTATAACTTTCAATCAGATTTATTAAATAAAATATTCTAAAATAAATTTTCTCAAAATTTCGAAGTAAACGCATTTTCTAGTTTTCTATTTTAAGGAACAGTTTTTCAGAATAGCAAAAAGAACGCATTTTCAAAAATTTCAAAACAGACACTCAAAACACAAAACTCAAAACGAATTCAAAACTCAAAACTCAAAATTAAAACACAAAGAGAACACCACCTAAGAATTTGGTGTGCCGCAATCCCATTAGTACCCCCCCAAAGGCCACAAAGAAAAACAGGGAACCGCCTTTGAGACTTGCTCCATAAAAATGTAGTAAATAATGATAATTCAAAATATGGGTCAATCTACTTAAAGATGAGAAAACTAAGCAATAAACAAGGGAGTGACGTTTAGACCTTCTGGAGACGGACTCCCATCAAACTAGATCTCCTCTAGCATACAAGTATAAGAAGCAATTCTTCCTCGTGATTGTTATTTTGCAACTAATAGCATTACTTGTTCTCTCCTTAATTTTATTTGACTTCTACCATTGGAGTGTCTTCTTGATTAAATACAACGTCGAAGGATTCATTGAAGATGCTGAAAGTCTCTCCACTTGGTCCGGATGAACACTAAATTATCATCTATAATAGCAAAAGTCAAACTGCCCGATCCTCCAAAAATAAATTCAAGGCACGGCAAAACCAAAACTGTTCATTGGTGAATTCATCAGAGAGTGACATTGCCTAATCCAGAGGCAAACTATGTCCTACAGCTGTAAATTAATTAGAAAACTACGATTTTTACAAGAAGATGCTTTCTGAAATTTGAATGCGTCAGACAGATATGCATGAATCTAACAAACCATAAATGCACTCCATGCCTTAGTCAATAGTCAATGAGGTTCCCCATTTGCTGCTGTTTCTTTAATAGATCCCAAACCCAATTAATGGTTCTAAGTGGGCATCCCTCTTTGGCAAAATCAAGGCCACTCCAACGCACAAAAAAAAAAATTAAAAATTGAAAAAGAACCTTGAACTTTGATCTTGATTGTTCAGATAAAATTAATTAAGGATGTGGCATGTGCTTCTGCAGCTTCTGTCACTGAAAACCTTGTTATTTAAATCTATGCAGTGATTCCCTACTCACATGAATTGCTACATTTCAAGATATCATACTCTTGCAGAATCAGTAACTTCTCCTCACATGAGCTGCTCGTTCATGCCATATTTAATTCGAAGAACCCCTAGCCCTAACATGTAGTTGTTACAGGCTGGAATTATCAGAGGATACTAACCAGATTTGGTTGAATATATTGAGATTCAGAGGCTTGACATGTTCATCTTCTAGGTACATAGGCAAGTAGACTTGATCTTGAATGCTTGGCCATGTCAATGGCGCGATCTGACGATGAATTTCCAGGCTTCCAGACCGCTGTTCCGAAGGTTGAGTTCGTATCTAGAAGGCCTATTAGCCGGTTGCAGAGGCGAGCCCCTCGGCCTCTCCAGCTTAAGCCTTCCGGCGGCTCTATTGAATCCAACAGTTCGACAAATTCGCAGAGATGCAATTTAGATTCGTCGCCGCCGCCGCCGCCGCCATCTTCGTTGTCGTCGCCTTCTTCTTCTTCTTCTTCTTCCTCTTCTCCGTTTGCTGCTAACTATCACAGTAAAGACCCGATCCCTCTGTTATCTCCACTTGTGTTGCCTTCCATGCTTGAATCTTCCTACTTGAACGAGGATAACACTGCAAAATCTCATTGAATCATCGCATTCCGTACTTTCTTTCTTGTATTGTCAAGTGCATTTTGATCCGTACATTAAGTGGAGTTGCTCCTTCCATTTCTGGAGAATTTATAGGTCACAGATTTGAAATTGCTTCATGCTTTTGGTGCTTGAAACTAAAAGAAATAATTACTTAAAACTTACTTAAAATTTATCATAATATTCACTTTTCAAATTCTCGGACTCGATCAATAAAACAGCTCATTAGGATTACTTTAAGGGCTTTTCAAAACTTATTGAAGCAATTCCTCTAATCTACTTTTATTCATGGGCAGAGATAGAGTATATAACGAAAGGAAAAATTAGAATTAAAGAGTTGATTTACGAAATAATAAATCCTCTACCTCTAAACTAAGAAACAACGTAAAAAAGGAAACAAACTAGAAATAGAAAACAACTAAAAAACAGAAATAGATCTCTAATATTAATCCCAAAATCATGGGATGTCAAAATCCCAAATTATTCAGAATCTTATTTTCCAACTCTTCTCCTCATCAATAGATATCAAACATTCCCCGTTTACTAATATTTTACTCAAAATTTGACTTCTATAGAGCTTTTATAAGAATGTTAACCTCTTGTAATTTTGTTACCACATAATGTAACGTGAATGTCCCACTGTCAATTTCTGACTTGATGAAGTTTATGTCAATCCTCATATGCTTCATCATGTTGTGTTGAATAGGGTTATGAAATTTGTTGATGGCAAATTTGTTATCATTGTATAACTTTATAAATTCTTCCAGTGGAATAGATAGATCTTGTAGTAATCTCCTTGTCCAAATTAGTTCACAAACTCCTTGGGTAATTGCCCTGTATTATGCCTCGGCATTACTTCTTGCAACAACTGTTTGTTTGTTTCTTGCTTTTCTAGGTCACCACATTTTGTTGTACTTTTTATGCAATGCCTAATGGTGAATTTTGTATCTTCAACCAAACTTGTCCAATCTGCATCTGCATAGCACTCAACACTTCAATGGTCATTTTTCTTGAATAGTGAACCTTTCCCTAAAGTATTCTTTAGGTAGCAAAGAATCTGACTTATTGCTTTTAAATGTCTCTTTTTGGGAGAGTGCATGAATTGACTTATCACACTAACACTATAAGCAATATCAAGTCCGATGAGAGATAAGTGGATTAACTTCCCTATTAGGTGTTCATATCTCTCTATTTCAACTAGTGGATCTTCTTCGATAATTTGGTACTTCCAATTTCAATCTAGGGGTGTTCTTGCAGGTCTACACCCTAGTTTCCTTGTCTTCTTCAACAGATCAAAGGTGTACTTTCTTTGAAAAATAAAAATGCCTTTTTTGCTTCTAGCTATTTCCATCCCAATAAAGTATTGTAGGTGCCCAAGGTATTTTACTTTAAATCATGCTTGCAATCAACTTTTAAGTTTGATAATTTCTTTGGTATCATCACTAATAATAATTATATCATCCACATAGATTATAAGTATAGCCTTTTTTCCATTCTTGGATTTCTTAACAAAGAGAGTATGGTTAGCCTGATTTTGTGTGATTGAATTGCTTCATAGTTGTACTAAATTGAGTAAACCACACTTTAAGGGACTACTTTAATCAATATAAGCATTTTTTTAGCTTCCATACCATGTCAGTTCTGCCTTCTTTAAATCTCAGAGCCAGTTTCATATATACTTCTTGTTCCAAGCTTCCATTTAAAAATGCATTCTTCATATCCATTTGGTGTAGTTCCTAGTCTAGAGTGGCAGCAGTAGAAATAAGAACTCTAATGGAATTCAACTTGGCAATAGGAGCAAAGGTTTCCTCATAATTTGTACCATGAGTTTGAGTGTAATCCTGGACAACTAGCCTTGCCTTGTATCTATCTATATTCCCATTGACAACTTGTTTTGTGGTAAAGATCCATTTGCACCCTACAACATTCTTTCCTTCGGGAAGAGTAACAAATTAACAATATCCTAAGTCTTGTTCTCATTTCCTCCATTGTAGCTGCTCTCCATTTTTTATCCTGGAGTGCTTCATAAACATTATTAAGAATCTCCACGTGATCAAGTTTCGAAGTAAATGGCTTGTACTTTGGAAAGAGCTTAGAATAAGTAAGATAACTAGATATGCGGTGCTAAGTGCAAGCCTTTACTCCTTTCCTGAGGGCAATAAACACATTAAGATATTCTTTTAGCTCAAGTTAGTTGGAAGAATTCAAGAATAACAGTCTTTAGCTTCAACTTCATCCCTTTTTATAATTGATATCAAAAGAATGGAATATCTATAAGGATTGCCTTCTTTTTCCATAAAATAATCATTAGTGTTACGAAATTAGATTGACAACAAATCACAATCAAACCAATCAACCACACAGGAACATAGAATTTAACGTGAAAAATCCAAATCGAGAAAAACCACAGGAAGAAAGAACAAAATATCATTAACCAAATATTAGTAATACAAAAGTGATATACTTGCAACTAATTCTAGAGCATTAGACACCTATTTATAGATCTGAAATCATCTATAGATGAACACAGGAAATCATATCCTGATCAGAAGATGATGCATAAGGATATTCCTCCAGATGAGATAAATTTCACAAAAAATCGAATTTGATAACATCATAATCACAGTTAAATTTGAAGTCATAATTACGATCAAATAAGGAGTCTCAATCTCAGTCAAATTTGAATTCCAGGTCACAATTGTAATAAGCTCCACCTTGACACGAAATTCAAATATGGAATTATCCAAAATTCTTTCTGCCAAAAAAATCACAGAGAATTAATTTCCTAATAAATACCAATCAAAATTGCACCATGGGAAATACCACTCAAATCCCCACAAAGTTTACTATAGTGGATTTCTTCAGCTGCACTTAAAGTATAGCCAGAGATCAGTCTCAACATATCTTTGTTGATTTTAATAGCTTCGCATTTATCAATATAAATCCCCGTTGATAATTCTACCTTCATCTAAATCCATCCGTCCAAAATTTCACGCATCTTAACCTTCCATAACGAAAATCTGATATTCCGATCCAACAGAGGAATATCGTACTTCAACGAAGCCATTAAATATCCTCAAATAATTTTAATAATAAACTCAACTGAAAAACTGATTAAAAATACTGAATCTGGGCCAAATTTGGGCAAAAATCATATTTGGATTTGGATGGAAAATTTGTTGGATTTGGATAGCGGGTCAGATCTGGTGGGTTAATGGGTCAAACTTGATCCAATTTGGGACCTGGGTCTTTGACTTGGAGTTTGCAGAAAGACGTTAATGGCAGAAGCAACAGGCTTGGGCCGGGAATAAGATAAAGAAGACCAAACGCGACATCAACCGACGATGGCTAATGGCGTGAGAGACGAACAACGATGGAGAGCGGTCGACGGTCGTTTGCAGAGGGGCTAGTTGGACGGCAAGGAGGAGATCCGATTGTCACGTGGACGGCAATAGACGTGAAGGCAACTAGACGACGGTGCAACTAATCGACGGTGGTGGTGACGGGGGAGGTTCGAATGGTAGCGGCGAGTGCGGTGGACGGCAGTGGTGGGCTCGATCGACGGTAGCAACGGTGGTTGGTGCTGGAACCAATGGTAGAGGAGATCTATCGGTGGTTACGATGGTGTCGCTTGTGGCGGTGGAGGCGACTCCTGGTTGCAGGGATAGCTACGGTCTGGATGGCGATCGACGGAGAAGGCAGGGCAGTCGGCGGCGGCTAGCAACGGTGGCTGCTGCTACTCCTGTTTCTTAAAACCCAAAGTGGTGGGAAGAAACCACTATTGTTGTTGTTGTTGAATTTTTTTTTTCAGATCCAACGACTAGGATTAGAATATTCAAATATCATTCTCAATTATTTGTGAAATATTTAGAGCATTTCTAAAGCCTAAACGATTCAATTCGTGCCTTAAAAGCATGTGCAACAGTTAATCTAATAGCTCTATTTTTGAACTTCAATACTCATTCACTCAACTAATGAAATCTATACTCGATTATATAAGTTTCATACTCGAATATATTTTGTTAGCACTTAATAATACTTCAGATACTCTAGTAAACTCTTCAACAACTTGATTTAACTTAAAATATAGAGAGCTTGTTTATCATACTTGACTATCACTCACTAATAGTCAATTATCCAACAAAATACACTCAATTGCTCATAAAAATACTCAATTAAAACCTTATAAGCAATCATACTCGACTAAGGAACCAATATACTCGATTAATGCAAGGCTATACTTGATTATGCACAACTCTTAGTTGATTACAAAACTAAATCATTTGACTATCACTTTGATCAATTGATTAATTTTGATATAACTAAAACTTTGCAATAAACACTTGATCACCAAGAGCATTCACTCAAGAGACATTTAAATATACTCAATTATCAATCAAATAAAATATATTGTTTTGAATAACATCAAAACAATTTTCTCCTTAAAAACAACAATTAAATGAGATACATAAATCATTAATATATGAAGCACAAGTGTCTCATCATCATCCAAATAATGTAAATTTCAAGGTCAAATAAACACAAGTATTTTTTGTGAAAGTTAGATAAATCTAACTTTCCAAATACATCCACTTTATAACACCCCGTTTTTCCCAAGCATGCGTTAACCCGATATTTTGAATATATATATATATATATATATATATTTTGTACATAAACTCAACATAAATCATTCCCAATAATCCTGTTCTACCTTCTCAGCATATTAAACTTAAAAATGAATAAGCTAAGACAGGTAATCATCATGTATGCGGAATCTAAAATCGAAATCTGATATGGTACATAATCGAATTTACTTTATTCATAACATGAAAAACTGTACCATAGTATCTTCAAATACTTAAATACATGGAGTCTTATTTCTCGAAGATAACAATTGAATGCCTCAAATATAATCAAATGATACCTCGAATATCATTAAATCATAATAGTATTACACGATCGAATCTCAAACATCATTTGTAATACATAACATTCTTACATTTAACGAGACTGGTCATCAATGAAACATAAGTTTCTCAACATGACTAAAACATAACCTGAATCATCAAAAAGAAACAACTACTGGAATTACTTGCTCAATCCATCGGACGCGTCATCACGTGCCGTCACCTCTCAATCACTTTCCTGCCTATACTGCAAGTCCCAACTGGAATGTTTGAATGTTCAAGGGGCATAGCCCAATTAGAAGATAAACCTTCTAGTGAGTGTTTAAAAACAGTTATATGAATGTATAATGCAATAACATGAACAAACATATGCTCTAGTATAACTTCCCTGATAACCAATGTCCGGCATGGAACCCTAGGCAGTAATCCTGACCTTCTTACGAGATACATCTAACGTTGTTCCTCAAATTACCCTTGGGGAATTCCGGCTATACTATCAGGACGACATCCCATCTCGACACAAGTATTGATATGCCAAATAATATCATGTCAAATGAAATATCACGATTATTGATGCAATAAGACATGCACAGGTATGACACGATGCTCATATAATATATATAACTTAGCCACCTTTATGACTATCATGCTCAACGTAGGCAAAACATAACATATATAAGTTTTTGAGAAAAACCGCTCACCTTATTCTTCAACTGCATGCTTATTGAGGCTAGTTTGGTGCGAAATCTGAGAAACTTTAAAGGTAAACACTAAATCTTTTTGCACAAACCCTTTCTTCTTATTTTTCTTGATTTTTTTGTAATTTTTTTCATAATTTTTTGGCCAAGGACGCACCTTCACGTGCCGCCTCAAGCTTTGTCATGCGTCCCCACGCGCACTGCCGACTGGCGTGTGTGTTACATGTGTCGATCTTCTTCCTTGCCCATGGCCATGACCAGCTCTGGTTTTTTTTACTTTTCTCTTTTGTTCGAGCTCCGTTTCACCTCTCGTTTGAACCTACACCTTCCTCTCTTCATCTTCTATAGGATTATAGCTTCAAATTGCTCAATCAGAGACATTTTTCAACTGGTCAAACCTAGATTTCAATGAAGCCCATTTTTCCTGCCAAGTTTTGAATAATTCCTCAAATCTTAACGAAACTTGCTTAAAATTTCCAAAAATGACCCCCTAGACTTGGGGAACAAAAGCCCCTTATCCATTTCCCTCATTTTTTCCTCAAACTCTCAGATTCGCAAGATTAATTTTCTCTTTCATTTCAACCATCTCTCAAATATTTATAGGCAACGTTAAGCCTTGAAACGCTTACGTCTGCCAAATACGAAGTCTCTAAGGATTCTACCTACCCCAGATCGACCCAAAAACACATCATTCGCCCCCAAAACTCGGATTCAAAGCACCGAAATTTTAGCCAAGATACGACCAGAAATCTCGAAAAAAACGGCCACTTTCGTGGCCAATGTCAGCATAGGCCCAACCCTGGAATCCCGCGACTAATTTCCTCGAGTCCTTCATGGACAAAAGGGCTGTCATTGGCCAGCAAGGTGGCTGGTGGGCCATGGTAGAGTTCTCTTTGCAAAAATTGTAAAATTACACTTTGACCCTAACCACTTTCCATTTTGCATTTTGGTCATTTCCTTGAAGCCCCTGAGCTTCCTAATAGTTCCATTACGACCCTCAAGCTCTAAACCTTTCATTTCATTCTCAAAGATTCAGGAATACTGTTTTTTCGACCTCCCTCGGGCAAAATTAAGAAATTACACTTAGGCTCAAATTTACGTTTTGACCGTAAACCCCTTTGTTTCCATCATAAACCATTTAAGAGTTATTCTATATACTAAATATGAACTTCTTCGGGGTTCCGTTGACTTCTTGGAAGTATCCTATGATAATTTAATTTTTCAGCCTGAAACACTACTGTACCAAAAACTGTTTTTGACCCGACTTCTTTCGAAGCCTCAAATTTTGCCTCAAAATTGTTATCAATACCATATCATTTTTCTTAGATATCTCGGTTTCAAGGCACTCCTTGTAGTCGATTTGATCACTCATAACTGTGAGAAATTACACTAAAATCCTCAAAACTTCTTAAAATTTTATTTTCGCCCGAAGATAAATTACTCGAGTCTTTTGAAAATTCTCAGATATTACACACTTGGTTAGTAAAGTACAGACTATTGATTACTACACAACTGTCTTAAAGATTGAAGGGCTAGAACACATGCCAGTTGGATTCTTTTGTAGTACCTGCACCGCTGGAACACATACCTATACACTAGGAAGTTACAGGATAATAGATTATTTTGTAGTACTTGTACCTGTATATACATCCAATTTGTGGTTCTAGCAAAAGGGTTGATACTATGTTAAATGTGAGTAGGTAAGGAATTGTCCCCAGGGGCTAAAAACGTTTTTTTTTTTTTTTAGAGAAGGGGTTAAAAATGATTGCGTCCATTTGTTCATTTGTTTTTGGTTAATTATGAATTCTTCTTATCTTAGCTCTTCTTTGTTCCTGTAATTTTCTCTGTAAAGAATGAAGAACTTTGGTCAGTCATCTTATTAAAAAGTATGCACAGTGAACTAAATAGAAACATTGTTTTGCTGCTTGTAGGGCATCAGATAGAATTATAGTGATAATTCAATGTTAATTGAAGTAGAGGTGCTCTTGGGGGAATTGTAATACTAATATGCATTTAGGATATATTCATATAGGATTAGCTTTGATAGTTCCCCAAATGATACGAAAAGATTATCTAATGTACTTATAGTCTCCTAATAATTGAATTTAGCTCTTATTAATATGACATGTGTATCTTTGAGTTTATCTAGGTGTATATGTTTGCTCACGTGGGTTATATATGTTTTTTGGATTTCAGGATAGTTTGTTCGCTAGCTTTGCCCTTGGTTGGCTTATCACTGATGGTCTTGGTCTTGATGTTCTACCCTTGTGTTTAGTTTTGATGATGAAAAATAATACTTTGTTCTATCCCTAAGTCATGAGTCAAGTTTATGGTTTTCAACAAAAATCAATTTCAAATACTTTGTTAAAATGAAAACCAAAATGATTTATGATTTTCTCAGTTGGAGATTTGGAAAGTCAAGTATCTAGTCTTAAAAGAATCTCCTAAAATGATTTTGAAAATAGCTTTGAAGTCGTTGGTCAAGATAGAGCTAAAATTGTTTTACGGCAAAATACCAACTTGAACATAAATGTGTTTGATGAAAATCTAATCTTAAGTATGAAAAATCATTTATGTTAATCTCATATTTCAAAATAAGTTTTCATGTTTTGAAGCGTGCATGAAAGGTTTTGGCTTGAAATTTAAACGTATGAAAAATCCTTTAGTTCATGCATCATGTCTTGAAACTCATTTTGATAACGTTTCAAAATTTTTCTAAATCTGGAAGACTAACACCTTATAAGAAGACATATAAGAAAATGATTTCATTTTGAAAAACTATCTCCCGATATTTTGTTATCTTCTATCCATTAGTGCTAAAACGATTTTTAACGAATTTTTCAAGAAATTGAAAGTGTATATCTTGGAGGTGGTAAAATCGCAAAATCCTAAGTTTGTACTAAAACCCAAATTTTACTTTTTTATTCTTATGGATTTTAATTTTTTTGATATTTTTATTGAATCCAAATGGGGGGTACTTTCTTATTTACATTTATGTATTAAAGTAAATGGAGGTAAAATATAAATAAAACAAAATGAGGACATTTACTTATTTACACTTATTTACATTTATGTAAATAAGTTGTGCTGTATGCATATCCTAAAAGATGGCTTTATCTATCAACAGATTTCTCTTCATCTGTCGACCGGCCTTATATTTTTTGTTCATCTGTCGACCGATACTCTTGCATCTGTCGATCGACAGAATGCCATTCAGTGGTGCTTCGATAGTGTGCACCATTTGTCGACTGATGCCTATGAATCTGTCGACTGGATTTCAAATATTTGCTAATCTGTCGACCGATGCCTTGCATCTGTCGACCGTTTGTGTCGCAAAAACCCCCAACGGCTAGTTTTTCCACTCACCCATAGTGGCTTTTCCACTACCAACGGCAAGATTCGAGCATGGGCTCTCAAGGGACTATAAATACAAGTCAAATGGGTGATTAATTAGTTTAACTTAGGCTAAATTAAAATTATTTTGGTATTGTGATCTAGTCCTCGTGGGATCGACATCTTTTCATCACTATATGCATATTTGATTAGGGTACACTTGCCCGAATTAATTGTGCATAAATCACACATCAAGTTTTTGATGCCGTTGCCAGGGACTAGTTTATTGCATATTAAAATTACATAAGTTAGCCTTAGATTGAATATCTTTTTGTTTTCTTTTAGGTTTTACAATTTTAATTTATTTTTAATATTTATTATTTTTTTCATCTTTTAGAAATTTTATTTTTAATTTTTTAATTTTTAGTATTTTTCTTTTTCTTTGTAGGTTCAATGGTGCATGACACGTACTATAGTGGTGGAAAATTGATACCCCTTGATCAAGAAATTGAAAAAGCAAAAGAAAGAGAAAAAGAACACGATGGAGCAAGAACAAGCAAGCCAAACTAATTCAAGGACATTGAGCTCATATGCTACACCTACTCTGGATGTCACTACATCAAGCATTAGGAGGCCCAATGTGTAAGCAAACAACTTCGAGATCAAGCCTGCAATTATTCAGATGATTCTTATTAGTGTACAATTTTCTGGCCCTAATGATGATCCTAACTCTCATATTACTAATTTTCTTGAAATATGTGATACTTTTAGGCATAATGGAGTTAGTGAGGATGCAGTTCGACTTAGGTTGTTTCCCTTTTCCTTGAAAGATAGAGCTAAAGAATGGCTTAATTCTCTTCCGGCAAGTTCTATTACTACATGGAATGTTTTAGCACAAAAGTTTTTATCTAAATATTTTTCACCTTCTAAAACGACTAAATTAAGGAATAACATAACAACTTTTTCACAATTTGGTAGTGAATCCTTATGAGTCGTGGGAGAGATTTAAAGAAATGCTTAGGAAATGTCCTCACCATGGTCTATCTATTTGGATGCAAGTGCAAACTTTTTATAGTGGCATTAATCAATATTCTCGTTCGGTGTTAGATGCAACTCCAGGCGGTACCCTTACGAGGAAAACTCCTGACGAAGCATATGAACTTTTGGAGGAGATGGCAGCCAACAGTTATCAATGGGACAATGAGAGAGCAAATAAAAAGGGAGTTGGAATTTATAATGTTGATTCTATCACTACTTTATCTATTCAAATTGCTGAATTAAATAAGAATTTAGGTAATTTGGAGATTTCAGCTATGAATGTTTTTTCTTCTTCTTCTTCCCATTTTCTTTCTTGTGAGCTTTGTGGGCGAGGGGAACATGCTAGTGTAGATTATCAAGTAGGAAATCCTTTTTCTTCTGACTCTTCTGAACAAGCTAATTTTATTTCTTATGGTGGCAACAGGTCAAATTTTAATCCCTACTCCAACACTTACAATCCAGGATGGAGGAGCCATCCTAATCTTTCTTGGAGTAATAATCAACAAAGAGTGCTACCCGACTTTCAACAACAACAACATCAAATGCCACAGGAGAAGAATCCGAATTTGGAAGATATGATGGCAAAATTTATCAATAGTATAAAAGCAAGAATGCAAAGCTTGGAAACTCAAATTGGCCAACTTGTCCAAGCAATTTCAAAAAGACCACAAGGAGGCTTGTCTAGCAATACTATGAAGAATCTAAGGGAGCATGTAAAAGCCATCACTTTGTGAAGTGGAAAAGAATTGGAAAGTAAAGAAAAAGATGAAGAGCATTCAAAAGAGGAGGAAAGCCAAGAGCTTAAAGCTAAAGAAGAGGATTGTGAGTTATCAACGAAGAAAAAGGGAAGTTCTCCTTCACTCAATTTAAAATCTTACAAATCGCCTCTTCCTTTTCCTAAAATATTTTTAAAGGCTAACTTGGATAAACAATTTGCTAAATTTTTAGAGGTGTTTAAAAAATTGCATATTAACATCCCTCTTCTTGATGCTATATCACAGATGCCAAGTTATGCCAAATTTTTGAAAGACATAATTGCAAATAAAAGAAAGTTAGAGGAATTTGAGATGGTGAAACTTAATGAAGAATGTTCTGCAATTCTACAAAATAAATTTCGTCCAAAACTTAAGGATCTAGGGAGCTTTTCTATTCCTTGCACTATTGGTGGAATTAATTTTGATAAGGCTTTATGTGACCTCGGTGCAAGTATTAATTTGATGTCTTTTTCTGTTTTTAGGAAACTTGGATTAAAAGAACCAACGTCCACCACTGTTTCTCTTCAGTTGGCTAATAGAAGTATCAAATATCCAATGGGAGTAGTGGAGGATGTTTTGGTAAAAGTAGATAAATTTATTTTTCCTGTTGACTTTATTGTTCTAGACATGGAAGAAGATCATGATATGCCCCTAATTTTAGGGAGACCTTTTCTCGCTACCAGAAAAGCTTTAATTGATGTCTAACAAGGAAAACTTAGCCTTAGAATTAATGATGAAGAAGTTGTGTTTGATGTGTTTAAGGCTATGAAACATTCAAATGGAAATGAAAATGAAGTCTTAAGGATAGATTGCATTGATGATTTGGTGGATAGGAAATTTCATGCATTTAGGTTAGATGATCCCATAGAAAATTACATTGCTAACTCTTTTGATGTGAATGATCAAATTTTAGATGAACAACACAAGGACGCTATGGGTTATTTGGGAGAAAAAAAAAATTCAATCGTTCCAAAAGAGACAAAATGCTGCGTTTGGATGTTTCCTCTTCCTCTTCTTCGAAAGCCAGACCATCAATTAAGAAGCCTCCTATTCTTGAACTTAAACCTCTTCCTTCTCATTTAAAATATATTTATCTAAGGGACTCATCTACCTTACCTGTGATTATTTCTTCTTCTTTGATAGGTCTTGAGGAAGAAAAGTTGATGAGGGTGCTTATGGAGCACAAAAAGGCATTTGGATGGAGCATTGCTGATATTCATGGAATAAGTCCATCAATTTGCATGCACAAAATCTTGATGGAAGAAGGATTTAAGCCTATGGTGCAACCCCAAAGGAGGTTAAATCCTAATATGCAAGAGGTAGTAAAGAAAGAAGTGATAAAATGGCTTGATTCAGGTATTATCTTTCCTATCTCTGATTCTTCTTGGGTAAGTCCTGTGCAAGTTGTGCCTAAAATGGTGGGATTACTGTGGTGAAAAATGAAAATAATGAATTAATTCCCACAAGAATAGTAACGGGACGGAGGGTGTGTATTGATTATAGGAAATTAAATGATGTTACTAGAAAAGATCACTTTCCCCTCCCATTCATTAATCAAATGATTGAAAAACTTATGGGTCAAGAATTTTATTGTTTTCTCGATAGTTATTCTGGTTATCACCAAATTCCTATTGCTCCTGAAGACCAAGAGAAAACTACTTTTACATGCCCATATGGAACATTTGCATTTAGGAGAATGCCATTTGGTTTGTGTAATGCTCCTGCAACTTTTCAAAGGTGCATAATCTCTCTATTTTCAGACTTCATTGATGATTTTATAGAAATTTTTATGGATGATTTCTTTGCTTTTGGATCTTCATTTGATGCATGCTTGCATAATTTGTCTTTCAAAGGTGCATAATCTCTCTATTTTCAGACTTCATTGATGATTTTATAGAATTTTTTATGGATGATTTCTTTGCTTTTGGATCTTTATTTGATGCATGCTTGCATAATTTGTCTTTGGTGCTCAAAAGATGTGAGGAATCTAACCTTGTTCTTAATTGAGAAAAGTGTCACTTTATGGTTAGACAAGGGATTGTCTTGGGCCACAAAGTGTCATCTAAAGGTATTGAAGTGGATCGAGCTAAAATTGAATTAATTGAAAAACTTCCTCTTCCTAAATCCGTAAAAGAAGTTAGAGGTTTTTTGGGACATGTAGGTTTTTAAAGGGGATTTATTAAGGACTTGTCTAAAATTGCCAAACCTTTAACTAATCATCTAGTAAAAGATGCACCTTTTGAAATCACTGATGATTGTATACATGCATTTAATTGTTTGAAAGAGAAATTGATCCAAGCTCCTATAGTTTCAGCCCCCATGTGGAATTTGCCTTTTGAGATTATGTGTGATGCAAGCGATGATACTTTAGGTGCAGTTTTAGGACAAAGAATAGACAAGAAATTTCATGTCATTTATTACGCAAGTAGAACTATGAATGATGCACAAAAAAATTATTCAACAACTGAAAAAGAACTACTTACTATAATGTTTGCTATTGAAAACTTTAGACCTTATTTGATATTGTCTAAAGTAATTGTCTATACTGATCATTCTGCATTAAAGTATTTACTTGCTAAAAAAGATGCTAAACCTAGGTTGTTAAGATGGATTTTATTACTACAAGAATTTGACCTAGAAATTAAGGATACAAAAGGCATTGAAAACTTGGTGGCTGATCACTTGTCAAGATTAGATGGGGAGCATATGGAAAACATGGCTAAACAATCTTTGCATGATGAATTCCCTAATGAAAAATTATGCTTTGTGTGAGATAATGATGAACCTTAGTATGCTGATTTTGCTAATTTTCTTATAGGTAATGAGTTGCCCCCTGACATATCATTTCATCAAAAGAAGAAGTTTTTATCAGATGTAAGGTACTATCTTTGGGAGGAACGATACCTATACAAGATTTTTGGAGATGGCATGGTGAGGAGATGCGTACCACAGGAGGAAATGCATAGCATACTCAGTTTTTGTCATGACAAAGAAGTGAGTGGACATCATGGACCTTCTAAGACAGTGGCAAAGGTTTTGCAAAGTGGCTTTTATTAGCCTATCTTATTCAAGGATACTTATGCCTATGTAAGTGCTTGTGATCGATGCCAACAGACAGGTAATATCTCAAGGAAAAATGAGATGACCCTCAACAATATTCTTATTTGTGATATTTTTTATGTTTGGGGCATTGATTTCATGGGTCATTTTCCCAAATCTTTCAATAATGAGTATATACTTGTTGCTGTTTATTATGTGAGTAAATGGGTGGAAGCTAGTGCATGTCCCACTAATGATGCAAAGGTTGTCATAAAATTTTTCAGGAAAAATATTTTCACTAGATTTGGTACTCCTAAAGCTATCATTAGTGATGGAGGTACACATTTTTGCAATAAACAATTTGAAATTTTATTGGCTAAATATGGTGTTAACCATAAAATGGCTACCCCCTATCATCCTCAAACTAGTGGACAAGTGGAAATTTCAAATAGGGAAATGAAAAATATTTTGGAAAAGACTGTGAGCTTGTCTAGAAAGGATTGGTCTTTAAAATTAGATGATGCACTTTGGGCTTACAGGACAGCTTTCAAAACACCTATTGGAATGTCTCCTTATCGACTAGTTTTTGGTAAGACTTGTCACCTTCCTATTGAATTAGAGCATAAAGCATATTGATCTATCAAATTGCTTAACTTTGATTTGCAAGCCGTAGGTGAACAACGAAAGATGACATTGAATGAGCTTGAAGAATGGCGGCATGAAGCTTACGAAAGTTCTAGGCTTTATAAAGAAAGAACCAAGGCAAGGCATGATGCTCATATTAAAAAGAAGGAGTTCAAAGTTAGAGAGAAGGTTCTTCTCTATAATTCTAGATTGAAGCTTTTTCCAAGCAAGCTAAGTTCAAGATGGAGTGGTCCATACACAGTAACTGAAGTTTTCCCTTATGATGCAATTGAAGTCTCTCATGAAATTAAGGGAACTTTGAAAGTTAATGGGCAATGATTAAAGCCTTATGTCGATGGTGAACATATATCTTTCTCCAAATCCACCATTCACTTGAAGGATCATTGAGAATGACAACTTAGTCAAGCTATAATAACTATAAAGAAGCACTTGATGGGAGGCAACCCATTCGAAATATTATTATTCAAAAAAAAAAATCATTATTCCTGTTACTCCTTATGTTTGAAGTAGTGGAGAGAAGTGATTGCAAGAAAACTATTGCATGATTCAATTGTGTTAGTTGCAAGATTTCATGAATTAATTTTGAAGTATGCATAACATCAAAAGTGATGATCATGCATAATTAATTATTTCAATTAATACTTTTAGACTTAGAGTTGATATGATAATATGGAGGGTAACCAATTTTGAGATTAATTATGCGTTGATATGTTGTTGGAATTTTTGATTTTGGCCTAACATGAAAATGAAATGTTTATTTTTTAATTCTTTCTTTTCTTTACTTGAGGACAAGCAAAAGGTTAAGTATGGGGATATTTGATAGGACTTAATTGTTTATATATTTTTACTTAATTTTTATTTTAACCTTATACTAATTTTCCTACATAAATGTGTGTTTATATGGATTTTACATTATTTTAATCTTGTTTCGTAGGAATCTAGCAAAGGAAATAAATTCGAAGATTTTAGCGTAAAAAGAAAAAAAAATATTATAAAGTTAATTTTAAAATTAATATTATAAATTAAAAATAAATGAATATTTTAAATAATTAATATTATAATATAATTAAAGTTACAATATATTAAATATTATATATTAAATTATATATTAAATTATATTTTATATCATTTATATATATATAATATTACAATAAGATAACTATTATATATAATATATATTAATAAATGGCGTGAATGCTATGTGTATATTTATACATATATATATATTATTAAATAAGTGGCAGTGGCGTGAATTGGAATTAGCTAGGCCTAACTCCGTGCCCACATCTATATATTATAATAAGGCCAGTGAAAGAGGGATGAGAGGTCTGCGTGGCACACAGTGGGGCACATAGAAGATTGAAATTGAAGAGTTTTGACGTGACACAGTGAAATGATTTTGGGAGAAAAAGAATTGAAGATTTGGAGGCGCACAGTGAAAGAGAGATTGGAGAGACGCTTCAGACAGCAACGCGACCCAGATCTGGAACAGATTTGGGCAGGGAGCATCCTATCTTCTTCATTCAATTTTTTGTTTTTATTTTACTTTAATAATGTCTAGCTAATTTATTTTAGGTAGGTTTTGGATGGATTTTAATTTTGGGATTGTGTGATTATTTGTTTAATTTGATTCAAAAACCCGATTATTATTTGCATGAGGATTTTATATTATTGTATTTAATGCTTTAAAAGATTGGCCACCTTTTAATGATTTAATGATTTATGCATGACTGACTAAAGGATTGTTATAAATTTGATCCAAAGGCAATATAAATCACATGTTTGATGATGAGATCGAAAGATGATTAGATCATGTGTGGAAATCGAGGAAGCTTAGTGAGTCAAATCCATTTTCGAGATTAAAGGTTTCCAAATAACTTAATGCTTATTTATTTCGTTGATATCTGCTCAAAAATTTGACAGTGAAATTGAATTAATAAATGATTAATATGACTTTAGAGAGCTTATTAATTAATTGAGAGAAATCCACCATCACATACAAATAATTATAAAATACTATAAGGGTATTTATGGTTTTGAATCAGATTGAATAGATAATTACATGACCCAAATTAAATGAAATCTAAACCCTAGTGCATTCATTAATTAATTTTTCTCCCAAAGAATTCAGTTTTCTATTTGTTTTTCTATTTATTTATCTGATTAATTAATTAGTTTAACTTAGGCTAAATTAAAATTATTTTGGTATTGTAATCTAGTACTCATGGGATTGACATCTTTTCATCACTATATGCATATTTGATTAGGGTATACTTACCCGAATTAATTGTGCATAAATGACACATCTGTACCCAATTGACACAATCCATAGGAGAATGATGATGACGTCTGACAAAGCTGTGAAGTACAAGAGCTCGCTGGACGCCTATCAATCTTGTAATATGATTTTAGTATTTTTAATTTCAATTTTTGTGACGAAAAGGTCTATATGTGACCAAAAAAATTTATTCTTTTTGGCAAAAAAGTTTGTAAAAGAATATATTTCATAGCTGATGATATTTATGCATCACCAATTAACATACTGACCCAATTTGTTAGTGATGAAATCAATATTTGTAACGAAAGGTAGTTGTCTTTTGCAGTGATTTTTTGTGTCACCAATTACTTGATATTTTGTGATGTTTTAGTTTGCGTCACGAAATCAAACTGTGATCAAACTATTCAGTGACGATTTGATCTAATAGTGATGAAATATAAAAAGACTATAGTGACGATATTAACGTCACTATTGTCACAATATTTAGTGACTACAGAAATTTTGTTACTATAAAAAACCCCATCACAACAGTTTCATGACAATTTGAACTCTAAGATGACGCAATTTTGTTGATTTTCGTGGCAAAATTACGAGTCACTAAAGGAGATTCTTTCGGTGACGACAAAAAATTTCGTCACCTTTCCTTTATGCATTTGTGACGAAATATAAAAAATGTCACTAATTACTTTTCTTTACCGACCTAATATAACGATGACTGTGACGCCATAAAATCATCACCAATACAATTTCGTGACGAAATTCTAATCATATATGACGATTTTGTGTTGCCACTAATGTTGAAATTTCTTGTAGTGAGAGGAGCCAAGATAATGAAAAATTCTTATCACATGAAATTTCATTGAAATCTTAGAAGATGATAAGTTGAGACCACTGAATGATACTCAACTTCAGAAAAAAATTTCTTTTAAGAAAGAGATAATTCTACTTAGCACATCATAAAGATACAACATGTATAAACAGATTTACTTTTTGATACATGTTCACATGAAACATACATAAGTTAAGTATCACTTGACTAAAATATAACACATAAAACATTGCAAAAAATGTTCCTCAACAAAGCACCTCATCATCACAAAGATACTCTATCTTGATCATTGTGATAACTTAATTAAATATCAAGACAAGAACATACATAAGATAGAATATAACATATCAACATGCTTTAACTCTAGCATTAGGATTTTTTAACTTAAAAGCACACATGAGCTTGACAAAGCATATATGAAATTTATTTTATAAACTCTAAGCCATTTTACACATATACTACAAATGCATAAATTGAGTAATTCTTAAAAGATATAAACTTTAGAGTTCTATTACTCAAATTCATTGAACCTAAACATAAACAACACTTAGATAGTATTTCTTTGAAAAACATACAACATTTAAATTCTTATCTATATCTAGATGGTTTACAATAACACCACTTAATTGCATCTATATTCTTATTCGACTGATTAGCCGTCACTCGACTATCAGTCTGAGAAGATAGATTTTCAACAGCTTAAACAAATGTTGTCTGAAATTAATAGTCCTATAGATACTTGACTGATTTGCTTATGAAGCAACATGCACTCAACATGAAAAGTTCTTCAAGAGATCTTTCTAAGATTTTGAGAACTTTAGGAAATTATTCTCTATGAATTAGAGCTTAGAATCACTTCCCTAAACATATATACATATATATATATATATAACTTTACTCTAGAGAAAGGAAGATAGATATTAAAGCACACTACTTCTAGCCTTGAGAAATGCTTCCACATAATTTGAGTGCTTAAGATATTCCTCAACCTTAAGCTTACTCTAAGTGTCATTAGGATACATGAGATTTATCCATGACACTAATTCATTAGGATAGTTAAGATATCCTTTGAAGTCCAAAAACAAGAAACTTAATAACACATTAAGCACATAAGTGAGAGCAATATTAATTACAAATATACGTAGAATATTAACACAAACTTATCATGAAAAATAAAACAATATAAATTCTATGAATTGCAGCTCAAGTACCCTTACTTGAGTATATGATCTTTTTCTCAAAAGACATAATGTTGGCTTGGTGATTAACACTTAAACATTAGATAACATATATAGAATACATGACTCTAAAACTTTGAGAAATGCTACTACATATATCACCTAGCATATAAAATATCACGAACTCCACAAAGCACTCATGCAATATCTTTTGGATGACCCCAAAGAAAAGCATATACAAACATATGAACAAAATATATGGTTAGAGCAATTATAACACATATAGATAAATCATATTACCAAGGGTCCCTGACTAAGGCAACCTCTTAACAAGATAAACATACTTAAAAGATAAACCTATCAAGGTTCATTAAGTTTATACATATTCAAGGGTACCTCCATATATCTTATCAAAATGAAGCTTAACATATTCTTAAACAATATTCTAATGCAAAGCATATTAACCTATGATAACATAACATAGGAGGACATTAAAGTTTTGGCATAAATGCAGTCATCATCAAAACAGACAATAACATAAACTCAACAAAAAATCATTCTCTCTTTTTCTCATCACATCAAAACTTAACATATGACTTAACAGAAGTAATTCTTTTGATCTGCTTTTATTCATGGGTAAATATACAATATATAGCCAAAGAAAAAACTAGAATTAAGGAGTTGATTTAGGAAATAATTGTTAGAATGCACTAACACTTGGTGTATTATGCAAGGGGTTATAATGGTTCTCAAAACTTTTTAAAAAATACACATACACATAGCGAAAATGATACTGTAATGACACGAAGGTCCAATACAAAGGCTCTGTCACCAAATTGCGAGGGCTTGCCCCCAAATACCAAAAAGTATAGCCATTAGCTTAAAGCCAAAAATGTCCCCAAGACCCACTGTTCAGGTGAGCTCTGTACACATCTATCCCAAAAAGACCATACCACACCAGGACTCTGCTCATCCTTCGTTTTACTTATACCTGGAATGATGCAAAGAGAAAGAATGATCCGCAAGACTCAACAAGTATAACACAATGAAATGGAACATAAGATATACTACAATAGAGACTCAGTAAGGAACAATTGGCAATACATGATAGGACCTTCACATAGAGTACTACTAACAAAAATAGAAACAAGGAGCACCACGAGAAAGACATACTGAGAATCATTACAGTTCCCTCAACTATCTAGCTTTCTCCATCATCTAAGTACAAGTCGGTGACTCTGCTACCACACAGTTTCCAGAAGCCACATAATGTTATAAGCCCCACACTCATTGCCTCGCAGTTACATGATAATCACACCACAAGGCATGCTACTTTGGACTCATAAATCCCAACCATTCCACGACGATATCCCACATCTACGGTACCCCATGCCAAGCATGCAGTGGCCCCACTATAACAGTACCCTCAACCTGCTCTAACCTCTAGGATACAAGCACACACATATGATATCACAGCCACACAGTGCGCACAAGTCCATATCTCAATGCTATAAGCCCAATTAGTATTGGACACTTGAGGCTAGATAGCTCCACTCCCAAGGCAATGCCCAAGTCCAGTCAGCTCCGCCCAAGGTCTACCTATATATCAACTAACTTTTAGAGCCAGACCGCTTAACTCCAGGTTAACACCTAAGGCCAGCCAGCTCCACCCAAGGTCTATGCACACACCGACTGACACTTGGGGCCAGACAACTCAACTCCAGGTTAACACCTGAGGCCAGCCAGCTCCACCCAATGCCTACACATGTCCCGTGCCACGAGACCATTGAGGCCAGATAGCTCAACACCTAGGGCATGCCCCCCTGCACAGGCAACCCTAGAGGCCAATCAGCTCCACTCAATGCCTTAGCCCACCCATAAAACATGCCCATCCTAACATCTCTAAGCAAGCTCTTAATAATATATCACCAAATTACCAAACTCGTGTAACCCCAAATCATGCCCCTAACTATACCCAATAATGCCCAAATAATATCTTAAGAGGATATAAACATTCTTGGGGATCATGGAGAAATCCCCCCCAACTCATCCTTTTAACATAAGCTTCTTATGAACCCTAAATCTTCTAAACATGTTTTGGAACCAAGATGAGAATACTCAAAGAGAATCCAAATGACTTTAATTCTATTCCAAATCAAATCCCATCGAGTCAGGTTTACAACGCTTTAAACAGTTCATAAATTCGATATTTCTACAAAAAGTTATGCTCAAAACAGCGGAGCATGCGCAGGCTGAAAACGGGAAAAACAGTCGATCGATGGAAGGAAACGGTCGACTGACAGTTGCTTCGACACCCCACTGTCCACCATTTAAGGCAACGGTCGACCGTCAAAACCCTCTGCACCCAATTATCGACCGATTATGGACCAATGGTCGATCGGTAGCATGAAAAAACCCCCCGAACATACCCGAATGCAACCAAATAAAGGGAAAACGCACACACAAGTCATCCCTTAACCCAAAAGCATCATTCCTCTTTGGTTTGTAGGGTGAAACTAACTCTACCTTGAGGCCCAAAAAAGACCAACAAGATTAAACAAACCATAATAGAGGTTTACAAAGATTTCTACATAACCCTCCAAAACTAAGAATTCCTTGGGAAATCATGTGATCTCCATACATCATCCCTCCAACAACATGAATAAGGCTTACAAAAGAGATTAAGGGAACTAGAACTTGCCTTGGCAACCTCTCTTGGAGATCCTTCTTGAGCCAACAAGCTTCCAAGCCCTTTTACTTTACATACTCAACAGGAGAACTAGAAAAAAAGAGAAAGAAAGGAAGAAGATGAAGATAACTGACTCCCACAATCCTTTTGAAATCATAAGCAAGCAAGAAAAAGAGAAGAGAATGAACCCTACCTTTTGCTTTCTCTCTCTGAATTGGTTTCCCCTTTCCCTTCTTTCCTTTGCTCTTCTCGTTCCTTCCTCTCATGCAAATTGGCCACTCCACTTATATATACATACACACATCTCCGCAATTACTTAAATGCCCCTATGATAAAACCTTTTAAATGGAAATCATTCTAATATTAATTTGAACACCATTTAAACTCCAAATAATATTTCAACAAATACCATGCCTTTTGTCGAGTCCCACTATCACTTAATTAAAATATTTGACTTTTCTACTTCCATTGCACATTACCTACAATATCACATATATTCCACCAAATTATCATTATTCTAATGAGATAAATATCTTACACCAAAATATGTTACCTGGACCCACTAACAGGTCATTGCAGATACAAAATAACCCTTATAAGATTTGGTATTGATAGCCATATGCAAAATAAAAACATTTAAATAGAAATGAAAGCAATGATTACCTCACGCCGTTGAGATGTTGTTGGTTATGCCTGTGATGCACTTGGACCCGAATTGTTTTGATCCAAAAAAAAAATCCTTCGAATAAGTTCCTCCTAATCTGGTCTGCTCCTGTACTTGCTTCTTTGCTTGACCACGCCACCTTTACAACTGTAAAGGACTAGGTCGATACACACCTAGGTGGCACTGAAACCCTTCACCTAACCTACGTACTAGACAAGCGAGGGCAAAGGTGATTCCTATTAGTGTTGTGTGCCCTAATGCTTGATTTGGATGACATATAGTGAGGTTGTTTTATGCATTCATTGTGTCTTTGCATAAATTAATAAAAGGAAAGGTTTTCTTCATTCATATTTTCTCCAATTAATTATATGAATGAGTCCTTAGATCTTCTGTTTGAGAATCTTTTTTTCAAAGTATTGTGATTGTGTGATAGGATTCTCCAATAACAGAACTTCTTAACTATTCCTAATTCTTAGATTTTTCGGATGGAGACTTCGATTAATCGAGTATAGGCTAGCTTAGGGGTTACTAGCTCATTCGGTATGGCGATATTGATAGGAATGTGGTGTGTCACGCGTTATATGACATTGGATGTTGCTCGTAGACTCATGGGTGGTCATTTGGAATGATCAGCTGAATGTGACACCGATGACTGACCACATGGCATGGTGGATAATAATCAAGTCATCATGTTGTGATGATGTGCTAATCCTTAAACTTAAACCGGCACGCTTGTTTTTTGTATTGGTTTGCAAGATTTGCTAATGAGCCGAACCATTCAATTTAGAGGTGAGAACATTCATCTATGTGGTTCTGTATTGCTGGTATATGGAAACACAAGTTGGAAACAGGATCCGTCACCCTCATTGTTATTTGATAGAGGTGTTCAAGAAAACTGACTCATTGTGAAAATCAGTCGAACCGCACTGCACCGCACGATTTTTTTGGGTGAGCAGTTCGGCACGGTTTAACAAAATCACAAAAAATGCGGTTTGTGATTTGGAAATTTCGCAGTTTGGTTTCAACTGAACCACTCAACTAATATTGTAATAATAAAATAAATAATAAATATTAAATAAAATATAAAATATAAAGGCGTGTGGCATGTATGTGACCCTAATGCCTTCCATTCTATTTCAAGCATTCCATTATATTTCTTCTTTGAGTTCTATCTACTAGTGTCGCATGCTTCTAACCCGCTAAGGACTCAATGAGATCTGATCTAGTTTCGCCAAATTGCCAAGGAGAAGCATCCAATCTCTACCCAACACCGTATGCTTCCAACTAAGAAGATTTGATCTCGTTTCGCCAAGCCGCTAAGGAGAAACGTCCAAGGAGATTTGGTCGAAGAAGCATCCGATATTGGTGGGTTAGATCTTGTTGCCAAGGAGAAGCATCCGAGGAGATATCATTGCCACCTGCCGGTAAGGCCTCTTATCTGTTCTTGATCCCTTTTCTTCATAGAGATCAGGACATGCCCTCTATATCTGTAGGCATAGAAACATATATACATATATATATATATCTTTAAGCAAATTTACTCACCTTATTTCCTTTCTAAAATTCTAGCACAAAAATAAAGTTAATATTCTAAATTTTGGGAGACTCACTAGCAACCCAAATATGTTTGATATCATTTTTTTTTTTTTTTTGGTATCTGATGCTTTGCAAAACCTTAAAACACCGAAGACATTATTTTTTTATTGTTCTTCCTATAGACCTTGTGCTGAAAAAAAAAAGACAATTGTTTATGATCTCGCTGGCCAATGGATTGGATGCGCCAATTATGATTGTAAGTAATTATTTTAATTATTTAGATTTTTTTGTTATCCAAATTAAACAAGCCATAACATAATTATCATAAACATAACAGAGATGCAGCCCAGGTTGGATCAAGTAACACATTTCAATGAATAAAAAAGAGAGAATACATAATTAAGGAACTTTAACTCCTACCACCAGATTTAGATGAAAGAATAATAATAAATCATCTTTAAAAAAATTAGGTGAAAACAGACACAACCAACTTTAATATCAAACCATAAGAAATAGACCATGTAATGGTTATTATTCAGTTAGCTAACTTTAGTATAAATAATTTGAACAAGCCATGACTATGTAATAGTAGCACTAATTATTTTAGTGTTATTGTGGTTGTGTGATATGTGAATATGTTTTCAATGTTTTGATTGTTAGATTTAAGAAAATAGTAGCTCCAATCCTTCATTCGTGAGGAACCTCAATGAAATGATCAATACCCATGATTCAAGTAGTGGTTTTAAACATCCATTGCCTCCGAAGTTTAAGGTCAAAGCTGTGAAAAAAAACCTAAGCAACTATCTAAAGTATGGGATCGTTTTACAAAAAATGAGGATGACCCTTCTAAGCCTGGAGCTATATGCAACTATTATGGTAAAGATTATGTAAGTAATAGTAGGAAAAATAGGACAAGTACTCTTTGGAACCATGTAAACAATCAATGTAAGAAGAATCCTTATAGATTAGAAGATAAGGAGTAGAAGATTTTACGTTTTCAAAAGAATAGTAACAATGAGGATGAAAGTGTTGCAGGTTGTAATCTTTTAGCTGTGAGATTTAGTCAGGCAGCTTGCGGGATTGCATGTGCCAAAATGATTGTCATTAATGAATTGCCATTTAGGTTTGTGGAGCAAAAGGGTTTTAAATTATTTTGTGGTACTATATGCCCTAAGTTTGATCCTCCTTCACGCACTACATTGCTAGAAATATAATTAGTCTTTACAATGAAGAGAAGAAAATGTTGAAGCCATTTTTTTTTAGAGAATACACAAAGAGTCTCCCCTACCACTAATACATGGACTTTAATTCAAAATGTCAATTATATGGTGTTTACAGCTCATTTTATAGATTCTAGATGGAAAATACAAAAAACAAATCTTGAACTTTTGAGAAATTCCAAATCATAAGGAAGAGACAATTGGTAAAACAATTAAGGCATGTTTGAAATAATGGGGTATTGAGAAGGTTTTCACAATCACAGTTGATAATGTTGCTTCTAACAATGGGGTTATCACACACATTAAGAAAAAAATTGCAGATTTGGAAGAGTGTTGTTTGTGATTGAGAATTCTTACACATGAGGTGTTCATCACATATTCTAAACTTGGTATTGGGTGATGGATTAAAAGAATTGGACTTCTCTATTATGGCTATATTTAATGCAATTTAATATATTAGAACTTCTCCTTCAAGATTGTCAAGATTCAAAAGTTTTTTGAAGAATACTTGTAACGAAGAAAATGCTCTTGTGTGCTTGGATGTGCTAATAAGGTGGAACTCCACTTATTTAATGTTGGAGCATGCATTTAGATTTATTTATGCTTTTAAATTGTTGGAAAATGAGGATTTGCTCTATTTAGAATATTTTTGTGAAAAGAATAAAAATGGGAAAAAGCCTATTGGGCCACCAAATTCTAAAGAATGGGAAAATTGTGCAACATTTTGTATGTATTTTAAGACTTTTTATGATGCTACCCTAAAGTTTAGTATTTCTTTGAATGTTACTGCAAATAATTATTTTCATGAAATTTGTAATGTGCTCTGGAGATTAAATAAATGGAGTTCATCTTATGAATCAATCTTGAAAGATATAGCTTCTAGCATGAAGATAAAATTTGATAAGTATTAAAGCAATATTGAAAAACAAAATATGCTTCTTTATGTGGCGGTTGTGCTTGATCTTAGGTATAAGATAAAATATGTGACATTTTATTTACGCAAACTCTATTTTGAAGATGAAGTTAAAACCATAATGGATTCTGTTAAGAGCACTCTAGGGAAGTTGATGCATTTTTATGTAGCAAATGACTCAAGTAGACAATCACTAGAAGATAAGCAAAGCGGGACAACTTCTAAACAAAAGTTTCCAATTGTGGATTTTGATGATGATGATGTTAACATGTTTGAATTGGATTTTGAGAAAGAATATTTTGAAGATAATACTTTTGAAATGAAAAATGAGCTTGAAAGGTACCTAGTTGAGCCTAACGAAGATATAATAAATAATACTTTTGATATATTTGCATGGTGGAAGGTAACTTCATGAAAGTACCATATTCGATCAGAGATTGCTCGAGATGTTCTTGCCATCCAAGTGTTAATAGTAGCTTTTGAGTTAGCTTTTAGTATTGATGGTAATGTGCTTGATTACTTTTGAAGTTCATTGAGTCCATCCATGGTAGAACCGTTGATTTGTTGTCAAAATTGGTTGAGAGCCACATCTTTACCATTAGATATGAGCTCAGTATTAAAAGAGCATGATACTTATAAATCAGTTGAATCTTGTAATTTTTATTTACTCATCAAATATGTTTATTATCTTATTAGTTTTAACTTTAACTTTTTAATTTTCTAACTTTATTGTTTCCTTTAATATTACAGATAAGTCCATTATGACAATAGATATTGCAAACCTTGATTAGTGATAAAGTTGAAGCTGGAGCATACTTGTTTGACCATGAATTAAGTGGACTTTTTGTGTTATTTTTATGTTATAGACATGTGATCGTATTGTAAACTTTAAACTTTTAAGTTTGCATTTCGATGGGATTTTAACTTATGGCATGATGATGTTTTGGACTTTAAATAATTGGTTGTTGTATAGTTATTGTTGAACAATTTACTACCTAGAACTAGTAGAATTTTTAGTTCACAATGTGCTAGTTAAGGCCAGAGATAGTATAATATGCAACAAAAAGATAGGGTGAATATGAGTTGCCTAAAAAAGATGTAAGACATTCAGCATAGTTTTTGTCCAAGATTTGATAAGAGGCACCGAACCGTGGCAAACCGCGATACCAAACTGCATTAAACCACGAAAACCAAACATTCAACAAACCGTGGAAATATAGTGTGGTTCGGTGCAGTTTTTGCTTACGAAACTAAACCGTACAGTTTGATCTTATAGGAAAACCACATATGCGGTTTAGCGTATTGAAAATGTTAAAAATTAGCCAAAACGAATCATGCACACTCCTAGTATTTGATGGGGTGAACGTCTTGTGTGATCTACTATTAATGTGAATAAACAGTCCCTGGTCAAGGCAGATTGAAAATCAAGAAAAGTGTTTCTTGAGGTGTTATCTACTCATATTAATAAGGTCTGACACATAGTTACTGAGTTTGTGAGTTTGTCACTCCATGGCTCTCACTCAGCCGAGACATTAGGTGATGAAAAGATTATAACACATAATAATTGTTAACTGAAATAGACTCACTTGAAGTGAGACTTTACTGCCACTTATACTGTACTGAACTACTGCTAGGCACTATTTAGGAACTCTTAAAATGTCATCAGGATTTGAAAAAGTTCCGATGATGGTTCAAGGGGTTGACCGATACCGAAAAGGGTTTCGGTATTATCTGATTTCTAGTTGGTAGTGAAGCTAAAAAGTCGCACATTTTATAGTGTTGCGTTTGATATCGATATTATGTGCCTAAAATGCCTCTAGAAGTGGTTGGTCAAAAGTTGACTCTTGGCCCCTCGCTACTAATAATTAAAGTTTAATTATTTAAGAGAATAGTTTAATTATTGGAGTAACTAATGGGGGTGGTGGCGAATTTGAATTGAAATTGAAATTGTTACTGAGGAGGAATGTTAAGAATGATTGAGGGAGATAATAATTGAAAAAGGAAATTAATAATTAATTTAATAGTTAATGATTGAGTGAGAGAAAGAATGATTAAGAGAGAGAGAATGATTAAAGGCAGGATTTAATTAATTAATATAAGCAGATGGTTTTTCTACTTCAAAAGGTTTTTCCTTTTCTTTCTCTCGTTGCTCCTCCCACTTCTTCTTCCTTTTCTTTCTCAAAAAATATACTGTTGGTAGAAAATTAATATGTGTGAAAGTCACGCGTATAATTTTGAGACGCGGGTGCTGGTGATACACGGAGCCTCTGTGTGTAGCATAAGAAGAGGTGACTGCAATGGTACCATACCACATACTAGGTGTGGGCGGACTAGAATTACCACAATTTGAGGTGGATTCTATCTTAATACAAAAACTGTTTTTGTATCCCATCCTTTCGTCGAACAACAAGTATGCATTTATTTATATTCATTTAATGAATGTGCATGTTGCCTAAATACCCAAACTTGTGTATGGCATGTATGTTATATTCCGCTGCGTGTATCTAATATGTGGTAAAAATTTTATTTTTTGCTCGTACTGTCGTAGAATAGTGATTCCCTTCAATTCCAAGTGGTGCTTGGTTCTTCTCGGATGAACAACGACAATCATCTCACGACCTTTATATCAACAAAGAAAAAGGGGCAAAAAGAGAAGAAAAGACGATTGAGGAAGAGGATGAATGAAGAGTAGAAAGAAGTTGAGAGCTTTTGCTTCTCCTGTTTTGCTTGAAGACGGAAGCAAAAGGGAATAGCCAAGCATGAGAAGCAAACCACCATTTTTCCTTTTTTTCTCCCTTATCTTTCTCCTTATTTATTGCACTTGAGAGCTCATGATGAAATTCAACAATTAAAACGATGGAAGAAATGGCACACAGGATCAAATCCCGCATAAAGAAACTGTCAACCGTTCGAGGTAATCAGTTGACTATTTTATAGTCAAATGATCAACCATTCCAGAACATTGTCGAGTATTTCATGCATTTCATTCCAAATTTCAACAAATTGCATCAAAGCCTACCATTTGATAGGTTTGAAATGCTATGGCACACACCCAAAAAGGGGGTGAATTAAGTAATTTAAAAAATATGATATAACTTAATTTTTTTTTTTATAAAAATGAGATTTTAGTGAGTTAAAACATAAAATATGTATAAAATGACAAATGCAATGCTTAAAGGATAAAAAATAAGAAAGATAACGAACACAAATGATTTATAATAGTTTGGTTTAAAGCAAGCCTAATCCACTACCTTAGCTCTTCACTAAGGATTTTAAATCAATTCATTAAAACCTTATACTTGATTCCAAGTAGGCCCTCTAGTCTAAGACTAGAAAATTACAAACCTCCTACTTATACACAAGTAGGCCTTCTAGTTTACAAGTTAGGAAATATAAGAATTGAATAATGAAGAGAGAATCTAATAAATAAATCTTTTAGTTACAAGATCTCTCAATGTAAAATACAAGGCTTGAAACAAGTAAAACAAGTTAAGTAGAAAGCCTTTGAGAGAAAAGTTAAAGCAAAAATACAATTAAGAAGTATGAAAATAATTTATAAGCTCACTTTACTTCATTTTCATCTATTAACCTTTTTTAGATCATCCTTGATTTGTTTTTATAGGTGTCCCACAAGCTTTAAGAGAAATCTAGTCGTTTATATCTGTTGAATTTTGAAAAACTAGCTATTGGATTTTGAAAAACTAACTGTTGGAGCCTTTTAGCGACGAATTCAATCGATAGATGAAGAGAATTGATCGACAGATTAAAGTTAAAGTTTATATTAATCAACAAATTAAAGGCATTAGTCAACATATGCAATAATGTTAGTCAACAAATTAATAGCATTAGTCGGCAGATTGAAAGAAATATAAATTTTTGCACATAAATGAACAAGTTAACTTTTAGAAGGAATAGTTCCTTATTTTTGCTTAAGTCTTGGGCTTGATTAGTGACAAGGGTACAAAACTTGGAGGCAACAACTGCACTTATTTTATTTTCAACCCTTTTAAAAAATTTTGGTACAACATTTTTAATCAAATAAAAATACAACATTCCAAATATCATCAAGAAATTTTTATCACAAGATTTTTGACATTACATTGTTGAAACTAATTTTCATTCAACATTTTTTTTAATTAATCAAAACGCAATATTCCAAATGCCATTAAAAAATTTATTACAATATATTTTGGTTTTGGATTCAACAATTTTGATCAAATAACGTTCCAAATGGCATTAAGAAATTTATAACAAGATTTTTGACATTTAATTGTATGAAGAAATTAATTTTTTATTTTGGTACTTAATAAATCATATAAAAAAAATTTAGAGCACCAAGTAAATAAAAATTAATAAAATGATTCTATTATAAAATACAATTGAATTTTATCATTAAAATCATATCAAAAACAAAAACATCAATCTATAAAGAGCATGCATGGTCTTTTGCCTTTGAAAATGTTTTGCTTCATTTATCCAATGGTTTAAAACCAATTTGTAAAAATCACTTAGGAGATTCTTTTAAATCTTGATACTTGTTTTGACAAATCTCTATATATGTAATTCATTTGGTTTTCATTTTCACAAATGTACTTGAAATTGATTTTTGTTTAAAAACCTGAAGATCATATATTTGACTTAAGATATAAATCATTTGTTTTCATTATTAAAACCAACCCAAAAGTAAAATTTCACCATTGACTCTTAATAGCCTTTTTGTTAACTCCTAATAGAACCAAGACCTCCCATTAACTCTTTAACAGTTTCCCTTTATTAACTCTTAACAGTTTATTGATCCATTTGTTAACTCTTTAACAAAACATACACACAACAACTAAGAATCATTAATCTAATGCATTACCCAATTTGCGTGTGGCCTTCTAGGTTCCCCATCATGGAACAATCATGACATGTCAAACTCTTCGACGTCGATCGAATACTTCGATCTACTATGAGGAACTCTCAATTTGTCACAGTACCCTAAAAGGTCCTAAGTGACCTCTAGCATAATATTAGGATGATTTTAATGACAATGAAGTTAATACTTTTGGTAAACCTATTTGGGCTTTTGATTATCGTGCACCATAATCCTTGTAGTGACTAGTATCCCAACTGAGTGAGAGTCATGGACTGATTAAAGTCACAAAACTTAGTAACTATGCTAAGATTCAGTAGAATGTAATCAAGATGACACATTGGAACTCCTTTCGACATCAGAAACTCATTTCCAACCATACGTTCCCTAGGCAGGGGTTTTCCAACTACAATCAACTATAATAACATAGGATGTTCACCTCATACCAAAAGTCAATGAATCCCATCAGCGAGCATCTGTCTCTATACACCACTGCACAGAGACCACACAAAGAACATTCCTACCTCTTATACTTGATGGTTTCGCTCAATAGCAAATTTTAGACACCTATGCACTTGAGAACTCTGTTGCCTCTAATCTAAGAACCAGATACACAATCAAAAATCAGTAACAGATCATTAATCCTCTCAACCATGTTATCTATTACAAGTGTCATATTCAATAGGTATTCAACCAACACCTACCCACATGTCTACTACTTGCATTTTATGTAATATGGCATGTGACTCACCATCATTTATCATTAGTATCTCATTCTAATAAAAAGTAGTAGCCTATGTGCTAGTCTGATTAATCATAGTCCTCATCTAAGAAATGTTAGGACTAAAAGTACTTTTAAGAAATCATGTGTAATATAAAAAAAAAAAAAAAAGAAACAAACTAGGGATAGGAAACAACTGAAAAATAGCAACAAATCCCTAAAAGTAATCCCGAAATTATGGGATATCAAAATCCCAACTTATTCTGAATCTTATGTTCAAACAACTTATAATTTCAATAACACCATCCAATATTCGAGTCAATAATCTAATTAGAGACAAAAGTTCAAGGGGATTAAGGCACCCAAAGAATAGAATGAAAGATTAAGTAGCTACAGGGCAAGGAGATTAAGTAATACAAGTCACTAGAAAGTTAGACGAAGAAAGAAGTTTAAGGGAAAAAATAAAATCCGTTACAAGTCTATGCCTTGGAGGGTATTTATAAGTGTTCTTCCCTCATTCTATTAGGTCCCAAATTATTGCACATTTTACTCTTTATTATATATAATCAATGTGGTTCTAGTTTATTAGGAATATCACTATTAGTGGACTCAATTTGTTTACAATGTCATTGTCAGTAGGCCCATGTTAGAAATAATTACGTCCACGTGGATTTAATTAGTCAAAGGTTATGATTATCTTATATTTGTATGATATAAATAAATAACTGATAAATCACTCAATCATCTCTTTAATCAAGGACAATTAAGAGATAGAAGTTATCTCATCCTATCAGAAGTAGAATTTTTCTTCTCATTTATCGAGTATAATTGAGAGATGGAATTTATTTCATCCTAACATAATTAAGATTTAATTATCAACTTATATACTTATTTAGGATAATAAATTAATCAATTATCTATACCGCTAGTTACTTATAAATCAGTACCTTTAAACAAAATTGAAAATACAATTATCTTTCTTTATATATTATTCAAGAGTAAGGCTCTGTTCAGTTTCTACCTTGGATATTATTGGTTATTCTAGTAATAACCATATACTGGAAGGATTAAAGATTATTGTTTTGGAACAATCCAACCCCAAATCGAGTCTACCCAATTTATCGAAAACTTAGATTAGAGGTTGTATTCAATAAGTATTGCATAACCAAATTAAAACCAATACTTATTGTTGGTCCCTTAGGATATGACCACTCAAGAGGGGGGTGAATTGAGTGATTAATTTTTTTTTTCAATTTTAATAAATATTCTTGATTAATGATTTTATTAAAAAATATATATTTGATAAATATAATAAATTATATTTGAGATTAATAATAAATGTAAACCACGAGATATAACAAAAATAAATACAATGAGGCACAACACAATTTATAATGGTTTAGTGTTTTCACACACACTTAGTCCACTCTGTCAAGATCTTACCATCCTTGGAGTTTTACTAAAATAATTTCACCAAGATTTCCATACTAGCTCATTTGGAAACTAGATACACATCTAGATCACAACGGGTTTTAGGCAACTATTACACCAATATTTTCTTCTTAACTTACCTTGAAAACTAGATTCACCTAGATTTTAATGGTTCTAGGAAACCTATACAATCCACAATAGTAATTTAAATGTTACAAATAATTTGTCCACACTTGGACACAAATAAGCAATTAAGAACAAATTATATAAGGTAATAATATTTAAATAAATAAATATATTTGTAAGCTCAAATGGAGAAATTTTGATTTGTCGTAGAAGACTTGAGGAATTTTTCTCCTTTTGTCTTGTGGCTCTTTGATGGATGTACAATAATGTTTCGAGAACCTCAGATTATTTGGATACTTTGCTTGAGAGCATTTGAGAGCTTTCAGGTGCTTTGGATATGTAATGGAAGCACTTGGATGCTCAAAAAATGAGTTTAGGGGGTATTTATAAGCATTTTAGCCACATTTTCAATGGTTAAAAATTTGACCGTTATAGCAGAAAAAGTTTAGTATAATTTAAAATTAATATATACACTCAAATACCCAACATGGCTTGTAGATCAACTAGCAAAATAAGGTTTGGAACTTATTGAAGGTTTAGGGTTTAAGATATAGGGGGTGCAACTAGTTTATTATATCCTTTCTGAGTTACATATGTTATAAAAATATTATATAAATTAATCTAAAATATATTTAAAAAATATTTTGAATAAAAAATAATATTTTTGATAAACATATGATACAAAAAAATATTTCATAAATTAATCTAAAAAATATTTAAAAATATTTTTAATAAGGAATAATATTTTTGGTAATACATATGCTATGAAAAAAATATTTTATAAATTAATAAAAAATAATTCAATACTACAATTAATATATTTAAGAAAAATACTCTTTTTGTTAATCACAAAAAATACTATAATTTGTATTTTAAAAATTATCTTTTTGATAATAATGAAAACTTAATTAATATAAGCAAGTTGGTTCAATATTAATGACACGATAATCATGATCAACTACAGTCTACCCATAACCCACTAGCTTACACTCATTCACATTGATTCATCCTGCTATGTTATAAATATAAAATCAACGCCCAAAGACTCCCACGATAAACCAAGGAAAATACAATCGCTTGACTTTGCCACCAGGATCCACCACTTTTCTTGTTGGATGAGTGACCGTCTATTAAACTACCAAAGTAATAAAGTTAAACAATCTAGAAGCTCATACTATTGGTTACCTATAAATAAGTATTTTTTCTCATAAATTACAACACAGTTAAAAATACAAGTCTCTTTCTCCATATACTATTCAAGAGCAAGGCTTTGTGGGGTTGTTCTAATAATAACCATACATCGAGAACGTTGAAGATTTGTTATTTTAGAACTCTTAGAAGCTCGTAAATAATATATTTTTCCACTGTATATGTCTGATATTGTTTATAGTCCAATTCATTGTGACATGCTCACATGGAAAGAGCATTATTTGTAATTTTGACATATATTGTTCTAACAAGAACGAGGATGCGACTTACCATGTAGAATCACTAACTAAGGCTTGTTAAATGAAAGCGAGCTTGTTAAGTGAATGCCAGACTTATTGACTTATAATAGACTTGATCTATAGTGCATACTTCATGCGATAAAGTGAGATGATGGCACACATGAAAAAACTAGTAACTTGGATATACAATCAGCTAAAACTAAAGTTCCATTAAAAAGAGTTTTCACAGGGTAGAACCTCTTTGGGAAATATAAAGTTTTTATGAGGCTGATCTTGAGCCGCCATCCAAGCACGAATACCTTTATTTAAGAAATTTTTTTTGGTGCACAACTTATATGTTAGAGTGATGTGAACGTTATAATTGTATCATGTTTAATTTGTAATCATAAGAGTTAAAGTTTGTACAGTTAGCTCCATTTAATAAGATTAAGATTTATAAAAAAAAAAAACTTTGACAAATTCATATTATATTTATTTTAGTGTTCTAATTATTTTTGAGATCAATGAAACATATTTTAGTTATATTGTAAGTTCAAGATATTAGGGGTGTGCAAAAGTTCAGGTAACCTGAACTAATCGAATTGAACTGATCGGTTCGGTTATTCTTGATAGACAATTTGGTTCAGTTACTAATTTTTCAAAAAATTGGGTAGTCAATTCGATTTGATTATAATGGTATAAATAACCACAAAATTTGAACTGAACTGTCTAGCCCCCCTCATAAAAACCCCCCAACCCAACACCCAACCCAGCCTCTTTACACCCAAATCCCCAATCCCACTCGAGAGTGAATTGATTCGAAACCCTAACCTTTGTCGTCACTATCCGTCGGAAGACTCGGAACCAATTGTTGTCGCCCCTCACCCACCACTTAGCCTAGCCCCCCTGCACCAGAATCTTGAATCCCACCTAGGAGAGCTAATCGAAACCCTAAGTCCCTATCTGTTGCCATCGTCATTAGAACCAATCGTTATCGCCGTCGGCTTCCTAGTAGTCGCCTACCCCATCGACACCAACATGTGAGACCAATAGACTTGACACCATTGTCGTTGCCCCTTCATCCCTTCTCTCTCGATCAATCATATTCAGAGCACAGGGAGAGAGAAGGGAAACAGTATCAAGATTAGTATCAAAGCTTTCGTCTGCTTCGATTCCTTGATTGATTCAGACTTAAAGATTATTAGGTACATATAATTGTATGATGCATATACAGGTGAATGATATATATTGCAAGATAGGTTGTGTAACTTTGAGTGAATGATTGTAGAAATTAATTAATGCCATTTTATTAACCATGATTAAAATTTTTCTATTTTTCCTTCAATTTTAGATTTAGATGCAGAGGCTTTTGTAAATAAATGAACATTGATGTTTAGATTGATGTTGTGGATGGATGTTGTGTGTTCGGTTTATTGTATTTGAATTTGGATAAGTACTTTGTCTTCGGTTCGATATATCGATTATGGTTAGTTATTGTGCTAATCAGTTCGATTTGGTTATCAAAAATTCAAATTTGATTATTTTAGTTTTGGTTATTTCAGTTCGTGAATATGTTCGGTCGATTCGGTTTGCTTTTACGTGTAGTTTTGATTTGGTTTGATTATATATTTTTGACCCAATTCAATTTAATTATAATCGAATCGAATGCGCACGAGATATAGATTTATGTCACGGATTTTCTCAAATTAAATTTTGGTGCCAGCTTAATCCCAATTTGTCTGGTTCTAATTACCGAAAAGGATTTTAGTCACGTCACGTAAGACGAGGGGACAAAATGGTAAAGTGGCCAACGGGGAGGTGAATTGAATGGACTCCAATTTGGGCCCTCCTGATTGATATGACAAAGAAAGCCCATTGTCACTTCACATAAGGTCTGTTTCCTAAGTGGGCCAACAACAAAAAAAAAAACCATGGCTAATGCTCTGTAGATACGGAATCGGCCGTCGCACTCCCAAATGTACTTATTTAGGCTCATGTTTGGTAATGTAAGTCAGATTTTTGGTTTTCCAATTCCTAATGCTGTCTTCCATCCGTCATTATAAATCCAAAAATTTGGGAAATTTAATTTTTTTATTTATTCTAATTCTAATTTTCTTCACTTAAACATATTTAAATTTTCTTCTTGCTTAATCAGAAAAATATTTTTTCTTTTTATGATATTCTTTTTTGATGAATATAGAGTCGAATTTTTGCTACTTTTAACACAATCACACAACCTTAGTATTTGTATAAATTCATACGGAGAGGAACATAAAAAGCAAGAAGCAAGGAAGAAACAACGTATGGATTTATTTAGCTGTGAAATACAAAGTGATGCTTTATTTATTCTATATAACAATTGAATACATGCTTTATGTACACAACAATTTTGAACAAAAAGTATTTATATATCTAATAATTATAATTAATTCTATTTTTTAAATTTTTATAAAATATAAAACAAAAATTAGATTAAAGACCTAAGATAAGTTTTATGTATTTTTTAAATTTTTTCTAAATAAAAATATTTTATTTTTAACTCAACAACTCTTTGCTCTGTTCCTTTCCCTGCAAGTAACGGCTATGCGGCCCGCTACTGGAGTCCAAACACGGCCCAACTGCACCGGAAAGCTTCTGGCAGTCCACGTCAACCTAAAAGTCAATCTTTAAATTCCGATATCACCCTCACAAACATCAGAGTTTACGCCACAGAGGGCGGGGACGAATTCAATCCGTGAACGACCAATAAGAAGCTCCGGTCACCGTCCCCTGTCACCACACACGGTTGCTTTGCAACTGCTCTCTGTCTTATACGACACACCACCGCAGAAGAAGTGAACTCAATTTTCGTTTCCCCTCCCAGCGTCTTGAAAATCGAAAATTCTCCACTATTCCTAAATCTTGCCCAATCCCGCCCGTCTCATTCTACTCCGCCCGTTTCTCTCTCTCTAGATTTCTCCTCTCAATCGGGTGTCTCGACTCAACAGGTACTTCCGTTCCTTTCGATTGTGAAATTAAGTCGTTTCTGAAATTATGTTTCCAAATTAGGGTTTGAATCTTTGTTTTTCCTGGAATTCTCCGGGAATGTTATTGTCGTTGTTGAATTGTGATCGGATTCTCTTTGTTGATTTCATTTGGGTTTAATTTTCCTTGAATTTTTTTTAAAATTTTTTGTTGACTCATTCTCGTAGAACACTGCTGTGTGTTGTTGGCGCTGCTGCTTATGGTATACAAGCATCCACTTACTTAAATTGAGATGCGTAATCAATAGCTGGTTAATTGGTTGATTGCAGGTATTTCGTTTGTTGGTTTCTTTTTTTTCCTTGAAACCCTCAAAATGACAGTGATGAAAATCTGTGAAAATTGTTTCTTGTGTTTGGCTATTCGCATTTTGATTGATACATTTCAGGGCCAAGGCACTGAAGATGCGTTGAAACATGTTAATGTGGAGGTTTTGGAGTTGGAAAACTAAATGTTAAGGAATTTAATGGAATTGGGATATTATCTGATTCAATTGTTTATATTATTTTTTTTTTCATACCTTGGTTCACTTTGTTTAGACAAATACAAATATGGAATATGTCATTATTTGTTTTTTAATAGCTCATATTAAAGATAAAATGAATGAGACGTGATTAAGATAGTTTGATCATGTGTGAAAAAGGCCAATAGAAGCTTTTGTGATGAGAGTGGATGGAATATAAGAAGTATTTAGCAAAAGAGATAAAAAAGATTATGAAAGACTTGGTGGGAGATACTTAGGTATGATATTAATTATAAAGGTTAGAACTAGATTGCATGGAAACGGAAACGGAAAACGGCATTTTTTCAAAAAGATAAGAAACGGAAACGCGGGGTAAACTGTAAATTTAAAAAATATAGGGGTATATGTGAAAAATAATTAAAAATATAAGTATTAGAATAAAATAAATAAGGATGTATATAAAATTAATTTATAATTTATATAATATAAATATTATTATAAGTGTTGCAAACCCTAATCAAATGGCTGCAGCCATTTGTTGAAGTTGGAGCAATTGTTGTCGCCGCGACTCGAGTCCGCTGCTCTGGCCGCCGACCCATCTCACCACCTCGCCGCCAACCGCCGACCTATCTCGCCGTCGCCGCCAATTGCCTAATGTTGAGTCGTCGACACATCGATTCGCCGTTGCCTTGCCTCTCACCGCCAATCCGTCTCGTCTCTTGCCCTCCCTGCCGATCGTCGCCTCTCATCTCTCTCTGTCAATCGCCGCCTCACTTCTCTCGTCTCTACATCCTCCGATCTGGCCGCCGCCTAGTCTCTCGGTGGCCGTTGTAGATCTGGTGAGTGACGACCTCATCTTCCCCTTTGCAAGCGATTGCTTCACCGCAATCGTCGGAAACACGTTTCCAGTTGGAAACACGTTTCCTACAATTTTCTGTAAATTGCGAAACGGCCCCAGAATGTTTTGCAATTTACAGAAATGGCCCAAAAACGTTTTCGAGACATTTTTGCCATTTCCGAAACAGGAAACGGTTCGGAAACACCGAAACGGCATCTCCGAGCCATATAGTGGGTTAAAAGCTAAATACTCCGAGCCATATAGTGGGTTCCGACAGTGATTTCGAGTGAATTTGAAGGCAGCTCAAGGTGGCGCGGTTGGAAGTAAATCGTGAGTGATCGCCGAACATCAGCGAGTGCAATTGAATATGGCAATCTCGACGGAGACTGAAATGGAGTCAAGACTATTGAAGTCCAATTTGTGACACAAGCAAGTAACTCTCGATTGTTGAAGTGTGATTGAGGTGTAGCAGGAAGGCAAGTGCTGGAAGTTGATAGCTAAGCATCGCCAGGCTATCCTCGAAAGCTAATTGAAGGTGATCTTCAAGAAGATGCAACGAAGAAGATCAATTGTAGGAGGTGTTGCAGAGTCGAACCTGCTTTAAGAGGCTATTTGTCCATTGTGACTGTTGGCTCTCATCGACAATTCAATTGCAGGATAGAGGCACGAAATTCAGGTGATTTCCGACAATCAAAAGTTGGTGATTGGGTGGAGAAGAAGGCATTGGTCGGGGCGATCATTGAATCCGTTAGATCGTGCGTAGATAGCAAACAGTTGCAAGCAAGTCCGATAATCGACAATTCAATTGCAGATCAGAGATATTGAATTTGGGAGAATAGGAAGTATAGCCTTGAGCGAGGCGAGAAGGAAGGTGCGGCCACTGCATGTGACTTCGGGGATTATCCAAAGCAAATCTGGGTCACTGCATGTGACCGAGTTGTGAAGGAAGGTGCCATCGGAAACGGTCCAAAGGAGAATTCCGCAAGCGATGATTCTCAATTGCCTTGATTTTGATTGTGATCTTCAACTCAGATTTGGAAGTTGAGCGAGAGGTGAGTTCTAGGCGAATTCTAACTTGACTCGGGCGAGAGGTGAAGAAGTCTTGCGACTGTGAATTTCGGCTCATATTTGAATTGCTAAGGCGAAGCAGGAGGAATCCTTGGCTATTTGACTAAGACGACTACTATGAGGTGATTTTGGACGGAATTTCGGTGACTTGGGAAAGTGAGAGTTGGCGATTCACAAGAAGTTGCAACAAGAGCCAATCAAACTCTTAAGAAGTTGAAATTTGGAAGGCTACAGTCCTTAGCTACTCCATCGTAACTAAGGTAGAGGTTTTGGGTGAGTTGGAAGTTGATAGTAGGCTAACTTGGGGGCCGAACAAACTCGATTAGATTTTGGAAATTGATTTGGAGGCTGTTCAGCAACAACTAAAAATCTGATTCAGATCTAGGCTACTGTTAGGGCAAGGTTTGAAGCGGATTAAGGTTGCTGAATTGAAAGCAACAATTGGATTGGCTTGGGTTGTTGAATTTTAGTATTGGAATAAATTTCCGAAGGGGTCCTTGGAAGTTGATCAAGAGGTTGTTGTAGTGGTGAATTTTTTAAGGAATTGAATTGAGGAGATGGTCGAAAGACTATGTGCTGCAACAAGAAAAGGAATCAAGGACCTTAGTAGACAGCTGGATGATTTTTTGATCATATTTTCATACAAATTCCAAGTTAGTATTCCAGCTGAATGTTTTTCAAAAGAATATCCTGCCTACTTAAGTCAGATTGGAGATGAGAGTTGCAATGAAAAGTATGCTCTATAGTCTAAAGGTTATATTAAAAGCAACCAACAGATTGGAGGTATTCATAAGGCTGAAGTGTCCCTAAGATTAGGAATGGATGATGCAAAGGAGGAAAACTTGGGACGAGGAGTTGGGGGAATTCACTCCACACCCCTAAGCTTGCGGATGAACATTCCTGCATTTGAAAGAGATAGGCTTAGTGTGAACGGGTGTTCTACCAATACTGAGTAGCTGAAAGGGAGAAAGTGAACATGGTTGCAGCTTATTTGGAGGGCATCGCAGATGCTTGGTTTAAGAATTGGAGCCGTGGGAGGGTGGAATTGAGCTGGCCACAGTTTGTGATCGACTTGTGTACCCGGTTTAGAGAAATGACCAAAATTGATGTTATCAAAGGAGCTTCTAAGGTTGCTCATCAAGTAGTGCATGAAGCTGATGAAGTAGCAGTGGAAGAGGAAGATGGTGTTCATGCAACTGATGAGAAGTATGAGGCTGATGAGGTCCTAAGAATGGGAATGGTCGCTGCAAAGAATGAGGAACAATTTGAATTGAATCAGGCTTCAGAATGACAAGAAAGAAAAGGCAATTGCTGCAAAAGAGATTGAGGAAGAGGAGTTAGAGGGTGGCATTCAATCAGTTGACAGCCTTTCAACCACTCCCACTGGTGTTGAGACTTCTGATGCTATTGGTCTCCGGAAGTAGCAAAGGAAGGAGCCTAAAAAGCCTCTTTACCAAGTACTTGAGGAGAAGGAGGAAAGGATTGCATTAGGCACCTTTTCAGGACATCTCATATGTATGTCATAGACATGAGCACACAAAATAGGACAACAACTGCAAAAATGGTTGATTTGCTTAAAGAGAAGTTTGAATTTCTTCCTATGACTGGAAATGAGATGGTTACAAGAATGATAGCTCCATTGGAACCATTTTCAATGGCAATAAGGAAGAGATGGATGGCTGGACTTGGGATTGCAGCTAGTCATAGTATTGTTAAGGAAGAAGGAAAGAGAAAACAAAAAAAAAAAGAGTAATATGAGAGGAGAACAAGAAAAGGCGAAGAAGAAACCAGTTGGTGATGATGGGCATCAGATGAATAACAACGGCTCAATGGTAATAAGTTTCTTGGGGACAAGAAACCTTTTAAGGAAGGAGGATTGTCATGACCCAAGAGGAATTAGAGGGGCAATACTGTCATTAGTTACAATTGTTTTTTAGGAGATGCTATTCATTCTGTTAAAGTGCACATGGGTGTTGTTTTACAATATTCTATTAGTTGAACAGCCTATAAATAGACCATAGCATGTAGAGAAATGTATGCTGAAATAATATATTGAATTTATATTTTCCCTCTTTACTTTCTCTTATTTTTTGCTCTATATCTCCCTCAAATTCTTCTCCATTTCTCTCTTGAATTTTTCCCATTTCCTTCCTAAACTCTAGCTAAACCCTAAGGTCGTGACATGAACTACTTGTCTGTCCAAGATCACTGTAGGCATTGCTTCTTCCATCTCTTCCCCCACGATAAGAGGGAGTGTTTCGCTGGCCCTTTGTGTTCCGATCGCTTTCTTGAGGAGAGAGACGTGAAGACCGAATGGATGTGTGATCCCTCCGATAATTGCAATCTCTAGGCCATTGTTCCTATCCTTTCCAGGACAGGAAATGGCCTATAGTTCTTGGGGCTTAGATTGGATATTGGCTGGTGGGTTAGAGCCTTGAGGTGCTGTTAGCTCAACTTCAAATAAACTTCCTCCCCCACTGAAAATTCCTTCTCACTGCGCTTCTTGTTAGCCAATACCAGGTAATAAGGTTGGTTTGTAGCCATAAAGAGCTTAAAATGGGGTCATTTTGATCGAGTTGTGATAACTTGAGTTGTACCACCATTGAGCTACTACCAACCACTTATGCCACCCCCTTGGCTGCTTGAAACTTGGGCACCTTAGGTAAGATTCTAAGCACTGATTGACTTGTTCCAACTGACCATTTGTCTTCGGATGGTATGCAATGGACATATGTGTCACACCTTTAGGGTTGAATTAAGGTGTGAAAGGGGATTTTGAAATTAAGAGTGAAATTTGGGTGAGAAATCGGATGAGAGGGAGAGAGACAATAGATGAGATAAGGGAGAAGATAACTGTGAGAGAGAGAGAGAGAGAGAGAGAAATATTAGGAGAGAATAGTAGCAAGAAGAAGAGGACATCACAGAGAAGAATTAGAGGGAATTCAGAACATTCATCAATTCCATATATGCTCCAATGAAGGCTGTGGCTTAATATATAAGCTCACAGCTGTAGCTACAAGACAAGACATTGCAACTGTCTCAGATGCAAGACAAAAAGGGAAAAAGACAAAAGGTGAAAATATCCTAACAACCTCTAAGACAAAACCCTAATAGAAATAGAAATTAAAAAACAAATTCCAGGTGTTGACTTCAAATAGCACAAAATTCTCCGTAAAGCTTACATATGCTCTTCAATGGGACTATATATGAACTGACTCACCAAGCTGACAGCAAAAGCTATGTCAGGTTGGGTGTGAGATAAGTAAATTAGCCTTCCTACTAACCTTTGGTATCTCCCCTTATCCACAAATGGATTGTCACTTGGTCCTAATTTCAGGTTAGGATCCAAGGGAGTATTTGCTGCCTTGCCACCTAGCAATCCAGTTTCTTCCAATAAATCCACGGTATATTTTCTTTGGGAAAGAAATATACCCTCCTTTGAGTATACAACCTTTATTCCCAAGAAATACTTGAGCCTACCAAGGTCTTTGATGTCAAATTCTCGGGCCAGATTTCCTTTTAGCAATTTCTTCTCATCTTCATCATTGCCAGTAACAATTATGTCATCAACATAAATAAGTAGGGCTGTTAAAGTACCTTTCTTGGAATGCTTTTTGAATAAGGTTTGATCTCCTTTACTTTGCCAATACCCCACTGCCTTCATAGCCCTTGAGAACCGGTCAAACCAAGCTCTTGGGGATTGCTTTAATCCATATAGTGTCTTTTTTAATCTACAAACATAACTTGCAACAAGTGTTCTAAAACGTGCTAGGCACTAGTCGGGCGCCATACTAGGGCCTAGCGCTTAGGCAGAGCCTAGGAAAACTATTGTTTTTAGCAATAATGCTACATAAACTTGCATTATTTTGTAACATTCGTTGCTTCCTCACATTATTTTGTGCTTTCATCTAATAATAAGTCATAGACAAATCAAATTATCGTATTAACAGTAATTTCGCCCATGGTGCTGTACTTTTCCTAACTTTATTTTCCACGAAATTTTGCCCAGGTTTCCTAGCAGTTGCCCATTCAATATGTGCTTTTTGACCAATGCTTTACTTTACTTTGGTCGCGCTCTCTCTCTCTCTCTCCCCCCTAAATTTCTCTTGTCTTCCCAGACAAGTTCCATCTACTTCAGAGTTAATGATGCTCTCTAGTCTCTACCCGATCATTCTAATGATAAATCAAAGAGATAAACTTTGATTGATCTCCAGTTTTCTCCAACAGATCCATTCTTCTATGCTCCCTCTGTTCAATAACTACTACTACAAGAGGCAAAGACCCCGCCTCCTCCTCTTCCGCTTCTTGGAGCAGCGACAGCTATCACGTGTTCTTTAGCTTTAGAGGCGAGAACACTCGCCAGACCTTTGTCAACCATCTGTCTCTACACTGGTCTTACGAATGCCGGATTTCGTACCTTCAAGGACGATGATGAAATCCAAAGAGGAGAAAGCATCAAGGTTGAGTTGTGGAGGGCCCGACGCCTAGGATGCCGATTGGCATGAAATCGTAGTAGCTAGAGGTCGCCTAATGCCTCGGCGGTGCCTTTTTGAACATTGCCTGTAACTTCATTAGGAAAATCAGGTAGGGGGTCCATAAATACCTCTTTCTCCAAGTCACCATGTAGGAAGGTATTTTTCATATCTAGCTGCATCAACTTCCAGCCATAATAGCTAGCCAAAGATAGGAGAACCCTCACTGTAGTCATTTTTGCCACGGGTGCAAATGTCTCTAAGTAATAATCGATGTCATATGTTTGAGTATACCCCTTAGCCACTAATCGGGCTTTGTACCTTTCCAATGTACCATTAGCATTGTATTTCACATTAAATACCCATCTGCACCCTACCGGTTGAACCCCCTTCGGTTTAGGTACCATTTTCCAAGTATTATTCTTTTCTAAGGCCTTCATTTCTTCCTGCATAGCTTGTACCCAATGCTGGTTCTGTAATGCCTCTTCTACAGTCTTATGAATAGCTATGGAATCAAGGGAGGATAAAAAACTTTTGTGTTTCAGGGACAATTTGTGATAAGAAACAAATTTTGCTATGGGATGCTATGTACAACTCCTCACACCTTTTCTAACAGCAATAGGAAAATCTGGGTCTGAGATTTCGGGGTTAGAACAATCAGTAGGGTTAAGCAAATCAGAATGTTGAGTGAGTTCCAAACTTAGCCGAGGGGTAGATGATGGATCCTGCATAGCACCTGGGTTAGGCTGTCCTTTCCTCTTATACACATGTGGTGAGCCTTTGAACTGAACAAGAGATATCCTAGGCTGAACAGGAATTGGAGAGTCAGATGAGGGTTCCAAGTCTCCGGAATCTGCTGGCTAAGGATTAGAATAAATAGGAGAATCATAAGAGCTAGGATCCAAAGAAGATTCAAGTTGATAGGGCTGAGACTTCTAAGATAGGAAGAGCATGATCAATACAAACACTCTCCCCTTGATGACCAAAAGTAGGAACCTTGAAAAAAGATTGATTTTCAAGAAAGGTTACATCCTTAGGTACAAGGACCTTTTGGGTAGGAGGATAATAGCACTTGTACCCCTTTTGAGCAGGAGAATAGTCAAGAAATACACACTTAAGGGCTCGAGCATCAAATTTATCCCTATGATGTTTAGATATATGGACAAAAACCACACAACCAATTATCTTAAGAGGGAGAGGAGTATGCAGACCAATTTTTGGAAAATGAGTAGAGAGATACTAAAATGGGGACAGTTGATTTAGCATTCTTGAGGGAACCCTTTTGATTAAATAGGTTTACTGCTTCACCCCAAAAGGTTTTAGGAATTGAATGATGATGCAAGAGAGTCCTAACAACATTTAGGAGATGCCTCATCTTTCTTTCAGCAACTCCATTCTGCTAGGGAGTTTCCACGCAAGAGGATTTATGAACAATCCCTTTTGTTGGGAAAAATGATTGAGATAGTGGTTAAAATAGTCCCTTGTATTATCAATCCTAATCCTTTTAATAGAAACCCCAAATTGAGTGAGAATCATTCTATGAAACAAGGGTAGAATGTTGTTGATGGTTGCTTTCTCCTTGAGTAAGTAAACCCATGCCATCCTACTGCAGTCATCTATAAAGGATACAAACCATTTGGCCCCAGAATAATTAGAGACTCTAGAAGGCCCCCACACATCAGAATGCACTAAAGAAAAAGGAGACATGGAAAGTTTATTGCTGATAGCATAAGGTAGCCAATGGTGTTTGGACAATTCACACACATCACAATGAAACATATTGATATCTACCCCTTTAAACAAGTCTAGAAGCATAGATTTTAATAAAAGGAAAGGAGGATGACCTAACTTAAAATGCTAAAGCCAGATATTGGATTGAGTGGAAGTATATGGAGAAGAGGAGTGACTTAAGCTAGGCTGATCTCTTGCAGGTGGCTCACTGCTCCCTTGTAGATAGTACAACCCATTAAGTGCCTTAGCAACTGTTGTTGGGTAGGTAGAGATGGGTTCAAACTTACATTTACTTGTCCAACTATAGGGATAGCTTGGCCATTAGCAACTATAATTTTTCTAGAGCTAGATATTGGCTCAAAGGTCTCAAAGAATTTTAGGTTAGGTGTCATGTTATCGGTGGCTCCAGAATCTAAGATCCAAAGATTATTCCTAGCTGCATATCAGGCATTAAAGGACTTAGAATTAAGGCACATACCTGCCCTCACCATTAATAACCAGTCTACCAATGACTAGTTTTGCAGAGAAAATCTATCCAAAAACTCTCTCAAACTCACCTTGTTGTGGGTAGTTTTTCCAGATCTGAAAAGGCTCCCCACCTATAACACTTCCTCGTGCTGCTAGCAAGGTCAATCATTTCACTGACCCAGCTCCTGACAAAAATACTATTGGGGTTAGAGATAGTTCTTGCCGATTTCGTCAGTGCAGAAGAGGCCTTGCAACTGGCTCTGATGACAAGTAGCGACGAACAACTTGCTTCCAACTCCAAGAGTAGTGTTAGAAAGGTCGTCGACAAACCTGCAATGCAACAACAACAACAAACGATACTGTTCCCCTTGGCTTGCAATGGTGTAGGGAGCCGGATGGCTGTCGCAACGGTTGTTGGACGCTCGCTGGAGATGTCAAGGCGAACAACAAAATGAGGAAGATCGAATGATGGCTTGAGTAGCTTCTCGTTCTGGGGCAACGACGACTAATAGGAGCAATGATGGAGATGAACGACTGATGAGGGACATTGGAACCAGACGCGAGAGAGACAAGGATGTACGCAACAGCCAAGGCTAGGGCGGATGGAGGTGATGTCGAATATGAGTAATGCACGAGGATGAAGGAGTGTTGAGAATAAAGGCTTGCAATTGAGGGATGTACACTGCAAAACTGCAACGATGGCAGAATCGGGAACATGGTAGTGGCGATTAAGGCCGACAAGAATTACGCCAAGAAGCCCTAGAAACGATGAAGGCAAAACAGTTGGCAATGAAGATCGAATCGAAAAGGAATGCAATGAAGGTTGGAAAAACGCCCTAGGAAGATGGCTCTGATACCATGTAGAAGAAAACTGAAAACATAGGATATATTTCTCTTCTATTTCACAAGGAATGGTTACAATATATATATATATATATATAGGAAAAAGAAATCAATCAAATCTCTATAACTAAGGAAAAGAAAGAATCCTAATTATATCAATTACTAATTTACATCAATCAATTAATCCCAGCAATTAAGATTGATTATAATCAATCTCATAGATTGTGGGATAATTGGGATTGATAATCAATCCCATAGATTGAGGGATATGATTTTCCAACAACAAATTGGCATGTCATCCTCTTAGCCGTTCCCTTATCCATAAAATTGTGGGTGTTCTCACTATCTATCAGAACCATTACGGTGTTGTCCTAAACTTTCCCTTCCACTTTAGTGATTTTGTTGCTGGCCATTCCCTTGATCACATGCAAGGAGATAGCCCCTTTGTCCTCTTCTTCCACATCCTCTACTACTGCTAGGTCTTCCTCCTCTTCCTCTTCCTCCCCTTCCAATAAAAGTGACTACTTCTTGCATTGATGTCTAGTGGAGTACCTATCCCCACATCTAAAACATAGCCCAACCTGTCTCCTTTGTTCTATGAGCTTACCCCTCGACTGTAGGCTTGGGTTGGATGACGGGATTAACTGGTATCTCATCCCTGTTCCTCATTTTAGGAATTCCCTTCCCTGCATTTTTCCTCTAGATGATATTACTCTTTGATTTCCACCTCTACTTTGTCCCTTTTGTTTCTTCATTAATGCCTCAATCGTAAACTCCTGCAAAGAGGCCCCCTCTGTCGCCTCTTGAACAGTCTTTGGTTTCGACATCTTAACTGCAGACCATATTTTATCATTCAACCCCCTCCCCCCCACCCCAAAAATAAAGCTGGATAGAAAGTATTCTTTAGTCATAAATGGATTCCTACTCAACATCAGGGACTTTAACTTTTTGAATTTCAGTTGGTACTCTTGTACTGTAGTATCTTGCTTCAATTGGTTAAACTCTTCTACTATGTCCATCATCCCTCGTTCACCGAACCTCCCACATAATCCCTTGGTAAAATCATCCCAAGCGTTGCTATCTCTCACCTTGGACTACCCTTGGAACCACACATCTCCAACGTCGTTGAGGTAGGCTGACGCCAGGGTCACCCTTTTGATCTTTAGCTACCTAGTGGATACTAAATAGTTTCTCACACCTCCTTATCCACCATCGAGGCTTTTGTCCCTCGAATATTGGTAATTCCAGCTTCGGTACTAGAAAACCAGATTGGTGCGGGAGAATTTGAGCCTCCTGCCTTCTATCCACCATATTTTCTCCCATAATGGCCGGATCCACCTCCAGTTTTGATGATCTGGCATTCCGGTTGTTGGTTCCAGTCCCAGGTAGGATTGGTTCCATCCCATCTCTAGAGGGGAAATCAGGAGAGTGCTTTACCTAATTTTGGTTAGAGAACATGTGATGTGGTCACCAATCAAGACCCGGCCCAAGGCCGACCCGACTAAATCGGAATAGTATCACCAGAATAGTAGCGCCAGAACATTATTTTAATACTTCATATGTTTTAGAATTCTACTTGATTTAGGATTTTACTTCATGTTTTTACTTGATTTAGGATTCTACTTCATGTTTGATTAGGGTTTTATTTTTTTTAAGATTCTAGTTGACTTTTATTTAGGATTTATTTCTATTAGGATTCTAATTGGATTTTGTGTACAAATATTAGATGGATTTGGATTAGTCAAATACTATAAATATGTCTAGAATTTAGAGTTTGTAATTAAGTTTTTCTCAATCAAATTTCGACAGCCTGTTTGGGTTTTCTTAGCAAAACAGTCTTGTTTTTACGTCTTCTTGAAAGCTAAGTTTCGGCCATTAAAGTTTGTTCTTTCAAGGGTTTATTTTGGAGTGTTTTTTTCACACACGCGCTATACGCTGTATCAGGTGGTATTAGAACAGTTTATCAACCAATCAGATGGCCAATCTTGAAGGTAACGGTAGCAACTAGCCTCGTGACGGTGATCAGGGGTTGCCCGCGGTTTGGAGAGCAATCGAAGAACAACGGGAAATAACTTGTACAATGGAGTAACAATTGGAGCGAATCCGCAACCAATTGGGCGTTTACAACGAGTTAAGGATAATCGAAATCAGACTAATGGCGTGAATCAAGCCGGCTATGTTAAACTGGGAAGACCAGTCATTAATCCTGTCCTCATTAATTCTTGGTCGTATGATAACCAACCCCAGTGGTAAAGGGGTTAGGAGGAATGCACAACAACACAACCATTGGAGAAACGATGAGTATAAACTAAAGAATGGCTTTTCGATGAGTTTGGAGCTTGATTTTGAAGATTATGTTGTCCCAGCAACCTCAACGTTTGCAAACTCAGGTCTGATTTATGCTGTTAACATGACAGAAACTCCAAGTTTATTGACTCATACTGGGGTATTTTCCAGTCCTGAGAGCTCAGGTATGGCTTCGCAACCCAAGGATGGTGGTGTTTCTTCTGATCGGCTTGCGCCTGTAAAGGAGATGGAGGTCATGGCAGCAAATCCTTCTACAGTTTATTCAAGCTTTGGCATGGTTGAATCGAAGGCAATAAGAACATATTCACCTTCACCATTGCAAAAGCAAGATGGTCACATGGGTCTCTTTGTGGATAGGGGTGTTGGATCTCCCAGGATAGTTAACTCGGGTAGTGCAACTTCTTTTGATATTAATCTGAAATTAGATTTTGAAACTAAGAATGCTGTAACAGCTACTACTATAGCTAATCAAGTGCTTAGACCAGAGGAGGATTCAAGCATCAATATTTTAAGTGATGGAGAAACTACTGGTAGTCATGGAATAAGCCTTTATTCAAAACAGTTGCCAAAGAATGCTTCTTCAGGTAAGAAAAATCTACGAATGAATTTAGAAGCTGTTGAGTAGTCAAAATCAAGAAAGCTAATGCGAGGAGAATGACCTATGATAAGATCTACTAGATTAGAAAAATGCTCAAGATGGAAGATTCAATGTCCTCAATCTAATAGTAATAATACAATAGAGGCAGAGGGCAACAAACATGGTGGTGGTGGGACCCATGCCAACGAAGATAGGAGGGGAAGGAATGTCTTTGCTCATGTTCCCTTAGTAGAAAAGTTCAAGAAATTCAGGAAGATGTCAAGCAAAAATTGCACAAATAAGAAGTACAAGGCGACAGTTGACAAGCATAGGTAGCACAAAGTATTTGAGGTTGGAGATGAAATCATGATATTCTTAAGTAAGGAACGGATTCCAGCAAGAAAGCAGAACAAGCTCGAGCCAAAGAAATATGATCCTTGCAAGATTCCAAAGAAGACCAATGATAATGCTTATGTTGTGGATTTTTGCCTAATCATATGGGTATTTCTAAACATTCAAATGTGGCTAATCTCATTTTGTACTTGCCGAACGTGGATTTGTCCTACTCGGATCAAAATTCGAGGTTGAATTTTTTCTCAAGTGGAGGTGAATGATGCGGTCACCAATCAAGACCCGGCCTAAGGCCAATCCGACTAAATCAGAATAGTATCACCAGAATAGTAGTGCCAGAACATTATTTTAATACTTTATATGTTTTAGAATTCTACTCGATTTAGGATTCTACTTCATGTTTCTACTTGATTTAGGATTCTATTTCATGTTTGATTAGGGTTTTATTTTTATTAAGATTCTAGTTGATTTTTATTTAGGATTTATTTCTATTAGGATTTTAATTGGATTTTGTTTACAAATATTAGATGGATTTTGATTTTAGCCAAATACTATAAATATGCCTAGAATTTAGAGTTTGTAATCAAGTTTTTCTTAATCAAATTTCGACAACCTATTTGGGTTTTTTAGCAAAACAGTCTTGTTTTTGTGTCTTTTTGAAAGCCAAGATTCGGCGATTGAAGTTTGTTCTTTTAAGGGTTTATTTTGGTGTATTTTTTTCGCACACGTGCTACACGCTCGGTCAACATGAGCATGAATTGTTGCAATTGATTGCGTAGCAAATTCCCTTGCTCCTGCATCTCTTCTCGTATTTGGTCACGCATGTCAGCGTGCAACCTCTATGCCATCGTCTCCAATTTTCGATCTACCACCATCTCCATCCTCCCTTCCATGGATTCCACTTTGTTTTGCATCTCTGCCATCGATGCTAACATTTGTTGCAACTGCATCTCCATGTGTTTCATCCGAGTACCATCGGCCATGGTGTCTGATTGCTCCCCACAAATCGTCGGCCAGGACTTTGCTTTGATATCGAATTGTCAGATCCCTGATCTGACAAGGTTGGTTCTCAATTGTTGAGAAAGGGGTTAGGCAGGAAGAATAGGGGAAGGTATGAAGAATTAAGAATTGAGGGAGAAGATTTGAGAGAGAGAGAGAGAGAGAGAAATGAGGAGGGAAAACTGAAATCTCCAATTGATTGATCATGTGGGTATTGGCCTGTGTCAGATTCTGGATCTGACTAGTTAATTTGAGAATAGCGAAAGGGAAAGAGGGAGAAGACTTAAGAGAAATTGGAGGGAAAATAGGGAAGAAATTTAGGAGGGAAATGGATTGAGAAGGAAACTGATTTCTTGGTTTCATTCAACATACTCAATAACGCGCCCCTGATCAGTTTATATACTGATCAAGCTCAATTGGGCGCCAAAAGCCGTTGGGCCTCGCCCATGTGCACTTACAAGTGGTTTCCGTGTGCGTTGGTTACATTTCACCCGATCATGCATGCTGGGACATTTTCCCCCAGCTAAGCACAATGATTTATTTACATTCTAATAGTGCAATTATACTGTTATCTCTACTAACAACTAGTTAGCGTAACAATCCCGGCCCCTTAAAACGTTTCTTGTCCGCAAGAAATATGTAGTAGGCTGGCCACGTTGGGAAATTGCTGGAGAAGTTTTGGTAAGTATTCCTAAGTATTGTTGTCGGAATGCAAGGAAGACCATTGACCTAACACCTGAATCATAGGAACGCCATTATGGTGTGTCACCTGTCTGTCTACGATAGCCATGGGAACTGCCTCCGGAGGTACTTCGCTCACTGTAGGAGGTAAGCTCGGGGTTGAGCTTTGGTTGCCCACTGATTTCTTCAGCAAGGATACATGAAAAACTGGATGTATTCTTGCTTCAGCAGGTAGTTCCAATTTGTAGGCCACAACGCCGATTTTCTCTACATTTTTGAAAGGGCCATAAAACTTAGGATTCAACTTTGAAATGGGTTGCTTAGTCAATGCCTTGTAATGTTGCGGATTGAGCTTTAAGTAGACTTCATCCCCTACAACAAATTCTCGTTCGCTCCTCTTTCGATCAGCTTGTTGTTTCATTCGGTTATGTGCCTTGGCCAATTCATCTTTCACCATTCTTAATACTTCTTGTCTCTGTTGGAGGTGGGTTTCCACGGTGGCTATTGTTGTGTGACTTCCTAGGGCAGGAAGTAAATCCGGTTTGTAACTATAAAAGGCCTCGAATGGGGTTATCTTTAGTGAGTTGTGGAAGCTAGTGTTGTACCACCACTGTGCCATTGCCAACCATTTATGCCATCCTTTGGGTTGTACAAAACTGGAACATCGTAGGTAACCTTCCAGGCATTGGTTAACGCGTTTTGTTTGGCCATCCGTTTCAGGATGGTATGCTGTAGACATTAGGAGTTTGGCTCCAAGGCCTTTCATAAGCTCTTTCCAAAACAGGCTGGTAAATATTTTGTCTTGGTCAGAGAGAATTGATCTAGGGACGCCATGTAGCTTTACCACATTATCCAAGTAGATTCGAGCCACTTCCTGAGCTGAGAACGAATGGGTTAGGCCGATGAAGTGGCTAAATTTTGTGAATCTGTCTACAACTACTAAGATACAATCCTTCCCTTCCGATTTTGGTAGGCTTTCAATAAAATCCATAGTAACATTGGTCCAAGCATATTATTAAGTGAGTTCATAACAGTTTCTCTCTCTACCTTGAGAGGTTTTGAAGTTTCCCGTGGCTATTCCTAAAGGTACAGTGCATATGGCGCGTTCTCACTGGTCCTCGCCGGTGAGATCACGTCCAAGAAGTCGGCCCCCCTTAGGCCGAAGCATTGGGGGAATTTCTAAGCAATACTACAGGTCTAGATCGAGCAATCCGACCTTAGCTAGAATGTTGGCAACGAATGGTGAAGATCTTCCAAGGGTTGGAAACGGAGGTCAACAATCTGCCAGGTCGGAGGCGAGTTCGGGTGAGGAGTTTAATGGTTATGAAACAGCCAACATGATGACGGAAATGGAGGATGGAAGCGAGCAGGTCCAGAATAATCATGAACCTTACAACGAAGAAGGACACTTAGTGGTGGCGGATGGACAGGTTTTCTTCGCTGAGGAAGATGACCTGCTAGAAGATGAGCTGCTGGAAGGAGCTCGGGGGCAAGGCGTTTCGGCTGGAAGGATCGATCTGGGACCCCCCTTGTCTTTCCCCCCGTTGATGGGTAGTTGAGCACCATCGCCTCCATGTACAGAGGGTGCTGCTAACGTGCGGTCATCCCTTGCGTCTTCATCGCTAGCGGTGAAGTCATCTCTTGCATCTTCATCTCGTGCTGAAGCTGTTGAGGGCGTTCGGGAGCATTTGAATGGTGTCCATGAGACCCCAGGTAGCTTGCGATTGGGAGCTAGGAGGAAGGAGGCGAGCCCTCGGGATAACAGGAAGGCTGTTCCAGTCTCCGCCCATGCCGACCAGCAGATGAAGAAGACGCAAGCTCCGGCGCGAACAGATGGCGAAGAAGCAGAAGCCCAAATTGGTAAGGGTCAGGCGCTGAACAGTGGTCTTCCTCGAGCTCCCACCCATTTCCAGCATGGGTCCAATTCTCGAAATGCTGACCGGTCACAACAAAGGTGGCGTGCGTTCAGGAACAGCAGCATGGATGCAGGCCGAACGTTGGAGGATGTTGCAGCCAGGAGCTTTGAAGATGGTGGACCTCACATGCGCTGGGCCTTCTCTCAAGGAGGTGGCCGACAAAGGCAGTCCACTATCCAGCAAACTGCCCATTTTAATGGGATGGGCCATCAGCACTCTGGGCTTGTTCGTGAATTCTAGCCCAAGACATTTGGGCCTTCATCTTTTGGGCAGCAGCATAACATAGCTAGGCTGCATTTTAAGGGCCCCCAACCCCAGCATGTGGGCCGACAGAAATTGGGCCCAGCTGGGCCAACATCGCAAGGCAATTTACCAAGGAAAATACCTAATAAATCTTGGGCCGATATAGCGGATATCAAGGCCCATTGAACCCCCACGCGATTGGAATATTTCCCGCCCTCAGGTACGCAGTCTGAAATTCCTCTTATTAAGTTACCTAGCGATGTCATTGATGAATGCTCTGAATATTGGATGAACACGCTAGTTGGATATTTTATTGAAAAACGATTGCCATTTCCTGTTGTTCAAAATATTGCCAAGCGTTTGTGGCAAAATTGTGGTCTTTTAGAGGTTCTCTCAAATAATAGCGGATTTTATTTCTTTCGTTTTGATTCCCAAGAAAGCATGTTGAGGGTTTTTGATGAGGGTCCCTACCATTTTGCAGGTCGCCCGTTTATTATTAAATGTTGGGAATCAGGAATGAATTTAGCAAAGGAGTCTCACTCTTCTATCCCTTTATGGATTAAGATTCATAATCTTCCCCTAGAAGGTTGGTCCTTAAAAGGTATTTCTATAATGGCAAGTCAAATTGGAAGGCCGTTATATGCTGACCCGATGACAGATGATAGATCAAGATTAGGGTATGCTAGGGTGTGTGTGGAGGTTTGTGCCTCCTCTATATTTCCCAAGTATATTGATATAGATCAGGGCTATGATGAAACCACGGGTGAACGTCGTATTTCTAGACTCCCGATCGAATATCAGTGGATTCCATCGATTTGTTCTCATTGTAAGGTGTTCGGTCACTCAGATTCCCGATGTCCTAATAAACCTAGACCCGACCCTAATCATGTTGAAGTTAGTAAGAAAGTCAATGAGGGGGATGGCTTCGTTAGAGTACAAAATAAGAAGGGCAAGGTCCAAGATAAGGGTAAGGAGACAGCCTCATCATCTAGGTCAAATCCCCCTGATTATGCCTCTATGACCATGGCAGAGTGCCTTGAGTTCCATACCGTTACAGTCCCTTATGACCCCAAGGATGTTGATACCCAAATTAAAAACCAATTCTGTGCTCTGGAAGGAGAGGATATGGATGTTCCCTTTCCAATGGAGTCAGATAGAGAGGTAGCAGAAGAAAACACTCAAGGAAATTCGAGTGAGCGTGAGGGTAGCAAGGAACAGATCCTAGAGCCCGAGCATGAGGGTAGCAAGGAACAGATCCTAGAGCCCGAGCGAGGTGGGAGCACTAGCTCTAAGGGGCATCAATCCAAGACCAGAGCTCAGGCTAAGAGGGATAGGAAGAAGATGCGTGAGAATGGAGAGCAAACGCTAGGATCCGTGAGCTTGGATCCAACCCCTCAAGAGTGTTAATAATGCATGTTGCTGCATGGAATGTGAGGGGTCTGAATCAAGCCCCTAAGCAATTTGAAGTGCGATCCTTTATCTCTTCCCAGAAGTTGACGCTTGTTGCTCTTTTAGAGACTAGAGTCCAAGAGAGGCACGCTCTGGATATCTCTCACAATGTTATGCCTTTCTGGAATTGGGATTTCAATTATGATATGTGTGATGGGGGTCGTATCTGGATAGGCTATGATCCGAATGCCCTTAGTGTGCGGACCTTATTCAAGTCGGACCAGGTTATCCATATCGAAGTGACGAGCTCGGAGATCACTATCCCTTTTATCCTGTCTTGCATTTATGCCAGGAACAAGGAGGTGGACCAGGCCAGATTATGGAATTCCCTCACAGGCACTGGGGCTCCAGCTTCTTCTAACCCTTGGCTCCTTTTGGGGGATTTCAATGTTTGTCGCAATTGCTCTGAGATGAGGGGCGGCAACACTTCTTTCTCCTTGGGTATGCGCAGATTCAACGATTTCCTTTCTTGTAGCTCGCTTCAGGATTTGGCTTTTAGTGGCCCTAAGTTGACGTGGACTAATAAGAGGTTTGGTGATGAGTGCATTTTAAGGAAGCTTGACAGAGCCCTAGTTAATGATGACTGGCTTGTCCATTATCCAGATAGCAAAGCTCTCTTTTTCCAGCCAGGGATTTCTGACCATAGCCCTGTTGTGGTGGATTTGTTAGGTGATCTTTAGCATAAGGGCAGCCCTTTCAGGTTCCTTAACCATCTTGTTGATCACCCTCTCTTCTTGGATAGAGTGGAGGCTAGTTGGATTAGGCCTATCCCTGGTGTTCCCATGTTTCAGGTTGTTCAAAAACTCAAAGCAGTCAAGAATGCTATGAAGACTCTCAATAAGTCTAGGGGTCATGTTTCTGACCTAGTCTCGTCCCTTAGAAATCATCTTCTTAGTGTCCAACATCTGTTACAAGATAATCCCCATGACCCTATCATTCATCAACAGGAGCTTGAGTTGAATAGGGACCTTCTAGTAGCCCTTGCACATGAGGCAGACCACTTTCGCCTTCGTGCTCGGATTAGGTGGTCAGCTGAGGGAGATAGATGCTCCCGTTTTTTCTTCCAATCTATGCTTGCTAGGCGTAATAATCACCGTATTATGAACCTCCTGAGAGAGGATGGCACCCTCACAGAGTCCAAAGAGGAGGTTGCAGACGTTTTAGTGTCCTACTTCCATAATCTCTATGGGCAAAGGTCTCGGAACTCTCCCCTTAACCCTTCTGATGTGGCTCCCTTCATTAACAAGCGTTTGGAGCATAACCAAGGGGCTAGGCTTATTGCTGAGGTTTCAGCCGAGGAGGTTAAGGCTGCCCTCTTCAGTATGGGTGAGGATAAAGCCCCAGGGCCGGATGGTTTCACAGTCAAGTTCTTTAAGAAGTCCTGGGAGATTGTTGGTGCGGATGTGGTGAAGGCTATTCAAAATTTTTTTGTCTCAGGTCACCTCCTAGGTCAGGTCAACGCAACCATTATTAGTCTAATTCCCAAGGTCCCTCACCTTGAGACGCCTTCCCACTTTAGACCTATTTCATGCTGCAATGTCTTATATAAAGTCATTACTAAAATCCTGGCTAATAGGATCAAGCCGGTGCTTTCGGGTTTGGTGGATGTTTCTCAAGCGGCCTTTGTGCCTGGGCGTTCGATTGGGGATAATATTTTGCTCGCCCAGGAGTTGGTTTTTCAATACCACCTCCACCAGGGCCCCCCCGGTTGTGCTATGAAAGTTGATCTGGCTAAAGCTTATGATACTGTTGAGTGGGATTTTCTCCTAATGACCCTTCAGTTGATGAACTTCCCTTCTCAATTTTGTGGCTGGATTCGAGAGTGCATCACGACCCCCTGCTATTCGGTTAAGATCAATGGTCAGTTACATGGTTTCTTTCCCGGGGAAAGGGGGCTGAGGCAAGGGGATCCCCTATTCCCTTACCTCTTTGTTTTAGTTATGCAAGTCCTGCAAGGTATTATCAAGCACCACTCGAGGGCTACAGATTTTCAATACCATTGGAAATGTGAGCAGACTAGTTTAGTGATGCTCATGTTTGCAGACGATTTGCTCCTATTCTCTCACGGTGACCCATCCTCGGTCAGAATCTTGAAGTCATGTCTGGAGCGTTTTTCCTCTTTGTCGGGCCTAGTTGCTAATCCTTCCAAGAGTGATTGCTTTGTCGCTTGTAAGGACCCCTCCATTCGCGAAGCTATTTATAATGCCTCTGGGTTTCGTAGAGGGAGGCTGCCTATGAGATATTTGGGGGTCCCTCTTCTTTCCTCTAAGCTCTCCTATGGAGATTGTCAGCCCGTTATTGATAGAGTGAAAAACAGAATTTGTTCTTGGCGCAGCAGGGCTCTCTCTTTTGGGGGCCGATTGCAGTTAGCGCAATCAGTCCTTTCCACTATCTATGTGTACTGGGCCTCGGTGTTTATCCTCCCGAAGAAGGTGATTAATGATATAGAGCAACTCATTCGTAACTTCCTCTGGAGTGGTAATGAGGCGAACCCCCATAAAGCGAAAGTTGCTTGGCACGACATTTGCTACCCGAAGAGGTAGGGTGGCCTTGGCCTCAAGCCTCTCTATGTGTGGAATCAATCCTTGGTAGCCAAGCTTATGTGGTGCTTGTTGTGTGAGGATAGGGAATCCTTATGGGTGCAATGGGTGCATTCTTATCGGGTAAAAGGTACTTGTTTTTGGCTTCTTAAAACTCCGTATGCCTGCCCGTGGTATTGGAGGAAGCTGCTCTTATTACGAGGAATCCTGAAGCCTTTTTTTGGGCGAAGGATAGGGGATGGTTGTAGCACGTTCTTTTGGTATGATCAATGGCACCCGTTGGGTGTGCTTATTGATCGTTTCCCTCGCCAGTTACCTCGTCAATTAGGCATCTCTATCCTGGCTAAGGTTTCAGATTTCATTGAGAACGGTGCCTGGTCTCGGATAGAGACCCTTAGTTCCATATCCCCTGAGTTCTGTGGGAGCCACCTTCCTAGGCTGCCTAGCCCTGGCCATCATGATGAGCTTTATTGGCTTCCAGCAGCTAATGGGCTTTTCTCAGTAAGGACTGCCTTCCAGGCGATTCAGATTCAACGCCCCCAGGTTCCGTGGTATCGTTTAGTTTGGTCGTCTGTTAGTATCCCTTCCCACTCGTTTATCTTTTGGCTTGCAATTCGGGAACGTTTATTTACTCTTGATCGTATTAACCTATTTTTGTCTTTCCCGAATAGATGTTTTCTTTGCAGGGCGGATGCTAAAAGTCATAGCCATCTTTTCTTCCAATGTAGCTTCTCGCGAGAGGTGCTGTCCTTTTTTCGTAGATCGAAGAAATTCAGCTGGCCTTGGCGCATGTGGGACATTGGAGTTCTTTGGGCAACGGATAGATGGAGTGGCAAGAGTCCTTGGCAGGTGGCAAACAGATTAGTGCTTCATGCTATGGTTTATTTCATTTGGAGGGAGCGCAACAACAGGTGTTTTCGTGACCAGGAGAGATCAGCTTCTTAGCTGGCTCATTTGATTCAGTGTGCTGTGTGGGCCCGGCTGACGACCATTCGCTTCAGATCATCCCTTCAGAGTCAGGCTCTTCGTCACGTTTGGAGGCTTCCGAGAAACCAGACATCTCTCCCCCGTTGAGATGCTTTGCTTTGGAGGCTGCTTGCTTCGTCCTTGGCGCCTCATCTATGGTGTTCAGCCCTCGCGTGCTTGTGCTTCCTTCATGCCTTGCTCATATGGGTCTGTTTGTTCATCAGTCGTTGCTCTGTCAGAGACTATTTCCGTTGCTTTGCCATTTTTAGATGGTTTCGTCTTTCGTCTGGCCAGATTATCTACACTGTACATATGTTACATTTTCTTCTTTTTTCTCATTCTTCTCCTTTTTCTCTTTCTGGTCCAGAGGGTGATTGTTGATGTTCTGTCGCCTCTGGTTTTTTGGTGGTCCGGGGTATGTCCTGGCCTTGGTTTGTAGCCTTTTGGCCTTCTTTGTTTTGTTCTATACATCTCTTATTTACAGAAAAAAAAAACATTGGTCCAAGCGCGATCTGGAACTTCTAAGGGTTGAAGCAAGCCGGGATGGGCCACTGTTTCATGCCTGCATCGTCTACAAACCTCACATCTCAAGACATATTCCCACACATACTTCCTTAGTTGCAGCCAGAAAAATAACTGTCTAACTTTGTGGTATGTGTTTTGGATACCCGAGTGTCCTCCGATGGGGGATCCATGCAACGCATGAATTATCCTGTCCTTCAATTCCTTACAATCACCGATCACTATCCTACCTTTGTATCTTATCACTCCGTCAGTAAGTGAGTACCCTAGTTTGCTGGTAGTGCTCACGGTTAGCTGTTCCAGAAGATCCTTGGTCCATCCGTCCTCGTGGTAGCTATCAGTAATTTCTTGGAACCAATCGGGTACCACTATAGATATAGTTGCGGCCATCCCTTCTTCATGACAACGGGACAATGCATCTGCTGCAATATTTTTTTTTCCCTTCCTGTATTGGATCAGATAATCTAAGCCCATGAGTTTAGACATACCTTTTTTCTGTAACTGATTGTGCAACCTTTGTTGTAAAATGTATTTGAAACTCTCATGATCTATTTTGATTATAAACTTCCCTCCTTTCAAGTAGTGGTGCCACCTTTCTACTGCCATTAACACTGCCATCAGCTCTTTCTTGTAGATACTAAGGCCTTGATGTCTTGGGGCCAAGGCTTGGCTGAAAAAAGTCAAGGGTCTTCCATCTTGAGTCAATACCGCTCCTATGCCAGTGTTGGGGCATTTGTGAGGCCAAATGGCATTACGGTAAACTCAAAATGCCCATGATGTGTTCGAAAGGCTGTCTTGAAAGTGTCATCAGGATGGACTCTAATTTGGTGGTATCCAGCCCTTAAGTCTAGCTTAGTAAATATGGTTGCATGTTTGAGTTCATCAAGTAGATCATCAATGATGGGAATGGGAAACTTGTCCTTAACAGTTATGGCGTTAAGTTGTCTATAATCAACACAAAAATGCCAAGTTCCATCTTTCTTTTTTATTAATAAAACAGGGGAAGCGAAGGGGCTATGGCTTGGGCGGATAAGGGATTGATCTAACATTTCCCTGACCATTTTCTCAATTTCAGACTTGAGTTTAGGTGGATACCGATAAGATCGGATGTTGATAGGTTCGGCTTGGGGTATGAGAGGTATAGTATGGTCCAAGGAACGTTTAGGAGGTAAAGTCTTAAGTTCTACAAAGAGATCTTGATATTCATTCAACAATGAATCTAAAAGGGTCAGTTTGGGTACCTGTTGCGAAGACTTTGAGCTTACTGTCTGAAATTATTCCCCTCGCTGATCGCTGGCCTCAATGGAAAATAGATGAGCCACCTGTGCCCACTTCTTTTTGAACATTCGTTGTAACTTCTTGCCCCTTATCAGCTTGCATGCTCCTACCTCCATGTGGCCTTGCAGAACCACTCTCTTCCCCTTTTTATCCAACGTTACTTCCATGTTATTAAAATCAAAACTAATGGGACTCACTTCCCGCATCCAATCTACCCCCAACACAATATGGCAGCCCCCCAATCTGAGTAGTCTAAGATCAGCCTAGAATTCCTCCCCTTGCATCTCTCAGCAAAACCCCATGCAAGCTAATTTGCTGAGAACTTTATCTCCATTAGCTACCGTGACTGATAATGGCTGTGTCCTCGCTGTTGGCCACCCCATCCTTTTAGCCGTCGCTTCATCAATGAAACTGTGGGTACTCTCACTGTCGATCAACACCATGAGAGAACTTTCGTGCACCTTTCCTTCTACCTTGATAACTTTGCTGTTAGCCACTCCTTTAATAGCGTGTAATGATATGGCCCCATTGCCCTCACCTTCTTCTTCTTCTATTGCTGCCAACTCTTCTGTTTCGTCCATTTCCTCTTCACCGTCCAACAACAACAATTGTTTCCTACACTGATGTCCTGGTGCGTATTTTTCTCCACACCTAAAACACAGTCCTGGTGTCCTCCTTTGCTCCAACAGCTTATCTCTGCTCAATGTATTTAGAGGGGGTGCAAGTAATGCAGGATACCTGATATTAGGACCCGTGGTCATTGCCTCTCTTCCTGGTGGTCTACCACCCTGGCATACCATTCCTCCTTGGGCTCCTCTGATCTGTCCCTTTTGTTTCCTCAGTAACGCGTCAAACGTCATTTCCTGTAGGTAAGCCCCCTCCGCTGCCTCTAGAACCGTCCTGGGCCTAAGAACTTGTACTGCTGATCGAAGCTCCTCATTAAGTCCTCCTATGAAGCTGGATACAAAATAATCTTCAGTGAGGCTAGGGTTCCGATTGAGCATCAAGAACTTGAGTTCTTCAAACTTCGCTTGATAGTCCATCACTGAGCCTTCCTGTCTCAAGCGATTAAATTCCTGTACTATATCCAATTGTCCCTGTTCTTCGAATCTTTCGTTGAGGCCTTTGGTGAAGTCCTCCCAATTATAGTTCGCTCTTACCCTGGACCATCCTTGGAACCACACATCTCCTTCATCGTGAAGATATGCTACTGCCAAGACCACCCTCTGATTCTCTGGTACTTGGTGAATCTTGAACAACTTCTCACACCTTCTTAACCACCATCGTGGTTTAGTACCTTCGAAGGTTGGGAGTTCCAGTTTAGGAATTGGAAATCCCCGCCTTTGGTCTACTATCGGTTCGTCACCTACCGTTGGCTCTTCTTTCGATTCGGTAATTCCCGCATGTCGGTGTGGCATACCAATTCCTTGTAGAATTGGTTCCGTCCGTTCCCTAGGTGGAAAATCAGGGGAGATCCTTACTTGTGGTTGATTTGCGAACATCAACATAAATTGTTGCAGCTGATCTCGCAACAAATTTCCTTGATCTCGAATTTCTTGCAATTCCTCTCGTATTTGCAAGCGCATATCCCCCCTGAGTTGATCGGCTAGAGCCTCCAGCTTCCTATCCACCATCGATCCTATCCTTTCTTCCACTGTTTCAACTCTTCCTTGCATTTCTGATATTGTTGCTGTTACTTGTTGGAGTTGCATCTCCATTTGACGCATCCTAGTACCATCCGCCATTGATCCAATTGCCTTCAAACAATCTGGCCCGGAGCTTGCTCTGATACCAATTTGTCAGATTCTGGATCTGACCAGCTAATTCGAGAATAGCGAAAGGGAAAGAGGGAGAAGACTTAGGAGAAATTGGAGGGAAAATAGGGAAGAAATTTAGGAGGGAAATGGATTGAGAAGGAAACTGATTTCCTGGTTTCATTCAACATACTTGATAAGGCACCCCTGATCAGTTTATATACTGATCAAGCTCAATTGGGCGCCAAAAGCCGTTGGGCCTCGCCCATGTGCACGAACAAGTGGCCATGTGCACTTACAAGTGGTTTCTGCGTGCGTTGGTTACGTTTCACACGATCATGCATGCTGGGACATTTTCTCCCAGCTAAGCACAATGATTTATTTACATTCTAATAGTGCAATTATACTGTTATCTCTACTAACAACTAGTTAGCGTAACAGCCTGGTCAGTGCTTTTTATACTGATCCATAGCCAGATTTGGGTGCCAAAATGGTTACCCATCTACACAACTTGCCCCCTTGACTGATACAACTTGCCCCACTTGACATGCTGGAACATTCCTCCAGCTATGCCAAGCACCGTTTTATTTACAAGGCCTAATAGCCTAATAACGTGACAATAGCATTTGTTTTGTCCCATTCATTGAATAGCTTATAGGAATACACTTTTCGTCTCAATTACTAACACATTTTGATTTTCATCTTTTACGCATTTTACTTTGCTCAAATATCTTTTTTGTTTTTATTTTGCCTCAGTTAGCTTATGCCTCTCTCCTTTTTTTTATCCAAAATATAATGGTCTTTTAGTTATAGAGGATATGGTTATAGATTGAGATGCATGTAGGCCTAGAATTCATGAACCTAGTCCTACTTAGTGGGATTAAAGCTTGTGATTGTTGTTGTTCTTGTTGTATGACAAGTATAACATTTTGTAGTATGCCCTTTTATTTTTGTTTGTATTTGGTAATGGTAGCTGTCTACTATTATTATGACACTTTTTGGTTGGGAGTTTTTCCCTTTGACTCTCTTGGAGCAATTTTTAATCCTTATCCAAATTGTATTAGCAAAATGGATCACCTGTGAATAAATTTGTATTCATCGATGATATATTGCTGGAATCACTCTTTACAATAGGTCTCTAACTAGACCAAATAGGGGATTGTGAAATCTCTATGGACAGAGTGGCTTATGCTAGGCAGCACTGTGGTTCTGTAATGGTGATATGAATGCAATTTAGATTTGTCTGCTACTTTTCTCTTGTAATGTAGAGGAGACCAAAGTTCCACTAGCTAACAGTCTTTACCTTACAATGGTTGTTTTCTGTTTGTGCCATGTTTTCAAAATTTTAAAGTTCACTCTAAGGTAAGTTTCAGCCCTTATGATTAGGTGCTAACTGCTAATTTTTGAGTACTGAAGTTTCCGTTGTACACTTGTACTAAACAGATCCGAAGCCTTACAGGGAAAATTGTCATGTGACACCTAAGAAAAAGAGCTTTCATAAAAGGGCCGTGGTTGAAAGTCCAGATTTCTAAGGGTGATTGTTGGAAGTTTGTGTGGGTCAGCTCTAAGTTGTGTATTGGGCAGATTGAAACTTTTATTTGTATATAGCTCATCGGGGGGATTTTGGAGGTGAACTTTTAGCTCAATGGTTGGTGTAGGGATGTAATTTTTAATTTTGGGTAAGACCATCACCTAATCTAGCCATTAATTATTGCACTGTCTATGAATGTGTTGTTTGATCATGGTATGGTACTACCATTACTAGGATAAGGAAGAGCTTTGGTAGTTAAAGGCTTTTAGGAAAGGAATTGTCACACCCTCCTTTACTGGTTGTGTAATTGACCATGAACCCTAAGCCAATGCTTAAAAGTTCACAAAGCCTAAAATTTTTCCATATTTGCATGACTAAAATAACAGAAAATAATTGAAAATTTAACTATGTCAAATTGAGTCCATTGATAATCTCCCGATTTGAGTCCACATCTAGCCCCCTAATCTTGCTTACCTGGAAAATATATTAGGGAGAGTGGTGAGCTTAAAGTCCAGTGTAGGTCACCCATTTCATACATATACAGTGAAACAAATTGCAGTTCATAAATATTTACCAATGTTCCCCATGCAACAAGTATCATCAAATAAGAATCACATCATATCACATGGTGTAGCTAACAATTTTCCATGATGTTGTCACAGTCCCAAGGGCAGTCTTGTAATTGTGTCTTTTTCCCAGCTATTGTTGCTTGTACTTAGTAGTTATGGTAGTTAGGCTATTCTAGGTTGTACATTCTAGAATAGTGTATGGATGTCTATAAATAAGCCATATCAGAGGATGGGGATCTTGATGTGAATGAGATTGATCTTTTCCCTCCACTTTTTGTTATCCTCTCTCTCCTTTCTCTATCCCTTTCTCGATCATTCTCCCCCCTTATTCTTTCCCTCCCTTAATTCAAATCTTCCTTTCAAATTTCCTAAACACACTATTGAAATTACCTTGCTAGATCCTACGGATTTGACAATTGGTATCAGAGCAAGGTGGTCTCAGGCCGATGATTGAGACACTGATCGTGATCGGTAGTTGCAAACTGATTTCGATCGGTGACTGGGATCGGCTCCTAAGGGCGTTGGAGTAAGTTGAGAATGACAAAAGGAATGAGGACGAAGCAATTGGTGATGAGACTAGAGGCAATGGAGGTAGGGTTATGCCAAAACCAAGAGTAAATGGAGGGAGACAATGGAAATGGGAATTCAATAGATGCAAGAGGAGGTGAGCCGCAATTGATATGAGAATGCAGCAACTCGCAAGGCGTTGCTAACATTTGGGAGAACGGTGACAGGCCTTAGGGACTAATTCTTCGGCTTGGGCCAGCAATTGAGTGCTACCTAGAGCATGTTCTCGAGGTAGCCAAATATGAACTTGCTGGTGGATTTTCCCCCTAGGACCACCACGGCACCGATCCTATCGATGCCAAGAAATCGGTAGGGAGTTTTTGATCCTTTGGTAAATGAGGATCATTTTGAGTTAGATGGGGAGATGCTGGTGAGGGGAGCTTAGGGAGGCCATATAAATCCCCCAATGTTGAGGATAGATATTCTAGCATTTGAAGGCATTAAACCTTGATAGTGGATCAGAAGGTGCAAGAGATTCTTTTATCAGTACCGGAAGGTAGAAGGGTAGAAGGTTAACATAGCAGCCGCATACCTTAATGATGTGGTGGATGCTTGGTTTTAAAGGTGGAGTTGGCCGAAGCTTGTAATCGATTTATGCGCCTGATTTGGAGAAAGATAAAAAATGGACGTCGTCAAGGAATTCAACAAATTGAGGCAAGATAGCACAGTGGATGAATACCAGATCAAGTTCGAGGAATTGAGGTCCTTACTCTCTCTTTCTGACCTTACATTGGATGAGTCCTACTTTATGTCCAGCTTTATCAGTGGGTTGGATGAGCAGCTTAGTTTTACGATCAAAATGCTACAACCAACTATGGTTAAGTAGGCCGTGAAGCAAGCTCAACTTCAGGAGATGCCTTAGAGGCATTCGCCAAGAAGCATCGACTGTCAACAAGAAGCTACAGAGAGTACAGTCTGTAGAGGAGTGGATTGATGAGTCCTAAAAGTACTAATCAGTTGGTTCAGAAGGGAAGCCTAGTCCTTAGAAATTCCCCTAATATGGCTTTGGTGAAATCATTGTCAGTGGAGCAAAAGTGTCAACTAGGACTATGTTCCTGTTGTGGTAAGTACTCGCCTGGTCACCAATGTAGAAGGCAATTATTGCAGGTGGAGGGACAGGAAGAAGAGGATGAGGAGGGAATGGAAGAAGTGGGTGAACTGGCAATCACAAGAAATGGGATGATAGGGGAAGAAGATGGGGAAATATCCATGCATGCCCTGCAGGGTTGCCCCATGGGCAGAATACTTAAGGTGAGAGGATTGGTGGGCAAGAAGAAGGTGATGATTCTAATCGATTGTGGAAGCACTCATAGCTTCTTGGATAAGGAGACTGCCACAGATTTGCAGTGTATGACCCAAGAAACCCCTCCCCTGTCACTGGTGATTGCAAATGGCAATAAGATGATCAATGGGTACAAGTGCTAGGGAGTTAAGTGGGTGATGCATGGCTAGGAGTTCACTGCCAACCTTCGAATCCTAAATTTAGGAGGCTATTGCATTGTTCTAGGGGTTGATTGGATGAAGACAGTTAGTCCCTTTGTGTTTGATTTCAACACTTTGGAGGTCACTTTTGAGGTCGAAGGGAAGCAAATCACGTTGACTAGGTGCATGGTGGATGGAGGAGGAATGCAAGCTGATGTTTGACTAGAAAATGCAGAAATTATTGGATCAAGGGGGGAACTATGATAGCTCACTTCCACTCTATATATGCGGTAGAAGTTGAGGGGAGCATAAAAGAAGAAGGAAGCTAAGTAGCAATAGCAACCCCAAAGTGTTGCTAGATTGGACTTACTTCCACCCTGCATGCGATCATAAAGGTAAACTCTTGTGATCCCTTACACTCATTATTGATTGAATTTGAGGACTTCTTTGCTAAGCCATCAACCGTCCCCCCACATCGATTCCTAGACCATTTCATACACCTAAAGCCAAACACAGAATCGGTAAATATTTGATCCTGTAGATATTCACCCTTACAAAAGGCTGAAATTGAGAAGCTAGGAAAAGATATGTTGTCCAAAGCTATAATTCAACCAAGCCAAAGTCCCTTTGCTTCTCTTGCTCTTTTAGTTAAGAAGAAGGATGGGACTTGCCGATTTTGCGTAGATTATCGTCAACTGAACTCTATCACAGTCAAAAGCAAATTCTCTATTCCTATCATCGAGGACCTATTGGATGAACCAACTGGAGCCACAATCTTTTCCAAATTGGACCTAACCTCTAGATACCATCAAATCCGGATGAACCCCACTAATAGCCCCAAGACAGCCTTTCGAAACTATTAAGGGCATTACGAGTTCCTAGTCATGCCATTTGGCTTGAATAATGCCCCAATATCATTCCAGGCTCTGATTAATCACATTTTTTAACCCTATTTAAGGGAATTTATGCTTGTATTTTTTGACGGCATCCTCATATATAACCCAAACTTGGACCAGCATATAACCCATCTCAAAATAGCCTTTGAGATCCTCAAAGATAATCAATTATTTGTGAAGAGCTCCATGTGTACCTTTGTTGAAACCTAGATGGCATACTTAGGCCAATCATTGGGGAAGGGGTTAGCACGAACCCTAAAAAGATTGCATCAATGTTGGATTGGCTAAGACCTCAATCAATCAAGGAGCTAAGGGGGTTCCTAGGCTTGACTGGGTATCATAGAAGGTTCATTAGAAGGCATAGAATTATCTGCAAGCCATTGACTAATTTGCTTAAGAAGAATAGTTTCGGTTGGAACACTAGTGTTATAATTGGGAGCACTAGCAGCCTTTATTTCTCTCAAGAAACCAATCAAACACCTCTTGATCACACTCTTAGCACACCGGCCAATAAACCACAAAGCAAACATATAATAAAGAATATAAATTAATCAAAAGAACATAGTAGGAAATGAAACATTCAAACCATATAAGAAGACATAATTTTATCCTAGTTCATGCCATGTGAATGGCACTACATTTGAAACCACCACTGAGCAGCCTTCTTTATTGATGAAAACAGTATAGGACTTCCCTCTTCTCTCTCTCACGATATAAGTCTTCCCAAAAGTGTACAAGACTACAGCTTTCTCATTCTCTAAGCTCTCATGAAATCAGAAGAGAACATGCAGTATAGTCTCTCAGCTCCCCCCGCCCTATTTATAGAAAATAGGGTGATATTTCCTAGGGCTGGTTATGATATTTTCAGTTTTTCCCTCCACTAATAAATAATATTACAAGAGAGCCACCCACCTATCAACTAATCCCATAACCGCATACAAATTTGTATATTAATCTATCACTAACTCTAGACAATCTTTAACAACTAGGGCGGGGGGAGCATTCTAGACATTGAAGTTAGCCATGACACAAGCCCCTATACTAGCTCTGCCCATTTTTTCAAAACCCTTTACCCTAGAAATAGATGCTTGCGAGATAGGAGTAGGAGTTGTACTTAGTTCAAGAAGGCAGACTGGTGGCATTCCTTGCCAAGCCTTAGCCCCATAACACTTGAAATTAAGCACATATGATAAAGAACTAACTGTAGTGTTGCTTGCTCTTAACAAATGGAGATACTACTTGGAGGGTAATCAATTTGTGATCAAAGCAGACCATGAGAGCCTCAAGTTCTTAACACAACAAAGAATCCACACTTAGTTGCAAAGGAAAGGGGTTACCAAAATGTTGGGACTTGACTACTACACAGTACAATATAGGAAGGGGAAGGAAAACATAGTGGTGGATGTTGGGGAGTTGCCAGGCTATTTCAGCTATAATTCCTGAGTTGGTGCAAGACTTGTCGGCCAGCTATGAACAATCAGCATGGATCAAAGATCTATTAGCTAAATTGGCTATGCAACCACAAGGTAATGCAAATTATACCTTGACAACAAGGCTTCTCAGATATAAGGGGAGATTGGTGATTGGGGAGGATGCCCAGCTTAAGAAGAGGATCCTACGTTCATCGCATGACTCACCATTAGGGGGACACTCGGGTTGGAATGTAACCTATCACCGTGTGAGACGGTTGTTCTGTTGGCCTAGGGTTAAAAAGATGACATAGTATGTATGAAGTGTGCTACCTGCCAACGATGCAAACTGAATAGGTACCTTACCTGGGCTTGCTACAACCCTTGGCTATACCGGATCAAGCATGGGAGCAAATTTCAATGGATTTCGTAGAAGGATTGCCTAAATTAGAAGGCCATGGCACTATCTTGGTAGTGGATAAGCTAACTAGATTTAGGTACTTCATTAGCTTGGCACACTCGTTCCCAGTCCCTAAAGTGGCACGAAAACTAATGGACTCAGTGTTTAAGGTACATGGCTTCCCCCAATCCATAATTTCTGACCGGGACAAAATATTCACTAGCCAATTTTGGAGAGAATTATTCAAGAACTTGAGAGTTGGATTACATATGTCAACGACCTATCACTCGGAGATCGCTGGACAGATGAAAAGGGTGAACCAATGCCTAGAAACCTATCTCAGATGTCTCTGCTTCTCTAGGTCGAAAAGCTAGAATAAGTGGCTGCCTCTGGCACAGTGGTGGTACAATTCTAACTTCCACACTTCCCTTAAGAGATCTCCTTTTTGGAGCTCTTTTTGGATACAAGCCCCCTATACTCCCTACAGTCATGCACTATACTACAACAGAGACCTCGGTGGATTAATACTTAAAGGCAAAGGCAGAAAACCCTACAGACGATCAAGGGGGAGCTTACCCTAACACAACAAAGAATGAAACAAGCAGATCGGAAAAAAAGTGAATGGACTTTTGAAGTAGGTGATAAGGTCTATTTGAAAGTAAATTGTGTTAGGATTTGCATTAGTTAGCATTCAATTCTCGGTAGAGGGCTTTAAAATGTAGTTATGAATAACCATGTATTTTATATTTTTTGAGTTTAAATGAACGGTAACTAACTCTTAAAAGATAGTACTGGTAGTCCCTGTTATTCCTTTAATTGCATTTAAGTCCCTATTGTAATCGCCTCTATCTCTTATAAATAGAGGTGGATAGGTTCTCTGTTATTCATTCTTCTTGTTTTATTTTGCACGGACTCTAGAGAGAATTGAGAGAGAGCTTTGCTTGGTCCTTGTATTGTCAAGAGGGAAGGCTATTGTTCATAGTCAAGAGTGTGCGAGAGGGAGTGCTATATCCTATTGCTTTTTAGTGGATTCTGTCAAGCTTCGACAGTCTGGATGTAGGGTATTTTATGCTTGAACTAGGATAAGTTTCTGCTGGAATTGTGCTGATCTAGCCTTGATCCTAGAATATTCTAGGATCAGTGTTCTATGTAAATATCATGTAAATATAGAAAGATAATTATGGTAGGATGCTTACAATTATTTCTTTCCTTCTTTGCTAGTAATCCTCTGCTTGTGTTTGGATCAAATCACAGCCATACACTGTGAAAAAAAACTTAGCTGCTCTGTCAGTCATTTGAAATCACCAAGCTGCCAGCGCCTCTTCGACGGCAACCCTTAGTTGCTGCCAATCTCAGATCTGTTGGCCTTTCTTCATCAACAACTCTCAGTCGCCATCCCCAAACAGCACCGACGCCGCCGACCGTGTTCCCAGACACTGCTGGCCGCTCGCGATTCCTGTGCTGCCGCTTGCGATCCCTATGCTGCCTTCTCCTAGCGTTGTCTCCTTCTAGTGCTGCTATCTCCACCTCCCAGCGCTGCTGTCGCTGCCTCCCAGAGTCGCTGCTGCCTTGTCCTAGTGTCGTCTCCTTCCAGAGTCGTTGCTTCCTCCCAGAGTCGCTGCTGCTGTCGCTGCCTCTCAGAAGTAACTGCTGCCCTTACACCAACGGCTTCTTCCTTGATCATATCAAGCAGTTTAATCTTTCTCAGCCATCTCCGAAGTTACCTTTGAAATCTCCGTCGTTGCTGTCCCAACAAAAATGCCAGCAAACCCAGCCAACCCATTTTGTCCAAATCACTACTATCCGCCTAAATGGTGATAACTTTCTTCGTTGGTCTCAATTAGTCTGGATGTATATCCGTGGGCAAGGGAAAATTGGCTATCTTACTGGGGACAAGAAGGAACCTGTAGCGGATTACCCATCCCATTCTATTTGGGATGCTGAAAACTCCATGATAATGACATGGCTAGTCAATTCTATAGATGAAGATATCAGTTCCAATTATATGTGCTATCCTATTGCAAAGAAATTGTGGAACAATGTCAATCAGATGTATTCTGACTTGGGGAATCAATCTCAGGTTTTTGAATTAACTCTGAAACTGGGAGAGATCTGACAAGGAGATAATTCTGTCACTAAGTACTTCCATTCTTTGAAGCGATTGTGGCAAGATCTTGATCTCTTCAATACATATGAGTAGAAATCTACAGATGATTGCAACCACCACAAGAAACTAGTTGAAGATAGCCGTATTTACAAGTTTCTTGCTGGCCTTAATATCGAGTTTGATGAAGTGCGAGGAAGGATCATTGGCCAGTCTCCTCTTCCACCTATTGGTGACATATTTGTCGAAGTTAGAAGAGAGGAAAGCCGAAGGAGTGTCATGCCAGGGAAAAAGGCCACTGGTGAGTCACTTGAAAATTTTGCCCTAATTGCCGATTCTACTACCTACAAGGCTGCAAATTACCAGCGTCAAAGCAATGAGTGACCTCAAGTCTGGTGTGACCATTGTAACAAGCCACGCCATACTCTTGAAACTTGTTGGAAAATTCATGACAAACCTACTAATTGGAAGAGCAGTAAGCAAGGAGATAAGAAACACTGTGGGATCCCTACTGCTAATGTGGTCAATACCAGTCCCTTCAACGAAGAGCAAATTGATCAACTTTTGCAGCTGTTAAAATCCAATTCCTCATCTAGTATTCCTAGTGTTTCCTTGGCACACACGGGTAGAAAACCTAACACCCTTTCTTGTCTTCATTTCTCTCCATGGGTTATAGATTCCGGAGCCTCTAATCATATGATTAGTTCTTCTCATTTTTTTAATACCTATACTCCTTGCTCTGGAAATGAAAAAATCAGAATTGCTGATGGTAGTTTTTCATCTATTGCCGGCAAAGGGCTTATTAAACTGACTGCAAATATTCATCTCACTTCTGTCCTTCATGTTCCTAACCTAGCTTGCAATCTTTTGTTGGTTAGTAAACTATGCAAAGATTCTAGTTGTCGTGCTACTTTCTTTGACTCTCATTGTGAATTTCAGGACCAGAGTTTGGGGACGATGATTGGGCGTGCTAGGATGATTGACGGTCTTTACTACTTTGATGATATCTCTGTTGGTAATAAAAAAGCTCAGGGCTTTAGTAGTATTAGTTCAATTCTTGTTCCAGATACAATTATGCTATGGCATCTTAGACTAGGCCATCCTAATTTTGCCTATTTGAAACGTTTATTTCCTGAATTGTTTAAAGGAATGGATTATTCACTTTTTCAATGTGACAGTTGCATCTTGGTAAAAAATCATCGTTCTACATATTTACCAAAATCCTACCGAGTGTCCAAACCTTTTTATATAATTCATAGTGATGTTTGGGGTCCATTTAAAATTTCTACTCTCTCTGGAAAACGGTGGTATGTTACCTTTATTGATGATCATACACGTCTGTGTTGGGTTTATTTGATGCACAAAAAATCTGAAGTAGAATACTTATTCAAAAATTTTTACACTATGGTTGAAAATCAATTTCGAACCAAAATTAGTATTTTACACTCTGATAATGGTACTGAGTATTTTAATGAGCACTTGGGGGATTTTTTGAAAGCTAAAGGTATTCACTATACATCTACTTGTCGAAATACTCCTCAATAGAATGGCATTGCTGAACGTAAAAGTAGACATTTACTCGAAGTCGCACGTGCCATAATGTTTTCTATGCATATTCCAAAATATTTGTGGGGTGAAGCTGTTTTGACGGCCTCCTATTAGGATGCCCACTAAAGTGTTAAAGTACAAAACCCCTCTAGAGTGCCTAAAAGAAGTTTTTCCCAACACTCGGTTACATTTGGATCTTCCTATTAAAGTTTTTGGGTGTACTGTGTATGTTCATATCCCTAATCAATTTTGTTCCAAACTTGACCCTAGGGCTATCAAATGTGTTTTTTTGGGTTATGCCTCACATAAAAAAGGCTATAAGTGTTATGATCCTCACACCAAAAAAACATATCAGTATGGATGTTTCGTTTTTCGAAAAACAATCCTATTTTATCCAAAATTCTCTTCAAGGGGAGACACATGAAGTTGACGATAATTTTTGGAATGTTTCTATCCCACTCCCAAATGCAATTTGCCCTACTCAAGAACCACATCTTTCTAATAATGGTCACTTAGGAGATTCTAGTTCTTTGGTGCCAAGTGAAGGGGTTTCTTATGCAGGAAGAGAAGTACTACAAATCGATTATCATGATCTGAATTCTGAGCTTTAGGTTTATACTAGGCAGAGATTTCATCAAAGGAACAAAGACCTGAATGTCAACTCTGCACAAAACCAGTCTGAAAACCCGAGTAATGGCACTGTAAGTTCAAGAAATCCTACTTCAACGTCTAGTTTGCTTCTTTCAATTGTACCCAATAGTTCCCCAGTTGATTCTTCAAATATTAAAAATTGTTCTCCTACTACTCCTGATCTTGATATTCCTATAGCAATTAGGAAAGGTGTCAGAAGTTGCACACAACATCTTATTGCTAAATATCTCTCTTATCATAGACTATCAAAAAATCATAAAACTTTCACATCTAGGATTTCTCACTTGTTTGTTCAAAGGAATATACAGGAAGCGTTGAATGATCCGAATTGGAAATTAGCAGTCACAGAAGAGATGAATGCTCTAAGGCGAAGTGGCACTTGGGAGATAGTCTACCTGCCCAAAGACAAGAAATAGTAGGATGTAAGTGGGTATTTACAATAAAATGTAAGGCTGATGGGAGTGTTGATAGGTACAAAGCCAGACTAGTGGTTAAAGGCTGCACCCAAACTTATGAGATTGAATATCAAGAGACCTTTGCTCCTGTTGCTAAAATAAACTCTATCAGAGTCCTGTTGTCTCTTGCAGTAAATTCAGATTGGCCTCTACACCAGCTTGATGTCAAAAATGTGTTTCTTAATGGTGATCTTGAAGAGGTCTTAATGAGTTTGCCTCCAGGATTTGAAAAGAAATTTGGGAGCGACAAAGTATGTAGACTAAAGAAGTCTTTGTACGGTCTCAAACAGTCACCAAGAACATGGTTGAACGCTTTGGAAAGGCAATTATCAGTTATGGCTTCCTTCGGAGTTAGGCAGATCACACTATATTTTATGAACACTCAAAAAATGGTAAAGTTGCAATTTTGATTATTTATGTTGGCATTATTTTAACTGGTGATGATGAGACAGAGTTGGTAGCTCTCAAGAAGAAATTTGCAAAGGAGTTCCAAATTAAAGACTTGGGAATTCTAAAATACTTTCTTGGAATTTAGTTTGCAAGATCCAGAGAAGGTATTTTTGTCAATCAGAGAAAAAATGTACTTGATCTTCTTGTAGAGACAGGATTACTCGGTTGCAGGGTGTCGGAGACTCCCATGAAGCCTAATGTGAAACTACAGGCTGCTAAAGCTAAAGAAGTGAAGAACAAGGAACAATATCAAAGACTTGTGGGCAAGTTAATTTACTTGTCTCATACGCGGCCTAATGTTGCCTTTGCAGTTAGTATGGCAAGTCAATTTTTACATTCACCAGGGCCAGAGCATTTCGAGGTGGTTTATAGAATTCTAAGATATTTAAAAGGGACACCTGATAGAGGGCTAATGTTCAAGAAACATGGTCACTTGCAAGTTGAGATCTACTCTGATGCAGATTGGGGAGGAAGTATTGATGATAGAAGATCTACTTCAGGCTATTGTTCTTTTGTTGGGGGAAGCTTAGTCACCTAGCGAAGTAAAAAACAAAATGTGGTGGCTAAAAGTAGTGCAGAAGTAGAGTTTAGAGTTGTTGCCCATGGAATTTGTGAGGGAATTTGGATCAAATGAATACTTGAAAAGCTGAAGTTTTCTCACTCTGTACCTATAAAAGTCTATTGTGACAACAAGGCTGCTATTTCTATAGCTCATTATCCAGTATTACATGACTGTACAAAACATATAGAGGTGGACAAACATTTCATTAAGGAGAAGATCGATGCTGGAATATTCTGCATGCCATACCTTCCAACAACAGAACAAATTGCTGATGTTCTAACTAAGGGTCTACACAAGAAGCAGTTTGATAAACTTATTGGCAAGCTGGCTATGGAAGACATCTACAAACCAGCTTGAGGGGGAGTGCTGGAATTGTGCTGATCGAGCCTTGATCCTAGAATATTTTAGGATCAGTGTTCTATGTAAATATCATGTAAATATAGAAAATAATTATGGTAGGATGCTTACAATTATTTCTTTCCTTCTTTGCTAGTAATCCTCTCCTTAAAAGAGGATGTTGTACACAATTATTTTGGATTAATGAAGAGATTTCTGTGTCTAATTTCTAAGTGTTTCTTGCCTCTTTTACTTTCTGTTAATGTTTTGATTTACTTTAAATATCTGTTAGTCTATTTCGGTTTCTATTGATTGTGAATTGGCTATGAGAAGTGGGGTTTATTGTGTGTTTAATCGGTCCTATAGTCAACAAAGAGATTCCAACAACAATTTTTCTGCACAGTTCTCACCACTAAGCTCAGCCCCAAGTACTACGGACCTTTTCCAGTAACAACTAAGGTTGGGGAAGTGGCATATAGGCTGCAATTACCTAAAGGAGTGGGAATACACCCGGTCTTCCATGTATCATTACTGGAGAAGGCTATCGGCCCTACTGATTCCATCAGTGCAGATCTTCCTCTTAATGTGGAAGGCCTGTCGGTCGTAGTGGAACCCCTAGCAATATTGTAGAAGAGGGTGACCTAGCAATACTAGTACAATGGACTCACTAGCACCTAGACCACATGTCTTAGGAGTACCTGCCAAACCTACTCAAGCAGTTCTCGTGGGTTGCTCAACTTTTGTAACTTCTTGGGGACAAGAAGTTGGTGGGGTTGGGGTTGGGGTTGGGGAGGGGGGGGAATTGTCATAGTCCTAGGGGTAATCTTGTAATTGTGTCTTTTTTTCAGATATTGCTGCTATTGTTGCTTGTACTAAGTTGTTATGGCAATTAGGCTATTCCGTGTTGTACATTTTGGAACAATGTATAGATGGCTATAAATAAGCCATATCAAACGATGGGGATCATGATGTGAATGAGATTGATCTTTTCCCTCCACTTTCTGTTATCCTCTCTCTATCCTTCTCTCGATCATTCTCCCTCCTTATTCTTTCCCTCCCTTAATTCAAATCTTCCCTCCAAATTTCCTAAAAACACTATTGAAATTACCTTGCCAAATCTTACGGATCTGATAGATGTATAAAACATAAATTAACCAAGGGAAGCACAACAATATTCTATAATCAGTTCAAACCTCATTAAATATCTAAATCTCCATTTAGAATCTGAACTCAATTCCAATTTCTTTGAAACTTTAAATTATCTTAATCTACAATGGCTTTAGAAATCCTATTTCCTCTTGGATTTTGTTTTTCCTCTTATTTGTCTCTTTCTAAAAATTAAAGTGTTGCAAGAATGATTGGGAAGTCTTATGTGGTTTGTGCTTCTTACTTTCGATGCGTATTTGGTCCAGTTACATTTTAGAGTGCTTGTCTTGTGTTAAATAGTTGCTTGGATTGTTGTGAGTGTTTATATGGTTCTTAGGCATAGCCAAGTTAGTCACAGGTGTGTCCCACACCTATTTGCTAGGGTTTGGAAAGGAAATGAGAAGAATTCGAGGGGGAGAGAGCAGAAATGGAGGGAGAAACCAGTGTTATTAAAGGCCCAAGGCGGACTAAGGTGCACAAGGGTGTTGGAGCCCAAAGCGCAAGACGAGGTGCACGCCTAGTGGAACTAGGGGAATGCTAACTAAAAAATGAAAAATATATGTTTTAGTTGAAGAATAAGGAATAAAATAGGTCATAACTCCTAATAATATATTCACAAGCATGTTATTAAGAAAATTAAAACATTCAACATATATTAGCTAAAAAAATATTAGAACAAGTTGTAACGACCCGATCGAGCGATAGGAAGGACCAGAACAACTTACCCTGATGGGCCTACGCGAACTTCCCAGGGGGGTCACCCATCCCGGGATTACCCCAGGTTAAGCATGCTTAACTTGGGAGTTCTTTGCCAACATTCAACCCAAAGGATATCCAGCTGGTGTTGTTTCCTTTCTTACACTATCCTCGATATATATTAACTTTTCTGGGCTCTCGAGGTATTACATTCTCCCCCCCTTAAGCACATGACGTGTTCGTCATGCGACCTTACAACTGGTCCCAGATCTCTCCCCCCTTACATGGCCGATGTGGGATTCGCCTAAGGTGCCTACACGCACCACACGCACCCCCCATAGGGGCCTACGCACCCCCCATAGAGGCCTACACACCCCCTTCAGGACTCAGCCTTCTCGCTGAGGTTTGCTCCACCACCGCGCTCAGAGGCTCGGGGGTCGGCTCTGATACCACCTGTAACGACCTGATCGAGCGATAGGAAGGACTAGAACAACTTACCCTGATGGGCCTACGTGAACTTCCTAGGGGGGTCACCCATCCCGGGATTACCCCAGGTTAAGCACGCTTAACTTGGGAGTTCTTTGCCAACATTCAGCCTAAAAGGTATTCAACTAGTATTGTTTCATTTTTTACGCTATCCTCGATATATACTAACTTCTCAGGGCTCTCGGGGTATTACACAAGTTTCATACGTGTAAATTTCAACAAAGTTAAAAAACTTTGTTGAAAAGTCTCTTAAGTCAACTTAAATTAAATCTTAAACTATTTATAGGTTTTAAATCCTAATTAAGATTTAACTAATTATGAATTTTAAATAATTTAAAAATCATCTTCATTATCAAGATCAAATATTTCCATATGAAAAGTTTCTACTGGAATTGGAATTTGAAAATTTTACTTTCCCTATTAGGATTCTTTTAAAAATTACAGCAATAAACAAAATACCAATTCGGATTCCAATAGTTAAATACCAATTCTAATTAGTATTTAGTTATAATTGGAATTTGAAAAGTTTCCATTTTCTATTAGGATTCTATTAAAAATTACAACAATAAACAAAGTATCAATTCCAATAACTAAATACCAATTCCAATTGGTATTTAGTTATAATTGGAAATGAATCTGAAAAGTTTTCTTTTCCTGTTAGGATTTTATTAAAAATTACAGTAATAAATAAAATACCATTTTGAATTTGATATTTAGTTATAATTGGAATTGGAAAAGTTTCATTTTCCTATTAGGATTCTATTAAAAATTACTGTAATAAACAAAATACCAATTCCAATCAATATTTAATTATAGTAGGAATTGGAATCTGAAAAGTTTCTTTTTCCTATTAGGATTCTATTAAAAATTACAACAATAAACATGTGAAAATAAACTGTGTTCACATTTTATTTACACAAGTAATACAGTCCTATTTATAGGGTTGAGGATTACATCGTAGGAGAGATTACCCTTGCTACAAAGGAAATATTTAGGCTGTATAATCATAGGAAAGGTTGACTATACAAGAATAAGAAAGTATCCTAAACATGGTTAAAGGATAATTTGGCAGTTTCCAAAAAACCAAAGATAAGATTAGCTTCTAAACTGTGGATGATTTGACTAACAAATCTCTTGCGATTATAGCCAATCTTCCTTATCTTTTACCAAGGAATCAACAAAACAAAATACCAATTCGGATTCGAATAACTAAATACCAATTCCAATTAGTATTTAGTTATAATTGGAATTGGATTATAAAAAGTTTCCTTTTCCTATTAGGATTCTATTAAAAATTATAGTAATAAACAAAATACCAATTCCAATTAGTATTTAGTTATAATTGGAATTGGAATCTAAAAAGTTTCTTTTTCCTATTAGGATTCTATTTAAAATTACAACAATAAACACTTGAATAGTAAAAATAGTTAAAAAAAAGCCAGGCGCTCTTGGCTGGTATGCTCCTAGACGCCAAAGGTGCGCTTGGCGCTTAGGCACACCTTTAATAACACAGGGAGAAACAGAATAGAAAGAGAGAGAGAACAGAGAGAATTGAGAGAAAGCAGGGGAGATCGAGAGAGAGAAATGTAGAGAGAGATGACCAAAATTCAGATTATTATTCCACAATGCATTCTCTAACTAATCTATAGCCTATTTATAGGCTATCTAGGCTTTCATTTATTAAAACAATTGAAAGGTACAATTAGGGAAAGCAACAAAGTACAACTAACTAATACATGTAAAATACTATAACTAATATACCCTTAGGGTTGTGATAATCCCCCTTCCAAGAAACTATTAACAACTGTGTCGCTGTTTTTTCATCCAATTCCCATTTTCACTATTTGGTTCATCCTTTGCCTTTTCTTGTTCTTTTCTCTTTTCTTTGGTCTCTTTTTCTTTCTCTTTCTTGGCTTTATCTTATGGATGGAAAAGGAATCAACATCTCTTTGTTCAACAAGTATTTCAAGCTCTCTTGGAGTACTTGCTTTACTTACCTCAGCTAAGAGCATCACCAAATCCTTTGCATCAACAGCTGCCAATATATCTGCAATATCTGGTAGATGCAGCAATTGATAAGCGTAGATTCTCTTCAAGTACTCGAACAAAAGCTGTCCAAAAGCGACAGTATGAGGATTTGTTGTAACGCCAAGTCCAATTGTCCATCCATCCATTATTGCAATACTTTCCAATTTACCTGTTATACCTCCAACAATATCATCTCCAATGATTTCCTTGGCAGTGCCTATAAGATTAACAGAGTCTTTTGCCAGAAGTTGACACTCTTTAACTTCTTTTCCCCCCTCCTCTCTGGCCCTATTCTGTGGATCCTCAAATACTAGCTTTGCATTGTCATTAGGTATTGGGGAGTAAAGTCTTCAAAATCCAAAGTTGATGTGATTGTTATCTTTTCCCAAATTCATAGCATCTTTTACTTCCTTATTGTTGAGGTTTGCATAGAGTTTTTCGATTAGAAGATCAGTGGAAGCTATTAGACAGTTTGGGTTTTTAAAACCAAAGTGTAATTAATGTAAACTTTGGGGTCTAACTATAAATTCCCTATAGTTGTTAGTTTTAAAGGAGTTCTGCCTTCTCTATAAATAAGAGGGCAAGGCGGCAGTCAAACATGATCTTCTTCTTTCTTTTCAAGTTCTCGGTTACTATTGTGAGTACTTTTGTTCTAGAGAAAGTGAGACTTGTGTATTGGGTTCTTGGGCTTTCTTGGAGTGAACAAGGGATTGTACTTGAGCGATAGGATTGTATGAGGGCTTGGGTTTTGTATTGATCAAGTTTCTTCTCAATAAAAGCTGCTCGATTGGGGTGTTGGACTGCTAGATGTGGAACTAATTAAATTGGCTTGAACCAAGATAAATCTGTTGTGTCTCCTTTATGGTTTGATCTTTTCAATTCTATTAATTTCTTTCTGTTGTTCCTTTTTTGTTCTTATAATTCCACTGCATCCGTGAGTGTTGGAGAGGGTTTATGAAAGGGTTTTATCGCCTAAGGGCATAATTCAAGAGTCCTAAGGTTAACAATTTGGTATCAGAGCCACCCCTAGGATCAAGAACAGCTTTCTTGCAAGGTTTTCTTATATATCTTGTTGATTTAATTTTTGGTCATGGCTGCAACAAGAAATTATGTAGAGAAATTCACTTGCCATACTGATTTTAGCCTTTGGAGGATTAAAATGAAAGCTTTACTGGGGAACTTAGGATTGAAATCAGCTTTAGAAAAGGAAGAAAAATTACCTGAAACCCTCTCGGTAGAACAAAAATAGGAAAGGTTAAAACAGAGGGAGGAAATAGATGAGAAAGCCTATAATACGTTGATTCTTATTCTTGGTGATAAGGTTTTAAGAGAAGTATCTAAGATGACCACCACCCTATCCCTATGGAATAGGTTAGAGACTCTATACCTAATCAAGACCCTTTCTACTCAGTTGTTCTTAAAAATCCGCTTCTTCTCATTTAGAATGGAAGAAGGTCATAAATTGCATGACCATATTGATGATTTTACAAAGCTGTGTTTGGACCTAGAGAACATAGATATTAAGTATGATGATGAGGACAAGGCCCTCGTCCTCTTGCACTCTTTACCTAAGACCTATGAGACCTTTGTTGACATACTAAAGCATGGTAGGGAAAACCTTTCATTAGATGATGTAATTGGAGCTTTAAACTCCAAGGAACTGCAACAAAAGGTAGAGGTCAAGAGTTCTCCAGGAGATGCCCTAGCAGTTAGGTCTAGGCTGGAAAAGGGGGATAAAAGAAATAGGGGTAGGGGAAGATCTAAGTCTAGAAATAGTAGGAGATATGTTAGGTGTTTCTTGTGTCATGAAGAGGGTCATATTAAGAGGAATTGCCCAAACAAGAAAAAGGAATTTCAAGAAAAATCTAGCCCCGAATGTTCTAGCACCATGAGTGAATTCGGCTTTGATAGTTTAGGAGTTATATAGTTTTTTTTTTTCTAGGCATGCGGTAAAAGTAGCACAGGGCCTAGGTTTAGAATGTTCTTATCATAGGTAATATGTATTTTCATATAGTCATGGTGGAGGGGTGGAATAGGTTTTGTCTAGGAAACAATTAAGGTCAAGGGAATTGGAGATGGGAGAATAGGATGCATGGTGGAGTTGTTCTAGATTATTAGAAGCTGTAAAATATGTCCCTGTTTAATAGAAAGCCTAATGTCTTTAGGTGTAATTAGATAGTGAGAATTGGAGTCCTAAGAGTTGCTAGGATCTCTTAGAGAGATGGAAGCAACTCTCAAGAATAGAGGTTATGTGGTGCATGCTTGCAGGTTCTGTGGATAAGCTGCAGCCACTAAGGATAGCCCATGATAAGTTAGGTTGGGGCATTTATTGAGGATGGCTCACAATGGTGAGCAAGGGATATTAGGGATATTAGGGGAGGGGAGAGTTTACAGGTATAAAGGAATAGGAACCATGTAGTTTGGTAAGGTTACCAAATGTAGAAGTCTCCAAAACAGACCTTGTATATGTCAAAAGCTTATTAGAGATCAGTTTCTAGGATCTAGGGGGAACCTATCTAAGCTTTGTCTCATGATGGAGCTAGGTGAAGTGTACCTAGTGAAGATGGTGTGTCTCTAAGGAATTCCCAAGCATATATGAGCTTGCTGGAATTGAATTTAAGCTTGCTGGAAATTGCTTCTAGTGTGAAGGGTTAGGTGTTCTGAAGTTGTATAATAGGTATGCATAGGTCTTACAAAAGTTAGGGTTCTTACCTATGAGGGAAAACTCTAATAATAGGACATGGAATTAGTTGATTCCAAGGCCAAGGGATGGAATTTGAAATGCTGGCCAGCAAGGAGAATCCTTTGGGATGTCTGAAACTAACCTATGAACTAGGGTATAGCAATAAGGAAATCTGATTTTTTTTTTTTTATCATATTCATTGTGTAAGCTTGTGCTGGATTGTGAGAGGGAGGAAGCTAGTGTTTAAGATAGCTTTAGCTCTTGCAGTGAGGGTCCTTGTGAACAGTGAGGGGAAATGGTGTGTGCAAGTATGTCCTTGTATAGTATAACTATTATTGATCAATAGTTCATATTAAGCAAGGAAAGGGAAGGAGAATCATTTTGTAGGAAATGAGCAAGGGAACAGAAGGTTTAGAGTGCTGCCTAGGATGGGTAGTGATAAGTCTTAAGCTAGGTTCCAGTGAGGTATGGAATTTTGGGCTTATAAGATGCTTATGCACTGTCTTGAGTCCTAAGGATAGGCTGGGATATAGAGCCCCTTGTATAAGAAAGAGGGTTGCACTCATGTCCAAATGAATGGCAGAGCCATGTAAATTTGAAAGAGTCTTGGACTTAGGTGGAAGATCCCTTAGGTTAAATGGGTGGAGTGTTGTGTAAGTGTCTATTTGTAAGTTAAGGAAATGCTGGGGATGGGAAAGCCTAGGGAGAAAGGCTAGGCAAATGGCCATTAGGTATATCATCTCATAAAGGCTTAACTTTGGATCAAATAGGTGTCTCGAACAACTAATTATCCATGAGAAAACTAAGAGAAAAGTGATCTTATAGTGTAGCCAAGGGATAATAGGCTAGAAGGAAAGGTAAGCAAGGATTAGTTGCTTAGAAGGTCTCTCTAGGTGTGATTATAATCCCCTAGGTAAGATATAAGATTGTGATAGTCCAAGGGGTAAATTAAGTGCATGGGGTAGTTGTGTCAATTTCAATGGTATGCCTAGGAAAAGTAAGGCAACTTCATTGATAGTTATCCAATGGGAATATCAAGGTGTAGCTGAGGTGGTAGTTCAGTGTTTGAGATCATTGGAAGGAGGAGAAGCTGGAAAGATAAGGCATAGAGTTGGAATAGGAATGGGACAGCTCATGGCTGCCTAGGAGTACCCAAATCTCAAGCATACCCTTGTTAAGCTGGAAATAGAGGATAATTAAGAAAAGAGGTCGAGCAGTCCTTTGACTTTTTTTAAAGCAAACATAAGAAGGGAAGACAGTGGTAAAGTCTAAAAGACTGGTTTTGGGAAACTAGGAGTAAGTCTAGCAATGTTAAGGCTAATTCGGGTATGGTGCATTGTTGATGTGATGCTGTGTAAAGTTTGGACACTTTGGGATTAATGAGTAACATTGAGTATGGATTTGGTTTATGGTGGAGTGTAAGTAGACACCATGGAGAAACCAATCATATTGGTGTTAGGAAAAGTTAATAATTAGGAAATCCCTTGAGGAGGATAATATCTAATGAGAGTTGCAGGTTTAGTTATTGCAGCTGAAATTTATCCAAAGGTGGTCCATTGTTATGTTTTACAGCATTGATTTGTTTTCTTTGATGTGTTTGTGTTTGATTTGATCAGGGTTTTTTTTTTTGTCCATCATTCATGTGGAGAGCAGGATTTTTGGCTATCGGATGAAGAACTCAAGGCAAATGGTGGAGAATTGTTGAGGTTTGTCTAGAGTTTTTCGATTGGAAGATCAGTGGAAGCTATTAGACAGTTAGGGTTTTTAAAGCCAAAGTATAATTAATATAAACTTTGGAGTCTAACTGTAAATTTCCTATAGTTGTTTGTTTTAAAGGGTTCTGCCTCCTCTATAAATAAGAGGGCAAGGCAGCAGTCAAGCATGATCTTCTTCTTTCTTTCCAAGTTCTCGGTTACTATTGTGAGTACTTTTGTTCTAGAGAAAGTGAGACTTGTGTATTGAGTTCTTAGGCTTTCTTGGAGTGAACAAGGGATTGTACTTGAGCGATAGGATTGTATGAGGGCTTGGGTTTTGTACTAATCAAGTTTCTTCTCAATAAAAGCTGCTCGATTGGGGTGTTGGACTGCTAGATGTAGAGTCAATTAAATTGGCTTGAACTAGGATAAATCTGTTGTGTCTCCTTTATGGTTTGATCTTTTCAATTTTGTTAATTTCTTTCTGTTGTTCATTTTTTGTTCTTATAATTCCATTGCATCCGTGAGTGTTGGAGAGGGTTTATGAGAGCTAAGGGTATAAGTCAAGAGTCCTAAGGTTAACACTTATCTTCAACAAACATCTCCTCAATTGGAGTCAGGTTGATTTTCCCTGCAACTGCCATTTCTTCAATTTCTTAGAGAAAGTATGCACTTGATATCTTAGAACAAGTTGGTATGGTGAATTACAAACCGATTGACAATTCAATGGACCCAAATATCAAACTTTTGTTGGGACATGGGGAGCTCCTTTCAGATCCTGTAAGGTATCGAAAACTGGTAGGTAAGTTGAACTATCTCACAATCACTCGTCTTGACATTGCTTTTGTTGTGAGTGTAGTTAGTCAATTTCTTAGTTCTCCATGTGATTCTTATTGAAATGCTGTTATTCAAATTTTGAGATACATCAAAAGAGAACCCAGTAAAGGGTTACTCTATGAGGATAATAGACACACATAGATTTGTTATACAGATGCAAATTGGGTTGGATCACCTTCTAATTGTAGGTCAATCTTTGAGTATTGTGTTCTTGTGAGAGGAAATCTAATTTCTTGAAAAAATAAGAAACATAATGTAGTAGCTAGATCCAATGCAGAGGCAGAGTATTGAGCTATGACTAATGTAACTTGTGAGCTCGTATGGCTTAAGCAACTCTTGCAGGAACTTAAGTTTTGTGAGGTGTCCTCTATAAAGCTTGTTTGTGATAATCAAGCTACCTTGCACATTGTTTCCAATCCAATGTTCTATGAACGGACCAAGCATATTGAAATCAACTGTCACTTTATTAGAGAGAAGTTGGTTGAAGGTATTATCATTACAGAATTTGTTAACTCCAATGATCAATTTGCAGATGTCTTTACCAAGTTTTTGAAGGGCCCTTGAATAGAATATATTTGTAACAAGCTTGGTACATATGATATCTATGCTCTAGTTTGAGGGGGAGTGTAGAGTTGTATATAGAATTGTTATTATGTTATGGCTTATGTCATGATATGTGTATATATAGGTGTACACTCTTTTAGTTGAATACAAGAGAAATTCTCACATCATACATTAACTTTTTTTTCTAGTTAATTGAATACGTAAACTTGCAATTTTGGTCAATTTCATACAAACGAAGTTGGGGTAATTGCATCCCCCCCCCCTCCCCAAACGCGCATGCCAGTTGGTTTGGACCATTTGTGCGAAGACTTTATGTGATTTGAAAATGTCTTGAAAATCTATGTAATTTATCATTTTTGCTCTAATACCCCCCACCATTTTATGCTTTATCCAAAATAAAACACACACACACACATTAGCTCTTTTTATTCTTCTTCTTCCTCCCTAGAACCCTTCCCCATCCACGATTAGGTTTTAGAGGGAGTAACATGAAATACCAATTGTTTGATAATGGTGAAAGCCTGAGAATGAAAGTGATGGACTATGGGGGAGAACAAGTTGCTTTTGATAATCTCAACTGCTGCTTTCTTCTCTTCCAGTTTGTGCAATCCCCAAATATGATTTACCTCAGCATTCTAATCTAATCAAATGTTGGACAAGGGGGTCTTTCCTCTGCCCTTTTCTTTGTCTAATACTACTGTTAGTCATACAGTGAAATTGGTTATTTAACAGTGGTAATAATAATAATAAAATCTGAGAAGAAAACGATGATGATCTATTAACAACCTCCAGTCGTCTCCTGTTGGTCTAATTAACAGCTTTCTGATATCTAAGCATGAGATATATGTAGCTTGGTAGTTTGGGAGTAATTAACATCTCTGCTGCATCAAGCAGGCTTTCTGATCTTTCCCTCCGACTACCTTCTCCCTCAATTTGTTCTGCACTTTGGGATGATTACAATTGGCACTCTGTCGACTAAGTAAACCATCCTGGTGAAGAAGATGAATACTGGGGATGGGTTCCTGACCCATTGCCGACAATGGGTTCCAGTGGTTTTTTTTATGATTTTATTTTCATTTTTGGTTAAATTTAATTTAATTTAACGAGAGTTTAATTAACATTAATTGTAATAGATGGGTGTTAGGGTGAGAAAGATAAATCAGACAGCCCTTCAGAGATATTTTTATATTACAGTGGTCTGATGACAATTTATTGCAATTTTATTTGTATGAAATTGACTAACATTTTTATATTACAGGGGTCTAATGACGATTTATCACAATTTTATTTGTATGAAATTGACTAACATTGTAAGGTTATATATTGAATTGACCACAAAAATAGTTTGTGTGGAATTGACTAAAATTTATAAGTTCATGCACCAAAAGCAACCTTTTTGCCTTCGTTTAAATTGTTTTGTTCTGGCCATGCCTTAGTGCTCCTATGCTATGCTTATGGGTATGCCATTTTTTGGGTCTTTTTTGTGCTGCTTTTGATTTTTCTGCCTGGGAAAATGTTGTTGACCTAATTTTTTATGTAAACTAATGTGTGCAGGTAAATGTGCATTTTGGATTTATTTGTGGCTGTTGAATGGTGACGTGAAACAAAGGTAATTGAAAAAGTTGTAAGCTAATTAAAAATATACTGGCATGAGCCTTGATGCATGCATGTTTCATTCCCTGGTACTTTTTCTGATAAAATATGCTTTATTAGCAAGATTAGCAGTAAATTGGTTTCCTAACAATCATTCTGATAGTACCAACTACCTGCATAATTTTTTTTTTTTTTTTAAATCCAAGCACAAAGAAAGTCAATTAATCTCATTTTACCCCTTTCTCATTCTTATGCTCTACATCCAAATTGAACAATGCTGCCAAACTTTTAGTCCTGTATTCGTTGTAAATTTCTTGACGTCTCAGACTATTTAATGCAAGCACAAATTCAGGGTTTACCAGTGCCCTTGTCCCTTCCATTTAATGCAAGCACAAATGCAGGATGTACCAGTGTGCTTGTGTCTTCTCTTTTTCTTTTTTGTTGCAGTATTAGTTATCAGTTGTTACTTTTGTTTGACTAAAATTTGTGAATTGTTTAAGATAGGTAGAACTTTGTAGGCATATACTCCTTCTATGAATAATTCCTACACCTGATGATTCATGGTTTCTTATGCATATGTTAGTTCAATTATATCAGCAATACTTAAGTCTATCTCCTATTATTTCCTGTCCTATTTTGCAGGGGAAAATGCAAGGAATAGCCAAATCTATACGTCATTCTCAATCTAGAACTTCTGGAAGAAATACATTGAAAAGGTGCAAGAATAATGGGGAAGCTGATAACGTTGTTCTCATTGATGTTGATAGTGATGACATCAATAATGTTATTATCATTGATGTTCCTGAATCTTTAAAGAAGAAGCTATTGAGAAAAGACAGAGAATGTCATTTCGAAACTATAATCTGCATCGATGATGATGATGAAAATTCTGATATTAATCAACCTGGGATGGGCAAAGAAGATGAAGTGGACTTTCATAATGAGGCCTCATCTAGCGGGAGATCTTGCCCTGCCCCAAACCACCCTCGAAGCTTCACAGATGAAGTTGGCAATGAGTCCCAATTTGTTCGAGGGAATTTATCTCCACTAAAGTTATCGAAGTGCAAAAGAACCTATTCTGGAAAAGCTTCCAGCAGAAGTTATTGTGGTTTAGGTCCTGACTTAGACAGCATTTCACCTGATAATGATTTTCCTGACTCTGACTTCATGGAAGACTCTTTTGGAAAGCTTCGTGAGCAGTGGGAAAAGGCTAACATGAAGAAAAAATATGTTGTTCGCAATGGTCAATCTGAGAGGGGTGGCCAGGTTAATAATTCTGGCTTCCATAAAGTTAAGCATCAGAATGTCGAAGTAGAAAATGCAACTGACCAACAGGCAGAAGGTGAGGCTTGTACTTGTTCAAGCAATTCCAACAATGTGGAAGAAAACCCATTTCCTTTTGTTGAAAAAGGTGTTGGAAATTTGGGAAGTACATGTAATAGTCCAAAGAAGACCCCTTCCGCTGGTTTTGGTTTAGGCTCAACTGGTGAAACTAGCGAGGTTAACTGGTTCAGAGGGGATTCATTTCCAGTTAGTTCATCTTTCGATAATGCCGAGGGGCAAATTAATGTTAAGCATGGTGGTTCCAGCTTCTGTGATGAAGTTGACCACTGTTCTCAAGGACCACATCAATGTCGTACCAATGGACAGGGTAAGAAAGACATCAATCCAACTAATTTATTTTCTCAGGACAAAGAAAAAATCCCCCCTGCAGAACCTAGTACATCAAAACCTGATCCAACTGTTCATGTGAACTTTGGTTGTAGTGAAGGTAGTTTACCAGATGAAATGTTTTCCTGTTTCACGACCCAGCATTCAGTTGACACTGAGTTTGGCCATGGCACAGAAAAGTTTCACCAGAATCCTAGTTGCAAAGCTCATTTTCATACTGAATTCAGCAATGATCCTAGTTCTGTGGATAAGAATAAATTGGTATCTGCAAAACCTCCATTTAATAATATCAGACCATCTCATGAAACACAGGTGAACCCTGGTTGTGTGGATAATGATGTTAGAGCTGTTGATGGGGAAAGTTACTGTCAAGTTCCATCCATGGGAAAGTTGGGGTTAGACAAGGAAGACAGATTCTGTCAAGACAAAGTGGAAAGGGTCCCAAAGAAGCCATCTTTATTTAGTTTTCCTTGTGAAGAAGTGCATCTTCGCAAAAATATGGGTTCAGGGGAATTATTTGGTAAAATTTCATCTAACCATCAGCTAGAGGGAAAAGATGGTCTAAAGGATGCTCAAGATGGTGATGTGATGAATGCTGTCCAGGATAATATGATAATTGAAAGGGAAAAGCATAAGGAGACCGATGAATATAAACGAGCAGCAGAGGAAGAATGGGCATCAAGACAACAAGAGTTACAACTTCAGGTGAGGCCTGTCCAGTGTACAGCTTTTTGACTGTTTGCATGTGGTGATTTAATTTCCATTGCATGGTGTACTGCAATAGATTGTACTGTTTGACTGTGTGCATACTCCTTTTTATTAAGCTCCTTGACACTGTAAGAAGAATACTCAAGTTTAATAGCAGATGTGTTAACCTATTTTAGTTGTGATATTTTCCATTGTTGTTGTATATGCTAATAAACAATCCTAGTTATGAATTTGTGGTGTAGCTTCAGTCATGAAGATAAAAAAAAAACTAGAAATGATGTTATACACGATAAGATTGAAGTGGTGCTAATTGAAGATAATAATCTACATGAGATTCGTTTTTAAGATGTTTTTGATAATATTAGATGATAATCAGTAGACACACATGGGAGAAGAGTTGGATGGAGTAGAAGAAGTTTATAATTAAAGGATGATTAAAGTATCACCTTGTCAGTTGGGACAAGGTTTTCCTTCTTGTGGAGGTTGATGTTTTAGGTATTATGAGACTCCTCGTCTTTAACAACGGCCTTCCAAAGAAATAGCTTTGGAGGTTTGCTTTACAGAGTTCTTTTGGAGGAGAGTAGTGGTTTGTAAATTTAGTAGCTCTTGGGTGTATTGATCTTCAAGGCTTAGTTTGGGGTATAGTTATCAATACTGTACTAGACAAGGTATCTGTTTGTTATTGCTACAGTATTGATACCAGACAATACCGAGTACCATTTTGGATATATTATTGTATTAAATTAAAAATATGCTTTGCAAAATAATACAAATAAAACCATATAAATAATTCTAAATCAATACAAAATAATTAATCTAAACTAATTTTGGGTATCAATGAGAATTATTGACCTTTTTCTATGTGAGAATTAAGTCTAAGCTAATACAGAATAATGTAAAGAAATATAGAAAGTAGATATAGAAAAAAAAAAAAAAAGCAAGATTAAATAAAATAGGGAATTGGGGATCTAAGACTTTTGAGTTGTGAGGTTATAAGGGGCTGAGAGTTGAAAATTAATTTTAAAAAAAGAATGTTTAAAGATATTATTGAAATTCTGGTATTGTCCAGTACCACCCAGTTTCTGGCTGGTATTGTGATCGGTACCTTTGCCCAATGGAGCTTTCTTTTCCGCCCCCACCCCCCCTTACTGGAATTGCTCCATTATGGTACATACCTTTTGGAATGGGATTAATAAATATGGTTTAGGGTTCCTTTTGAAAGTATTTAAAAGTTTGGCTTCTTTAGTGGTATTAGTTTTACCATTGGCATTGAAGACTGGGGAGAGGGTTAGGATTTTTGGTTGGGTAGCTGGTGCGGTCACAGACTGTAGTGTGACTTTTGTAGGCTGGCCAATGACTGTGAGGTGCTGCTGGCTTGTGAGTATCTCCATCTTGGTTTGACATTATGTTTAGTCTGCTATCTTTTGGAGGAACCTTCATTAATGGGAGGATAATCTAACAGCGACTTTCTTTGGCTTGTTTCAAGATAATTCTCCGACTTGGCAGGTGAGGTCAATTAGGCGTGTAGACATTCTCAAATCACTAACTGGTGCTATTTATATAAGGAGAGTCCTGAATTGATTAACAGGCGCTATTTATGTAAACAGAATGCCGATTGAACTTCCTTGTGCCATTTAGGTACGGAGAATACTGTATCTGTTGATCATCTTCGCTGCATTGCTCCTGCTCTAGGGAAATTTAGAATTTATTCTTTTTCATTTTTAGTATCCATTGGATCATACCCATTTCAGTGTTGGAGTTTTTGTTTCGGTGGGTAGGGAAACCCCTTCCTGAACCTATGAATGCTAGGGTCAGTTGATTTCTTTTTGGTGATGTACCATCTTTGGTGGGAGTTTAGTAGGAGAGCCTTTGAGGACTTTGAACAGTTGACTATTTCTCTTAAAGCACTCTATTCTTGTCTCCTTGTGTTTGTGGTGTAGTAGTCCTATTTATTTATTTTTTTCCTTTTCCTTTTTTCTCAGTGTCTTCATCAGCTTTTCTAGGTATCATCTCATTGGTTTGGTCAACGTTTAGGTTTTCTTGTTTATGGATTCCCCTCCCCCCTCCCACCAGTTCTTTTCTTGTGCAAGTGTTTTGGATTGCTTGAAGCCTTAAAAAGGTATATAAAATGACATAAAATGAAAAAGGACATGTGAGGTGTCTTGCACATTGCCACTACATGAGCCTGTTATTATCTCTTTAGATTCCATAAGCTAGTTAATCTCTGTTTAGGCACTATAGCTGCTTCCAAATATTAAATACACAGTGTTCATTATGTGGTGTTTGTCAAATTCTGGAAACATGGTAAAGTGGCTGTAGGATTTGATACAAACAATGTAAATGGAAGATGAAAAATATTATTGCAGCATGCGGATTACATGACCAGACCCTTCTCTTATAGGGCTGGGAAATCTGTACATTTAGGAATATGCTAAAAGTAAACAGATTATACAATCAAGAATATTTACAAGATAGAATAGGATCTTTCCAAAAAATGAGGATAAGATTGTGAATTGAGGATATGATCAGATCCTGCATGATATGGGAACTTTCTGGATTTAGGAAGATTTGTAGGATTGCATGGTACTAGATGAAGATTTGTAGGATTGCATAGTACTGAATTATTCAACACTCCCCCTCAAGATGGCTTGTGAATATCTTCCATGCTTATCTTGGCAATTGTAAAAATAGCAGCAACTAGGTTTTGAAACTATAGGCAAAGACACCTTGCCTCTTTGGATTATACTCTATTTATAAGCTCATAATTTACGGCTTAGGAATCTTAAACAAAATGAAAGAATACAAAAGTCATTCTAATTACAAATAATGTACAAAATTCATTCTAATTCATCCTAATTTATAGTCAATGTTTATAGCTGTAACAACTGTCTTGCCAGTCCTCTTTGATTGCTTTGTTGTCTTCCTTGATTGTCTCCATAGAATTTTCCATTTACAGTCAATGTTTACAGCTGTAACAGCTATCTTGCTAGCCCTCTTTGATCCCGAGATTTCAACACTCCCCATCAAGATGATGTATGGATATCCTCCATGCCTATCTTGGATATCATAGTCATGAAGTCCTTACTGTGTAAAGCCTTGGTGAAGGCATCTGTTAGCTGATGCCTTGACTGAAAAGACAATAATTTGAGCGAAAATGTCCCAAGAAGAGGTTAAATCATCCAGTGTTACAGGGGTTGTGGTGCCTACTAAGGGGCCTAAAACTGCAATTCCTTCCGATAATCCATCCTTACTTATTAGTCCAGTGAAACTAGATGGTAGTAACTATCTAGCCTGGTCTTGCTCTTGCAAATTATTCATCAAAGCCCGAGGATTGGAAAACTACATCACTGGCATGAAAACTCAAAAACCTGCCACTGGAGATGTACAAGGTTGATAATGGGAGATCGAGAACGCCCTTGTGATGTCTTGGCTGATCAATTAAATGCAGCCAAACATTGCCACGAGGTATCTACTGCTAGATACAGCAGGGAAGATTTGGAATGTTGCATCACAAACCTACTCTCAAGTTGGACTTGGTGCACAAATTTATGAGATCTGGAAAAAGGTACATGAAACTAAACAAGGTGAGTGGTCAATTTCTCAATATTATGTTCAATTAAACAGTCTATGGCAAGAGTTGGATTTTTATCAAGATTTCTATGCAGAATGTTCTAATGATGCTTCTAAGATCCAAAAAATGATTGATAGAGAGAGGGTATTTGATTTTTTAATTGGGTTAAATATAGAGTTTGACCAAATAAGGGTTCAGATATTTGGAAGGGAGCTTTTTCCTACCTTGAAGCAGGCTTATTCCTATGTACATCAAGAAGAGAGCAGGAGGAGTGTTATGCTCCAGCTTGCTACAACAAATAGATCAGGCATGATGGTGAAACCATCACTTGATAGAACCCTTACCAGCCATGGAAGTATCAATAAGAATCAGCTAAGGTGTGAATATTGTGGAAAACCTAGGCATTCAAAAGAGACTTGCTGGTCTTTACACGATAGACCTACACAAAGGGAAAGGATAAAACGCAAGAGGGACGTCATCAAGGTCAACTGTTAGAAACTGTCCAACCTAATGGGGGGCCACAACCAGAACTTGAAAAGGCTAGTCTCTTAAGGGAAGAACTGGTTTTCATACAGGAGATGATGAATAGAACTAAGATGGACTAGTCTCTTAAGGGAAGAACTGGTTTTCATACAGGAGATGATGAATAGAACTAAGATGGACTCAAATATACCTTCTACATCACACTATGCCCAAGCAGGTACAACTGGTAGTGCTCCAACTTAAGGCACTGTTATAGCATTCTATTCTTCAAATTCCATAGAACAACTAGCATGGATCATAGTTTTGGGGCTTCAGCCCACATGACTAGTTTATCTAATTGCTACTTGACCTACACCCCATGTTCTGGCAAGGAAAATGTTAGAATTGCATATGGTACTCTCTCTCCTACTTTTGGAAAAGGGACTACTAACTACAACAAAAACCTCAATCTGTCATATGTTCTTCATGTTCTTAATTTTGCAAATAACTTGTTATCTGTAAGTTCTATCACAAATTTCCTAAACTGTAAAATTATCTTTTTTTGTACCCATTGTGTTTTGCAAGAGGTGAGCACAAGGAAAACGATTGGCTCTGGTAGACTAGTTGATGGCTTGTATTTGCTAGACAATAAAACATTCTCTTAGGTTGAAGATCAAGCCCTAAAGGTTAACCAACTAACCTCAGTTGAGAAGGAGCTAATGCAATGGCATCAAAGATTAGGTCATCCTTATTTTTCAATGATAGGGAAGATTATTCTTAATATGAGTAAACAATGTAGTGATGCTAGCTGATGCCTTGATTAAACAAATGGAATGTACAGTTGTCCATTGACTAATTTCTCCTTTATAAAGTGTCTATCAATTTCAATGTGTTTAGTCCTATTATGTTTAATAGGATTGTTAGCAATGCTGATTGTAGCTTTGCTGTCACTATATAGTAAGAGTGGCTCCTTTTTAGGCAATCTTAGCTCTATCATAACCTTATTTACCCATAATAATTCACATACGCCTAGGGCCATTGCCCTATACTCAGATTCAGCACTTGACCTAGCCACAACTAATTGTTTCTTTCTCCTCCATGTGATTAGGTTACCTCCAACAAAGGTGCTGTAACCTGAGGTTGATCTTCTATCATCTAGGGATCCATCCCAATTTGTATCCGTGTATCCCTCTACATTCAGATGATTATGGTTAGAAAACAGTAAACCCTTTCCAGGAGTTGTTTTCAGAAACCTTAAAATCCTATAGATAGCCTCTATATGAATTGACTTAAGATTCTGCATGAATTAGCTTACAACTCCTACTACATATATAATATCTGGCCTTGCATGAGATAAGTATATCAGCTTCCCGACCAATTTTTGATACCTGCCCTTCTTAGCCTTCTCCCCTTCATCAATTCAAAGTCTGTGACTTACTTCAATGGGTGAATCTGCAGGCTTACATCCTAGCATATCTATTTCAGTCAATAAATCTAAAACATATTTTCTTTGGGAAATAAAGATGCCCTTATTTGATCTGGCTACTTCAATTCCCAAGAAGCACATTAGATGCCCAAGATCCTTGACCTCAAATTCTTCCCCCAAGTATTCCTTCATGGTCATTACCTGTCACCATTATGTCATCAATATAAACAATAAGAACAGTTAGCTTGTGTTCCTTTCTTTTAAAGAACATGGTGTGATCAGCATTACTTTGCTAGTAATCAAGTCTTATTATAGCTCTAATACCATGTAAAAACAGCAGCAACTAGGTTTTGAAACTGTAGGCAAAGACACCTTCCCACCTAGAGCTTGGTTTGGGAGATTTTTCGAAGTAACACAGGCCATAGGTTACAAATCGAACCGAGGGGACCACATTATTCATAAAATACTCATATTCAGGTTTTTGTCACACCTCTTATTGTTTATGTTGATGACATTATAGTGATAGGAAATGATGAAAAGTAGAGGCAGAACTTGTGCAAATGTTTGGCTAAGGAGTTTGAGATCAAATAATTAGGGAATTTGAAGTATTTCTTAGGTATTGAAGTAACACGGTCTAGATAGGGGATACTTATATCCCAACACAAGTATATCCTTGATCTTTTACGAGAACACTCTATTGGAGAATTGTCTAGCATTACTCCCCTTCTTCCCTCTTCTACACGAACTATGGAAATCACTTTATTTAGAAAGGGTAAATCCTCACTGAGGATTTGAACTCTTGTTGCATCAAATTCCATATAGAGTCCAGCTAGGAAGTCCTATGTCCTCTCCTTCTCCACAAATCCCTTTTGTAATGCAGCATCTTCACTGCACTTCATTTTCAGGCTTTGGTAATGATCCAATTCTTGCCATAAGGTTTGCAATATATTTGCATACTCTGTGATGCATCTTGCCCCTTGTTTGGTGGCTGCAACTTTGGTTCTTATCTCATAAATTTGTGCAACATCGTGAACCTTGGAGTACGTGAGCTTTATTGCCTCTCAAATGTCCTTCGATGTCATGAGGAACATCACAGTATCACTGATCTTAAGAACCATGGAGTTCCACAACTAAGACATCACTAGAGAGTCTTCATCCCATGCTGCAAACGTGGGATCTCCCTCCTTAAGACCAGTCCCCAAAAGGTGCCTTAACTTCCCTTTTCCCTTTAGAAAAGTGCGGATCAACTAAGACCACATCAAGTAGTTCTTACCATTCAATCGGTAAGTTGCTTGAAGATGCTGCAATTCTCCACCCGAGCCTACACTATTGGTTCCAGCAAACGGGATCTCCGTTGTTCTGTCGAAATCGACTGAATCTGGCATAGGATTAGTGTTAGGGGTAGTAGATATAATATCAAATGAAGAAGATTGATGAAGGCCTTAACAATCCCAAAGAATGGTGACTATTCTATGGCTCTGAGACCATGTCAAAGAAGACGTGGGAATAATGTTTCAATCTTATTCATCCGTTGAGGGAATGATTTCAATATATACATGCATTCCTATCAACTTAGGAAGTTCCTAAAAACAAAATAGGATAGTTTCCAAACTCAGTTTTGAAAACCAGTACAAATTAGGATACAAGAAGATATAGAAATTTACAACATCTAGCAAATACATTCTCTAACTTAGAAAGAAAAATATAATCAAGAAATCAATCACAATCAAAATGATCTGATCTTGTCCGAGAATAAGGACAAGATCAGTCTCCCAATCGTTGACACCACCCTCACTTGAAAGCCCTATCTCGTCAGCTAATCTCTAAGCTGATCCCAAAATTCTATGGACCTTATCCAATTCTTGCAAGGATAGGGAAAGTGGCTTACAAACTGCAACTACAGAAGGGAACTCAAATTCACCCAGTATTACCTGTTTCCCTACTGAAGAAATCTATTGGGACAAATGTGGCAAGTCATGCACTTCCCCCTAGCCTTAGTGAAGAAGTTGCAATAGTAGTACCAACGACTATACTGAATAAACAAATCATCTACAAGCACGGAACCCCTATAACCAAAGTGCTTGTCAAATGGTCTGTCACGAGAAGAACCTTCTGAGTCTAAAATTTAGATTTTCTGCTTTGTTATTGTTGTTGCTAGTTGTTGTTTTGTTGTTGTAATTCCTTATGTAGAATAGCCTTTATTTTATGTTGTAAGTTCTAGAAGGAGGCGGTTCTGCCCTGTGCAGAAAGGGGCAGAGAATCTCAAGTTTGTTATGAGTGTAGGCCCACCTGGCAGGGGAATCTTTCCTCACAGGCGCTGGGGATATATTTGCCTACCCTCAACGAGAGAAAGGCATGAATGGAAAATCAGAATTCTTATTGTTCTCCCCTCCAAATTATCAGTTCTCTCTTTCTCTATATTCTCCCTTCCACTCATCTTTCTGGATTGCTCCCACTCGTCTCTTCTCCCTGTTACCGCTTCTTGTTTGCATGTTAAGCTCTCCTAATTCATATTGGAATTGGGAGAAAGCATATTGTCAGGCCAAACTGTGACAATCTTGATATCAGAGCATCGGTTCTTAGCCGAGGCTATCAACTTGGTGTAATGGCAGAAGGAACTCGCATGAAGAATTTTGAGACACAGTTGCAGCAAGTTAGCTCAACTGTGTTGGAATTCCAAGGAATGATCGACCACCTGGAGATTCGAGGGGAAAGGAACCATGAGGCGATCTTAGCAATGGATCGCAAGCTGGAAGGATCGTTGGAAGGAATGGAGCAGACTGGAAGGGTCTATGACAAGGCTATGGGAGGACATGGGGGCGCAGATGCAACAGTTTATGCTCATGTTTACATGCTAGAATACGGTAAGGATAGCTCTTGACTTTCCCCCACGCGAGAGGGACGACCCCATTTTACCGAGAAATAGAATGCATAGAAGGGAAGGTACGTCCGAGATTGAGGTAGAGCCTGAGGATGGGTTAGAGGGAGTGGTGGTCAGAGAGAGGATTGAGCAGCCTCACGGCCATCCTTCAAGATTCCCCATGGCCCGGATGGAGATACCGATGTTCGAAGGAGCTAATCCTATTCCACATTCCACAACCCCTGTAGGAGTAAAACTGCTTCAGGGAAGGGAATGGATCTTTACCGAGGATTTGAACCCTCAATCATATTCCACATTAAATCCGACTCTCCTTCTCCATTAACTTCTGGATCTTTGCAGCATCACTGGGGCACTCAGCCTGGAAATCTTGGTATTAATCAAGCTCTTGCCACAGGCTGGCCAACTCCGCATAGCATTGAGCAACAGTTAATTCTCTTCTTTGATCTCGTGAATCTTCTTCCTGATTTCATAGATCTCGTTCCCAACTGTGAGTATGTTTGGGCTACTGCACTCCATATTTTCCAGGCTGTGTTGAGTGGCTGTATAGAGTTTAGCAGCCAAGACATGACCAGGGAATTCTCCAGTTCCCATTGCCTGAATTCAAATGAACCGGGTTTTGGTTTTGTACCTTTTTGACTCTGGTGATATATTCCTCCAGCCCCCTGGCTTTGATGAACAACTTGCAAGAGCTGGACCAAGCAAGATAGTTGCTTCCATCAAGCCTAATGGGAATGATTAACAGGGAAGGATTATCAGCGGGTGTGGCAGTCCAGGTTTCAGCTCTGGCTGAGCTTTCTGTCACTTTGGATGACCTGGTTTCCTCTGGCTGCAACATCTTGCTGCTGTTTGTCCGTCCTTTTCAACCTAGCTCTGATACCATGTAGGATTTGATACGAACAATGTAAATGGAAGATGAAAAATATTATTGCTGCCTGCGGATTACATGACCAGACCCTTCTCTTATAGGGCTGGGAAATCTGTACATTTAGGAATATGCCAAAGTAAACAGATTATACAATCAAGAATATTTACAAGATACAATAGAATCTTTCCAAAAAATGAGGATATGATTGTGAATTGAGGATATGATCAGATCCTGCAAGATATGGGAACTTTCTGGATTTAGGAAGATTTGTAGGATTGCATAGTACTAGATGAAGATTTGTAGGGTTGCATAGAGTACAATTATTCAACAGTGGCACTATAGCAGCTGCATGTTCAAAATAGACAGATGTAAACCCCTTCCAAAGCTCAAAATTTCATTCAAGACATTTATTTGGCTTCATCAGCTGGGGGGACACACATCTGTTGGAATCACAATGTCCAATCCTTGTGTAAGGTGTAACCCACATCACTTCTTCTAGCAATTTGGTATTTTCATTTAAATTTAGTCCATGAATCTTGACCCCTCTTTCTTCAGAAAAAGGTACATCCATGTTAATTAAATATGTAGAAGTATATTCCTGTGTCAATTGCTAATGTTTTGGCTTTTTCTTTGCTTTCCTGTAACCTTGATTTTATATTTTACCTTCATATCATACAAATAATACTGCATGATGCTGCCCACTGCTTTTTGTCTTTGCACCTCTTAGATATATTTTTAACCCAGTTTAATATATAAAATTCTGGTACCTCTGCTCTTGGGTGTATGAACTACTATTTCAATTGACAGTGAGTATTTGCCCTTTTCCCAGGCTGAAGAAGCACAAAAGTTGCGGAGACTGCGGAAGAGGGAGAAAGCAGAAAGCATGCGTTTATTAGACATGGAGAGAAGACTAAAACAACGGGTAGACGAAATGAGAGAAACACAAAAGAAGGTATGTTCAATCATCTAATTTCAATTTTCTGAACTCTTACCAGAAACTCATTCTTTTAACCTCTTCTTTGTGTTGGCTTTAATCTCTCTCTCTCTCTCTCTCTCTCTCTCTATATATATATATATAAGAAAGAAATGAAAGGAAAGAAAAGAAAACGTTTCAAGTTAGCAGGCAATGAGTGCGTGATATCCATGATACTGATTTTCTTTTACATTAATTAGGATGAAGAGAACATGAACTTGAAAGATCAACTTCGTGCTGAGGTTAGGAAGGAGCTTTCGCAATTGGAAATGGAGTGTCCGGATATGGCTTCATTGTTGTCTAGCCTAGGAATCCTTGTGAGTTGTAGAGTTCAGCCTCTTCCACATGAGGTGAGTTGAATGTTCATTTCCATGTATTGTTTCTTATTAATGTAGTGGAAATGAATCAATAATTTGAGATTAGTTATGATACAACAACAAAACTTGATCCCTCTAGGTGAGGTCAGATGTGTGGATTCTACCTCACAGACCAATCTCTATTCATGACTATATCTTCTTTAATGTCATTATATTCCATGTTATGCCTAAGAGTTCTTTTACCAATTTTTCTTTGTTTTTTTTTTTCTGTTGCTTTAGCTACTAACTTCTCCTGTTCCATTTAACTTTCCTTACACTTGTGTCTATTAGTATTTCTCCCAGATGTCCAAACTATTTTTTAGATGTGTCTATTCATCTGGCATATATTGTCTTTATTGTGTCATTCCTACTTCATTATGAATTATCTCATTTCTAATTATCTTTTTTCTTTTTTTTTTTGCTTGGCTTCACATCTATGGTTGCATTGAAAGTAGTTACTGTGATTAAAATATTTCCTTGATACAGTCTATCTTGTTTCTTTCCATACTTGGATTGCCTTCTTGTTCTTTATCAGGTAAAAATTTCGAAAAAGTTGGTTAGTATTTTCAAGAAATGCATTTTTGTAGGAACAATTTTAAAGAGGTGTATTACCTTTTGGGTTGAGTAATTTATACGTGTTTATTATTGCTGTTCTACCAAAGTTCAGAACACATCGCATACCATGTTTCCTGTTCCGCATGTTGATTTGACCATATACAAGGAGTATGGAGTACTCTGAAAAACCTCTATCGACTTCCTGATTTGCTGGATTCATCCACCTCTATTGAATTCTCTGTCATGTTCACATCTATTGGATGCACTTAAACATCTCCTAAATTTGCTAACCACATTTAGAGAAATACCTATAATCTATCCAACCACTCATATGTTTGCAGGGAGAGATTGGTGATCGTCTCAGGGATGGCAAGTGAAGAGGATTGTGGGAACTGGTGTGGTGTTTGGGTTGAACAATTAACTATTATAGGATAAAAATGCTTGTGGGGGTGGGCTAGCGGTGGTTGGGTGGGTGACTGGGTGAAGGGGCTGCCAGTTGGGGCCAGCAAACAGTAATGGTATTATAGTTCCGTTAGCTTTTGATGATGCCATTTACTGAATATTTGAGGAAGGGCTTTAGTTGAGAACAAGCTTTCTAGAATTAGGTAGGTAGCTGCAATTTGCCTGATGGTGAGGATAAGACCCTACACATGCAAATATTGAAGGAGGTTTGGCCATTTACACTAGGTTGTTTTGTGAGTTTCACTGGCATAAGCTGGACCTTGGTATTACCTAGCTCTTGAATTGAAGCTCATGTGTCCCATACTGGATATTCATGTTTTATGTGACCTGAAGTTTTATTTGATTTAGATGATGTGTTTATATGTTTCCTTGAAAAATGCTATGAACCTTTCATTCTGGCATTAGTGAAAGGTGGAAATTATCGAGTCCAATACAATGCATTGGTTTAAAGGGAGTTGGAATAAACCTGTTTACGAAGCATATTATTGTTATTTTCTTTACCATACCCCTATCGCCTGTCATTTCTGCTTGTGGTCATATTTGTGGGGGGTCACCTTACAAAAAAAGCGTGATCCATCCTATTTATGTTTTCATTTCTAATATTATTTGGAGTTAATGTGATCTCACTGCCCGTTATAACTTACAGGTCAAAACTGCATATAAACGAGCATTGCTAAGCTTTCACCCAGACAGAGCTTCTGGGTCAGACCTTCGGCAGCTGGTCGAAGCTGAGGAAAAATTCAAGCTTATTTCACGCATGAAGGAGAAGTTTTCGTATACTTATTGATGATGAGGCTCAAACGTAGGAACGTTTTAGTTTCAGCGAAAGAAGTCAGTTTTGTGCCTGCTTGGAGGCCTCCCATTCTTTAGATTCTATCAAAAGAGTAGTAGTTAAAATGCTCTGTACATGTGTAGTAAGTAATTTCCTAAATAGTAGTAGTAGTTGTAGTTTGAAGCAAAGCGATTTTATCATGTCCAAAGCAAATGTCGCCTGAGCCTGACTGACTTGTGAGAAAGAAACACGTTAAAGGCCATATCTTTGCTACTTGTGTTCTTCTGGCCACCACTGCGTCTGCATGAAAATCAGTCTTTTATGGTTCAAAATGAACATATATACGTATATATTTAATATTTTGTATCATGCATTAACGAAGCGACACAAGTATCATAAAATGTATTAAATTCTAGGACCTCTTGGGAATGGTTATTTACCATATGAATCTGAATCTGAATTAGAAATTTATTATTTTGAAATGTTACTATTGAAGCATTGGAATTGGAATCTGAATTCACCTTAAGATGTTAAGAATTTGAAACACTGATAAGTGTTTTAAATAGCATTATTCAAAGGCAATCCAACACTATATTTGTTATTTACAATGAAAGGTTATAGTGTTAATTTCCTCATTGTCGATTACACAAAGAAATGAAGCGAGTACTTCTATGATTGGTTCACTAGCCATGAGCTGTCATGCACAGAAATATTGTAATAGTATTTTTGAAACGTTTTTTATCTCAAAATTTTATTAAAAAAAATATTTTGAGACTATTTTATAATTTTTAAAAAAGATTTGAGTCATTTTTTAATATTAAAAAAATATTAAAAATGTATTGTTGACTGTCTTAACAATCTTAAAGTAATTTTGTCTCCAACATCTAAACAAATTATGTTAAGAGACAAAAGTAATTTATGTTTATATTTAATTAAATGAAAGATAGAATTTATGTTTATGTTTGATTGAGTAATTATTTTTTATATTAAAAATTATATTTATAAAAAAATATTTATATTTTTTAATTATGTATTTTTATTTTTTATTTTTTATTTTTTTAAAAATATCATTTTTTCATTTCATATTGTATTTTTTTTTTCACGTAACTTAAGCCATCAAGATATTTTAAAATGAGTATATATTTAAATAATTTTTAGAACCAATTTAGCAGGTGAATTATCCCAAATATATTTTGTGCTGCAATGGAGAAGAAAAGAGAACTTTGTGAATGCTTTTAATAAATATATATATAATAATAACAGTAATTATAAAGTCTATGACACTTCATGTTAGCTAGCACCAAGAGATACTAACTTTAAATACAAGTGAAAAGAAAAGAAATACACAATCTCATAGTTAATACTATTGATAGTAATAAAAAAAACATAGCACAAGTAATAAAGTTTTTAAATTTTTTGGAAATAAAGGGAAATCAATTTTTAGTGAATGTAGAAATATCTCATTTAATGAAAAATAATCGTGTGTTCGTTTAAGAGTGTATAAATTTATAATCATATTTAATTTACTCGAAGACCTTTAAAACTAAAGGCGCAAAATCTCGACATTTAAATTATATTAAAAAAAAAAAAAGGCTCTCATCAAAATATGACAGGAAGTGAACCATCAAACTCGTCAATCAATGTCGCAGAATCCAAGAGGCACGGAGCTTAAATTTGGTTGGGAGATGAATGAAGCATCATCTCTCTCTGTCCTTTACGCTTACCCATAAATAAATCAAAATAAAGAAGGGATCAGAACCATTATTATTATTATTATTATTAACAACAACGTCTCCGCTTCACACCACTATTTGGCCTTTAAATAGATTTGCTTCCTTCCCACAAATCACGAACAGCAAGTGAAGTAGAAGAAGAATTTGACAGCTAAGAACTAGCAGCTAGCGAGCATATATATATATATACAATGGCCCGCTCCTATGGACGCATCCCCCAAAACAGGAAGAAACCGGAACCTGAAGATGTGCCTACTGAAGAAGAAGTTGAGATGCAACAGGAAGCAATTGTGGGGGCGAAGCAGAAGAATACAAAGGCGGATTTGGTTTTGTGCATGGCTGCTGCAGTGCCTGTGATTTGTGCTGTGGCCGGCCTTGGCCCGACAACAAAGGCCGTGAGTTGGGGCGTGGCGGCCGCTGTGGCTTGGGCTGCTCTAAGCTGAGTGAGGGGGGTCCCTGAATCCTGAACAACACAGCCAGCCAGCTACCGACGGCACAGCGTATTTTGGTTTTGGATTGGCTGTGTTGAGTTTTGGATCAATGAACGGTGTTTCTCTATAAATGAAGATAAATGATTGTTTTGGCATTTGTTTGGGCACCAATGAAATTTAACTGATGCGCCTTTTTCTTTACCAATAAATTCCATTAATCAATTATGTGTGTGTGTGTGTGTGTTGATATAATCTCGACAACACAAACCCTTTTATGCCTGATTCAAGCCCTGCTTTTGCATTTGCAGCAAGAGGTCAGAAAATCTGGGCTTATAAATTGCCCTATAACTACCGTATGCGAAGCAACTAATAGTGGTGTTTTCTATCTATAAATGAAGATAGGTAGATGTCTTGGCTTTTGTTACGTTTTGATCCTATTTATGTTTTCTGTTTTTGAGTCTCATACGAGGTTCTGCCAAAGCCATAAGAATAAAAGTTACTTATAATGTACCATAGAATTTTTATACTGCAAATTTTACATAAACGAACGTCAAGAGTTCTGTGAGCATTGGACTCTCTTGTACCAATTTTTACAATACAAATTCTTAATATGGAAATGGCAATGACAATTTATAGAATTTTTTTTTTTTTACTGACACCTGACACACAATGTGAAAGAAGAAAATTATTATGTTATTTGCGTCGGACAACATAAGATTTGCCCGACTCAAGCAAAATCAGAAGGGGGGACGTGGGCTCCCCTGCATGTCCACATCAGGTAATAGATCACCAAAGAATTTCTTGTATAAGCAATGTACATGTTTCAAAATCTTATTTATATAACTTGTTTAAAATGTAAATTGAAAAATAATGGCATAAGAAAAACTATAATAAGAATTATTATTTTGATATTTTTCTTAAAATTTATAGGGTAAGTTATAATCATCAGCTTACTCATCAATTTGAAGGTCATTTTGACACTACAACTCAAATTTTGCGTATTTCAAAGAATATAAAAGCTTAGAGTTAAAACATATTTTATTCTTTTCAAATGCTATAGTCGTACAGTATTTCAAAACCAAAACCAAATTAAATTAGAATTGTGAATTGTAGAAGAGGTCGTCTAGGATGCTTTTATATATCAAATAATTACAAAAGCAATGTCATGACTTTAATATAAATCTACATATATATAAATTAAAAAGGAGAGAGAGAGAGGAGAAAAGGCTAAGGCGCTTGTACTCTGTGTATAGAGAGAGAGAGAGAGAGAGAGAGAGATAGTGTAAGACCCAACATTTGGGCCTCATTTTGACAAGGCCCAGGCCCAAGGGGAGCTAGGCCCAACTGACCATTAAATCACTAAGGCTCCCAGCTTCCCCCCCCCTCCCCCTCTCATTCTGCCCGTTACACTCTCACTCTTATTCTCTCACTCTTTCTCATTTTCTCGTTTAAGAACTCTTTGTAAATCACGAATTTTGCGAAATCCAATCGTTGGATCTTGAATCTGACCACATTTTCACTGTGAACGCAACCTTAATCACAAGAAGGTAAGTTTTTTAGTTTTATTAGCTTTATTTTTAGTATAGATTTTTGGTATGTGTATGTATATACGCATGGTTGGTTTGACTGAAAGTTTGAGCTTAGATCTAGAAAGATTCAGCCGTTGGATCTAGCTGATTTTTGGATATATTGGTCTATGGGAGTAAGGGAGTTGAGTGGTGGTCTCAGATCGCCGAAAAATATTGGTCATGGTGGTCGGTAGTGATAAACAGTTTTCTTTTCAAATCTGGCAAAAAATTAAAAACCAAATCTACGAAAATCTAGCCATTAGATCTGACCCATTTTTGTATATATTAACCTTCGTTGCTTGGCGGCTCTAATGGTAGGTTTTTATCGTGGAAATATTCAATCGACGATGGCGACCGTTGTGGCATGTTTAGGCTGTTTTGCGTTAGCCATGGGTTAGCGAGGCCCAGTTGGTTCACAGGCTGGTCAAGTATGCTCAATGCTGAGTCTAGCCAGTTTTGGCAACCTCGGGTCGGTCCAAATCTTAAGTGACTTTGATCTTATGTTTATTTAATTCTCATGTGATTTAATAATTTTGTTAGGTGATTTTGACGCGTTCCAGCCAAAAGGTGTTTGAGGGAATTCCAAATCTTCATAATATTGTGAGTGGATAAATTGCATTATGGTGGTAATTGTTGCATTCATATTTCTTGTCATCCCATTATTCTATATATAATATTCATGATTTCATTCTTGACTTCATATGGGAAATTGGAATCCATATTATCTTATCTATGCCTATTGATACTTGTGATTGATTGCATTTATATTTATATGCACCACGTATACTTTTGGGCGTGTGGTTGGCCGCCATTATGTTTATGTTCAGGCGTGAGGTTGGCTGCCATTATGTTTATGTTCGGGCATGCGATTGGCCACCAAGATGGAAATGGTTCATGTTCGGGCGTGCGACTGGCCGCTAGCATGTTCATGATCGGGCGTGCGATTTGGCCGCTATCATGTTCATGTTCGGGCATGTGATTGGCCACTATCGTGTTCATGTTCAGGCATGCGCTTAGCTGCCAACATGGAAATGAGAATTATGGTTTTAGCTTGGTGTCCTAAATGTACATGTTTATTTGTCACCTCATATATTGTTATGATTACCATTGGTCATGACATGACATAATGATTATTTGTTGATGCATTGATCCTAAATTTCCCCCATTATAATGTTTGTTCCCCCTAACTAAGCTAGTGTCAGGCTTATCCCTCAATATTTCAAATGTTATAGGTTGGCGTCAATTGTGATGATAGGAGTCATAGTAAACGATTCCATTACAAGTACCTTAAGCACGCTCTGGTTACAATATGTATACCTTATCTCATGGGAATTGGGCATGGGCAAGTTTGAGTTTCTTTCTTATGTAAATTAGAAAACGTTGAATATTGTAAGCGTATGATGAATTTGGCTCGATGGGCGTTTTCTTTTTGGTATAAATATGATGCCAATATTTTTGTGATGTAATTGAAATGTTCAAATGTCAAAATAATATATGTATTGCAGGCTTGCTATTCCTTATTGGAGTTTTCGACTTCTTAAGGGTAGTACCAATCACGGCCCCCAAATTTGGATCGTGACAAAGTTGGTATCAGAGCTTAAGCTTTAGAACCTTGGGAAATAAAAAAATGGAAATGATATGACACGTGGGTACATGACTAAGGGGTTAAACACTTTCACATGCATTGTATTGCATACACTGTAGCTCGAAGCAAGTTTTTGGCAAAATAGGTATGGATATGAGTCGCGACATATTCACAACCTTGCTCTACCAAGGCCTCTAAGTCCCTTTTTTCATATCATGATTGTGCATGTGGAATTCTATGTGATGTGGCATATTTTTTTGTTTCGTGTAATGAGTCAGTCTAAATGTTGTATACAAGAAAATTATGCCTCCTAGGACTCAAGGTGGTGTGAACTAGATACGTGGGCATGGCAGTTGCCATGGTCATGGGAGAGGACGGGCCACTTCTGCCTTGCCTGGATTTACTTGGGGTGCCTATGGCAGACGACCATGTAGGTACATTGAGGAGCAACACTCAAGGGATGGGGGCATACCAAATGTGTGGGATCAGGGGGTGGACTAATACAACCTACCCCATTTTGACGGGATTAGTAGTAATAGTAAGGTGGAGCCAGAATAGTTTCGACACAGATGCAAAAAGATTGTTGATGCTCTAGGCTATAGCCAAAAAAGAACGGTAGAGTATGCCTTTCGATGGAAGGCCCAGCGTACACCTGGTACGAAAATCTGAAGGCAGCCAGACCACTAGGTACACCACCACTAGAGTAGGAAGAATTTACCAGTAGGTTTAGGGAGCAGTTCATTCCTAAGGCTGTGAGAAGGGCCAAGGCTCGTGAGTTTGAGGAGTTAATGCAGACAACTAACATGAAAATGGAGCAATATAGTGACAGGTTCACTTACTTGGCAGAGTTAGCTCCGAAGCTGGTGGCCACTAAGGAAGAAAGGATGGAACACTTTGTGAATGGGTTAATGGAACCTCTTTGCAAGGCGGTGGTTCTTTCTCACCTCCCCACATATGTCAGTGCAATGAGTAGGGCCATGATGATAGAAAAAAAGATAATGGAAGGGTGAGCCCAAAGAGAACAACGTAAGAAGGCTATGACAGATGCCATGGGTTAGAGAGGTAGCAATCAACAACCACAGAGGAGGAGACCCCAATAGCAATAGCAAAGAGGCACACGCCTTAGTGGATAAGGGCAGCGACCACTCCTTGACGAAGGAGACAGACAGCCAAGAGGGTTCAGAGGGGGTGGCTAGGGTGGCAGGGGGATACCATCCTGCCCTACGTGCATGAGATCTCACCCTGGGTCATGTTGATGGCTTGCCAAAACTTGTTACGGGTGCAGTCAGGTGGGCCACCTTAAGAGAGAATACCCTTATGCTGAACAAGAGGTAGTGGGGGATATGCGAGAGTCTTTGGTATGACACCACAAGATGTTGAGGCTAGCAATGTTGTTATTACAAGTATGATTTCCATCTCTCACACTGACGCCTTGGTCTTGTTTAACCTAGGGTCCACACACTCATATGTATCACGAGAATTTTCCCCATGTCTAAGTATAGGACCTTCCCCTCTAGAGCGACCTATGATGGTGGCCACCTTTGCGAGGAAACCTTTGGTACTGGACATAGTGTATCTAGGTTGTGTTGTCACTGTAGCTGAGTGAGACACAATAGCAGATTTAATATTGTTAGGACAGATGGAGTTTGATAGTATATTGGGGATGGATTGGTTAGCCTCTTGCCATGTCAATTTAGATTGTAAGCAAAAGAAGGTGTGATTTGACCCTTGTAATGGAGATCAATTTTACCTTTAGTGGGACCAACCCTCAATGACTAAGAACCTTATATCCATTTTAGAGGTGAGACAACTGATGAATGAAGGGTGTCAGGCATTCCTAGCCATGGTTCAAGAGACCCATGAGTCGAATGGTGAGTTAAGGTAGGTGCCTGTGGTAAGGGAGTATCCGGATGTATTTCCCGAAGATCTACTAGGACTACCTCTAGAACGTGAGATAGAGTTCAGTATAGACTTAGCCCCGGAGACTCGACCAATTTCAATACCCCCGTACTATATGGCTCTAGCCGAGCTAAAGGAACTTAAGGCATAAATCCAAGACCTTTTAGACAAAGGCTTCATACGGGCAAGTACTTCACCATGGGGAGCACCTATACTCTTCATGAAGAAGAATGATGGATCCATGAGGCTTTGTATCGACTACAGACAATTGAACAAGGCCACTATACGAAACAAATATCCATTACCTTGTATAGATGACCTGTTTGACCAGTTTCAAGGGGCCCAATGTTTTTCAAAGATTGACCTTAGATCGAGTTATCATCGCTTCGTATTAGGGGAGACGATATCCCTAAGACTACCTTTAGGATCCGTTATGGACATTACGAGTTCTTAGTGATGTCTTTTGGACTTACGAATGCCCCGACGACATTTATGGATCTCATGAACAGAGTGTTTAAACTATACCTTGATCGCTTCGTCATTGTGTTTATCAATGACATATCGATCTTCTCGAGAAGCCATGAGGAGCACGAGCAGCATCTCAGGGTAGTGCTTCAGACTTTGCGAGAACATAAGCTATATGCTAAGTTCTCGAAGTGTGAGTTCTGGATGGATAGCATGGCATTTTTGGGCCATGTGGTGTCCAAGGAGGGCATCATGGTAGACCCCAAAAAGATTGAGGCTATAGAGAAATGGTCTAGGCCTATGTTAGCCAGTGAGATACGTAGCTTCCTAGGTCTAGCAGTTTACTACCATAAGGATTTCTCAAAGATAGCCTCTCCATTGACTCTTTTGACTCAGAAGAATGTCAAGTTCGAGTGGTTTGATGCTTGTGAGAAGAGCTTCTTAAGACTTAAGGAGAGTTTAACTATAGCTCCAGTGTTAGCTCTACCTTCAGGGGAAAGTGGCTATGTTGTCTTTTGTGACGCCTCGAGGATTAGACTTGGTTGTGTTTTGATCCAACATGGCCGGGTCATTGCTTATGCTTCTAGGTAGCTAAAGAGGCATGAACAAAACTACCCTACCCATGACTTAGAGATGGCAGTAGTGGCATTCGCCCTTAAGTTGTGGCGACACTACCTATACGGTGAGACTTGCGAAATCTATACCGACCTTAAGAACTTAAAATATATATTTAAACAGAAGGATGTAAACTTAAGATAGAGGAGATGGATGGAGCTCCTCAAGGATTATGATTGCACCATACTGTACCACCCAGGCAAAGCTAATGTAGTAGCAGACACCCTAAGTAGAAAATCGATGGATAGTATAGCCCACATCGTCGAGGTTAGGAGACCCTTAGTACATGGGATGCATAGTCTGGAGGCGACTGGCATGTGTTTCAGGTTGGGCGACACGGACATGGTTTTGGCTCATGTCCAACTTCGTTCCACCTTGGTCGAGGAGATTAAGGTAGCTCAGTGTAGGGATCCATCGTTAGCCAAGTTGATGGAGGTAGCCTATAAAGGTAAGGTTAGTGAAGGTAAGACTAAAGAGTTCATGCTGGACTCTGAAAGGGTTTTAAGGTGCAGGACGCGCCTTTGAGTTCCTGACATGGATGGCTTAAGGCAGCGGGTACTAAGGGAGGCACATCATTCGATATATACCATACATCCTAGTACAAACAAGATGTATCGGGACATAAACACATTATATTGGTGGAATAAATTGAAAGAGGATGTGGCAAAGTTCGTAAGTTGATGTGCGGTGTGTCAACAAGTGAAAGCTGAACATTAAAAGCCAAGTGGGGAGCTTCAAAGGATACTGATCCCTGAGTGGAAATAAGAGAAACCTACCATGGATTTTGTTGTAGGATTACCGACTTCTAGGAAGGGTAGCAACTCCATATGGGTAGTTATGGATAGATTGACCAAGAGTGCCATTTTCATTCCTGTAAGGCCGAATAGACAAATATAGCCTGAACTTTAGGTCAATTTTCAATTCTATCCTAATTTAACCTTTGCTTCAATTTGGTAATCTAATTTTCAATTTTGTTTCAATTTTATCCTCGATTGAGCAAGCATGTGCCCTTGCTTACGTGGTGGCTGATGTGGCGACTGATGTGTCCAATAACAGACACATCAGCAAAAATGACGTCATTCTGGGTAATGATGACAATGAATAGATCTGAAATTAGGTTGACAAATCTAAAGTAGGTTTGGAGCGAGCCAATGGGTTAAACTAGACTTGGGTGACCTAAAACTAAGAAGGTTGGTTGTTTTAATGGCTGACTGTTGATGGAGGTTGGGACACTCGCCGACGACAGCAACGACGGATGGCAAGGCAACTGAGTGCGTCGACGATAAAAGGAGAAGAAGCCCAACGAAGGCAGATTGACGGCGAGGCAGATGAAGGCAGCGATTGTCGATGAAGGTGGTCACTATAACAGTCTCGATCGAAGAAGACGACCAGAGCAAGTCGAATGGTGGGCGCCACCGCCATCACCCTCGCGAGTCGCTATCGGCCAACCTCAGGCCGTTTTCTTCCATCATTCGCGTTTTCTTCTTCCTATTCATGGCTAACCCATAGCTATTGATTGTAATCACTTCATCACTGTCGATCGAGTGGGCTTTCTCGATCTGCCTTCGCCAACGACTACCATGGTCGTTCGTCTTCGTCGAACATCACCCACCGTCGGCTTGCTCTGATCGAACACCCACTGTCAACTTGCTCCGATCATCTTCTCCGATTGACGCTATTAAAAACAAGTTGAAATTTGGGTTAACCCAACTTGGGTTTGTGGTTTTAGGTTTGTGTATTTGGTTATTAATTTTGGGTTTATGATTTTGGTTATTGATTTGTATATTTAATTATTGATTATGCGTATGTATATTTGATTATTTTGTGTATTTGATTATTAATTTGTGTATTTAGTTATTAATTTTTTGTATTTAATTATTGATTATTGAGTTTATGCATTTGATTATTAATTTTAGCAAAACGACGTTGTTTTGCCTTGTGCATCATAGCAAGAGTAAAGCAAAATGATGCCATTTTGCTATTGTGTCTATTGTTGAACACACATGCCACATCAGTCACCATGTAAGTAGGGGCACATGCTTGCTCAATCGAGGATAAAATTAAAAGTTCAATAACCAAATTGAAGTAAAGGTCAAATCAGGATAAAATTGAAAATTGACCTAAAGTTTAGACTATATTTGTCTATTGGGCCTTCCTATAAACGCTAAGTATTCGGTACCTCAATATGTCTAGAAATATTTGGACTACATGGTTAGATTTCATGGTGTTCCGTTGTTTATTATCTTCGATCGAGGGCCTCAATTTATTGCTTGATTTTGGAGAGAGTTCCAAAAGGCGTTAGGAACTAAATTGCACTTTAGCACAACTTTCCACCCTCAGACTAATGGGCAGTTTGAATGGACCATTCAAACCTTGGAGGGCATGCTTAGAGTGTGTGTCATGGATTTCGGTGGTGACTGGGAGAAGAACCTACCGTTAGTCGAGTTTGCATATAACAACAGTTATCACTCTAGTATCCAGATAGCCCCGTATGAGGCACTTTGTTGCAGGCGTTGTAGGACTCCAGTAGGATGGTTCGAGGTAGGCAAGGTTCAACTGATTGGGCCAGCCAAAATCCATGAGATAATGGAACATGTTTGGTTGATCGGGGAAATGTTGTTAGCAGCCCAGAGTAGACAAAAGTCCTATGCAGATCACTGTAAGCGTCCCTTGGAATTTACAGTTGGAGATAAAGTTTATCTCAAGGTGTCACCTATGAAATGAATGATGAGGTTCGGCAAGAAAGGTAAGCTTAGCCCTAGATACATTGGCCCATTTGAGATTTTGGATCGAGTGGGTGTTGTAGCATATCGATTGAATCTTCCTCTTGACTTTGCAAGCATACACCCCGTGTTCCATGTGTCGATGCTAAGGAAGCATGAACCCGATCCATTCCAAGTCCTTTCACCACCAACCATTGAGATAGTGCAAATTGATAATGATCTTAGCTATGAGGAACTGCCAGAGCGCATCATTGATATGCAAGTAAGAAGGCTTCAAAACAAAGATATTGTCTCCGTAAAGGTGGTTGGCAGAACCACACGAAGGATAAGGCCATATGGGAATTAGAAGGTGCCATGAAAGAGAAGTATCCCTATTTGTTTGACACCTAAGTCATGGCCAAAATTTGAGGACAAATTTTTCAATAAGGGGGTGAGATTGCAAGGCCCAACATTCGGGCCTCATTTTGACAAGCCCAATGGGAGTTAGGCCCAAATGACTATTAAGTCACTAAGGCTCCCAGCTTCTCCCCCCCCCTTCTTCTCATTCTGCCCGTTACACTCTCACTCTCTCTCTTTCTCATTTTCTCTTCCAAGAACTCTTTGTAAATCACCAATTTTGCGAAATCCAACCGTTGGATCTTGAATCTGACCACATTTTCACCATGAAAGCAACCTTGACCACAAGAACGTAAGTCTTTTAGTTTTATTAGCTTTATATTTTTAGCATAGATACGTGGTATGTGTATGTATATACATGTGGTTGGTTTAGCCGAAAGTTTGAGCTTAGATCTAGAAAGATCCAACTATCAGATTTGGCTGATTTTTGGGTATGTTGGTTTATGGGGGGTAAGGGAGTTGAGTGGTGGTCTCGAATCTTCAAAAAATCCTGGTCGTGGTGGCTAGCAGCGATAAACAGTTTGCTTTTCAAATTTGGCAAAAAATTGAAAACCTGATCTACAAAAATCTAGCCGCTAGATCTGACCCATTTTTGTATATATTGACCTCCATTATTTGATGGTTCTAATGGTAGATTCTGATCATGGAAATATTTGGCTGACGGTGGTCAGTGGTGGTCGCTAGTGGCAGTCGTTGTGGCCGGTTTAGGCTATTTTGCGTTAGCCATGGGTTAGCCAGGCTCAGTTGGTTCACGGGCTAGTCAAGTGTGCTCGAGGCCGGGTCTGGCTAGTTGTGGCAGCCTCAAGTCGATCCAAATCTTAGGTGACTTTGATCTTGTGTTTCTTTAATTCTCATGTGATTTAATAATTTTGTTAGGTGACTTTGATGCGCCTCAGCCGAGAGGCATTTGAGGGAATTCCAAATCTTATAATACTGTGAGTGGGTAAATTGCATTATGGTGGTAATTGTTGCATTCATATTTCTTGTTATCCCATTATTTTATATATAATATTCACGATTTCGTTCTTGATTGCATATGGAAAATTGGAATCCATATTTTCTTATTTATGCATATTGATACTTGTGGTTGATTGCATTTATGTTCATATGGACCACACATACTTGTGGGTATACGGTTAGCCGCCATTTTGTTTATGTTTGGGAGTGCGATTGGCCGCCAAGATGGAAATAGTTCATGTTCAGGCGTGCGATTTGGTCATTATCATATTCATGTTTGGGCATGCGATTGGCCACTATCGTGTTCATGTTCGGGCATGCGCTTGGCCGCCAACATGGAAATGAGAATTATGGTTCTAGCTTGGTGTCCTAAATGTACATTTTATTTGTCATCTCATATATTGTTATCATTACCATTGGTCATGACATGACATAATGATTATTTGTTGATGCATTGATCCTAAATTTCCCCTATTATAATGCTTCCCTTCATTAAGCCAGTGTCAGGCTTACCCGTCAATATTTCAAATTTTGTAGGTTGGCGTCAACTGTGACAATAGGAGTCATAGTGAACGATTCCATTACACAAACCTTAGGCACGCTCCGGTTACAGCATGTGCACCTCATCCCATGGGAATTAGGCATGGGCAAGTTTGAGTTTCTTTCTTATGTAAATTAGAAAACGTTGAATATTATAAGCATATGATGAATTTGGCCCGATGGGCGCTTTCTTTTTGGTATAAATATGATGGAAATGTTTTTTTGATTTAATTGAAATGTTCAAATGTCAAAGGAATATATGTATTGCAGGCTTGTTGTTCCTTATTGGAGTTTTTGGCTTCTTAAGGGTAGTGCCGATCATGGTCCCCAAATTTGGGTCGTGATAGATAGATAGATAGATGAAAATCGAAAGGTGGTGCAACAAAGTGTGACGTGCATCAATTTTTCTTAGAAAGAAGTAAAAGAATGAGAAAAGTGAGAAGAGAGGCGGCAGAGAGTGAAGAAGCAACTAGAATTAAAAACAGTGTAACAAGAAGAAGAGAACGAAGGTTCTTATGTTGATTGTTGTACTCCATTTCACTAGCTGATTGGGTAATGCCATCTTGGTGAGATTTATGTTGAGTCTAGATTTTGATGAATGATGATTGGCATGTGTGAATGTGAATGTACATTTATATTTTATGTACTAACAAAGCATGAAGCCTTCATAAGGCTTACAAAGCTATTCTTTAGTGATTTCATGACACAAGTTATATATGGAAACTTCTTATACTTATATAGAGATTTCATTATATATGGAAACAAGTTTTTAAAGAGCTTTCTAGAAATTTGAGTATTTGAGCTATGTATGGAAAGTTCTTCTTAGAATGGAAAGTCTAGAAGATATATATATATATATATATATATATGGAATCCTTGTTCATATATGAGAAGTTTAAATGATCTATATGGAAGTTTTTGAGGAGATTGGAGTAGTCCACTATATGGAGTTGCCATATATGTAACTTGGCGACATGGCATTGTTAATGTGGCATTTTGATGACATGGCAGCCACGTGGAGCACACTCATCAAGGCTACATCATCTCGTTTGTTTAAATATGGTAAGAGAATCATGGAATAAATTTAAAGGTTCTTAGAAGCTTCTTTACCCAGTTAAATATGGAAGAATTTTTTGAATTGCATTCAAATGGAGAAGTTAAAGATTTAACTTTATTGTTCATCATTAATGGAGGAAATTAAGGTTTGAAAGTCAAAACCTTGATAGATATTACTTTCCTTTATTGTTGATTCTCTCTCATTAAAAGGATATGGAGACTCAAATCATGGAATCAAGTATCCTACTTATTATGGCTAATTGATGTCTTCATTATGGGAGAATATTCAAAGGATATCTTGCATATATTCAGCTACACAAATTGATTCTCTTCTTATTGTCAACATTTTTACTATGGAAACTTGATCAATTAAGGGCTTTTGAAGTTATAATTGATATCTTCATTGTTTGACAAATTTGCTTCATTATTTGAGAATATTTGGATGGATTTTCCATTATTTGGAGGTTTAAATTCAAATTTCAAATTAGCTATGCTTGTTATGGAAGCTAAGGGGCCAATTACACAATCAAAGGTGATTGAAGATCAACTAGAAGTCAGAATTAATCATTTCTTATTTATGGTTGATTTTGCAAGAACTATGAAGGATTTTGATGATATTTTAATCCTTAAAATCAGCCATGCATTATTGGAATTGATTTACTCATTCAAGGCTGATTGAAGATCAATAAAAGTCAAAGGTCTTGATGATCAATCAAGTCAGCTGATTATGGAAGGTAAATCAAGAATTCAAATGAAGGGCTGAGATTGATCAAGGAAACCCTACTCTAGCACTATATAAAAGGGTCTCTTGAAGGCTTTGGAACAACTTTTGGAAGCCCTATTATTTTCTACATTATTGGTCAAGATTTTCATTCTCTCTAAATCTTCCTCTTCCTCTAAATTCTTGAGAGAAAACTAAGAGAGTTCTCTACACTTCATTGTATTATTTTTGAGATAACCCTATTTCTCAATCTCTACTATTCTTGTATCTTGTAAAGAGCATACAAAATCCAAACTAGTGAGTGTGAGACTCCAGAAATAGTTTGGTGGTAGTAAAACCAAGTAAAGGCTTTGGTGGTAGTAAGAAAAGTTTCATATAGTGGATTTGATTGAAAATCCTAAGGAAGGGAATCCTTAGGTAGTGGATGTAAGCCATAAGGGCTGAACCACTATAAATCGTTGTGTTCTTCTTCTCTTCACTCTTACTTATTCTTGCTTGATTATACTTGTTTGTTTTGGTCTTGTGCTATCTAAAATGGCCGAATCCTAAGGCTTACATTCTTGGTGGTTATTTTGATTATATTCTGATTTGCTTTAATTGATCATTTTTTGTACTAATTCAATATTTCATTTGGTTTATTTAAAGGCTTGTTATTGTGTGCATTCAAATCACTTGTTTTCACCAAGTTGTAATTTGAAGAGTATATTGGATCAAAGCACATACTAGCACAGCTGGCGGATATCATATTATCCATCTAATATTTAAGTGCTCCCGTACTCTCAACTACAATTTTGGTTTATATTAAATTTGTTTTCTCATATATATATATATATATACGTGCATAAGTTTTGCATTAGAGTTTAAAAAGGTGTCAATTCACCCCCTTCCTCTTGACTAGGTTAGAACTTAACAATTTATCTATTGTTTTTGTAGAAATTTTCCAGAGGTGAAGAACATCTACTATCAATACTCATGTGGTAACCTTTACCTTGAGCTTGAGAAGGACATTTGTGTAATCCCATTATTATATATAGTGGAAGAATATTTGTTGGTTTTGCTCATGATTTTTTCCTTCACATTGAAAGGCTTTTCACATAAAATTCAATGTCGTGCACATATGATTTTCTCTTAACTAATTATATTTGTTATGTGTTGCTTGGCTATTTAATTTGCACAAAAGAATTAAAGTGATATTTCATTGTGTACGACTTAATAGCTAGGTCCTATTCTTTCAACCATTTGTATCAAAGCTATAGTTTGGTACTCGTGTAGATTAAATGGAAGACAAAAATGTTATATTTAAATTGACATCATCGAATTATTCAATATGGAAGTTAAGGATCAAGGACATTTTATTCTATAAAGATTTGTATGACCGTCTTGATCATGACTTTGCCAAGCCACAAGATAAGTTAGAAAAGGATTTGGAATAGTTAAATAGAAAAACTATCTATATGATTCAACAGTGGATTGATAATAGTGTATTTTATCATGTTGGTCAAGAGACAAACGCAGAGTATTTGTGCAAGAAACTGGTGTTTTAATCCTTAGACTTGAATTGGCATGATTATTTTGTGTATTAGTGTGATGGATTTGCTAATAAGCTAAACCATCCAATTGGGAGGTGTAAACGTTCATCTATGTGGTTTTGTATTGTTGATATATAGAGACAAGTGTTGGGAATAGTATCCGTTTCTCTCGTCGGTATTTGATGGGGTGAACATCATATGTGATCTACTATTAGTGTGACGGGATAATTTTTGGCCATGGCAAATTGAAAGTCAGAAAAGGTGTTTCCTGAGATCTCATCTAATCACATTAATGAGATCTAACACATAGTTATTGAGTTTGTAAGTTTGTTACTGCAAGGCTCTCGCTCAGTCGAGACGTCAAGTGATAGAATGATTATAGCATATGATAATCATCAACTGTAATAGGTTCACTTGAAGTGAGACTTTACTACCACCTATATTCTCCTAAACTGCTCCTAAGCGCTATTGAAGAACTCTCGGATTGTCATCAAAATTTGGAGACATTCCAATGATGGGTCAAGGGGTTGGCTTGTAACACCTCACTTTCTTAGGTGTGTTATAATTTAGAACAATTCAGTGATAATATTTTTTTTTAATTTAAAACTACAACTAAACCATATAATTGCTAATATCTATTCCAAAATTTCTATCTATCTCGAAAGAGCATCATCATAAACATCAAATGCGGAAGCTAAAAATCAAACCTAATATTACAATCACCATAGTTCAGATAATACAACATTGTCTTTCAAAATGTTCAGAATGTTAAGTAGTGAAAAATTAAATACATCAATTTCAATACCTTAATCATAGATGATCGTACACTTGCTAAGTGTTATCACATGCATCTTCCACATCTGCTTCTGCTACAACAACATCTAGAACGTTTGAATATTCCAGGGGCAAAGCCTAAGTTAGATGATGAATCATCTAAGTGTACAAAAATCATATTTCGTGTATGTATGCAAAATGTCATTATTCCTTTTTAGTTTGAATCGACCGCACCCAACTACTGCTCTTTATTTTTACAGCCTCCTTACCAGGCCAAGGTGTATGAGTGCACCTTTGGTAGAGCAGCAGTGCCAGTCTATAATCTCAAACCCTATGCAATGCATGACCAATAATAACATCGTGTACATATGCACATTTCATCACAGTATGTAAATGCAATCTAGATGACATAATCACATCAAGGTATGACAATATGATAAAACCATTTACATAAAATCGGATTTTGAGGTTGAACCACTTACTTTTTTGCACAAAGTTCATAATACCTCGAAAAATGTGCACCACCTTGATTTTCGTGCTAAACGTAGAAATCACTTAAATTCGAACCACAATGATCCTATAAATCATATTTATTCAAGAATACATCAATATTCTATTTTTCTTAATTTTCTCATAATTTTCCTCTATTTCCTCCTATTTTTCCTTGATAAATCCAAACTAAACATTTCTCAAATATTTTCTCAAATATCTCTCTATAACAATTCATAAAATAACTTTCCTGATTTTCTAAAATTTTCTTAGAAATTTTACTCACCTTAACTTAGCCCCCCCAGGCTTTCTCGGTATGTGTGTCATGACCTCAAAATGCGAATAATTTCTTTCCTAATTTCAGGCTCTCAGTCATCTTCACTTGTTACCTTCATTTGGCCATTGCCATTTGCTTGCTCTCTTTCTCATTTCTCCATCTATATATAGCCATCCATTTGCAAGGAAAACTCAACTATTAAGTTTGTTGTCCATTACTCTCCTATCACTTTTTACATCCCACTTGCACAAAGCTTAACCATTAAGCTTTCACACATTACATTTTACATCCTATTTGCACCACTTGCACAAACCTTAACCATTAAGCTTCCATAGAGGCCATCACACACACACGCACACGCACATATATATACATATATAATTATATATATTACACTAAAATAATAAGAAATTTACACATTTAAATCTCAAAATTCATCTCTATTTCACTTAAACAATTCTCTAATTGTGTTTACATCCTCAAATATCAAATTAATTGGCGTTACGATACCGAAAATCCAAAATTAATAACTTAAATCTTACTCGATAAGAATGATTTCATCTCTGGGCCCACGCCAAACCTTTGATTTGTCCCGAAACCACTTCAAAATTGATCCTTCTGAAAAATCGAAGCCCTCTTAGGATTCTGCTGACTTCCCGGGAGTCCCCTACGATGATTCAATTTTTCAGCCTGAATCAAAGCTGTACAGGAAACTGTCTCTGATCTGACAGCTTTGAGTTTCATAAATCACATCTCGAACTGCTCGTTAGTACCATATTAATTTCTTTAGGCATCTACGCTCCATGCATTCCCTACAGTCGATTCGGTACTGATAATTCTAAGAAATTATACTTAAGCCCCTAATCTTTTGATAATTTCACCTATGGCCCAAGTTAAAATTACTCTTGAGCTCGTTAGAAAATTTTGGATATTACAGGCCGATACCGAAAAAGGGTTTCAATATTATCTGAATGCTAACGGGTAGTGAACCTAGAAAGTCACACACCATATAGTGTTGCGTTTGATATCGATATCATGTGCCTAAAGTGTCTTAAGAATTGGCTAGTCAAATGTTAACCAGACCTAAGACTCAACTCTTGGCTATTAAGAAGTCGACTCTCGGCGACACCTAGAGTTGACTCTTCCAGATTCAAGAGTCGACTCTTGGAGGCAGCAAGAGTTAACTTTGCTAGCTTCAAGATTCGACTATTACCCCCCTCCCTGAGCAGTAAATAATTAATGCATCACGTGGCGTAAAATTAGAGAGACTGGTAGGGTTGGGTGGAAGATGTGAATTTCATATTAAAATTTGTTGAGGAAGATTAATTTAATAAGGGAGAGATTATATAATTGAAACATATGGTCTTCTGCTTCATTGCACGATAATGTTCCTCTACTTCCTCTATAAATTTCTACTACTACCATAAATTATACATGTAAACGTCATGTGTATAATTTTGAGACGAGGGTGCTAATGATACGCGGAACCTCTGTGTCTAGTACTAGAAGATGTGACTGAAACGATACCGGACTGCATACTAGCCAGGTGTAGACAAACTAGGACCACCACAGATTGAGGTGGAATCAGTCGTAGTACAAAAACAATTTTTGTACTCCATCCTTACATCAGAAAATAGATATGCATTTATTAATATTCATGTGATGAATATGCACGTTGATTAAATACCCAAGCTAGTGTATGACATGTATGTTTTATTCAACTACGTGTATGTAATACATGGTAAAAATTTTATTTTTGTCCGTTTCACTATATACGTGATTTTCCTTCAATGGTATCAAAGCCTCAGTTTGATATTTAATGCATATACACGATTGTATGTGTCAATATAACATTTAATTAAAGAAAATTACAATATGGCAATTGTTAGTGTTGTGTGCCCTAATGCTAGATTTGGATAAGATCTAGCAAGGTTGTTTTAATGCATTAATTATATTTTTGTATAAATCTATAAAAGACAAGATTTTCTTCATTCATATTTTCTCAAATCATTTATATGAAAGAATCTTCTGTGTGAGAATCTTATTCTCAAGGTATTGAGACTATGTGATAGGATTTTCTGGTAACATAACTTGTTAAACAATTCCTAGTCCTTTGATTCTTTAGAGAAGACTCTGATTAATCAAGTATGGACTAGCGCAGGGGTTACTATCTCATTTGGTATGAGGATACTGATGAGAGGATAGTGTGTCACGCGCCATATGATATGGAATATCACTAGTAGACCTGTGGGTAGTTGTTAGGGAACGATCAATTGAATGTGACGCTGATAACTAATCACATAACATGGTGGATAATAGTCAAGTCATAAGATTACTATTGTGTGTTGATCTTTAGACTTAAACCAACATGGTTATTTTGTGTATTGGTGTGCAAGATTTACTAATGAGTTAAACTATCCAATTAGGAGATGGAAACACTCATCTATGTGGTTCCATATTATTGATATATGGAGACAGGTGTTGGAAATAAGATCTGTCGCCCTTGTCAGTATTTGATGGGGTGAACGTCCTATGTGATCTTCTATTGATGTGATGGAACAGTCACTGTCCAGGGTAGATTGAAAGTTAGAAAATGTGTTTTTTAAAGTGTCATCTACTCACATTAATGAGGTCTGACACATAATTACTAAATTTGTGAGTTTGTCACTCCATGAATTTCTCTTAGTTGGGATGTTAGGTGATAGAAGGATTATAACACACGACAATCATCAACTGTAATAGATTCACTTGAAGTGAGACTTCACTACTACCTATATTATCCTAAAGCGTAGCTAGGGGCTATTCAAGAACTCTCAAAACATCGTTAGGATTTGGAGAACTTCTAGTGATGGGTCAAAGGATTGACTGATACCGAAAAAGGTTTTTAGTGTTATCTGATTGCTAGCAAGTAGTGAACCTAAAAGGTCACACACACCATATAGTGTTGCGTTTTAGTATCGACATCGTGTGCCCAATATGTCTATGAAAATGGTTGGTCAAAAGTTGGCCCCTCTTGCCAAAATTACACAGTGAAATTACATAGTGTATAGTAATAATGCATAGTGCATAATGTGAAATCAATTATTGATTGCACAGTAAAAGGCGACGAATTGCAAATAATGTACAGTGCATAGTGTAGAGTGCATAGTTAAAATGCATAATGTATAGTGCATAGTAAATTGTATGATTGCTCAATTATTAAAGGAGGTGGTTAGACGGATTTCAGAGGATAATTGAATTGAGGGAGGGGAAGTAAGAAAAGGGAAAAATGGGGGGATTTATTTAAAGGCAGAGCCTAGGCCTTTACCTACTCTCTCTCTCTCTCCCTCACGATTCTGCTTCTTTTCTTCTTCTTTTTTTCTTCTTTCTTCTTCATCTAAGAAATTATAGAAATTATACGTGTAATTGTTACGCATATAATTTTGAGACACAGGCACTAGTGATACGCAGATCCTCTGTGTCTAGCATAGAAAGAGGTGATCAAAATAGTAGTTTATTGCATACTAGATGTGGACAGACTAGGACCATCAGAATGTAAGGTAAACACGATCTCAATACAAAAATAGTTTTTATACCCCAACCTTACATTAGACAGCAAATATGCATTTATTTATATATATTATTGAATGTGTGTGTTGCTTAAATACCCAAACTATATATAATGTGTATATTATATTCTGTTGAGTGTATCTGATACACACTAAAAATTTTATTTTTACCTATACCATCGTACTAGTGACTCCCATCAGCAATTGCATATAAAGGTGAAGTAATTGTCGTGAGTGATGAAATCTGTATAAATCTCACATGTAAGGATGCTAGTTGTGTAGTTGATTCTACTACCTCATATCATGTTATTTCACAGTGTGAATTCTTCACATTCTATACCATTCGTGATTTTGGTGAAGTTAGGATGGAAAATGATGGGGTATTCAAAGTTGTTGGCATGGGAAATCTTCACAAAATGCCAGACATGTGCTGGATATTTGACTTTAGTTGATTTCCACTAGAATACTTAATGATGAAGATTATGTCAGCTACTTTGGTGATGCAACTTGGAAGCTTAACAAAGATTCTCTTGTGATTACTAAAGGCCAGAAAACATGCCTATATCACAGGCAAAAGTATGTACAGAGGAGATAAATGCAGTTGAATATTCCTCTAGTGACTTATGATAAAAACAGTTCAGTCATATGAATGACAACGGTTTGAGTAGAAAAAACCCCTCCTGATGTGAAAAGTACACATCTAAATACTTGTACTCATTGTTTTATTAGCAAACAGCATAGAGTTGCATTTAACAAATCCTTTTCATCTAGAAAATCTCATGTTTTAAACTTGATCCACACTAATGTTTGTACCATAGATGTTAGAACCCTTGGTAGTGCAATGTCTTCTATCGCTTTTATTGATGATCATTCTAAAAAAGTTTGGGCCTTTGCCTTGAAATCTAAAGACCAAGTGCTTGAGACATTTAGGCAATTCCATGTTAACATTGAAAGAGAAATTAGAAGGCGGTCGAAATGTGTTCGAGTAGATAATAGGAGTGAGTACAAAGGTCCATTTGAGAAATATTGCAAGAATCATGGCATTAGGCTTGAGAAAATAGTGCCTAAGAGACCTCAGCATAATGAAGTGACAAAAAGAATGAACCACGTCATTGTTAAAAAGATCAAATGTATTCTTTCTCATGCAAAGTTGTCAAAAGGTCTTTTTGGGGTGAAGCAATGAGAATCGCAATTGATTTGATCAACCTCTCTCCTTCATGTCCTCTGAATGATGATGTGCTAGAAAAGGTTTGGTTGCAGGCATTTGTTCACATTTTGAAAGATGAAAGATCCAATCTTAATGATAAGGAAAAATAGTGTATCTCCCTATGATATGGAAATGATGAGTTTAGTTATAGGCTATGGGATCCAAAGGATAGGAAAATTATCAAAAGTAGGGATATGTACCTTGATGGTTAAACTATTAAAGACCTTGAAAAATTAGAAAATCCTAAGCCAGCTCGAAAGCAATCAATTATAGATCTAAAGCTTTCTTCCATGTTAAATGATAATAAAGGGAAAGATGTACATGAAGAAGATGATGCTGGTAATGGAACAATTAATAAGCCAACACTTGATGATGATGACTTGCTAAATGATCATGATGAGCTAGCTTCTTCAAAGCCACTAGTATAGGCTCAGTTGAGAAGAATAGAAAGACAAAGCATACCTTCTAAAAGATACCCATCCTAATGTAGGAGCATTCCAAGGCTCATCAATCAACAAAAGAAAAGACCATTTGATTGCCAACTGTAAAAATATTGTACACCCAAGAAGAGGGTGAACTGGGTGTTTTTGAACTTTTCTTGATTTTACAAGAGCTTTATATAAAAATGTTTGGAATTATAGAAACTATGATCACTGATGCTCTAAGCGTAACCTTGATAGAAAATGATATGTAACAAGTGTAAGGAAAATTCAATGCAAGCAAATTGAACCTTTTAAAGTCTTGGAAAACTATTGCTATAAGTATTAAAATTGATTACAAACTTCTTGAAAATTAACACTTATTGAAAGCGAAAAATAATCTTGCTTTTGAATATGAATGTTGTGATATATATATATATGTATTGAAAACTTATTAACTTTTACAACTTTCAAAAACCAAGAGTAAAGATATAAGATGTAAAATGTAAGTGTTGAAATGAAGAAGAAATAAAGTAATGTAGCACGCAGTAATTTTTATAGTGGTTTAGCTCACGCAGCCTACTCTTACCAAGGATTTTAACCAACTTACTAGATTGTTTTTTAACTAGGATCAGTTATAACGACTTTACAACAATTTTTCAAAGATCAACCAAAACCACCGTCTTTTCAAGGATTAGGAGTAACCACTACTTTTTCAAAAATCAAGTATAACCATTGCCTTTTCAAGGATCAGGCGCAACCTTTTACCTTTTTAGGATCAAGCATAACCTTTAAAGTTTACAAGAAAGCAAAGTTGAAAGAGTACAAAAGAAGCTTACAGTACAGGCTTATAACATAAATAATGCTTCTCTCAATTATACAGAGATTAAAGGATAAGAAGATGAAGATCTCACTCTCTACTTTTTTACAGATGCTTTGAAAACAACCCTTGAATAACTTCTTTGGCTTAAGGAAGGAACTGAAAGTATTCAAGAATAGCAATAGCAACCTTTTCTTTAACCTCAACTCCTTTTTATACTTTTTTTTCTTCTTTATAGGCATAGACTTTTCTTCTTTACAACCATTGGACATCTATAGAAGTAGCTTTATTTTCTATAAAAAAAAAAAAAGGTTAGAATATCCAAATATCATATTAAGTGTGTGAGAGAAATTTCAGAGCAATAAAGGAGTCTTAATAGTTAAAATTGTGCGTTAAATACACTTGCAATGCCTAGTTAACGGTTATATTTTTTATTTCAGTAAACCTCTACTCAAGTGGATTTTAACAATAATCAAGTGGATCCATCATCCAAACGATTTGCAAAAAAAATTCACTAGATTGGATTCGTATCAACATAGTTGCCACTCAATTGGAAGCTTAATCTAATCGAATACTTTCGCAATAATTTAGAGCAATTTTTTTCAACTTGAAATCCACTCGATTGGGCCTTTCCTCCACTCAATTGGCAAAGCATTTCCACTTTAATGGACATTTTTAACACTTGATGCATCACTCAATTTAAACAAAACATTACCCAACTTGAAATTTTAGATTCTCAATTGGATAAATTTCAATATTTCAAGTATTATTGCTCCACTTAGTTGGGTAATCCTCCTACTTCAATACTTTGTCAAATACAGAGATCAACATTCTTTTTGACACTTTTCTCTTGATTTGGACATGCCTACCACTCAATTGCTTGCTAATACAGAGAATATTACTCCGTTTAATTCCTCACCACTCAAGTGGGTCATTTGATTATTCAAGTATAGAACTATTATTGCTCTAATACTTTAACTTCCTTGGACATTTGATCCAATCACATAAGTTGCTTGATCTAAGTCATATTCTAACTTAGTTAAAATCATAACATATGGATAACCAACCTATTTTAGGTCAAATGATTAATCAAATCATTTTTAGAATATGAATAAATTATGCTAATACTTGATTGGATGGATGATCTACTCAATTGACAAGCACAAAAGGCTTGACATAAAACCTTGATTTTCTTACTCAAATACAAAATTAATCACTCAATTTGAAAACAACAAAAATGATTATGAGATTAACAAGCATGTACTCAAATGAGTCTTTTACTACTTATTAAAATATTTAATTGATCGTAAGCTTAATACTATCATTTCAATACTTCGAGTGCTATTGTGAAAGTTAGTTGAAACTACCTTCCAATCACTTTCACTCATTTACTTATAGAGCTTTACTTCAAATGAGATACTTGAATACGTTGATATTTTACTCTTGTGTTTGGTTTTGATGATGAAAAATAAATTGATTTATACCCTAAGTCATCAGTCAAGTTTATGGTTTTTAACAAAAATCAATTTCAAATACTTTGTTAAAATCAAAACTAATCGAATTGCATTCTTATATATATATATGGAGATTTACTCAAACAAGTATTATGATGAATCTCCTAAATGTCTTTCAAAAATTAGTTTTCAACCGTTAGTTAAAATGAAGATAAAATTTTTCAAAGGCAAAAGACCATCTATCGACCGGTTCTAGGAACCTGTCGACCATTTTGACATTTTGGACCACGACAAATCTCTTGTACCTATCAACCGTTGTGGATTTTTTGCTTCTGGTTATCAACTGTTTGTCTTAGGGTTGTCGACCGACAGAATGCTTGTTCTTGATGGTTTGCATTTTACCTTACATTTGTTGACTATTTTCTTATAAGCTGTCAACCAGCAAACTACATGTTCTTGATGGATTGATGTTTTGCCTTTGATATAGATTTGATGATAAAAATTAATTGCATTTTGATGATGAAATTATTTTATAAATGAGTATTAACTTGGTGCTCCAAATAACTTTCATATGATCTATTAGGCACCAAAATTAAAATTAATTTCATCATGCAATCCAATATAAAATATCTTATGATAAATTTCTTGATGATATTTGGAATATTATGTTTTTATTTGATTAAAAATATTGTATCAAAAATACTTTTGAAAATTTTGGAGTGGAGAAAAAGTTTCAAAATGATTTTTTGACGGTTGCTACAATAATTTTCGATTGCTATAGTACTTTTTGTTTTCTAGAGTATTTTTTGTTACTACAATGTTGCAATAGTTGCCGACCATTTTGCTCCCATATATCGACCAGTAGAATGCATTTTTGCCTCTATTGACTAGCAATAGCTTTGCACTGAAATTGTCGCCCGTTTTTTGTTGAACGGTCAATCATTTTCAAACTTAAACTAACCTGTTGATCAATTTGTCAACCGTTTCTATCGCAGGAACCTCCAACAACTAGTTTTTCTACTCATCCAAAGTGTTATTCCCACTACCAACAGTTATGTTTTTGAAAGGGCGTGCCAAGCACTATAAATAGAGATCTTGAGGAGCATTCAAGGATTGAAACACATTGATTACAACCTCTCAAGTGCTCCATCCTTCAAGTGCTCAATTATTTAATTCTTTTTCTCTCAAGGCTTTGTTGTTTCATTGTACTTATTTCTTTCAAGCCTTGTTTCATTTTGAGAGAATTTGTAACTGAGAGTTTCATCTCTCAGATCCTTTCTTCTCTGTATATCTCATGCATTTCCTAGCTAGTTTGCTAGAGCGTTTACTTTGATTGTAAGAGGTTGTATTGCCTAACTAGTTTGCTAAAAGGCCTACATTGATTATAAGAGGTTATATTTCCCAACTTGTTGCTATAGGGCTTGGTTGCTAAGTAAGAGATTGTAAATTTTTAACTTTTTGCTAGAGAGCCTATCTGAAAAGATAGGAGGATTATAGTAGATTGGTTAAAAAATCATTAGTGAAGAGTTAAGGGAGTGGATTAAGCTTGGTTTAAGCCAAACCACGATAAATTGCTTATGTCTCTCTTTTGCTTTTGTTCTTATTTTATTTATTGCTCCAAGCATTTCCTCCCTTGCTTTAGAATCTCATTTTTCACTAAAAAGGATTTCAAAGTCAATCAAATTTTTAAATAACTCAATTCACCCCTCTTGGATATTGGTGATATTCTTATACAATTCTAACAATGGTTTGAAAGTTGGTTAAAACTAACCTTCGCATTTCATTCACTTGATTGCTAGGGAGCTTTATAATGAGATATTCTAATAACTTTGTAAATAATAAGTTGAGTACAATATTTACTACTTAACTAAAAAATCTCTTTTCTAGATTAAAGAGGGATCATTCAATCAAAGCACAACAAGAATGCAACTATATGAGTTAAATGATTTCTCATTCATTTTTTCACATATAAGTCAAATAACCACTCATTACTTTACTGGAAAAAAAACATGTGTGAATTCTATTCAAAAATTTCATTCAATCATTAATATTGAACTTTCAAGAGATACTTGAAAGATGGGTATATCTAGATATTTCCAAGTAGTACTACTCGATTTTATTGACTCTCCACTCGAGTGATTAAGCATCACTAGAATACCATCCTAAAAAGTAGCTTAACCAAATTCTACTTGATTGAACAAGCTCTAAATCCTTCAAATGCACAAATGATTTGCTTATAAAGAAACAATCATACAACTTATAAGATCTTCAAATGTTCTTCCATTAAATTTCAAAACATTGAGAATCTTAAGAATTTGATACTCAAGGACTTTGATGTTCTGACACATAAACATCAAATATGAATATGAAATACATTACTCGTAGACTTGAGTAATGCTTCCACATGTTTTGAGAACTTAAGATATTATCCAAACTTAAGCTTAGTTCACATGACACTCATGCATTATGGATATTAAAATATCCCTTGAAATCCTAAAACATAATATATCAAGGCAACCTTATCTCAAGGAAACCTACTTAAAGATAAACTTACTGAGGTTCCTAGAGTTTCCTATTATCAAGGCAACCTTGTAACAATAAAACATTAGAATTTATGCTATCATATAATTGCAATAGAATAATAAAGCTTCAATCAACAAATATAATGTTACATTAAAGTTTTGCATAAAGCACTTATCATCAAAACATGGTTAGTAGTAAACTCAACACTAACTATGCACAAGGTGTCAATTGGGGGCATATCGGGAGGGTCAAACCTCAACCAAATGAGGCGAATTATATGTCATTCGAAAGATCTGGAAGTCTAGTTTCTAGCACCACAAATAATTCATGAATCAGAGTTTTATATCAAAAGTCATACCAATTTTACTATAGACTAACGAAACCTTGCAAAATAAAGAACACAAGATTTAAAGCACTTTCAAGTCCAAAATGATGCTTTGATCCTATGAACATCCGATTTGCATATTCTAGGAGTCTTTTAGTGTTCTTAAATCATATGTAATAGACATTTATAATTCCTATACATGGAGGAATGTTCCATGTCTATAGAAAGTCCTTCTATAGTAATTGAAAAGGCCATGTTTGTTGAATTAAAAAGTTTTCTAAATTAGTTGAGTGTCTTCTTGACCTCTCTATAATTTCTAGCCTTACATTCTTTGGTGGACTCCTTAGAGTGTTTGGTGCCCTAAAGGTTGTTGTTCTTGATTACCTTCTCCCTCGTCCACCATCAGATTGGTATCAGAGCCAATAATGTCAAGATGGATGATTTGTGAAGACAAGTTCAAAAACTCCAACAGGAGTTGGAAAATTATTGTGTTGTGGAACATGATGCTCTTTTTCATGACTTTGAGCATGATGTTCAAGATGATGTGAATGAGGAAAATCCCTTCCATTACAATCATTCTAGCTCGCATAGCGATAGGACTTCTGTGCGACATCCATGAAGAGAAAATGGTTCTCAATGTGATTATCAAATCAAGCTTGATATACCAAAATTTGATGGTTGAACTCATCTAGAAGAGTTTCATAATTGGCTACATATGGTGGAAAGGATATATGCATATCATGACATTAAAGATGATTGAAAAGTGAAATTTTTAGCTATCAAGTTAAAGAAACATGCTTCCTTTTGGTGGGAGAATTTAAAGAGAAAGAATGTGAAGGCAAGCAAAATATAACACTACAAGAAAAATAGTTTTTAGTGACGAAATTTAACAACGAAATTATTCCATCGCTAATTAACTATGGATATTTCATCGCTAATACTTTTAAATGTTTTTTTAATTTAGTGACAAAAAGACCCATCATTGAAAATGAAAAAAAAATAAAAAAAAAATTTAAACTTTAGCGATGGAACAAATCTGTCGCTAAAAAAGAAAAAAAATAAATTTAAAATTCAAAATTTAACGATGGAGTTATACCCGTACCTAAAAAAGAAAAAAATTAAATAAAAAAAATTCAAAATTTAGCGATGGGATTATACCCGTTGCTAAAAAAGAAAAACATTAAATAAGAAAATCAAAATTTAGCGACGGGGTTATACTAGTAGCTAAAAAAAAAAATTTAAAATTCAAAATTTAATGACGAGGTTATACTCGTCGCTAAAAAAGAAAAAAATTAAATAAAAAAATTCAAAATTTAGGGACGGGGTTATATCCATTGCGAAAAAAGAAAAAAAATAAATCAAAATTCAAAATTTAGAGACGAGGTTATACCCGTCGCTAAAAATAATAATAATAAACATTAAAATTAGTAATAAAATAAAATTTATAAACTTCTATTTGAATTAGTAATGAAATAAAATTAAAAAATATTAAAATTAAAATTAATATTCATTTTTCTCTACTAACATTGATATTAAAATTAATATTCAATTAAATAAGTTTACGAAATTTTGAAGTATAAATATAATTTTGGAAAGTTTGGAAGAAAATATTATAAATATAATTTATGCACTTTAATAGTCAAGGAGGCTTCCAAATCGGCTGGCTCGCATGTGCGCATATAGGTGCTTGGTCCTTAGAGGTTGGGGGTTCGATTTCAAAGTGCAGTGCTCCCAGTGTGGCCACGCGGCGCGCGCATGAGGGGAGGGTGAGGTCGAGCGAGCATTGAATTTACCAGTATGCACTAAATTTAGCAACAGAATTGTTTTTTGTCGCTAATTTGCATTGAAAATCCCATCGCTAATCAACCCTTGTCATTGATTCCGTCGTTAAAAAAAATCCGTCACTAACCCCTTTGCTAAATTTCAGCGACGCCCTTTTTAGAGACAGAAAGGTACTCATCACTAAATCTTCTAAAATGTTTACTTTTTTGTAGTGTAAAATCTTGGGAGAAGATGAAACGGGAACTCAAAAATAAGTTTCTTCCCAATACATACAAGCAAGATGCCTTCATTAAGTTCCACAATTTTTGCCAAGGAGAGCAATCTATAGGAGAATACACCATTGAGTTTGAACACTTGATGCTCCAGTGCAATGTTAACAAGACCAATGAGCAAACAGTAGCTTGTTATCTTGCTACTCTCAAATCTGAAATTGTTAATATTACCAAGTTGCAACCTTATTGCACTCTAAATGATGTTTACAAACTTGTTTCTCAAGTTGAGAAGCAATTAAAGGAGAAAAGTCATTATTCAAGCAACGAGGGATCCTTTAACTGGGGGAGTTCTTCTTCTAAGCCTTTACCCACGGCTAAAGAAACTCTCAACTTAAGAATCAAATCACTCCAAACCCAACCCAATGCTTTAAGTGTAAGGGATTTTCTCATACCGCTTCTGATTGTCCAAATCAAAAGATTGTTTCTCTTGTGGAAGGAGAAGTTGGTGATGAGACTAATCTTGACTCTCTTGCTCTTGTTCATAACTTAAGTGGAGAAGAAATTATTTATCACAACTAAGGAGAATCTCTTGTTGCTCAAAAGCATTTGAGTGTAGCTCAAGTGGAAGATGAAAGAGGTTATGAAATAATATTTTCCATACCACTTATACATCTCACAATAAAGTTTGCAAGGTCGTCATTGATGGAGGAAGTTGTGAGAATTTTGTTTCTACTATTATGGTGGAACAGTTGAATCTCAAGTCATAAAATCATCCTCGCCCTTACAAACTCTCTTAGCTTCGCAAAGGAGATGAAATAAGGATAGACAAAAGATGTCTTGTTGCCTTTTCAATTGGAAAAAATTTACAAGGACAAGGTTATGTGTGATGTCATTCCTATGGATGCATGCCATTTGCTTCTAGGATGACCACGACAATACGATCAAAGGTTTGTGCATAATGGCTATAAGAACACTCATTCATTTGTTAAGGATTAAATCAAGATCACGTTGGGTCCTTCTAAGCCTGAAATTATTCCTAAGCCTTCTATTAGTGAAGGAAACAACCTACTTTTCGAATCTCTATTTATAAAGGAATTGAAAGATTGTTCACAAATTTATGCCTTAGTGAGAAAGAAACACCAGCTATTTTGCAGCCAATACTTGAAGAATTTCATGATGTTATACCAGAGGAAATTCCACCCAAATTACCCCTCATGTGAGAAATCCAACATTGAATTTATGCTCGGTGTTTCTATTCCCAACAAACCAACATATAAGATGAGTCTTAATGAACATAAGGAGCTCCATAGGAAAGTTAAAGAGTTATTAACAAAAGGCTTGATAAGGGAAAAGCCTCAGTCCTTGTGTCCTTCCTACCCCACTAGTTCTCAAGAAAGATGGTTCTTAACATTGTGTATTGATAGTAGAGCTGTGAACAAAATCACTATCAAATACCAATTTCCTATTTCTCGACTTGATGACTTACTTGATCAACTTTGTGGTGTTGTTGTTTTTTCAAAAATTGATCTCAAGAGTGGTTATCATCAAATTCGAACAAGACCAGGAGATGAATGGAATGGCTTTCAAAACAAGAGATGGTCTCTATGAATGGTTGTTAATTCCTTTTGGTCTTTCTAATGCTCCTTCTACTTTCATGCGGCTCATAAATTAAATTTTCAAGTCTTATATAAGAAATTTTGTTGTTGTCTATTTCAACGAGATATTGATTTATAGCAAGAGTCATAGGAAAACATGGAGCATCTTTGCTTGATTTTCCTTACACTTTGAAAACAACACTTGTTTGCCAATTTGAAGAAATGTCACTTCTGTACTAATAGCCTTGTGTTTTTAGGCTATGTTGTTTCCAATAAAGGTCTCAAGGTGGATTCTAGCAAGGTTAGCTAGCCTACTCCTAAGACTATTCAAGAAATCCAAAGCTTCCATGGTGTAGCTTCTTTTTATCACCACTTCATTCAAGGGTTTAACACTATCATTTTCCTTATTACGAAATGCTTAAAAGGTGGGGTTTTTAAGTGGAACAAAGAGGTACAAAAAAATTTTGAGCTAATAAAGTAGAAAATGTGCAAGAACCCTATTCTTGCTCTACTAAATTTTGATGCAGTCTTTCAAGTGAGTTGTGATTCCTCAAATGTGGGCATCAGTGCTATCATTTGTCAAGAAGAAAATCCTTGCACATTTTAGTGAAAAATTAAGCAGTGCAAGGAGAAATTATTTTACTTGCAGTTCATTAAAGTTTTGCTTTTACCTTAAACAACCCTAGCACATCCTCAAATATTCATTAAAGTTTTACATTAAATATTCATCATCAAAATCAAACTCAACAAAGAGATTAAGAAAATAAGGGTTTAAAGAGAGAAATCGATTATCTACAAAACTGAAGTCTAATCCTTTACCAATCTTTCTAACCTTTCTTTAGACATATGACCCAAACGTTTATGCCACAACTAAGAAAGATTTTCATCTATCATGCTAGATTTAATTCCAATATCACAATGCACAGTAAGCAAAGATTCAACAAAAATATTATCAAATTTCAATCTATATAAAACATCAATACAAAAACCAAAACCAACAAAACCAGAGTTCTTATATAAATTGAAACTACTAGATCCAAACTTGACATTAAACCCAAAAATATCTAACTTTGATATAGAAACAAGATTCCTAGTAATTTAAGATACATAAAGAGTCTTGAATAAGTCTAAATAATAGCTAGTATCCAAGACTAAACGATAAGTCCCTCTGCCTTCAATTGGAGCCTTCATATACGGTTTCCCACTAGCAGAAAATCATTAGTTGGGTTTGTGGTTTGATTAAAAGAAATCTATGCATCGTATTAGATACATGAGTTGTAACACCAGAATCAAGCCACCAAGTATTATGACGAACTTCACTTAAGTTTGATTCAAAACATACAAAACTATTAAGTTTACCTTTCATTTCAAACCAAGCCTTTTGTTTCATGCAGTCTTTCTGATAGTGCTCGAGTTTCTCATAGAAATGGAACTTATCAACCTTTTGTTCTTTCTTTTCTACTGAAGGAGCATTAGTAGGCGCTTTCTTCTTCTTAAACTTTTTGGCTCTTAGTCTTAGTCCTGAAGGGAATCACTAGTACAGCGGTACAAGTAAAAATAAAATTTTTATCACGTATCAAATACACATAGCGGAATAAAATATACAAGCCATATAAAGCTTGGGTATTTAAGCAACACTCATATTCAACAAATGAATATAAGTAAATGCATACCAACTATCTGATATAAGGTTGGGGTACATAAATAATTTATGTACTGAGACTGTATGCACCTCACGTTATGGTGGTCCTAGTCTATCCACACGTAGTATGCAGTAAGGTATTGTTTCAATCACCTCTTTCCGTGCTAGAAACAGAGGATCTACGTATCACCGGTTCCTGCGTCTCAAAAATATACTCATAACAATTACACGTATAATTTCTATGGAAACAGAATATTTTCAGAAATAAAAAGGAAAAAATAAGAGAAGAAAAATATGAAGCATGCATGTGTGGGAGAGAGAGATTGTAGAGGCCTTACCTCTTTTCTTTTATTTAATGCCCCCTCCTTTTTTTTCTTCTTCTTCTTCCTCTAATTCAATCCTTCTCACGTCCACCCCCCCTTAATAATGCAGCAATCATGCAATTTACTATGCACTATCCATTACTACTATGCATTATTGGCAAAAGGGGCAAGGGTCAACTTTTGATCAACCATTTTCAGAGACATTTTGGGCATACGATGTTGATACCAAACATAACACTATATGGTGTGTAACTTTTCAGGTTCACTACCTGCTATCAATCATATAACACCGAAACCCTTTTCGGTATCAGTCAACCCCTTGACCCATCACTTAAACTTCTACAAATCTCAACGACATTTCAAGAGTTCTTAAATAGTGCCTAGTAGTAGTTTAGGACAGTATAGATGGCAATGAAGTCTCACTTCAAGTGAAACTATTATAATTGACGATTACCGTGTGCTAGAATCCTTTCATCACCTAACGTCTCGACAGAGCAAGAGCCACGGAATGACAAACTCACAAATTTAGTAACTATGTGTCAGACCTCATTAATGTGACTAGATGACACCTTAGGAAACACTTTTTCTGACTTTCAATCTACCCTACCAAATGACTATCCCGTCACATTAATAGTAGATCACATAGGACATTCACCCCATTAAATACTAACGAGAGCAACAGATCCTATTCACAACACTTGTCTCCATATACTAGCATTACAGAACCACAAAGAAGAATGTTCCCAGCTTCCAATTGGATGGTTTGGCTTATTAGAAAATCCCGCACACTAATACACAAAATAAATGTGTCAGTTCAAGTCTAAAGATTAATACACCATCGCAATCTGATGACACGATTATTATCCACCAGGCCATGTGGTCAGTCATCGGTGTCACATTTGGCTTATCATTCCTCAATGACCACCCACAGGTTTACTAGCAATATCTTATGTCATATGGTACATGACACACCATCCTCCCATCGGTATCCCCATACCAAATGAGGTAGTAACCCCTATGCTAGTCCATAATTGATTAATCAGAGTCCACATCCAAAGAATCTAAGGACTAGGTATAATTTAGGAAGTCCTCTTACCAGAGAATCTTGTCACATAGTCTTAACATCTTGAGAATAAAATTCTCACACAGAAGATCTAGGGACTCATTCATATAATTGATTGGATAAAATAAAAATGAAGAAAACCTTGTCTTTTATAGATTTATACAAAGATACAATGAATGCATAAAAACAAGCTCGCTAGATGTCATCCAAATCTAGCATTAAGGCACACAACACTAACAAGTCCAACTACTTTCTCTATAAGGTTAACAGAGTTACTTCCTTGACTCTTCAATCTAGCCTCCTCCTAAACAAGTCTATTGGGCAATTCCAATTATCCTTTATAGTGTTATAGTTAATCTAAAAAGGCCAATTTTCAAAAGGTAGTGAGTTTAAAAATGTACTACACTAAAAAAGAGTCCTCCACTACTAACCCCAAGGTTTTAAACTGTTGAGTGTGGTGTAAGTGTGTATGTTTTCTCTATCCCACATCGGTGGGTTAAGGGAGATTCCAAGGGGATATATACACCTCCTTTACACATGGGTTCGGGCCCAAGGGGCACCCAGATTTTGATCAGTCGATTTGGTGCAATGCGATGTGGTAATATATAAATATATTTTTACTACAAATTTATTTAATATTTTTTTAATCCAATTAGCTTTTTTGGATTTTACTCCAACCGGTTTGTTGATTTTCTACTGGATTATCAGTGGCTGGTTTTATGGTTTCGGTGTCGGATTTCAACTATATACATAGAAGGGCCTCTGTCAGATGTTATCCCCAATCGTATCTTCTTCCTTCAATCCCAGTCACATCCCACTCCCGGAGAGCAATTACTTGTTAGAGTTCTGCCTGCTCCGATTATTCGTGGTAGTCGATCTGCCTAAGACAGCCCTTTAATCCTACTGAGGTAGTCATCATAGTTTGCATGCCACCAGTATAGGATGATTTTGTCTTTAGGACAACGCTTACACATGACTCGGTCATTTCTGTCCCTCATTAGTTCCAGTCAATCTTTTTTTTCGATAATTGTAGTTGTTGTGTTCATCACCCTCTTATTGTATTTTTCTTGTTGTTCGCATATACACCTTGCTACAGTTGCTATATTTTTATTTTATTGCTTCAATACATACACGCATACTACCATATTTTCCAACAATTTAAAGACAGATTATAATTGCGATGGCCATCAAAAATGTTGTTGTCGATGCTAGCCCTTTGCCTCTATTGCTACTTCGGTCACTGCTCTAGTCATTACTTCAGCCACTATTCCTGTCACTGACACTGACACTGTTGTCGGATTGACAGTTGCCAAGGCAGCTTCTTATATTGAAAAACCACAGCAATCCATTGGCGAGGACTTCAAGAGATAGCAACAAAAAATTGGTGTTCTATCCCACCATGCTAAACCTATCTCACATTCTTAAGGAAAAGTGCTCGGTTACTCCCGGGTAAGACATCACTACGAAGACTAAAGCTGCCAAGGAGGCTTGGTTGTATTCTGACTTTCTTTGTCAGAACTATATATTGAGTGGACTGGTAGACTCGCTATAAAACGTTTATTACACTGCCTATCAAAGGTCCAAGCAATTGTGGCGAGCATTAGACAAAAAATACAAGGTGGAGGATGTCGGTACCAAGAAGTTTCTTGTGGGAAAGTTTTTAGACTTCAAGATGGTTGATACCAAGTTGGTAGTTAACCAAATGGAAGAGTTGCAAATCATTATTAGTGATTTGTACTATGAGGGAATGATTATTAATGAACCATTCCAAGTCATTGTTGTGATTGAGAAGTTACCACCTTCGTGGAAAGACTTCAAGAACTATCTCAAGCACAAGCGAAAAGAGTTGTCCATAGAGGATCTACTTCTTAGACTTTGCATTAAAAAGGATAATAGAAAGGGAGATAAAATATCTCACAAGTTTGAAGTTAGGGCCAACATAGCTGAGGCTACAAGGTCCCAACCCAAGAGGCAACAAGCTAAGAATAAGAACGGGCACCTAGGTCCTAAAAATAATGGAATTAACAAATGCATCCAGGGCAGTTTTTGGGTGTGTGGAAAAACAGGTCATAGAGCTGCTGATTGTAGATACAATAAGAGACAAAGCTCCAATAACTACCAGCACAAGACTAAGCCTAGTCAGTCCAATGTGATAGAAAATGACAACCTTATTACAGTCGCCTCTGACGTCTACATGATTTTAGTTAACAAGAGCTAGTGGATTGACACTAGGCCACAAGGTACATATGTGGGGACAAGTCTCTATTCACATATAAGAAGTTAGACTACGCTAAGAAGTTGTATATGGGAAATGCTTTAACTTCTACTATGGAAGGGAAAGACAAGGTCTTTGTAATACCCCATATTCGTATGAGGTTGCCACGTAATTTCGATGAGTTTAGAATACCGAAAAATTGAATTAATTGTAGTTATAAATACTGAATCAACTGTAGGGAATGCTTTGGAGTAAAATTGTTTAAGGAGAATGATATGATCTCGATGAGCATTCCGAGATAAGATTTATGATATCAAAAGAAATTACATCGGGAACAGTTTTCGGTACAGCTAAAATGTAACTGCCATTTAGGATGCAAAACTGAATCATTATAGGAGGCTCCCCAAAAATCAACGGAACCCTAGGGGGGCTCCGATTTTGCGTAACAAGCAACCCTTCAGTAGTTTCAGGATAAAACGACAGCCCGGTGAGGACATTGGGGCGAAATCGTCTTTATCGAGTAAATCTTGGATTATTAATTTTGCGTTTTTTGTATTAAAATGCAAATTCAATCGATGTTTGAGGGCATGGTTATAATAAGAAAATTACCCAAATTATATTATGATAAAATTAAGGTTTAATGTGTAAATTCTCTTAATTTAAAGTGTAATATATAATTATATATATAGTCATATTTGTGTGCGCGTGTGGGGTGAATGGCTAGCTTCTGTGAAGCTTTAATGGTCGCAATTTTGGCTGCAAATTGGAAGATAATGGCAGTAGGATTTGAGGAAGATAATTGCAGTTGGATTTAAGGAAGATTGGCAGCAAGATTTAAGCGATTATGTAATTAATGATGTATAATATATATATATATATACACGCAATGGCTGCCTATAAATTGGCAGTAATTGAGGGCTGAGAGATGCAAGGGAGAGAGAGCTTGAGCTGGGCAATCTGAGATAAGCAAGGGAGAGAGATATAGAGAAAGCTGGAAGGCAGATGGAGGCACGACCATGGCAGTCACGAAGCTGCTGTTGCAGTAACCATGGCTGCAGCCATGGCAGTCCGCAGCGAGCGGAAGGCGATCGGCGATGGTAGAGGAGCAGCAACCAGTAGAGGCGCGGGCAAGTGGTGGCGAAGCCGGCGGGTGGCGAGGGCCGCGAAGCATCCATACACACAGGCTCACTGTGCGCGCGGGTGCGTAGCAGTGGAAGAAAAAGAAAAAAGAGGAAGAAGAAGAGAAGATAAGGAAGAAGAAAAAGAAAAAAAAAAGAAGCAGAGGAGTTGCAGGCACAGTGTAGAGGAAGAAGAAGGAGGAGAAGAGAAGAAGAAGAAGAAAAAAAGAAAAAGAAGAAAGAAAAGAAAAATAAAGAAAAGAAAAGAAAATAGGAAAATGATGGGAAAAATCCTAGAAAAATTCTGAAAAATGAGAAATAGAGATTTATTAATATTTTGGAGATTTTGGGCGAAAAAGCAATTCAAGCACGCGTTTCGAGAATATGGCACACAACCGAGGAAGTCGGAGAAGCTAAGTTAAGGTAAATAAATTTCCTAAAAAGTTCTAGAAATTCAAGAATATTATTTTATTAATTTTCATAGTGAAATATTTGAGAAAATATTTTAGAAATATTTAGTTTGGATTTATTGAGGGAAAATAGGAAGAAATAAAGAGAAAAATAAAGAAAATGCAAGAAATTATGAAAAAATAGGTTTTAATGTTTATTTAAATAATTATGGTGATTAAGATGCTTTGACGTTTAAGTTGAAGTGACTGGTGCGAATTTTGAGGTTGACATGCAAATCGAGGCGATGCACGAATTTTGAGGCATGGCACGAATATCAAGGTAGCCCGATAAGCTTAAGAAGGTAAGTGGTACTTCCTAACTAGATTTAGTTTTATGGAAAATGCTTGGTGATTTATGTTTAAAAAATCCGATCCTCGGGAATGCTTTCATCATATTGACATGTTCCGATATGTATCCATCACGTAGACTGCACACATAACATGCTATGAAATGCATATGTATACGTTGATATCATTGATCACACGCATCGTGACCGTAGGGAGTATGAACTAGCACAGCTATTTTACCAAGGGTGCCCCCATACACCCCAGTTTCGAAAGAGGTAGTCGTAAAAATGGTAGGTAGCATGAAGGGTGCAGTTGATACCTGCGATGAGTAAGACATTGCATTCATGCAAGAAATCTATTTTTTGTACCCTTACTTAGATGATTTATCATCTAACTTGTGCTTTGCCCTTGGAATATTCAAACGTTCCAGATGGAGATTGTAGCAGATATGAGGATAAATGAGGCATGAAATAACACTTAGCAGAGTGCATGAGAATGAAATGTGTGTTACATAGCCTATGTATTTAAGTTCTGCTACTTTGAATTATGAATGTTTTGAGGAACGTTAATGTATATCCTTATGGTTAATGAAGATGTAAGAATTGATTTATAATCAGTGTTAAGATATCAGGTTTCGATCATTGCTTCCGCATTTGATGTGTATAATGATTCTCTTTCGAGATTAATGTATGGAAATTTTGGGACGAATACGAGGAATGATGTGATTTAGAATTAAGTTTGAAAAGAAAAAAAAATTATCCCAGAATTGTCCCAAGTTATAACGCGCCCGAGAAAGCGAGGCATTACAGTCTTGCTGAAATGGACCAACAATATACTTACCCTCATTGATGTCTAACATGTGCTTGAGATTCGAAAAAAATATAGTTTTTGGAACCCTACTGAACAAAAATGAGTTCAAGCTTGTATTTAAGTCAAATAAATTTACTCTGACGAAAGGGGGTATGTATGTGGGAAGAGGCTATCTACATGATGAAATGTTTAAACTCAATGTATTAGCCCAAGTTCCTAAAAATAATAATAAGAATAACTCTTCTACTTATATTGTTGAGTTGTATGATGTTTGGTATTCAAGGTTAGGGCATGTCAATTATTGTTCTCTACAAAGGATGGTATATTTAGAACTATTGCCTAACTTTAGCATTGATACGAGACACAAATGCAAAGTTTGTGTTGAATCAGAGTTTTCAAGAATGTTGTTTCCACCTATGGAAATAAACAATGAAGTACTTGATTTAATTCAAAGTGATGTCTATGACATCAAAAGTACTTCTACTAGAGTTGAGAAAAAAATACTTTATCACATTTATTGATGATTGTAGTGAATATTGATATGTATATTTACTACATAGTAAATATGAGATCTTAGATGTTTTCAAAATATATAAGGCAGAAGTTGAAAATCAACTTAGAAAGAAAGTAAAGGTGCTAAGATCTGATAGAGGTGATGAGTATAAATCATAGTCTCTTTCTGCGTTCTGTGAGGTTCATGGTATAATTCATCAAACGACAACACCTTATATACCATAACAAAATGGTGTAACTGAAAGAAAGAACCGAACTTTGAAGGATATGGTTAACTGCATGCTAAATAGTTTAGGTTTACCCTATAATTTGTGGGCGGAAACTTTACTTACTGCAAATCTAATTTTGAATAAAATTCCACATAAGAAGACTGACAAGTCTTCTTATGAAGTGTGGAATGGGAAGCAACTCTCCTACAAAATACTGAAAGTGTGGGGGTGTCTAGCAAAGGTACAAGTACCTTTACCAAAAAGGACTAAACTTAAGCCTAAGACTATTGATTATGTTTTTATTGGCTATGCTTGAAGGAAATTAGTAGTATGGTGGTACGGACAAAAAAAAATTTTTTACCGTGTATTAGACACACGCAGCAGAATATAATATACACGTTATATATTGCTTGGGTATTTAAGTAACACGCATATTCAAAAATTGAATACGTAAATAAATGCATACCTGTTGTCCGATGTAAGGTTGGGGTACAAAAACTATTTCTGTACTGAGACCATGTCTTCCTCATGTTATGATGGTCTTAGTCTGTCCACACCTAGTATGCAGCAAGGTACCATTCCGATCACCTCTTCCCATGCTAGACACAAAAGATCTACGTATCACCGATGCCCGCGTATCAAAATTATACACGTAACAATTACACATATAATTTCTATGATATTTATAGAGGAAGTAGAAAGAAGAAAAAGAAGAAGAAAGCAACGTGGGTGGAGAGAAGAGGAAGATGAGGTAAAGACCTTGCCTCTATCCTTTTATCCAATCTCCCATCCCCCTTCCTTTATTTTCTTCTTCTCAAAAATCAATCCCTTCTCATGTTCGCTACCCCTTGTTACTGTGCAATCAATAATTGATTTTACTATGCATTATGCACTGTGCACTATTTTCAATCCGCTGTCAATTATTGTGCAATCAATAATTGATTTCACATTATGCACTATGTACTATGCATTATGTACTATGCACTATTGGCAAGAGGGACCAATGATCAACTTTTGACCAACCATTTTCAAAGACATTTTGAGCACACAATGTTAATACCAAATGCAACACTATATGGTGTGTGACTTTCTAGGTTCACTACCGGCTAGCAATCAAATAACACTAAAACCCTTTTTAGTATCGATTAACCCCTTGACCCATCACTGAAACTTTTCAAATTCCAACGACATTCCGAGAGTTTCCAAATAGCACCTAGCAGCGGTTCATAACAGTATAGGTGGCAGTGAAGTCTCACTTCAAGTGAACCTATTACAGTTGACGATTACTGTATGCTATAATCCTTTCATTACCTAACGTCCTAACTAAGCGAGAGTCATAGAGTCACAAACTCACAAACTTAGTAACTATGTGTCATACCTCATTAATGTGACCAGATGACATCTCATAAAACACCTTTCCTGACTTTCAATTTGCCCTGACCAAGGATGGTCCCATCACATCAATAGTAGATCACATAGGATGTTCACCCCATCAAATACCGACGAGGGCGACGAATCATATTCTCAACACTTGTGTCCATATACCAGTAATACAGAATCACATAAATGAACATTTTAACCTCCCAATTGGATGGTTCAACTCACTAACAAATCCCGCACACCAATACACAAAACAACCATGTCAGTTTTAAGTCTAAAGATCAACACACCATCACAACCTGATGACACGACCATTATTCACCAGGCCATGTGGTCAGTTATTGGCGTCACATTCGGCTGATCGTTCCCTAACGAACACCCACAAGTCTACTAGCGACATCTTATGTCATATGGCGCGTGACACACCACTCTCCTATCAATATCCCCATACCGAACAAAGTAGTAACCCCTGTGCTAGTCCATGCTTGATTAATTTGAGTCTTCATCTATAGAATCTAAGGACTAGGAATAGTTTAAGAATTTCTATTACCAAAGAATCTTGTCATACAGTCTCAACACCTTGAGAATAAATTTTCACACAAAAGATTCAGGGACTCATTCATATAATTGATTGGAGAAAATATGAATGAAGAAAACACTGCATTTTACTAATTTATACAAAAATACAATTAATGCATTAAAAACAAGTTTGCTAGATGTCATCCAAATCTATCAACACTAACAATAATCAGCATAGTGCAACCTACAGATTCCTAGTGGTAAAATCAGAAATTCTTGATTTAACAATAACACCATTATAGAATCTATTGAAGTTGAATTCTTTGACAATACATTTCTTTTTAAGGAAGAAAGACACAATGATGGTGGTACCAAAAGGAATTATGAAGCAAGTTCTTCAAAAGGTCAAGATGATCTAGAAATTGAAATTGAACCTAAAAGAAAGCAAAAGAGCTAAGAATCTGAAAGGAAGCTATCATTAGTGAGATAAAATCTATTATGCAAAATAATACATGGGTATTAGCAAACTTACCTTCTAAAAGTAAACCAAGTGAATGCAAATAGATCTTTAAGAGAAAATTGAAAGCTGATGGTAGTATTGATAGATTTAAGGCTCGTTTAGTAGTTAAAGGCTATCGTCAAAAAAGGGGCAAGATTTCTTCAATACCTATTTCCCGGTGGCGAGAATCACATCCATAAGGATGTTAATTGTCTTTGCAACTTTACATAATTTGGAAATCCATTAAATGGACGTAAAGACTACATTCTTAAATGGAGACTTAAAAGAAGAAGTCTATATGGAACAACTTGAAGGGTTTGTTTAAAGGGACATAAAAAGATAGTTTGTAAACTGGTAAAGTCTCTTTTTTGGTTGAAACAAACACCAAAATAATGGCATGAGAAGTTTGATCACACTATGCTATCAAATGGGTTTAAAATAAATGAGTGATAAATGTGTTTATGTTAAAAACATAAATTACGAATGTGTCATTGTGTGCTTGTATGTAGATGATATGTTGATAGTGGGTACTAACAGAAGTGTCACAGAATCCACAAAGAAGATGTTGAATTCTAATTTTAACATGAAAGACCTTGGTCTCGCTGATATTATTCTTGGAATTCAAATGACAAGAAATTCTGAAGGATATGTACTTTTTTAGTCGCATTATATAGAAAAAGTGTAGAGAAATTTTGGTCATTATGAGAGTAAGCTAGCAGTTACTCCATTTGATCCAAATTCTAAGTTGAAGAAGAATAATGGTGAATGTGTATATTCTCTAGAATTCTATAGGGTCATTGGAAGTTTGATTTACATAATGAATTGTACAAGACCTAATATTACCTACTTAGTAGGCAGGTTAGCAAGATACACGAGCAATTTTGGGCATGATCATTGGAGTGCACTAGTTAGGGTACTTAGATACTTAAAGTACACACTTGACTATGGACCAAATTATACAAGATATCCACTGGTACTGGAAGGATTTAGTGATGCTAATTGGATATCCGATAGCTTAGAGCCTAAATCAAGCAATGGAAAAGTATTTACCTTAGGTGATGTTGATGTGTCATGGAAGTCTTTAAAATAGACGTGTATAGCATGGTCTACCATGGAATCAGAATTTATAGCTCTAGATAAAGCAACTGAGGAAACAAAGTGGCTTCATCATTTCCTTGAAGACATTTCATTGTGGTCAAAGCCCGTAAGCGCCATATGTATATACTGTGACAACTTAACTACCTCTATGAGAGCTAAGAACAGTGTTTACAATGGAAAGTCAAGACATATAAGGTGCAGGCATAATACGATAAGGCAGCTACTCACCAATGGAATAATTTCTATTGACTATGTGAAGTTTAAAGAAAATATAGTAGATCCCTTGACGAAAGGAGTGACAAGAAAACAAGTCACATATACATCTAATGGAATGGGGCTAAATCCTATGAAGTGAATTATCTGGTGGTAACCTAACCTAGTTGACTGGAGATCTCGAGATCTAAGTTAAATAGGCAAACTAGCTGGAATAATTCATAGTTGACACACTAAGAAACTTCTAGTTTTCTCCCAATTTCTCTAGTGAAAATAAAGAGTGTTCTATCGGTGTTAAAGGTAATATTGATATCTTGCTACAAGAGGAGTAGTAACAGAATACTCTTAATCAATGTTTACCTATATAAGAGTAGAAGTGGGTCGCTTCTATGAGAACTTTTCAAATGGCTTGGGTTCTCTAAAGTTCTTATGAATTTAGGATGTTTTATCTAGGACCAAAATGGACACAATCATATAAAACTCAAAGGTATATGATGAGTTAATATGTGTGATGTATGTTGTCTCGATTTACCATATGAAGGATAGTTCAAGAGTTGGCTTCACTATTTCTTCGGTAAGTTCGATGGATACTCACTAAGGAAGATTCAAGTCCAAAAGACACATTATCTTATACATAACTTGTCTATTTGCTCTCTAGGACACCGTGACAATTTTTTTATTTCACTTCACTTACATTCATGTGGGGGATTGTTGAGTGTAAGTGTAAGTGTGTGTGTGTTTTCTCTATCCCACATCGATGGATTAAGAGAGATTCCAAGGGGATATATACCCCTCCTTTGCACATGGGTTTGGGCCCCAAGGGTCTCCCAGATTTTGGGAACGGACGAGCCCCTACCCACACACTCATACCGCTAATGTCGTCTATCTAATCAATCAGTGTGGTGCGGTAATATATATATATATATATAAATATATTTTTACCACAAATTTATTTAATATTTTTTTAATTCGATCAGCTTTTTCAAATTTTACTCAAATCAGTTTACTGATTTTTTGCAGGATTCTCGATAGCTGATTTTATAGTTTTGGGGTCGAGCTTCAGCTATATTTATAGCTAGGCATCCATCAGATGTTATCCCCTATCATCTCTTCTTCATTCAATCCCAATCACATCCCATGCCCGGAGAGCAAGCACCTCTTAGAGTTCTGCTTGCTCCACCATTTGTGGTCACTGATCCCCTGGAGACGACCATTTAATCACGTGTGTCACCAGTGCAGGACAATTCTGTGTGCCACCAGTGTAGGACGATTTTGTCTTTAGGATAGCGCTTATGCATGACTCGATCGTTCATGTCCCTCTGTTGTTCCAGTCAGTCTTTTTTTTTTGTTTTGATAATTCTAGTTGCAGTGTTCATCAATATGTGCTATATTTTCCTTCTTGTTCGCATATACACCTTGTTGCAGTTGCTGTATTTTTATTTTACCGCTTCAATACATACATGCATACTACTATATATTCAAACATAACCCTTACAACAATATTGGTCATCTCGATAATATGCTCTTGCATACTTCCTAACCCATTATACTTCGTGGTCATAAGTTCTACCCTTAAAGTACCAAGGAGTGACTTGTCCACAGAACAAAAACGTTCTTCCACAAACTTAATAGATTCTTTAGCACTTCCTGTTTATGAAATCATTATCTTTATGTTGTTGGAAATTGTCATTCCTAAGACCTTTAGGCTCAATCTATTGCTTCGTTCCCATGCTGCAAAGTGTGACTTCTTTTCCTCATTGCTTAAAAATTACTAATAGCAGCAAGTCTTTCTTCCAATAGCGCTAAGTCGAGATCCATAACACCTAAATGGATATCATTATGGATCTCGATTTGCTCATGCGATTCAGAGAAATTAAAATCATTAAAGACAACAATAGATGATGCAGGCGAATGAGATTGCAACAGTTGCAAATCATAAAAGAGAAATTCTATTTGCAGCCCACAAAATTGCTCTTCACAGCCCACACCCCACCAAATTCTTCAATAATTTTAAAATACCTATTTTACCCCCCACAGTCTACTCTCTCCTCCAATCATCCATAATCGTTGGTCGGTGCCTCAAGTCTCTTTTTCTCTCCCGTACCATATACGCACAAACACATACATATATATATATACACGCCATTGGGTCGACCATGGCCTACCCACACACACACAGATATATATATATACACCTATATATATACACACACACACCTATAAATATATATATATACACACACGACTGCTACATGGACACGGCCATGGAACCCTACAGTCGAGGAACCCAGGGTTCCCCGACTGCTGGAAGTTAGGGCATTCCATGGCCGCTGCTGCAGTCGTGTGTGTGTGTGTGTGTGAAGATCTATGCTTCCACTACCGCCATGTATCCTACACCATTAGTAATACTCAAAAAATGAAGTCTTAATTGAACATTTCAGATTAGAAAACATAAAACAAAAAATAAATGAACATAATCAAATACAAACTTAGCCACATTGTTGAAATACTAGATCAACCCACCGCCATTAGCCGACCCCCCCCACAAACACACACACACACTCTCTCTCTCTCTCTATGTCCAATGGCCGACACACCGGCGAACCCCCAAAAGCTGGGGTTTGGGGACCCCCCCGAATCGCGAGGTTCAGGGACCCCCCTAAATCGTGGGGTTCGATTGTTCAAGAAACTCTCGAACCCCACGGTTCGGCCGTTCCCCCCCTCCCCGGTGGGTCGGCTATAGCGGATCCACCTTGGCAATGGCGGTGGGTCGGCCGCCATCGCCAATCCACCTCACGGCCGTCGCAGAGATGGGGAGAGAGAGAGAGAGAGTGGGTCCACCGCCATGGCCGACCATGCGTGTGTGTATATATATATATATGTATGTGTTTGTGTGTGTATGGTGAGGGAGAGAAAGAAAGGCAAGGCGGCAGTCGGGGTGGTTGGAGGAGAGAGTGTCCTGTAAGCTGTGGGGGTAAAATTGGAAATTTAAAATTAGTGAATAATTTGGCAAGGTGTAGACTATGAAAAGTAAATTTGTGGGCTGCAGATAGAATTTCCCGTCATAAAAATGCTCACAATCAATTACAAAAATTTGATCCAGTAAAAACAAAAAACAATCAGGTATAAAGTAGTTCTCTTTTGGGTAGATACTACACTGTACTTTATTATATAAATACCATATATAAACTTTCATTAGGTAATTAAATATTTATAGTTGAACACATTTTCTATCTTTGGATACTCAAAAAATATTCAAATAAAAATATTGACATACCTCTATAATGTTCCCTAATTATAGAATAATAATTTAACTTTTGGGTAAATCCTAAAGTTTTAATAATTAATGAACGACAATTTATCCATTTAAATTATCATTTATAAGTATTTCTTTAACAATATGGATAAATGACTATATTCATGCATGTAATGAAACATTCTACTTCAGTCACTTTGGAGACAATAAACTATAACAATAATTTCATGCATGTATTAATATAATAAAACAGTAGATCAAATCATAACAATTTATTTTATGTCAAACATTAACATAGCAATTAAAAGACAACAAATAAAATTATCATGTCAAGATTTCAATGCACATCCTAATGCACACCCTCTCCCCTCCCATGGCCGTCGTCGCTGCCCTCGGCTTGCCGCTACGCCTCGCTGCCCTCGCCTCACCGACCGTCACTGCACAGCGAGGCAAGGCGAGGCAGTGATGGCAGCGAAGGGACAGAGGTGAGGCGAGGGCAGCTAGGCAGCGAGGTGCAGCGGCGAGCTGAGGGCAACGGCGAGGCGACGACGACCATGCGAGGGGAGAGGGGAGAGGAGAGAGCAGGGCAGTGGCTTGCAAATTTACAAAGTGGGAAGGGGCAATTTCGTCTTTTTTTCCCCATTCAGTAAGCCCGTCGGTCACCCTTTCTGGCTATCAAGACTTTTCCATTGGAACTTGAGGGAGTTAATAGGTCCCTCCTCAAGTTGAAGGGCTAATTAATTAAATGGGAAAAGTTGAGGGGGTTGCATGTGTCTTTAGCTACATATATATATATATATATATATATCTTTTTTTATTCAAAAATTATTCTTTAAAGTTTTTTGAAAACGTTCACGTCAGATCATTCTACATCATGGTTAAAACATTTTTTTGTCTCTTTCTGTTCTTCCATCAACATTTCTATTATTCACCTTCAAATGTAAGTTGACAGAAAAAACATCACTACAACAAAGTTTGGTTTTCTTTATAAAAAATTTTATGATAAAAAGTTCAATTTTCATAACAAAAATCAATTAAAATTTATTCATAGTGAAAATCATAGTCAAAGCTTAATATTTAGCTATGATTTAACATTTCGTAGAAAATAATACACTTTTTACTATGATCAAGAAAATATAAAAAAAGCATTAATTTTTTACTACAATATATATCGTACGTAGTAGAAAAATTGTAGCACATAACACATATTTTACTATGAACATTAAATTATAAAAAAATATTTGTTTTTCACTACAACAAATCATAACTTATTATACCAACTTTTTTAGTAAATTGATTTTTTCTACAAAAATTTTTGTGATTAGTAGTTAAATTTTCATAGTTGATTTTATATACAACTAATAAACCACTATGATATCACTAAATTTAATTACGTAGCAAAAGAAAAAAAAAATCTCTTTTTTGAAAATAATATTGTTCTCTAAACCTACACCAACCTATACAATCTAGATGAAATTTAAAACACAATATATAACTTCAAAAACTTTTAGTTAATCACACAAAATAAAAGTCTTAATGCTTTTTTTAGTCCCTAGACTAATCAAAAAAATGGCTTTAAGGATATCAACTAAATTGTGTTCACTATTCATCCTTAGATAAAATAATTTTACACATTTTTAGTCCCTGGCTTAACCAACGTTAACTAAGGCGTTAACTTTGCCTCGTCATATTGCCAGGTTACTGACACATCACTACCATGTCACTTATAATATCCATGTCCCTATTTTTATAATAAAAAAAATAAAAAAACAACAAACCCTAACCCTAAAATCACTAACCCGTCCCCACACTTGTGACCCACCCTTGCTCCACGTCGAACTCATCAAAGGAACCCATCGGCCTCCATTGAAACAACCACCTTCGTCGACATTTTCGCAATCAACCACCGTCGTCACATTCGTCATCATCGCTCAAACCATCGTCGCAACAACCACCGTCCATTGCAGGTAATAGAAACACAGACCATCGTCATCCATATTCGATACAGGTAATAAGTCGCACACCCACATATCCGATTAACAATCGCACATATTTTTGAGTTATTTTAGCATTGCACACACTGTCAATGTGAGGTAAGGTTTTACTCACCCATTTTATTGGTCGCTATCAAATTTGGAGGTTTGTTTATGTTAACATATAGTAATTATGATGTAGGATGGCTGATGATGTGGCTATCAACCTTTGTATTCATTTTGGTGGGAGTATTGTGAGAAGCTTGGAAAGGTCCGAGTATCTTGGTGGAGAGTCAAGGGAACTGGGGCGATTTGATGTAGACACATTGTCTTTTGTTGCAATGTGTTGGTATATAGCAAATGTGTTAGGAATTAATAGAGTGCAGGGGATATTCTACAAGGAAAATGATGTTTTCTTTTCTATTTGGGATGACCTGTCAATGAGTGGGGTTTGTAACAAGTTAAAGGATGGGGATATTCTTGTCATTTATTTAGTTGGTGGGGATAAAATAGAGAGTGTGCCACCAAGTAATCCTCACCAACCCCATGTGCTCATTGAAAAAAGTGAAGTTATTTGGGAAGGGACAAGTACTAGTGGCTAAACTAGTGTGCCAAAAGGAAGGCAATGTGGGTGAGGCTTTACTGAATGAGGAGGGGATAGAAAGGCAAGACAAGGGTGAGGACGTAGATGTGGGCAGGCAGAGCCATGTTCACATAGAGGAGACATTTGATGATGAGTTAGTAGAAAGGCAATTGGATGGTGTAGATCTAAATGAGTTTATTTCTTTTGATGAAATCTATAATGTGGGAACTAATTTTAGTGACGACAAGGACGATGAACTTCAAGAAGCTAGGCAGAAGGTCATAGAAGCTAAGAGGAAAATAAGATATAGGGATAAGGAGGAGGCAGATGCTGTTGCAGCTGCGGAAACCAATGGTGAACAAGGTAAATATGTCGTTTGATGTTTTATTTTCATGGCTTAGTGCATTACTTTGATATGGTTCTTGTCTTTTAACATGTTTGGTAGAAATTGTTCTAGAGTCTTAGGGTACATTTCTCACTAGTTTCTTTCCACATTACCAATGTTTTGTAGTTGTAAATGAACCTGCAGCTGCAAATGATGCTGCTAATGAAAATGCAAATCTAGATGTTGAGTTAGTAAGTGATGAAAGTAGTTCAGATGGAGAGAGCAACTCCTCACATTACATACCAAGTAATGACCTGGGCACCTATAATGACAGAAGTAGTAAGTCAGGATCTAAAGATGAGTTTAAGGTCTATCCTAGTAGTCGTCAAAGGTTTGATGGTAGCAATGAAATTCCTCAATTTACTCTTGGTATGACATTTGCTAGCCCTGCTGAGTTTAAAGCTGTTGTATGTAGATATGCAATTTTGAATGGAAAATGACTGAGGTGTGTAAAAAATGACAAGCTTAGGGTTAGGTACACTTGTGTTAGATATTGTAAATTTGTCATATATGCATCGAATGAGAGGAATGATGGTAGCGTTGTGGTGAAAACTTATTATCCACACCATGAATGTGGTAGGGGGATAATAGAAACAAGTTAGCGAGGTCTTCCTTCATTGCACAACATTTTAGGACTAGAATATTGATAGATCCTGGGATTAAAATTAGGACCCTTAAAACTCTATGCAAAACTCAGCTGAAAGTTGAAGTGAATACTAGTGTATGTAGGAATGCTATGGTTGTTGTGTTGAATAAAGTAATGGGTTGTTATGTTGAAGAGTTTCGTAGCCTTTGGGATTATGTCATGGAATTAAAGAAGTTAAATCCAGGCAGTACTATCATTTTGAAAACTTGTGCAAATAATCCCAAGAAGAAGAACTACTTTGATAGGTTGTATATTTGCTTTGATGCACTTAAACGAGGTTGGTTAGTGGATTGTAGGAAGATAATAGGTGTTGATGGATGTTTTTTGAAGGGGGTTTGTAAAGGTATTTTATTAGTGGTGGTTGGAAGGGATGGGAACAACCAAATGTTTTCAATTGCATGAGTTGTTGTTGCTGCTGAGACTAGTGTGATATGGACATGGTTTATTAAGGTCTTACAGCACGATTTGCATCTTGGTAATGGGGCAAATTTGGCGATTGTCTCTGACATGCAAAAGGTAACATAACATTCTTTGATAGGATTTTTTGTTTTACATTGTTTCATTATGTATGGTTGATGTTTCATTGTTTCTCTTTTTCTTTTTTCTTCATGCCAAGGATTGACGAGGGTTGTTGCTGATGTTCTCCCACAAGCAGAACATAGGCACTGTGCAAGGCATATATATCATGCCTTTAATAAAAAATGGAAGGGACAAAAATGAAAGCTCGATTTTTGGTTATATTCTAGGGCCGCTTTCAAGAAAGATTTAAAAGATAAACTTAAGGATTTGAGTAAGTTGGGGAAGGGCATAGTCGAAGATGTGCTCACATGGCCAGTTGAGAGGTGGTGCAAGGCATATCAAAGAACTGATATTAAGTGTGATGTCGTTGACAACAATATGGCAGAGTCATTCAATGGTTGGATATTGGATAGCAGTCAATTAACAATTGTGTTAATGCTTGAAGAGATACGACTGATAGTGATGCGAAGGATTACCTCTAAATGTCAATTCGTGGACACTTGGATATCTGGCTTGTCCCCTACAACCTTCAAAAAGTTGGAAAAAAACAAGGAAAATTCTTATGACTGGTTTATGGAGTGGAATGGAGAATTTGGCTATGAAGTTAGCAACGTTTTCGATAAGAATGACAAACATGTTGTGAATATGAAGGGGCTGAAGTGCACTTGCAGAGAATGGGATTTGTCTGGAATTCCATGTGTACATGCTATTAGTGCAATCTTTGCTGCAAGACAACATTCAGAAAATTATGTTTCTCATTGGTACAAAAAGAATACCTATTTGAAGGCACACAACCACTCTTTGCTACTTGTGAGGGGGAAGCTATTCTGGCAAGAAAGTACTAAAGAGCCTATTGTGCCTCCTGAGGTGAGGAGGATTCCAATGAGGCCTAAGAAGAATAGAAGGAAAGATAAAGATGAGCCTCAAAAGGGATGGAAATTATCTTGGAGATGGAGAATAATGACCTGTATATTGTGTAAAATACAAGGTCAAAACGCTTATATGTGTCCAACCAAGCCTATATCCTCAGAGGTAATAATTATGCTATTGAATTCTGATTGTTTTTATGTAATTCATACTTGTTTAAAATATAATAGTTGATATGTTTAAATGGAAGAAATGATTGATGGTTACGAGACTTTTTGTTTGCAGCCTATGCCAAAACCTCACAGAAAAAAAGAAAGCACAAAAAGAACAAGTGATACTGCTATTGATAAGGAGTTGCGAAGAGAAGTGAGAAATCAGAAGTCATCTACGAAGAGAACAAGGCAACAGGTTGGGGTGGGACTATTTTTTCTGAAAGTAGAGCTATGATTGAAAATGTAAATACCTATGTGTGAGTGAGTTGAATGATAATTTATGTGTTTATGTTTTACAGCCTGGTCAACCTTCAATGAGGATCTGGAAGCTTCCTCCAAAGAGGCAGAACTCTGCTAGTCCATCTTCTGCTACAAGAGGCTCAACTTCTACAACAACTACCAACCAACTCTAATAGTCTCAATGAAAATGACAAATTTCTTATTATTTTATGGTGTTTCTGTTGTTTTGTGGTAACCAAGTACTGTAACTTGTGTCTCTTTCTGAGCTCTACAATGCTCTATTAGGTGTTGTTATGTTAGGAACAACTTGTCTCTAGTTATGATTGGTGGAAAGATAATTTTATTTTGGCTTTAATGTAACTATTGGCCATATTCTTAAGTCCATATTCAGGTGTTAAGCAAATCACAGATCCAAAAATATGTGACTATTTTGGCTGACATTGTTTTGTTTGACTAGTAAAATAATGGATGAGCATAACAGAAGCATGTTTATGACTATTTTGGCTTCTTCTATCATTGTTTTTGCTTCAACATCTTGTTGTAAATAATGTGCAAATAATTGGATTGTTCATATATATAATGTTCTTCTGTGAATGAGGATCCAAAATACAAAGAAATACATATTAGATTAACTGTTGCAAATAATTCAGAGACAACCACCACAAAATCACCTTACATAGACATTTCCACAAACACCTAGTTTTCACACTAAATATTGATCATTTGCATAAAACAACACATAACACAACCACACATATGGCAAATGCCCACTTCAACAGCTTAATCTCCCTCTTCATACTATCTTCAAAATTGTTGCTTTTCATCTTCATGTCTTCCAAAACCACCTTGATCGACACAATGTCTCCAAGTGCTTCATACAAAATCTGATTCATGTTGCTTGAAGTATGCCCCTCTTCAGACGTCAATTCCGGAAATACTTCATCAACCCACATAAAATAATTACACCGATAACCCTAGTAACATCAAAAAATATATGTATATTTTTTTTAACTTTTTTTCACACCAAAGCAGTTAAATTGGAAATCACTCACCTGAATTTTGGCACACCTAAAGAACTTTTGATTTGGGATTTTCTCAGTTTGTGATGTCTTCACAGCTACCTTCATTTTGCAATCACATTTCCCATCAAAATCTCGTCTAACATATTGCGAAGAATACTGCGAAGATGAAGATGATTCATCGTGTCTCCTTATTCTTCACGGAGCCCACAAGATTGGTTGAAGATGGAGGAAGAAGACAAGTTGCGCAGACAATGATGGCGGTGGCTATTGAGATGATGGCTTCAACAACGGGCGGTGGCTGTTGCGATGATGACAAGAGTGACAACAATGGTTATGGTGGTTGTTTCAATGGTCGTCGACGGCGGTGGTTGTTTCAATGGTCGTCGATGGGTGGGTTTCTCTTGTGAGATCGACGTAGGGAAATGGTGGGTCACGAGTGTGGGGACGGGTTAGTGATGTTAAGGTTAGGGTTTTTTTTTTTTTTATAAAAATAAGGACGTGGATATTATAAGTGACATGGTACTGACGTAACAACGTGACGAGGGAAAAGTTAACGTTGATCAATCTAGAGACTAAAAATGTATAAAACTATTTTATCCAGGGATAAATAGTGAACACAATTTAGTTAATATCCTTAAAGCCATTTTTTTTATTAGTCCAATGACTAAAAAATGCATTAAACCTAATAAAACTAATGTCAACAACAATCACCACAATCTAAAACAATTTTGACTGTGACTAGTACATAATAACAATACGTGTAATGATAGTAACACTAGATCCTAAAATGAAAATGGGCAAAAGTTAACACAATATGAACATTTAGCTCCATGTGTCTTTCTTCATTTGTTACTTATGTATGCTAAGCACATGAAAACAAAGATAAAAAAAAGATCATACAAAGTAGTATAATTTGTTTTAATATGAAAAATTTATTAATAGTTTAAATGCAAAGAACTAACTACACTGATAGCTTAAAAATAGTTATATCAAACTAATCCAGTAATCACACTCTCTACCTAAACCCACCCATCAACTACAAAGAATTTGAGCCAATATCATGTTATAATATTGATATAACATGAAAATATATGTTTCATTTATAATTATTTTTTAATTACATGAAAACAATTTCTAACAACCCATTACCTAAAACAAGTGGAATATTAGCCATTAATATTAACAACCCATTGATTTCTAATTAAGGAATCCCATCAAGTCAAACAGGGTTATCTGGCTTCATCAGTAAAAGTACAAGTAGTATCCATCTATCTGCCACAATTACATCCTTCTGGTATACCCTATAAAATTGAAATGGATGTCATATAGTTATAGAATGATAATAATGCTAGTTAATTTTCAGATGTCAGGAGCAGCATAAAACACAAATTTGCACTGGGTTTAAGGAAGGACGAAGAACTATATTCTTGGCCATGGTAAATATCAGACATTACTTGTTATCTTAATTAGCCAAGAAATTGACATCATGAAGTACTTTGTGTGTTTTAATCTGTCTGCTTCTATATATTTAATTCTACTATCATTTTCTTATAGATAACCAAATACATTGATACCGATCGATCGAGATGTGGGTAGAAGAACCCATCCAAGAAATGAATAAACCACCAAGTGGTGTGTAAAATACTAAAATGTGATTGCAATAGGAAGCAAAATGACACTGCAAAAACATTTTCAAGCTGGTTATGTACTAAAAAAGTACGTATCAACCCGGCTCTATTAAATTAAAAGAATGTGCAGTGCAGGTACACATACTAGATGTCAGAAACAACCCTCGTGCTTATTGCTGTACTCCATTCCGTTGTCAGACTGGGTAACGCTGCCTTGGTGAGATCTATCCATTGTTCTTGGCTAGCTATTCTTGTATAAATCCATTATTAGTGAAGAACACATGCTGTCCATGCTCTTGTGGTGACTTCTAGCTTAGAGTTAGAAAGGACATTTGTGTAATCCCATTATTATACTTAGTGGAAGAATATTTGCTTGTTTGACCCGTAATTTTTTCCTTCTTATGGAGGGGTTTTTCACGTAAAATTTAGAGGCTATTCTCTTTGTATTCTACTTTTATATTTTGAGTATTTGTTTTAAAATTGTTAAAAATGCGTTCTTTTTATCTATATCATTTTTCTCTTTTAGAAATTTTAAGCATATTTGTGATTAAAACAGTCAAAATGACTTTTTGTTATTTTAAATTTTCTTTACAAATTTTTTTCTTATTTTTGAAATTACATTTTTGAAAATATAAAAGTAATATGTTATCACTATTTTGAAAAATTGAAAACTGAAAACGACCTGTAAATAGTATAGAGAACTAGGTCTTAGTGTTTCGTGTGCATGTGAATTTTTCTTAGGTAGTGTTTGTTAATCAAAATATAAATCGAAAAAAGTGGAAAATAGAAAGCATTTCAGATAAAAGTATTTTTTATTATATTTATTAAATTTATCTAAAAATAAATTATATAACTTCTTATTTTGAACTTTCCACATAAATTTATCTCTCTTCCCTTCTCCCTCCTTCTGATAAGTTATCTTAGATCTTACAAATAAATTATCTTAATGTGACGTTATCTTACTCATTTTAACAAATGTTACCTTAGCTGATTATATTTGTTATGTGTTATTTGGCTATTTAATTTGCACAAAAGAATATAAAAAAAAAAAGTGTTATTATTTTGTTGTGTATGAGTTAACAGCTAAGTCCTATTTTTCAACAATATATATATATATATGATATATGATATATGATATATCTGCTTAAACGGACCTTTCTGTATTCTCCCTAGCGAAGGACCGAAGTGAAAATAAATAAATAGATGCGATACTTAAAGTTAATGTTATAATCAACAGTTATAAGTTAAAAAAAAGGGGGGGATGAATGAAATGCAAATAGGAAGCGAAGCATCGTCTCGATGGGTGTTAAGAGAATATTTCCAAGAAATAATTAATTAAGAAGAAGCAATAGCAGGGTTGCGTAGAGATATAGATGGAGGAGATGAAGAAGCATCGTCTCTATCTTCTGCACTAACCCATAAAATTAAAGATCTATCTATCTAACCATCAGCATTAATTAATCTGCCTTCTTATATATATATATGAAGCTAGCGAAAAGATAGAGAAGATCATCGACAGACTGAATTGCCAGTTGCCAAGGAGCCTGCAGCTGCAGCCATTTTGATGATAGGCGCTTTGGTGGCATGGGGCATAGCCACGGCGGAAGCGGGTTCTGCCCTCGTGGCATGGGGTATAGAGACGGCAGTGGAATGGGCGCTTTCTGCTCTCGTGGCATGGGGAATACGTAAGCTGAGACAATGGAGAGCTAAGCCTGTTTTGGGAGGTGGGTGTTAGTTTGGATGGAATATTATTATTATTAATTTGATAACCCTCGTAGTCGTAGTCAAAGATGTTCTCTTTTTGAGTCTTTGAATCAAGCAATGATATGTTGATCCGTCTATAAATGAAGATATGTACTGTTTTGCTTTGACATTGGTTGCGGTTCAACGCCCACAACTCCTAAATTGAGTGATTATTGTAATTTTGTAAATGGTAACTAGCCTTCATTTTCAGAATTTGCATTGAACCTTTGGAAAAAGATTTATAGAACAATTTATGTCAAATTAGAATCAAATTTAAAAATATAATGAGATTTATCTCCTCAAAAGTTATTTCTTAAAGTTAAAATCAACTTTACCCATTTGGAAGGCATTTTTCAGAATGCAATTCATATTTAGGTTACGTTAAAGAATATAGTTTACAAAGAATATGTATTTTATTTTATTCCGAATTTTCTGGTAATTTTATGCATTAAAAATAACACAAAACACTGCAATGAAGTGAAAGCTTTGCAGAACTAAAGCTTAAGTTGATGATAAAGAACTCCCACAATCATTTTTTCCCGCATGCAGAAGTGTGTATCCAAAACAAGTAAGAAAATACAAAACCCCTAATTCCCTCAAACCATTTTGAGTTGCACCGAGTTTGTGTGTAAAAATACAACAGCTCATATAACAAAATTTTTAATTTGTCACGTCACAAGACGATGCCTAATAAATATCAACGACTATTTCATAAAACTTCAACCACCACCACTTGAAACTCTTTACATAATACAAGGTCTCCATTGGAGGGGCAACCTGGTTGTTTTCCCATGCTGCAGAAAGCACTGCACTGGCATGTTTTTTGTCTGCTTCAGTATTTGCACCATAAGATCCAGTCGCAAATCCTGGACGGAATGAAACCAACACTCATAATAATTAGAATATGATTAAACTTAGCTGAACATCATTATGGTCCATGAATAAGCAGCGGTATTTGTCAAATAATGGTGGTCTTGAGATTTTTATTAAAAGAATGAACACTGCTCCCACGCGCAAAGGACCGGACAAAAAAGTGTTACAAAGGGGAAGTTATTTATGCTAGCATGCATGAAGATATATCCTCATATGGTAATTTCGAAATGACCACGAAATGCCTAGATAAAGGGACAACTGATTTAGTCAAAGTGCCCAGAAGCACAGAAATGCATCATAAGTTAAGGAAATGCCTAGATTAGGGACAACTGATTTAGTCAAGTGCCCAGGAGCACCAAAAGTCAACTAATTATCAAAGCTACCCATGGCATTGATTAGTTTTAATCATATGGCCAATATCATCTCTGAAAGAATTAAATGAGATTGCCATTTCCAGTTTTCATCACGCACAATAACATGTCTGAAACAGCTACTGTCGTTGCCAAGGTGGAATGATTAAACATGCAAACACCCAAAATGAATGTATGTAGCATCAAAGAGGCAAAGTGTGCAAGCATACAATGAGGACTAAAATGATTAAACCAGCAATTATGTTTTGGCATACAAAAAAGGCCAATCTCATCTAAGTAACTTGATACCACTAATATTTAGGAGTGCTTATTTGAGGATCTTGAGAGAATATAATAATATATAAAGAATAACATTAATCCTCTATCTACCAATTTAAATTTTTAGATGAGATGGCAGTTAACAATTTAATATAATAAGTTATACGTGAGAGGACATGTAAGTGTGTACTCCTAACCATTTGCCAGATAATAAGTAGATCATAGGAATGACCATTGACCAGATACTCCATCCCCTATACTGCATCTCCTTCCTAATACCTGTAAGCGTAGTAACAGATATCCATCAGCCGTACCTACTCAATGACAACATATTCAGCCTGTATCCCACTATGTGGGGTCGGCTACATGAATACTAGACTTCCATGTATTTCTGTCTTTTGTCATATCTTCATTTAGGTCCATACACTTCATATCAAACTTTAATGTTTCTCCCAAAGTCTTCTTAGGTCTGCCTCTACCTCTTTTTTTGACTAATTATTCCATTTCATCAACTCTCCTCACAAGAGCGTCTCTTAGTCTCCTTCTCACATGACCAACCATCTTAGTCTAGTCTCTCTCATCTTTTCCTCGATTGGCACTACTCTTATCTTATTACGAATAACTTCATTTATAATTTTATCTTTTCTTGTATAGTCGCACATCCATCTTAACATTCTCATCTCCGTTACGCTCGTCTTTTGCTCATGCTGGTATTTGACTGCCTAACATTCTGAACCATACAACAAGATTGATCTTATAACTGTCCTATAGAATTTTTTTTTCAATTTTAATGGGATTTTACCATCACATAACACACTCGATGCATTTCTCCATTTTAGCCAACCTACCTTAATTTTATGTGTGACATCTTCGTGAATTTCTCCATCTTTTTGAATCACTGATCCCAAATATCGAAAATGGTCTTTTCTTTGTAAGATTTGGTCTTCCAATTTTATTATAACATCCTCCACTCTTGCATTCTTACTAAATTTGCATTCCATATATTCTGTTTTCTTTCTACTTAATTTAAATCCATTAGATTCTAAATTGTTTCTCCACAACTCAAGTTTAGTGTTCACTCCTTTCGTTTCATCCACCAACACTATATCGTCTGCAAATAGCATACACCATGACACCTCTGTCTGAATATCTTTAGTGAGTTCATCCATTACTAGAGCAAATAAGTATGGACTTAGTGTAGAAAAATATGTTTTCATTTCTTATCTCAACCTAGAGTTCCTAAATATTAATTTTTATTTGATTTAAGTGAGATCCCAACTATGAGCAACCCAGCGTGAGTGGTGTGAGCCTAGCCAACAGCCAATAACCAGCCTCAGATTTGGTAAGCTGCTTGAATTTATCTTGCATGCATAATGCACCAACGTTCAGTAAAATAAAATAAATATAGATAGATAGATTAATACATGCAGGCGGTCAGGTGCACGTTGAAGGCCTTGAACCTGTCCCCCTACCAACGCCCACCGGATTTGTTGGATACCCGTCGGATAGGATAAAGATTGCCATCCCTAGACCATCATCTCCTTCACTACGCTGTGGCCTTAGATATTTGAAGTATATTCCACCTTATTTTTGGTGTAGAGTGTCATACCAATATTTATAGTCTTTTGCCCTTTTTATTGTTTCCTCACAAGTAGTCTTTTCAAGTTCTTTCGAACAGGATTTAGCCCCTTAAGTTTTTCATTCTTAATAAAAAAAAGAAAAAGGAATTTTTTATCCACTAATATTCCCTTGTGTAAATGCAGGATAAGGGAGAATTTCCACATGGAAAACCTAAAATGCAGCAAGCCCAGTACAGAGTACAAAAAATTTTAACAGGTATAGAGTTTCAGAAAGATTTTATCAAACCTAAGATATTTACCAACAATTATACAAAAAGAAGTAGATAAACAATTTGAAGCATCAACTTAAAGAAATTCTTACCTAATGTAGCATGAACACTTTGAGGAAGAAAAGTACCCAGTAATGCAAAAGAAAAAGCTATCATCTTCATCTCCTCCTCTTCCTACCCTTTCCCAGTTGCCCAGACCTAAATGCATGTTCTTGTTCTTGGAGGAAAGCCTTTGCTTTCCCATACTTGTCAGCTCTTTCTTCCTCTAGTCGTGCCTTATCTTTTTCCTTCACCTCAAATAGGAAATAATTATCTTTTCGCAGTTCCCGTGCCGCTCCTTTAGCTTCCTGTTTTATAAGTTTCTTCAGCTTTCCCCTCTCAGCCCTTTCACGGTCAGGATCATAATCTCTACCTTTAATAAAGCTGTAGAAAGGAAATCACCATAAAACAGCCCAAAGTACGGGAAACTGATATTAGATAGATTGCCAAATGCAACTGAGAAACAGGCATTGCCATTAACATAAAGAAGAAAAAAAAAAGAAAAGAAAATTGGATTACTTCTCTTCAATCTTCGGATGGAGTAACTTAATAGGCACTGGTTTTTGCTTTCTCATCTGTAGGGGCCGGCGCAGCATGTGATGTTCACGAGCTTTCTTATCTATAAGCTCGGAAACATCTTTAACTTTATCTTGTAAAGCATTGGGAATGTATTTTTGCCCCGCCAACTCAATTAACAACTTGGAAACTGGTAAAAAAATTTCCGGGAAGGAGCTAAATCCTTCATAAACATTAATAAATCCTCGTAGAGATTCAATCACACATGCAAGCATGCTGACCCTGCAAAGAGATAGCATGCCATTATTAAACAGGAACAATCTCCAAACAAGCACATTAACCCAAAAAAGCCTCTAATCTGAATTAGAAGTTTGCTGGTCCTATTATGAACCAAAAACTCCTCCCAGAAAGACAGATTGAAAATACCCCACCCCCCCCCCCCCAAAAAAAAAAAAAATACACACACACACACACACCCCATCAACAATACATGAAGCCTTAATCCTATTAGGTGGGGTTGGCTAAGTCCCTGCACCCCTCCCCCCTCCCCTTGAAAAAATAAATAAATAAATAAATAAAACACGTGCATGCACGTAATCAAAAAGGAAAATACACAAGCATGACCAAGTTCATCACTGCAGAATCATGGTGCACATCCCCCAATCAATTTTGTTTAATTCCTCCAAACTAAAAGACATGAATTCAGTAAGACTAGCAAAGACCACTTTTGGTGCAAAAATACAGATATCAAACGTCCAGAACAGTCATCCATACTGAGGTGAACATCTAAAAAAAATGGCAAATGTTTGTGTTAGTCTGTCTAAGGCAATTCCAAAATATGGCCAGATCGATGTTCATTCATCAACCAGAAGGTCTAGTGTGATCATATAGACAAATGCATCCACATTGTACCAAGGTCCCAGTACTACCCTTGCCTTAACAAAATTACAATCAATAATTGCAGAAACCAGCCCTAATAATTTACTAACCGAAAACTGTCTGAGCTGAAAAAACTGGAATCCTCAGGCATATCCATTAACTTGAGGAAATCCAGTGGATTAATCTCTTTTACATGGCTACAGATACGAAGCAGAGGCCTGAGTGCTTTAAGTTCAACAACATGACTTATCTGCCACACAGGAAACAATTGGTTACTTTCTTCTGCAACAAAGAAAATATCATCTCATCCTAAGTGGAAAAAAAGAAAAGAAAAAAGCTGAGAGCCAGAGAAACGGTCAAGTTGTACCTGAGAATCCTGCAATTGCCCAGGGTTTCTGTCCACTGCTGCCATCAGTAAGGTCTGGAGGAACATAATAGCCTCAGGACAGAACTTCTGAGATTGTTTACTGATCTGCATACAACAAGTCCCAAACAATAATGTACCAATACAACTGCTAATGGAAGTGGAAACAATAATTGAATAAAATCTCTCCACTGAAGTGGAAAGATATCAACAATATTTTAAAAAAAAAGACTGCACTCAATTTCAAATATTTGTTGTGACACATTTTTTAACTTGCAACACAAGTTCTCTTCTCACTTAGAATCTCAACAGATTGTATCGCAAGGCCCCCTTTAAATCGTAGTGTTTCAATTTTATGGTTGAGCCAAAGGTTCTCATTAATTTCTAAATTCAGATATATTGGTAGTTATGTTCACCAAAAGCAAAATACCATCAGCAAGAGGTAAACATTATTCTTAAGCCATATTGCAAATCCATCCCTAAGTTCTCAAACTATGACTCAAATATTTACTCAGAAGATATATCCTGTTGCATAGTTTGTGGATGCACAAAACAGAATAGGGCTGATTCCCATTCAAAAGAGTGGGCAGCATGACTCTTTGTATAGCACCTATTAGGACTTCATCCAACGGGTCCAGAACCCATCAGTAAGTCAGGACATATACAACATTGCACATAAGTAAAAGAAAAGCAAATACATAAATACAATACAAAAACATCTATAAGAGCAATTTGGACCTTGTGGAATTGAGATGTCCTAAAGGACATTTCACTTAGCTTCTTAAGAAGACACCATCATACAAGCAGCATAGCAGCCAGGTTTGCTTGGCGTTGACTTCTCACAAAAATATGGGCATTCACCTCTGTTTGTGGCAAGTTTTTGGGCATATAAAAAACAACATACAAAGCCTTTAACCAACTATGTGGGGTTAACTACACGAACTATCTCACCAGTTGTTTCTATCTATGGTCTTTATCTTCTATAAGGCTCTTATAACTAGCATCATATCCAAGTGCATCCCTCCCTAGTTGTTCTTGGTTTTCTCAACCTCTTTTGTTAGATACTTGTTCCATTCCATCCAATATCCTCAAAAGAGTCTCTACTAGTCTTCTCCTCATAGGTAGGACCAACCACCTTAATCGTGTCTCACACATCTTATTTTCAATAAAAAGTGTTTTTTTTTTTGGAATATGGACAAGTGAAAATCTTGTCAAGTAATGGTTTATTTTGGTAAGTTCATAAGTTCTATAAAGCCAACCCTACATTGTGGCTCTAAGTTAAAAGTGACTAATTTTGAAAGGACTTTTAAAAAATTATGAACAAGGATTACAACTAACTACCTCAAAAGATTCAGATATAGCAAACCTAACCAAACAACGAATACATATAGATCTGTATTTTTCTATTCCCGCATACCTATCTTTTTATATATATATACACTAGCTTTAAGTTCAGCATTTTCTACTTTAGCGAATCATGCAGTGCCCATATTTTTCCAGATTATATCATTCTGAAGTTCCTTCCCATCCATAAAGACAATACAACATAATTCCAAATGGAGATGCATGGAGAAGCACTCACATGGTTATACAATGGAACTAATCACTGTATGCATACTGTAATATCTTCTATAAAAGTAAAAAACAGATCCATGTTCCTTATCAATTTTTATATAATCAACATATTTTTTCTTTTTCTTTTCTGTTTATGAACATACAAGACATTTAACTAATTAATTTTAATAAATTTCCTTCCAAAAACATAGTCTCATCTTATATTACTGCACAATCTTTTTTTTTTCTTTTTTGCTAAGAACATTACAACACTATTTTATAATACGTTTGAAGCCAATAAAACTATTTTAACAACAATATTGCCATCATATTGCTTAATCATATTACCATTGTCACATTTGTTTCTTTAAAGATATGGAGAATCACAGCTCTAACCATTTTCAATTTTTATAGACAATCACTAATCTACTTGTACCAACAATAGAATCAAGCAATATAAGCAACATCAATGATTACTAATTCCTATGTTTGAATAGCTGGCCTCACTAACTTCAATTGATATGTAATAAGATGTGTTATTGTCATCATACAAGGCCCTGGGATTTCAGTATTTTTAGGAATTGAAGTCCCATAATAGGTTTGGAGGGAGTGGCAGAAAGGCAAACAATCTTGAGCTCACTTACAGAAAGGACCATAGAGCACAAGAAGGAACCAATTGCAACATCTCGTGCAGACTTAATGGGACAACGCATCAGATATTCGCACATTAGCAATATTGCAGGCGTCATGACAACATGTCGGAAATCAGAGCACGGAAATATCATGGACCACAATCTCAAGAGAAACAATGTCTTCAGAGATGGCCAACAGCTTTTCTCTGCAGAAATATATCATCTATCAGAGGAGCATCTTGGCAAAATGGTATAGTCAGAAGTAGTGGAAAGAGAAACATATAAAACCAACCTGTATTCTTAATATCCTCACAAAATTGTCTTCGAGTCTGAAGCAGCCGTTCACGAGCACAAATGGCAGCAAAGTATGGAATTTCCCCACTCATCTCCATCAGTGGCTTGACAAGCAAATTTAACAGCTTGAAATTCAATGGTCTTTTATTTGCTGAAACAGCAAAGTACTGCAGTAGCACACCATAAAACACCTAGGAAGGAATGGACCTTTTGTAAGGGTATAGTTGATAAAAGTGCAGGAATACAGAAAATGCTAATATCAGTTAAAATAAACATATACTTCCTATGTCCACGCACTAAATATCTTATGCAGTGGGGAAAAAAGTCAACATAAAGGCATTGTTTATTAACTTGTCCAATTCTTTAAAGTTTTTGCCTTTAATTAGCTGACTATAGATCACTATACATTGACATTAAAAAAAAAAAAAAAAAGACAGGCAAAAGGCCTTTTATTATTGCATACAAGATCGGACAGACCAACTTTACAAAAGCAAATCCCAAATCACATGAAAAAACTAAATCAGTAAGAAGTATCTTACTTGCAGTTTCTTCCGATTTTCTGCTGCTATGCTGATTGCATTGCATGCACGTATTCGCCTGATTGCTTCAACAATTTGGCAATCCGAACGGTTCTCTAGTAATGAAGATAATTCTTCCAAGCTTTGTGGGGCTGCAATTACAAAGGGAAGCTCCTCCACTTGAGCTGAAGGTAGTTTGTTATTGGTTTTTGTTTGTGTGGCATGTAAAAGGCTTGTTTGTTTTTCCTTAATTTCCAACACCTTGTAGCCTTTTGGCTCCATCTCTTCATCACTTTCATCATAATCATCTTCTTTGTCTTTTCCTTCTTCCAAATCTGAATCAAGATCATCACTCTGTTCCCAGTCCTTCAAGGTTCGAGTCTTTTCATATTCACTGTCGTCTTCATCACTTCCTTCTCCATCACCATCATTTTCAGAGCTTTCTGAATCCTCAGAAGATGTACCCTCTTCACTTCCACCAGCATTCACATTATCCCTTAGCAGAATCTCATCAATCCAACCCCTCTTAGTCCTTTTCTCTCCATCATGAGAAAAAGAATCACCAAGATCGTCCCCAGAAATTGATCTAAGCCGCCCAGCATTTTCATTATCTTCCGAGGCATTTCTGTCTTCATCACTGGAGTCATCAGCGGCAAGCATCCTCTTCTGCCTCTCTTCCTAGAAATGGGACCATTACAGAAGTTACAGAGAAGAAAAGTCTTATTCCAACATAAATATCTCCAACAAGCTATATTCCAAAGATGAATAACGCTCATCGTGAGGTCAAAAGTGGATACCCACTTAAAAAGAAATTAAGACAATTCTAGTTGCATCAATTTTTCCTCAAACACAACAAAAACACCAGATGGAAAATTAGGAATATAAATTGAAGTGAGAAAGCAGAAAGCTATTAAAAACATGAAACCCCAAACTTATATTTACTTGTGAGCTCATTGCCAGTTTCCAAATTAAATTATCGCAAGTAGCAACAAACTTCAACGAGTCTTCACATGAACAATGGTTCATACAGATGATTCATGGGGCATGCTTCTATCACATATAAACAGTGACGAGCAAATTTGCAAAAGCTTCCTCATTTTCCAGCAATGAGGCATGAAACGAGAACAGTTATTTGTCTCATGTAGTACATCGAAGTTACTTGTATACTCATCAAACAATATTGATAAGATGGCATGTATCAAATGTGAAAAAAAGAATATGATGCAGTGAGAACAATAATCAGTGCCATGATTTATATTTTAAAATAACAGAAGTTCTCTTGGACCCACAATTGAGCTAAAAAAACAAGACTCATCTATATAGAAGTATTGCTGTCAAAGCTGGCTGCTCATGAGTTGGGCTTAAAGATTTGATGGTTCAACCATGGTTGGATGGCGTGGCAAATGTTAATGTCTGCTAGATTGAACACATACAAACATATCTGTGACCGCATATGAACATACCTCTAATCTTTCCAGTCGCTCCTTTTCCTCTTCAGCAATTTCCTCAGGTGTCTTTGTCCTGTTTGATGGGCGAGCACGCATATCCAATGCCATCTCTTGGACAAGTTTGTCGTAAGAATCAGGTTTATCCTGTGAAAAGGGTGGTTGAAATCTTAATTCTTAACTTACTTGCAAAGCATAGGTCAAAAATATAATAATATGATGTTGAGACATATATTGCTCAATCAATCAATCAGCATACTGAGGCTATTGAAAATCTTCCCAGTTATTATGCTACAATATGCTTAATAGCAATGGACAAACACTGTTGACTAGTTGGCAAGATTAGCATTCTGCAAAGTTTAAAAACTCCAAAAGCTTAACAGGATCAACCCCCCCCCCCCCCCCCACCAAACAAAAAAACAACATTGACCAGTTTAAACCTATAGAAAGAATGGTATTAGAAATAACATTTTTGTAAAAGAGTTCAAAAAGGAAAAATCATTGAATCTATACCTGCTGAAGAGTATCATAGTTCTGAGAAGTCAATGCCACATCTTTCTTGGCATTGTCATTTGAAAAGCTCCTGTTCACAAGAGCCTTCAAAGCATTCATCTTGTTTGGCTGAGTCAAAGATAACAAGGCTTCCGACTGCACCAAGGATGTGAAGTTCTCATCCAATTGGTCAATCAGCTGTTCATTTTCTTCCTTATCCTTAGCTTTTTGAGCCTGGTAAGATTAAAGGGGAGGCAGAAGTAAAAGAAATGAAGAAATTAGGGAAATATTCATTTTTAGAGCAGGCTATAAACTTTAGGGAAAAAAATAACCAAATCACCTTGAAAAATTTACTCTTTGAGATGATCTCCTCCATCACTTCCTTCTTAGTCTTCTGCCTCTGTTATTGAGGCAATAACATTTAAAATAGAATGAGTTGTCTATATATTTCCTCAAGAAAATGATATTTTCAATGCAAGAACAATAACAAATTCATATACGACTTTTGATGCATAAGAAATAAAACAATAGACTTACATTCTCCTCTCCTTCAATGAAGCCCAACTGCAATGCAGTCTTAGCATCATTAGCATTAAGTTGATTGAAAATTGGAGACCTATCTGTGACCAAAAATATAAATGTAAAGCACAGTTAATTTCATAGAAAAAAGAAATAAAATAAGAAGTTATTACAAGTGTTACAAAATTATCATACACACCAATCAGGATCATCACGAGTCTTAATCCATTAAGTGGGGCTGGTTATATAAATTTTGGCTCTCTAATCATTTCTATCCATAGGCATATCTTCTATAAGATCATTAGATCTCATGGTTTCTTGAAAAGTTTTCTTTGGAATCTATCTCTTTTGCTACAAACTTCTTTTATTCCATCCACCCATCTCTTAGGTGGGCCTATCTATCTTTTTTTCGCATGTCCAACTAATAGTATTGTTGTAGAGTCTTATAAAGTCAATGGTTGATAAGGCACACTTAGATCTAAGCAAGCTTAACACAATATCCTCCAAGAAACTCAGCCCAAAGAATGACCTGGGGAAGTAGTTCGGACAAGTACATCAATATGGTTAATGTAGTTGCAAACACAACTAGGTCCATGCAGATACTCATGTATGTCGGAGATCATAAAGATGGCAGATTAGATGTTTAAGTTTAAAAAGGAAAGATAGGGTGGTTGAAAGAATTCAACATTTAAAAGATGAGGCAGCCTCGAAGATAAGACAAGCTCCACAATTCAAGGAAATGATACAGCTTGAAAAAGGAAGATAATTCAGCATTTCAAATATCAGTTACAGTTATCTAAAAAAATTTGAATTTATTTCTGTTTTTTAAGAGATAGCATAGATATTTTGTATTTGTATAAATACCCCTACTAGGATTCAATAAAATTTCAATTAAACCTTCTCCCTAATTGCTTACATGGTATCAGAGTTTTAGGGAACTCTCAATGGGCAATTCATCTCCAGCATTCATTGCCGATTATTTCCCTAACCTCCAGCCTCCATTGCTGTTCAGTTTTTTTGGCCTTACCTCCAGCCTTCATTGCTGTTCAGTTTTTCCGGCCTTCATCGCCCTATCAATAGTTGCCCTAAATTTTTTAGCAGCCCAAAAGGATGTTGTCATCCACGTCAGCCAAAGTTGTCTCGCACAGCACCGGAGAAGTACCTGCAAACCCAATCTCCAGCGAACTGCAGCAAATCAGTGCTGCATAACGGGTCACTGGGAAGAACTATCTAAAATGGTCACAGCTGATCAAAACCATTTTAAAGGGCAAAGGCAAACTCAAACATATTATCGGAACTGGTCCTAAGGAAGGAGATCCCAATTTTGACTCATGGGATGAGCAGGATTCGATGATTATGGCTTGGCTCTGGAGTTCTATGTCTCTATAAATAAGTGACATATGTATGTTCCTACCAACTGCAAGGGAGGTCTGGGAGTCAATCCGACAAACTTATTCCAAAGTCAAGGATGCAGCCCAGATCTATGAGTTGCGGATCAAAACTATGTCAACAAAACAAGGAGAAAAGATTGTCACCGAGTATGTAAACCTACTGAAGGGGCTGTGGCAGGAAATGGATCAATATTGGGTGATAAAGATGGAGGACAGTAAGGATGCTGCATTGCTGAAGGCATTCATAGAAAATGATCACACATATGATTTTTTGGCAGGACTGAATACAGATTTTGATCATGTAAGAATCCAGATCTTAGGTAAAGATGATCTACCCAATCTCAATGAAGTAGTTTCAATTATCTTGGCAGAAGAAAGTAGAAGAGGAGTGATGTTGGAGACGAAATCACTGGAGACATCAGCCTTGCTGACAAAAACTGCAACCTGAGGACCAAGAGAAAATTGGAAGGCTGAATCCAAAACAGCAAGCGGGGAAGATAAGGACACGCTATGGTGTACCTATTGTAACAAACCAAGGCATACCCGGGAGAAATGCTGGAAACTGAATGGAAAACCACCCAGCAAAGAGTGGGAAACCAAAGGAGGACAGAATAAGCCTTACAAAGGGCAAGCATACCAGGTGACTGCACAGCAAGGAGCAGAGGAAGCCCTAGAATCATCAGCTCTCAATAAAGAGGAGGTTGAGAAGTTGAGGAATTTTTTGGCAGTCCTTGAGAAACCATCAGGTACCTGTTCATTGGTACATTCAGGTATATCTCCCACCTCTCACTGTTTAACTGCCTCAGAAAAAGTGTTGAGGAAGAAATTCCAGATTATAGTGGAATTCCAAAATTAAATGGTGATAAGAACAGTTGGTTGATAATAAGAGCAGTTGATTTTGAATAAGAGATAAGATGATAAGAAGAAGAGGTTGAATTCAAAAGAAGATAACAAGTTACAGTTGTTCATAAAGATAGGAGGAAAAACTAACTTTCAAATTTAAATTCTATCTTATCTGTTGTTGTATTATATTTCAAATTTGTTTTTTGAATTCCTAGAAAATAGGAGAAAAGCTTATACAAATTTCTGTATATATATGAAGCATACTATCTAATGCAAGGTGTGATTGAAGTTATTTCCATTCACCCTGTTGCCACTCAGAGCATTTCTTCCTAAGCATCTAAGTTTGTTCAAAAAGTATTTAGACATTCACGGATTATTGACTCAGGAGCCATAGATCATATGACCCATGCCTCTTATAATTTCAGCACTTGTACTCCTTGCCCTAGTAATAGGAAAATAGCCATTGCAGATGGCTCTCTGACTACTATAACTGGAATAGGAGATATAAAACTCAGTCCAAATCTCACCCTTAAAAATGTCCTTAGTGTTCCTAAACTGTCCACAAATTTGGTATCTATCAACAAGATTTCTTGAGACCTAAATTGCAAAGTTACATTTTCCAACACATTGTTTATTTCAGGATCAGGGCTCGGGAATGATAATTGAACGTGCTAAGGAAAGGGACGGATTGTACTATCGTGATGTGCCTGAGACACCAGGCATCAACAAGCAGAAACAATCCCTCACTCTCCTCTCCGAACACCGTCAATCCACTGCTGAAGACCTAATCTGGCTCCACAATTATAGGCTAGGTCATCCCTCCTTTACAACTCTTGCAATTATATTTCCTTTCTTGTTCAAAGGATTAGAAAATAAACACTTTGTGTGTGAGATCTATGAGGTAGCTAAACATTAGCATTCAATCTTTCCACTTATCAATAAAAGAAGTACAATTCTTCCCTTTGAATTGATTCATAGTGACATCTAGGGTCCTGCTTCAATTCCTAGTCTTTCTAGAGTCACTGGTTTGTGATATTTATTGATGATTGTACTCGAATAATTTGTAGTTTTTGCTCAAATTCAAAAGTGAAGTCAGTACTATACTGCCCACCTTTCTTTCTATGATCAAAACTCAATTTGGTTTCCAAATTAAACGGTTTCGTTCAGACAATGCCAGAGATTACTTTAATAAGACTCTATCAATCTATTTCCAAAGAGAAGGGATCATTCATGAGTCTTCTTGTGTCTATATTCCTCAACAAAATGAGGTAGTTAAAAGGAAAAATGTGTAACAAACGAAGATTAGAAATAGGAAGAGAAGAGCAACAAAGAATGCCTCAATCTTTCTATTGAATGAATAACATAAGCTAGCTGGTATTTATACTCAACTATTAACAAAAGAGCTAAGCCTTAACAGCAAAACAAAATAACATAAATAACTAAAACTGAACAACAACAACAAGCTAAATAAGAAATAGAAATACAAATACTATATGTTATCATTTTCTTTAACATTTCCCCTTAGTTTAAACCTCCCTCCAGACTTGAAATTCCTTTGCTTCTTTATGACAATAGAGTCTCTAGCCAACTGTGAATTTATAGGAGAGAACTGCAAACCAATCTTGTTACATAGAAATTGCAAACGATCACGAGGCAGACACGTAGTAAAAATGTCAACAACCTGGTATAGAGTAGGCACATATCTGATCTCAATCACACCTTTTTCAACCTTCTCACGCACAAAATGCACATCTATATCTATATGCTTAGTGCGGGAATGGACAACAGGATTCTCTGCTATGCTTTTGGCTGCCATATTATCACACCACAAAATAGGAGTATGAGATAGACGATATCTCAACTCAGAGAACAAGGACAGCAACCATAAAATTTCAGTAACTCCTTGAGCCATTGCTCGGTATTTTGCTTCACCAACAGACCAAGCCACAACCGATTGTTTTCTAGAACCCTAGGATATCAAGTTGGAACCAAGGAACACACATACACCACTAGTTGATCTACATGTAATCTGACATCTAGCATGGTCAGCATTGATGAATACAGTCAAAGAAAGACCATGTACCATAGGTCGAAAAACTAACCCCAAACTGATTGTACCCTTAAAGGTATCCGTTAAATAAGATAAGTAAGGAGGTATTAATATATTTATCTTTAAGTAAATGTATGCATATATATATATGCTTGTATTATACACTTGAGGTATATACAAACAATTCCTTTTATATATTTAACATGGTATCAGAGCACAAACCCTAACCTAACCCTAACCGTCGCCGCTGCAGCCGCCGTCAACCGACGCCATCACTGCCGGTTGCTTCACCAGTCGTCGTCATCACCGCGGGTCTCTTCGTCGATCGCTGGTTTCGCTGGTCATACAGCTATTGCGGCTCTCCTTCTCCAGATCCCGCCATTTTGTTCCCATCGCGCCCAGATCTTGCCTTCACCCTCGCCACGCCTACACCCTGGCTGTCGTCGCGCCCAAATCTCGCCTTCACCCTCGCCGCGCCTGAACCCTAGCCGTCGCCGCGCCCGCGCCACGCCTGCCCAGATCTAGCCATCATCTTTCGGCCGCCTCCAAATCTCGCCCTCACTGTCGCCGCCTCTGTCCCGGTCATCTCTCCGTCGCTTTCGCCACGCTTGTCCAGATCCGGTCATCCTCAGGCGACTCCAGCTTTGGCCGTTAGTCTTCAACTCCAATGATAGCTTCAGCTTTTGTGCACCCAGATCTGCCCAAATCTACCATTGCTCCAGATTTATTCTTTCTTCTCCTTGGTCGTGTAATCCAATCTGCTCCAGATCTGCCCAGATCTGCCATTGCTCCAAATCTATCTTCCCTCTCTTTGGTCGTGTAATCCAATCTGCTCTAGATCTACTATTCTTTTTGCATCATGGATTCATCTTCAACTCACTCTTCATCCACAAGCCGCTCCACCATGTCCACACCCGTGATCATTCCCCATTTTTTGGGCACACCGGTTATTACAATGGAGAAATTGAGTTGACAAAATTATTCCACTTGGTCGTGCAGTTGAAATTTGGTTTCTTGGTTATGGCCTTGAGGATCATTTATCAAAGATTATTTCGACTGTTTCTGAGGGCGATCAACCTCTTTGGCGGAAAGTGGATGCCCAGTTATTGAGTTTATTGTGGCAGACCATTGAGCCGACCTTGATCCCGATATTTCGACCTCTTCGGGAGTGTAGTGCCCTATGGACTCGGGCTCGTAAGTTGTATACTAGTGACATCACTCGTATTTATGATGTGATTGGTGTTTTGTTCAATTTACGACGGACAGATTTGGATATAACCACATATTTGGGTAAGCTTCAAGCTTTTATTACCGACTTTAACGAGTTGATGCCCTTTAATACCGATATCAAGAAACAACAGCAACAACGTGATCAAATGTTTACTATCATCTATCTTCATGAAATTCAATCAGAGCTTGACTCAGTTAAGACACAGATTCTCGGCAGTGCCTCTCTTCCCCCTCTGACAGAGGTATTTGCCAGACCACTTAGAGCCTTTTCTATTATTGTTGATCGTGGCATGTCCGATCCTGGAGATCACTCCGCCCTTGTTACGACCCTAACTAATCGTGGTCATCATGGCATCGTTGGGGTGGTGGTCGTCCTCAACTCCAGTGCTCCTATTGTAATCACCTTGGTCACACTAGAGAGACTTGTTATCGCCTACATGGTCGTCCACCTCACGCAGCCAGTACTGCCAACATGGTTGTAGGCATTTTAGAGAGTTAGGCATCTATCACACCCAGTGATTCCTCACCAGTGACTATCTCCGGGGGGGGAGTATGCTCAATTTCTTCAATTCCGGGCATCACAACAGGCTACTTCACCTGTCACATCCTTTGCTGACACTAATAACCCTACTGCCAGCTTTACTAAGTCTTCATCTTCTCTTGGGCCGTGGATCTTCAACTTTGGTGCCATCAATCACGTCTGGTAATCGTTCTCTCCTATCTCATGTTCAAACTTCGCAGTCTCTACCTCCTGTTACATTGGTTGATGGCTCTCAAGCCTCAGTCACGGGTATTGGTACCGCATTGCCTCTTCCTACTTTACCATTATCATCTATTTTACATTTATCACAATGTACCTTTAATTTGCTCTCTGTCAGTCAACTCACTCGTAGCCTTAATTGCTCTATAACTTTTTTGTCTGATTCTGTTCTTGTGCAGGATCAGAGGACTGGACGGACGATTGGCACAGGGCTTGAGTCTCACAATCTCTACTATCTGTCTCTCCCTGCTTCTTCAGTGGCGTGCACGACGACAACTTTCCCACTACAAGTCCATTATCGATTGGGGCACCCATCTCTTCCCAATCTCAAGAAGATGGTTCCCAGTCTCTCTAGTATTTCTTCCTTAGAGTGTGAGTCTTGTCAATTTGGGAAACATAGTCATAGTTCTTTCCCAAGCAAAGTTAATAAACGTGTTAGTTCTCCTTTTTCAGTAGTCCATTCAGATGTATGGGGTCCTAGTCGTGTCAGTTCACAAGACGGTTTTCGTTATTTTGTAACATTTATTGATGATTTCTCTCGAACTACATGGATATATTTAATGAAAACGCGTTCAGGGTTATTTTCAGTCTTCACTACATTTTGTGCTGAAATTAGAACACAGTTTAATTTGCCTATCCGTGCTCTTCGTAGTGATAATACTCTTGAATATTTGTCTCTCCCATTTAGATCTTATATGGCATCCAATAGGATTCTTCACCAAACTTCGTGACCTGGAACCCCACAACAAAATAGGATAGCTGAACGCAAGAATCGTCATTTAATTGAGACAGCCCGCACGCTTCTTCTTCATATGCATGTTCCACTTCAATACTGGAGTGATGTTGTCTTAACTGCATGTTACTTAATTAACCGCATGCCATCTTCTGTCCTTAATAACCAGATTCCTCATTCCATTCTTTTTCCTCAGGTTGACTTATATTCTCTTCCTCCTCGTATCTTTGGGAGCACGTGCTTTGTTCACAATCTTGCCCCAAGTCGTGATAAGTTATCCGCTCGTTCCGTCAAATGTGTTTTTCTAGGTTATATTCAGCACCGACTGTTGTTGCTAGTCCGCGGGAGCTGTCTCCTGACTCATCTCCGGTGCCATTCGTTCTTCCTCCTCTGGCTCGTCGCCTTCAACTTTTGATCTTAACTTGCCTATTGCTCTTCGTAAAGGTACTCGCCACCCTATTTCCCATTTTGTTAGCTATGATTATTTGTCCCCTAGATATTCTGCTTTTGTTTCTTCTTTACCTTCTGTTTCACCTCCTAAATCTGTTCCCGAAACTCTTTCCCATCCAAGGTGGCGGGTTGTTATGGTCGAAGAAATGTCTTTACATTCCACTGCGACTTAGGACTTAGTATCTCTTCCCAAGGGTAAGTCTACTATTGGTTGTCGCTAGGTTTACACTGTTAAAGTTGGACCTGATGGTCGGATTGATCGTCTTAAGGCTCGCCTTATTACCAGAGGATACACTTAGGTTTTGGGTCTTGATTATGGCAATACATTCTCTCTTGTTGCTAAGATCTCCTCTGTTCGCCTTTTCTTATCCCTTGCTACTATGCTTCACTTTATCAATTGGACATCAAAAATGCCTTTCTCCATGGCGATTTATAGGAGGAGGTGTATATGGAGCAACCTCCTGACTTTGTCGCTCAGGGGGAGTCTGGGCTGGTGTGCCACCTTCGAAAATCTTTATACAATTTAAAACAGTCTCCTCGACCTTGGTTTGGTCAATTTAGTTCAATTGTTCTTGAATTTAGGTTAACTCGGAGTAAAGCTGATCATTCTGTTTTTTATCATTCCCAGTCTGGCTACCACATTCTTCTAGTGGTGTATGTTAATGATATAGTACTTACAAGGGATGATGATGTTGGTATCACTGAATTGAAGGCACATCTTCACCAACAGTTTCAGACTAAGGATCTGGATCCTTTGAGATATTTTTTTGGTATTGAGGTAACTCAATCAAAGCAAGACATCTATATTTCTCAAAGGAAATATGTCTTGGATATGCTAGAAGAGACGGGATTGTTTGGATGTAAACCTACAGATACCCCTATGGATCCAAATATCAAGATGTTACCGAGATAAGGAGAGCCTTTTTCTGATCTTGGGCGCTACCGTCGATTAGTTGGAATACTTAATTACCTCACAGTCACTCATCCTAATATTTCATTTGCTGTGAGTATGATAAGTCGGTTCTTGGATTCACCTTGTGACAATCACTGGGATGCAGTGATCCGTATTCTTCGGTATATTAAGGTTAACCCTAGTCGGGGTATATTGTATCAAAATCATGGGCTTAATCAGATTATGGGATATACGAATGCTGATTAGGTAGGATCACCTAGTGATAGGAGATTCACATCTGAATACTGTATATTTGTGGGTGGAAACCTAGTCTCTTGGAAAAGTAAGAAGCAAACTGTTGTTGCCAGATCCAGTGCAGAGGCTGAATACAGGGCAATGGCCGTAACAACATGTGAGCTAGTGTGGTTGAAACAATTAATTGAAGAGTTAGGAGTTACGCAAGTTAAGTCTATGCAATTGGTTTGTGACAACCAGGCTGCAATGCATATTGCTTCTAATCCTGTGTTTCATGAGAAAACCAAATATATTGAAATTGATTGCCATTTGGTTAGAGAAAATGTGCTCTCTGGGATGTAGTTACCACATATGTGGGTTCCAACGATCAACTGGTTGATTTACTCACCAAGTCGCTTAGAGGGTCTCGTGTGAATTATATTTGTACCAAACTGGGCATGCTCAATATATATGCTTCAGTTTGAGGGGGAGTGTTAAATAAGATAAGTAAATGGGTATTAGTATATTTATCTTTAAGTAAATGTATGCATATATATATGCTTGTATTGTACACTTGAGGTATATACAAACAGTTCATTTTATACATTTAAGAGTATCGAAGTAGACGTTTGCAAGCTAACCAATGCTCCATTTTAAGAAAAGACAAGAACTGACTCAGCCTATTCACCACAAAGGAAATATCAAGCCTGGTATGAGTCAAATATTAGAGAGAACCAATCAAGGTCCGAAATATAGTAGGATCAGAGAATTGCTCTCCCTTATCAGTAAATGAAAACCCAGACATCACAAGTGTAGCACATGGCTTACAATCCTGCATAGAAGCCTTCTTCAAGAGATCTAAAATATACTTTGATTGTGTAAGGTACATACCATCAGCAGTTCTGTGTGCTTCAAAACCTAAGAAATAACTTACCAAACCTAAGGTTTTGAGAGCAAAATGATCATCTAGATCCTGAATACACTCTTTTAGAGCAATAGGATTAGACCTCATGCCTAGTAGGTCATCAACATACACTAAAAGAAACAATACTACTGTATCAGTGTGTTTAACGAAAAGCAACGCATCAAAAACAGCTCTAGAAAACCCCCAACCTTGCAATGCTGATTTCAATTTAATATACCAAGCTCTAGGTGCTTGTTTTAATCCATACAAAGATTTCTTCAACTTGCAAACATGGGAAGGAAAATTAGAATCAACAAAACTAGTTGGTTGAGTCATATAAACATCCTCCATAAGTTCTCCATTCAAAAAGGCATTATTTATATCCACTTGTTGAATGTCCCAGCCGAAGTGAACTGCCAAAGAGAACAAAACTTTAATGGTGGGAGCCTTAACAATCGGACTGAATGTCTCCATGTAATCTATTCCAGGTGTTTGAAGAAACCCTTTGGCAACCAATCGCGCCTTGTGTTTTAAAATAGACCCATCAGCCTTGTATTTGGTCCGAAACACCCATTTACAATCAATTAAATTCATATCTTGAGAGACAGGTACCATCTCCCAGGTGTTATTGCATTGAAGAGCAAAAAACTCTTCTTCCATGGCCTTAGTCCAATGAGGATCAGAGAGAGCTTCATCAACTGAGTTAGGTTCTAGGGCACTTATGAAACCATGAGGAGATGAAAGAAGTTATCTAGATTTGGAGCAAGTAATCATAGGATGAACAGAAGATGCAGGTACAGATGTAGGAGAAGAAATCGAATAAGTGGAGGTACCTGGTTGCAGGTTTGAAGGAAAAGGTAATAAGGAGGTGACAGAATTATCAAAGGTTGAGGAGGGTAATGAAGCCTGAGTTACATGAGGAGAAGGCATTGAAGGTTGTGCTACTTGAGGACTCTTAGAACGAAAAGAAGGAAGGGAATGAAAAATAGCAGTAGAAGGACACAAAGAAGAAGATTGAACAAGCGTAGTTATGGAGGAAGCAAACAAACTTTGATACGGAAATTCGGTAGGATTAAACTTAACATGTCGAGAAATATAAACCCTACCAGAAGGATGTAAACATTTAAACCTTGCATGAATTGAACTGTATCCAATGAAGACACACTTAGCTGAGTGCAAGTCGAACTTATGTCGATTGTAAGGTCTTAAGTAGGGAAAACAAGAGCAACCGAAAGGTTGAAGGTGCACATAGTTAGGTTCTTTATGAAAGAGTAGTTCAAATGGAGATTTGAGCTTCAAAAGAACTGAAGGCAGCAAATTGATGGTATAAACAGCTACTTGAAAGGCTTCTACCCAGAATTTAAGAGGCATATTTGCATGTGATATGTCACGCATAGAGAAGAGTTTTTAAATTTTCTTTTTATTTAATGTAATCTCCACCAGCTGTAGCCGTGGGCCATGGTAGGAGCAGAGTTTGTTAGAATATTTCAGAGTCGGTTATGGAAGGCCCCACTGTCAGGGGAACGTTAGCTTTATATAGAATCCTTCCATGCAGTGTAAGGATATCAATTTTGCAGACAATCAGAATATCCTTCTCTGTCCTTCTCTTGTCCTTCTCTAACTTTCTCTCTTCTCTTCCTCTATCTCGCCTAATTCTCCCTCATACTCTCTTCTTCACCTTCACAATTCCTTTCGGCTTAGGATAAACCCAGCTGCTACTAGCAGGGTTGTGACATATTGGTATCAGAGCATCTGTTCTGGTCGAGTGGGTAAGAAGATCTAGCGATGGCTGAAGGAACACGCATGAAAAATTTCGAAACACAGCTGCATCAAACCGGGGTGTTGGTGGCAGAATGTCAAAGTAAGATGGAGCAAATGGAGTTAGGAACTACGCGAAACCAGGAGGCTATTCTTGCACTGGAACGTCGGATGGAGAGCGACATGGATGGAATGGAAAGGAGGTTGGATGAATCCATTACACGGGTTCGAGAGGAACTAGCTGCCCAAATGCAGCAGTTCATAACCATGATGGGCCGACAACCACCGATAAGGTTAGCGCCTGAATTTCCACCAAGAGAAGGCATAGACCCCGTTCCCCAAAGGGATAGAGCTAGAAGGGAGCTAGAATTACATGAGGAGGAGCTTAACTAGGGTGGCCGAGAAGAAGGAATACTGGGAAGAGGGCCAACGGTACTGGCAACCCATCACCCACAAGGGTTTCCTCTTCCTAAGATGGACATCCCAGTATTTGAAGGGGTTAATCCACGATGGTGGATAAGGAAGTGTGAAAGGATGTTCGAATGGCATAACATACCAGAGTTGCAGAAGGTGTCTCTGGCAGCAGCTTACTTCAACGAAGAGGTGGACGCGTGGTATCAAGGAGTCATACGGTTGAGGAGGAACCAGACATGGGGAGAGTTTACAGAGGCCCTATGTGGAAGGTTCGGAGAAAGAAGTATGGCCGACATCGTGGAAGAATTCAACAAGCTTAAACAGACGAGAAGTGTAGAGGTATATCAAAAACGCTTCGAGGAGCTAAGGTCCTACATGATTCAATACAATCCCTACCTGACCGAGGCCTACTTTGTATCCAGTTACCTAAGTGGCCTCAACGAGGAGTTAAGGCCAATGGTTAAAGTGCTTAGGCCGCAGACAGTAGCTCAAGCATCAGAAGATGCTCGACTACAGGAACTAGCAGTAGAGGCGTTGCTTAAGAGGCAGAAGCAGCAGACGAGGATAATGGGGGCAGCTACCCAAAATGGGGTAGGCAGACATTTTAACCGAGAAGCTGGTAAGTGGACCGGCGGGTCAAAAGGAATTATGGGACAAGGAGTAGCACCCCTAGGTGATCCGTTGAGGGAGCAAAGAAGGCTGGCAGGGCTATGCTTCCGGTGCGGGGACAGGTATCACCCGGGACAGCCTTGCAAAAGGCAGATTCTATTGTTGGAAGGAAATGAAGGAGGAGACCAGGAAGGGGAGGAAGAAGTAGATGAGGATGACGGGGGCGTGGAAGACAATGGAGAAATATCCATCCATGCCCTGAAGGGCATGGCCAATAACAAAATAATTAAAGTGGGAGGTCAGGCCAAAGGAAGTGCCCTAAGGATCCTAATCGACAGTGGGAGTACCCACAGTTTTATAGATGAGCACACGGCAAAAAGGCTAAATTGTCAACTAACAGGAACACCACCCCCAGCGTAACAGTAGCCAATGGACAGAAAGTGCTGAGCACCTCGGCCTGCAATGGTTTCTTGTGGGAAATGCAAGGAGAGGAGTTCGTGACTGATTTAAGGTTGCTGCAGCTGGGAGGCTGTGACATGGTATTGGGAGTGGATTGGATGAAAGGAGTAAGTACAATTAGCTTTGATTTTAAACGCATGGAAGTATCATTCGAGAAGGAGGGAAAAAGGATGGCCATCAAGAGCGAGAAGGAAGTTGGGGTGTGCAAGATGATGTCGGGGAAGGTGCTGAAGAAGGTCATGAAGGGGAAATGGAATCAATGGACACAACTCTTCTCCATAGTGGCTGCAGGGGACGCACCCGAGGAACAAGGAGAATTGAGGCAGTGCTACTTAACCATCAGTAACCGGGAGGATCCCCCTGATCAGGTAACGCATTTGGCTCTACTTGATGAACTATTGGTGAAGTATGATGACTTATTTGCAGAACCCAGATCCCTACCTCCTAACCGATTGTTTAACCATTCCATCAACCTCAAGCCAAACACCGAACCAGTTAATATCCGAGCCTACCGGTACCCTCCTATCCAGAAGAATGAGATCGAGAGGATGGTGAGGGACATGCTGCAACAATCCCTCATCAAACCAAGCCAAAGCCCCTTTGCTTCTCCCGTTCTACTAGTAAGAAAGAAGGATGGGACTTGGAGATTTTGTGTAGACTATCGCCATTTGAATTCTATCACAATCAAGGATAAATTCCCCATTCCTTTAGTAGAAGACCTATTAGACGAACTGCACAAAGCAAAATTCTTTTCCAAACTTGATTTACGCTCGGTTATCATCAAATCAGGATGAAACCCGAGGATACCCCTAAGACGGCATTCAAAACACACCATGGCCATTTCGAATTCTTGGTAATGCCATTTGGGCTTACCAACGCCCCGGCCACTTTCCAATCTCTCATGAACCGCATCTTTGAGGACCATTTGCGCAAATCTATCCTAGTTTTCTTTGATGATATTCTTATCTATAGTCCCACCTTTGAACAACACCTATTGCATTTGCAAACCACCCTAGACATCCTTCGGAACCACCAATTATTCATCAAGAAATCCAAATGTGAGTTTGGTCAGGGGCAGGTGGAGTATTTGGGGCACATAATCGCTGAAGGAAAGGTGAGCACTGATCCTAGGAAGATTGAAGCTATGGTGGCTTGGCCGAGACCCACAACAGTGAGGGCCCTAAGAGGATTCCTTGGGTTGACAGGATATTACAGGCGGTTTGTTCAGAATTATGGCATCATCAGTCGGCCATTGACAAAGCTGCTTAAAAAGGGAGAATTTCAGTGGAGCTCCAAGGCCGAAGCTGCATTCAACGAGGTTAAGGAAGCCATGAGCAGAGTACCGGAGTTAAAGCTACCAGATTTTGAGAAGCCTTTCACCCTAGAGACCGATGCGTGCGGCACCGGCATTGGGGCAGTGCTAGCTCAGGATGGGAGACCAATTGCCTTCCTAAGTCAAGTACTAGGGCCCAGACATTCAGGATTAAGCATTTATGAGAAAGAGTTTCTGGCTGTCCTACTGGCTGTGGATCGATGGAGGCATTATCTGGAAGGAGGGCGATTCATCATTAAAACAGACCATGAGAGTCTGAAGTACCTTTTACAGCAAAGACTTCAAACGCAACTGCAACGCAAGGGAATGGCTAAGCTTATGGGACTGGACTACACGATACAATACCGAAAAGGGAAAGAAAACATAGCTGCTGATGCCCTATCTCGATGCCATGAAGAAGGAAACCTGGCAGCAGTCACAACGGTGACTCCACAGTGGTACAAGGAAGTAGCTAACAGTTATGGGAATGACCCAAGGATCACTGCCTTGCTAGAGGAGCTTACGGTGAAGCAAGGAGAGGTGGATGGATATACACTGAAGGGAGGGATGCTGAGATATCAGGGACGAATAGTGATCGGGAACCAAGCTGAACTTAAGAGGAAGATCATGCAAGCTTTGCATGAGTCCCCCTTGGGAGGACATTCTGGCGAGCAGAACACGTATGTAAGGGTTAAGGGAATATTCTTTTGGCCAAGGATGAAAACAGAGGTAAAAGAGTTTGTGAGGAGTTGTGATGTTTGCAGAAGGTGCAAAACGGAACGAGTACCTTACCCAGGGTTGCTGCAACCCCTTCCTATCCCAGATCAAGCTTGGTCCAGTGTGTCGATGGATTTCGTGGATGGCTTACCTAAATCCGAGGGAAAAGACAGTATTCTAGTGGTAGTGGACAGATTCACAAAATTCGCCCATTTCATCGGGCTAGCCCATCCCTACACAGCCCAGGAGGTGGCGCGAGCCTTCTTGGAACGTGTAATCTAGTTGCATGGGGTCCCTCAGAATATCATCTCCGATAGAGATAGCATGTTCACCAGCCTCTTCTGGCAGGAGTTGATGAAGTCCCTTGGAACACACCTACGATTGTCCACTGCCTACCACCCCCAAACGGATGGCCAAACCGAGAGGGTAAACCAAAGTCTCGAGGCTTATCTGAGATGCGTATGCCTCTTACGACCCAAGGAATGGCACCGGTGGTTGTCCCTGGCGCAGTGGTGGTATAATACCACCCGACACTCGACTATTAAGACTACCCCCTTCCAGGCTCTTTTCGGTTACAAGCCCCCCATGTTACCCGCAGTAGGAGGGGGATCATACGCAACTACAGTAGAAGAATACTTACAACAAAGAAGAGAGATGACGCGGCTGATAAAACAGGAGTTAGCCGCCGCCCAGCATCGTATGAAGCAGTACGCGGACAGAAGAAGGACAAAAAGAGAGTTTGAAATAGGGGATGAGGTATATCTGAGATTGAAACAACCGCACCTGCGATCACTGACACAAGGGAAGGCTACTAAGCTCAGTCCCAGGTATTTCGGACCCTTCCCTATAACTAATAAAATAGGAAAGGTGGCGTATCGGTTGCAATTACCGCCAAACACCCACATCCATCCCGTATTTCACGTTTCGTTACTAAAGAAGTCCAGTGGGGGACAACCAGCAAATGCCACACTACCATCCTTACCTAAGGAGAGTGAGCACGCAGTCGAACCAGAGGTCATCCTGGGTCGTCGAGTAATTCAGCAAGGAGGAGTACTCTTAATTCAAGTCTTGGTCAAATGGCAAGGAAACGATCAAGCAGGAAACACTTGGGAATACCTCCCTGAGTTGCTTCGGAAATTCCCTCGGGCGGTTAGTCTAATCAACCTTCCTTGAGGACAAGGAAGCACTCAAGCGGGGAGCAGTGTCACGCATAGAGAAGAGTTTTTAAATTTTCTTTTTATTTAATGTAATCTCCACCAGCTGTAGCCGTGGGCCATGGTAGGAGCAGAGTTTGTTAGAATATTTCAGAGTCGGTTATGGAAGGCCCCACTGTCAGGGGAACGTTAGCTTTATATAGAATCCTTCCATGCAGTGTAAGGATATCAATTTTGCAGACAATCAGAATATCCTTCTCTGTCCTTCTCTTGTCCTTCTCTAACTTTCTCTCTTTTCTTCCTCTATCTCGCCTAATTCTCCCTCATACTCTCTTCTTCACCTTCACAATTCCTTTCAGCTTAGGATAAACCCAGCTGCTACTAGCAGGGTTGTGACATGATAGGAGAGTAAGTCCAATTTCAACATGTCTATGTTTTCTTTCAGCAACACCATTTTGTTGGTGTGTGTAAGGACATGTAAATCTAGGTTGTATACCACATGAACGAAGATACCACAACTGTTGTTTCAACTGGAAGGATTTTGCAACAGTTTGCTGAGAATACAAATTCTCAAGCGAAAGCCATACTTTCGATGAAGACTCGCAATGGATTACCTGCGCAAGTACTTCCTGATCAATTGTTGAGAACAACCATCCAATGAGCAAATGATCCAACCTGACCCAGTTCATGTAAGCTGGATTGAGAACCGATCCATCTGATCCTTCTCCAATTGGATTCAACTCAGAATTCAAGTTCGATTTTGGAGTAGGAAGATATTTAGGAGGAGGAGGATGTTTATTGAGAAATTGCGACAAATCATATGCCTTAACGGTGGCAAGAACTTGCGGCTTCCAAAACAAATAATTGCTCATTCCTAGCCTGATCGGACTGTAATTAAGAGCTTTGGCAACCGAAGAAAAATCGAGTTGCGAATCTGAAAGGAAAGATGCGGAAGATCGAGGAAAAGAGGAAGCACTACAATTCAAATCGAAAGCCATAGCTATGGCTCTGATACCATGTAAGAAACGAAGATTAGAAACAAGAAGAGAAGAGCAACAAAGAATGCCTCGATCTTTCTATTGAATGAATAACAACATAAGCTAGTTAATATTTATACTCAGCTATTAACAGAAGCACTAAGCCTTAACAGCAAAACAAAATAACAAAAATAACTAAAACCGAACAGCAACAACAAGCTAAATAAGAAACAGAAATACAAATACTATTTGTTATCATTTTCTTTAACAAAATGGCCACCTTCTCTTCACAACCCAGGCATTACTATTCCAACGAAGTGTACCAAAACATTATTAGGGGAAAGCAGTTTTCACAGCCACTCACGTTATCAACTGCCTCCCTACTCGAGTATTGAATCACCAAAGCCCTATGGGTGTCCTGTCACACTTTTACCCACATCTTACCATTACTCATCATCTTGCTCCTAGAATATTTGGGGGTGTCCTATGTTCATATACATGGTTAAACCAAGGGAAATTGGATCCCGTAGTGCTTAAAACTATCTTTGTGAGCTATTCTTCCACTCAAAAGAGATACAAATGCTACCATCCATCTACTAAAAAATTTTACATTTCAGTTGATGTTAATGTCAGCTCCTTAGATGCTAACAATGATTCTTGATCAAATAGGAAGGTCGAGAGTGAGAGGGAAGAATATTGAGAGAGAATTGGGGGAAGAAGAATATAGAATTAAGGGAGAGAAACAGAGAGAGAGAGAGAGAGAGATGATCAGAATATTCTCAGATTTTCATACATATCCATGGAAGAGAAATCAGCACTATATATAGCTGACTTCCTAACCTCCCATGTGTTGTAACCGCATACATGTGCATGGGAATGTACCAATAGCTGATGCAGCAACTAAGTAAGTACAACTCATCACAGCCAGCTTTCAATTTATACCATTTTCCCCCTCTTACTATCTATAATTACAATAAGCTCCCCCTTACAAGTTAATACATGACAAAATACCCCCCCCCCCAAATCAAAATTTTCTTGTCTCAAGAAATGCTAAGAAGGCTTGCCACCCGAGGAAATTGATTTGAGTAAATCTGGAAGATATTCCCAAGTATTATTGTCCGAATGAAGGTCCGACCGGAGTTACAGAATTTTGATTTTTTTTTCCTTGCTATAACTTTTACTATTTCTTATTTCTTTTACCACTATAATTCTTGTTGTTGTTGTAATTCGGTTACAAGAGTGGTTAACCTAAGGAGAGCCCACGTCTAACGGCTAGAATAGAACAAAGAAGGTTGTTGTAACCGCAAGGGAGGGAATGATCTGCTGTGGCAGCATCCCCTTGACAGATTGTATATACTCTCAAAGGCACTCTTGGAGAGATTAACAAATATCATCAAGGAATTCTGAATCTCCCTCTCAACCTTCTCTCGTCTCTCCCTAACTCTCCTTCTTTTCTCTCCCTTTCTCACTCTCTGTTCTACTCTGCTTCTTCATTGTTGCAACTTCCTAATTCACATCGAATTAGGAAAGCAAAGATTGTCACGGCCTAGCAGTGACAATAGCCTGCTCGGATTCAATAAAATTTCAATTAAGCCTTCTCCCTAATTGCTAACAATGTACTCTTGCAGTAAGCCTAAAATTGTCTCCTACAAGAAGGATACATGGAGAACCAGGCAGTTCATTTGCTTGCTTGATTGCATCTCAGATTCTCAGATCATGTTAATAATCAACAATCCAACCAAGTCCAAGAGCAACGGAAGTGATTTGCAATTGCTCATGCATGTGCAAATGTCATCATGGACATTGCAGATAATGTCCAATGAAATAGTATAAATGCTAAGAGCGGTCCTCTTTAACTTGTATTAGTGTTATCTTTTTATGCTTAGTACTTGTTAGACAATTGATGCCTGGCATAGCAGTGGCGCTAGAAAGGGAAGACATTTGAAAGTTGCTCCCTCCCTGTCTTATATGGGACATCTGATTCAAGACAAACCACAAAAACTGTTGGTAGGATAGAAATGCAAATTATTAAACCGGACCAAGATTAGTGTGCAGCTGTTAGCTGAGTGCAGAGAGGGGGAGCTCCTAACGTTCTTATTTTGAATGTTTCAAAAATTTGGTATTAAGTATTTTCACTACTTGGGCAGCCAGTTCTGCTCTTTTAGGCTCATTATGTTGCTGCTTGCTGGTTGGGCAACTTTTGGCACCTTCCACTAAATTCAATGAAGAGAGATATATAAATTGTTCTCAAACAAAACAGCCAATAAAGATAAGGGAAACTTCTTGTTCACTTAGCACAAAAAAAATTGGAGATTTAAGGGAAGAACTAATAATTAACTCTAAAAGGGTAATCACTGCACACTGCCATAGATATGGGGACTCTCAGATCTCACATTGTCTTTCTGATTGGACAAGCATACCACTGATTACTAAACAGGATTAAAAATGAAAAATGCTAACCAAATAGGTTAATTATATGAATTTTGTACTTGAATTTGGAATCCATAACACATTTGTAGTTACATGTGTTCTAATGGTGATTCATAGATATGAGCAGATCTAAAAGGATAGAAGACTATATCTACAGTATGTTTGAAATTATAATTTTAACTTGGAAACAAATGTGTTTCATTTTTTTTTCATTCCACTTTTTAATGAAGTGATGAAGCTCAAAATTGCATTTTTAGATGTCAAAGCCTCAAAGCCCAAACCCAGGAGGAAACAAATATCTAGTGGTTCAAACAGGTGTATCACATTTATGAAAATATTTGCATCGAAGACTAAGATGAGGGGGAGAGAGAGAGAGAGAACCTATGTCAAAGCTTACATGAAGTTCACTTCAGTTTTAGATCATTGTTTCTCATGTTTAAGAGGTAAGAAAGATCTAAGATGCAAACATTCAAGTTCTTTTTCATGTGAAACTATTTAAAGAACAACAGAGCTCTTTAATTTAAACCGTATCAGAATTAGACATCACATACTTTCAGGATCAGCGGCTTCTGCATAGTCTTCATCCTCGGGTGCTACTTCATCCTCAAAATCATCTATTTCCGCAAGAGATGGGATGTGTTGCCTATCATATTCATCTTCTTCCCCAACCGGTAAATTAAATTTGCTGTTTTTGTTTTTCAACTACCAAAAAATTAGACATACCATAGTAAGCTAAACAAGAAAGCACAATAAATGATGAAAAGTTCGAGAAAACCTAACTCAGCCCAGATTTGGATGCAAAAAAACAAGGAAGTACGTGCAATTAAAGTGTTATATTTACTGATTCTGTTCCCATCACCAAGGTAAGCACTTGAAATATGATGAGCAAAGTTTCCTTTCAACTATTCCTTAGTCAAACACAGCACAAAATGTTTCATCCTAATCTTGATATTTTCTCAGCACTCATGAAGAACCGTCGAACCCAATTTTCAGAAAACCAGCATCTCACAGAAAATTACCTGGCGCATTTGCTGATGCTGTGCCCTCAAAATGGCCTTGTCAGACTCAGCAAGCTCGTCAATTTGCTCCGCTAAACGCTTATCCACAAATACCGAGGACTTCCCACTCTGCTCGTATTCCTTCAATAGTGTCTTCTTCCTCTGTAATTCAATTTGAAGCAAATCCAACTCAACACAGCGCCAGCAAGTCAAATTACAAATTCATGTTAAGGTACATATTAATATATGTATTCAAAACACATACATGTATAACGCCATTGTATTAGGGTCTAGTTTCTATATACAAACACCTGTTTCGTATTATTATATACAAGAATGCATGCATGTTTGGATTGTAATTGCCTTTTGAATAGCGAGAGAACGAGCAAGGCCAATGCGGAGTTGTTCCCCACTGCGTTTCTTGCCCAGTATGTCGAATTTGCGGCGAGACCAAATGCTCTCGAAAGGGTTTGGCTTTGGGGCTTTGTGCTTCATGGCAATGGCGTCTGGACCTGATTTATTCTTCTTAGTCTTCTTCTTCTTGTCCTTCGTCTTCATATTGCTTCTGTTACTGTTACCGACCGTAGGGTTTGATTTCTTTGCCATGAACGTAGCACAGACGGAGAGTGTTTTAGGGTTTAAAGGGAAGCTTGTTTGGTCTCTTGTAGGGTACCTGGTCTTCCTGCCCGCGTAGAGGGAGACATTGGACTGGCATTGTAAAACGGGCCGGATGAAATTGTGTGGAGCTTCGACCCATTTATTAACGGGCCAGCCCATCTTAATCACTGAGGCTGTTTGGTTTACCTTTTTTCCAGCAATTTTTAAGTGCGTATAATTTAAAAATTAGATAGAATTTAAGTTGGTAATGTATTTAAATAAATATATTTTTAATTTATTAATTAATAATTATGTATTTGATTTGAAAAAATTGAGTTATTAAAATTCGAAAAAAGATAAAAATAGACATATTATTAAAGAATATAAATATTTTTTATAAAAATATTAAATATATTAATTCAATATAGATTAATATATATATGATAACATATATACATATATATATTTAACTATATATAATATATGTTATATATATAGTGAACAAAATCACAAATGAGAACGATGGCAAGAGGAGGCAGTAATGGAGGTAATTGAGGCAACAAACGACAAGATGGGGTGACAGACGATGGCAACAGTGACAGCTAGAGATGGGTCTAACAATGGTGGGATCAGAGAAGATAGAGGGATGAAGAAAAATATAGGTTGAAAATGTATATTTTTTTTTAGGGTAAATAAGTGATTTAATCAGTCAACACAAAAAAGCTCCTAGTAGCGTTTTGAGAAAGTTGGGTGAAGCTTTTACCAAACGCTGGTAAATGAGTTTTTAAGTTTAGTAGCATTTAAGCTACTCGATGTTGACAAACACTTCAAAAAATAAGATACACACCTTATAAACTAAATTAATAACTTGTAAGTAATCAAACTGGTAAGCGAAACACCCTCCTAATCTCAATCCAGCACTGCTCTTTTATTATTTTTTTCTCCAAAAAAATTAAAAAAATGATGGTGGTGGTGGTTGAAGGCATAAATATGATACTTATCAATATGAATTGATTTGGCTGAATAATTAAACAAACCCCATGGGATTTGAAATTTCATTATGTTTATGTCACAGCAAAACAAACATAAGCAATAACCAATTAGGCCTGGTTCTGCCACTCCCTCCAAACATTGGATCTGTACACTTTTGTGCTTGGAATCTGCAACATCATAAGGTTACATTGAAGCCATTGCCAATTTGCCATTCTTTAATTCATCTCTAATATTTTTCAAGACAATAGAGGTTAATAATACGAATTAATTTTCTTATAATTTTTTTTATTTGAACCGTAAAACAAGTTTAAAATGTGAAAAAGATTTCTTCAAAATCTTTAGTTCCTAACGTATGAATTCTTATCCTTTCTGTAAGTAATTTGTGTATACATTTCTTTCAAAGATGATTCGTCGTCTTTAAAACATAATACACATTTGATATTTCTACAAAATTAATAGAAACTCCTATAAGAATAGTTGATAAATTATATTGAATATTTAGAAAAAAGAGTATAAAAATTGATTATAAATTGATAAATACGCTTAAATATAATATGAATTAAAAGAATTTTACAAACTATACATAAAAAACATAAAAACTTTCATGATATTGGGTACATTAATTTGATATGAAAAAATAGGATACGTGTCCATGGCAAAAAGAGGAGACAACCTGATTGCATGAGGAATTGTGACAAGGAGGGGACGGGAGTTCCAGGTGGTGAGTAGATGATAGAGATGGATCAAAAGTGTGCCTTAACTTAAGGTCAAAAGGAGGAGAGGACCATGTGCCGTAATTGAGCAATTGTGCCATCAGAAGGGTCCTTTAAAGTTGGCCATAGGACCCCACTTTTGTTCCCTCCCTAATGCCCTTAATAATCACACTCACTTCACTTGCCATTCATTATCGTACCCAAATCCCTTCTCATAAATTACCCGATATGCCTCTGACCATTATTTACAAACTCCACAATATAAATATAGCAATCGCAATGCATATACGAAGCCAGATTACACAATTAACTGCTTGTACCAAAATCAAAAGAAAACTAAGTTTAAGCCAAGAGCCAAAAATCCTTGTGGCGCTTTGTTGTGATTAGGTACCCTCCAAGCTTCCTGCTCTTCCTCCTCACTGCAAGGGCCATGCAGCTGGCATTCTGGATGCAGTACTCCACCACCCCGCCGCCGCCACTGCCGCCCCCGCCGCGGCTTCCGGCCCACATCAGCAGCAGCCGCCATGTCATGGACTGCTTCTTCTGCCCCAGAACCAGCAGCGCCGCAGCTTGCTTCTTGGCCTCCTCCACTATGGTCGGACCCTTCTCTTTCCCTTCTGCCACTGCAATCTCAATTTGAACCTGCCATGCATAGAACTCAAGAAATATTTGATGAATATTCTGTAAATACCCAGAAAGAAAATCACTAATTAAGAAAGATCAGTGGCGTAGAACTGTTACCTCGGGTCTCTTCAGTTTACACAATTTCTTCATGGATTGAAGAAATTCAGCAACTCGTGGAGCCATCTCCTTCCGGGATTCGTCACCTGCAATTAACAGAGTCAGAATTAAGCTCCTTAATTCTTTTTCTGTCTAAATTAATTTTCTCGGTGCGCAAACAGACACCGAAACCAGAGAGGGAATTAATCAAAGACAATGAGAATCCAACCTTGCTTGGAAGTCTTGCTTACATAGAGAAGAACGACCGTGTCTTGGCTCTGAACAGTGTGAGTAAGCGCCCATTGCAGAGCTCCCTTGGCCTCCATGCTTGAATCGACCACAATCATGATTTTCCGGCCAACTCCCGCGGCCGCAGGCTTCTTCACCTCTCCGGAATCCTCAGTTTCCGGGCTGGTTTTGACTGAACCCAGGTCGTGGCCGAACTTCACCGGCGGCGAGCGGACTCGGACGAGAGGCCTGATTCTGTTCAAGCAGAAGCTAGGCAATCTGACGCCATTTCTGCCCATCTTTAACTCTCAAATTCCCCAAGTGATCGATCGGCAGTCGGCAGCTTTAGTCAGAAGGTGGGGATTTATATATATGGAGAAGAAAGGGAACAAGTGGTGGCCTTGTCTACGGGGCACTGTCACTATTAAAGTGGAAAGCTAAATTTGTACTGAATGATGCCGGTCTGGGGGCCATGGATAATGGATTCTTTCTACATCGAATTGGTATTCTCTTGGTCTAGCTAGCCCTCTGTAGCTGGTTAATGATTTGGTGCTTTTTCTTAATGTAATTTGTTTTGGAATGGCTGTTGTTAGTTGTTGTTGTTGTGGGGGCAAGCCAATTCTTCAACGTGCCTGTCATCAAAGTGTAGGGCCATTCGCTCTGGAGTAGCTGTGAAGCCATGGTTGCCTTTTTACTCGTCTCTATCCAACCCCAATAGGCCACGGCACTGCCAGTCACAGCCCACCAATTAATAACTTAAATTAATAAGTACGGACGGTCCTACAAGAATTCTCCGGGTTTGGAACCATGTAATTGGCTCGATACATGTCAAATATTAGAAATTAAAATAGAGAAAATAGCGATATTGGCTAAATAATTATCATCATGTCCAATTCTATAGTCTATCTCATGAGATTTGTCAAGCTTGCCAGTCCAGTGAGAATCACTTGCCCATAACAACACTCAATTCATGAATTTAGTAATATCTAGTTTCTTCTTCTTGCAAACTTAAATAAACACATAGAAAGACTCAATTTTAAGACATAATAATATTGGGAGAGTAATTAAGGACGAACTAAATCACTATCATACTGATTAGAAGTGTTCATTTAGTTTAGACCGAACTGAATTAACCTTAGATTGAACGAAGGTTAGATCGAATTGAGAATTAATATTTCAAATTTTTTGCATCAAACTTATTTAATTTTAAACAGATCCAGATTTTATAGTCTTAAAGAGTATGAATAAATTATTTTTTTTACTGAATTATAATAAAATTTGATACCACAAATAAACATTTAAGAGCATCAATAGTTTTTGGATGATATTTTTTTTTTTATATAGTGAGCCTTGTGACAGAGTTGCCTACATTAACAATTTTCAATATAAATTTGGTACTTCTTTTATAAGGCAGAGTGAGTACTGCTTTGATATTACTTTAATTTGGTGGGATTTTTTTGTATAAATATTTTGACAAATATATCATTTTCCTGTTTGGTATTTGACAAGAACTTGGGTTATTTTGCTTAACATGGTTTAAAAAAATTTAAAACTTCTATGCAATAGTTATATAAATTATAAACCAATTCTTTTTAAGCAATATATATATATATATATATTTATTTTTGGTTAATCAATTAAAAACCTAACTAAAAGATGGGAAAGAGGCTACCATCTAGAAAGTATGGACACAAATACGGCGCCCAACATGGCATTGGCCATGTATAACCCTCCAAGCTAATTAAAAAGTACAAAAAATATAAATCAATCGGATGTGCATGTCTGACGCACCAAACAAGTGTGCCAGACGCACCTATCCCTTGTACATATATATACAGCAGCAACAAAACCCAACAAAGCCTAGCCTTATTCATAGAGTCTCTCAAACTCAATCAACAATTGCGTTGTGCTAGCTACTCACTCTCAGCCTCTAGCCTTCTACACTTCGACCTCATCACCATCTTTACTATTGTGAGCTGTAGTCGTTATCGTCTCTATCGCTACTCACCATTAGGGGTGAACAACATTTTGATTAAATCAAAATAGTTGAACTGAATTAACCAAAATAACTTAATTGCATCAAGTTCAACTTGCCTCCTTCCATCTTGAAGTAATTGCAGTCCAATGGCATCGATGGTTCACAAAATTCAGAGGACCATTAAGTTGGGCAGAATTCACCAAAGCTTTGCTACTTCATTTTGGGCCAACAGGTTATGAAGATCCTTCAGAAGTTTTTACCTAACTTAAACAAACCACATCTGCCACAACTTATCAGGAGGCTTTTGAGAAATTCTCTCACCGAGTAGATGGTCTGCTAGAACCTTTTTTGGTAGGATGCCTCGTAGCGGGCCTATGCGACAAAATCCTACTCGATGTTAAGATTAGGTAGCCACAAACACTCACTGACACCATTAGGGTACCTCGACTTAGAAGAGCACAACATTCTACAAAAGAAATGGTTCAGTACCTCTCAGACTCCTTTATTTAACAACCAAACCAAGCCTGGATCCAACCCTTTAGTTAGAGTACTTGGACCCCCACTGCCATCCAAGACGTCCCTAGGTTCTAGTCAACCAATAGCCATTTTTTATTGAATCACCAATTATGAGGCTCAAGAACACCGCCAAAAAGGCTTGTGTTATTACTGTGTCGAGAAGTATATTCTTGAACATCGGTGTAAACAACCTCTACCTTTTATGATTGAGGATTTTTACCCCAGTAAAGAGAGTGTTGATTTGATTGAACTGCAAGAGGTAGGAGTCATGCCCAAAATTTCTTTTCATGCTATTGTAGGTATTGAACAATCGCAGACCCTTCGAGTTCAAGGAAAGTTAAAGAACAAGGATGTAACAGTCTTGATAAATGGAGAAAACACCCATAATTTCATCTATCAATCCATTGTTCAAAAATATGGTTTACCAGTGGCAAAGGACAAGAAAATTCAAGTGATGGTTTCCAATAGAGATCGAGTGGAATGTGCGAGTTAATGTCCGGTACTTACCATGACCATACAAGTTTACCCAATTACAATTGATTACTACATTCTGCTTATTGTTGCTTGTCAAATTGTGTTGGGTGTACAATGGCTTGAGACACTTGGATCGATAAAGACTAATTACAAGAGATTAACCATGTCCTTTAAGGATGGGCAAGGCAATTATACATTTCAAGGTGTGAAACATGACGTGTTGGAAGCTTTAAAAGACAAAGAATGTTGTAGTATGTATAATACTGGTATGCTCCTTCATATTTGACCCATCAGCATTTGGAAAACTTGTCAACATTATCCTCCTCAACTTGCTCATATACTTTCCAAATTCAATCACCTATTCGAACTACCAAATGGCCTGCCACCTAAGAGGAGGCACGATCATCAAATCCCATTGCTACCCAAAACCGGGCTAGTGAGTGTTTGCCCATACCAATATCCCTAATATCAAAAGACTGAGATTGAAAAAAATAGTGACAAAACTCCTACAATCCGAATTAATTTAACCAAGCAATAGCCTATTTTTATCACCAGTCTTGCTAGCAAAGAAAGCTAACAGTACCTGGAGCTTCTGTGTGGATTGCAGGGCTCTCAACAACATCACTATGAAGGATAAGTATCCCATTCCTCTCATTGATGAACTATTAAATGCGCTTCATGGAGCCAGGTATTATTCCAAACTTGACTTATGAGCAGGGAATCATAAAATTCGTTTGGAGGAAGAAGACATCCCAAAGACTGCCTTCCAAAGTCACGAAAGGTATTATGAGTTCGTGATCATGCCATTTGAACTTACAAATGCACCAGCCATTTTTCAGAGCCTCATGAATGATCTCTTTTGCCCTTATCTTCGAAAATTCATTTTAGCCCTTTTTAATAACATATTAGTATACTCAAAAACTTGGGAAGATCATTTGATTCACTTGCATGTTGTGTTGGGAATTTTATAAGCTAACAAGTTGTTTGTCAAAGAATCCAAATGCAAGTTTGGGGTCACTGAGGTTGACTACCTTGGCCATGTGATTACAGCAGCAGGTGTGGCAATGGATTCGACTAATATAAAGTCATTTTGGAATGGCCGATTCCAACATCAGTTAAGGGGGTTAGGGGATTTCTCTGGCTAGCTGGATATTATCGAAAATTCATCTAGGGCTTCACAAGCATTGCAGTACCACTTAACCACCTCTTAACAAACGAAGGATTCCAACGAGGTGAAAAAAACAAACTCATCTTTCAATCAACTGAAGAAGGTGCTGACCTCACCTCCCATTTTAAGTTTGTCAGATTTTCGAAAAGATTTATGATTGAATGTGATGCTTGCAGAACCAGACTTGGAGCTATTTTGTCTCAAGAAGATAGACCAATTGCATATTACAATGAAGCTTTGAAGGAATCCACACAGGCCATATCCACCTATGAAAAAGAAATGCTTGCCATCATCAAGTCCGTCCAAAAATGGAGACCCTAGCTACCTACTTGGGAAGCCATTCACAGTAAGAACCAATCAAAAAAGTTTAACATATTTGTTAGAGCAAAGGATCGCAACGCCAACTCAAACTAGGTGGTTGCCAAAAATTATGGGATACGATTACGAAATTGAATACAAGAAAGGGCTTGACAACCAAAGAGTTAATTCCCTATCATGTGTAGTTGAGATGAATTTGTTGGCAATATCCTTGCCCCATGCAAACTGGTGGTCAGTTTTGCAAAACGAAGTATAACAAGACCCATATTATGATGCTTTGGTTGAAAAGAGTTCCACCCACACTCAGTTACACTTCCTTAAAAGAGATGGAGTCTGGTTTAAAGGTGATCAAGTTTACTCAAGTCCCATTTCTACCTTAGTTCCTTTAATATTATTTGACTGTCTCTCAACTCCTATTGGTGGATACTATGGATATCATAAGACTCTTACAAGGATTAAATAGAGTTTTGTGTGGTTGGGTATACGAAAGTTAGTGAAAGAGTTCTTGCGTAAATATGGTGTTTGTTAACATTACAAGGCAGATTTCATGAGTTGGGTAGGGTTCTTACAACCCTTAAAAATTCCCAAATGCATATGGTATGATGTCTCCATGGATTTTGTGGAAGGCTTTCCACCTTCGATTAGGCATTTGGTGATTATGGTAGTTCTTGATCGTTTGACAAATTATGCGCACTTTGTTCCACTGAAGCACCCATATATTGATGCATCAGTTGCAAAGGCTTTTGTCTCTAATATGGTGTGGCTCCATGGCATTCCAACCTCTATCGTGAGAGACCATGACAAGATCTTAGCGAGTTCTTTTTGGAAAACATTATTTCAGTTACAAGGGACCAAGCTCTATATAAGCTCGAGCTACCATCTGCAATCGGATGACCAAACTGAGGTCGTTAATTGCACTTTTGAGCAATTTTTGTGATGTTTTGCAAGAAGTCAGACCAAACATTGGTTGGAATGGCTGCCTTGGGCAAAGTTTAGCTATAACACGACCATTCACTCTTCAACAAAAATGTCCCCCTTTGAAGTTGTGTATGGCATACCCCCTCCTAATTTGCTGTCGTATGTTCCCAGAACAACACGAGTTCAAGCTGTGGCTGAACTTCTCCTTGATCGAGACTTAATTTTGAAGGACTTGTGCCATAACTTTGTCCAGGCCCGCAATCAGATGAAGTGTCAAGTCGACTAACACAGGAAAATAGTGAGTTATCAGGTGAGCAAATATGTGTACTTAAAGTTAGAACCATACATGTATATTTCAGTGGTCTCTCATGGGGACACAGAAGTTGGCTACTTGTTTCTTTAGACCGTATGAGATTGTTAACAAAATAGGATCAACAACATATAAGTTAGCACTTTCAATGGGTTCCCAGATACACAATGTGTTCTATGTGAGCTTGTTACAAAAATATTATGGGCCAATTCCTCTTACAAAAACACGTCCAGAACCGATTTTGCCTGAACTAAAGTTACAGCCACAACCTGAGGTAATCCTTGATAGGCAGGTAGTATGCAAAGGTACTTACCGATCAAAGACTAAAGTCTTGGTTAAATGGAAAGGAACAACTATGAAAAACACTACATGGAGAATCAATGGTGTTTTTCAAAGTCCTATCCTAGCTTCATCCTTGCAGACAAGGATTTTGAGGAGGGAGGGAATGTTGTGGACTTAGATGTTGGGCATCAGAAGGCCATGCATTGTGCATAAGGTGTATGGGTAGAGAGGCTTGGATGTTAGTCATGGTGTGTCCAAGTTAGACTTAGTCAATTTCCATTTAGTTGAAATAATAGTAGGGGTAGATTATTTACACATGTTTAGTTGGAATTAGTCCACTACGGTTGTTTGCTTCTGTTAGTTGTTTGTCATGGAGGGATGTGTCTCTATTCTCTTGTTACATTGTAACTAGATCCTATTTAAATTAAGGATCACTTGATTAATAAAGGCATTGATGCTTAAATCCTATCTCCCTTGTTCTTCTCTATTCACAAATTAAACACATCACAAGCTCAAACTCCATGCTTGTATTATTTTCCTTTAAAGTACCAGTGCTATCTATTTTATCTTCTTATGCCCTTTCTTTAATTATTGGATAATTTATTATGATTTGTGAAGAATACAAGTTTATTAAATGTATCTACATGAAGTCAAAGTGCATCTCATGTTATATAAATAAATTTATGATAGATAATATGTGATTGAGATACTTTCACTTTATGCGTGGTGAAATCCATATTATACGTTCGACAATACTACCTCCACTTGGAAGTTTTAAGTATTTTGTCAAATGTTATGGGTGAAGATATTTTGTATTTGGATAAAGAATTTCAAAATATTTTGCATTATGTGCTAATTAAATAGAACAAGACAATTTTTGTTAATGAAATTATTAGATATGATTTTTAAACAAATAAGATGCTTCACTAGTGGAGAAAGAACACTCTAATGAACCAAAACATGAATGTAATTCAACAATGGGTGTTCAAATGATGTTGATAATGTTTGGGATTTTTAATTATTTGAAATCTTTTAGTTTGGGCAAATGATGTTGTGGGTTTTACACTAACTTACTTGTTAGGGGTTTTAATTTACTTAATTTGAGTATAGTGAATCTGTTGTTGTAAGAAATACAACAATTAGATTTTATAACGTAGGACTTGTTGAAAGTACCATGGTTTCCTAGAGGAACATAACTGCCACAAGAATGAGATTGTCTCAATGATGTGAGTGCCTCTAGAATGTGAGTGCCACAAGAATGTAATTATCTAATTGAATGTGAGTGTTGTAAGGATGAGACTACCTCAAGGATGTGAGTGCCACAAGGATGTAATTGTCTAATTGAATGTGAGTGTCATAAGGATGAGACTACCTCAAGGATGTGAGTGCCACAAGGATATAATTAACCAACTCAATGTGAGTGCCACAAAGATGAGAATGTTGAGAGTCTTATGATATCCATAGTATCCTATAAGAAACAAAGAAATTCTCTTAGTGTTTAGAGTTTACCAAAATTTTTAAATCCTTTTTTGAGTCCTGTAACGAGGTATTTATAAAGCATTTAATCTCAATAGTGTTAGGTGTTGACAAGTGTCAGTTATCCAGCGGTGAGAATGAGGCCTTGCTGGAAGAGACCTTTTTGTCGTAAGGCCTATGATGCCAAAAAGAATGTTTTTGCTGCAAGAATCTCACTACTACAAGGCCTATTTATGCATTACACAGTTGCAAGGTACACTGTCGCAAGGCTTATTTATGCGAAGATGATATCCTTGCTGCGAAGCCCATTATGCCTTTACCGTAAGATCCGTCTTTACCGCTAGGATCACACTGTCGCAAGGAATATACATGCTTCAAGGTCATTATGCCGAGAGGCTAAGGCCTTGTCGCGAGGCTTGGCTTTGCAGCGAAGGAGCACACTTCCTCTAGGATGACACTGCCATGAGGTCCTCTATGTCGAGACGAAGGTCTATACCACAAGAACTGCCATGCTGCAATACCGTTAGTCGTAAGACTTTTTATTATTGCAAGGCTAAGGGGATGTTTGGGGTTACCAAGAGGCTAAGTCCTTGTTGCGAGGGTAATTGGCTTTGTCAAGAGAAAACTTAGGCTTTTCCACAAGGCTTACTGTATTGTGATGATTTGTCTTAAGGCACACTGACACAAGCCCTATTAGTGTCGAGATGATTTCTTTACCGTAAGGCCCGACCTCAAGACCATTCCATGTTGAATTTATACTCTTATCGCAAGGCACACACATTGTCTTAAGGCACACTACTGCAAGGTCTTAATAGGGATTATTTTCCTTCAAAAATACCATTTTAGGTGGTACAACAAAATCAGTGATAATGGCTTTGAAAAATTATAACAGTTCTTGACTTCTTCTAACAGGTTGATATTTACTTGATACAAAATGGCCACAACATCATCATTTTGCAATGTAAGTATAGTATGTTTTCGAATGTCGAGTAATTTCATCAAATTTTTAATAATGTTTGATTTAATATAAGTTATTTTAACATATATTAATTAAAATTGTATAGATTTCAAATGTCAAAACAAGAAGACACTGCAAACAACCTTATTGATGACAGTTCAAGACCTATGCTAACATCAACAAGTTCAAGCTAATACTTATGCAACATCAATGAGCAATACTACAATACTTGGAAAGGCAAAGAGAAAAGCAATGAAAGTGAGATTAGAGGTTTGAGATCATTTTACAAAATTTATGAATTTTAAGGGTGAGATAAAAGGAAAATGCAATTATTGCACCAGGTAGTTTTATTGTGATAAAAAAAAATAAAAATAGGACTACTTCTTTAAGGAATCATATGGACTCTTGTAAAAAACACCCTTATTCTATTAAAACCCAACAAATGCAACTATGATTGCAACCAAATTCAATGATGAGTGAGGGAGAGGGTGAGACATAGGTGCACTTATTAATTGAAAATTTGATCTAAGAACTTACTAGAAAGGCTTTAGCTCATATGGTGATGATAGATGAGTTTCATTCCAAATTTGTGGAGCATGAGGGGTTTGGGAATTTTATATCAGTTATTTGTCCTAAATTTTAGATTCATTCTCATTGAATTATTTCTCATGATTATTTTGAACTATTTAAGGAAGAAATGTTGAATTTAATGAATGAGTTGAAAAATTCTTGTCAAGGAGTTTTCTTAACTATTGACACATGATCATTTGTTCAAAGAATTCATTATATATGTTTAACAGTGCACTTATTAACAACTATTGAAAGTTGAAGAAAAAAAATCTTAAACTTTTATTTAATTTGTACTCATAAAGGTAACGCCAATTCATTAGTAATTGAAAAATGTCTAATGGGGTAGAAACTCGATAAAGTTCTACTTTGATGGTTGATAATGTTAGTTTAAATGATGTTGTGGTTCACTTTAAGAAAAAAAATGCCAAAATGGGATTTTAGCATTTTGAATAGCCATTATCTTCATATGATATGTGTAGCTCACATAATTAATCTAGTTGTGCAACATGGTTTAAAAAATATTAATGAATCAATAACAAGAGTTAGAGAAGTAGTGCGATATGTTAGACAATCACCAGTTAGATTAAAGAAATCCAAAGAATTTGTTGAGTTGGAAAAAAATGAATGTAAAGATTTGTTGTCTTTAGATGTTACAACTAGATAGAACTCGACATAATTCATGTTAGAAACTGCACAAAAATGTGAGAGGACTTTTGAGACATTTGATGAGCAAAATCCTTGTTTTAAAATAAATCTTGAAACAAGTAATTGAAATAAGGACTTATAACAACTTTTTATTATTGATAGGAGATATAAGTATGAGAATCAGACAAATGTTAAAAAGTTTGTTACATTATTGCAATACTTTTTTTGAGCTCTCTTTGCGGGTTTTTGGATCATCATATGTCACTTCCAACATTTTTTTCATGAAATTAATACAATTTATTATTTTTTTCCAAGAATAGCAAGATGGTGAAGATTTTGGGGTGCATGAAATGTAAGTTATAATCATATTGTATGACATACATAATATACAATTAATCATTAATGCCCATAATCGTAAAATTCATGTAAATTACATAATACTGTAATTAAATGCGTACCTGAATCCATAACCGTAATGAGAAATACTAGCTGATAATGAAATACTGAAATCTGGTTTCTCCCCCTTGACCTCAACCGTAATGATGGAATAATATAATTATAATTGCTATTGATTGTGTTAGGTAGGGAGATGACCAAACCCGTATTTATAATAGTAGAAGTAGTCTCCTATCAAGACTTTTAGGAGTTATCATCATCATCTTCTAAACCAAATAGGATTAGGATTAACCGTTATCTTATTAAATTCTTATATTTATCTCATCAAATTGACAAAATTATATCTGATATTGGATTCGATTATTTTATCAGATAAATATCATAATTTTTGATAAATATTAATTATTGTAATATGTCAGATAATGTTATTGATTTATCTGATGAGATAAATTCTTAATTATCATGTGAGTCATAATAAAATAATTCTTACATTCTCCCACCTGGCTCATATGATATTACTTTTATGATTTAATAAGAAAGAATATCATGTGCACAAACAATTATATTTTAATCCTCTTTATTTTGGTTATCATAATGTCATTATTAAGTTAAAATATTAATGTGGGTCATGGCGATTGTGAGTTAATTCTTTCTGACCCAATCCCTTCCATGTACCATAACACTAACTTCTAACTTAACATGACCTTTAATGAAGATGACTATAACGGTCCAACTTTAATTATTCTTGTCAACTTTATTCTAGAGAGTTATGTATAGAAATAGAAAATAGGAATATCAGAAACAAATGAAATCAAAGTGTCAAATGCATAAATTTGAATAGAGTCAAATTACATAATACTCAAAATACCCATCCTTTAACATGTTCATTAACTATTTTAGGTGATAGTCCTTTTGTCATTGGATTTGCTATCATAAGGTTGGTGCTAATATACTCTATTGACACTGTATCTTTCTGAACTTTTTCTTTAACGGCCAAGTATTTAATTTCCATATGCTTAGCACCCTTGGAATACTTGTCACTTTTAGAGAAGAATACTGTTGTGGAGTTATCACAATAAATTTTCAGCGGCTTGGCAATAATGTCGACAATCCGAATCCCTGAAATAAAATTTTGTAGCCACAAACCATGAACGGTGGCCTCAAAGCAAGCCACAAACTCAGCTTCTATGGTGGATGCAACGATGACAGACTGCTTCACACTTTTCCATGAGATTGCTCTTCCGGCTAATAGGAATAAGTAGCCGAATGTTGATTTTCTGGTATCAATACATCTGACAAAATCTGAATCTGAATAACCAATCACCTTAATATGATCGGATCTTCTGTAAGTGATGAGCATGTGATCTTTAGTTCATTGTAGGTATCTAAAAATCTTCTTTACCGCTTTCCAGTGATCAAGGCCTATATTACTTTGATATATGTCCAGAACCCCGACAGCAAAGCTTATGTCTGGTCTGGTGTAAGTTTGAGCATACATTAGGCTCCCAATTGTAGATGCATACGAAATATTTTACATTTGCTCTTGTTCCAATTTATTTTTTGGGCATTGCATAAGGTTAAATTTATCCCCCTTCTGAATTGGAACTACCCTCGATTAACACTTATCCATATTGAATCTCTCTATAATTTTATTAATATATGCTTTTTGAGACAACCTTAACAATCTTTGTGATCTATGGCGGAATATTTCTATTCCTATCACATAAGTTGTCTCTCCCATATCTTTCATTTCAAAATTCTTAGAGAGATACTTCTTGGTTTCATGTAATAAATCAAGATCATTAGCGCAAACAAAATATCATCAATATACAGGATTAGAAAAATAAATTTGCTCCCATTGACCTTCATACATATACACCGATTAACGGTATTTTCCTGAAAGCCAAAAGACGTAATGATATTATTAAACTTTAGATATAATTGGCGAGAGGCTTGCTTAAGTCCATATATTGATTTTTTTAATTTACACACCATGTGTTACTTTCCTTTAATTGAAAAACCCTCAGGTTGATCCATATAGATCTCTTTCTCTTAATCCCCATTAAAAAAAGCGATTTTTATATTCATTTGATGTAATTCTAGAACATAATGACCCACTAAAGCCAAGATGATTCTAAGAGAATCTTTCTTAGAGACTAGTGTGAAAGTCTTTTTATAATCGATGCCACATTTTTGAGTGAAACTTTGGCAACAAGTCTGGCTTTATGTCTTTCAATATTGTCTTTAGAGTCACGTTTGGTCTTAAAAACCCATTTACATCCTACTCTTTTATACCCTTCAGGCAATTCAACGAGATTCCAAACTTGATTTTGATCCATAGATTTTAACCCTTCTTTCTTGGCATTTAACCATTTAGTAGAATCATCACATTCCATGGCTTGCTTAAATGAAACTGGATCGTTATCAATTCCTAAGTCAAATTCAAACTCTTGTAGATAAACCACATATTCATAAAAAATAACAGATTTTATGTCTCTTTGAGATCTCTTTAAAGTTATTGCTTGTGGTTCAATTGTTGTCGGTTCATCATGGAGTGTTTGTTGTTCTTGACTATTATTTGGTTGGATTGCAATTTGAGGAACAACAACTGTGCCAGTCTTGGGCATAGGAATTTTCACCCTGACTTCTTGAATGCTAACATTATGCATTTTATCACTCCCACTAATTTCACCATTTTCAATGAACCTAGCATTTTCAGTTTCAACAATTGTAGTACTGTGATTAGGACAATAAAATCTATACCTTTTGGACTTTTTCGGATATCCAATGAAATAACCACTGGTAGTTCTAAAGTCCAATTTCTTTTCATATGGATTATAAACTCTTACTTCTGCTGGGCAACCCCAAACATGTAAGTGCTTTATACTAGGTTTCCTACCTGTCCATAGTTCAAAATGAGTTTTTGGAACTGCCTTACTAGAAACCCTGTTTAGCTAATACATAGCAGTCTTTAATGCATACATCCACAAAGATAAGAGTAAAGATGAGTGACTCATCATACTCCTAACCATTTCCATTAGGGTATGATTACGCCTTTTGGAAACACCATTTTGTTGTGGTGTACCTGGCATTGTGTATTGAGCACAAATACCGTGTCTTTCAAAGAATGTGGCAAACGATCCTAGACATTGATCTGATTCATTAAAGTTTTCATAAAATTCACCACCTCTATCTAACCTTACAATTTTAACCTTTTTATCTAATTGCCTCTCAATCTTTTTAATATACACCTCAAGTGCATTGATAGATTGAGACTTATCATGCAATAGATAAACATAACCGTAACGTGAAAAATTATTAATAAAGGTGATAAAATATTTTTCTCCACCAAAAGATGTAGCATCAAAGGGCCCACAAATATCGGTGTGTATAATTTCAAGAAGTTGTGTGCTTCTTGTGGCTCCTTTCTTAGTGTGTTTTATTTGTTTGCCTTTGATACAATCAATACACACTTCAAGGTCAGTAAAATCTAAATGTGGAAAGATTTCGTTCTTTACTAATCTTTTCATCATTTCTTTAGATATATGACCCAAACGTTGATGCCACAAGTAAGCTAAATTTTCATTAACTAAATTGAGTTTAGTACCAACATTATGATGCAAGGTTATCAAAGTCTCAGTAAGCACATTATCAAGTTAAAACTTGTAGAGACCATCACATAATATACCGGAACCAATAAAACTGTTTTGTTTGAATAAACTAAAAGATCCAGAACCAAATTTAAAAAAAAAAAACCAATTACATCAAATTTCTGTAATGAAACTAAGTTTCAAGTAAATGTAGGAACATAAAGAGTTTCTATAAATCTAAGTAATGTTCGGTATCCAGAATCAAACGGTAAGTGCCAATGCCTTCAATGGGAGCTTTACTTTTATTCTCCATGAACACGAAACTTTCATTTCGTCTTATGGTTCAGATCGTAAGGAACCCCTACATCATATTAGAAATATGAGTAGTGGAACCAGAATCAATCCACCAAGTGTTATGTGGAACTTAAGTAAACTTTGATTCATAACATACTAAAGCACAAGGCTTACCTTTTTTTTCTAACCAACCTTTACGTTTCAGGCAGTCTTTCTTCATGTGTCCACTTTTCTTACAAAAGTGACACTTAATAGCCATAGGTTCTTTATGAGCATCTTTCGAAGAATCATGCAGGTTACGAGGACATTTCATCTTGCTCTTGCCACTTCTCTTCTTGAAGTTGTTATCAACTTCTTGATGCTTCAGAAAATGAACGGAACAAACTCTTTGGTTCTTCAACCTCGTCTCCTCTTGAATAAATATAATGGTCAATTCATTGACATTCCACTTATCCTTTATAGTGTTATAGTTCATTTGAAATGGCCCGTATTGCTCTAGAGGCAAGGAATTGAGTATAAACTGCACCAAAAAATACTCATCCATGGTCATTCCCAAGATCTTTAATTGCGTTGCTAAGGTGGTCATTTCCAGAATGTGCTCATGCATGGTACGAGAACCATCATATTTCATGGTGGTCAAAGAACTCATTAATGTACTGGCCAAAGACTTATCAGTAGTCTGGGAACACCCTTCCACAAACTTCATAAGTTCCTTAGTGTTTTCAGTTTGGGGAAGTGCTGACTTAATGATGTTTGCAATAGTCATCCGCATAAACATAAGGCATAATCTGTTCGATCTCTCCCATACATTATAGAATTCCTTCTACTCACTGGTGCTTTTATCGGTGAGATCAGCGGGTTTCTCGGTTATGAGTGCTAAATCAAGATTTAGAACACCTAAATGAAACTGAACTTGTTCATTCCAGTTAGAGAAATTTAATCCGTTGAAAAACAGTACAAATGCTGCTTGCAAATGCATTGAAACAAGTACAGATACTGCAAAAGAAATTTAAATACTCAACATTAATGCACGTAATTTCAAATTCAAATATTAATCATAAGGCACATCATAGTTCTCATTTGGGCGATACTAAGATGTACAAAATAAAATAATAATTGATAATTAAATATGCACCAATTAAAACTATTTGTTATCTTTGAATATGCAAAATAAAATTAACAGAATATAATAATTATCACATTTATGTTTGACAATTATGAGGACAAATAATTAACCTTTAGGCTAATCCCGAATGGCCTTATAATGCAAACTTCAATTTACCCACAAACAAATATCAAACAAAACTTTAATGTCATCAACTATAATATTTATGAAAAAATTAAAAAATAATTTATAACTCAAAATTTATTTACTTTGCAAAATTTGGCCACTTTGGCGACTAACAAATTTTTCTTAATATAAATTTAAGTTATAAATATTTATTTCATTTATTATGTACATACACACCATAATTGTATATATATAAATAAATCCAATTATGGATCTATTATTTTATAATTTAAAATTTATTTACTTTACAAAAATTTGGCCACTTTCGTGACTAACAAATTTTTCTTTAATTTTATATATTATCTTTAATCAGATCTGATTATGGATCTGATCGTAGATCCAGGTCGGAATAATCTGATTCAGATCGCGTCAGGATTTGGTTGCAAATGGTGCAATCAGATCCAAACTAGCTTAATAGGCCAATCCAAGATCCTTTTAACGGGGCAGATTAACCCATTTTAAAAACCCATATTCTTCCTTCTTTTAGGGTTTGAAGACCCATTGTGCGCTGCCACCATCATCTCTCTCCACCCAGTTCATCGCCATTTTTCATTGCGACATTCAATCGCCGGCAATGAGTGCTCTATAGACTATGGCCGGCGGATTTACAACCATGGATGCTCAAAATCCCATGGCAACTGTTAGCCTAAGACCAAAACAGAGGCATCCAATCGGCCATAATCGTTTATAGCGAAGATTAATCTAGCGACGATCATGGTAAATCTAAAACTTTCAAGACCGACGGCCATGACGATTTGAAATTGCAATACACTATCGTCCATGGCAAGCCTTAAAGCCATGTCCAGTGTATTATGGTGGAAAATGAAACCCACTATAATGGCCACTGTTATGGGGTGTATAATACATATATATATATGTGCAAAGTAATGGAGAGAGAAAAGAAAGAGACCCATGAACAGTGAAAAGTAAAACCCATGATGGTTGAGAAGAAAAAGGAACAATGGCCATAGAGAAACCTCGGACACTTTATGCCACTGTCCAAACTTTTTTTTTTATTTTAATATATGAGCACGGTTCATGAATATACATAAATTAATGTCATTAATTCATTTTCTTTCTTTAATTTTATGTATATGCTTGGTTCATGCAAATACAAACATTCAATAAATTTATACAGAAAATACATGAGTTTTATAAAACGTAAGCTCTGATATCACATGTAAGTTACAATCATATTGTATGACATACATAATATACAATTAATCATTAATGTCCATAATCGCAAAACTCATGTAAATCACGTAATGTTGTAATTAAATGCGTACCTGAATCCATAAGAGAATATACCTAATAAGAAATACCAACTGATGATGAAATACCATAATCTGGTTTCTCCCCCTTAACCTCAACCATAATGATAGAATAATATAACTGTAATTGCTATTGATTGTGTTGGGTAGGGAAAGGACTAAATCCCTATTTATAATAGTAGAAGTAGTCTCTCATCAAGACTCTTAGGAGTTATCATCATCATCTTCTATGTTAAAGTTTAGTGCTGATCTGTTTTGGAATAAGTCTTCGTTGATTTGTTTCATTACTTGAATAAGTCTTCTAGTGGATTGAGTCTTGAGTTATCTTAGGAGGTCCGTTTTAGTCATCAACTGTTATTTGTTTATTTGAGTATTTTTAGGAGTTAATGGTTTTCAAGCAGATAAACACGTTGGTGTTGGTTGAAATATTTTAAGATAATTTTAGTATTTATAGAGAAGGTAATCAATGTGTAATTTTCAGTTCTTATTTATGCTATTCATCTGAGTAATAGAATTTATTCTACTCCTTTGTCCTTGGTTTGGCTACTTGTTTTTGTTCTCATCTTCTGTTCTTAATTTTATTACATGGTATCAGAGCACAGGTTGCTAGTAATTGAAGCTGGTTCAAGATGAATACTGCTAATGGTTCTTCTCAAGTTGTTGTTGACAAGTTGGTCGCTAACAATTACAGATATTGGAAGCTTTGTATGGAAGATTACTTACAAGGGCAAGATCTGTGGGAGCTCGTTGCTGGTGCTAAAACGGTAATTCCAGCAGACACTCCACAAAATGTTGAGTTACGACAAAGGTGGAAGATCAAATGTGGAAAAGCTATGTTTGCTTTGCGAACATCAATCAACAAGGATTACATTGAGCATGTTCGTGATGTGACATCCCCAAAAGAAGTGTGGGAGACGCTTGAGAAGCTGTTTACTTAGAAAAACATGATGCGATTGCAGTTTTTGGAGAATGAACTTACTGGGATGACTCAAGGTAATCTCTCAATTTTAGAATATTTTCTGAAAGTTAAAAATCTATGTTATGAAATTTCAAAATTAGATAAGGAGGAGCCCATTAGTGAAACACATTTGCGTCAATATCTTATTCGTGGTCTACGAAAAGAATTTTTGCCATTCATTTCTTCGATGCAAAGGTGGGTAAATCAACCATCAATCATTGAACTAGAAAATTTACTCTCAAATCAGGAAGCAATGGTGAAACAAATGTTTAGCAAATCCTCTTCTTAAGTGGATGATGTTCTCTACAGCAAAGATCAGAGTAGAAATAGTGTTTCCTACAAGAACACTTTAGGCAACAGTTTTAAAACTGATTGGGAGACAACAAGTAATCTCAGAACTTGTTACAGGTGTGGAAAGCTAGGGCACTTAAGGAGTGATTATTGTGTGAAGGTGACATGCTCTAGGTGTGGCAAATCAGGCCATATCAAGAAAAATTGTCGAGTAGAACTTGCTGACGATAATGCAAATGTTGTCCATGGAACTAAAGCTCTTGATGATGAACCAGAATGGGAGCAGTGTTTTTCTATCAAAGTTATTGATAAACGACATAACATGGCCTTTGTTAGGCACCAGATTGATGCAAAAACAAATGATACTAGTTCCATTGACTATAAGAAAGAGTGGATCATTGACTCAGGTTGTTCACATCATGCTATAGGAGATGCTACTTTACTTTCAGATGTTTGTTCACATGAGCAAAAGCGAGTTATTGTGACAATAGATAATACATTACATCCTGTTATGAAAGAAGGACATTTTAATGTCACAACGGATAGCTCAAATGATGAAGTTGTTGCTCTCAAAGATGTGTATTTTGTTCCAGGATTACAAAAGAATCTCGCTTCAGTTTCTCAAATAACTGATTCTGGTAAGTATGTTTTATTTGGTCCGAATGATGTGAAAATTCTTGATAATTTGAAACATGTTGCTGCTGATGTTCTTTTCACTGGAAGGAAGAAAAATTCTTTATATGTTCTATCTGCAAGCAAAGCGTACACTCGAAAAACAAGTCAGAATACTAGTCCATCTATTTGGCACTCTTGGTTAGGCTATGTTGGTTATCAGTTGTTGCAACAAATTTCCACAGAATTTACTTGATGGTGTTCCTATTTTTAAAGATTTAAATACAGATGTGGTATGCCCTGGTTGTCAATATGGGAAATCTCATCGACTTTCTTTCAGAGATCAACAAACCGTGCCTCAACTGTGCTTTAACTAGTTCATTCAGATTTAATGGGACCCGCAAAAATAGCCAGTTATAGTGGTTTTCAATATGTGATGATTTTTGTAGATGTTTTCTCTCACTTTCACTTGGGTGTTTTTTCTAAAACACAAAAGTGAAACTCTTTCCACATTCATTCAGTTCAAAATGCAAGTGGAAAAAGAATTTGCGCAGAATATAAAGTGCTTGCGCACAGATAATGGGGGTGAATTCATGTCTGAAGATTTCTTCTCATATTGTCAACAACATGGGATTCAACATCAATTGACATGTCCAAATACACCTCAACAGAACGGTGTGGCTGAACGGAAGTTAGCATATCTTCTTGCAGTTTGCTTATCTTGACTGCATGATAAAAATCTTCCGAGGGAACTATGGGCAGAAGCTATTCAATGTGCTTGTCATGTCATCAACAAGCTGCCTCCATGGCTAGGTAAAGAAAAATCTCCCTTTGAAGCTGTGTATAAGATTAAGCCAAATGTTAGTTTTTTCCAAGTTTTTTGATCGCTTTGTTATTTTCATGTTCCTAAAAGTAGTCGAACCAAACTTGACCCAAGGGCTCGAAAGTGTGTGTTTGTTAGTTATGACCCTCGTAGAAAAGGTTGGCGATGTATGGACCAGAAACAAAGAAGTTTATTATATCTCGTGATGTGATTTTCGATGAAGTATCATCATATTATCCTGTTGAAAGTGTGAGGAGCAACACATCCAATCTCGAGCCTTTTCCTATTGGCATTTCTAATGGAGAAAATGGGAGCACCAGTTCAATATCTGAAGAAAATGCTCAGCAAGATGCAACCATTATTCAAATGTCAATAAGGCAAAGAAGGCAGCCTGGGTATTTAAGTGAGTATGAAGTTTAGTTAAATTACTCTACTGTAACCTCTTGTTTCCTCATGGGTTTGACATGTAATGATAAACCCAAGTGCTATAAAGAAGCTCAAGGTATAGCTGAATGGGAAGATGCTATGAAAGAAGAAATATAGGCTTTGCAAAAAATAACACATGGGAATTAGTATCAAAACCGAAAAATGTTGAGTTAGTCACATGTAAATGGGTTTACAAGATAAAGAAGAAGGAAGATGGGATAATCGACAAGTACAAAGCCTGACTAGTTGCACAAGGATTCTCTCAACAATATGGACTGGATTATGAGGAAACTTTTAGTCCAGTTGCTAAGATGGTAATGATTCGAACAATTGTTTCCTTAGCTACGTGCAATAAATGGAATATATGGCAACTTGATGTAAAGAATGCATTCCTTTATGGTGAGTTAGATCATGAAATCTTTATGGAGCAACCTCAGGGATTTATCTCACATGAGTTCCCTAACTATATATGCCAACTCAAGAAGGCCTTGTGTGGCCTCAAGCAAGCCCCACATGCCTGGTATGGAAAAATTGCTCAATATCTTTCTTTTTGTGGCTTTAATTCTTCAAGTTCAGATCCCAGTTTGTTTTTCAAGTTTGCTTCCTCCATATGCACAATACTTCTTCTTTATGTGGACGATATGATACTCACCAATGACAACAATGCTGAAATTTCACATCTTCGAGATGAGTTGTTTATCAGATTTGAAATGAAGAATCTGGGAGAGGTTCACTCTTTTCTTGGCTTAGAATTTGTTAGAACAGATGGGTATTTTGTCTCTCAAGAAGCTTATGCCACAAGCCTATTAAATTGTTTTGGTATGAAAGATTCAACATCAATGTCTATCCCTATGGAACAACAACTTAAGCTACAGAAAATTGAGGGAGAACCACTAGATGATGCCACAAAGTATCATCAGCTTATGGGTAGTTTGTTTTATCTAACTATCACAAGACCTTACATAGCATATTCTGTAGGCATTATGTCTCAGTTTATGGATAATCCATGTGTTGGTCACTTGCTCGCAGCAAAGTGAATCCTTCGTTATGTGAAAGGCACGCTGCAATTTGGTCTTTTTTATAAATAGCTTGTATCCTTTTCTTTACATTTCTTTGCAGATGCGGATTGGGCGGGAGATGTCATAGATTGACGTTCAATGATAGGATATTGCTTCAATACTAGTTTTGTTGTAGTTTCTTGGTGTAGTAAGAAGTAGCAAACAATAGCTCTTTCAAGTACGGAAGCTGAATATGTGGCAGCCACTATGGCTACTCAAGAATGCATTTGGCTTAAACGACTGCTTCAAGACATTGGAGTACCTTTGAACTATCAAATTCTTATTTGCTGTGATAATGAAAGTACAATTAAGTTAGTTGGAAACCCAGTGTTTCATGCCCGTACAAAGCACATAAAGATTCATCATCATTTTGTTCGTGGAAAGGTGTTGAATCAAGAAATTGTTTTGCAAAAGATAGGACCCGATGATTAAGTCGTTGATGAATTCACCAAAGCTCTTCCATGGGTCAAGTTTGAAAAGTTTCGTAGTGCTATTAGTGTTACTGATCACCAGTCAACACTAAGGGAAAGTGTTAAAGTTTAGTGCTGATCTGTTTTGGAATAAGTCTTCGTTGATCTATTTCATTTCTTGAATAAGTCTTCTAGTGGGTTGAGTATTGAGTTATCTTAGGAGGTCTATTTTAGTCATCAACTATTATTTGTTTATTTGAGTATTTTTAGGAGTTAGGGGTCTTCAAGCAGATAAACACGTTGGTGTTGGTAGAGACATTTTAGGATAATTTTAGTATTTATAGAGTTGGTAATCAGTGTGTAATTTTCAGTTATTCTTTCTACTATTCATCTGAGTAACAGAATTTATTCTACTCCTCTATCCTTGGTTTGGCTACCTGTTTTTGTTCTTAGCTTCTATTCTCAATTTTATTACAACCAAATAGGATTAGGATTAACCATTATATTATTAAATTCTTATATTTATCTCATCAGATTAACACAATTATATCTGATATTGGATTCGGTTATTTTATCAGATAAATATCATAATATCTGACAAATATTAATTATTATAATATGCCAGATAATGTTATTGATTTATCTGATGAAATAAATTCTTAATTATCATGTGAGCCACAAGAAGATAATTCTTACATGAAATGGAAAAAAAGACGAAAGAGAAGTTTGACAAATATTAGAGAGATTTGAAAAAAATGAATCACCTTTATATTGTTGTGGTTCTTAATTCTAAGCATAAATTAGATTTTATAGAATATGCGCTTCAAAAAATGTATCTAGGTAAAAGAAGTGTTGGTATAGTTTTGTCAATAAAGAATGTCATTTATACTTTATATGATAATATAAGCAAAAGTTAGCATCTCAAGATGAAGCAAGAAAGATGTCTTAAGTTTCTACTCCAAGTGTTGTATAGAGTGTTGGGAAAGAAAAATATCAATCTATGAGAACAAAACTGCTTCTTTCTTGTTACAAAAATCATAAATCTGCTAGTGGTAGTGATATTGTAGGTTGCATGGAAACAGGAAGCGTTTTCAATATGAAAAGGAAACAGGAAAATGACATTTTTTTTTCAAAAAAGTAGGAAATGGAAACGCAAGGTATAGTGTAAATTTAAGAAATATATGATTTTTTAAAAATATAGTTTTTAAATAGAAATTATAAAAATACATACATACATACATACATACAATCAGATTAGTATAAAATCCATCATTGTTCATAGCTCACATCTCATAGATATTAATATACATACATACAATCAGATAAACAAAGAAACACAATGGATTTGGGACTCATTTCAAGCTTTTGAAATAAAAAACCATAGCTTAGAACCGTAATTTACATAAATGGATTTGGGATTCATTCCGTCATATATATACATATATACATACATACATAAACCATAACTCACATGCATACATATAGTTAGATGAACACAAACACATAAAAAAGAGAAGTAACAGTTAGATCTTAGATGAATAAAGAGAGAGGGGGTTACTTAGATAGAACAATTAGCGATGACCTCAAAGAGAATGACGGTGGTAAGGCATCGAGATTCAACTAGTGGCAAGGCTTCAGGATTCAATGATTGAGATAGGGGTGATCTTCTCAAAGGAATGGAAATTGAAATAAAGTGAAACAGAGCAAAAGAAAAAGAGCGATCTTCGCAAAAGAACGACAACTAGAACAAAGCAAAGTAGAACAAAAAAAGAGGAAGATTGAAAAGAAGGGGAAAATGGGGCTTCGATGTTTGGGATGTGTGCGTGAGTGATGCTTGAGCGGCTATTGTCGAAAACGCGTTTTGACCAATCTATATAAATTACAAAACGGTCCCAGAATGTTTCCCAATTTACAGAAATGGCCTGAAAGTTTTGGGCCGATTTCTTCTTTTTCGAAATATTTGAAAGCATTGAAATGGCGTCTCTAAGCCATTTTTGTGCTTTAAAGATACCAGTGATACCCACTCGAAATTGAATAAATATTTTAATAAAGTGTGTGAGGAGAAAAGTCTTTGTTAAGTTAAAATTAATCCATGTACATTTTCTATAAGATTAACAAGTTTAATCAAAAGTAAATATTATATTCAAACTAATCTAGAGTTTGTTTTATTTTTTTAAGCAAAACACATAAAGAATATTTTTAGAAATTATGTTATCAATATATTCCAAACATTAAAATGGAATATTTGCTTATATAACAGAATAAATAAGTGACAAAAAGAGAGGAACAATAATATAAAGTATCTCATTGTATTTTTGTTATTTTAAAACTCTAATAAATGAAGAGTTATCATATATAATTGTAAATGTTGACAACTAAATGACCCCTTGTCTTGAACTAATAAGTTCTTTTTTTATCCTATTATGAACCCAAACCTAATAGGGAAGGAAAAGTGAACCCTAACTCCATCCACACAGATTTGAGAATCTCTACCTGTTCCTTGTACACCTATTAAAACCTTATTAAATCAACTCTTAGAGTGTTCAAAACCTCACTAAACATTGATTAAAATGAAAATAGTATTAAAACAAGAACAAATTACAACATCTAGATTAAAATATCTATAATTAAGATTAAAATATCAAACACAAATTAAAATTGTAAATTTTAAATTTAAAAAATCAAAGCAATAATGTGTAGGCAATTTGATTTTTAAAAAAAATTAATAACTTATTTATGAGTTTGGATATAAACAATGCATATATATACATGAGTTTGTTTTGAGGTCAGGTTATGGGAAAATGAACTATCTCCATTCTCTCCCTATACCCAATCTTGGTAATTTAAGTGTTTTCGAACCTAAACTTAAATCTAAATTCAAAATGATAGAGAAAAACTCATTTTAATGGTGGTAATTTGTGGAGTGAGTACAAATTGTCACCCTTATCCGATGAAAAGGATAAGATTGAATTATTAATAGATAATTTGGCATTATTCTTATGGATGATCCTAGTCCAACTCCTTATCTCATAGGTGTTATTGTGTAGATATAATAATGATTTTATTTGAATAGAAATATATTTTCGTTAAATCAATTGAATCTGCAAAAATAAGAAAACAATCAAAGGGCGTAGGGAGATTTTTATGCAAATATTCTAATACTTAAATCAAACATTGAAAATCATGAGAACTATATTAAAACCAATATTGAGACATAGCTTTTTAGAAATGAGTACATGCTTATTTATAGAAAAATATAGAATAATTTTAACTAATTTAATATTATAATTATTGTAGATAACGTTCATTTTGATTATTTTTAGTTTGATTGGGACTAAAATTCCTATAAATAACATTTATCCTGATTTTTCTTAATCCGACTATAATTAAGATTCTTGTAAATGATATTTATTTCAAAGTAGGGTAATATCGAGGTATTGTTCGACAATACTCCAATAAGCTTTATTAACATTGTCTTTAGTTCTTTAGATTCTTAAAATATGATACATGATTAGAACCACAAAAAATCTAAAAGAAGATGTATAGTGGTATTTAAAAATTCTAAGACTTACATGTATTATTATCTTCTACTAAAGTATTATCCTAATGATAAGCCGAGTTGATTTGATATAATGATATCTATAAATTTTTTATTGCTAAACCATCAAGGTTTATATTGTCTCCACAAAATTTATATCTTAGTAATAGAATTTAATAATTAATATATTGACTTGAAAATTATCCTTTAGAATTTGGTTGAAATCACCTATTTTTCCTCTTTCTCAAGGGATTTTTTCGATAAATTTTCTCAAGAGATATTATTATAGTAGCTTTAAACTTTAAATTTTATTTACGGATTCAAATGGTTTCTTTCATATCACCACAAAGTCAGTACCTACATCTCATACAAACATGATGCAGTGTGTAACACATCTAATATCATAGTCTTTAATACTTATTAACTATACGTCACTCTTTTTGTATGACAGCACACGCACATCTTGCCCGGATATCACCGACACAATGATAGCAGTGCCCTCGCTCAGAGGCCAAGGGGACGAATATTCATCATAAACTTTATTTGATAAACATATATAAAATATCATGCATGATCATATGCAACTCGCACCACCATGTATAGGCAAGAGTCTTTACATAGTTGTTATGGAAATATTTACATTAATAGTTTAAGGGCAAAAGCCCACATATTCCACATTATGCAAATCACGTTATTGTAAAGTACTTGGAGTTTTACATGGAGTATCGAGATTTAAATAAATGCAGCGATTTGGAATGCAAAATTATTATTGGAAGACAATATTTAGTTGTAAGGTAATAATAAAGTTAAGAGACAAATTTCACATAAATTGCATCTAATGTCTAATTCTGAGTGTGTACAGACTGTGATCGCATTTGAATTTACTCGAAGAGTACATTAAGAGAGAATGTCACCAGTCCCTGAGGATTAATCGGCCTAAACTCGAACACCCTAAATGAATAAAAAAAACCAATACCTACATCATAAAATGATATAATGATATCTATAAATTTCTTATTGTTAAGCTACCAAGGTTTATATTGTATCTATAAAATTTATATCCTAGTAACAGAATTTAATAGTTAATATATTGACTTGAAAATTATCCTTCAAAATTTGGTTGAAATCACCTGCTTTTCCTCCTCCTAAAGGGATTTTTTCACTAAATTTTCTCAAAAGATATTATCATAACAGCTTTAAATTTTGAATTTTATTTACGGATTCCAACGGTTTTCTTCATATCACAAGGCCAGTATATATGTATATATGTTAATCATTATCTTCTCCAAACCCTGCGGTTCAATCGTTATCTATTCATCCATTGATCAAATCCTTCTCCTACTAGAACGTATCATAATGAAGTCCATTAATCCAATTTAAAATTATAAAGCGAAACAGCCAAAAAGAAGAAAGAATGTTGCTTTTATCGTGTTGCGTGCACTAAGACTGGAAAAGCTACTTAACCATCCACCAAATCCTATTCCCATCCAAACACAGAGTAGAAGTTTCGAACGTCTTTATCAGTGGTCCAACGTTGAACACAGAATCGCAGTCACGAACTCTTCAATCCCCTTCTCTCTCTAGGTACACTTCTTCTTTCCCACTCTGTGCCCTGCGTGGCGTGGGTTTTGTCTTTCTCCTCATATACAAACGAAAATACATTATTATACGTAATGGTAGAACAGAAGCTCTGTCGGGTCGAACCCTTTTTTTGGTGTCTTTGAATAATCATGGATTTCTGGGAAGGGGTAGAAGAATGGGATGTGAATACACATATTTCTTTATTCATGTTTGCCTATATATGTGTGTTTGTGGGTGAAATGTTGAGCAGAAGATTGCTCCAAAGATCAGAAAGATGCTTCTATTTTCTTCTCTGATTTTTCAAGAATTTATATTTTTTTTAAATGAGATTGAGAAACACTTTATGGAGAAGTCTAAAATGTTTATGTTTATTTATGTTTGTTATAAGTGCATTGTGCATATTATATATATATATATATATATGTACATATATGCATAAACTATGTGTGTCTTTGCATCAGAGACTGCTTCATGTTTGAGAAATGTACTTCTCAAACTTCTTGTTCTTGGGCTTGCAAATTTACTTTTGTTTTTTCTAAGTATTTTCTTACTGGAGTATTATTTGATTGATTTTTTTTTTTAGCGTTTTCACCTGCCTCCCATCTTTATCAACTTTGCTTTAGCATCTTAATTTTCTGTTTTTGTTGTTTATTTCTATTTCTGTTTTTTAAGTGAATGCCATCAGATTAAGTTCTAATTGTTGTAGAAATCGGAGCTGCGCGATGGGTGCTCTATGTTGTTGCTTCCATGCTCCTGATGCCCCAGAAACTGTAGAATCTAGCACTTCCAACCATTCATTCAATTTCATCATTCAGAACTTAAGAAATAAGGTATGTTCTGAGAGGCCTTCTAAACTCTTCATTCTCTAGTTTAGCTTTCAATTTTCATAATGCTTTCATTTTTTGAGTTTCTGTCGGGAAATTATTCCCGATTCCCATATCTATTTCTTATATATGGCCCTGGATGAAGATGATGTTGTTATTGTACCTGAATCCATCTATAGCATGTTGTTGCTGCGATCATTTTCTTCCATTTTTGTGTACTCCCTCAAGCATCATGTGTGTAATCTTCTTGCCTCTTTTATGACACATTTTGAGTTCTCAGACATGATGTTTCACCAAGAGCTTGTATATCCATTCATTTGTTTCCTTTTCTAGAACTTTCTTATTTAAGCTATACATAATAGAGTACAGTAGTAATGCTGCCTCAAAGTTGGGACTTCGCCCGCATGTTTTCCACTAACTTTGCTTGTGGTTGTGGAGAGTTACTTTGGATTTTTGCATACACTTTGTACTATGGTGTGCTCTTTTCCCCTTATTTTTTAATATAGTTCTTCCATATAGCTAATAAATAAATTTTCAATAATCAAAATTATTTCAGAAAGGTGGCCCAAGTATCACAACTAACACCAGATATCATAATTAACTTCCTGTTCTGTTCCATAGATGGTGCTCCAAAAACAGTGGTATAGACTCTAGACACCTCATCAATCATATTGAATGTCAATTGACATGTTTTTTGTACAAAACTAACATAGCATATTATATTTGACAGTGCATAGCTTGGGTTGTAATTGTAATTGAAGTTCTCAAAAACAGATTTCCACCCAATCTATCAATTCATGATTCTCAAGGTCTTGGCTATGGGTTTATAATTCTTTTAGAATTCAAACAATCTTCCTTCAAGCTCAATCTGGTATGCAGATTGTTACGGATCAGACATGGGAATGATAAAATGGTTCCTCTAAAATAATAAAATGGGGATAGAATTTGTATAGATTATAGCATCAAAATTTAAGACACTTCTAGGGCAAACTAAAGTAATTTTCTTTTTTCCAGCGAAAAAGCAAAAGTAACTTTCTTTTAAGAGTTAAATATGCAACAAATTGTTCTTCAGTTAATCATAAAGAAACACATTTCTAAGAGAAATCTACCATTTTGAAATGCAAATTGGCAGCCTATAGCTTTTTATGGTTATGCCCTTTCCCTACATTTTGCTATTTGTTTTTTCGCTTAAAAAGGAAAATAGGTAATTGCTATTAGTTTCATGTGTGGCTGTGCACATGTACTGGATGACTGATTTAGAATTTATGCCTTTTTAAGTTATCCCAATTGATTTGAACATCTAAGTTGGTAATTGTTAGTATAAATAGTCTTGGTGACTTATCTTCACTTGTAACTTCATAACATCCTTAGGGAATTTGATCATGTTTATGCCTAAAAAGCTTTTAAGCTGGATCTGAACAACTCAAATCAACCTCCTAGTCATAGTTCTACTTGTTCTTTTTCCACTATGAGATTAGCTAGAAGTTAGTTATTTCTAGAAAATGGTCAATCTTGCCTCCAATTCTGTTGAACTGTGTCTGAAACTGTTTGTCACGGACTTCTTGCAGTACTCTGAAAAATCTGCCTGCTCTTGTTGTACCTTTTAGTTTGAAGCCTACTTAAAGTAGCATTTTTCAGCTTTGTTGTGTATGCCTAGCGTGTATTGTTTTGAAATTTGAGTAATTTTTTCTCTTAAAAAGTTGCTTTTATTTTGTTAACAATTTATTATTGCACCTTTACCTTGAGTTTTGGGCGGAGTGAGATATACTTCAGTTTCATATCTATTTTCTTAGTGTTAGTGGAAGTGACCTTTCAAGTATGCATTATGGGGCACATGAGACATTTCTTCCGTTTTGTTTTTCTATAGTATGGACGGATATTTGGCAGACTGGAGATGGCAAGGCATCCTTCAGCATGTTTTCAGGGGCCAGAATCTTCAAGTTCTGCTGTGGAACCTGATAATATGCACTCCAACACTGGTATATATTCCACAAATGCTATTGGTTCCCGGTATCTCCAAATACGACATGATTCTGTGGGCATGGGGCATGCGAGAAATGCAGGATGCTCCTACTTGGGGTTAGAACTGCCTAGAAAATGCAATAATGTCCAAACAGCAGAATCACAAGAATTCAATTTAGAGTCCTATGAGAAGGTCTTCATGTATAAAGTGGAAAGTAGGGCTGGATATGTTGATTCTGCATCTGAAGACGAGGATGTTTGTCCCACATGCCTTGAAGGTAAAATATAACGGAGCTAGCTTCTTATATTTTATGATGCAACTATGGCAGATTAAAATAAATTTATATGAATTACCTCCCAAAGGGGATGTTAAAGTTACTTTTATATTATGACTATAGGGTAAATACTTATTAGCAGCTTTCAGCATTTTAGAAGCTTCTTATTCTATATTAAATGTTCGAATATCTTTTCCTGACAGAATATACGGTGGAAAACCCCAAGATTGTTACAAAATGCTGTCACCACTATCACCTTGGTTGTATCTATGAATGGATGAAGAGAAGCGAAACATGCCCAATTTGTGGGAAGGTAAATTGTCTCTGTTTGTCTTGTTACTCTGATTCAAAATATTTCCTATGTTCTGGATAGCTTGTTACTTGCGCAAGATAATTTGACAGTTTATTAGTACTCATTATGAAATCCCTATTATGCTTTGAGGTTTGATGAGGCCATCTAGGTTAGTTGTTTACAAGTTGGTGAAGCAATAATGTGAGTAATTTGTATAAATGTAACTAAAGCTTTTGAGTTGTGAAACATTCATACTACACGCGACAATTTTTAGCTTTTAAAATTTTAAACCCGGAATAATTGGGGGAACAGAGTTGGTGATCATTTTTCAATAGCCTATTATGCGTCTATAGAGAAGTCTGTATAATCTGTGGTGCAGCTTTCTGGAATCCATGAATAGATATATGTGTTCTAAGTGAGCATTTTAAAGTTGTGTGGCTTGTGATGATTTAATAATAACTGGCATGCATACAGAATGCTGATAGTAATTCTTACCTGAAAAATTATATTCGAAGTAATTACTTTTTGGGCAGATATCTGTTTGTTCTGACCATTACCTTGTTAGGTATGCTGTTGTCCATGCTTTTTGACCTGGTTTTGAGTTTCAGCTATTTATACTTTTAGTAATGCTTTATCTCCTGCTGTTGTCCAATCTTTGAAGATTATTAGAAATAAGATAAAGTTGTAGTGCAAGTGATTTACATTAGATGGTTCATTTACTGATGTCCATGTTGGAAGTACTTAAGAAGAAAACAGACTGAAACCTCTTCTCCAAATACATATTAATATGAGATCCAGCTCACTGTTAACCAAATACGTATTAATATGTAAGATTAACCTAAAGTTGTTACCATAAAGATTTTAATTTATAACACCCAAGGGGTTGTTTATTTGTGGAAAACAATTCCAGTTTCTTAGAAAATTTCTCCACAGAAAATGGAAAACTGAAAAACATGTTCAAATACAAAAACATTCTGAATGGAGAACAGAAAATCTGGTTTTTAATTTTCCAAATTTGAACTGAAGTTTCTGAAAACTACTCAAAGTTGTGTTCCAATTTTCCTCATTAATTTTCAGCCAAATGGAACTGCCGGTTTCCAAAGTTTCTCCCACTTTGACCAAATCCAATATTAATCATATTTTAATTAATATTTATACAGCAAAAATGTGATTTTTAAAATTCACTTATAATAGTATTATAACATTGAACTATTAACAATATCCATAAATAGCAAATTTGATTAATGAAAATATTAAAGGAAACTATTATACTACAATATAATAATTTGGAGTTGATTAATAATCAATACTAGTAATATCAAAATATTTTGATTATAATTAGTAAACATAATAATAAATAGTTAAAGCATGAATAACAACAATATTAATATTTATAGTATTTTTAAATTAAAAAAGAATAGAAATTAATTAATTTCACTAATGGTTAGAATTAATAATTTGATATTAGTAATATTATGAATGTTACCAGCAAAAAATATTATTAATATTGTATTGGTGGTATTAATGTTATAATAGAATCAATCTAATTCCTTCATAATTTTAGTAAAATAATATTACTAATAAAATATTATAATTAAAAGTATAATATTTATCATAGATCTTGTTATCATACCAATATTATTAATAAAAATATATTGTATTGTATAATAGTTGAAAACTATGTTTTCTTTAACCATTTGGAAGATCTTCTTCAGTTTTCAAGATGAGAAAACTGTTCTGCATATTTAACAATTGAATGAGTTTTCCAATTTTTCTGTGGAAAAATAAAATTGGAGATGAATTAAAAGGAAATTGGAGATAAAAAATTGAAAAATGTCCTTTGTAACTGAAATCTCTATATTTATTTCAAGAATGTATTCTCCAATGGAAAATGCTACTTGTACAAAAACTGGGTTATCTAGAGAATGACCGAAGGCGCCAAATGACAAAAATGCCCTTACCCAATTTGCAGATTCACCATCCTTGCCCTTGGTCGCCTCCTCTCTCCTTTGCCATGGTTGCCTTTAGCAAGCTCTGCCTTGCCTTGCCTCATCGCCGCCCCAAGTCACCTCGTCGATCGTCGATGTATCCTCTCGTCGCACTATTGTAGCGCTTCGTGCGACCGCCGCTGCATCTTACCATCACCCCACTGCAGCGCCTTGCGCGATCACCGCTGCATCCTACCGTCGCCTTGCCGCAACGCCTCGTGTCGACCGTTGCTGCACCATCTCATCACTGCAGCCTCTAGATGAAACCCGGGCGATGTAGTCCGATTCGATCATCGGGCCTGTTATCCTATCGGTATAAGTAGCACGGTCCATTCTCCAATAGATACAACTGAGAACAATATATAGGCTACGGGAAGAACAAAATTAAGAAAGCTGCAAAATCTCTAATTTAGGAAACAATTTGAAAGAAGAATCAACTATGAAAAGGAAATAATGCAAAAGAAAATATTCATAAATCCTTTCCGATATGAGTTTGATACTATCGATCTTTTAACGCGCCCCTTTAAACTGTTGAATAGATGTTTATCATTATCAACTTGCTAACATTTGCTTTAAAGTCTGGCTTTGGTACCACTTTTGTAAGGAGATTAGCTTCCTGGCACTTTGTTGGAATGTAGTGCAAGGTGAATGTCCCATTATCAATCTTTGACTTGATGAATTTTCTGCCAGTCCTCACATGTTTTATCCTATCGTGCTGAATAGGATTATGAACTATGCTGATGACTGATTTGTTATCACTGTATAGTTCCATAGGCTTTTCTATTGGAATAGATAGATCTTGCAGCAACTTACTAATCTAGATCTAGATTAGTTCACACACCCCTTGAGTGATTGCCCTATATTCAGTTTCAACACTACTTCTTGCAACTATTGTCTGTTTCTTTCTTTTCTAGGTCACTACATTTCCCCATACTCTTGTTTAATACCCAGTAGTGGATTTTGTGTCTTCAACTAAACATGCCCCAGTTTGCATTTGCATAGCACTCAACACCTTGTCATTCCATTTTCTTGAATAGTAAAACCTTTCTCGAAGTACCCTTTAGGTAGCGAAGAATCTGACTCATTGCTTTGAAATGCCTCTTTGTCTAGTGTTTCTAATAAATCTAGGTACAAGTACTTCAAATAAGTAAAGTTTGGATGACTAAAATGATTATGCCAAAGGAAAATATTTGAATTAGAAACACTAGACAAAGAAAGTTTCTTGAATGGACCTGATCTTGAAGGAGAAGCAGTTAAATAGTAGAGGCCATTTTGTTCCTCAACATTACTAATCATCGTCCCTGTAAACAAATCCTGAAATTCACAATAAGTAGGAAAAAAGGTTATTGCACAGTTTTGATTCTTAGTTAACTTGCTGGTAGAAATGAGATTGTATTGTAAATCAGGACATAAAGGACATATTTGAGCTTTAACCTAAACAAATTTAGATTCCCAATACTAGCAACAACCAAAGAGCTCCCATCACCTATAGTAATTTTTACCTCCCCATTGAAGGAAATCCCGTATGGCGATATGGGTAAAATTAAAAATTTTACATGTATCAGATACATGCAGCAAAATTAATTATACACAAACCATACGAGATTTCCTTCAATGGTATCAGAGTTTTATATGTGAAAACCTGTCCATCAGCGCCGATCTCTTGCTTGAAGATCCATTTGCACCCGACAAGAACAATTTCCTCATGTTGATCCACCAAAACCCAGACTTGGTTGGAGTACATAGACTGTATTTCAGAATCTATAGCTATTTGCCACTTTGAGGCATCAATATCACATATCGCCTCCTCATAGGTGGTAGGATCAGCTAATTTGTCACTATCTTCATACAAGAATAATTCATGTATCTCCTCCATCGATAAACCATACCATCTATCCGGAGGATAGTATACTCTACTAGACCGACAAGGAACCTATAGATGATCTACCTGACTCGATTCACCAGGCTCAATAATTTGATCAGGTATTTGTGGAACAGAAAACCTTTTTTCTGCTAAATCTATTTTATTTCCCATACCACCCTCTTGGAAGAACTCTTCTTCCAAGAAGATAACATGTCTAGTGACCACAACTATTGGGTTAGCTGGAAAATAGATATAATATCCTAAACTATCTGTAGGATACCTCACAAAATGACTATTTTCAGATCTATAATCCAACTTCTCTGTTCTCAACTTTTTAATATACACCAAGCAACCCCAAATCTTAATATTCTTAAGACTTGGCGATTTCCCAACCCATATCTCATATGGAGTGGTTGATATAGATTTAGTTGGCACACGATTTATCAAATAAATCACAAAAAGAATAGCATAACCCTACAAAGAAATAGACAAATCTATGTAGCTTAGCATAGACCGAACGATGTCTAATAGAGTCGGATTCTTACATTTAGCCACACCATTCAACTGTGGTGTGTAAGAAGCAGTTAACTGTGAAACTATATCACAACCTTTAAAATAATCAACAAACTCAGTACTCAAGTATTTATCTCCTCGATCTGATCAAAGAATCTTGATACTCTTTCCTGTTTATTTTTTTATTTCCGAATTCTTTAAAATTTTCAAATACTTCAGACTTGTATTTCATTAAGTACACATAACCATACCCTGACAAATCATCAGTAAAAGTCACAAAGTAGACATAACCATCATGAGCCATAACATTTATGAGCCCACACACATCTGAATGTATTAACCCTAACAATTCATTAGCCCTTTTCCCTTGTCCAACAAAAAGAGACTTACATTTTTCCGAGAATACATGACTCACAAGTTAGCTCGGGTTTAGAACCTAAATTATTAATGTACCCACGATGAACTAACTTCATAAGTCTACTCTCGCTGATATGACCCAGCCTAAGGTGCCATAATTGTTTGGGATTGTGGAGAATAAAAAGAAATCGGGAGGATAAAAGGATCAAGGAATGCTACTAGATAAGGTTCTGAAAGTATAGGAAAGATAAAGCTCTCAAAAGAGAGGAGATAATTTAAGATAATTCATTTAGATTTAATTGTACTCTTAAATTTTAGAGATAGCTATTTTGTAGTTATTAGATAGCATAGATATCCTGTAAACTAGAATAGACTTTTACTCTGCATAGATGTCTTATACTCATGTATATATATGTGCCATACTCGAATGAACAATATAGATTATTCTTCTTCCTAAGTATTTTTTTGCATGGTATTAGAGCCTAACTTTTCTTTTCTTGTAAAACCCTAGGCATTAACCCCACACAACTCCACTTTTTTCCGATCCATCCTTCCTACAACCATTAGACTTGATATTTTACATCATGGCCAAAAAGAGTAACCAGTCCTCCGAGATTATTCCCTTACCTACCAACAGCCCTGGAACCATTGACAACAATATGTTCACAATCACTGGACATAAGTTGAATGGTTAGAATTATATTCAGTGGTCACAGTCAGTGATGATGTTCATATGTAGCAAAGGGAAAGATGATTACTTGACCAGAGCCACAAGCAAACCAGGGGAAGAAGAACCAAAGTTTCGGATTTGAAGTCTAAGAATAATATGGTAATGCTTAGCTTATTAACTCTATGACCAATGAGATAGGTGAAAACGTTTTGTTATATGACACTGCACAAGAAATCTAGGAGGTTGATAGGGAAGCCTACTTGCACGTTGAGAATACCTTTGAGTTGTTTGAAATAGAGAGTATGCTTGATGATCTAAGGCAAGGTGAATCTTATGTCACGCAGTACTTCAACTCCTTGAATAAGTATTGCCTTCAATTAGATAAATGTGATACTATCCAATGGAAATGTACAAAAGATTCGGTAAAGTACGAGTAGATCGTGGAGAAGAAGAGGTTAAACAAGTTTCTCATAAGTTTGAACAAAAACTTAGATGGAGTTAGAGGAAGAATTCTTGGTACAAAGCCTTTACCAAGTATCAGGAAAGCGTTTGCTGAGGTTCGTAGGGAGGAAAGTAGGATGAAGATCATACTAAAACCTACAACTCCAAATTTAAAGCATTCTGCCCTATTCTTGAGGAGGCAATCCAACAAAATTCAAACAAAAGAAGGGGCGTCCTTGGTGTGATCACTGTCACAAGATAGGACACACTAGGGATACCTGCTAGGACATCCATGGCAAGCTACCAGATTGGAAGCCGGCTCATGAAAGGAAGAGTAGAGGCACCCTGGCCTCCACGGATGAGACCACTATAGTCTCAACATCTAATCTGTTCAACAAAGAACAGATGGAATTGTTGCAAAATATGTTTGGCAAGACACATATCTCTCAATCTTTAACAGTGGCTGAAGGTTTGATAGCCCACAAAGGTAATTTCTCACATGTTTTCACTACTAAGAGAGAATTATTTTTATGGATTATTGATTTAGGAGCTTCTGACCACATGACTGGGAATATCAATGCTAACCAATGTTCAACCATGTGAGAAAGATTGGACGATAAAAATTGTAGATGGTTTTCTAGTAAAGGTGGTAGGAATAGGTTCTATTACTCTATCCAAGGGACTTACCCTCAAATCGGTCCTTTTGGTGCCTAATTTGGACTGTAGCCTTTTATCAATTAGTAAACTTACTGATGACTTGGATTGTGTTGTCAACTTCTCAAAGGATGTGTGTGAATTTCAAGATCGAACTTTGGGAAAGACAATTGGGAGTACTGAGGCATGTTCGAGACTCTACATTCTTAACTTCAGGGAATAATCAAGTTCATTCCAGCAATTGCTACTCCACTCAACAATCTATTTGTCTCTCTAAATTTCATTCTAATAATAATAATGCAATCATGTTATGGCACTATAGATTAGGACATCCAAACTTTACTTATCATAGGAAATTGTTCCCTTCCTTGTTTAAGAATAAAGATCCACATGTGTTATAATGTGAAATTTGTCAATACTCTAAGCATGTTTGGAACAATTATCCTAGTCAAATCTACACTCCATCCTATCCTTTTTCCCTGATCCATAGTGACGTGTGGAGGTCTTTTAGGCTCAAAAATATTATCGGTGCTTGCTGGTTCATTTTTTTTATTGATGATCACACCTGTCTTACATGGGTTTTTTTTTTTTTTTTTATGAAAGAAAAATCTGAAGCTGGTCACATTTTTCAGACTTTTCATTCAATGGTGTAAAGGCAATTTAATGCCAAAATTCAGATCTTATGAACTGATAATGCCAGAGAATACTTTAACTCAGTTCTTGGTACTTATCTTTCACATCAAGGCATTATTCATTTGAGTTCTTGTGTTGATACACCCTAACAGTACGAGATTGCAGAACGCAAGAATAGATACTTATTAGAAGTGGCCAGATCTTTATTATTTTCCACCCATGTTCCTAAATATTTTTGGGGTGAGGCCATTCTTACGGCCACCTATCTTATAAACAAAATGCCTTCACGAATCCTCAAACATTAAACTCCAAGTCAAGTTCTCCTTACCTTTTTTCCTCACACTCGGGTCATTTCTCACATTCCTCTAAAAATCTTTGGTTGTTCCTGCTTTGTTCATGTTCACCACCAATTTCGGAGCAAGCTTGATCCTAAATTCATCAAATGCATCTTTCTTAGCTACTCTCCTCATCAAAAAGGTTACAAATGTTACTTTCCCGAGCATAATAGATTCTTTACCTCAATGGATGTCACCTTTTTTGAACATCAACCCTATTATCGTAAACTTGATATTCAAGGGGAGAACAATCTAAATTATCCTCAGGAATATCAATTTTTGGATTTTCCATCTATTCCTAACTAGCAACCTAATTCTCTTTTTTAATCAGCAACAACATCAACCTGAGGAGCAAGAGTTAAATCCTTCTATCAGTCCTAACCCTTCTCATCCTCATGAATTTCATGTTTATTCTCAAAGAAAGCCTAAACAAAAGGATAGTCAGGAACAAGCACGTCCAAGGATTGATCAAGAGGCTAACCTAGATCTAGATCTGTTGATAAGGGAAAAGATCACTATTAGTGAGAATTTTGACATTACAACTATTGATGAGGATCTAAATTGGCTTACAACATTGAGAAAGGGAGCACAATCATGCACTCAACATCCTATTCACAACTACATATCATACAAAGGTCTCTCACCTAAATTTGGTACATTTATCTCAAATGTAAACAAAGTGTAGGTTCCTAGTACTATTCACGAAGCCTTTCAATGCCCTGAGTGGAAGGAGATAGTCCTTGAGGAAATCAAGGCCTTGGAAAAGAATGAAACATGGGATATAACTAATTTACCTCCTGGAAAATACCCTGTGGGCTGCAAATGGGTATTTATAGTAAAGTATAAGGAAGATGGGAAGATTGACAAGTTTAAGGCTCACTTAGTGGCAAAAGGCTTTACCCAATCTTATGGTATTGATTATCAAGAAACTTTTTCCTCGGTGGCAAAACTAAATATTATTAGAGTGTTGCTATCTCTAGTTGCAAACTTGGATTGGCCTCTCCACCAATTAGATGTGAAAAATGCATTCCTAAATGGAGACCTAGAAGAAGAAGTATACATGGAAATCCCTCATGGATTTGAAACTAATTTCACTAGAAACAAGGTATTCAAATTAAAGAGATCACTCTATGGATTCAAACAGTCCCTTAGAGCCTAGTTCGAAAGATTTACAAAGGCAATCAAGAATCATGGATATAACCAAAGCCAACCAGACCACACCTTATTCATCAAGCAATCCTTGGAAGGTAGAATACCTATTCTTGTCGTATATGTGGATGATATCATTGTTATAGATTTTTTTTTTTCTGAAATCAGGAGTCTCAAAGAAGTACTAGCAAGGCAGTTTGAAATAAAAAATCTAGGAAGCCTAAGATATTTCTTAGGCATGGAAGTAGCAAGGTCTAAAGAAGGAATTTCAATTTCTCAACGGAAGAATATCCTAGATTTACTAAATGAAACAAGTATGTTGGGTTGCAAACCAACAGACACACCCATGGAATCTACTTCAAAACTAGATATTGGCAAAGAAAATGCTTTGATTGACAAAGGGAGATATCAAAGATTGGTAGGGAAACTTATATACATGTCACATATTAGACTGGATATGGGTTTTTCTGTAAGCATTGTAAGACAATTTATGAATGATCCTAAAGAAGAACACTTGGAAGCAGTATACCGGATTCTAAGGTACCTAAAATTGACTCCAGGCAAAGGGTTAATGTTCAGAAAAACAACAAACCGAGGGGTGGAAGTTTATAGTGATGCTGATTAGGCTGGTTCAATTCTTGATAAAAGGTCAATATTTGGATATTGCTCATTTGTATGGGGAAATCTAGTTACCTGACGCAACAAAAAACAATCAGTAGTCTCTAGAAGCAGTGCGGAGGCTGAATTTAGAGCTATGACTTAAGGATTCTGTGAGGGAATATGGCTAAGAAGATTACTACAAGAGTTACAAGTGGCTATGACAAAACCAGTACATGTATTATGTCATAACTAATCGACTATCGGTATTGCCAAAAATCCGATTCACCATGACCGGACAAAACATGTAGAAATTGACAGGCACTTCATCAAGGAGAAGTTAGAAGGAGTATAACAGCTTGTCTACACTCCTACTAATAGCCAAGTAGCAAATATCCTCACTAAGGCTCTACCGAGAAGAACATTTGATGAGTTAAGCAACAAGTTTGGCCTGAATAATATATTCAGCCTAGCTTGAGGGGGAAGTGTGGAGAATAAGAAGAAATCGGGAGGATAAAAGGATCAAGGAATGCTGCTAGATAAGGTTTTGAAAGTATAGGAAAGATAAAGTTCACGGAAGAGAGGAGATAATTCAAGATAATTCATTTAGATTTAATTGTACTCTTATATTTTAGAGATAGCTATTTTGTAGTTATTAGATAGCATAGATATCTTGTAAACTAGAATAGACTTCTACACTGCATAGATGTCTTATACCTATGTATATATATGTGCCATACTCGAATGGACAATATAGATTATTCTTCTCCCTAAGTATTTTTTCTGTAGGGATTATCTCAAGAATACTTCTCTTTTACTGTGGTATTAGGTCTAACAACCATTTGCTGACTATATTCACATACATGTGTTTCCAAGAAGTATAGACCGTTTACCATCACGACTTTACCCACACATACTTTATCATACAGAATGTAACACACATTGCATGCAAAAGAAAACTTATAGCCATGTTATACAAGTTGTGGAATCGAAACAACATTCCGAATCGCATTTGGTATATGTAAACAGTTATACAAAAAAACACATGTTCAAAAGATAAAGATACAGAAGTAATCTCTATGACTAATGTAGTAATGCTTACCTCATTGCTAATCTTCAAAACCACCTTGCGCTTCCCAAACACGCTACTTCGATTGAGATCTCGCGTAGATAAACAAATATAGGATGTAGCACCAGAATCCACAATCCAAGAAGCAGGGTATTGACTAATCATAAGATCAGTCTCAATGACATACAGTGAAGGAAATATACCTTGACCCTCTGGGTGCTTACCCTTTAGGCTTCACAAATAGTTTGAGTAATTTTGCTTCCAATGTCCCTTTTGGCCATAAAAATAATAATTACCCTTACCTTGAACGTCCTTACCCTTTGACTCTACTTGCCCTCCACCTCTTCTTGCCCCAAGAACACTTCTCTTCCTTTTCCTAGATTTAGGTTTCTTTTGGGAAGAAGACGAGATAACAATGATAACTCTTTCTCAACCCCTCTTCATTTGTAACTAGATAGTTATTAACATATTTAATAACTCAGTGAGAGAACACTCGATCTTATTCATATAAAAATAAGTAATAAAGAAGCTGAAAGACTCCGGCAATGATTATAGGATAAGATCGATACGGAGTTGAGGATTCATCGGAAACTCCAAGGCATCCAGCTAACCAATCGCATTGATCATATTGATAACATGGTCTCCAATGTTAGTATCCTCAGTCATCCCAGCTCGAAACAAATTTTTCGATATCTCATATCGAGTTGTTTGACTTTGCTCGCCAAAGAGGTCTCTCAAATGTTGAATCATGTTTGCATAGCTTGTAAAATGTTTAAGTTGGTGCTCCAAGTCATTGGACATCGATGCGAGTGTATAGTTTTGGGCTCTCATGTCATGTTCTTTCAATATCTCCCAAGTGATACTCTTCTTCTCAGTCACACCTTGGGGAATATCAGTAAATGGGGCATAGGACAAGACATCATCGATTCTGTTCATATTAAGCACAATTTTTAAATTACGAAACCAATTAGGAAAATTAGGACCAGTAAGCCTATTGATTTTTAGAATATGTGACAACGGATTTAGTCCTGTCATTTTATCTGCAGAAAATAAATAGATATATCAGCTTGGTATTTAATGCATATACGCGGTTGTATGTGTCAAATACAACATTGAATATGCATGGTTTAAACTCTTGAGGTTTGGGTTTATTCTATGCACAAGCCCATCATCATTTTGGTTTAATTATTGTTCATTTTATTATCCAATAGTTGTATGATGCAATGAATGATGTATGATGAGACTTGTAAGATAGAAGCCCTAAATCTTCCCATGTGCAACCAGTATTAGATTTAAGCGGTGAATCTGATTCATCGTGGCTTCCCACTGTCGTAGGGGTTCATCAATCTGATTGGGTGCATCCAATAACTAAATTGTGAGGGTGCATTTCATAAAAGATTGTTTGACTTCTCCTATTAACCATGAAATGGGGCGGTATTCAACAAGTCTCACCTAACCAAAAAACTATAATGTGAGGAAGGGTAGTGTTCAACTTATTGTATTTAGCCAAATAGTGGGTGGAATCTAACTAGTCCACCAGGCTAAAAAACTATAATGTGAGGTTTATGGTAGGTTAGAAGCCGAAGGTCAAGGTTCACATATGATGTAGTGACAAGTGTTGCCTATTCAATTATAAGAGTATTCTAAAAAACTATAATGTGAGGGGTATTCTTATGAAAAAGAATTCGACCACCTGTTATTGAATCCTGAATAAGGATCATGTTTTCTACTTGGGAAGTGCAATATTCGAAAAATTTAGTGGGAGTACCCATTTGTTAGGAAGCAGAAAAAGAAGACGTAGAGAAGCAGTTAATTCTGCTTTTTCAATTCTGCATTTTAACCTTTGCCCGAATTCAATTCCATCACCTCCCTAATGCCTGCCTAATTTCACGCCACGTGGTGTTCTAATTTGGTTGGCAACTGGGATCGAGAGACTGTCCCTTTATCGGGAGTCGACTCTCCAAGGGGAAAGTCGACTCTCTAGGCTTGCAGGTTAATTTGACCAACCAATTCCTGAGACGCTTCGGGCACACGATGTCGATACTAATCACAACACTATAAGGGGTGTGACTTTCTAGGTTCACTACCCACTAGCAATTAAATGTCACTAAAACCCATTTCGGTACCGGTTAACACCTTTACCCATGACTAGAATCTCTCCATATCCCGATGACGATCTGAAAATTCTTGAGAAGCGCCTAGCAGCCACTCAGGACAATATAGGTGGCAGTGAAGTCTCATTTCAAATGACCCTATTACGGTTAACGATTACCGTGTGTTATAATCCTTCTATCACCTAACATCTTGACTGAGCGAGAGCCATGAAGTGATAAACTCACAAACTCAATAGCTATGTATCTAATTTTATCAATGTGCATAGATAATACCTCAAGAAACTCCTTTCCTGATAATCAATCTGCTCTGGCCAAGGACTGTCTTGTCACACTAACAGTAAATCACATAGGACGTTCGTCCCATCAAATACTGATGAGGGTGACGAATCCTATCTCCAACACCTATCTCCATATACTAGCAATACGGAACCACATAAATGAACATTTCTACCTTCCAATTGGATGGTTTGGCTCATTAGCAAATCTCGCACACTAATACACAAAACAATCGTACTGGTTCAAGTCCGAGAATCAACACACCATCACAGCTTAATGACCTGACTGTTATCTACCATGCCATGTGGTTAGTCATCGGCTTTACATTTGGCTGGTTGTTCTCCAACAACTATCCATAGGTCTACTAACGACATCCCCATGTCATATGGCGTGTAACACACCACCTTCCCATCAGTAACTCATACTGAATGAGGTAATAACCCCCTGTGCTAGTCCATACTCGAACTAATTGAAGTCCTCATTCAAAGGATCTAAAGATTAAAAATAGTTTAAGACATACTATTACCAGATAATCCTGTCAAATCTTGTCACACTGTCTTAACACTTTGAGAATAAGATTCTCAAACAGAATATCTAGAGATTCATTCATATATTAAACTGGAGACCTTATGAATGAAGAAAACTTTCATTTTATTAATATTCACAAAGACACAATAATTGTGTTCAGTTACAAGCCCGCTAAACGTCACTCAAATATAACATTAGGGCACACAACACTAACACCCATCAAACTAACGATATGAAGAGAAAAAAGTGGATGACCTAGTCATGTGGTCTGAGGCACTTGAATCAAGAATCCATTCACTACTAGAGACTTGTTTTGACAAAAAAGGATGGCTGAGAGTTACCTTTTTGTGTGACATTGGTAGTAGAGGTGGTAGAAGTAGGTTATTTAGATTTGGATTGTGTTAGCAGGTTCTTTAAGATTTCCATTTGCTTATCAGTGAATGGGGTTGCAGCTGACCTATTTTGGTCTGAAGTAGACTCTACTACATGACAAGTAGCATGTTGCTTTCGCTGGCTTCTGGGTTTCTAATTTGCAGGTTTCCCATGAAGGTGCTAGCAAGTCTCTTTGGTGTGGTAGGGCTTGTGGCAGTGGTCACACAAATATTTGTTCTCTTTCGGGCATTGTGGTTGGGAATGGCTGTGTCAAGACCCCAAGGGCAAGGGTTTACTAGGGCCAAAATAATAATTAGCCTATTTTACATTTTACTTGTATTTTTCTCTTCTTGTTCTTTTCCATTAGTTGTTATTTTCTAAAGAGTAGCTATATGAAGCTACTCAAGTCCATTGGTAGTATAGGGAGGAGAACAATATGTAGGCTAAGGGATGAACAAAATTGAGAAAGCTACAAAATCTCCAATATAGGAAACAATTTGAAAGAAGAATAAACTATGAAAAGGAAATAATGCAAAAGGAAATATTAGGAAATCCTTCCGATTTGAGTTTGATACTACCGATCTTCCAATAGTAACTAAACATCCTCCAATGTTCTTTGTAAGGCAAAACCCCCAAATTCCTGGCATGCTGCCCTGGTGTTGGAATTCGAAGGGTATTCAAGCCCCATGCTTGATTCTCAAGATTCATGGGTTGTCTTATGAAGATCTTGGATCTGAACCATTGCATCTACTTTCTCTTAGTGTATGAACACCACCTTCGCCATCTCCTCTCTATACGCTTAGCTTAGCGGCTTTGGTATCGCATAGATTCTTTCTGGTTCCAGTTCATTGATTCTTGGAGCATTTACAGACTTGTTGTCATAAGGCCAACTGCCAAAGAAACCTGGATATATCCCATTTCATTTCATGTGAGATTTTTTTTCCTTCAATGATTTGATCTACCTCTGTGGCTTAGCTCTCAATAAGTTTTTTGTTGAACTGCCATAGTCACAGTGCACATTGATAAACTAAAGTAGCAATGGGAGAATTGTTGGCCATTTGAATTAATTACTCGGACACAAACACCCAATTCAACTATGATAGAAAATTTTGGTTTATATTAACAGTTGTGAGGGTCGATTAATGGAGTCGACTCAAATTAGGAGGCTGAGTAACATTCGTTTGGGCTTATTATTATATGTTTGGCCCCCTCTTAGTGCAAAAAGCAATTTTGAGAAATCCTTTCTTGAAATGTTTGGTTATATATCCTCGATGCCAGGCTTGTCTTGAGGTTTTAGCTTTCCCTTTTTCTTTTCCCATTATTCTCTTCTGCTATTTTATTTTTTGCTCGGTTCTTACTGTCCAAAAGTTATAATTCGGCATTATATATCTCTCTCTGGAATTTTCTTTTCCAGTTAATGGAATTCAATGAAGCCTGCTGATCTTGACTGCCTTGACAAATTAAAGAAGACAGGAACATGGAGAAGGAAACAGAAACTACATTATTGTGAATAGCCACATCTGAACGTGTTCATAGCAAAGTTTTTGAATTTGCAGTTGGTATATGCTTTTTGATTGCCTGATATGTTGTTACATTTCATGTTGCCTGTGGATCGAGTTTCCATGCATTCCTCTATTTGGTTCACAATAAATCTACACAAGCTATAGATCAGGTAGAGCTATGTTCAAATTTCTTTTGTTTGGTTATGTATTTAAATTTAATTTTTAGACTTGATATATAATTGGATAATTAAAAAAAAAATGTTTGGTAAGTGAGTGGATGAAATAGATAAAATCTGTAAAAAAGAGGGGGAAAGCGAAGAAAATTTGTGAAAATTTTTTAGACACGTTATAGGATATTATTGCTTTAGGAGGATATGACTATGAATGGAGATTATTGAAGATCTAAAATTCAAGTAATTCACTCTATACACTCAGTAAGAGGAAGATTTATGATTATTGTTGTTTCAAAAAATGATAGCTCTAAGATATTACTAGGGCTACCTTAAGGATTATCTATTTAAGAAATTTTGTGGATCCCTTGCAAGGAAAAAACCATAAAATAGCATGCATGATAGCATCAATGTTTGAGGCCTAGTGAAACAGAAGGCAAAAATAAAAAGAAGGAAAGAAAAGAAAACAACTTAAATCCAAAATGCTATTTTAAGAACTTCCCAGCAAAGCAACAGAAATATAACCCACTTTTTATTAGTTAATTATTTCAAAGCCATGCAGCAAAAGACACAAGTGCATCATATGTCCAATCACCCATAATCATGTTGTAATAGCCTAGGCAACTACCTTCAAAAGGTTGATGTTTAGTTTGTACACCAATCCCGTGATCCCTTGTCTAGTAGCCCTTGTGACTTTAACACAGTACACTGTCTCAACACACGACTCGAGTTGCTCTAATACCAACTATAATAATTTAGGCAACCACTTTCAGAAAGTTGTTGCCTAACTTGTACACTAGCCCAATGATCCCCCATCCAATATCCCTGGTTCAGTACTCTCGTGCCTTTAGCATAGTACACGACCCAAGTGCTCTGATACCAATTATAACAGTTTAGGCAATCACCTTCAAAAGGTTGTTATCTAGCCCATACATCAGCCCATCAATCCTTAATCCAGTGTCTTTAGTCCAGTACCCCCGTGCCTTTAACACAGTACACGACCCCAACACACGGCCCAAGTTGCTCTGATACCAAACTGTAACGCGCATCTCCCGAAGATCTCGCTATCGGGAGAAATCAGGAAAGTGAAACATCAAAAGAAATGGCACAGAATAAAAACTCAATTAAAAACCATCCACACCCATTCCATTAACCAACAAGGACCACAAAAGTAGATATACATACTCAATCATTTACGATTCACTTTAGGCTTAACTATTTATACATGCCAAAATAGAAAGGTAGAGGAATTTAAACGCAAAAGTAACTTTTCTTTTTTGCCCTCAAACAAACCCCAAGGACCTTTTGGTTGGGCGAGTTCTATAGACACCTCTAACCCCAAAAGACTCAAGCTCCACTCAACTCGACCCCTTCCTTAGCTTTCTTTTCATCTAGAATGACACAAAAGAGCGAGGTGAACCATAAGACTTTGCAAGTATATAACAAAACAATGTAAACAATAAGAATTAGAAGCATGAATAACATGAATGGAGTATAATAACTCCCCATAACAATTTCATGACCCTCTGACCTTAGCCTTCTGAGTCATGCCTCGCCACAACATATTAAAATGTATACACGCATGCATGTCCACTGATAATAATAATTGTGCAAAATAATAAAATATTGTCCGCCTAATTCTATCCCGCAAGTGGACGGATCGTGACAAGTAATATAGTAATGAATAGAGTGTCGTACCCACGAGGACTAACTTTTGACGTTTACTCTAATTGATTTAAGCTTAACCTAAAACACACATTAACAAAGAATTCAATTGTAATGAAAACTAATTTATGAATAAAAGATGCAAACAAATAATTCCTTTGATTTAAAACTCATAAGACTAAGGCACTAGGGTTTGTGAATCCACCGTCGGTCTTCTATGATTCAATTATTCGTTACTCGGGTCTTGCTATTCCTTATCTTAGGTTGAAAATCAATGATCCAATCACAACCAAAAGCCTCTCTTGGTGGTCATTCAGTTCTATGAATATATATGAGATTAACTATTTCTAGTCAACCTTCGAACATATAAACATGCATTCAATCACGGAGATCATCACAAAATGATTTCATAGGGCATAACGGTATCTCTGCCTATTATAGGACCCTATGTTGTTTGCTACCATGTCTGATCCATATTGAATCTCTCGAAAGCAATACAAATCACAAATATGTTCCAATGGTGATCAAGCATCAAAACAACGTTATGAACATAACAAACAATCAACCCGAATGGATAAGAAAATAACAAACCGAATAACTTTAAATCAAACCATTAGAAGTCGAGGTTTCATCATTCACCCTAGTTATAAAAACTTAGCTATGCATGCTCTCAATCAAAAGAAAAGAAAAAGAGTTGGAATCCATAGCAAAGAATGGAAAAAGAAAAGAAAAGAAAAGAAAAGAAAAATACAACCTAAGAGTAGTCTTTAATCTTCCGTCCGCTTCTCTTCTCTTTCCCCAAAAGACTCCCCAAAAACCCTCAAGAATAAGCTTTATATAGGGGTTTTTAGGTTATCAAAGTCCTATACCTTGAAGGAGTCTATTTCTCTTTTATTTGGATTGAAACGGGCTTAAAACGGTCTTTTCACGAAACTTTGAACCCTACCGCGGTCCTACCGCGATATGCTTGTTGCTGCAGGCCCGTGAGCTCCAGAAAGCAATTTCTAAAGCGGTCCTACAGCGGTATGCATTCCGTTGTAGGACCGTGAGCTCCAGAAAGCAATTCCTAAAGCGGTCCTACAGCAGTATGCATTCCGCTGTAGGACCGTGAGCTCCAAAAACTAAACCTTATAGCGGTGATACAGCGGTATGCATTCCGCTGTAAGACCGCTAGCCTTCTTCTTTATCCTCTGGCTTTATCATCTTCAACTTCTTGCTCTCGATACTCTTTTGCTTTCTTTTAATTCGAAACTTGACCATGCCTCTAAGTTTCATTTCACTCTCATCATGCACCAAAATAACTCTTTTTGCTCCATATCCGCTTTAACCCATGCTCCACATCTACATAACCATATATAGAACCAAATCAAGTAGAAATAATGCTCATTGAATGTATTAATGCTAAGTTTATAGAGCAAAATAAGTGTATAAAAGACACTTATCAAATATCACGCAACACATCTATCCACACATGGCCATATTCCCCAACTATTTTATGAAAATGCTCATACATAATCATACATTATTCTCATCATCATATTCATTAGTACTTTACAACACACTTATCATTTCTCTTATATCAACAACTTTATCATATCATCATAAGGACCAACGTCCTTACACGCACTAGAATCACATCGGACAAGCATCATGAGCCATAGCTCCCCACGCACTAGATTTCACTAGGCAAGTATCAAGAGTCAATACTCCACATACACTAGATTACACTAAGCAAGCATCAAGAGTATACTCCATATAACAAACATAACCACATGTCCAAAATATTGCCCAAGCTTCAACATGGATACATATATATATATATATATGATCCTCCACAAATTTCCCCTAAACATTACTTGACATTAACATAGTTATATATTAGCTCTTCATCATGCATTTATACCCATTCCGATCACATTTAATACAATCATGCCATACCATAATTCGTGCACACATATATAAACAATTCCAACTTAACATTCATGAACACATTTAATTCCCCAATGTTAACCAATTAACATCATGCACAAGAACAACATCCATGCAAGTAACACCAAAACTTGCATGTTCTCTACTCTAGCAAAAAAAGTATTATTTCCAAAGAATTATAGGGTGAATCGAAACTATTGAGACCTCTAAATAAAATACATCAACTATTTAAGGAAAATCAACAAGATTAAACATGGTAAAATATGCAAGAATCATCATCTCAATCATAGGAAGAATAGCCAACACGAAAAGAATTGCTTAGGCAAAATTCCAAAAAAAAAAAATTCATATCACGAATGATAACTTCAAGGGCTATTTTGGGCTAAAAACATAACCAAATAATTCAAGCAATATATATATATATATATATATAAAAGAAGAAGCTTATAAAGTCTAGTTTATGGAACAAAAAATATATTTCAATTTGAATTTCACCACAAAAAGTTATACTCCAAAAACCCGAGCATGGTTAGATTATGTAGAAACAAAAATCCCATATTTGAGCAGGTAGTTCACAGAGCACTTACATGCTCAAAACTTGGCCAAATAATCGAAATAATATATCAAAATGAATCTTATGAAGTATAGTTTACAATGCAAAAAATGGATCTCGAATAGGATATAGCCATAGAAAATTATACCCTAAAAAATACAACATGTGCAATTTATCAAAAATAAGAGTAAGCAAGAAAGGCAAAAAACGATCGATAAATGGGGAAGCAACAATCGACCAACAGAATAGGGTTTTCCACAGAAACTCAAACAAGACCAAACGATCGACAAATCCAACCCACATGATCAATCGATAATAACCTTAAATGTAAAGAACATGAACAAATCTGAAAATACAAGCAAGATACACCAACATCTTACTTGAATCTAAGTCCTAACCAATAAAAGTGTCCTTCTTTTGAGATTATAAGGTGGATCAAACCCTATTTGAAGTTCCAAATGGTTTTAACAAGAAACAACAAGAATAAAGGAAGAGTTACATTACTTTCTACATAGGCTCCATCATGCATGAACATTTTGTCAAAATAGGGAGTTTTCCATGAGTACATCAACAATATCTCATCAGGACTCATGGTTTTAGAACTAAAAGAGGAATTAGAACTTACATATGAAAAGAAGAAGAAGAACAACAACGATAACAAAAGGAACTTGTATTGAAGAACTTCTCAATAGATAAACTAAAAGAAGAAGAAAGCTAAGTTGTTGGAATCACAAGCAACCCCTATGAAATTTTGTAACTTTTGCTCCTTTGAAGCCCTCAAAAATCAAGTAGAAGAAGAAATATGGAAGGAAACAAGAGGAGGAGGAGAAAAAAAAAAAGCTTGAGAAGCTCCCGGTGGATTTTTTTCCTTTCACCGCCTCACTTCCTTCCTTTTATACTTTCAACTTTCTTTTTCTTTTCTTTTTTTCTTTTTATTTAAACCCACTTTTTACATACACCTTGTATATGCTTATATATACCTATTTAAACATATTAATAAACATATTAATAAACATATAAAATATATCTAAATTTATACACACCTACACATCCGGCAACTTCAATTCCGATCCCCACATTAATTTTGACTATTCCCTCTCCCTTCCCTTAACTTTTCAACTCTCTTAATTTTCCATTGCCATAACTTTTCAACTTCATTTTACTTGACTTTTTAACCGTCTTACATTATGACCTTTTTCCACTTACATAATTTCTTTTCTCTTAGCTTAGACTTTTCTACACACACAAATTTTATTTATTTAAAATTTTTCATAACACATTAAATATTTCTAACATTTAGATCAAATAATTAGTAACAAAATATAATACGCACAAAAACAACGACCAAAATAACTTAGACTCAATAATGAGCCGTTACACCTGTCCTTTGCAAGTACATTACTAAAGAATGATATATCACATACCACCATTATTCAATGATATTAATTATGCTTTTAGCAAATTTAAAAGTAAATCACCCTCTAAACATAGTTTAGCTGTTAATATCATACCCTAACCGACTTCTTTTTGGGTTAGGGCTTGAGTAATTAGCTCAAGCAAAGATCAACCACAAATTAAATCAAGCAAAAATAGCAATGGAGTTTTACATGCAAACAAATCCAGTATATATATATAAATATATGTAATAATAATAATGTCTGAATTCCTTAATTCTGCTCTCTGGGTGCAGCAGTTTTCGATAGTCTGCGGAGAGAGAAATATAACGAAACACAACCTCCAATAAACAAGCAAAATACACTTGCTTGGGAAGAGGTTTTTAACATGAACTGTTAAAGTTTGCCTCAAACCATTTATCCATCCATAATCGTTATAATTAGATAAGAGTTTTAATTGGCTTATAATAATGGGCCAGTAGTGGTGGCTTCTTCCTCTTCTGGTTTATTATTATCATTCATGCGGCAAAGCATCCAAGGTTGCATGAAAATAAGGGCTCCAAAGTCAGGTCAAGCTCATTCCTCCTTGCTGGCTCCTCTCCCTGGTAACTTCCACTGCAATATTATCACACAGCACACAACTTGTAAGGTAATTAATTAATCAGTGCATCAGTTTCTATTGAACTAAAAAGAGATATACTCTTGTTAAGAAGCTTTAAGAGTGTCTTCTACGATTAGAGTTTAAATTTCTTTGGAATAAATTCTTATATACTTACTTAATTGATGCATGTGGCTTCAGAGATATTGCCTGTGCTAATTAGTAAGTTCACCTAGTGATAGTGCTTAATTATGAGCTATCATTATTAATTGAAAAAGAGGTTATGCCAACCTTTTACTCTAAAAAGAATGATTAATGCGTATTTAATTATTTATTAAATACGAACATTGTTTTTGATATAAAAACACTCTCATTAGTTAGTGATAAAAACACTTTGTTTTTTAGACATATCACACTGACTAACGACACTATTTAGACAATTAAATAAAGTATAATAAGTACATATTTGTTTAAAAATATAAAATATTAATTATAAAAAAAATAAAATATATTTATTGTAGAGTAAAACAATGGATAAGATTACGGGGGGAGGGGGAGAGAGAGGGAGAGAGAGATTACCCAATGTTAAGGCAGGGAAGCTGCTGAGGCAGGAGAAATGGAGATGGGTTTGGAGCATGGTTCTGCTGCTGCCATTGGGAGTGCTCTGCCAGTGTCTTCTCCTTTTCCTTTATCTAATTAATATATAATGCAATCAAAAGAATTAGTTCACACTGATTAGAAAAAGCAGCAGGCTCCAATAATACATACTAGTATTGTTGGATTCATTAATACGAATCCTCTCTAGTTAACAGCAATTAGCTAGTGAATGCAAGATCAGAAAGAATCACCTCCTTTGCCAGCATGTTATTCTGCTCTTGTATTGCCCTCTCCTGTCAAATTAACTCGAATCAGTAACACTTGACACTAATTAAAATAGGTCATTTCCCTTTTAATTGCTGTCGAATTGGAAGCAAATAAACTCAGAAGAAAACGTTTTCATAGTTAAGACTCACTCACACAACACTGTGTTAATTTTGGGTCAAACAGAAATATCAGAAAGGCTTCACCTTTTTCTGGAGCTCCGAGATGGACTCATACATGAGTTGGTTCTGCAGAAGATGAGAATTATATCTTCAGCATTAGAAATGAAATTACGTATTGTATTATTTATGTACACACTAAACAAAATAAATTAATAAATTCTTATTTTGCATGAAGGAATACTGTGGATGTGTTACTTTTCTGGAACGAATGTGTTTGAGAGCAGTGTCAAGCTGTTGCTCCAGATTTTGCAGCTCTTTCAGCGTCAAGGAGTCCAGATCATGTCCCATATAGTGCCTGAAACAAGATTTTATCAATACACATCACATCACACACACACACACACACACACACACACACACACACATAACATTACTGAAACCGCTCTTCGAGGGGAGCTTGTACTGAAGCCAACTACAAATTATTTTAGAATCGGGTTGGATTAGTTGATTTAAAATTGGTAACCTTATAAAAATTTGTCTAAATTATTTTTAACTTTCAATATGTATATATACACTAAAACTAAGTATCTTTTTCTTCTAAGAGATAGTTTTACATGCATACAACTTCTCCAATAATTTTTTTTAGGTCCATAACTTAAGCAAAATTTTCTATCTGTATGAAAGGCTAAACTCACTAAACTCTATTAAAGTTTATAACTTGAAAAACTGAACTCTGTTATTGTTTTACTTTTGAATGAGAACCCCCCTTGACATATATATATATCTATATATATATTTTTGTTGTAAGAAAATTTATAAAAGAAAAGCCAAAGTCGAAACGACTGCAAACAAAAGCCAAGTATTTACTAAGAAAAAAACCAAAAAAAATTATTTAAATATTAATTTGCTTTCACAATTCAAAAATAAATTGGAGACTAATTTTTTTTATGTGATTCAAAACAAATTAAATTTTACTTAGGTTATAAACTAATTGATTTTTATACTTCTTTAGAGATAAATAAAGATTTTGTTTGGGTTTAAGGACGGCTTAGGGTTAGTGGTATACTTTCCTACTTTTTTCTCTATTTTTCTCTACTTAATGGTAAGTTTGGTATTTTTATTTTTAATTGATTTGTAATAATAGAATTATATATAATTATTTAAGATTAATTGAGGTTTATGGCCATTTTCTTTTTGGCATAAAAATATAGTTTTTTTTTGTAGAAAACAAAGTTAATAAGGGATTCTCTGTCAAAAATAAAATTATTAAGGGGGTTAAATGTCCCAAAGTTATAATCTTTAAGGGGGTTTAGTGAATTTTAGCCTATTGTTATAGAGTTCACCTCCATTAAAAATCTAAACTTCTGGTAGGTCTTTGTTAAGCTAAAATTAACTAAAGTAAATTTTTGTAAAGTTAATAACAAGTTTAAAAAGTGAACATTATAGTAAATTAATTAAGCTCAGGTAGGTTTTTACAAGTATAAAGTCTCAACAGTTTCACGAGCCCAACTGATTTTGCCGTTATATGTGATAAACAGAATACATATTAGATTATGAATTGTTCTCCACTATATAAAATTTCTGAAATTTTCCATACCCCATTGTATAAACTCTAGTTTTTTTATTTTTTGCTATGATTTCTTTTCATGTTGATGTTTAGGTTACAACATAATGATTGATTTGTTTATGTTTGAAAAGGGTTCCTCAAAAAAAAAAAAAAAAAAAAGACAAGAAAAGGGGTTATTAAAGTGCAATAAAATTTGGAGGATTAGATGGATTAATTTTAAGATGTACTTGCAAATGAAGGTATATGGATTCAATCTTTTTAATTTTCAACCATATTTTTAATTAATAAATATTTACTTATTTTATAAAAATATATCACAATTTACCCAATCCAATTTTCTGATATTTGATAATTAGGGAAGAGTTTTGATATTGGTGGTGACCATAAATAATATAGCTGGTTCTTACCTGTGGTTCCTCTGTAGAAGCTCAATCTTAGACCTGAGTCTAGTGCACTCCAGGGACCAGTTTCCCTGGACAGAAAAGAAGATGATTATAGAACAAATAAAACAATTCATTAGATCGAACATATATATATATATATATAATCAATAGCATCCATCAGTAGCATCCATCAGTTGAGTATAATATTACTATATATATATATATATATATGGACAATTAAGTTTACATACCGGGGTTTGTGGATCGGCAATCAACTGTCTTTCAGCATATGAGTATCTTTCATATCGCTCTAGGATCTTTTCCATGCTGTTGCAAATGTTAATTGAACGTTAAAGGCTGCTATATATGTTACCAGGCAAAAAACAGAAAAGAAATATTATCATAATGAAGTAAAAATGATGTTCTAATTATAAGGTACCATGCATGATGAATCTGTTTTTGTGCAAGGAGAGAGTATGAAAAAAGAAAAAGATAATATCATTCTGATTATATTTGTTGCATAAAAATGTCAATACCTAGGTTAAAAAAGAAAATGCCAATTGGCAATGGACCAATTGGAAAATCACTAAAACAACAAGCCTCCCTTTACAGATTGTACACAAATCTCTTTTGCAAAAAATAAGAGTCAATGTTGCAATGGCAACTTAGATAGTGTAGTACCTATGAAATAGGTCTTAGTTGTGCATGCAACACATCTCTCTCTCTCTCTCTCTCTCCAATTTATATGTCATATATTATATCTAGGACTAATTAGCAACCATCAATTATTTACATTATGTGTAATAGAGCTAGATACATGCATACATTTAACCAGATAGTACCTAGTTTAATCAATATTTATGGTTAATTGAACCTTAATTCAACAATATTTAAATTTTTTAACGTCATTAGTTTATGATGAAGGTCTAAAAGTTCAATAATTAATGTAGGAATTGGCTAAGTATATCAGAATTTCAGTCACCTGAATTATGAAATCTAATTAATCTGATGCATTTTAAAGCTAGAAAATATTTATTTTAAAAAATGCTTTTAGCATATATATATTATTCCTATGGTAATTTTGGTGAAATCACTTTCACATCTATCTTCCAAGTTACTAATTATTCAGGTAAATATGCATTTCAGTAATAATAAATATCACAAACGGATCATAGTACTATTCAAATTTACTTCACACATTGGTGACCCAAAAAAAATACATTAATTAATTAATTTCTTATATATTGAAACTGCAGGTAGCTAGCTAGGGCTCGGAGAGTTCAGCCATGAATGGATGGAAGACTGTGAACAGTTTCCACCAAATCCTCTTCACATTCTCTGTGAATCTATCTACATGTTGAATCTGCATGTCTATAGTTAACTCCTGGCTCTAGTGTAATACAATTAGGCCAAGAAACTAAATTATTGTCACAGGTAGAGTGGATAAGGTCTGAATACCAGGCTTTTGCATAAAAAGTGTCTCTGAAAGCTGCACCTTAGAAGGACAAAATTAACTGATGCCTAAGATAGATCTGTCACAAACCCTAGTTTGACTCCACTGTTCATCGGCCTTGAGCTATGAACTCGTAGGCATGAACCCATGTAATATCTGTATATGCATATATAAACACTGGCTTTAATTCCATCTCGAAGCAGCTATCTGAAAAAGGGGCAAGATCTATGAAGGATCTGCATATAATTAATTAACAAAAGCCGAGGAGAAAACATGAAGGGGAAGAGCTGTATGAGTGTATAAATGTGTGTATCCGAAGTGATGGTTAGTTATCAGATCTCTCTGGATTTATGTTAATAATCAGTCAGAGAAAAAATTAGGTCAAACATCAAGGGACTTGTGAAAGATCTAGCAGCTATTATGTGCCTATTGCGTCAACAGTACCCCAGGAAAAATGACGCTAAAAGAGCTGTGAGATCATAAACCGGCGAGATTTGCATGGATCTCTGAGCAGAAGCTACAAAAGCCATGCTATAAATACTACTAAAGATCTTGTCAAATTCCTAAAAGAAAAAAAAAAAGAAAGAAGGGAAAACCCATGTAAGGAAAAAAGCAAAAATGAACACCAAACCCTATGTATGAATGAATTCTTTATATGGGCATGTGTCTATATATATACACACACACGCATTGATAAAGAAAGAAAGAAAGAAAGATTTAGATATGTACGTGTGCATGAAGATGCAGAGAAGAGAAAGGAAATTGGCCGTACCATGAATCGGTGGAGTACTCGAAGAGCTTCCCTTTGTGAGAGAAGACAATTAAGGCCACTTCTGCATCGCACAAGACGGAGATCTCATGAGCTTTCTTGAGCAGCCCAGCCCTCCTCTTGGAGAAGGTCACCTGCCTGTTGATTTTGTTCTCTATGCGCCTCAGCTGCACCTTTCCTCTCCCCATTTTCCCACAATTTCCTTCCCCTTTTCTCGGCAGCCAAACACCCCAACAAACACAATGTGTTCTGTATGTGTGTGTGTGTATATATATATATATGTATATATATGGCGAGAAAAGAAAAGAAAAGAAAAGAAAAGAAAAGAAACGATTGATTTCTTGCTTTTAATTTGCGAGAATTAGTGGGTGGACTCGACGCCTGAAGTTCCCATTTGGAGAAGTGTATTCGTGTGTCGCCAAAAGCACGTACATATAGAGAGCGAGATGTGAAACCACCATGGCGTGGATACTGGTTTTGGGCGGCCTCATTTGGCGGTTTCTGAAACCGGGGTGGTTTCAAAGGACTATGCTGTCGAGCTCTCATTGGTCACAAGCTTCCCAACTGTCAGAGACGTACGGACAGAGGCTCTGCCCTTCTCTCATTCTGTTGACGGCGCACGTAACCCGTTTTGTAGCTGGGGCCCACATCATTTTGAGTGAAATTATTACTATACCCTTCCAGGGTCTGCTCCCTTGTGGTCCATTCGCGGTTTGGCAGCTGGCACGCCATTTCCCAGAACAAAAGGCTGCGTTCCCTTTCTCTTTTCAATTTTTAATTTTGAATTTTAAACTTAATTTTAATTTTTTATTTTAATAATCTATTTTTAAAAATTTTAAAACGTATTTTTTCCATCATTTTAATTTTTTTCTAAAAATAAAAATTAAAAAATACGTTTAGAATTTAGAAAAATACATTTTATAATATTTTATTTAATACATTTAATTATTAAATAATAAAATAATAAATTTGATTAATGAATTGTTGACATGATAATTTATATTAAATATTATTATATATAATGTGTGTAATATACTTAATAATATATTATATGTTATCTTATATTTTTAATTATAATATAAATATATTATATTTTTTAAATTTTAAATAAATATATAATTTTATTTTTAAAATTTTAAAATAATTATTTTTCTTTTTCCTCTTTTCTTTTTCTATTCTCTCCGACGCTCTGCATCTTCTTTATCGCCGACGACCACCGTCGGCTAGAAATTCACACAATCATAGTCTATTATTAGAAACGTTAAGTCAAAGGGGTTAGCATACACAAAAATATGTTAGATTTAATGGCTAAATTTTTATAGATCTAATTTTTAATTTTCGATCAAAATTGAAAAACACACTAGTAATTGCCACTAGCCACCGTGGGCGGTGGTTTCTAGCGATTAAAGGTAACCACCCAACACCCTTACCCCCATCAACTAACATACCAAAAAAAATAATATCCAATGGCCGAATCTCTATAGATCTAAGTTTAAATCTTCGTCCATATACAATTACGTATATATACGTATATATAATGGATTGAAGGAAGAAAGATGGTCACGATGATGATGGCAGTGGTAGCACTGATGGGGCAGTGTTAACAATGATGGCCTTAAAGGGAGAAGGAAGAGGAGGCAACAAATCTGGGAAATTGTTTGTTAATTGCCGGTCGGAGGCAATGGATTTGGGAGATGTCGATTAATAATGGTTGTGGTGATGATGGCAGTTGCGACGGTGATGACCTGTAAGGGAGGGGAGAAGGAAGAGAAGAGAGAAATGACAGGAGAGAGAAGTAAAGGGGAAAGCCAAAACACAGAAAATAGATTGTATTTTTCGTGTTTTGAATTTAGAGATTGTTTTGACTCATTAAAACAAACAAACTAACTTTTTGTACTTTTGGGTTTTTTTTTTATAAAATTTTTTCTTGTTTTTGAAAATGCGTTTTTGAAAATAACAAAGTAAATGCGTTTTCATTGTTTTAGAAAATTAAAAATTAAAAATAACTTGAAAACAACAAAAAAAGAAAAAGCACTCCTAGACTTAATAATTAGTACTAATATATATATATATATATATATATATACTGTCTTCTTTTTAACAGTAATATACATATATTTTATTTTTAGTATTAAATAATTTCATTATTAATAAAATATTTAAATATTAAAAATAAAATGTACTAAATGTGGATATTCAACACTCATTAATAAAACCCAATTTTAAATAAAGTATATTTATTATAAATTATTTTTTATTTTTTATAAAAATATTATATAAAAGTATTGTATAATTTAAAATAAGATGTAATAAATATATCACATTTAAAAGTAAATTAAATTTTTGCACTGGAAAAAGTACAATAATAGTTAATGTAAAATTGAATGAATTACTTACAATTAGAAGACACTGGCACTATTATCTATTAATATATAATAATAATATTATTATTATAATTCTAACTGCAAGTTTTTTTTTTTTTTTTTCATTTGCCTGGAGTGTCCGAGTTTTGCCCGACTAATCTTCAGAGACGAGTGATTTTCTCCCCTGATACATTGTCGGGTAAATTCGGATGCGAACACAATATTATACACATTTAAAAGTGGACATTCAAAGTAATTTATGTAAAATTTAAATTTTTTAGTAAATCTCTGCACTGATTCAAACCCTAATACTCTATGTAGAATTTTAAATACTTTATCACTGCACCATATCAGTGAGAGCACAAGTCTCTTTTTATCAATGGACAAGGTTGAACATTTGATCTACTTGATTGGTTATATATGTTATGGAGTAAATTTATATATACCGAACTTTTTAATAATTGATGATTTAATCAAAATAATTGAAACTGAAATCACCAGAATTAATCAAAATAATCAAATTCTTGTGAACACACACACACACACACACATATATATATATACCCAATATGGAGCCTAAGTTTATTAGAAGAAATTTAAGATATTTCATTTAGTCTGAAAACTTAATGATATAGTCATAAAATAACCACATAATTTTCTTTATATGGTTACTAGATAGAAAAATAAAATTAAAATTATTTGAAAAAAAAAACATGTGTGAATTAGAGAAGCTTAGTAGAATTTTTTATTTTTTATTTTTTATTTTGTCCATACACATATGCATGGACCATTGGTATTTGGCAAGTACATGTTGGGGCCAACACCATGTGCCAATTGATATCCTAAGCCCAGGCATTGAGCATATATATATATATATATGTGTATAGGGTAGGCACATTTAGTAGGTGTATTAGGGTTTAGGATACTTTAAGATAATATATACTGTTTTAGGATACTTTAGATAATATCCTAAAAGAATTCTTAAATTTTTGCAGTGTTAGATTAATTGATTTTAATGGAAAATTAGTGGGGAGAAACTAACACTACTGTTTTAGGATACTTTTAGATTATTGATATATTCTATATATCTTGTTAATATATGAGAAAGTTAAAAGTGAAATTAAGTTATATAGCTAGCTAAGACATCAAATCTTAATTATCACTTGGGTCATAATTAAGTACTTTTGAGGTACTTAAAGGTAGTTGTATGTTTGAGTCTTTTAAGTCTTAATTAATTACCTCTTCTAGCTAGGTCTTAACGTAATTAGTGGTGGCTTGTCATATATATATTAATCTATTAAAATTCATTAAATGAACCCAATTTTCGTGCTAAAATCAATGGAACCTCAAATTAACCTTTTTGCTTAAATAGAAAAAACACTATATTTACTTGTTTATATACATATAGTGTTAGAGATCAACATAAATATATATATATATATATGTCTTCTATCCTAGTCCCTATAAATATTCCATTTGGGCTAGGATATATATACGACGATCAGTTCTTATACTTTTGTATGGCGCACTATAATGGAATAGCATATATTATATATATGGCGGCCATCCAAATCAAATCTATTTAGGCAGCAGATGATGGTCTACTCCACAATGTAGGTACCTACCTGACTCTAATACATCAAAATCATACCCCAATATATTTTATTCATTGGAGCAACTCCAAAAGGAGTGTTATCAAGGGTGTCAACCCATAACTCTCAAAATGATACCCTAAATTAAAATTTCTTTACTTCAATGGAAGTGGTAAATAGGGTTCTAAAATGATAATAATTTTTTTGTGAGGCTATTTTTTCAATATCTAGAGAGAGAAAAGGGAGAGGTGTCATTTTTAACGATAAAATCAACCATTTATATTATTTGGAACATGAGTTTTTAGGCGAGGAGAGTGAGAGAAAGCCAAAGAGGCAGCAATCGACCAGCGAGCAACGGAAGGTCGAAGAAGCAAGCCGACGAGGTCAAGGCCAGGGCCTAGGCGGCGACCCCAACGAGCAACGGAGCGAGAGAGTCAAGAAAGGCAGCAAACGAGAGTGAGGCGAGCGATTGAGGGGAGAATTGGCGACCGTAGAGGGTGAGCCATGAGCAACGACAGACCGAGGGCGAAGGGGGCCGAGCTGTCAAGGGGAAGGAAAATACAGAGAGAAAGAGAGGCGTAGTACGAAAAGGGGAAGGAAGCAGGGGTATATATATATAATTGATTTTGATTTAAAATAAATGTTTTAATTTTAGTTAATTGTTAGAATTTAAATATTTTTATTTTAATTTTGTAATTTAATTTGAATTTTATAGTTTGATTTAATAAAAAATATTTAAATATTAAAATAACACTCATATTTTGACACCTGTCATTAGAATAGATTTATAATTCAAAAATAACATAATACTGTTCAAAGTTATAAATAAATAATTTAGCACCCCAAAATAGCACTCCTCCTTAGAGTTACTCTAAATTGCCAACATGATATATAAATATATATATATATGAATCCTATCTAATTTGCTTTTTTATTTTTTTCTTATATATATATATATATATGTATGTATATAAAATGAAATTCCTCAGGTGTGATTGGATCCATGAAAGCTACAATTCAAACCTTAATTTATTTTGTGCAAACTATTAATTAGTGTTCCTTCTTGCCCAAAAGGATGATCGGACGGTGAGTTTGAGGCAACGGTGATCTGCACGGTGGGCGGGCAGCCGCGCAGGGTGGTTGGTATCTGCAAGTATTTCGACATTCAAGTAAGTAAAAACTCAAGATGATAGAGTTTTTGTAAGACTAAAAAGAATATACCTTGATCGGTGGCCAACTAGTTTATATAAAAGAGAGGGGGGTTCCCCTTGCCTGTTGTCGGCCATCGTAAGAGAATAGAACGTCGAGATTTTTGATGCCAATGAAGATAAGAGATCGAGATATTCAGAGTTGATGAGATTTGTTATAGTAGTTAGGATATCGAAGGGAGCAAAAGAGATGCACAGGTGCTGCAGAACTGGCGTTGGGCTTAAATCGGGCCTAGAGATCAAGTCCGATGCCAAGCTATGGGCCTACTATTTGGGCCGAGCTCAGTGAAATCAATACGATCAAATTACCAAAATTAGATGTGACACTACAGGGTTATTTAAAGTGGATGGGTAAGCATTTGTGGGTTTTGTCTATGGTAGGTTGTACCTAAAACCAACCTTTGAATTGTTCTTTTAATGGAGTCACATTTCAAGAATTTTATTATGCATATATGGGTTTGTAAATGTTATTTAGACATTTATAAGTGATATTTTTATATTGATATATTTATGTACGTGTAACATCTTTAAGAAGAAAAGAAGCATATATGTATGGGATATCTTATAAATCACTCATGAAGGGACATCAATTAAATATATATATATATATATATATATATTTAACTTTCTTTGATGTTCTTTTTCTTTTTTTTTTGTGGTTAGGTCTTAGCTCATCCACCTAAGCACGGCACCTAATTAATAGCATACCCCTGCTACGACTGGAGAGAGGTTACTACTACTAGCATTAGCCATTAGGGACCATAGTCTTTGTGTGAGATTTTATGGAATTTAAAATATGATAGAGATTTATGTATTTAATTAATTTAAACCTCGAGTTTATGATTTATTTTCTTTATAAGCACAATTAATCTCATGGACTAAATTAGAGTGGTGCTGTAAGTGATGAATTTCAATAAACTTACAAGTACAGGTGCAATGGATTTTGGGTTTGAGGGAGAGTCAATTTGATTTATTCAGAAAAAAAAATGAAATACTATACTAGTGTTCATGACAAATCAAAACCTGTAAACTATTTTGAACTATAGGTCCAGGGTATTAATTTTGTTCAAAGTAATTAAATGACATTAGATAAAAGAAGCGGCTTAGCCATAGACAATACAAAAAGATGAATCTTATAGAGTTACTATCAAAGGATGGATTAAAAGTGGAAAGGAAAGGCCCCCCCCCCCCCCCCCCCAAGGAATAACTTCGCTGATAAAGAAAGTACATTTTGGAGTGTTGTTCTTTGAACCCCTAGGTTCAGTGTACGAGCTCTAGCTAGAGGGAAGTTTAATAGTTATAGCGATACTAAAAGTTGAAAATCGCTTGTCGCCCTAATGTTTGCGGCGGGGTTGGGGATCAAACTTGTCGCTGAGTTCTTTGACTTATATCTCTTGCTAATATCGTGGGGCTGAACAACGGGAAGCGTTCGTGATGGTACGTTAAGCAAAAAAAAAAAAAAATAGAAAGAAAAGCTACATAAATCGGGTCAATTAATAACCATACAAGGGATGATAAATGAACCTAGCTAGATAAATGCTAGCGAGAATGATGAATCGGGTCAAAATCCATCCATTCCAATTAGTAACCTACCTAGATGAATGCCGGCAAGAAAGAGTTATAAAAATTAGGATCTTAGGTCCTTAAAAATGGACGATAATGGCTTAAAATTTTTTATGTATATATTTATTAAGGTAACATTTGTTAAAATATGCAAGATAAGGGAGTATCAAGATAAGTTCAGAATGATTTTCGGATCAAGATATGGAATGGTCAAGATAAAGTCAGGAAATATTCTAAGAGTTTTATCAAGTTATTTGTTAAATTTTTTAAATTGCACTAAAGTATATAAATATCATTTTTTTCTTATCCATAAAGATCAAGATATGCTCATCTTGAGGAGAGAGAGAAAAGCATATATTGAAATATCAAAATAAGAGGTCATTAATGATTTTTTCAAGAATTATTAAATAAACTTAACAAACATGTTGGAAAGAATAAAAATCCAGGATATATCTCATTTCTATCTAATATATTGACTAATAAACGCCCTTCCTTAAAGAGAGACTAATGCTAACTATAATAGTAGCAGATTTGAAGGATTATAAAACCACAATAAGGGAAGAAGATCGGTAATTAGGAGAATTATACCTGTTAGCCAATAATGTTGCCATTAATTAGTAGAACTAGCTAGGCTTGAGCTCTTATGATCAAATACAATTCCCTCTGGAGGTTTGGGGTCTAAATCCCTGGATCCTAAGGTCTTATTGTTTGAAGGAGGCAAACATCATTCTAAAGGTGTGTAATGATCGATTTGGTCGGTTGTTCTCATCTTCGAAGTCATAACCAAATCACAAAATATTTGAAATCACCAAAGACACAATTTAACGATATATATGAGTAATTTCAACAATAATAATTAATAACAACTAATAATAAAAAGGAAGCATGCCAACAACAATCGCATTTTTTATTTTGAGTTTAAATAAAAAAAAAACTTAAGATCGAGTTATCAATTAAATTAAACCTCCAAAATTACTAATTTGCATGGTTGAAAGTACGATAAAAAAAGTTGATCGCATTTTAATTGTTTCAAAATCATAAATTTGTTACTTGACAATCAAATAGGGTGCGTTTAATTGCAAGTATAAAACTTGTATGGAAAGAAAATAAGTTTTAGATAATTTAATTGCCTAAAAATTATTTACATAGAAATTATCAATTAAGAGTATTTGATTAATTTAATTTTTAGCCTAAAAATTATAATATTTTTTAATTTTTGATGCTTGATTATAATTATTTTTTATTGAACTTCCTCCCTAAACCCACCTCCGTCTTATCCTTGCCTTTCCCCATCTCTCTCCCCCCCCAAACCCACTTTGATTGGCCGCTGCTACCATCGTCGATGGCCGATCTTCACTGGTCGCCGCTACCATCTTTCTCTAGCAATGCCGGATCTAGCCGCTATTTGATGGCTACTGCAACCACCGTTTGATGGCCATTGTTTAATGGTCGTTGTCGTCACCGTCATTTGATGGCCATTTGCAATTGCCATTTGATGGTCGCTACAACTGTCGGATCTGGCCTTTTCTTCTTTTCTCTATTGGGGGGCGGTGGTAGAAGAGGAAAGTTAGCTTTTGGTGGGTGGGTTTTTCCATTTCCATAGAAAATGAAATCTATCCCCCCCTCCCTGGCTCTTTCTAAGAAAATCAATTCCAACAAAAGTAGAAAAATAGCATCACGTGACCACAATTGAAAAAATATTTTTCATGAAAAATTCGACTAATCAAATGCTCAGAAAACTAGAATTTAGATAAAAAATTATCATTTTCTATAAAAAAGATGATCAATCAAACAGAATCTTAAAATTTTTAGGTTCATAACTAAATAAAAAATTTAGACCATGAAAAACATACGTGTTTTATTTGGGACTTAGACAGGTGGGTGAATAGTTTAGCAATTTATCAAAACTCAAAACTCACGCTAAACCACTTTAGGCGTTTCTTAAAATTACCAAACCATAACCAATCGTTTCTCTTGCGATTTGAGTAGTTGGCAGTTTGGATTGGTTTGGGGATCGGTCTGAACAGATTGATTTTTTTCTTACCCATGCTTGCACTCTTGAAAGACTTGATCTGAAAGGGTATCATAATATTATTTTTTTTTTCTAATCATCATAAAAGTAATGCCAAAAGGCGGCAACAGACACAAAAGTAGAGATGGCGAGACCCATACATCCAAAGGCTAACAGAGAAACAAGAAAAAAGTGAGGGATCGTGCTATAGCTAAAACAGGAAAGAGCATTTACAAAGGCATGAAAACATGGAGTTCGAGGAGAGCAATCAAGAGAAGAAAGCTTGCAATGGACTAAGGGACTACCAAAATGTAGCTTGAAGATCTTTATGCATATATATAAAGCATGGGAATGACCCTGAAAGATTGACACCGAGCGAAGTGCAAAACAATAACCCAAAGGGCCGCCAACCACGAAGCAAAGCAAATTTCTTGACGAAGACCTTTCCCATAACTGAATGGCCAGGAGCCAAAGAAGGCACCCCATTCAACAACCATTTCAAGAAAAGCTCAATGAACAGCAAAAAAGATTCCCATAAACATGATACAACAGAAGAGCTAGAAAAAAACACAAAAAAGAAAAAAGAAAAAAGAAAAAAGAAAGTAGAATTCAACCACCTGCTTCACTTGGTCCTGATAGCTGAATAATTGAACTCCAAGATCACTTTGTTTGAATGAACCAATATCCATCGATTATAGAATTGGTTTGAGGTCCGACCGTGGGAGACATAATTAAGTTGAAATGACGGATGGTATCCAAACATATTATTGCGAGTGACATAATCAGTTCATTTCAAAACAAAGGCTTCACAATTCTGTTCTTTTCCAATATGACATATGGTTGGGATCGAATTTTGTGTTTATGAATGGCTTTGGGTATCTCAGTGTACTACTATATAAATATGACTAATTACTTCAAAATATTTTTTATTGTAGTGGTTAGGTTCAAAACCTTTACAAAAGATGCTCAAAGATGTCCTCCTTTTAGGATTTCTGCACTTAGAATTTTCGAGCCTCATTCTGTACATGAGTTTTCTATATGATGTCGATATACATGCAGGGAGATATGTACGTACTTTGAAGTGTTCTTAAAGATTAAAAGAAAAAAAAAAGTCATATATATATTTATAACTAATTAAGAAGTCTAATAAGTAACTGTAATCATGGAAATAAATGAGTGCGTTGAATTAATTCACTAAAATGGGTTGGGTTGGAAAGCTAGAGTTGTGGACATAAAGTATGATTTTGTTGCTCTTTCTAGGCTGCAGAAGTAGAACCGATCATTTCTCAAGGAATTTCCTCTACTAGTGCTGTACCATATGCAATTTATCCCACAATTTTGGGCACATGACTATCTTAAATTGACAATATTTAACAAGGGCTTGTGGGAAATCAAGTCTTATAAAAAGAAAATTAAATCTGGTTGTTATGTATCTAGTTGTTACATTATCTAAAAAAATGTCCTTCCTGTGCACAAGTTAATTTCCTGTTTTGTCAAGGTTTCCTAATTATTTGATCATTTTTGTGGGTTTGTGCATCATAATCCCTTTCTTTTCTTTTTTTTTTTTTTTACCATAACTGTGATTAGAATTGTCCAAATTTTGATCGAATTAGTAAGTGGTATTAGAATTATATGTGCAAAAACTTCACTGACAACGACAACCCTAATTAGTAAAAGCTCATCGTTAGTGGAGATTTGACTCAATGAAACCCTAAAATAAAGATTTCAAAGTTGTAGAGAACTTTGTTCATCAACAAAGGAATAATCTTTTTCCCTTTATTTATAAATTTACCTTTTTTTTTTTTGTCATTAGTGCAAGAGCTTTATGCAATGAGAGGAAGAAAACAATGGAACATCATTCTCTGTCCTTATGCTTATCTTGATAATAACGTTCATCGTTCTAATGATGGCTCTTTCACCCTCCTCTATGTTGCACCACTCTCATCTCCACCTTTTGCTCTTATATTTCTCATCCTTTATATATATAAGAAAATCGTATTTGGGTGTGATTTAAAGAAAGAAAAAATCTGAAACGAATTAAAACAAAAGGTATTCTGTGAATTAGCAAGACGTACGTTTCTCAGAATTTTTATAATTTTGAGCGGAAACGTGTATGGAAAATGAATGAATTCAAAAAGTAGCAAAGAGAAAGAGCCGAGTCCTACAATAAAGTGTCTTTATTAGGTAAGGGGAAGGTCGGTTGTTGGATGCAGAGCGTTGCAACGTGATTTGATGGACACAAAAATGAATTCATTCATTCATCCATCTGTCAAGTCCCAAATGGCTTTGACAGAGAGACCCATTGATTAATTAATGGATGATGTATTTGCAGACGTCAAGTAATTTAATGTGCATCACTCCTTGTTGTCTGAATTGGCAATTACTGAGAGTCTGTTCATTAATGAGATTCATGGAAAGGACTGCATGTAGTTTTCATGCACAGTAATTCGAAAGGGATGGATCAGAGACGATAGGAAATTGACTGCTATATGAACTGTTCACCCTAAATTTCATAATTTATTTGAATTCATGCTGATTTGATTAACTTGTGTTTTCTTTTTCCTTTTAATAAATTTGATTTAGTTCTGGTTTTAATTTTTTTTAGATTTAATTGCTTGAGTTGAGTTGAGATTTAAATAAATATAAAGTGTGCATGGATTCAATTAATCCAACTCAGCTAATATAAATTCTATTTTCTTAAATTTGTCTTTCTTTTCTAATTATAAACGCTTAATATTTCAATGCTATATATATATATATATGTAAATTTTAGATTATAAAATATTAATATTAATATTATTAATTGGGGTGATTTATGTGATTTTTAAAACATGCATATATTTAATTCAATTGAATAAGTTAAATTCTATTACCCCTTGATGAATGATCAACTCTTTGTGCTTACTTTACAAATTTGTCCAATTCTTAATCAAGTGAGCTAGCGAAATTCTTTTGATGTTGGCTTGGGCTAGATGAAGACAATGAAAGCAGTAATTCTTTCATTAAAGAAGACTAATTAATTAAGCTCAATACATGAGCAACCAAATTAAAGAGAAGAAAAGAAATTAAGAGGCTCCAAGAGAAAAATGAGAGATCAGTAATTCTAATTTCATCTCTTCTTCCTTTTCTTTTTTTATATATGTACAGAAACTATAGATAATTAACTGAAATTATCTGATAATCCACTTAACAAAACATGCATGCAGCAATAGGCTTAACGTTGGACATGAGGAGTTAGTGAATTTTTCAATAACTCAAGATTATTTTACATAATTTGCTAAATAGATATTGTCAATCCGTTACGTACCACATGTAATTCATAGTTCTTTTCAATTTTAGAAAAGAGTCGATAGTTTGTTTTAAGTTTGGAAAATCAGTCAATCGTTTTATATTTGATGTTGTAAGCTATATATGCTTAATTGCATATAGATCCTTAATTTATTAACTTCTAATGACATTTAAATTTTTCATTAATTCTTAATGACACTTAAGAACATAACACATGTCAATATTACTTATTTTGTCACTTTACTTTTAGGTGTGTAACTTTCTAGATTTACTGTCAAATAACAATTAGGAAACTTCAAATTCCTTTTTGACGTTAGTCGAATCCTATACCCCAAACTTCAAACCCTTTTACCGTTAATCGATTTCTTCAATTTATTTCAATAAAAAATCTTTCCATATTTTCAAAATGCCCTAAAGAACTTAAGTAATGTCTAACAACATATCAAGATAATATAAATGACAATGAAGTCAATTTCAAGTAAACTTATTTCATTAACGATTATCGTGTAATTCAATCTTGCATACCATTAATTAGTAATGCCCTAACTGAGTAAGAGTTATACGTTGATTAAACTTACTAATTCAATTACATGAGATGGATCTTATTTGATGTAATGTGAGAAGACACGTTAAAAATTCATTTTTAATCATTCATGTATTGGCCACACCAGAGGTATTGGATCATATCTAACAAAACACATGCCTTCATATACCAGTTGAAAGAAACCATTGAAGAGAACATTTCCACCGATGATTAGGGTAAGTCCGCATGCTCTAGCTAATTTCAAATACCAATATACAAGACAAGAATATTGCTTCAAGTCAAAGAATCACTTATATAATTGTATGTAACTAATAACAAATCACATGATAAATCATTAATCTTTTTAGTCATGTGATTTGTTATGCATGTCACATTCAATACATTGTTCAACTAACAATCACTCGTATGTTTATCTCATGATTTATATGGCATGGCAGGACTCGTCACTCTTTATCATTAGTATTTCATATTAATAAAAGATAGTAAACTTATGTGTTAGTGCTACTGAATTAATTAAAGTCTCTATTTAAGAAATATAAAAATTAGGAATAATTTAAGAATTCTTATACTAAATAATATTCTGGTTTAAATATTTTTAACAAGTTAATAGTGAGATCTTTAATAAAAAATTTAGAGATTCATTCATAATACTATAGAGATATATGAATGAAGATATTGTGCCATGTTATAAATTATAATATGCAAAGTACATTAAGATGCTTTTTTAAATATCATTTAAATCTAGCATTATTAGCACATATCATTAATAAATATAATCTTATAGACTTTCGAACCTAACTTTACTTGGGGTGAGTTGGTTAAGTTTTGCATTATAACTGAGTCCTTCATTCTAGGACCAAAATTCAAAAATAATTCAAGGTCTGATGATGATTGATTGGTTTAATCTTAAGAGTCAATTATTCCTTCTTAAATTCATCAAGAAGGAATTAAAATAAAATAAAATAAAAACCAAAATAGAGACGACTAATAGAAATAACATGATGCGTCAACCATTAAAAATAGACCATGCATGTCCTATGTATAATTGACAGCAGCCTAGCTAGCTAGCTAACGTCAACGTACGCTAATGCAGATGCAGCAAAGTGAGTGGTCCAGCCTTTCCTCCTCTAGTCAGGTTTGCTAAAGGACAACGTTATCTTTCCCTATTTTCCTTGTATTTTTTTTTCCTTTCTTTAGGAGTTGTCTTATCTCACACGCACGCTGACGTTAAGGATGTTTAAAACAATATTCTAAAATTGTTTTAGATTGGAATATTATCGACAAAAAGAAGCAAATAATTTAGGGTTTTAAAGTATTGTATTCTAAATAATATTTACATGGAATATAGGTACGTACGTATATTTAGTAAGAAAGGTGACTCTAATTAAACTGGTACGTACGTACGTACGTAGTTGAGCAGATGTGCTGGTGTGAAGATAATATAGACCCTATCTATCTATCTATCTATCTATCTATCTATCTAGCAGCATGCAGCATGCAGCAGCAGGAGGAGGAAGAAAAAGAAATACTGAAATTAAGGGGAAGATGAAGAAGAGAATAGAAGAACTACTGTAGTAGAACTACTGATACATACATACATACATATATAGAAACATGCATGGCATTCATTATATAAATAAATCTAATTAGATTGTGATGAGATTTGCAGATTCAAACCTTATTGAGTTCTATATATTTTGTTTACAAAATGCAATTATTAATGATGATAAATATATAAGTCTTAATTTGTCACACTTATTAAATATATAGCAATAACATTGTGCTTTCAATATGAAGTGTTATAGTCAAGAGTTTAATATATATATGCAGTTAGTCAATCCTTAATTGATTAATTTTAAGAGTAATTAACATTAATTAATTGCTTTTTTACTTATTAAACAAGACAAATGAATCCAGCTAGGAGACTAATTGACTCCATTCAACTGCAATGGAAGCCCCCTCATCATCTCATCATCAATTATATATTCCTGTCGGCTCTGTCTGTCTCTTTTGTTTTTGTATATAGGGATTGACATAATTTCATCCATCCATTCATGTCGCACCTCATAAGTTGAGATGTCATTTTAATAGAAGTTTTCTTTTCCAAAATACATAAAAATGCATAGTAAGCAACATAATCGATGGTTGTCCTCAGTCTACTATTATATATATATATATATAAATAGAGAGAGAGAGAGAGAGAGAGAGAGAGAGAGAGAGAGAATAGTTACAATTAATCCGGATTGATTTATATTGATTTTTCCATTCTCAAAAAAATCTTCTGTTACGATAAAAACTTTCATTTTTATACGTGAAAAGTTTATTTATACATTGAATTTTTTATTTAATAAAGAGTTATAGGTAATTATCTTTATGAGTAATTTTACTTTATAGACCCCAATTTGGCATATTAATTATTTTTTTTTTAAAGAAGGTCCAAATAGACTGTTATTATAAATTCTTGCGCAATGTATAAGAATGAACAACTTTTTAGAATTACAAAAAGTTCACACAGAATACTGAACTTGCATATGTTACATTAACATAAATTCATTGGGCCAGTTCCAGAGAAGACATTAAGCTGATTGCTACAGCCCAAAATAGTCCCAAATGGAATTTGGTATCATTTGAGGTGGGTTTGTTTAAGTCAGCCCAATCACATTTTTTGGGTAATATAACAAGGAGAAATAACAGTAAACAATAATATTACTATAAATCACCCTCACACTTTAGAAACAAAAACAAAAAAAACTATTATAATAATAAGTGCAACACTTATATATATATATATATATATAACTCTTATCATTAACAAGCAATTGTTACATTTTATGCAAATACCAAGCAATTACAAATAGTTAATTTGGCACCATCATCTGATGACATCTATCATAATGTCTAATCTGATCTGATATTTAAAAATATAGAAGTTTATTTGGCTATCTCTAAAATATAGTAACTACTTGGTCCAATATTTTATATTTGATTTTCAAATATATATGTTGAAAGTGACACAAATTTTAGAGCAACGTATAACAAAGATTTGAATTAATGGTAGTCCCATAAATTTAATTTACATGGGACATTAATTAGTGAAAAGTTTAATATAAAATATGTGTAAAAGGGGTATCTCATGAATGAGTCTCTTACTATTTTTTTTTATTAAAAATATAAATATGTTGGAGAGGTTTTGTTTAAATAAAATTATAAAAATCTTTATTTAAACTACATATATAGTCTTAGAATATGTATTCCAATAATTAAACCACCAGACTACTTGAAACCCAAAATCCAAGGCCCAGTACAAATGGCTCAAATCCTATATTCTTCAGTGACACATAGTAGAGCTTTCACAGACACGTGTTGAAAGTTAAAACTTTCACAGTTAAAAGTAATAACAAGAAGAGAAGTCCCATTAATATAAATAGTGAGGAACATACATTCAATCATTAAAAATAAGAGTAACGAATATTTCCATCATCATAACAATATTTATTTATAATCATTGAAAATAGTATCAATTATAAATATTTTTATCTAGTATTTATCGATTATTAAATATAATATCAATGATAAATGTTTCCATCATTATTGTAGTATTTATTGGTCACTAAACATAATATTAATAATAAATGATCCCGTTGTTATTGCAATATTTACCCGTCGTTAAACATAATATAAACGATGAATAATCTCACTATTATACCTATATTTATTATACCATTCTCCTGTATACATGTATCGTGTGGCATCGGTAGAGATTCTCAGGTGGTGGTATGGTGGGAACGAGACCCCCATTAATGTGAATGAGATCCACCATTAATGAGGATGAGATTTGAGGCGGTCGCACGAATACAGAGTAGAGGCTGCAATGATATTGCGGCATGCTGGCATAGGACCAAGTTGGGCTCGAACAGTCCATAGCCTCCCAGGTCGGATGCTCGAGAAACGAGCATTCAAGCTAGAAAAGGGAGGGCTGGGCAATTTTGCTGCATACGCTAGTCTTGGAAAGTTGAATTGTTATTAGGACCTGGCTAAGGTGGATGGCTAAATTTGAACAGGTGTTGGTTCTAAAGGCGTTGGAAGTCAAGCGTTTATTTTATGCTTTAGTTCATGGTGCGAGTGGCGTATGTGGTTTTGAGGCTTCGAGGCATTTTGCCTGTAAGGTGAAGTTGTTATAGGCGATAATTGATGACTCTTTAGGTGTGATGATAGGTGGCAATTCCATAGCGGTACATTTGTGGCAAATGATTTTTTACCGTGGAAGGTGTCATAAGCATTTTTCAACAATCTTTATAAGGATCCCTTTTGGGTCAGAGTTTCCTCGCTTTTTAGCGAAAAGAAAAAAGAGGGAGGTGTGGGGGGTTTTTCAAACCTTGCGAGCGATAACTTCTTTGACTGCTCTCACATTTGCATGCTCTTTGTAGGACGAATGGCCTCCGCATGTCGTAAAAAAGATATCAAGGAAGAGCTGGAGATGTTTTGCAAGGAGAGTAAAGTCGCGTCGGGTTCCGCTTCGCAAGGAGGAGACTAAACATAATATCAATAATAAATGATCCCGTTGTTATTGCAATATTTATCAATCATTAAACATAATATCAATGATGAATAATCTCACTATTATACCTATATTTATTAGTCAAAAACATAATATTAATGGTGATTATTCTCGTCGTATACATATATTTATCTGTTATTGTTACTATTATTATAATTCTAATAAATATTTTTTTATTATATAAGAATTTATTTTGAATCTATTAATTATGGCAAGAGAGACTAATAATAAAAATTTGAATATCGATTAATTTAGTAAAAAATAAAATATGTGTAAAAAATGATAATTGACATTAATCATGTACTAATAACAATCATTTTAAAGGCTTCCATATGAACCAGAATTATAAAAAATAAAAAAACAAATTGTGAATTTCATATTATCCTAATTTCTTCTTATAATCAAAATAAAAAAAAGAATTATTACTAATATCATTAGAATCTATCTATTAATCACAACCAATACTAAATATTCCTTGCTTGATTTTATCTTCAAATGTCTACAAATTATGAAAAGAAAAAATTAAATTAAAATGTGCATAATATATACACATATATATATATATATATATATTCAAACATGTCTTTCTTTTTCTCCCTTAAACTAGTAGTGAAACAAATTAAACCAAACCAAAATAGATTGAATCAACCATAATGTCCATCCAACACTCAAATGAAAATAACCATAAAGGCATCGCATGCATTTTTATAAAATCCATTATTCTTAAGGTCAAACATCAATGTTGGCTCAAAGATTTAGAATTTTATTATTTTATATCTCATTTTGCATCAACTTGTTATAATAATTGTGTATAAAATCTCATTTAACTCATTCACCAAAAAAAAAAAAAAAAATCAAGCACTAACTAAACCTTCTAATCCTCTAATTCTTTCATTTATTCAATCTCAATAACCACTCCAAAAGTGACAAAAGAAAAAATATATCAACAAACAAAAATATATAAAGAAACACAATAAACTCTATAGAAACATAAATACATTAATCCTATGATTAACACTATCTCTAATAAATAATCAATAATATTAGCAATTACTTAAATTCACCATAAATCTCACGTAGGAGATTTAAGAATGTAATACATATTTAATAAAATGTTGCCAAAAAACTTTCATATGGTCTAACTTTGAACATTGTCTTGCAAAAATTTAAACCATTTGGAAAAAAAAAAAACTTTAGAATTAGAAGTAATCATGTATCTAAAAATAATCTTCATGAACATCTTTGTCTAGATGGGGAAAATTCAGTTAAAGCATTTGGGTTTTGTTGCATGAAATATTCAACCATTTACAATCTCTCTTCAAACTCTACAATGTGCCTCTGTAGCATATAATTTTCTTTATCCTTGTCATGAAGTTTAGTTTGAAGCTTGTCACAACCCTAGGGTTTATTAGGGTTTGAATAGGAAATTTAGAAGAAGAAAGAATAGAATTGGAGGGAGAAATGAACAGATAGAGTAAGGAAAGAAAGAAAGAGAGAACATGAGGGAAAGAGAGAGAGAGAAAGAACGAGAGAGAGAGAGGAATTCTGTATTATTCTCCAATGATACCTTCCTTATGTTAGTTCTTAAAGATGACAAATATATCCCAAGAGGGGGGTGAATTGGGATTGGATAGATTATAGGTAATTTAAAACTTTGATTGATGGCAAAACACTATGTTTCGAAATATAAAGGTTATGTTTCGAAATAAGACTTTCTGTTAAGTAGGTTTCGAAACCTACTATATATATTTCGAAATATACCTCACTGATTTACAAGTTTCGAAATATGAAATGTATGTTTCGAAATCTACTTCATTGTTTTGCTTGATTCGAAATCTTTTACCTTGTAGCTTAAAATGATGATATTTGAAAAAGATGATTTATGTAATTAAGAGTATACTAAAGATGTTTGTATATCAAAGATATGTTTTGTATGTATGTGTATAAGTTTATACTCAAGAAAACTATTTTAGTCTTTGATAACAAAACTTATGAAAGCATGTGCAATAAGCAAAAACTAAAGAACACTTGCACACAAGATTTATAGTGGTTCGACACCCGCCTACTCCACTACCTTCAAGCTTACCCACTTGAAGGATTTGCAATCCCAATCACTTTTACTAGTGATCACCACAACAATAGTTTTACCACGGTTCAACCAAAAACCTTACAATGTGAGTTTTTCCGGGCTCAACTCAAACCTAGCACCAAGTGAGTTTTTACGGGCTTAACTCAAACCTTACACCAAGTAAGTTTTAAGGCTAAACTCGAACCTTTGACACAATGAGTTTTAGGCTCAACTCAAACCTTTATACCACAATGAGTTTTAAGCTAAACTCAAATATTACAATAATCAAGATAAATAAAGTTTATCTTTACAACCCAATGGAATGTATAGCAATGAATATCTTACCAATGTGGTTGTACAAACCTCTTAACTTGAGGTGAGGAGAGCTGAAGAGATGAGACTCATTGTTTGCACTTGCTTCTCCTTTTTCACATCACAATGCACATCTAGGAATGGATCTTTTTGAGAGCTTGTCAAATGGATTTAGATCATTTGTGCTTGTGTGTGTGTGTCTAGTGTGTGCTCACTTGTTCTTGCTTGTTCAATCTGGTCTTGTCTTGAAATGCCTGCGATTTATACCAAAAGATAGAAATCTAGCCATTTATAGTCATTAGAGACAAGATAGAAAAGTAGGTTTTGAAACATACATAAGAGGTTTCAAAACATCTCAAATTAACACATAGGTTTCGAAACATAGACAACAGGTTTTGAAACATACAGCATTTCCAACTGTACTTGCACTTAGAGATAGTATTGAGTGGGAGACAAAGTCTATTCCCACTTTGAATATTTTAAAAGCACTCACATTCAAATTCAAATTTGAATCTCAGAGCATGGAGAATGCATTAAACAATTGATAGAGAATAAAACATAATTGCACAACAAATGCATCTCGGTTTTCAAATGATCTACTGATAGAATGTCAGAGGTTTCGAAACATGACATGATAGGTTTCGAAACATACCTCTCTGGAAATGAGGTTTCGAAACATGATGCATATAGGTTTCGAAACATACCTCTCTGGAAATGAGGTTTCGAAACATAGACATATAGGTTTCGAAACATGATTCAAAACTTGAATTGAAAACACATACATTGCATAGATGTTTCGAAATAGCATACACTGAAAACATTGAAAACATTTTCAAAGGGGTTTCGAAACATACATGGAAACATGACAGATATTCAGAAGAATATACTTGAAAGCACAATGCACAGCATAAATACATCACAGCTTATTTACATCATAGATATTCAGATATTCAGAAGTAAATGTCCACATTTTCTTTTATTTATATTTTACCTCCATTTACTTTAATACATAAATGTAAATAACGAAGTACCCCCTATTTGGATTCAATAAAAATACTTAGAAAATCAAAATCCAAGTAAATAAGAAAGTAGATTTTGGGTTTTAGTACAAACTCAAGTTTTGGCAATAATTGTCTCTGTATAAAGCCTCTAGCACAATTAATCAACTATGCAACCACTTAACTAACGGCTAAAGCATATAACTATTGTACAATTAACTTTTACCTGCCTACCCCTTTCAGTTAGCCCAACAGCTCATACAAGGTAAGTGTCTCTCAAGTACAATTATACCCCTAGGGTCGTGACAATCTCTACCCTTTCAAATAATTCTTGTCCTCAAGAATTTACAATTGTTAACTTATTCTTCAATCAATTTCAGGCTTAACAATCTAATTTATTTTCTCTACTTTTTCTTTGCTATTCTTCTCCAAAGCTTCATCCCGTCTTCCCTTACATTCTATTGCTTTTGTTTTTCCTGCACAAATAAAATGCAGACTCCAAGGATCGCCTTGTTAAGGGTCCCTTCTCCAATGTCAAAACTCTTGAATCGAATGGCAGCAACCTTCTCTTCGTTCACCTTCCGAATCTGGTCCACACCAAGTGACATGATAGGTATATTATCATATCGCCCGAGATCAAAATTGCTCAAAATAGCAGAGAAAGTTTCTTCAGTTAGAATTATCTCAACTTGTGACTTAGTTTTTTCCACAACCAAAGGCAAAATAGCAGTACTCTTAGAATCCGCTTCCTCAATCCCATTTTTGCTCTCAGCCTCCAATTTTTTTCTTTGGTTTGAGTCCTTATCGGTTGCCTATCCATGATCTCTAGCTTCAGTATTAGCTTCCAGTCCCAATTCTTGCATCCTAGCCCTCTTAACTGCGTGTTGTAACATGGCAAGACATGACATTTTCACCATAAGCCTCAACACATCGTTAAGACCATTAATGACTGTCAATACAAAATAAGACTTGGTTAAGGTTAGATGGGAATTGAGCACAAGTGTTTTTAATTTCTTAAACCTGACCAGGCACTTCATAACCAAGCCCTCTTATTTCAGCTTATCGAGCTCCGTTTTGTAGCTTTCATCTCCAACCTGATCCCCCTTAGAAAACATCATCAAAGATCCATCAACTTTCCTTATTAGGCTTTCCAACTTTCCGTTAAGGTCGTCCAACCTTCCGATAATTTTGTTTGCTGAGGCCTTACACTTGTTAATTAACGTCAAAGTCGACTCATAATTCCTGCTGGTCTCCACTCGAACTTGTAGGTCAAAAATTGTAGCAGTCTTCTGCTACAGTTGTGCTTCGAATTGTATCTTACCTATTCTGTCCCAAGTATTCACAACTCTTGTAACCATCTTCCATGTTCAAATCCTTGCAAATTCTTATCTACAACAACTTCTTGGTTAGCTTCGAAAGATTCCCCCAAAACTGGATTTGGTTCCAGCAAATCCAGCCTGCCTCCTTAGCGGCTTCAAACTACGCCCTGATATTTTACTCTTGGAAAATAAAGTAGTTTTGATAATGACTATATGAAAATCAATCTATAAATCTATATGAATGAGTTTGAAGCAAAGTTATAAAAATCAATCTTGAATTCTATAGGAGTAAGGTTGAGTATTTAAATTCAAAATAAATATCTTTTTAATAATCTCAACTTTCTTTCAAAAGAAACAAAGTTAGGAAATGTTAAGTGTTCATATTTTCCAAATGGATAGTCGACTATGTGTATATTCTCTGTTGACTATACCTATGAATAGTCGACTATGGGCTTATGCTCTATCAACTATGCCCAAGCTTCTATCGACTATATTGTGTTATGTTGACTATTGTGCAGGCTCTGTCGACTATGAAATTTCCTTCGTCGACTATGTATATGTATGATATTATAAATTTTCTTCATATTTTTGGATGTGTCGACTATGTGAAAGTGTTTGTTGACTATCAGTAGATTTGGTTGAACATTTGTCGACTATGCTTTCTTGTCTGTCGACTATGCCTTAGTTTTATTGAAAATATAATCGACTAACCTCTTTTGTCTGTTGATAGTTTGTTTCATAGAATTTTGTAACGGCTAGTTTTTAACGCATTTAATGCTCGCCCAACCACCACAACGGTCAGATTTTTGTATATATCTACCATGAACTATAAATATGGGTTGGGAGAATCAATTGAAGGCGGTTGGAAACATTTAAGATCTTCAACTACCAAGCATTCAAGTTTACATCGAGCATTGAATTTTACTCTCACTATATTTACATTTATGAGACTTTGTATACACTGTTACATTCAATTTGTGAGCCTCTAATTTGTTGAAGAGAGCTTATAACTAAGAGTTGTACTCTTAGATTCTCATTCTCACATTTACTGTAATTGACCTAGCATAAGCTAGAAGGCCTATTAGATTAGGAGGTTTGTACATTTCCTAGTGACGGACTAGAGGACCTACTCGGGTTGAATAGGGGGTTGATAGTGAAGTTTCTTCAAAATTCTTAGTGGGTAGCTAAGGTAGTGGACTAGGCTTGGAAAGCCGAACCACTATAAATCTTTGTCTCTAGTGCTTTTTATTTTTATTTGTCCCTATTAACATCTTTATCCCTATTTATTTCATTCATAAGAATTCATATTCATTTTTCAAAATGAGATTGTCTTTGCACAGTTGATACCTTATCGTGCCATTTCAAGGTCTTGAGGTTTAATGAATCTGTGGTCCTAATAGACGACATCTCTGTTTCTCAAAAGAATTATTTTTAATATACCAATTCACCCCCCTCTTGATGTGTGCCATATGATTTCAATCCTATTAATTGGTATCAGAGCCAAGTTCTCTTGTTTTTATCAGTCTAACAACCTAAGGAAAAAGATTTTATCAGATGGCACATTTTGCTTCCTCATCCTAGTCCAAGGGTCTAAGCACCACTCATCCCCCATTCTTTGATGGAACAAATTATAACTACTGAAAAACAAGAATGCAAATTTATTTGATGTAGGACTCAAGCTTAATGCAAGCAATTTATAAGGACATCAAGCTAGCTGACATGGAAAAAATTGAGACCTGGACAGCAAAAGAAAGAAGAAACATGGAGATAAATGCAAAAGCTATGAATACACTAATCTGTGCACTGAGCTCAGAGGAATTCAACCGAGTGTCAACTTGTAAGACAACTAAGGAGATTTGGGACAAACTAAAGATAACACATGAAGGAACCAATCAGGTAAAGGAAACTAAAATCAATCTTCTTGTCCATAATTATGAGTTATTTTCAATGAAGGAAGACGAGTCTATAAAAGATATGCATACCAGATTCAATGATATTGTTAGTACCTTAGAAGCTTTAGGTAAGACATTTACAAATGGAGAAAGAGTTAGAAAAATTCTAAGAAGTTTACCTAGATCGTGGGAATCCAAGGTCACTACCACAACAGAGGCTAGAGATTTAGATACACTTCCATTTGACAACTTGCTAGGTTCATTAATGACACATGAAATTATGATGAAAAGAAATGAAGTTGATGACTCCAAGAGAAGCAAAAATGTAGTATTTAAAATTGAGGATGAAGATAAAGACTCTCAAAGTGAAGAAGATGATTTTGCACTGTTAGCTAAAAGATTTAGGAAATTTATGAAGAAATGTAGATTTAATCAAAAGATAAACTTTCGGAAAGAGAAAGATAAAAAAGAGACTAACCCATCTAATGAGCTTCGATGTTTTGAATGCAAGAAACTAGGTCACATTAGAAGTGACTGCCCTTAATTAAAAAAGAAGGATTGCAAGGAAAGAAAAATGAAGAAAAAGGCTCTAGCTGCATGGGGAGAAAAGAAGCTCTCATCAAGTGATGAATCACAAGATGATGAAGTTGCCAACATTTGCTTTATGGCCAATATTGAAGATGAGGTAACTTCTCAGCATCCTAATTCAGTCTCTGAATTTACATTTGAAGAACTTTATGATGCATTCAATGATTTGCTAAGTGAATGTGAGCATATGATGAGAAAAAAATTGAATTAAAAAGGAAATTAAGTTCTCTAGAAAATGGGATAAATGGTTTAAAAACTGAAATAGGAATTTTGGAAGATGAAAGAAACAGACTGAGTGTTGAAAAAGAAAGTCTCATAAAAGAAAATAAAGACATGAAGGAATCCTTAGAAAAATTAGTTGAAGGGAAAAAGGAACTAGAAATGATTTTTGGAACTCAAAGAAATTTTGGAGATAAACAAGGAATTGGATTTGATCTATTCCATGCAAGCTCCGGTAAAATAGTTTTTGTAAAAGCTTCAAACCAAAAGTTTATTCAAAGAAAACCATTCTTCAAACCAAAGTTTTCAAAAAGAGGTTTTACATGTCACTATTGTGGAAGAAATGGTCATTCAGTTAATAAATGTTTTATACGAAATTTTCCTCAAAAATTCAAACAAGTTTGGGTTCCTAAAGATGTAGTATCTTCTAACAAGAATGGACCCAAGATGATGTGGGTACCAAAGGGAACAACTTGAATGATTCTTTTTGTAGGCTACGTTGGTTTCAAATAATTCAAGGATCAAGTGGTTCCTTGATAGTGGGTGCTCAAGGCACATGACGGGAGATCAAGATCTTCTCAACAACATCATCTTCAAGGAAGGAGATAAGGTCTTCTATGGTGACAACTCTCAAGGTAAGATCATATGTATGGGCTCCATCTCTTTTGAAAATCTTACAATAGAAAATGTATTTCTTGTTTATGGACTTAAACATAATTTGATTAGTTTTAGTCAATTGTGTGATTTAAATTATGAAGTTCGCTTTGATGCGAGTTCTTGTAAAATCATATGCTCTAAGACAAAAGAAATGAAATTAAAAGGAAATAGAGTAGGAAACATCTATCTCATATTTTTAGAACCATCTAGGATTGAAAACTGCTTAGTTGCAAATTCCTCTCAAAATACTTGATTATGGCATAATAGGTTAGGGCTTGCTAGTATGAACTTAATCAACAAGTTAGCCAAGCATAATCTTGTAAATGGGTTGCCCAATCTTAAGTTTGAAAGAGATCATATTTGTGGCACATGCATGAGAGGTAAACAAATCAGTGTTTCGTTCAAGCCTACTAATGAAGTATCAACATCTAGACCTCTAACACTACTTCACTTAAACTTATTTAGTCCTATGAGAACATTAAGTTTCAGAGAAAAACAATATGTTTTGGTAATAGTAGATGATTATTCTAGATTCACATAGGTAATTTTCCTTGCATTCAAAAATGAAACTTTTAAGTCATTTGAAATATTCAGTAAAAGAATTCAAAAAGAAAAAGGATCTTGTATTTCAAAAATAAGAAGAGATCATGGAAGAGAATTTGAAAATGAATCTTTTAAGCTATTTTGTGAAGAAAATGGAATAGATCATAACTTCTATTTTGTTAGGACTCCCCAACAAAATGTTGTAGTAGAAAGAAAGAATAGATCCTTACAAGAAATGGTTAGAACAATGCTTTGTGATAAAAATCTTCCTAAGTATTTTTGGGCAGAGGCTGTTCATACTGCTTGTCACATTCTAAATAGAGTTTCTATAAGACCAATATTGAAAAAGACTCCCTATGAATTATTCAAAGGAAGAAAGCCTAACATAAGTCATTTTCATATTTTTGGTAGCACTTGCTATATTCTCAATAATGGAAAAGAATCTCTATGTAAATTTGATGCTAAAAGTGATGAAGGTATATTTTTAGGATACTCATCTCAAAGTAAAGGTTATAGGATATTCAACAAAAGAATCCTACTAGTAGAAGAAACAATTCAAGTAATAGTTGATGATACAAGCATTGAAGTTCCAAAACGTATAGTAGATGGTGAAAAAGAAGTAACCCAAAATCTTGAAAGACTTTCAATAGAGTAAAATGAATCCAATACACAAGATAATGATCCTTTTGAAGGAGAACAAGAGCATCAAGAAGAAAAAGAACTAATATTTCCAAGAGAAAGGAAATATGTCAAAGAAAATGAAATCATAGGAGATCCATCCAAAGGCATTAGAACTAGATTATCTATTAGAAATGAATGCCAATATGTTGCCTTCTTATCTCAAGTAGAACCTAAAAATGTCAAAGAAGCTTTAGAAGATGAAAATTGGATTATTGCCATGCAAGAAGAATTAAATCAATTTGAAAAAAGTGGAGTTTGGAAACTAGTGCCAAGACCAAAAGATTATCCAGTAATAAGCACAAAATGGGTATTTAGAAATAAGATGGATGAAAATGGTGTAGTGACTAGAAACAAAGCAAGGCTAGTGGCTCAAGGTTATAGCCAAGAAGAGGGTATTGACTATGATGAAACTTATGCCCCTGTTGCTAGATTAGAAGCCATAACGATGTTGTTAGCATTTGCTTGTTTCAAAAACTTCAAGCTATATCAAATGGATGTTAAAAGTGCTTTCTTAAATGGGTATATCAATGAAGAAGTTTAGGTAGAACAACCACCTGGTTTTGAAAATCATAAGTATGAAAACCATGTGTTCAAGTTGTCCAAAGCATTATATGGTCTAAAACACGCCCCTAGGGCATGGTATGAGAGACTTAGTAAATTTCTCTTAGATAAAGGATTTAAAAGAGGTCAAATAGACACAACATTATTTATAAGAAGTCATGACAAGGATATTCTATTAGTTCAAATCTATGTGGATGATATCATATTTGGATCTACAAATAAATCTCTATGTGATCAATTTGCAAATCTTATGGAAGGAGAATTTGAGATGAGCATGATGGGTGAGCTTAAATATTTTCTAAGATTACAAATAAAACAAGAAGATGAGGGTATATATATTTCTCAACAAAAATACATAAGAGATCTTCTTAAGGGGTTTGATGTTCAAGATTGTAAACTTATGGCTACACCTATGAGTAGTTCTCAAAGCCTAGATAAAGATGAGTTGGGGAAAGCTGTAGATAATAAGCTTTATAGAAGTATGATTGGCTCTTTGGTTTATTTAACAGCTAGTAGACCTGACATTATATTTAATGTGTGCTTGTGTGCTAGGTTCCAATCTAATCTCAAATAATCTCACTTAAAGGTAGTTAAGAGAATCTTGAAATACCTAAACGGAACTACAAGTCTAGAACTATTTTATGCAAAATCAAACGACTTTGATCTAATAGCCTACACTGATGCTGATTATGATGGATGTAAAATAGATAGAAGAAGTATAAGTGGTTTATGTCAATTCTTAGGAAATTGTTTAGTATCTTGGTCAAGTAGAAAGCAAAATATAGTAGCTTTATCATCTACTGAGGCTGAATTTGTTGCAGTTGGTAATCGATGTGCTCAAATATTGTGGATGAAATAACAGGTAGAAGATTATGGCATAAGGCTTCAAATCATCCCAATAAAATGTGACAATACCAGTGCTATAGTTTTAACAAAAAATTCAATGTTTCATGCAAGAACTAAACACATAGAAGTAAAACATCACTTCGTTAGAGATCATGTTCAAAAAGGAGACATAAATCTTGAATTCATAGATATTAATAATCAAATAGTAGATATTTTTACAAAGCCCCTTGATAGAGAAAAGTTTGAATATTTTATGAGTGAGTTGGGATTAATTATAACATGAGAAAGTATGTGGTATTTAAATTTTTGATTTATTAATTTCTGTTAATATATTTGTGATAAGGCCAAGCTTCTAAATCTATCAAATAAATGAAATAATCTATTGATAGAATGCATTTCGGCCAAAATTTATAGGTGATGATGGGGACGTCTCTATTAATTAAACTCTTTTTATTCTTCAAGTATAGTCGACAGAAATCATGCTCTTATCGACTAAGGTGTTATGTGATTGTCAAGATAGTTGATAGAAGGCCCAACCATAGTCAACTATGCACTCTATTCTCAATTAAAATCAGTTGACAACAACATGGTGTTTGTTGACTACTCCCTTGATTTTCACTATGATAGTTGACTATGCCCCTCAAGTCTGTCGACTATTTGGATCTGTCTATTTAAAGAATGAGCGGCTATCGGTTTCTTTCAAAACTCTAACTTCTCTTTGTGTGGCCGAATTGCTCTCTTTCGCTTTGAGTGCCGAACCCTCCTCTCACTCTTTCCTTTGCATTCTTGGTCATATCTTGTTATCTCTCTTTCTCGTTCTCTTGGCTTCATCTCCACACATCCCCTATGGCTAGAACGAAGAACCCAAGCAAGGATAAAGGAAAAGGGAAGGAACCGACTTCTTCAAGTCGTCCACCATCTCAACCAAGGCCTTAAATCCAATTTTTCAACTCTAAGGGTCAACAAGAAAGCTATTCCATTCACTTTGAATCTTGAGAAGTCCTAGAAGGTCGTTACTTGGACTTAACGTTTCTAGAATCCATTGGTTTTCCCTATATTCAAACGTTTAAGGACTTTGGCTAGTGGGATTTCTTAACGATTCATAGATGCATATATGAAGATGTTGTTAGGGTTTTTTACTCAAATGCAGACAATACCTATCATAAGAGAATGTCGGAAAAAAAGTTTAAAACCAACATTGGGGATTCTTACATAGAAGTTACTTTGACATTAATTAACAATCGTTTTGGAATTCCATTAGATGGTGAGGATTATGCCTCTTGGACCCAAGACTATGTTCAGGTTAGTAAATAAGCCATAGAAGATGACTCTATCACTTCTAAAATCACTAACACAACAAGTATGGACTTAAACACTAGAATTCTTCATCTCATTTGTTGTCAAATGATCTATCTGAGGAGTGGTAGATTTTCTCTGGTTACTAGACTTGATTTATGGCTACTTCAATGTATTAAGGCTAAGAGAAGGCCAAATCTATGTCTATTGATGATCAACCTAATGATATAATCCTTCTCAGCAAAGACTAGGTCACTTCCCTATGTCATGGCAATCAGTAAACTATTAGACAATTTAGTGGGCCAAATAGAAAGTGCCAAGAAAGTCTATCTTAGCTCATCTCAGCACATTAATGATAAAACAACCATTAGAATTGGCTATGCATGTAAGGATGGAGAGTGGGTTAAGGTTAATAAACCTGAGAATCCTAGGAAAAAGAAAAGATCAGAAGGACCATCTTCATCTCAACCTGAGTCTCAAGATGAGCTAGTGGTTCAAGGGATGGCAGACCTAAAATTGGATATATCAAGGATTGAAGCAAGTTTGACAGAGTTTAGAGAATTGGACAGATCAAATTTGCAGAGTCTTCATAGGCAGCAAGAAGATCTTTCATCTTAAATGGGACGACTCATATAGATGCTATCTTCTCAATTTTCTCCTCCCGTTTCATCACTATCTCTACCATTAGCTTCTTCTCCTTCATCAGCTCAATCTTCTCCTTCGTCCATCTCTCCTGATGTCTAGATGTTGCCCTCATCATACATTCTACTTTATTTTTGATATATGTATGAGCGTTACTTTTATCACGTGTTTTTGTTGAACTTTATTATCACTGTGTGGATGTTTGCTTTTTAGTTTCTGAAATATAGATATGTATTGACATTTTACTCTTGCTAATGAATGTTTGCCTCTAAATGCATGCTTCAATTGGTGAATGATTTCTAAGAGGATTTGGTTTAAGAAGGAGCCTCTTTTATTTTATGCTCTCAGTATGTTCCAAAAAAGGAGAGTATTAATCTTTTTTATTTTGACAAAAAGGAGGAGATAAAATGAATGAATTGATTTTCATATTTGTTTTGTCATCATCAAAAAGGGAGAGATTGATATTTTACTCTTGGAAAATAAAATAGTTTTGATAATGACTATATGAAAATCAATCTTTAAATCTATATGAATGAGTTTGAAGCAAAGTTATAAAAATCAACTTTGAATTCTATAGGAGTAAGGTTGAGTGTTTAAATTCAAAATAAATATCTTTTTGATGATCTCAACTTTCTTTCAAAAGAAACAAAGTTAGGAAATGTTAAGTGTTCAGATTTTCCAAATGAATAGTCGACTATGTGTATATTCTCTGTCGACTATGCCTATGAATAGTCGACTATGAGCTTATGCTCTGTCAGCTATGTCTGTGGATAGTCGACTATGGGTCTATGATCTGTCGACTATGCCCAAGCTTCTGTCGATTATATTGTGTTCTGTGGACTACTGTGCAGGCTCTGTCGACTATGAAATTTCCTCCATCAACTATGTATGTTTATGATATTATAAATTTTCTTCACATTTTTGGATGTGTCGACTATGTGAAAGTGTTCGTCGACTATCAGTAGATTTGGTTGAACGTCTGTCGACTATGCTTTCTTATCTATCGACTATGCCTTAGTTTTATTTGAAAATATAGTCGACTAACCTCTTTTATTTATCGACAGTTTGTTTCACATAATTTTGTAACGACTAGTTTTTGGTGCATTTAATGCTCACCTAACCACCACAACGATGTACTTATCTACCATCAACTATAAATATGGGTTTGGAGAATCAATTGAAGGCAGTTGGAAACATTTAAGATCTTCAACTACTAAGCATTCAAGTTTACATTGAGGATTGAATTTTACTCTCTCTGTATTTACATTTCTGAGACTTTGTATACACTGTTACATTCAATTTGTGAGCCTCTAATTTGTTGAAGAGAGCTTGTAACTAAGAGTTGTACTCTTAGATTCTCATTCTCACATTTACTGTAATTGACCTAGCATAAGCTAGAAGGCCCATTAGATTAGGAGGTTTGTACATTTCCTAGTCACGAACTAGAGGACCTACTTGGGTTGAGTAGGGGGTTGATAGTGAAGTTTCTTCAAAATTCTTAGTGGGTAGCTAAGATAGTGGACTAGACTTGGAAAGCCGAACCACTATAAATCTTTGTCTCTTGTGCTTTCTATTTTTATTTGTCCCTGTTAGCATCTTTATCCCTACTTATTTCATTCATTCATTCATAAGAATTCATATTCATTTTTCAAAACGAGATTGTTTTTACACGGTTGATATCTCATCGTGCCATTTCAAGGTCTTGAGATTTAACGAATCTGTGTTCCTAATAGACGACATCTCTATTTCTCAAAAGAATTATTTTTAATATACCAATTCACCCCCCCTCTTGGTGTGTGCCATATCATTTCAATTCTATCACGCCCACCCAATTCTGACTTAATTGGATTTGACCAAGATCTGAGTTTGTTTTGCCTTCAGTCATGGATTGCCTTCAAGTTGGCCAATTGTTAACCTCCAATTGCTTAAATCGTCGCTTGCTCGTACTCGCCTACCTAAGCCATGACCCCCCGAAAATTGATGGAATCTAGAATCTGCTGACTCTGTAATTTCCATAATCACCAGAATTCAATTCTTCTTGAATTGCCCAAGCCTGTATCTACTTCCTACCCAATCACCGATCAAGTCCTCACCCACTGTAGATCAACAATTAACAATTCCCAAGTCGCTCGTTGTCGGTCGCTACAATTCGTTGGGTTCCACACGTCAACTTCAATCAAAATGGCCTCTGAACCTACACCAGCTATGCGTCTGTCCGTAAGCTTCAATCAAGATCAATTCTTGCACGTTCGCTTAACCTTTTTTTTTTGTACTTCAATCAAAAGCGATTCTTGCTTCGAAATCATGCCTTCAAGATTTGTACCTAATTTCAACTTCAAAACTCCCATGCCCTTTAGGCTTACCCTTGGTCTGCTACTAGACTCCTTGTCATCAGAATTGTCGAAATCACTACCACAGGCAAGAAACGTTGGCTCTGATACAACTACCACAGGCAAGAAATTACTAGGGTTTGAATAAGAAATTTAGAAGAAGAAAGAACATAATTGGTGGGAGAAAGGAACAGATAGTGAGGAAATAAAGAAAGAGAGAAAGTGGAGGAATGAGAGAGAGAACAAGAGAGAGAGAGAGAGAAAGAGAGATGCAGTAATAAGAGAAAGGAATTCTGTACTATTCTCCAATGATACCTTCCTTACTCCCGTGGGTCTCTATATAAAGCCTCTAGCACACAATTCATCAACTATGCAACCACCTAACTAACAACCAAAATAGATAGCTATTATACAATTAACTTTTACCTGCCTACCTCTTTCAGTTAGCCCAAGAACTCATACAAGGTAAGTGTCTCTCAAATACAGTTATACCCCTAGGGTCGTGACAAAGCTCTTCCATCTTCTTTTTACTAAGATCTTTGAAGTTTTTTCGCATGATTCCCACCCTTATATATAGCCAAACACATGGCTATGATGTTGCGCTCCAAAATACCCTTAATAAGATTTTAAAATGGAAAACCCACATTGCCATTAGCCTCATTTACTAAAATATCCTTGTCTCTTTCACTGACATTTCCTCTCTCCTTTCTCTTCTAATATTCTCGCTCACACTTTCTTCTCTTCATTATTGAAACCATCAAACTTAACCATTTTTCCTACATTCAATCTTTTGCTTGTTGGGTCATTTAACTTCTTCATCAATCATCGCAGCAACCTCATTGAAGCCGCATTCACGAGAAGTTTCCCTCTCCAACAAGCATTCAATGTATTGATTTTGATTTATATTTATTTTATTTTTCAAAAGTATTTTTGTGTTGACATTGTTTATTAAAGTTGTGTATAATGATTGTAGTTGTGAATAAAAACATTATTGGTAGATATTCATTCCAGATTTGTGGGGAAAAAAAATTAGAAAAGGCACACTGAAGATTATTGGTAAATAAAATTTGGAAGCGCAATTTTAAATCAGTGATTTAATTTTTTCAAACTATTGGGAAACTAGGAAAAAACCTAATTACAAAAAATATATATATAATTGAAAAATTGACAAAAAATTGCCTATCAGGCTTTGTTTCCCAACAAAGCCCTATAAGCTTTGCAACAATGCTCAATAGGCTTTGCAACAATGCCCTATAGGCTATCTTCATGGGCCACAAAACCCGATAGGATATTTCTTACCAATTTTTTATTTTTACTTTTTTAATTATTTTTTTGATTCAATTACAGCTAAAATGATCTCTTCTTAGGTTTTTTGGGTTAATTAAATAGAAAATGCACCCCAAACAACTCTATACATCACATTGGAATTAAGTGGAATAGATAAATGATTAAGTGTTCTTTCTATCTATCAAGTATTTACATTGAACAAAGTAGATGTTAGTATATTTTATAAAATAAAATTTGGAAGTGAAATTTCAAATTAGTGATTTAATTTCTTAAAACTATTGGGAAGCTAGGAAAAAACACAATTACAAAAAAAAATTATAAAATTGAAAAATTGGCAAGAAATTGCTTATCGGGCTTTGCTTGGAAACAAAGCCTGATAAGCTTTGCAACAATGCCTGATAGGCATTGCAACAATGCCCGATAGGCTATCTTCATGGGCTACAAAACCCGATAGGGTATTTCTTGCCATTTTTTTTTTAATTTTTTAATTATTTTTTTGATTCAATTACCACTAAAATGATCTTTTCTTAGGTTCTTCAGATTAATTAAATAGAAAATGCACCTTAAACAACTCTATACATCACATTGGAATTAAGTGGAATTGATGGATGATTAAATGTTCCTTCTATTTATCAAGTGTTTACTTTGAACCAAATAGATGTTTGTATATTTTATAAAATAAAATTTGGAAGTATAATTCCAAATTAATGATTTAATTTTTTAAAACTATTAGGAAACTAGGAAAAAACCCAATTACAAAAAAAAAATTATAAAATTGAAAAATTGCAAGAAATTGTCTATCGGGCTTTGCAAGAAAACAAAGCTTGATAGGCTTTGCAATAATGCCCGATAGGCATTCCAAAAAAGCCCGATAGACTATCTTCATGGGCCACAAAACCTGATAGGATATTTCTTGTCAATTTTCTTTTTTTTTAATTTTTTAATTATTTTTTGGTTCAATTATCACTAAAATGATCTCTTCTTAGGTTCTTCGAGTTAATTAAATAGAAAATGCACCTCAAACAACTCTATACATCACATTGGAATTAAGTGTAATGGATGGATGATTAAGTGTTCATTCTATCTATCAAGTGTTTATATTGAACCAAATAGATGTTAGTATAATTTATAAAATAAAATTTGGAAGTGTAATTCTAAATCAATGATTTAATTTTTTCAAACTATTGGGAAATTAGAAAAAACCCAATTACAAAAAAAAAATTATAAAATTGAAAAATTGGCAAGAAATTGCCTATCGGGCTTTGCTGGGAAACAAAGCCCGATAGGCTTTGAAACAAGGCCCGATAGGCTTTGCAACAATGCCCAATATGCTTTCCAAAAAAGCCCGATAGGCTATCTTCATGGACCACAAGACCCGATAGCTTGCCAATTTTTTATTTTTTTAAATTTTTTAATTATTTTTTTGGTTTCAATTGCCACTAAAATGATCTCTTCTTAGGTTCTTCGAGTTAATTAAATAGAAAATACATCTCAAACAACTTTATACATCATATTGGAATTAAGTTGAATGGATGGATGATTAAGTGTTCCTTTTATCTGTCAAGTGTTTACATTGAACCAAGTAGATGTTAGTTTATTTTATAAAATAAAATTTGGAAGTGTAATTTCAAATCAGTGATTTAATTTTTTAAAACTATTGAGAAAGTAAGAGAAAACACAATTATAAAAAATATATAAAATTAAAAAAATTGGAAAAAAATTGCCTATCAGGCTTTGCTTGGAAACAAAGCCCAATAGGCTTGGCAACAATGCCCGATAGGCTTTCCAAAAAAGCTCGATAGGCTATGTTCATGGGCTACAAAACCTGATAGGATATTTCTTGCTAATTTTTCTTTTTTTTTTAATTTTTATTTATTTTTTTTGGTTCAATTACCACTAAAATGATTTCTTCTTAAGTTCTTCAAGTTAATTAAATAGAAAATGCACCTCAAACAACCCTATGTATCACATTAGAATTAAGTAGAATAGATGGATGATTAAGTGTTCCTTCTATTTATCAAGTATTTACATTGAACCAAGTAGATGTTAATATATTTTATAAAATAAAATTTTGAAGTGTAATTTCAAATCAGTGATTTAATTTTTTAAAACTATTGGAAAAGTAGGAAAAAACCCAATTACAAAAAACAAAAAAATTATAAAATTGAACAATTGGCAAGAAATTACCTATTGGGCTTTGTTGGGATACGAAGCCTGATAGGCTTTGCGACAAAGCTCGATCGGCTTTGCAACAATGCCTGATAGGCTTTGCAATAATACCCGATAGGCTTTCCAAAAAAGTTTGATAGTCTATCTTCATGGGCCACAAAACCCGATAGGATATTTCTTGCCAATTTTTCATTTTTTAAAATTTTTTAATTATTTTTTTGGTTTAATTACAACTAAAATGATATATTCCTAGGTTCTTTGGGTTAATTAAACAGAAAATACACCTCAAATAACTCTATATATCACATTGGAATTAAGTGGAATGAATGGATGATTAAGTGTTCCTTCTATTTATCAAGTGTTTACATTGAACGAAGTAGATGTTAGTATATTTTATAAAATAAAATTCAGAACTGTAATTTCAAATCAGTGATTTAATTTTTTTAAAACTATTCGAAAAATAGGAAAAAACCCAATTACAAAAAAATTATAAAATTGAACAATTGACAAGAAATTACCTATTGGGCTTTGTTGGGATACGAAGCCCGATAGGCTTTGCAATAATAACCGACAGGCTTTCCAAAAAAGTTCGATAGTCTATCTTCATGGGCCACAAAACCCGATAGGATATTTCTTGCCAATTTTTTATTTTTTAACTTTTTTAATTAGTTTTTTGGTTTAATTACAACTAAAATGATATCTTCTTAGGTTCTTTGGGTTAATTAAACAGAAAATACACCTCAAATAACTCTATATATCACATTGGAATTAAGTGGAATGAATGGATAATTAAGTGTTCCTTCTATCTATCAAGTGTTTACATTGAACGAAGTAGATGTTAGTATATTTTATAAAATAAAATTCGGAACTGTAATTTCAAATCAGTGATTTAATTTTTTTAAAACTATTGGGAAAGTAGGAAAAAACCCAATTACAAAAAACAAAAAAAAATTAAAATTGAACAATTGGCAAGAAATTGCCTATCGGGCTTTGCTAGGAAACAAAACCTGATAGGCTTTGCAACAATGCCTGATAGGTTTTGTAATAGTGTCTGATAGGCTATCTTCATGGGCCACAAAACCTGATAGGATATTTCTTGCCAATTTTTTATTTTTATTTTTTTATTTTTTTAATTATTTTTTTTTGTTCAATTACCGCTAAAATGATCTCTTCTTAGGTTCTTCGGTTTAATTAAACAGAAAATGCACCTCAAACAACTCTATACATCACATTGGAATTAAGTGGAATGGATGGATAATTAAGTGTTCATTCTATCTATTAAGTGTTTACATTGAACCAAGTAGATGTTAGTATATTTTATAAAATAAAATTTTGAAGTGTAATTCCAAATCAGTGATTTAATTTTTTTAAACTATTGGGAAACTAGAAAAAAAACCCAATTACAAAAAAAAAAATTATAAACTTAAAAAATTGACAAGAAATTGCCTATCGAGCTTTGTTGGGAAGCAACGCCCGATAGGCTTTGCAACAAAGCCCAATAGGCTTTAAAATAATGCCCGATAGGCTTTGCAACAATGCTCAATAGGCTTTCCAAAAAAGCCCGATAGGCTATCTTCATGGGCCACAAAACCCGATAGGATATTTATTGCCAATTTTTTATTTTTTAAATTTTTTAATTATTTTTTTGGTTCAATTACCACTAAAATGATCTTTTCTTAGATTTTTCGGGTTAATTAAACAGAAAATGCACCTCAAACAACTCTATACATCACATTGGAATTAAGTGGAATGGATGGATGATTAAGTGTTCATTCTATCTATTAAGTGTTTACATTGAATCAAGTAGATGTTAGTATATTTTATAAAATAAAATTTGGAAGTATAATTCCAAATCAGTGATTTAATTTTTTTAAACTATTAGGAAACTAGAAAAAAACCCAATTACAAAAAAAAAAAAAATTATAAACTTAAAAAATTGACAAGAAATTGCCTATCAGGCTTTGCTGGGAAATAATACCCGATAAGCTTTGTAACAATGCTCGATAGGCTTTCCAAAAAATCCCGATAGGCTATGTTCATGGGCCACAAAACTCGATAGGATATTTCTTGTCAATTTTTTATTTTTATTTTTTTATTTTTTAATTATTTTTTTGGTTCAATTACCACTAGAATGATCTCTTCTTAGGTTCTTTGGGTTAATTAAACAGAAAATCCACCTCAAACAATTCTATACATCACATTGGAATTAAATGGAATGGATGGATGATTAAGTGTTCCTTCTATCTATCAAGTGTTTACATTGAACCAAATAGATTTGGAAGTGTAATTTCAAATCAGTGATTTAATTTTTTAAAACTATTGGAAAACTAGGAAAAAACCTAATTACAAAAAAAAAATTATAAAATTATAAAATTAAAAAAATTGGCAAGAAATTGCCTATCAGGCTTTGCTGGGAAACAAAGCCCGATAGGCTTTGCAACAATGCCCGATATGCTTTGCAAAAAAGACTGATAGGCTATCTTCATAGGCCACAAAACCCGATAGGATATATCTTGCCAATTTTTCATTTTTTTTAACAAAGCCGGATAGGCTTCCCAACAAAGCCGGATATGCTTCCCAAAAAACCCGATAAGCTTCCCAAAAAATCCCGATAGGCTTCCCAACAAAGTATTTAGTCAGAAGCCATTCCCAGTCCTTTTTCTCTATACTTTCTGGCTTATTTTTCAAAGACTTAGCGCCTGTTATCTTTATTGTTTTCAATCCGTTTTGAATTTTCAGTTTTTCAAAACATTGAAAATGTTCTATTTCCTAGTGTGAGTGTAAGTGTGTGTGTGTGGGTGAGTGTCCCACATTGGTTGTGTAAAGAGGTGAGAGTAGGTATTTATACTTCTCCCTCACTCTTGGGTTTGGGCCCTAAGAGGCACCTAGATTTTGTGAGTGGGCGAATTCCTTGGCCCACGCGCGCACTGCCGCCGCCGTCTGTCGAGTCGAGTCATATAGATATATTTTTGTATAAAGAAAATAACAAATTAGATATTCTCTTTTGTTTGTATTTTTATTTCTCCTCTTCCAGTGGCTTCCTGAATCGTCTCCATTTAATTCCGTGAAATTATTTTCGGCCACTTCGTCTTCTCCAAGCGTCAGCATTTACTTTGACATTCAATGCCGCTTTGATGGAAGCGTCTGTTCGACCTCCTCGACCCGGCTATATAAGGCGTGGTCGAGCTTCGCTGTGAGGCACAGATCTTCATCCTTCCTTCTCGTGTGTCAGCCAACAGAGAGCAAGTGCCCTAAGAGTTCTTCTAGATTCGGTCGAGTGTGGTCGCCGTTCCACGGAGTTGGTCATTGAATCCTGTGTTGACAATTATTGAAGCCTGCCAGTGACCGAAGTAGGGCGTCACTGTCTTCAGGACAGCGCTACAGGCGTGCCTCAGCCTTTGTTGTTTCAGTTCTTTCAGCGTCTATCTGATATCCGAGTTTGCATTTCTGCTGATTGTTTCTCCTGCTGCTGCAATATATATATATATATATTGCAATTATTTTGACTATTGTGGGCTTTATACATGTTGCACTGGATGTGTGGGCCTCGTTAAATTGTGTAATTCTTTCGTCTTACACTGTTGTTCTAACTTTCTGTTGCACTGGTGGTGAGATCAGATAGAGGTGGTGATAAAATAAAAAATTCTTGATATTAATAATAACACCATAATGGAATCTATAAAAGTGGAGTTCTTTGAGAACATATTTCCTTTCAAGGAAGAAAGACACAGTGGTGGTGGTTCCAAGAGAAAGTATGAGGCGAACTCTTTTGAGGGTCAAGTTGGTTAGGAGACCGAGGTTGAACCTAGAAGGAGCAAAAGAGCTAAGAAAGCTACTTCTTTTGGACCAGATTTCCTAACCTATATGGTAGAAGATGAACCTCAAACTTTTAATAAGGCTATGACATCGTCTGATGCTCCGTATTGGAAGGAGGCCATCAATAGTGAGATGGAGTCCATTATGCAAAACTAGACATGGGTGTTGGTTAACTTACCTCCGTGAAGTAAGCCAATTGGGTGCAAATAGATATTTAAGAAGAAACTAAAGGCTGACGGTACTATTGATAAGTGCAAGGCCCGTCTAGTAGCTAAAGGCTATCGCCAAAAGAAAGGGCAAGACTTCTTTAATACCTATTCTCCAGTGACGAGAATCACATCTATAAGGGTGTTGGTCGCAATCGCAGCGTTACATAATTTGGAAATTCACCAGATGGATGTAAAGACTGCATTTTTAAATGGAGATTTAGAGGAAGAAGTATATATGGAACAACCCGAAGGGTTTGTCGTAAAGGGATATAAAAAGAAAGTGTGTAAACTTATAAAGTTCCTTTATGAACTGAAACAGGTTCCAAAGCAATGGCATGAGAAATTCGATCACACTATGCTTGCAAATGGGTTCAAGATAAATGAGTGTGATAAATGTGTTTATGTTAAAACCATAAATCACGAGTGTGTTGTTGTGTGCCTGTATGTGGATGATATGCTGATAATAGGCACTGATAGAAATGTCATAGAATCCACAAAAGGGATGTTGAATTCCAACTTTAATATGAAAGACCTGGGTCTTGCTGATGTCATTCTTGAAATTCAAATAACAAAGAATGCCGAAGGCTTTATACTTTCTCAATCACACTATATCAAGAAAGTGTTGCGCAGGTTTGGTCATTTCGAGAGTAAGCCCACTGTTACTCCGTTTGATCCAAATTCTAATCTAAAGAAGAACAGTGGTGAATGTGTATCTCCATTGGAGTATGCTAGGGTCATCGGAAGTTTGATGTACATCATGAATTGTACAAGATCTGATATTGCCTACTCGGTAAACAGGTTGGCAAGATACACGAGCAATCCTGGACTTGACCATTGGGATGCTCTGGTTAGGATACTTAGGTACTTGAAGTACACGTTAGAGTATGGGTTGCATTACACGAGGTATACACCTGTACTGGAAGGGTTTAGTGACGCTAATTGGATCTCTGATAGCTTGGAGACTAAATCGACCAGTGGGTATGTGTTTACCTTAGGTGGAGCCACTATATCATGGAAGTCTTCGAAACAGACGTGCATTGTGCGGTCTACTATGGAGTCTGAGTTTATCGCTCTAGATAAAGAAGGTGAAGAAGTTGAATAGCTTCGAAATTTCCTTGAAGATGTTCCACTGTGGCCTAAGCCTGTAAATGCGATATGTGTTTATTGTGACAACTTAGCTACTTCAATGCAAGCTAAAAATAGTGTTTACAATGGAAAGTCGAGACACATAAGGCGCAGGCATAATTCTATAAGGTAGCTGCTCACCAATGGAATAATTTCCATTGATTATGTGAAGTCGAAGGAAAATTTGGCAGATCATTTGACAAAAGGAGTGACGTGGAACCAAGTCACTTCTACATCGATGGGAATGGGGTTAAAGCCTGTGAAATGAATTACTCAGTGGTAACTTAACCCAGTTGACTGGAGATCCCAAGATCTGAGTTAAATAAGCAAACTGGCTGGGATTATTCATAGTCTACATACTAAAGAACTTATAGTTTCTTCCCAGTTCCCAGTAGTAAGAGTGTGTATTCTGTTGGTGGTACAGGTAATATTGGTATCTTGTTATAAGAGGAGCATTAACAGAGTGCTCTTAATCAATGATTACCTATGTGAGAGTAGAAATGGGTCGCTTCTAGGAGAACTATTCTAAAGGCTTGGGTTCTCTAAAGCTCTCATGAATTCAGGATACTGTCCAGGACCAAAATGGACACAATCGTATAGAACTCAAAGGTGTAAGATGAGTTGTGTGTGATATTTGTTGTTTTGATTTACCACCAGGAGGGTAATTCAAGAGCTGAGCTCACTACTTCTTTGGTAAGTTCGACAGATACTCACTAAGGGAGGTTCAAGTCTAAAAGACACCTTCCCTGATGCATAACTTGTTGTTTGCTCTCTGTGGGGTCATGTCGGTCTGTTTGGTTTAACACACTTACACTCATGTGGGGGATTGTTGTATTTCTTAGTGTGAGTGTAAGTGTGTGTGTGGGTGGGTGTCCCACATTGGTTGTGTAAAGAGATGAGAGTGGGTATTTATACTTCTCTCTCACACTCGGGTTTGGGCCCTAAGGGGCACCCAGATTTTTTGAGCAGGCGAACTCCTTGGTCCACACGCGCATCGCCGCCGCCGTCCGTCTGGTCGGTCGGACGAGCGGGTCGGGTCATATAGATATATTTTTGTATAAAGAAAATAACAAATTAAATATTTTCTTTTGTTTTATTTTTATTTCTCCTCTTCCAGTGGCTTCCCGAAGCGTCTCCATTTAATTTCGTGAAATTATTTTCGGCTGCTTCATCTTCTCCAAGCGTCAGCATTTACTCTAACATTCAATGTCTCTTTGATGGAAACGTCTGTTTAGCCTCCTCGACCTGGTTATATAAGGCATGGTCAAGCTTCACTGTGAGGCATAGATCTTCATCCTTCCTTCTCGTGTGTCAGCCAATAGAGAGCAAGTGCCCTAAGAGTTCTGCTAGATCCGGTTGAGCGTGGTCGCCGTTCCCTAGAGTTAGCTGTTGAATCCCGCGTTGACAGTCACCGGAGCCTGCTAGTGACTGGAGCAGGGCGTCACTATCTTCAAGACAACGCTACAGGCGTGCCTCGTCCTTTGCTGTTTCAGTTCTTCCAACGTCTCTCTGATATCTAAGTTTCAATTTCTGCTGATTGTTTCTGCTACTGCTGCTATATATATTGCAATTGTTTTAACTATTGTGTGCTTTATACACGTTGTTGCATTGGATGTGTTGGCCTCGTTAAATTGTGTAATACTTTCATTTTACATTGTTGTTCTAACAGAAAATGCATTTCCTTTACTATTTTCAAAAACGCATTTTCGAAAATAACTGAAAATTTTGTAAAGAAAATTCAAAACAACAAAACCCAAATGTTGTTTTGGGTGTTTTCAGTGAAAACACACTAAAAACTCAAAAACATGAAAAATAGCTTCCCCCACCCCCTCAACCCCCCAAAATCTCATAAATCTCTCTCTCTCTCTCTCTTTCTCTCTCAAGCATCGGCCGTCGACTGTGCCCGCCATCTCCGTCCTGCCATGAGCCTCCGTCCACCTCGCTCGCCACTGCCGAAAGCCGCCATCAACTGCCCCTCCCCGGCCATTCAATCTTGTTGGTTCTCTCCCATCTCCTCTCTTCTCTCGACAGCCCCCCACCATTTCCATCACCTCCATGAGCCACCGTCGATCTCGCCCGCCACCACTGAAAGCCACCTACGGCCACTCCCCGCCATTCAATCTTGTTGGTTCTACCATCTCTTCTCTCGATTGCCTCCTGTCATTAGATCTAAGGAGATTTGGCTATTGGATCTTACTGGTTTTGGGTGGTTTCCTTTGATTGTCGAAAACCACCAGCCATGGTGGTCGGTGGAGACTAGCAGTGCATATAGGTGTTGGCCGAAAATTAAAAGTTAAATCTATAAAAATCCAACCGTTAAACATGCCCCATTTTTGTATATGTTAAACCCCTTAACTTGGAGTTTCTAATGGTAGGCTTTGATCGTGTGAATCTCTGGTTGGCAATAGTCGTTGGCGATAGAATCGCCGACCGGAGAAGAAAAGGGAAAAACAGAAAAGAAAAAAAAAGAAGAAGAAAAAAAAAGAAGAAAAGAAAAGAAAAAGAAGAAGAAGAAGAAGAAGAAGAAGAAGATAAAATACAAAATAATTTTTAAAATTACAAGGTAAACGTGTTTTCTAATTTTCTATTTTCAGAAACAATTTTTCTAAATGACAAAAAGAACGCGTTTTCAAAAATCTCGAAATAGACACTCAAAATATAAAATTGAAAATGAATTCAAAACTCAAAATTAAAATACGAAGATAACACTATCTTAGTTACAAGTTTTGTAAGGTCTAACACATGTATTTAAACTTGATCTCCAATTCAACCACAAGACATTCATATGTTCGAAAGTGGGGTCACGATACAACTCTATGTTAGTATTCTCAAATTTATTCTACTAAAAATGATATATAATTAATAAAATTGATAAGACATCAAAGACTATATTATCTTAATTTTATAAGTTGAACTCATTCTATCGGAGTACAGAGCCATGTATGATTTTGAATTTCATTACTTCTCACATGACTCTAAGGTTCTTCTGAACCCCCCCAAAAGAGGACAATGTTTTGAGTAAACAATCAAAATAAAAGAAAGCTGCATATAATTGCGTTGTAGTGGGTTTTGTTGTAAAGCAAAACTTCTAAGGTTTGTTTAACAAGAAAGCTGGTAGTTGGTGTTTGTCGGTCATTGATGCGACTAGGAAATTGAGAGAGAGAGAGAGAGAGAGAGAGAGAGAGAGAGAGAGAATCACTTGTATCCAAATAAATCAAAGGCGTGAATTTTGTTTTTGTTTGATGGGTTAAAGCATGATTATGCCAGCAAAGGTTTTACTAATACGGTATGATGTCTCATCAATTTAACTGTCAAATTTACATAAATTGTCTTTTCTCATTTATTGTATCATGAAGTAACTTAAAATTCAAGATCAGAAACAAAATGTATAAAGAATGTATGGAGAAAAATCAACACCAATAAAAAAATTTCAAAATGTAGTAACAATAATACTAAAGAATCAGATTAATCCAAACTCTACGAATGTAGTTTTCCTTTTAAACTCATACCATCAAAATGGTTATATCATATCTTTAAATTAAACTAGGCAGTCAAAAGTAAAGAAGTAGTTAGCATGGAGTGAGAAAAACACTTGAGAAATCCACAAGAAATTAATCCCAAATAAGGCATTTCATCAAACATAGACTGCATCAAAGCATATCATGTTCCTATTTAATTAACCATTGTTTAATTTATATGCACACATTAAGTTGACACTAAAAGCTTATGATAATGGCTATATAAACAAATAGAAGGAACCGAAATTAGTGGTAACAGCAATCATTAGCAATGGCTTAATTAGCATATTCTTCATAAATCCAAGGAGTTCAATTGATTCATGTCAAATCTCAAAAAAGGCAACCATGAAAATCAAAAGGCAACAATAAAGAAAGCTTATGACAATAGGTTCGATTTGGTAGCTTGGGTTGAATAGTAAAATGAGTTTCATATAATGCCCCAACCATTCTGCCACAATTACTTAATGCTTGTCCTGTGAAGCACGGAAATGGCTCGGAGACACTGTTTTAACATTACCAAATCGTTTTCCATTTTGGAAACATGAAAAATGGCCTGAAACGTTTTTTGGGTCATTTGTGTAATTTTTGAAAAATTACGAGTTGTTTCAAAATTTAAAAAACTTAGCTGGAAACGTATTTCCGGCAAGTGCTGCCTAGCAGAAGCACGAATCCCTACAAAAAGCTTTGCTCCCTTCTTTTTTCCCTTTCTTTTTCTTCTTCCTTTTCTAGTTCGATCGCCCTCGTTGTTGTCTATTTCCAGTCCTTCTCGACCTTTTGTCGTCTATTCCAATGCTCCCTTGATTCAAGCTCCTTTTTTTTCTTGCCACTGGTTGTTCCTTCTCGACCCTCTCCCTTCCAGTGTTGATTCGTCCGTCGACGATATCCATCACTTCCAAATTGAGTTCCCTAGCCGTCGGTCATCCCTTTCCTTCTATAAGTAACCCCCATTTCTCTCTCGATATACATATATATATATATATGTGTGTGTGTGTGTGTTTCTTGCTTTTCTTCTTTATGTGAAGTTAAACTCATGCGTGATCGATATATATATATAATTAGACTCCGCCACTTGCTTTATCTGTGTGTACCTTTTGCCCAAACTCAACTGCCTTTAAACTTAATTGATTAAAAATGGGAAATGAATGTTAATTTATAACATGAACTAGTTAAAGAAATAGATAAGGAAATTATACCATTATGAACTTTAGAAATTGCATCGGACAAGGTACTAATTTGTCATTAGTACGATTTCAGGTATGTCCTAATTGATGTATGTCTTAATTGAACCTTCTAATTTTCTACTATCGTTTTCTGTTGAATTCTTTGGGGGATAGGCAGTACATTTAAATAATTTATTATTATTGTTTTCGTCATCTATTGTTAGTTTCTATTGTTATTAGCATTATGGAACTTATGTTTATTGTTTATGTTTGAATATTTTTTTTTTATAATTTTCTATATTAAAAGTTATATTTATAAAAAAAAATTCTATATTTTTAAATTTACAATTTACCCCGCATTTCCATTTCTTACTTTTTTGAAAAAATGTCGTTTCTGCATTTTTGTTTCCTATCACAAACGTCTCTCGTTTCCGTTTCCGTTTTCGTGCAACCTAATACTAGTCACAACATACTCAAAACATAGAGCAAACCAAAAACAAAAAATATTACCTTTGACTATGAGAACTCAAAGTTAAATTCAATCAACTTAATGGCAAATTATTGCACAAAATAAATAGCATATCTTCATCAATTTAGTAAAATTAGGGAAAATAATATTTCATCTAGAGCATATGTAATGTTTACAACCTAGACGCACATGGTCTGTTTAGTTCAGAACCATTTTAAACCTAGAAACAATTCAATGTACATTTGTTTCATTAGTTTGGACCTAGAAACAAACACTATATATGGTTTTTGTTGCTGACTTCTTACATTGTGCATGGTCAATTTAATTCTAGCTATACTAGGGCCTTGATATATTCTATTCTTATATTTCAATTTTGGACAAAAAGTTGAGTCAAATATTGTTCATGAATCTAGGGTTCATAACGGGCTGAAATTGGCAATTGGAATGATCCGATTGAGTAGAATTGATAATATAATGTTTAGATGGGAATTTGGACAGAAATGAAGGAGAAATTAGAGAGGATTGAGGGAGAGCAGTAGAGAGAAATGAGAAGGAGATTTGAGAGAATTCTAGAGAGAGAGAATTAGATTTTCTTTCATTCAATTCAAGTATGAAATTCTCTGATCTTACAATTGGCCTTTTTATAGACATAACTAGATGCTTAACTAATTTCTAACAATATCCTAACAGCACCCATGTGCTTCTAACAACTTGTAAAATATCCCTAACTAACTATTATACCTTATTACAATAATGCCTCTTTATTGCTCGTAAGGTCATGACAATTCCCCTCCCCTTGAAAGGTTTCTTGTCCCCAAGAAACTTATTACAATCAAGCCATTGTTTCTTCATTTAATGCCCGTCTTCACCCATTGGTTTCTTCTTCGTTTTCCCTTCTTATCTTGTTTTTCCTTTTTCTTTTGCTTTCTCTTTTCTTTCTCCTCAATAGCAACAACATTATATCTTGCTACCACACCAAAAATGAACTTAGCTTATCCACTAACTAAACATATAGAGAGAAAGTTAGTTAGTGAGACATCGAGAAGAATAGGACTATTACCAATTGTTACGGTCAATAGTGATGGTCATCCAAATTATGTGATTGGAGATCCTATGAAATATGTTCATATGGGTAATAACAATTCGCTGTTGTTCATGAGAGCACTGCAATTTTTTTTTTTTAAAGTCCATTCCTATAACTTAAGATAATGCTAAATTGCTAATTCTAAGGAGGGTGAGTTAAACTCTTAATGACTGCCATAACCCTTCTGGAAGGTGAATTTGGAGAGTAGTTTACATTTGTTCTAAAACCAAGGATTTAAATAGTATTTCAAAAGCCAAGTTTTACAAATATATAACTAAATTTTTGAATTGATTTGTAATTGAAGATTGTTACAAATCCATCACTATCATTATCACGATTACTTTTACAAAACTAAAACTGAATTTTGAATTGATTTGTAACTAAAGATGGTTTCAAATCCATCACCACAAGGCCAACCTTGAAATTTTATGGGCTCTAAGCAAAATTTTATATGAGATTCTCTACATTTACAAATAAAATTACATGTAACGAATATGAATAAAAAAATTTTACTATATAAAAACATTTAAAGTTACCACAATAATAGTTTAAAATTCACAATATTTCACTTTAAATTTACTCTTCTAGCATTTTTAGATGAAAAATCAACAATTAAACTATTACAATCAATTTGTTCCAACATATGTTTTTCAATAAACATCATCGCCAATCCATTCAACCTTTCTTGTGACATTGTTGACCGAAGATAAGATTTTATCAACTTTAACTTTGAGAAACTTTGCTTTGTAGAGGCAACTATAACTGGTATGGTCAGAAATATTCTATACGCAATCCATACATTCGGAAAATAACAATCCATTGTCTTCATGTAGTCTAACACTTCAATTTCCTTCTTGGTCTCTTTTGGCAAACATCTCACAAACTTTCAGCTCAAAGAATAACTCTTGTCTATCAATATTTGAATTCATCTTGTACTTCAAAAATTCTTTTAGTTTATCACACAATCTCTTCAAACAATCATCATCTGTAAAATATATTTTTTTCAAATCAAATAGAAATTCAAAAACATTTTCATATTCTTGAAGTTGTTTAAACCTACATTTAAGCGAAGAAAGAGCTTGGTCAACTACATATAAGAAATAATCAACTCTAAAAAATTCTTTAGTTGAATGTGTTATCTCATCATTGGCATTTTCATCAAATTATTTTTTTCTACAAATAATACGTTTTTCTTGAAAAGTAAGTTTAATTTTCATTTGAGCGGCAATTTTTTTAGTAATAATCATGTCAGATTCTCTATTGGTTTGAAAAAAAAAAATGAGTGTTTTCAAGTGACTTATAGTAACATCAATAACCATATCATTACTTTACAACATTTTGCTTACTCTATTAATAGCAGAAAATATATTATACCAAATAACCATGTCAAATAAGAATTCAAAATCCATAATGTCATGTAATAGACTTTTAGCATCTCGAAATGCCTTAGGGTCATCACATGTTTCCATCAAGTGAGTTAAAACAACTTTTAGTTGTGGAGCTTGGAATCTTATTGCCTTAATACTTTCGACTCGACTTTCCCAACGAGTTTGTGATAGTGGCTTAAGTGTCAGGCCTTTCACATTATCTTGTAAAACTCTCTATCACTTTGTAGAAGATGAAAACAATATATATAAGCATTGCACAATTCCAAAAAAAGATTTATCCTTTATGTAGGAATTTGCTATATCATATAGTGCAAGATTAAGACTATGACAACTACACGGAGCGTAAAAGGCTCTTGGATTTATTTCCAATACTCTTTTCTACACACCTTTATGTTTTCCTTTTATACTAGAACCATTATCATAACCTTGACCTCTTAAGTCACCAATATCAACTTCAAGTGTTTGTAAACCATTTATCAATTCCTCAAACAGTCATTAACCTGAAGTATTGTCAACCTTAAGGAATTCTAAAAAAAAACTCTTCTAACTTAACTGGACCTGCTGAGACATTTACACCTCGTATGATTAGAAACATTTGTTCTTCATGACTTATATCGGGTGTACAGTCAAGTATTACTGAAAAATATTTTGCTTCTTTAACTGTTTCAGTGATTGCACTTTTGATCTCACCTGCCAACATGAGCATGAATTCATTTTGAATTTTGTGATTCAGATCATAATAGTGAATTTCCTTTTCTTGAATACATCGAATATATTCTTTCATAATTGGATCAAGCTCAGTGATTATTTCAATCAAATCTAGAAAATTTCCATTATCTTCTTCATATAATTTTTTACTACTTCCACGAAATGCCAAATTATTCTCATTAAGAAAACTAACAATTGAAACTATTCTCGCAAAAACTTCTCTCTAGTGTTTTATTTCTTTGTTGATTTCATATGGCACAGCTTTATCAATTTTTAAATTCTTTTGTAATTGTCTTCCCAATTCAATCCATTTTCTCATATTATCCATATGCCCACTACTTGTTTCATGGCTTTTTAATTTAAAACTAAGATTTTTCCTATCACTTGTCCCTTCATTAGCTAATTGAATATTGTTTCATTCTTGTTTAAATAACTTGTAACAAAAGCAAAATATTTTATCCAATGAAACGGAGTAGATCAACCATTTTCTATCACTCTTCTCACCATTTGATAAATCACAACCATAATATGTAGATGAGAAATGATTATTTTTTACATCTTTAAGAAAATCAACCACATTACCTCTTATAAGACCTTTTATTGGTCCCCTAAGGCATGGTTGCTCAAGAAGATGGTGAATTGAGTGATTAAAAATTCAACTATTTTAAATATGAAAATTCTTGATAGATGATTTTATGAAAACTAATCTTGTATAAATATGTATAAGTGAAATTGTTTGATATGTTTAATATGCAAGCCACAAGATATATCACTACAAAAAAATGAATAGCAATGGACAACACACAATATATAATGGTTCAGTATATTCCAAACACCTAATCCACTCTCCTAAGACTTAACCACTATTGGGATTCCACTAAATTCAGCACCAAGATTTTCCCTGAACTCACCTTGAAAACTATTACACACCTAGATTTAACCAGTTCTAGGCAGCCAAAATAGTTCACAACAATGGTTTAAATAAATACAAAGATTTGTCCACTCTTAGACACAAATGAAACAATTAAGATACACAAATGTACAAGGCAATGATAAAAATTATTGCATTAACCTCAGTTGATGGAGATATTTAGATTTGGCTTCAGTAGCACTTCTCCACTTTACTTTGAGGCTCTTAGATGAATGGACAATGAAGTTTGAGAGCCTTGGATTTGCTTGGAAATATGTTGAGAAAGCTTGAGAGCTTGTGTGAGCTTTTAGATATTCAAAAATGCAAAAATTTCTCACAATTTTGAGCCCCAAATATTTATAGTTGCTGTTGGACAATCTGCATAATGGACAATTTTTTTTTACTGTTGGACTCGAAAAGTCGGCTTTCCTAAAAGAGGAGTCGACTTTCAATACTGAAAGTTGACTTCTCCAAACAAGAGTCGACTTCTCAAAAGACAATTCTCGGTTGGATCAACTCTATATAAATGGCTCTCGACTGGATTGACTAAGGTTATACAAAAGTCAACTTTTGGCAAACCAAGAGTTGACTTTCCAAAACAGAAGTCGTCTTCTTGGTCCAGTTTTGAAAAAATATTTTATATTTATCTAAAAAATAGTTTTAATGAAAAATAACAATTTTGATTATGCCTATACTATAAAAAATATTTTATAAATTAATCAAAAATAATTAGGATCTACAATTTGTATATTATTAGAAAAATATTCTTTTTGGAAATCATTAAAACATAAATTAGGGATTAGATAGGGCAAGCTGTCTCAGCACCTTTTTCTACCAATAAGTCTATAAAATTTTAATCAATAATTTTCTAATTTTTTGGATTAGTTACGTTCAAATGGCAAGTTGAGCATTCTGTATCAAAAGTTTTATGTTCTTGCTCATTTCTATTTTCAGCATCTCCTAATTCATGATGTTACTGCATGTTATTTTGAACCTCTTTATCTATCAAATTATCACACTCTTCATTTATTATTGTATTACTAATGTTTCTAGTGACAAACTTATCCAACGCTCTTACTTGAGATAGAATAAACTCCTAATTCTTTATTTTTTGTTTTTGTTTTTTTCTCTTTTCATTTCTAAACAAATATTTTTTCGTAGACATAATAAATCAATTTAAATACTAAAATTAATATAATATCAAATTTAAATGTAATTGAGCAAGGAACAATAAAATCTGATTAGATTTGATATTCGAATTGAAATCTGCAAAATAAATTAACAAAAGAACACAAGAGAAGAGTTCAAAAAGATATGTAAATATCTAGTGCATCAATATATATATATAATTAGATTGCTTTCTATTTTGCTCCTTCTGCAAAGCAAGCCAGCTGCCAGTGTTTGCTGCCTATTGTTGTGTGCTACAGACAGAAGAAGAAAAAGAAGAAGAGAGCCAAGAGGGACAACGCAAATAGACAGAACAAGAAGAAAACGAGAGCAATGTAGGAAAAATGGGCTTTTGGTTGCCTACTTTTTACTTTTATTATAGATATTATTATAGAATATTATATATATATATATGTACATAAGCAGCCCACTCCCTTTCAATTTCAATTTCTTTCTTCTTCTTATAGGCACACTTGTAGCACACTGCCTTATGTGCTGCCTACTACCATATGCATTAATTGCCACTTCTTTCACGAAAGCAATCTCCTTCTTTCTACTGTTGATTTTAACTTTTCTATTAGTTGGATTTGATTCTTAGTCGTTGGATCTGAAAGGGCCCCTAGCCGTTGGATCTGAAAGGGGCGCCCTAGGTAGCTACCTAGACAGCCTATGCCCAGGACCAACACTGCATCACCATCATTATCAGGATTTGGATGTTTTTGTACTTCAAAAATATAGTTATTGTATAATAAATTTTTAAGTTATAGAATTGGTATTAAAACCAAAATTCAAACCACATTTCAGTTACAAATTTACAACCTATATAAACTTGACCATTATGTGTTTCAAACACAACCCAAAGCAATCTTATTTTGTTTTTCTCTACATTTCTTTTTTGTTAATTTTGAAACTTTTCCTTAGCCATTTTCTATCTCAAGTTTCTACATTGGCTGGGCATTTCTAATGTTGTTCCTGTGACCTTTTTTATTAATGCAATCATAAAAAAAGAGCTTGTTAAAACTTGGAAGGATAGCAATATAAACAACCTTTGCACCTTAAATAGAAGGGTGGTAAATATCTTTTAGATTAGTGCTTGCATGTTAAAGCTATTAGTTGGACTTCTTATTTTACAACATGGTCATCATTGGATGGCCTTCACGAGAAGGGTTTAGCTCTGTGATCTCACCTTGTTTTCACCTGCAATAGTTATGATTCTCTTCTTGCCAAACTGATCTTCAGAATCAGAATGCTTTTTCTAATCTGTGATGCCTTTACCTTTAGTTTTCATCATCATGCCTTTGATGCCTTTCTCACAGTTCATGGAGCTTGTAAGCACTCCTTTATTCTATTTCTTAGTGGTTTCTTAGGCATTGACCCTTTTTTGCTTAGCAACGAGAGGATTCGTGGGTTCAACTTCAACAACATTTGCAAACCTCAATTGTGCAATTGTAGGTGGTGGTAGTTCCAATGGAGATGGGGGTAGAGGGATAATAGGTTTGGTTTTTTCCTGTTGGGACAAAGGGTTGAGGGGGGGAAGGGGGAGAATGAGTGGTCATGATGGTGGAAGTTGTTAGTGTTAGTGCTCGAATGTTAGATTTAGATAACATCTACTATGTATAATAGGGACTAATAATGTATTCTTGCAAATTTGTAAATAGTTATATCATCTTTCATAACTCTCCTTTTATATATGAATGAGTCCCCAGATATCTTAATAACGATCTTATTCTTAAGTTGTTAAGAATATGTGACAAAAAAATTTAATACGAGATTTTTTAAAGTGATTCTTGGTCCTTAGATTTCTCAAAAAGGGAATATGAGTAATTAATTATGGATTGGCACATAGGTTACTACCATTGATTAGTATGAGCTTGTAATGATAATAGATAGTGACTCACATGCCATATTGCATGAAAAGTAGATAGTAGACATATGGGTAGGTGTTAGTTGAACTTGTACTAAATGTGACACTTATAATAGATCACATGGCTAGGAGGATTAATGATCTGTTACTAGTTTTCAATTGTGTAACTAGTTCTCGAACCGGAGGCAACACGGTTGTCTTGTGCACTGGTGTCAGAGATTTACCGTTGAGCAAAACTATTCGAAATGATAGGTGGGAATGTTCACTATGTGGTATCTGTGCAGCAGTGTATGAAAACATACGATTGCTGATGTGATACACTAACCTTCAATGCAAGGTGAACATTGTATGCGATCATAGTTGGTTTATGATTGTATGAATCCTTGGTCAGGGGTGCATGATTGGAAATGATTTTTTGATGTTAGAAGGAGTTTTGATGTGTTATCTCGATCACACCACACTAGATCTTGTCATAGATATCGAGTCCTGTGGGTTTGATCAGTTTATGGCTCTCACTCGATCGGGATATTAGTTAATGGAAATATTATAGTACATCGTAATCGAAAGTCCAAATAGGTTTCTAGGAGGTATTGACTTCATTGCCATTAGGATCGTCTTGAATCTATGCTAGAGGACATTTAGGATCTTTTAGAGTGCTTTAGAGGGATCTTCATAATAGATCAAAGTGTTCAATCAATGTCAAAGAGTTTGATGTTTCTTGATTGCTATATGGTTGTAAACGTAAAAGGTCACACATATACTTAGCATGAGCATTGGATTAGTGATATATCGATGTTAATGTGTTCCTCGTCATTAAAGAGTTAATGATAATGGGTATTGTTTAAAGTTAACAAAAAGATCAACGAACTGTTAAGAGCTAACAGTGAGAGACCATTAAGAGTTAACGGACATATCGTTAAAAGCTAATGAGAGGCCTTAGTTCCATTAAGACTTAAGGAAAGGCTATTAAGAGTTAATAACAGACCTTGAGTGTAATACTCGGGAATTTCTCGAGGCTATAAACAGTATTTTACAAAGGGTATAAAAAGAATTATCAAAAAAATAAGGTTATAGGACACACTATCGCAATTTTAAGCGATCGAATAAATCAGAAGGAGTATCCTGGACTCTAGATAGCAAGAAAAATGGTAGAGCATTGACGAGTGATTCGAGTTATGATTTTTAATAATGAAAGAAGTGGGATCGGAAACAGTTTTCGGTACAACTGCCGATTAGGATGGAAAATCGAATTGACGTAGGGATCATCCAAAAAGTCAACGGAGTGTGTTAAGGACCAATATTTTATGTGTAAAACAACCCTTAAGCGATTTCGGGTTAAAACGAATGGATTTAAGGTCAAAACGATCAACCGGGTCTAAGTGTAATTTTCTAAATTTGCTCGAGGGAGGTCAAAACGATAATTTTTCAGGAGTTTTGAGAATCAAATGAAGAGTGCTAATCTTGTGGACCTTAGTGGTATAGTTGGATTTATTAGAGGTGTCATGGAAAGGGGCCAAAGTGAAATAAAAGCAAAAATCCAACAGTGTGAACACAAAGCCAAAGTCGGTCACCGCAAATCCACGCACATGGAGGCCGATCTCAGAGATGGAATGGTCGGGGAGGAGTTGGGGGAGGTGCTATACGGCTTAGGCTTGCTTGAGGACCAAGCTCTAGCTGGGGATTGGTCGAAAAGTAGCCGGTTTTTAACTATAAAAGGGGGCCGAAACTTCAAGGATTTTGGCATCAAATTGATTGATTTTGGGAAAGAATCGAAGGCAAGGGATAGAGGGCTTTTTCTCCTTAGTGTGTGGGCATCATTTCTGGAGCATTTGGGAAGCAAAGGAGTACATTTGACGGCCGTTTGAAGCTTGGCCAGAAAACCTTTGGCGGTCTGCCACCGCGACCTGCAACTGCCCTTTTAGGCCATTTTTCGGTGGCCGTTCGGCCTAAAACTGATGCCAACGTGATTGATTCTTCATGGGCTTCAAAGGGGTACCCTTTACGTGGCCATCAAAGTCGCCATCATCGACCAGATATTTGGGAAAGATGGTGGCGCGTGAGCTGCACGCGCCACACATTACTTGCACCCATACGCCAGGCGCGTGAGGGAGCATGTGAAGGGGCATTTTGGTAATTTTTTCAGTATTTTTCTTTAATTATTTTAGGAATTATCATGTGAAAAAAATTGGAAAAAATGTTTGAGAAAATAATTATTTTGGAATTATCGAGGTGAAAAAGGAGAGAAAATAGAGAAAATTATGGAAAAATTGAGAAAAATAGATTTTAATGCTTTCTTAATTAAATATGGTGTTTAGGGAGTGTCGTGACTCAAGGTTGAATATAAATTCAAGTATTTAGGATTTAGCACGCAAATCGAGGTATTGCACGAGGATCGAAGCATTTCGAATGCATTGAGGTGAGTGGTCTGATTCTAGCTTTAGCTTATCTTGTAAATGAGTTGAGTATGTGTAGTGGGTTCAAGTGAGCGGTTTTACCCTCCCGAGCTTAGGTTATACGCTTTTGGACCAGTTCTAGTGAGTGGTTTTATTCTCCAGAACTTGAGTTGTTTTGCAAAGGCATTTTACTTATGTATTTGTAGCATCATTTGCATATTGAACATGTGGTATATTGCATCAACTATTTTTACTTATAAAAGAGTCAGTGCATGGGGTGTGATTTTCATATCATTGGAGTATTGATATTCGTGTCAGTGTTGTGTCCGTGTGGGACAGGATGGGGTCTATTTGAGAATGGGGCAATGTTAATCCAGGTGAACGAGTGACACGGTAGGGCACTCGAGGGATTAAGTATATCGCGGCAAGGTCAACCCCAACGGTGTGTGGAATGAATTTTCCATGGGAGGTTGAGTATGTCAGGGAGATTTCTCAAGTTAGACGTGTTGCATGTTGTTATGTCTGTATATGCCATGCTCGTATGTCTTCATGCATTTGTAAACTGTTTCATGCTATCACTTAGATGCTTTATCATCTAACCCGAGTTATGCCCCTGGAATGCTCAATGTTCTAGCTAGGGACTGCTGCGAAGGCAAGGACGAGGCCAGTCGAAGGCCAACGGTGCTTAATATGATAGTTTTGTAGCACTTAAGGCGATAGTGTCTACTTTGAAAAATGTATGAACGATTGTAAGATAATGATATTATCATTTGGTAGTTTGTAACTCGTATTTCGATATAGAAACCCTTTGTATAAAACTCGTGGTTAACCACGATATTTTAATGTTATTTATTCCGCTGTGTTGTATTATGTTACGTTTAGTTTAAGATTATTGATCTTGATGGTTAAACGGACAAGACTAGGGTTCTCGGGGTTTGTATCTACATGTGAAGATTGTTCTTGATACACTACACATGTTGAACTTGGAGAAGAAAAAAAAAATCCTGAGAATACCCTTATAGTAACGCGCCTGGTGAGGTGGGGTGTTACATTGAGGCAACAAACGAAAAGTTGAAATGAAAGACATAAAACAATTGACATCTTATTGCTTTGAAATCATTTATGCAATTAAGTTTTAAAAAATATTTTAAAAGAAGCCGCAATTACTATTGTTATTTTAAAAATGGCTAATGGCATGAAAATTGCGACAATCTTGAAGTTTTAATTAATTTATGGCTAAAAACATATCCATGTCCCTAAACTTTCCCCATTTAACCATTTGTGTCGCTAAATTTGAAGGGGAGACCTATTGTGCCTCTCAAGTTTTAATTCAGGACCTATTACACCCTTCAAATCTTAAAATTCGCGTGACATACAAGCATTTTGACAAAATTTTATATTAATACAATATATATGTTAAATATAAAAGTGGTTGTTAAATATATATATATAGTGATAAGGATGGAGACGCTGATAATGAAGACGGCGAATTTTGATGGAGGCGCGAGCAACGAATGATAGCAATGAAAAACCTGTGTGCGATGAATAAGAGAATCGAATTTCATATTTGGATGAAACTCGATTTCGGGTTCATCAACCTCCAACCTCAATTATTTAATTGACCCCCTTCAATTGCGACTCCTCTCTACTTATTATATTCGACCTCTGCTTGTCCCTCTCCTCTAATTCCCTCAGCCTTTATATTATATATAATATATGCATGGCTGCCCTATCTTCCTCCAATTTCTCCTTCATTTCCTTGGTCACTTCTAATTGCATCGGCTTCTTTCAATTGATTATTAATATTTTAATTATATTATAATATTAGTTTATAATATTAATTTTGATGAAACTCGAAATTGGGTTTCATCCTTCGATTAGAATCTACTGTCTTGTTCGTTTTATACAACTTCTTTGTCATTGTCGTCTGCTACCCATGCCTTCATCGTCTATCGCCGCCTCCATTATCAGCGTCCCCATCCCCATCGTTGTATATATATATATTTAATATATATATTGTATTAATATAAAATTTTAATAAATAATTATATATAATTTATTAATATCTAATGATAAGATAATTAGTCTCTTATTCTTAATGATAAAATAATTGTGTATAATTTATTAATATATATTATATTAATATAAAATTTTATCTAAATACGTACTTATTATGAAAATTTTAGGATTTGAAAGGTGTAATAGGTCTCAAATTGAAATTAAGGAGCACAATAGGTCCCATTTTTGGCACAAATGGTTAAACGAGAAGTTCCTAGCGTGGTTGTGATTTTAGTCTTAATTTATTTATTTTTATTTAGGGGTCTGGAAGAAATAAATTAAAAAATATAAAATTCAGTGCAGAACTCAAGATGGCCTATTAGCTCAGTTGGTTAGAGCGTCGTGCTAATAACGCGAAGGTCGCAGGTTCGAGACCTGCATAGGCCACTCCTTCTATTTTTAGCTTTTTTTTTTCCTTTTCTGAAAAAATATTATGGGCCGATAGTGTTGTGGACAGCCCAGAAAGGTGAGACCAAATAGCTTTAATAAAACTTCATGGTCCATAGTCTTTGATTAGAGCCCAGAGAAATACAACCAAATTGGGTTGGAATATATATGCGATTTAATAGATCAAAATTTCTATAGAATATAAAAAAAAAATTAAAAAATGTAAATTTCCGCAACATGGGTCTTGTTCAGTCAACTCTAAGACTTGTTTGGTGGGTGTTAGCCTAGCTTGTAGTCTTTGTGTTTTTTTGTTTCTTTTTCTGCCTTGGCTTAGTGACTTGGTCCAATTAATTTAGTTAGTTTAATTGTGGGTTCTGTCCATGCTTGGTATCTTGTCTTCGTTGCTTGTTTGGTCAGAACACTCGGTTATTTCTAAAGTCCTAATGAGCAATATTACAGTCAATTAATGAACCCACCGTCATTGATTGCTACAGAGGCCAGCTATAAAGTTTTGTTTTTGATCTCCTTTCGTCGTTCAGGAGCCCTAAAGGGAGGGCAAATCCAACTGGGAGAAGGAGATGTGTAGCATGTGTGAGATGACCCCCCCTGCCTTAATTTTGGGTTTCATTGCCATCTCATCCCGAGCAGACTTGTCATCACAGAACGACGTGCATAGCGAAGAATTAATCAAAAGCTCTTCGATCTTCTTCACGACACAGATATGCATGTGTGCATGCGTGTGTGTGTGTGTGTGTTCCTGATAAGCTGAAAAGACAGGAATTATTGCCTTTTTCTTGGGGGCGTTTCGATTGGGGGAGATGAGATGATATATGTGTACTTGGGGTTCATTAATTATTGTTTGATTCAGCAGGGAACAGCACGTCTCTTACAGATCACGTACACTTGCTTTGTGATATCCAAACAGCACTTTTTTGGAACTAATTAAAAATGTCGTAGACAAAGGCACTTTTCCAAGATACTTAGCTTAATTATATATATATATATATAGTTGGAGCCACTATGTGTGTAGCATGTATTGCCACGTCCCAAGAACCCCTTGTTCATGTCTAATTATTTAACTAATTAAGTAGCACATGAAGCTAGCTTGCTTGATAGCTATTAAAAACAAATAAATCAATCAATCCTGGCTATTAAAAAAACCTTAATGGCACTCATTAATAAGTTCTGGAGAAGTTTCTCACTCTGTTCTTTTTCTTTTTTGGGGTTTTGGTCTCTTCCCCGTGTGGCCAATGGTTTCTTTCGTAGTCTCTTTGTTTGATTTCAGACTTAATTATCCTTCTCAGATTAAGAGAAATTAATTAACTTGATTTTGGCTTGATGAAAAACAATACGGCCCCAAGTCAAACTGCAATTAAGAGGGGGTACACTAAAAACAACTCGAGTCTTATGGCTGAAGAGAGCATATAAACATAAATCTTGCTAACAACTAGGCCAAATACAAGACACATAAGCAAAAAGTCGACCCAAGAAACAAAAGACTAAAACTAAACAAAGATTTGTTGTGAAGTTACGTTATATATATATCCTTATTAGGTCAAGAGGATATATAACTTTCTTGTTTAAAAGGTGTGGCCAATTAGGTTCGTGAACCCTAGTGGAGAGTAGGCATTGATAAGACATGTGAACGAGTCTAGAAGGGCCTCAAGTGAGGTGCAGTGACAATTCATAAGAGAGAGAAGAGTCCATTAAACAGTAATACTGAGCAGCACATACACTAAGGGCACAAACACTGGGTCCTATGAACACCCTTTCCAAGCGTTGATAAACTTAGCTGAAGTTGCGTCCTGCCGGCACAGCCACAGGCAGCGCAGGGACAAATGCATAAAACCTTGATAAAATCTGCTTCTTGTAATCTCTTCTTGTGGCTCACAATTCCCATTTTCCCCCCACTGTCTTTTCCTTGTCTAGCAAGGCTACAGTGAAATGGAAACAAGACCTGGAACTTAGGGCAACAGATGGGACTGTTGGGACAACCATCACCACGGGTTCTTACTTTAAATGCATGGTGCATCGTGAAAGCTAGCTACCCAATCTGTTTACGAGATCAGAAGAAATTGGATAGGAGCTGCTGAAATGTAACGCTGTTTTTATTGTTTTTAGGTCTCAAAGCATTGAAAATGAAGAAAATGACAACTCAAAAACCTTTAACAAACAGAGAAACAAGCCACATATTCAAAGCACATCTATATGCACCAATAATTGCACTCCATCATATTATAACATGACATCTCAACCAAAATATATTACCTAAAATTAATTTGTCAGGTGTTTAAAACCGAAAATGTACTGAGAACTTGACAATAAGGGTATTGTCCAAATTGTTACGTGTGGTCACCGTCGAACCAAGTTCGTTGATATGGGTCTTTCATGGACCTTAGACGTGAGACTCTTGCAATATTTGGTTTGCTTCCTACAGTGATTGATCGAGATATTTTATGTATGGTCATATTAACAATTAGTTTCTCCATTAATGTTTCCAACCTTATATGCTAACATGATTGTTCTCGCTCTCTAAATTTATACAATTGTTCAAATATTAAATTACTTAATTAATCTCTTGATATATAATTTATTAATGTTATAATTAACCAAATCTCTTCCACTTAACTTGAGTAAGATAAGATATTTATGATGTACTCAATCAATTCTCTCATGGAAAATTACTGGACGACAAAATATGCTGGGCTAAGCAATGTAAACCATTAATTAGTAGAATATAATATAACAACAAAATCATACACTTCAACAATGTGCTAATTATGGCTTCTTCTTTTTCTTTTTTCTTTTTTCTTTTTTATTTTTTCTTATTCTTTTTCTTTTTTTTGTTGATAAGGTTTGGTTTAATGATAGTGGCTTGGGGAAGAAAAGAAAAAAAAAAAAAAAAACTTTAAAGAGAGTGGCAGTCAGTCAACTTCGAGCTACATGCAATTCATTGATGATGGCAGCGCCGGATGTCACCGCAGCCAGGATCAAGTAGGTCACCCGCCCGGCCGTGTGGCTGTACCTGTACGTGATGGCCAACTCAAAACAGCTATATCCACACACACACACACATTTATGTATATCCCCATTTATAATAAATAAAACACATGATCAAGATCACCATCGTTCCTGGATCAAAGATCTTGACAATTTATAAGATGATGAATGCCAGATTGGTGTGCGTGTGAGTCTGTGTATATTGAAGAGAAGTTGAATTAATTAATTAAAACCACCAAAATGGGGTCATTTAATGCACTTCACCGGGAACACTGTCGAAGATTTGCCTCCTGAGAGTGCTTTGGGTCCGAGGTTCAGTCAGTGAGGAAAACCCATTGACATTTAACCCAAATCACAATTGCCCCAAAAAAGGAAAAAAGAAATGAAAAATGGTACTTATTGTTAGTAACTTGGTAGATCGTTGTTCACAATGAAAGCTGGTCAAATAGTGTTTTTATCAAAGACAAAGATTACATTTACGATGAATCGGGCAGTGGAATTTATTAATTGCGTGAGCAAAATATTTAAAATGTTTTTTATTTTAAAATTGCTGTAACTGTTAAAAGTAAAAGTACGAGTGTTTTAAACAATAATATAGAAAAATGAATATTGAGATCAGAAAGCTCCAATACTATAACCCATGCTGCCATTGCAGACAAGTTGGCCAGATTCTACAAGGAAAGAAAAAATCTATCTGAATGGATTAGTGGAAATTAAACACTTCAAGTTTATATGGGGCTTGATAATTGAGGTGTCCCCCCCCACCCCCCCCCCCCCACCCCACACACACACACATATATATATATTTATATACATGGTTTAGCATGAAGTTGATGATGGGAGTGGTGTGATGTGTTGTTGCTCCATGCATAAGCATGACTAGCTAGTTCATCCACCAACCCACTTCTTTGCTGTCTAGGGTTTGTCCTTTTTCCTAATGCTGCTTTGTTTCTAAGTAGGAGGATATTTCATCTTTTCAAACAGAAGAAATATTTTTGAATGTGTGCCCCTATAAAGGTATATACGTACATATGTTAAAGTTATTTTATTTTTCATTTAGTCAGAAAAACAAAACAAAATATATAAAAAATACAGCAATCAGCAAACAAAACAACGAAGCTCAACGAACATAAAGAATTCCCGAGAGCAAAAAAACAGAATTTGAGTAGAAGGCCCAATCTTTTTTCCTTCTCCTTCTTGCTTGAGGTAAAAGAAAACATCGACTTGAGGTACGAATCACAAGACGAGCAAGAAACACATAATCATGCACAACAATAAACAGTAAGTGATTCATCCTAATAATAAATACTAAGTTATTTTTCTGTGGACATATATGTTTAAGCCGAGAGAATGAGTTTCTTTTGTCTTCTTTTTGAATTTTTGACAAGTGAATAAACCATTTTACGAAGCCACAGAGAGTATCTTTGCTTTTGACGAGCAAAATTGAGTAGATTTAGTGTTGAAGAACTTTACTCGTTTAATTTTTTTAGGTCTAATATTATGTCACTAATTATTATAAACAATCAACTTAATTAAAGGAGAGAATGTATATATATATATAGAGAGAGAGAGAGAGAGGGAGAGAGAGAGAGTGTTATAAGCCAAATTGGAATCCTTATTCCAAGCTCTAAAAAGAAGAGCCAGATCTACCATCTGGATCATGCTACTGATAATATATAAATATGTGTACGTGTGTGTGTTTACAAAAGCAGAAAAGATAATTAAGCTCATAGTATAGTAGTACTCAAAATTATGAGGACAGCAGCATGAATGGCAATATTCCCCACTAGCAGATTAATGGGGCTACAAACTCGAGCATCCAAGGCTAAGCAACCCAGCCCTTTCACTTTGCCCCCATAATACACAACATATACAGTAGCCCTTTAGAATAATTCACAGTAAATATTTAAAGCTATATATATCTCTAGAGCCCTTATAATTTGTTCCGATATTCTCTCCCTCTCTTTCTTGTATGCTCTGTTATATAAGCCACGCAATTCACACCATGTGGGTCTCTTCATCAACCCCAAATAATCATTTCCAAATACATATTGATCATTTCCTAGTGTTATATATATATATATATATATTATATTTAAGAAATTGTCATTTTGAAATCTTATGACTCTAAGCAAAGAAAGACATCTTATGATTGAAAAACACTAATGATAGTCAGTGAATTACATTATTGTAATAATTATGCTCGAGGCACCTTGATTTTTTTTTGAAATGTAAGAATATTAATGAGTGTAATAATATTGTTCAACTAATTTATTCCTTTTCAAACTGTCTCGTCGACCCATTACAATTACTTTATCATTAATTAGAAGAAAATTTTTATCAACAATGGCAATCCTAAGTAATACAAAAATTTTACTACTGCTAAGCTTGGGGTTTAATAATAAATAATACTGCTAGTGAGCAAATCTAGTGAAGATCAATTGCTTATTTTTTATAAAAATATTATTTTTATCAATTATAGTGATACCACTCTCTCTCTCTCTATATATATATATTATATATCTACAAATTTTATTTATTAAATTATCTGTCTATATCCCATAATTAAGTAACCTATAAATTTTTAGACAGTGCAATGGATTATTATAAAAGTAGTACCCTTTAGTCTCTCTCACTCGCTCGCTCACTCACTACTTTCAACTCCCATTCTTCTTTACTTTTACACCCTCCCAAGTCCCCGTCCTTTCTATCTTCCACTGATTTCATCAAAGTTCCAAACAACAGCTTCAAGCCAGCCAGCGATGTCCGTCGCCGCCGGAATCTCTGATCCAGAGAAAGTCTACAAGAAGCTGTTCCATAGGCGCAACGACTCCGGCGAGCTGGACGTGTTCGAGGCCACCAGGTACTTCGCCGGCGCTACCGAAGTTCCGGGCTACAGAACCGGCGGCGCAGCTTTCACTCCCAAAATGGTCATGAGCGAAGAGAAGCTGCGAACCTGGAGAGGCGGCCGAGTCAGCTTGGACATGCCGCTGAGGAAAGCAGTGGATTCCCAGATTCATGCGGCGGGGGAGAAGCAGATGATCAAAGAGAAGAAGACGAAGCAGCCGAGATCCCCAGGCGGCAAGCTTGCCAGCTTCCTCAACTCTCTCTTCAGCCAAACGGCTTCCAAGAAGAAGAAATCCAAGTCCACCACCCAGTCTGTGAAGGACGAAGACGAGAGCCCCGGCGGCCGCCGCCGCCGCCGCAGCAGCATCAGCCACTTCCGGAGCAGCTCCACCGCCGATTCCAAGTCCATTTATTCGTTGTCAAGCTCCGGGTTCAGAACGCCGCCGCCATTTGCAGAGGTCCGCAAAGTGGTATCTTATTCCAAATTCAACGCCCTCGCCAATGCCAAGCCCGCCATTAACGACGATAAAAGAAGAATGGATTATCCATCTCTGGATGCGAAGTTGAAGAATTTTGATAATGGGTTCTCGGAGAAGAAGTGTTCCAGGAAGTTTGAAGAGGTTGACGATGGTGGAGAGAGCGATTCGAGCTCGGATTTGTTCGAGTTGGAGAACTATGATTTGGGTTACTGTTCAAGCGATCCACCAGTTTATGAAACGACCCGTCTGGAGAGCATCAAGATGGCTGCACCAATTTCCAATGGTGCATTCTAGTACTAATTACTGTAATTTTCCTTTTTCTTTTCTCTGTTCTTTCTTTTCAATGCCTGCCATTAATTAATGTTGTTAGATTATGATCTTAGATTTTGCTTTTTCGTGTGTCCTTTCGTAAGCTCTCCGGACCTTTCTCTCTGTCTGTACAGTTTGGAATGTTGGCTTGTCTCTGATTTATCTGATCAAATTTTCTTAAATAATTATTAGCTTTTGGAATTATTATGTATGTATATATATTATAAAACCAGAAGTCTGCAGGCCTAATTAAACAGGTAACTGATTAGATTGTGCATGATTGATTGGAGATCCTTAAGCTTGATTAAGAGATAAGCTTTCAATCATCACTCCTTGAGGACTGTTGTGCTTTAATGTTTGACTTTAGTTGACAGCAATAATGAATCATACATGATAACATAACTAGCAAAGTTGATACTTTAAGCATCTTATTGGTTGATTTAATTATTAGATCCACACGTCTTTGAGAAAATCACGGCCATTAGATTATAATTTAATCTGTTCATGTCCATATGGAATTAATTAATGCATGCAGTTCATCATGTACATCAATTGCATCTTCAAACACAATGCAAGAGCACGCAAATTCCTAGATATATATATTGCTATTAAAAAGAAATCTCATATATATTTGATTCTTTTAACTTTAATGCCAAAAAAAAAAAAAAACTTTATAATAAATTCTCATACAAAATAATATTATAGCTTGAACTTTTCTTCTTCCTCTTTCTTTAAGAGTTTTCAGAGTGGGATGTTAAATGTTATGTTAAATATCAGTAAATATCAGTGAATGTTATCTTCTTCCTCTCCTCAACGGTTCTTTTATCAATTAATTCTTAGAATTTAACACCAGTTACAATAGTTGTACCATTAGCCTTTTTGAGTGCATCGACCTTATTAGGTACTTATCATCATCTCTTTTTAGGTATATTAGAGCTATTTATTAGCTTCTCTTTATGGGCATTGGTAAAAGTTAATTCCCTAGCTAGGCTGATTGATAATGAGATTGGAGATCAAATTAATTAGATGGTTTTTGTTGTTTGGGTACCGTACGTGCAGATTTAATTATATGTTGATGAAGAGCTGCAAATAAGTCGAGCTACAAGTTTTTCATTCTTTTTTATAAATATCCTAGGTTGATTAATATTTTGATATTAAACCCACTCTCTTTAAATATTTGTTTTTGCTCATTGTACCAGCTGTAGGTGTTTATGGATTGTATTTTTATTATTTTCCTACTTTTTTTGGTTCTATCTTGTAATTGTAGCTAGCCTAGCTCTAATTAGGATCCCAACCAATTTTATAATGTCTATATATATGGCTAAACTACCTGTTTTAATGCTTATCTAGCAAAATATATATTAATGACGATAGTAGTAACATATATAAGTCAATAGCAATTTCAAAAGGTACGTACACTACTTTAATAAATTTATTTAGAAGTAATATTAAGATGGATGTGGCTATTTATGATCCATTCGCTCCAAGTCAAAACACTCACTGTCCAAACTCAGAATTTCAAAATTACCATTAATTGTCTAGGCCACACAATTTATTCTTATAAATTTTCTACAAATGCCCTTAATTGGTTTGGTGGGTTGTAGTTGTAGACCCACTATTTCTATCTACGTACAGACGACATTGCTGATCCCTACCCCAACTGTACGAACCCCACACGCGTCCATGACATGAAATAGCTAGAGATTAATTTCAAGTTTAGGAACAAATTAAAGGCCAGAATCACATTAATTAATTAAAAATAAATAAATAAAGTGTAGCATGCAATTGAACTTTGTGTGCGCATGATCCTACCTAGCTAGGCCTGTATATATATATATATTTAATTTTAATTTGTCCAATCAATGGATATCAACTTAGGGAAGGGTGCAACTTAATTATTAAATATATAATATCTAATTATATCATATTAATTTGTGGATACATGCATGGGATATATATATATATATATATCAATAAGATTGAGAAATCCAAACGTAGCTATATATATATAGCTATATATAACAACATCAGATTAGGTGAAACATGCATAATTAGGATCAACCCCTTCGTTTTAGCTAAAGTATATAAGCCAAAAATGTTGCATGATGAGTGCATGTCTACCCCCTTGGAAATGATTTGAAGACTATGACTATAGCCATGCTGCCCATGCAGGTTGGTTGAGCCACTGCGTCTAGATATATATATATATAGGTCACTAATTGGCATTGAGCTAGGGTGGGTGAGCCAACTTTAAACTAATTAATTTTCTCTTAGGTATGCATTGCATGTTGAATTATATATTATGGAATAAATAAATGTACCTATCTAATTAATTAGAGCTATATTGGGTGGTGCTGCTATCTATCTATATATATATGTATAAATAAAAAATAAAGATTTATTAAGTTTAATTTTTTTATATTTTTTAGACAAAAAATGAATAATGGTTAAGTTTAATTTTTATTATATAATTGATGATAATAATTAATTATTTCATGAAGTATTAATTGGTCATAGTTATTATAATTGGAGGTAATTAATTAGTTATTATATAATCTGGACAAACGGCAATGAACGAATAACCAACGAGCTAGCTAATGCTTGCGTTTTGGACTCTGCTAATTAATTAGTACATGATGATCATTAATGATCGATCAAGCACATCCATATCCATCAACCAAAAATACACTAATTAAAAGTGACCAACACTTGACTTGGTAAATTGATGTTGCTTTCAATCTAGCCGCTAGTTGTGGCCAAGCGGTGTCACACAGTGTGATTTAATTTGCCATGGGTGGTGATAATATGAGAGATCAAAGGGATCATGAGCCCCCTCATGATGATCCACCACATTATTAGTAATAGTAGTTGTCCTCGTGGTCATCGTTTTAGAAAAAGAAAAAGATGAAAGTATAAATATATCTTTATATTTTAATAAAAAAATTGTATAATATCTTAAACTTTTAAAACGTTCTATTAAATACATTTACTTAAAAAAACATAAAATTATTAATTTTTTTAATTTATATTAAATTAAATATATCCCTGTACTTTATCAAAAAAAAATCTTGTGACACCTTGAATTTTTTTTAAAAAAAAAAATTAACAAGTGAAATTATTAAACATTTTTTAAAAAAATCTGGGTGCCATATGATGTTTCTGGTAAAGTATAAAAATAAATTTAATTTAATATAAATTAAAAATATTTAATAATTTCATATTTTTTAACTAGAGGTGTTTAAGGAAACATTTTAAAAATTTGAGATATCACAAAAAAAAAAAATTCCTAAAATATAAAGGTACAATTATGTCTTCATTATAAAAAAAGAAAAAAAAATTCCTCAATGGTCAACAAAAAGTAGTAGGTGATCTAGATTCCCAAATTCGAATTCACTCTTTACATAATCACTTCAAACTTAGATTGACTTTATCTACCAAAATTACGAGATCGAGAGACAAAATCCTAAGTAAGAGAGGACATCCCACAAAAAAAAAGAAAGTATTTTTTAATTTTCATCATATATATCAATATCAATTTAATAATATCTTAAATTAATTTACAGAGTATTATTATGCGTTTTTGAGAAAAGTAAATTTAGAAACTATACATGGAATAGAAATTAATGAAAGCAAATAATAATGATGATGGGCCCACTACTACCCTAGTGCTTGGAGGGCCCCCAAGCGTGTGCCCTTCTCCAAACCAAAGAGAGAGAGAGCGCATCATGAACAATCATGTTGCTTTCTCATAAGTTATATAATAATAATAATATAACTAACACGAATAAAAGTAATAAAAATAATACTAATAATAATAATGCTATTGACAAGCCAGCTGCCAACCTTCCACTCCCACTTCCACTTCCACTTCCACGCCATCATCATACATGCAAATGCCATCCCATCCCAACACCAAACTCTTCTCCATCGCATTTCCAGCTTTTCAATTTCCATATATATAATAATCATTAAAAGAAATATCTATCTGATCTGATCCCGTTTCAGAAGCAAAGCATCCTTTGATGGTACCCGAATGAATAGCCCAGCTATTCTGCGCCGGTCATTTATGGGTTGGGCCGAAATTGCCCAGACCCAATGAGCCCAATTATATGTTAATTTCTATCCAATAAGAAAGAGAGTATAATAATACTAATCATTATCTTTAAAAGCAACCAATAAACATACATTATTTTTTATTTTTTAAATAATTTTATTACTTAATTAAAAAATGAAATATTTAATTAATTAATATATTTATTTAAAAATTTAAATTAAAGTGTAATAAATGTATTTTAATTATATAACACATTTAAATATATAACTAAATATCCAAAATAATAATTTCCTTCTTAAAATTAATTAGCAAGAGAAGAGAGCATTAATTAAGGGCCTTATCCAATGTGGAATCAATGAAGGAGGGTCAGGGCTTTTGGGTCTCAATGTTTGAGGTGGAAAGGCTATATTATATATGATGATTATATATGTGTATAGCTTAGGCGATGGAGATGGGTGGACAATTTAACATCAACGTTATATATCCATATTATTAATTATATAAATAAATATTATGTTTGATGTTACGAGATAATATTAACACGCACGCACGCACAGTGCGTACTGTTGAAAGTTGGTGTCGGCAGAAGAGAAGTAGCATCAATTAGGCTGCTGCACCTTCTCCTCCTTCGACCCTTTGGCTCTCCGATGCGCCAAGAGAGGGTGGGGGCGAAGTGACGAATCAGTGATTCATCCTGACCATTAATTTCCCACTTTTGGCTTGAAAAGAAAAATTCCAGATGGATGCCTCACCGAACCCTTCAAATCCCAACTCAATAGTCTTTTCAAACTCCAATATCTCCAAAGTGCTGCCTTTCCATCCATCTTATCCATACCCCCACGTTTAGAACCCCTTCAACTTCAATCCATTATCTAGTCTAGTACTATTTTGGAGTACTCCTTTCTTTGTATTGTATAGTGCAAAAGTGGTATCAGTGTCACAATTTTATTCTTCCTCTATAATGGCGGATTTTCTTTTTTTTCCTATATGATATAAAAAATTACCTTACTTTTAAAATATAACTAAGATGGTTACCAATATCTTCTGGCAAATATTAAGTAATGGGTTCAAATGTTATTATGCTTACTAGTGTAAAAGTTATAGTTATCCTTTAATGCATATTAAAATTTATAACTTAACTTGATCAAGAGTTTAAACTTTAATCACAAACAATAAATAAAATATCATAATATAAGCACTTGGAGCAACTATTGAGGTTAGATTGCCCCAAGGGTAGAGTTTAGCGGTCTGAGATGTGCACGAAAAGCTTTTTACTCTCATATTTGCGATGTGTTTATATTTGACTCTTGACCATTATAAATTTTTTGATTTACCTCTTTTATCATCTATTAAGATTGAGTGATAGAGACGCTCGCAAGCACCGTTAGATTTGTGTCGCTCGATAATATATAATTGCTATGCTTATGTGCCAACATGCCATGGCTTTTTGATCAAAAGCAGAAGCCCACCCCATCCAACCCAACCCAATTGCACGAGTACTAGACAAGACTAAGGCACACGGTATCACCCGATTAACTTTTTCTCTTTTTTTTATTTTTCCTTTTTCTATTTTAAAATTAAACATTACTGAGCTATCAACATTATTTTATTCTCACAATTTAATTTTTATTCCTTTAAAATACTGTAACAATATTTAAATTACCGATTCCACTCATAAACTAAGCCACTCTCTCAATAATCTTTACGTAATATTAATCAATGTTTTATTAAAGTATAATAAATATATTTTATTTTTAGGTAATATGTTTTTGTTGAAGCAAAGCGGCGTGAGCTTTGAGTGAGTCTCGAAAGCTACAAAAGGCCTCTACTTCATCTTGTGCCTAACCCAGAGTAATTATGAGTTTCTACTTCCAAGTGGAAAACATGTTGACTCTCAGCAGCACTGTATCAGCTTCGACCTCAGCACACCAGCACTGAAACGAAAGAAGAATATAATTTCAACATCCATCCATCTCACTCTCCAACACTGTTTATTCATTCCGGTGAGCAAAGCATCCTAATTCGTCATTCGGCCCTGTTTTCTGTTGATTGAGATGCTTCTACAGCCAGATTTTCGAATGGGTCTAGCCTTATTTTTTGCCCTCCCTTTCCTGTGATTGTGCAGTTTAGTTTTGTAATTTTTTTTAGCATTCTAGGCTTTTCTAGTGGTTGCTTACTTTGATTGAACAGAGACGTTAAATTTTGCACTGTTTGTGTAGCTTTGTATCAATAGTTGTTGGTATTTTGCATCTCTCCTATAGTGATCTGAGATTTATTTTTTTGGCCAACCCAGTAGTTTTGTTACTTCTCATTTTCCCCTTTTCGTTTAGACTGTAAAGTGATTGTGTGCGGATTTAATGGGATATGGTGATTATATTATGACTCATTCTGAGGTTTAATAAGCTGATATGTAGAATTTATTATTCATATTTCATGGGTTTTGTTACAAATTAATGTTGGAGCTGGGATAAGTTTTATTTTCTGAATTGTGGTTGTGGTTGGGTTTTACTTGATTTTTGCAACTTTAATGCCGTTCAGAGAATGGAGTCTTGGAGGTATGCTAACTCAGAAGCTAAGAGCCCTTTGTTATGGGATGAAATGGGTCTACCGGCTGATGCTGTTGGTAAATTGTCAATGGGACAGAACCCTTGTAATTTGAATAGAATTTTAGGCTCTAATAGAGAAGAAATTGTGAGCATGATGGGAAACTCGAATCCCGTCGATCCAAGTTTCAATCTTTTGGGTTGTGAGATTGGCAGCTGCTTTAGCGGCGCATCGCCTTCTCCTTCGTCTATGATTACTTCAAACTTGCCATTTGGGGAATCTGAATCCGGGTTAAGTCTTTCCAGTCCTGCCATTGTATCTAATGGTGAGAAATCATCACCAACTGGTTGGAAATTGGGGGAGTTGGCCGAATTGGAGGAAGCCAAGAACAGCCGTTTTTTGAACGAAGGGCCGAATTCATCTTTGTTTGGAACTCCACTGACAACGACAAAGAGAGCTCGCACAGGGAATTGGCTTTCTCAGATTCCCGTTTGCCAAGTTCACGGGTGTAACAAAGACTTGAGCGCATCGAAGGATTATTACAAACGGCACAGAGTGTGCGATGTTCACTCGAAGACTGCTAGAGTTATTGTTAACGGTATCGAGCAAAGGTTTTGTCAGCAATGCAGCAGGTATATTATGATCAGCCCCTGCAGTCTCACCTTAAAGTTTGATGGTTCGCTCATTTTATTACAGTAATTTTGATGTTATATATGGGTGGATCAATCCAGATTCTTTGTTTTCGTTTAGGATGAAATTAGCTATAGTGATTTGTCTGGACTCTCATTTAAGAGCTCTTGTTGAAATTAGCTATCGAGCAAAGGTTTTCATTTATGCAGATGCTATGTTGATTGCAGCGATTGTGTTGTTTTCTTATAAGCTATTCTTTCAGACTTGCAATGTTGATAGGGCAAGTTCATCTCAAGTCCTTAGCCGTTAATTGGTGGTAGCTTTTAATGCTAGGTTTCATTTGCTGTCTGAATTTGACGATGGCAAACGCAGTTGTCGCAGGCGCCTTGCTGGCCACAATGAGCGTCGAAGGAAGTCTCAATTGGATATTCTCTCTGGTAAACCAAACAAAAAGCTTTGCAGTTCAACTTTCTTTTTTTTATTTTCCTTCCCTTCCTACACATTAGTCTGTTGTTGTAGTTCTCTTATATTGAAAGTTTCATTTGGGAGTGAAAAACGCTCTCGTATGTGGGTACAAGCAAAATAAGCCATCCGCACAGAACTATACCCTCTTAGCAGTAAATGGAGATGATTATTATGTCTCTGTGGATTTACTTTTGTGGGTAAACTGTTCGTTTCATGAGTTCTAAGTGTTTCTCTGTCTTCTGTTAGAATACGTACACATGTCTTGGTATTAGGGCTTTATTACATTGGATCATATTCTACTTAAGCAATAGCCCATATTACATAAATTGGCAGTACATTTCATTTTCCAAGTGTTAGAAGTAACTTGTTGGTTGTACTCATTGACGGGAAATTTCATCTTTGACAGGAGCCAGGTTTCTGCAAAATTCTCTACCAAAAAGATTGTCTTTTGTTTTACCCGAAACGCTTGGCTTGTTTGGCCCCCAAGAAAATACCCAAGGAAAACAGAGCTGCCATCCCGAAGCAGAAGAGGGGCCATTTCACAGCCCTCGGCTAGGAATGCTGACCACCGGAAAACAAACCTCTTCAGATCATTTTTTATCACAAACTGTTTATACTTTCCCTGAAACATCATCAAGAATTGAAGAATTATCCGGGATTGCCAACTCCACCAGTGCTCTCTCTCTTCTGTCAGCTCAATCCCGAAATTTGGCAAGCCCTTTCACGGGAACCGCTGGTGCTCATTCCTGTGTGGACCAAAATTCCGAAAAAATTTCAGGCTTGATAAACATTCGAGCAAACCTTCCATCAAATGGGTTTTGTTCTTCCAGGTTGAACTCAGTAGAAGCCCACCAGGTTGGTCCCTCGGTATCTTATGGTGCCATTGATTTTGAATTCCAAACAGAAAGCGGGATCGTTCAAAGATCACATTCTGTGGCATCTAAAAGTCATCTTTTTCCTGAAATTAGCCCCACTGTCGACTTGATTCAATTGTCAGCATATCTTCGAAGAGTGGAGCAGCAGAGGACTTCTGTTCAATTGAAGCAGGAAAATGATGCATTTTGTTCTTTCTCTACCTAGTACTGTTGTAAAATAGATTGGATGCTTTTGTTTATATGTATCTGAATTTTAACATATGCTCTGTTTCTTTTCCTTTTTGTGAAGTCAAAGGACTTGATTAAAAGATCTTCAACTGCAATGGATTGTCATTGCCTTTTCCAAAAGCAGAATGCACAAGTGCCATACCTGATCTGTGCTTCTGCTACTCAATTTTTGCTTCCTTTATTTCTTTCTCGATGAAAGGGTAAGTTTTTAGAACACCCAGAGTATGAAAAGAAAATAAAAGAGCAGATTTATCCCGTCGCTCCACCCAATAGGTTAAGTTTGATGGAGCTAGTTTTGCACTAACTGTTTCGTGTTGTAACTCATATGTTATTTACTGAACTGATAATATTTCTTGTTAAGCTTTAGTAATAGTATTATAAATCTCTTCATCCTTAAAATCGGGATGATCAACTAAAACTCTTAAAACCAAAGATAGCCTACTCACAAAAACTCTACATACTAGTTGGGTAGTTAATCTGTCTTTTGTTTTGGCAAAACTAAGCTGGTTCATCCTGTCCCATTGTAATGGATGCGCGCAGTGAAGGGTCTGCTGAGAAGGAAGAAGGCATTGCAACCCGTCAAAACCATATCATTTGCAAAGATTTGCTGATGGAAAAAGTAGTAATTTTGTAAGCTGTTGTTTGTTTTATATGAGATCTTCTGGCCTTGCCATTATCTCCAGCCTCCACCACAAGAAATATTTAAATGGTTCATAAGAAGATCTAGTGTGGTTGTGGCCACTGCATTTAACTAGAATTATGTCTCTATCTCAAATGATTACATGCCTAATCAGAGATGTCTACATCCAGAACCAGAAGAATTAGCCTCCTCACATTGGCATTCATGGCTTAATCAGTAGTTTTGCCTTTTGATTTTGCTTTCTGTAGTACTCTCTTTTGCTGTGTCTGTATTATTATTTCTTACCCTATTTCGTGGGTGTTTTGGAATTCAAAAACACAGTTAACAATACTAGTATAATCTCCAGTTAGATCATTTAAAAATTGTTTCTGGTTTGGTTGTCAAATTATTTAATGGGTATTAACACGGTTCAGATGTAATTTTAAATTTTTTCTAAAAATAATTTTGTTTTCCGTTTCTTCTCTCCTACAATATAAATTTAAATTTTTTGCTTTTGCTTTATAATGGAAAAATAACTATCACAAAAAAATATTAAAAATCAATCAAAAACTGATATCTCTTACAAACCCTAAACTTTAATGCTATCAAACAGAGCCCAAATGAACAAACACTGATCTTGAATTTGCATGGGCCTCAAATCAACCCAACAATAGCACCCAAATTCCATCTCTTTCGGCTGGGCATGAACAGTACCAACTCTGAAGAAAACAACATATAAGGAAAAATAACATTTACTCGTAATCCCTATATAAAAATGTTATAGAGAATGATGTGATAGAGTTATTTTTATAATTGATTATGGTTCACAATTTGTAATTCTTCAAGTCACCAAGCATACTTTTTTTTTTATATATTTTACTTGTATGATATTATCTATTACATAGAAAAGAATCTCTACTCTTGGTTATTTAGATTTTCTCTTTTTAACAAGTAAAAAGTAAAGAATTTAGATACGAAGAATACTAGCATAACCATACCTTTGAGGTGATAATATCATTAATTTCGTTAATTATATATATGTAATGTGTGTATGACAAGTTTGAATCAAGAAAAAACAAAAAAGATGAAGATAAAGCTATATATATATATATATATATATATATGCTCCAAACATACAAAAGAGACTCAAATAACGTTGATAAGTAATACATCAATTTTACAGCACTGCTAGATAAGATAACACAAGAGCAACATTACAATAGAGTCTTCATTAATAAAAAACTACATTAATTTAAAATCTCTTGCAGTTCTGCATCTAGTCTGGCAATTAAGTAGTAACAAACACCGCAGAACATGAAATAGTAGCAGAGATGAGAAAGTGATCAGAGCAAATTACAGACCCAATTCAAATCCTAAGTTAAGTTCATCATCGCAGGGATTCCCATTCCGCCAAACTCCGAGCTTCACTCCTGCAGCATCTAACCAGAATTAATCTTGAAAGTGATCGATGGAACAACTGTTTGGCAAGATCAATTGTAAGTGAAAACTGTTTTTCTTACATTGTTGCTGCTCTTGGATATTGACCCAGCTGGTGTATTTGGGATGTACCTAGCCCACTGTTTCACAAAATTAAATTAGAAATATGATGTAACAAATAAATTAAAAGAGCTTAATTTTTGTATTGTATCATGCCAAAAGAACAAACAGAAGGAAAACACAGATATCAGTTACATTTTTTGCGGCTGCGCTAAAAGCTTCACGATGAGGTATCTCGGGGTTAGCTGTTTTGATGCGTTGTATCTCCTCTCTATCATTTGCAAAGCATACATCCGTTACAAATTTTCAGATTTGGAGATTGTACTATGGAAAAATTAAAACAAAAAACAACTATAAGGTTTGCTGAGAATATTAAAAATTTGGATTTTCCTCACTTCATGAATCGATTGTATGCCGATGGAAGCCTGTGCTTCTTCTCTGGTGCTGCAGTATAAGCAATCTAACTTAAGTTCAATTTGTGAAGAGTTCAATTTCATTGTAATTAAGAAGAGAACCCAATAAAGCAAATAATGTTTTAGAGATGTTTGCCCACGTTTTACAACAAAGGGTGCTTTGGGGGACAATGACTCGCTCGACCGTGATGCCGATGACGACGACGATGAAGAAGACTGGCCCTTTTTGATCATTTCACTGCCAAAGCCCTGCCCGGATGCCATGAACAACATTATCAGAAATGCTTATTTTTCTTTAACTTTTTAGGATTTAGGGTTTTCTGATTTTGAAGGTGACCCTTGGCCCAAGGTAAGTATTTAGGGTTTCTGAAATTTTTCTTTTTGCTGGTTAAACATCTACTTCTGATTTTCTTTTTGACAACTTAGGTATACCCATAGGGGGAGAGAGAGAGAGAGAGAGAGAGAGTAAATAAAATAAAAAACAATTAACATGGAATCATTTGGGCGTCTAAAGAGGGAAGAAACAAAAACAAATAGCTAGGGTGTACAATAGCTACAAGAACAAGCAGTGGGCTTAATGAAAAGCTAAGTTATATATATATATATATATAAATATTCACAATTAGTACATCCCTATAGCTAGTTTAGGAGCATGGAGAGTACTTAACCTCTAGAGCTGTTTCATGATTGAAGCATTGGGCTTGAAGAGGTGGCCTTGTGCTGAGAAAGGAAAGGTTACTGCAATGGCCGCATTTCACTGTCACTGTGTCTAACAACCTTTTGCATGGAAGCTCAACCTATCATCAAACAACCAGAGAGAGAGAGATCACACTGAGTTTCATTCTACTCTTTAAGAATTTCTGGAACAGAAAACTCTAGAAACCGAATCATGATAATTGCATTTTTTAAAAATTTGAGTCCAAACAGTGGGTGCTCTGGCCTTGAAGATCAGTCCACCACAAGTAATCACACTACCTTGAGAGGAAACTACATATATACACACACACATGCAAGGTACTGGAAATTAAAGAAAATGAGAAGTGAAAAGTTATGATAAAATTGAAAAATGGGATAGTTTTCTGTTGATGTTATACTTGTTTTACCTTGTTTTATTTGTCTTACCATTTGTAGCAAGGACGACGGTGATAGTTCTTGAAAGGGATAGATAAGAAACATAGATTCATGATAAGTAGATGAGGTAAAGATTGATCAATGTTTGCTGACTTGCAGCTACTTATATATGTAGGGAACTAGTTCATATATGTGTTACCGCAAGAACAGTGTTGCAGAAGCTGCAGTGGACATAGCATAGATGCTCTGCTGGTGGAACCGAATCCATGGCGAGCGGCTCTATCTCCTGTGCTCACACGAGAAGAAGAACAAGAACAAGAACAAGAAGAAGAGGAAGAGATGCTTCAAAGGTGACAAAATGGATTTAGGGTTTTGAGAACCTAGGGTTTGCTATATATACTAATTTATATATTCTAGGGGACAATCCAAGTGGTACTGCAACAACACGCACGCTTCACATTCATGCAGAAAAAAGTTGCTTGCATATGTGACCCTCCTTCCCATTGTTAAATAGAGAGAGAATCAGGACAATTAGGGTGGAAAATCATATTTTTATATATTTATTTATAATCATGTGTCTTTTTTTTTTCTTTGTACATATATATGAACATGTTGCCTGTTAATGACGCTTTGGTTCAGTACTCCCAAGATAGAAGTCCTAAGAACAGGTATATACCTGTTCAACAATTAAGAGATAAAAGTTATGTAATATGAGTATTTTTTTTAGTGTCTCCAAACTATATATAGCGCAAGTGCTCCATCAAGACTAGCTACATGTGATTTTCTCACTTTCTATGAAGAAAAAATCAAGATTAGATGGTTAGTTAATTAGAGGGTTTAAATTATTGCTAGCTTATAATTAAGGTTGTAACTGTACCTTGGATTATTTTTTCATCAGTATTTCTTATACATTGAATTGACTAAAAAAGTGTTGGAGCAAAGGAGATGTGGAATCTGGTTTAATTCCCCTGAAAAGGACTAACCGTGTCATTTTTATAGCATATATGTAAATATATGTGACATCTGATTTAGATACTTTTTCATGGCCCTCAAAGCTAAGCTCCGTCCCTACTTAATTATCATTTTCACTAACTTTGTTCAACTTGCAGATAACCCTAGCTAGCTACTTTTAGTTCAATGAGAAAATTGCTATTCTATCATGTTCTCTGTATAGAAATCATCAAAAAATAATGTAAAAATTATCTGTTTTAAAAAGTTTTGGAATCTATTTATTTGGATTATTACTCCCTTTTTTTAAGTGATAACCCCTTTTGTTGTGTAATTTCTTCCTTAATCTAAGGTTATCAGAGAGCCATATTATTTTTTATATAATTGCCTTCTATATATATATATATATATAACCAGGGTTATTCTATATGCATATACACACTTAAAAAAAAAGAAGTAAAAAAGCAACTTATCCTAATAATTTATACTTAACACCGACAGTCACATCCCTATGGTACTCTTTCTGTGCAAAAGAAAATATAAGAAAATGGATAACTTGTCATCTTATTATATTCATTGAACAGAAGTCATGAGTTAGGTGGTGGGTAATTGAGCTGAAATCCAAGGGAGAAGTGAGAAAGCAGCCCAAGGAATGGAGACAAAATTACATAAAGTGAGAGAGGGAGAGAGAGAGAGGTTAAGGTTGTGTCATCTCTAGCTAGATGATGGTGCTATTTTGTTTATGGGTAGTATGTTAAAGAGAGGAAGGTGACAGAGACAGATGCTAAAAGCACTGGTCACAGTCACATTGATTTTGGGGAGGAGAGACTGGTAGATGGATTGGGTATTGGAATTGGATGGGACTATTCCTATATTTCCAAACATGGTAACTTGCCTATTCTCCCACTTGGTTTCCCCAACTTTCTCTGCTCGTATAAAACGACCTTCCCAATGCCTCCCCCCCTCCTACTCCCCTCTTCTTTATCTTCTACCTCCACCATTCATCAAAGCCAAGCCTCCTGCCCTTGCCTTTGATCATCGTCCCCTGGATTTCCCCAGTCTTCCTCGAACCATGCAATGCACTAATTACTTTGATTAACACATATATTATTATTATTGTCATTAGTCTGCTAGCATTTTAATTTTGTGCATGATTGTAAAAGTCTTTGTTTGCTAATTTAACTTGCTTTTCTTAATTCCATGCTTTGGATTGAATGCATTCTTTTTCCTTTTTATTGTGTCTAATCATTAACACATTTGTACAATCACCGGTTTCGTTCCTATCATTTATGTTTACTTAAAAAAACTCTGATTAGATGCACATCTTTTTTTTAATCTTATTTTATATATATATGTTTTTGTCATCAAATTCTTTCTATCATTTTCATATTATAAGAAAATAATGATTTTCTTTTGAACGGTAAAATTTGATAAAAAGGGTAAATGATGATTACAATTAATTTAAGAAAGAAAATCAACTAATTTTAAATCATTAAATCTACATATATAGAATATATAAAGATATCTCTCCAAAAAATATAAATCTCTTTAACATGAGCTATAATAATAGAAATAAAATAAACAAGAAATTAAATTAAAATTAAGAGCTTACGTATCTTGTCAAATTCACACCATTTACAAAACAAGCCCCACGGGCAAAAAGAATAATCAAAGAATAAAAATTTGCCCTATAATTTGATTTTATTTATTTTAAGTGTAAATGATGGCTGAGGGTAGCCTATCGTGTGTGGTTTATTGGCATTCATTTTTGCTTGTCTAGCCGCCCACCCGGGTTCGATCCCCGGCTCGAAACAATCGAATATATAAATCAAATTATTTTTGGAGGGAAATCCCCTCCCCTTCCCGCCGTGGAAATCCCCTCCCTTTCTTTCTCTCTCTCTCTCTCTCTCTCTCGCTTAATACTCGAATCGAGTTTTCTTGAGTCGTTTCAATGGCGGAATCAGGGGAAGAGAAATCGGACGGTCTGGAAATCATCTCAATCGGAGCACTGTACAGAGGACCATGGGACAAGAAGTACTGGAGCTCCTCTAGGGTTTGTTTCCACTTTCTCAACCTCAATTTATCTATGCTCATATATATATATACATATATGTTAAAATATGTGCATAATCTTTCGACTATATAGCTGCAGCTTTTTAGTTGTTTCCTCAGATATGTCGATTTGGTTTTGAATTAGGGCTTGTTCCAGGTCGCAATGTAATGTCGCGAATTAATTTGTGGTGCATTTGGAACTTGGATTTACAAGAGAGAAAACGAAGGGAAAGGAAAAGGATGCCAAGGACAACGAACTGAAGCTAGACTTAATGTTAGAAAATGACAATAAATTGAATGTATTCCTGCCAAACGCTTGATGTTTGTTTTGATTATCCATAAAAGTACTATGTAGCCTTAGGAAGTTTGTTTTCCATTTCGTTGAGAAATCTTACTTCTGAACACAGCATATTGTAATTTATCTAGGGAATATATAGGAACATTATCAAGTCCAAGTAATGAGCCAGTTCAGTCATGGAGATATATTTTGGTACCGGTTAAAAGTGTTCAATAGATGCATGGAGAAGATTGTGGTGAATTAGCAGGCATTATTAGGAGCTTGAGAATTGATATGTGGATTCAGTGTATTGTGTGTTCAATTTTTACAGAGGCCTGAAATTAATTTTGAGAGAAAATGTGTTGAAAACATTGATGCAATGTAATAAGCAATTCCTGGAGACATATCAAATTGTTCAAAGGCAAAGTGAAGAAAAATTAAAATCGGCCAAAAAAGTAAGAACTACCAACCCCTGAGTTTTGCCATAGCAACATACATGGATCAATAAGAAATTATAGCTCAGATTTAGTAGAAGCAATGTTGAGCGATGTGTTGTGGATAAATACGCCATGACATGAGTCTCTAATGTTATTAACTAAATTTACTCTCAAGTTTAATCTACAACTCATTTGAATTGATGGATTCCAAGAAAAAGTGAGGGATTTGGAAGGAGAAAAATTAGTCTTCATGCTATTGAAGAAACGAGGATCCAAACTCTAGAGTACAAGTGAGGACTTTGAAAGAAGAAAAAAAATGTAACGTTCACTTTGTTCTAATAATTTTTTTGTAGGAAAAGGAAGAATTGGGAAGGGAGAGCGGTACTTTAAGCACTTTCCTTTTCCTTTACTATATACATATCATTCCCTCCTATATAATTTGTGTTTATAAAGATTTTTAATGTGGAATATGTCCTTAGATTTTAGAATAAGTATTGAACTTATTTTAACTCTTCATCTTATATCTTTATAATTTTTTGTCTGACCAATAAGAGGAAGGAAAAATTTCCTTCCCTTATCCTTGTCTAGCCAAACAAGAAGGGAGAAATCTCTCTTCCCTTTCATTCCCTTTTACGTGTCTTCACTTTTACTCCCTACAGTCCAAACAGATTCTTAATATTTGGACTAAAATGAAATAGGATTCCCTTAACAAGATAGAATAGAATGGGTGTCTTTCATGTGACATTAAACTGAAAAATAACCTAGTAGATTGGTGACGCATGGTGATGTAATAAATAAATGTATTAACAAATTCTAAATCTATTATCTCCTATCACAATGTTTAGATTGCCAGAATCAGTAGATTTGTCTCTTTGAAGGCTCTTCTAGTGAATTTATATTTCAGCACAACTAAGTATTTCTGAAGGGAGGCCATTGCATGGGTACAATGAGATTTTTAAGCTTTGGGAGCATGATCAATTAATAGTTTGCTTTCTATAAATTTTTATTATTTCTCTTTGCAAAGGAGTTATTCAAAGTACAGTTTTTTCCTCTTAAGATTTATTAAGGTTATCATTTACTAGACATCTTGTAGAAATTGCCATGACTCATTGAAAACATAAAATGGATCTGGAAACATTTAATGGTTATTGTCACGAGCCTAAGGGCCTAAGTGTAATAATGTAGAAATATATAGCTATAAAGAGAATAACTGATTGTACTAGTCGTTGAGCGGTTACAATGATATCCAGCTGTATTGAAGTAGCAATCAGCTAAGGCGAGAACCTATAAATAGGCCATGTAATCGAGGATGGGATCTATCAATCAAAGTATTCGGATCTTTCCCTCCTAAATTTCTCTTTCTTTCACTCTCTTCTCTCTCAATCCGAACTCTCCCTCCCTTTTCTCGTTCGTGATTAACGAAACTTACCAGAATTGCCCAAGCCTCCGGTTCGAGGCTTGACATTTGGTATCAGAGCCAGCGATCTTGATCATTGTCTCAAGCATACGATGGCAGAAGGAACGAGACTCAAGCAATTAGAAAGCAGAATGGAAGCGCTGGAATTTGGAATGACACAGATGCACGAAGCTATTACACAGAGTCGAGAAGATGTGGCTGCAATGAGAGAAGGAATGCGAGAGGAAATGGTAGCCTCTCGCGAGGAGATGCATCGCGAGCTGGAAAGGCATAGAGAGACGATGGACCAGTTCGGTCAGAGGATCAATAGCATGTTTAATATGCTATCATCCTTACCGCAATTCCGTCTACCAGCGGAATTTCCCCCGCGATCTGGATCTAGGCCTAACTCGAACGCGACTGGAATATTACCGCGACCGACAGGAGAGGCGGAGTCGGATGGAGTGCAAGGAATTGATCCGGATCATCAGGTGAGAGAATTTCAACTACAAACCGATACTCCCACCCCAATGCCACGGCTGGAGATACCGTTATTTGATGGAATAAGACCGAGGTGGTGGATTCGTCGGTGTGAACGATTCTTTCAATACTATAATGTGGCTGAAACTCAGCGAATCACATTAGCCACAGCCTATCTTAATGATACGGCTGATTCTTGGTTTCAAGGCTAGTCTAGGTACCAAGGAATTGGGATGAGATGGATCGATTTTGCCGAAGAATTGTGTAGGCGTTTTGGAGAAAGGAATATGGAGGATGTGATAGAAGAATTCAATAAACTCAGGCAAGATGGAGCGGTAATGGAGTATTTGGAGAAATTTGAGGAGTTAGGAGCCTTAATGTGGAACTCCCAACCATCACTGACCGAGCGATATTTTGTATCCAGTTTTATTAGTGGCCTCAAGGAGGAGTTGAGGTCCATGGTGAAGATGATGATGCCCCTTACAGTCAGACAAGTCGCTGAAAAAGCTAGATTACAAGAACTGACGTTAGAAGCTATTTACAAGAGAAATAAACTCTCATCTCGGCCCGGACCGATAATCAGTTTTCCTCCTAGTGGTCAGGCGCGAGAAATAGGAGCAACAGGGGGAACAGGTCCCCCAAGGGGAAATCAACATGCTATGGCAGTCAGGAATCCCACTATGGAGCAGAGAAGGCAATTGCGGCTTTGTTACAGATGTGGAGATCCCTATAGTCCTGGTCACCAATGTCGAAGACAGTTACTGAACATGGAGGGAGGTGAAGAGCAAGAGCTGGAAAAAGAGCAAGGAATCTTGGAAGAAACAGAGATGGAGATTCCTCAAGGTGATCTGGCTGGCGAAGGCGGGGAAATTTCATTTCATGCGCTCAACGGGGAGCATGCAGGGCAAATTATTAAGGTCGAAGGAAGAGTAGGCAAAAGAAGAATGATGGTGCTGATTGATAGTGGCAGCACTCACAGCTTCCTCAATAGAGCCACTGCTACTGAATTAGGGTGCGTTTTGGAAAATACTTCTCCCTTATCTGTAACAGTAGCTAACGGCAATAAAATGTACAGTAGCCACAAGAGTGTAGGGCTTAAGTGGCTAATGCAAGGAGAGGAGTTCTCAACGGATCTCAGAATTTTGGAGTTAGGTGGTTGTGACATAGTTCTTGGGGTGGATTGGATGAGGACAGTAAGTCCTCTCACTTTTGACTTCAACAAGTTGGAAGTCACGCTGGATTTGAAGGAGAGGAGGTTGACTTTAAAGGGCTGCCTGGAGTCGGGGGAATGCAAGTTAATTATCGACAAGAAACTACAGAAGCTGCTAATGAAAGGAAAGGGGCAGATATCCCAGTTATTTTCAATCCAATCTGTGGAGAAAGACGAACAGGAGCAATTCCCTACCACCGACTTCTTTGCAAAGGTAACATTCCCTACTACATTACGCCCCCTGCTTATGAAATTTCAGGAACTCTTCAGAGAGCCAAACACCCTACCTCCAAACCGTTTGTTTAATCATACTATACCTCTGAAATCTAATTCTGAGCCAGTTAACATTCGAGCCTACCGATACCCCCCTTACCAGAAATCTGAGATTGAGAAACAGGTCAAAACTATGCTTCAAACATGCATTATTCAACCAAGTCAAAGCCCTTTCGCTTCACCCGTTCTTCTTGTTAAAAAGAAGGATGGCACTTGGCGTTTTTGCATAGACTATAGGCAGCTAAACAGTCTCACGATAAAGAACAAATTTCCTATCCCCTTAATTGAAGACCTATTAGATGAACTTAAGGGGGCAGCCGTTTTCACTAAGCTGGACTTGAGGGCTGGATATCATCAGATTAGAATGGAACCAACCGACATCTCTAAAACAGCCTTTCGAACACATCAAGGCCTCTATGAATTTCGGGTGATGCCCTTTGGGCTCACCAATGCCCCAGCCACTTTTCAAGCCCTTATGAATCACTTATTTGCCCCATATTTGAGGAAATTCATCTTAGTTTTCTTTGATGATATTTTAGTCTATAGCTCCAATCTCAAACAACACTTAACCCACCTGCATACCACATTTGAAATCTTGAAATTGAACCAATTGTTTGTTAAGCTCTCTAAGTGTTCCTTTGCAAAGAATGAGGTGGAATATTTAGGGCATATTATTTCGAGTGAAGGAGTTAGTACCGATCCCAGCAAGATTACAGCAATGTTGGAGTGGCCCAAGCCTAAAGCAGTAAGAGAGCTGAGGGGGTTTCTTGGTTTAACAGGGTATTATAGACGGTTTATAAAGAATTTTGGAGTGATCAGTAAACCCTTGACTGAACTACTCAAGAAGGATAACTTTGGGTGGTCTGCTCAAGCTGAACAAGCTTTCAGTACCCTCAAAAGAGCAATGACCCAGGCCCCAGTGTTGGCATTACCGGATTTTTCTAAGGCCTTTGTTGTGGAAACAGATGCGTGCGATATTGGGGTAGGAGCAGTGCTTACACAAGAAGGTAAACCCCTCGCTTATATCAGTCAAGCTTTAGCTGCTAAACACCAAGGGTTAAGCGTGTATGAAAAGGAATTGTTAGCTATGATTATCGCTATCGACAAGTGGCGACACTATTTGGAAGGAGCCCCCTTCATAATAAGGACTGACCATGATAGCCTTAAACATCTCCTGCAACAGAAGCTGCATACACATTTGCAAAGGAAGGGAATCTCCAAGTTGTTAGGCCTGAATTATGTGATACAATATAGGAGAGGCAAAGAGAATATTGTGGCAGATGCTCTGTCACGAAGGTCTGAAACCGGGGAATGTAAGGCAATCACTGCTGTGGTGCCTGATTGGGTTAAAGAAGTCACCGGAAGCTATGAGAAATCAGAGTGGACTAAATCACTTCAAACGCAGTTAGCCGTGCAGCACACCAATGAACAAGGGTATTCTCTGGACAATGGGTTGATCAGATTTAAAGGCAGGTTGGTAGTAGGTAATGACAGGGAATTAAGGATAAAAATCTTACAGGCATTACACAGCTCCCCATTGGGAGGGCACTCGGGGGTTAGAGCCACTTATTATCGAGCGCGACAGATGTTTTTTTGGCCTGGTCTTAAGAAGGAAGTAATGGAGTATGTGGCAGCCTGCATAACGTGCCAACGGTGCAAGCACGAACAGGTGGCTCATCCAGGGCTGTTACAACCATTAGCCATACCAGATAAGGCCTGGGAGGAAGTATCCATGGATTTCATCGAGGGCTTACCTAAATCAGAAGGCCGAAATGCAATTTTAGTGGTGGTTGATCGGCTAACCAAATTTGCTCACTTCATCGGTCTTACTCACCCATTCACAGCCCAAGAGATCGCGCGGATATTCATTGATTCAGTTGCCAAACTGCATGGTTTACCTAAATCTATTGTCTCGGATCGAGACAAAATATTTACCAGCCATTTCTGGCAAGAATTATTCAAGAACTTAGGGGTGAGCTTACATATGTCATCAGCCTATCATCCGGAGTTCGACGGGCAGACCGAAAGGGTCAACCAGTGCTTGGAGTCTTATCTACGTTGCATGTGTTTTGCTCGGCCTAAGAGTTGGGGTAAGTGGCTCTCCTTAGCTCAGTGGTGGTATAACACAACTTATCATAGCTCTATAAAGAAGACACCCTTTGAGGCCTTGTTTGGGTATCAGACACCTATAATGCCTGCCATAACGGGTACTCCCAGAGCTCAGTCTAACGCCACTGGGTATTTGCAAGACCGGCAAGAGATGATTTCTCTACTTAAGCGAGAATTGGCTACAGCTAATAACAGAATGAAGCAGGTCGCGGATCGCAGGAGAAGTGACCGGAATTTTGAAGTTGGTGATCGGGTCTACTTGAAGGTTCGACGGTTCTTACAATCCTCCTTTTCGAGTGTCACCCCCACCAAGCTCAGTCCGAAATACTTTGGACCGTTTCTTATCTTGGAACGGGTCGGACAAGTCGCCTACAAGCTGCAGTTGCCTCCCCACGTGGAATGCCACCCGGTCTTCCATGTGTCCCTTTTGAAGAAGTCCATTGAGCCAGATGCTACTGTAAATCCCGATCCACCTTCCGCCACCGAAGAAGCTGCCAACAACAGTGAACCTATAGCCATCATCGACAGGAGAGTACTCCATCAAGGATTGGTGCCCCTCATACAAGTCTTGGTCCAGTGGTCCAACCGACACCCGGAGTATACCACTTGGGAATACCTTCCCCAGCTGTTGAGCCAATATCCACGAGCTGCTCAGCTACTTACCTTCCTTGGGGACAAGGAAGATTTTAAGGGGCCGGGATTGTCACGAGCCTAAGGGCCTAAGTGTAATAATGTAAAAATATATAGCTATAAAGAGAATAACTGATTGTACTAGTCGTTGAGCGGTTACAATGATATCCAGCTGTATTGAAGTAGCAATCAGCTGAGGCGAGAACCTATAAATAGGCCATGTAATCGAGGATGGGATCTATCAATCAAAGTATTCGGATCTTTCCCTCCTAAATTTCTCTTTCTTTCACTCTCTTCTCTCTCAATCCGAACTCTCCCTCCCTTTTCTCGTTCGTGATTAACGAAACTTACCAGAATTGCCCAAGCCTCCGGTTCGAGGCTTGACAGTTATGTGTGGCCTTCACAAAAATTTATATCATAAAGTGCAGATTTTTGTCTAAGATTTGTTAAGGAGGTCCCTAAAATTGTAGATGTTTACCTTAAAAGCTTCATTTCTCTTTCTTGAAGGAAATTGATATAGAACACATGGTAGAAAAGTTCTTGAAGTGTCGGACTGTAATAAGTCCAACAAGGGTTGATATTGAGCTCGGAAAAAAAATTGAAATGGTCATGTAGCAAACATGCATGAAATGACTTCAAATTTTAGTTAATGAATGCTCGCACTAGAGCAATGACATACAATTTTCAGCCTAATTTTAATGTACTAAACTATGGAATTTGCCATTTTTAGTGATTTTTGTTTTAGGAATCATCTACTCTAGAAGACTCTAGCTTGACCTGGTTTTTTCTTAAACAATCTTTTTGGTTTCCAGAATCCAATTTAGAGCTTAACTTAAATATTTATTTTTGGTAATTTCAATTTTGTCCTTCTTTTTGCAATGCCAAACTTTGTTAAATAGAATTGCAGTCTTATGAATTCATTCCATCAGTGATATTATTTAGTTTTCAGAACGTTTTCCTCTTCATTCTAGATCCAAGAATCTTGAACAATCTTTAGTTTATATTGTTCAGTGTAAAATTAATAATATAAAATATAAGGTTAAACTTGTATCTACCAGCTTATGCTTTTAGACAAGATGGTGGTTAACAATTCAACATATACATCTACTAGAATAATATCCTGTTGTTCTATCTGTTCTTGTATCAAAGTATTCCCCTCAATATTGTATTCGCAGTACAAAATATTTCCTATTTTTCTTTTGTTTTTTTGTGCTTCACATTGTTGAGTCACATTTGATGTTAAGAATGGGAGGCAAAGAGAGATATGCTTTGATACCAAATTTGTGGAGCACAATGGGGCAGAAAGCGGAAAAGGGAAGGAGAGAAGTGAGAAGAAGAAGATTAGAATTTAGGAGAAAGAGAAGGGCATAGGAAATTAAGAATAAGAGAGTTCATATAGAACCTGAAGAAGAACATAAAGAAAAGCAAAAACTGAGAGAAGAATATTGTTAGTGTAGAGATTGTCACCAGAGTGGAGAGATTTCTGGGATACTGCTGGTGACAGGATACTAAAAGTGAAGGGGGTAGAGAGAGTAGAACAGCTCAGGTGAGAGCAGCAAGAGAAAAATCGAGCAGAATGTCAATGAGGCCAAAAGACCGTGGTCATGGGACCGAGATTGAGTTACCTGGGTGCCCACAATGAGAAATATTTAGAAGACAGTGGAAAACATGGAGAAGAAGTCTAAAGGGAAAATTTCAACTTATGTATTGTCCAATACTCCCCACCTAGTGGGATTAGGGTTTTGATATGTTTTTGTTGTTGTATGTATGCTCAATGCTCAATCATGTAGGTAATTTGTGGACCTACATAAACTAGGAATCAAAATCATAGCAATCAAAACAAAATAACAGCAGAATATAATTCCTCATCCATTGCAAAGTAAAATTCGTAAACAGGTCTAGTCCTAAAATCTGAACTACATTTTTTTATCAGATTAGTATGTTGATCGGCCCAATTGGTAACCATGTTCTGGTTGTGTAAATCGGAACATTGCATTTTTGTAGAGAAGCTTGTTAAACAAAAGCTCTATACCATCTCCAGCGAAGTTTTTCATTTGCTGGTTATTAGTATGTTTGGTTAGTCATTAATTTGTCTGAGCACACTCAGTTCATATATTCTTTGGCTTCTATTATAGTTTATATCATGTTATACTTCATTTGGATTAACTTGTGTAGTCTTGCAGGGTAAAGATCGCTACCCTTATCCAGTAGGATACAAAGCTGTCCGTCTTCATAATGGTATTATGTATGAGATGGAAATTCATGAAGGTCCTAGAGGGCCTTCATTTTCGGTGCGCATCTATTCAACTGCTATGATTTGCTCGCTTGAAATTGGTTGTTGGAACTACTGAACCTCTCTATCTCTTTTATGTTTGATTCATTTGGCAGATCACTTCAACTGATGGGAAGTCATATTCAGGGCAAACTCCAGATATTGCATGGGAGAGATTTCAAAAAAAAGTCTGCCCTCACATAAAGCTGTGGCATGGAAAGCGATATATATGTAAGATAGATGGTGTTGAGGTATGTCTTGGTGCCTATTTACATATAATTGAGGTTAGAGTTGCTCATGCAGCTGTGGTAACGGTTCTTCTGGCTCTGCACTATTCATCCTGTTATTATTTTTATGTGTTCTACTAAAAGTCTCAAAAATTGGTGGAAGACTTTGTTTTCATGCTGTTGACGTAGATTTTTGTATGGAATTTTTTATTGTGTTTGGGTAGGGATGGCAATTTGACTTGAGTACGTAGGTTCTTGATCTGACTTGTCTTGACCCCAATAGGCTGGTTTTCTGGGAGTGAATGGAGGGGAATGTATCAGGTTACTGAGGTTTTAGACTTTTAGTAAAACCTGATCTAAGTTCAGGTTGGGTTTAAGTGTAAAACTTGTTTTTCCTTGGAGTCTGACCATATAAAATATCTATTTATAAATTACCCTTGACATGTTATTAGTAAGATCAAAATGCCCCTCCCACATATATTGCTAAATTAAGTCCCTTTTTCCTGTGGTATGCAGTTTTTTGGATTCAAAAATGCTTTTGTACAAAGGTTACTTCGAGAATTGGTGGCAAATATTGGTGGAACTGCAGAAACAAGTTGCTTGACTCCTAGCTTTAGGAATGAGGATTCTGGGACCAAGTATTGTCCCCAAAATGCAGAGTCATGTTCTTACCCTGATCTGCTTCCATGCTTGGCAAGACTGCAGGTGAAAGGGAAGAGAAGTAAGAAAAGAAAACCTGTAAATTTGAACTTGACTACCGCTGCTAAACTCGAAAAACCCCAACCTGAAGATCAGGCTGATTTCTGCAATGACCCACTAGCTTTGCCACCACCAGTGAACTTGGAAACTGTAGTTGGTGGAGAAATTAGTACTTTTTCAGCTGAAGATGGTTTGCCTTTGGAATCTTGTTACCCTTCTAATCAACTCAAAGTGGAAGTTCAACCCCAGAAAGAAAGCAGACTTGTTGCTTCTGAAAACTGTAATCCCACAGGAATAGGTGGCAACTCATCCGTGGATGACGAAAATGTAAGCATCTTACCCCAAAAATATATCATTTTGTTTTCAACGGAACTAATTCTGAAATAAGAGTTATTGTTTTCAAGTATGTTCAGAAACTGTTTGGAGTTCAATTTCTGATAAGTTCACATATTCTTTTATTTTAGAAAACAATGTCTCTGGCACCATTCAAAAGAAAAATGGTCTAGTAGATGCAACGTTCTTAATTTTTCACAGCTTGATAGGTCCAGAGATGCTGAGGTTCAAGGCTGCACTTCGTCAATGGCAGCTGAGTATAAAGATGAAGAAATGTCTCTCTCAAAAAACACTGATAATATCTGTGATGTGGATCTTTGTGCACCTGATACTTTTGATCTTCTGCATGGTATTGCTCAATATCAGTATTTTTTATTGGGCTAAGCTTCCAGTTCTTGATCACTGCTGATGTTACATCATCTGCCCCTCACACTGCAGTTCAATGTATTTATTCACTAATCTTTCAAGTGATGGTATTGTTTGGCAGATGGTATGCCTGATTCTCAACTGATTAGCCAAAAGAAAAGTATTTGCGATGAGACATGTGATTTAGTTGCTCAGAATGCAGTGATTTTTGAGGGAATGGGAAGTGAGTCACATCCAGAAGAAGAAATCAGATCATCAAATGCAAGTTCTGGACATAGTGATTTCGATTCAGTTGGTCAGGAAATAGCCAAATCAATGATGACAGTTCTGCTTCCTCAAGCACTTCCACTGCTCAAAATATTCTCCAAAAAGAAGAAAAGAGTAATGAGCCCTCCAAAATTTTCTCCTAGTGGGGAAAGAAGGAAGAAAAATGACAAAAATGACCGTTGTGTTGGTGTTGCATCTTCTGGTAATGGATAACCTGCACTTCATTGAATTCTCTTGTTAATTTTTGGAGCAGTTGCTCCACCTGACCTCTTTAACTGAATCACTGAACTCTAATGTTACATCTGTAAAGCATGCACAAAACATAAACACTACACAACACAGACACATGGCTATGCTGATTTCAAAAATGCTGGACACTACATGCTCGAGACAACAACATATCCAGCTTTTATCCCACTATGTGGGGTCGGTTACATGAATTCTAAACTTTTATGTATTCCTATCTTTTGTCATATCTTCATTTAGATTCATATACTTCATATCGAACTTTAATGTCTCTCCCAAAGTCTTCTTGGGTCTACCTCTACCTCTTTTTGTGACTAATTGTTTCATTTTATCAACTCTCCTCACAGGAGCGTCTCTTAATTTCCTTCTCACATGATCAAACCATCTTAGTCTAGTCTCTTTCATCTTCTCCTCAATTGGCACTACTCCTACCTTATTACGAATAACTTCATTTCTAATTTTATCATTTCTTGTATCTCCGCACATCCATCTTAACATCCTCATCTCCGCTACACTCGTCTTTTGCTCATGTTGGTATTTGACTGACCAACATTCTGAGCCATACAACAAGATTGGTCTTATAGCTCTCCTATAAAATTTTCTTTTCAATTTTAATGGGATTTTACCATCACATAACACTCCCGATGCATTTCTCCATTTTAGCCAACCTGCCTTAATTCTATGTGCGACATCCTCGTGAATTTCTCCATCTTTTTGAATCACTGATCCCAAATATCGAAAATGATTTTTTTTTTGTAAGATTTGGTCTTCTAATTTTATTATAACATCATCCACTCTTTCATTTTTACTAAATTTGCATTCCATATATTCTGTTTTTTTTCTACTTAATTTAAATCCCTTAGATTCTAAATTGTTTTTCCACAACTCAAGCTTAGTGTTCACTCCTTTTGTTTCATCCACCAACACTATGTCGTCTGCAAATAGCATACACCATGGCACATCTGTCTGAATATCTTTAGTGAGTTCATCCATTACTAGGGCAAATAAGTATGGACTTAGTGCAGAATCTTGATGCAGTCTTATTATAGTTGTAAATGGTTCAGTATCCCCTCTGCATGTTCTGACCCTTGTCTCTACAGCATGATACATGTCCTTAAGGGCTTGTATATAGGCTATTTTGACTCCTTTCTTCTCTAAAACCCTCCATAATACTTCTCTAGGGACCCTATCATAGGCCTTTTCTAGATCTATAAACACCATATGTAGGTCTTTCTGATGATCCCGATACCTTTCCATTAGACGCCTCAGTAAATATATAGCTTCCATTGTTGACCTGTCAGGCATGAAACCAAACTGATTTTTTGACACATTTGTTTCTTTTCTAAGCCTTTGCTTTATTACTCTCTCCCAGAGTTTCATTGTATGACTCATTAACTTAATTCCTCTATAATTTTCACAGTTTTGAACATCTCCTTTGTTCTTGTATATAGGAACCAAAGTACTCTTTCTCCACTCATCTGGCATCTTTTTTGATTTAAGGATCGCGTTACATAGTTGCGTTAGCTAGGAGATGCCCTCTTCTCCCATGCATTTCCATGCTTCTATTGGTATATTATCTAATCCCATTACCTTATGATTTTTCATCTTTTTTAAAGCTTGCCTTATTTTATTTGAACTTATGCGTCGATAGAATGTGTAGCTCACATTCCCTTCGGAGTTACTAAGATGTCCCAACCTAACTTTTGTGTCACTACCATCATTAAATAATTTTGTGAAATACTCCTTCCATCTCTCCTTAATCGCTCCTTCATTTACTAAAATATTTTGATTGTCATCTTTTATGCATTTCACTTGATTTAAATCTCGTGTTTTTCTTTCTCTTGCTTTAGCTAATTTATATATATTCCTTTTTCCATCTTTTATATCAAGTCGTTTATATAGATTCTCATATGTTTTTGACCTTGCTTCACTAACAGCTCTTTTTGCTACCCTTTTTGCTTCTTTATATTTTTTTTGATTTTCTTCATTGTTGCATTGATATACCGCCTTATAGCAAGTTTTGTTATTTTTAATTTTCAATTGTACATCTTCATTCCACCACCAAGACTTCTTAAGGTTAGAGGCTCTACCATTTGTCTCTCCAAGGACTACCTTTGTCGTGCTTCTTAGAGCATTAACCATTTCTTTCCACATTTGGTTTGTCTGTCTTTCTCCATTCCATTTCCTTCTACCCCTTAATTTTTCTTTAAAGATTAGTTGTTTCTCCCCTTTTAAATTCCACCACCTGATTCTTGGATTTTGTTTTATGTGATTTTTTCTCTTCCAATTTCTTACTTGGACGTCAAGTACTAGAAGTCTATATTGAGTAGTCAAACACTTTCCCGGTATTATCTTACAATCCTTACAAAACCGATTCTCTTGTCTCATGAGGAAGTAATCTATTTGGGTGCTTGAGGTGATATTTTTATATGTGATTAAGTGTTCGTCCCGTTTTTTGAACCTCATATTAGTTATAATGAGCCCATATGCCATAGCAAAATCTAGGATAGATTTACCCTCATTATTAATTTCTCCGAATCCATATCCTCCATGTACCTTTCTATATCCGTTTCTGTCTCTACCCACGTGCCTATTTAAGTCACCTCCTATAATCACTTTCTCTCCTCTTGGTATCATCTGTATGAGTCCCTCTAAGTCCTCCCAGAATTTTGCTTTTATCTCATCACCTAACCCCGCTTGTGGTGCATATGTACTAAAGATATTCATAGTCATTCTTCCTAGACTAATCTTCACCATAATAATCCTATCCCCTATTTTCTTTACATCCATTACCTCATCTATTAAGCTTTTATCCATAATAATCCCCATTCCATTTTTCGCTCGATCAGTTGTGTACCATATTTATATCCAGTTTCTGATAAAGTTTTTGTTTTTTTCCCTACCCATCTCGTTTCTTGAAGGCACATAATATTAATTTTTCTCTTAATCATCACATCCACCACTTCCATAGTTTTGCCTGTTAATGTTTCTATGTTCCATGACCCAATCCTTAATCTATGATTTTGTTTTTGTCCTTGACTTTGGGTTTGATTTTGTTTTTGGCCTTGACTTTGAATTTGATTTTGTTTTTTATTTTGATTTTGGTTTTGATTTTGATTTTGATTTTGGACTAATTTCTTTACCCACATCCATCCAAGCAAATGCGGGAACCCTTGCTCATTTATCACTACATCCGGGCATCGATGTAGCGGCCCTAGCACACTTGTCACTACATGGAGGCAGTGTAGCGCGTCGCTATGAAGGGTTACGCCCACGCCCAAACGATTTTTCATAATTTGTCTAGAGTTCATGTTTTGGATCCAACTAAGTTTTACGTTGGCTGTCGGCTACCTAACACAACCCTCCTCCTTTATCCGGGCTTGGGACTAGCAGTGGATAACATCCCCAGGCAGAGTTACTACATGCTCGAGACAATAAACTTTAAATATATTTATGTAATATATAGCAAAATATTTGATGGAAATATAATGAAAATGCAATATAACACTTAAAATTAGAAAATCTGTAATTTCCAGGTCTTAAATCTTAAAAACATAAAATCCACATGACAATCACTTGACATCAATATGATAAAAAAAAGAAAGTTGAAGAGGAAAAAAGAAAAAGGCAGACTGGCAACTGGAAGAGAAGATTGCTGTATTGTTCAACAGAATATTTGCTGCTACATCAAACATTAACAACAAACAAATCAACAAAGAAGTGAAAGGAGGCATAGACTGGATCACTGCAACTTCAGACAGGATAGAGCACTTCAATGGTAATGAAGAACAACTTGGGCATTGCGACGACCTTCTTCTGCTTCACAATGTCAACTTAGAGCTCCAACATGAGACTAGTTCAGGATGAGGCTTAAAACAATATTTTTAAACCCAATTATTTGTTCTTTTTTATAACAACCCTAAAAATATCTTAGAATTGCATTGAAACACCCACACTGTCTATTGCTTGTCCTATTTTGGGATGCATGTCCCACCATATTTAGAGCATGCCTGTCAATAAAGGTATTCATAAAAAGGTGATGTACTAGACATTGTATCTAGGTGGCTGATATGCTAGACAGATTGAATGTTTGTTTGTGTCATTAATGTCTGAAGTACCTGCGTGTTGTCATTGATGAAGTGTCTGCTTCCTAGTGTATTATTTCTTTTGCTTCCAATTGCACTGCTTCAACTTGCAGGAGTGCATGTTAAGAGTTCCCTTATAGACAGTCAGGAAAAAAAAGTGATGCATATCTTAAATACTAATTCTGCTTCAGTTTCCCCAAGTTTTGGACAAAGTGCACCTAGTCCTGGTGGCATCCTGGATTATCAATCTCATTCTGATACTGTAGAGCCTGATTTAGCTATAGTGGATGGCAACAAATCTAGACTTGACAATTTGGAACTGTCTCTTGCTGTGGATGCTTTAGGTGAGTCAGCCATTGTCATTTTGGTAGGGTTATAGCAGATAAGGACAAAGAAAAAAGAAAAACATCTTGTATGTCAAAGAACAAAACCTTACTGAGAGGCCCAAGAAGGGTGGTGTTGCCTCTATAAATCATGCTTAGTTGCACCCTACCAGGAACATTTTGCTTGTCAGTAACAAGGATATGTGCAAAATGCTAGTGAAACATTTATTTAGCTTAAAGTCCTTCGTAGGGACCTCAGACATCACTTAATTATGCTGAAGATATTGTTAAATAATTGGGAAAAAAGAAGAATACTTTCTCACATTTATAAGGAATGAATGTGCAAGTATAAATAGAGAACAACTCCTAAGAAATCTCCTAAGTTTTAGGACTAGATAATTCCTACTTTCTAGGACTAGATTACAACAATTACAACAATTAATTTACAGAAAAATACAACATAAATCAGTAAGTTAGTTTTGGAGCTTTATCTTTATCTTCTACTCTATCTTCGCCAATATTCCCCCTCAAGTTGGAGAATGTATATCTCACATTCCAAGCTTGTTTGTCAAATCATCAAATCTCATTGCTGGCAACCCCTTGGTCAGTATATCTACTACCTAATCCTCTGAAGGCACATAGGGTAATTGAATCAAACCTACTTCCAATTTTTCCTTTACAAAATGTCTATCAATCTCAACATGTTTAGTCTTGTCATGTTGAACCGGATTATGGACTATGTTGATAGTTGTTTGGTTATCACACCTTATCCCAATTGGGCCTTGGATTTGAATCCTTAGGTCTTCTAAAATGATTTTCAACCATAAGACCTCACATAGGCCTAGGGCCATGGCCTGGAACTCTGGCTCTGCAGTTGACCTTGCTACCACAGTCTGCTTCTCCATGATACCAAATTTTCCCCTAGATATACATAATAACCGCTTGTAGATCTTCTATTTGTTACTGAACCTGCATAATTTGCATTTGAAAAACCATTGATATTCAGTTCTTTCCTTGCTTTAAAAAGAATTCCCTCGCCTGGAGTGGTCTTCAAGTAGCTTAAGATCCTCCTCACATCTAGCATTTGCTCCTCTGTTGGATTGTGCACGAATTGACTCACAAGGCTGACTCCAAATGCTATGTCTGGCCTTGTATGGGATAGGTAGATTAGTCTCCCAACAAATCTTTGATATCTCCCCTTATCCACCATTTGACTGTTTGGATTATTCCACAATTTGTTGTTAGGTTCAATTGGAATTTTAGATCCTTTTCCATTTCCACTAAGCATACTTACTTGTTTTTGCTAACAAATCAAGTACATATTTTCTTTGGGACAGAAAAATCCCTTCTTTGGAGTAGGCAACCTCAATGCCTAGGAAATATTTAAGAGTGCCCAAGTCCTTGATTTCGAACTCCTTGGCCAATTTTTCTTTGAGTTTGACTTGCTCTTCTTTATCATCACCTGTAACAATTATATCATCAGCATACACTAAAAGAATTGTTACCTTGCGTTCCTTTGAATGCTTAATAAAGAGAGTATGGTCCCTTGTACTTTGAAAATACCCTAAAGCTTTCATAGCTTTAGAAAACTTGCCAAACCATGCCCTGAGTGATTGCTTAAGGCCATATAGGGCCTTCTTTAGGCGGCATACCTGTCCTTCATTTCCTTCTTGGAATCTTGGTGGTAATTCCATATATACTTCTTCCTCTAAGTCTCCATGGAGGAATGCATTTTTAACATCTAGTTGTTGTAGTTTCCATTCAAAATGGGCTGCCAAGGATAGGAGGATTTTGATTGTGGTCTTTTTTGCTACTGGGCCAAATGTTTCAAGATAATTAATTCCATATGACTGGGTATATCCCTTAGCCACCAGTCTGGACTTATATCTTTCAAGGGTGCCATCTGTCTTGTATTTAATATTGAAAATCCATTTACACCCAACAGGATTAACCCCTTTTGGTTTGGATAAAAGATCCCATGTGTAGTTCTTTTTCAAAACCCCTATTTCTTCCATCATGGAATTTCTCCAATTCTGATGCCTCTTGGACTGATTTAGGAATGATAATTGCATCTAAGGATGCCAGGAAGCTCTTATGTTTTGGGGAAAGCCGATGATAGGAGATGTAATTGGTTAAGGGGTGTTTTGTACAGTTTCTTACCCCTTTTCTAACAACAATGGGGAGGTCTAGATCATCAAAGATAGATTCAGTAGAAGTCATGGGAATGGGTTGTGTGAGATCATTACCTTGTCTAGAAACTGAGGACTAGATCTGTTGGGGTTCTTAGCTAGGCTGTCTCTGCTTATAAACATAGGGTGAACCCTTAAACTGTACTGGAGGTGACAACATTTGAGTGGTTATTTCCTCATTCACTTCAGCATGATCTTGTCCTCTATCTGGTTGCCAGTACCTGAAGATAGGTTGCGGTTAGTGGTATGGGAAGGCTGGGAATTGAGGTTAGAATGAGAAGGTTGTTCGGAAGCAGGGGCATAGGCTGGGTTTTGAATTGATAGGTTGCAGTCAATGGTATTCCAAAGATCATTGAGGTCACCATAAGTAGGCTCCCCTTGGTGACCAGTGATAGAGGAATGAAAAAATGGAAGGGCTTCAATGAAGGTAACGCCCGTAGAGATATATAATTTTTGGGTAGGAGGATGGTAGCATTTTGTATCCTTTTTGGGTAGGTGAATAGCCTAAGAATACACATTTGATTGTCCTAGGATCAAGTTTATCTCTATGTTGTTTGGAAATATGGACAAAGGCCACGCAACCGAATACTCTAAGAGATAAAGAGTTGTGCACATTAAAATCTGGGAAATGTGTAGTTAGGCATGCAATGGGGCTTTGATGGTTAAGAATTTTGGTTGGCACTTGATTAATCAAAAATGCAGTAGTTAGGACAGCTTCCCCCCAATATAGTTTAGGCACATGATGATGATGAAGTAGGGTATGGGCCACATTAAGGAGATGTCTCATCTTCTGTTCAACCACTCCATTTTGTTATGGGGTGTCGACACAAGAAGATTCATGGACAATCCCTTCTTTTTGGAAGAATTGATGCATATGATGATTGAAATAATCACTGGCATTGCTCGTCCTAAATTTTTTGATAGGGGTTCCAAATTGGGTAGCTATCATTTTGCAAAAGTTTGGTAATACTATCCCTATGGCTGCCTTATGTTTCAGCAAAAAAACCCATGTCATACGAGTGCAATCATCAATGATGGAGATAAACCATTTTGCCCCCAAATAATTAGGGATTTTGCAAGGCCCCCAAACATCTGAATGGATTAAGGAAAAAGGTTTTGAACTGATTTTATTACTGATTGAATAAGAAACACGATGTTGTTTATCTTAGATGCATATATCACAATGAAATATGCTAGGGTCTATAGACTTAAAGAAAGTAGGAAACATAGCCTTCAAAAGTGAGAATGGAGGGTGGCCAAGGCGGTAATGTTGCAGCCATATTTCTGAGTGATCTGCTGCATTGTTTGAGGAGTATGCCACCTGCAGCTGGTCCCTAGGTGGATGAGAGTCCTTCCCCATGAAGCAGTACAGCCCATCCTTTACCCTAGCAGCTCCAATCCTCGTCCCGGTCTTCAGCTCTTGAAACTCACAACCATTAGGAGAAAAAATGGCTAAGCAATTCAAGTCCTTTGTGAGTTGATGAATTAAGAGAATGTTTGCTGATAATTGAGGGACATGTAGGACTGATTTAAGAGACAAATTTAGGCAAAGGTTAACTTGGCCTTGACCAACAATAGGGACTGATTTCCCATTGGCAATGGTAATTTGTTTGGAGGTGTTGAGTGGCTGGTAGGTAGTAAATATACTTGAATTGGGTGTCATGTGGCTAGTGGCTCCTGAATCCAAGATCCAAACATCATTCCAAATAGTCTTTAAGGCAGTAAAGTATGCAGAATTTGTGTTACCTGAGAGTGCTAAAGAGCAGGTGCCTTCTTGCATAGTCTTAAGAAAAGATTTCATCTTATGGATCTCATCGGCATTAAGTTGAGTGAGATCAGGGCTGCCATCTGCATCAGTCTTTTCTCCAGATTTGCCCTCCTCTTGGGTTTTGTGAGATAGGTAGACTTGGTTCTTTGGAGCCAAGTTTTTAAACCCACCAAGCTTGCTGAGAACTGCCTCCTTTCCATGTAGCCTGAAACAAGTGTCTCGAGTGCGCCTAGGTTTCCGGCAGAAAGTGCACCATAGGCCATCCTTGCTGCCAGGTTTTACCTGCTGTTCCGTCCTTCCAAACTTCCTTGGTCCATTGCCCTTGTTTGACATCATTGCTGAACCATCAATGGCTGCATCCTTTAGCATCACAATCCTCCTATTCTCCTCACCCCTTACCATGGCAAATACTTCGTTGATGGATGGTAGCTTCTCTCGGCCAAGTATCTGCACCCTAACTTGATCAAATTCATGATTAAGTCCAGCCAAGAATTCAACAATCTGATCCCTATCCATTATTTGATTAAGGGTCACAACATCCTCCTTACATATCATCTTAATATTTTGATAGTGATCCAACTCTAGCCAAAGGCCTTTCATGTAATTATAATACTCCATAACCAACATCCCACCTTGTTTAGCCCCACTAATCTTGGTCTTAATTTCATAGATAACAGATGCATCTTGTACCTTTGAGTAAGTTTGTGTCACAACCTCCCAAATCTCCCTAGCAGTCCCCCAAAACATATAATTCCTACTTACCTTAGGTAGCATGGCATTCCACAGCCAAGACATGATCTGGGAATCCTCGATTTCCCATGTGGAAAACAATGGATGATTTGCATTAGGAGAGACCATGAGATGGGCAATTTTCCCTTTTCCTTTGAGAAAAGTTCGCACTAATTGGGCCCATTGCAAGTAGTTTTTCTGTCTAGGCGGTAGGATAGGTGGATGTTTGGCAGATCTCCAGCAACAGCACCATGATTCATCTCTTGACTAGGATCAGCAGGCTGCTCCACCTCAGGCGAAGACTCTCCAGGGACAATATCAGATTGTGCAGACATTCTGGACAATCTGGGAGGGCCAACATCAGAAGCAGATGGCTAACGAATGAAGGAGTGCAATGAAGGCACTCGAAGAGAGGTTAGAAAGCATGAAATGAAGGCACATGGCTAGGGTTTCAGAGGCTGTGATAGCGGCTCAGATACCATGTTAAATAATTGGGAAAAAGGAAGAATACTTTCTCACATTTACAAGGAATGAATGTACAAGTATAAATAGAGAACAACTCCTAAGAAATCTCCTAAGTTTTAGGACTAGATAATTCCTAGAATATAGGATTAGATAATTCCTACTTTCTAGGACTAGATTACAACAATTAATTTACAGAAAAATACAACATAAATCAGTAAGTTAGTTTTGGAGCTTTATCTTTATCTTCTACTCTATCTTCCCCAACAGATACTTTTCTGGAGTTTGCAGTTAAATCCGCTGTTCAATTTCACATGGTGAGTATGTCCTTTGTGGTTTTGAACTAGAACTTTGAATTCTTAGAGAGTTTTATTATCTATCAAAAGTAACAAGATTCTGGGAACCGTAAATCATCAAACTATGTAGTTATTTTGCCTTCTAAACGTTCTCAAAGATTTGGAATTTCCCTAATGTCATAGTACTCAGATTGAGTCAAGTCCTCATTACAGTCATGATTCTACAACTACAGGTACAATTGAAGACTATATAACAGGCTCAACATGCTCCAGTCAATCATTACACAATGGAATCAGTGTTAAAACTGGGTGAGTTGTACTGGCACTATGTCCTTTACTAAAATCCCTAATGCTGTAGCTTTAGAAAAGACAAAGCATTGGTCCTCATGGAAAATATATTTTTCAGGAGTCCTGTAGATGTTTGTGCCCCTGAAATGAATGCTACCAAAAATCTTGTGCTTGCCTCAGAGGTTCAGCCAACTAGTTCCTCTGATCAGGACCCATGTAAGAGAGGTCCATTACCTGATGGGCATCCCTGCAGTTTGCATATTGAGAAAAGGACCTTTGATGGTGTACACAATACAGTTCCTGCTATATCTCAAAATCAAGAATTTCTTTGTTCCCCCATTGACAAGAACAATGTGGAATTTCTTGATACATCTGCTTCATGCACAGAAGCATCTCGAGCCAGTATTGACGATGAGTTGAGGAGGGACCAAAGTTTTTCTGATGTTAGCAATTCTATGTCATGGTTGCAGAGCCAGGGAACAAGTTTCTATGTCTATAACAGGGAAGTCACAGATGGCTCAAGCATAAAACTCCAGGTGAAAACAGAGCATAATGATGAACCAGAGACTGTTGTTCACTCTGTAGGTTGCTATGTCCACCGTTTGCCAGTTTCATTGGTACTTTTAATCACAAAAGAGGATGAAATCTGTATTTGTGTCCTTTGTGGTGTCTCAATTGGCAACGATAAAACCTTGTTTATGTACAAGTTGTCACTGGAAGAACGAATATTTGGTTGTCCTTCTTTTATTGGTCATACACCAATATTGCTGCCATTTTCAAGAGATGAGTTTGGCAGAGAAGTAAGTTGTATAGCTCTGAAGTATTTATTTTCATTCCTTAGAGCTTTTATCATAATTTGCTACTCTGCTTACAGTTATTTTCGTGACCCCTGGGTTTACTTTTAATAGACTGCATTGGGTACATCTAGTTTGCAATTCACTCCAGATGGGCACCGTCTTGTTCTTCTTAACTGGATACAGGCTCCTTACTGCAGGTGGGTCTTCCTATTTTTACATGAAATTTGGTAAACAATTTGAGCAATAATTTTGGTCATCACTTCAGGGAAGGGAGAATGCAGTGCCCATGCTCAGCATGCAGCTCAGATTGCTTTGAGCAGAATGCAGTAAAGGTGGTGCAAGTAGAAAATGGCTATGTTTCAATTGTGGTGAAATTAAAGACAGTTGATACCGTTCGCTGTATCTTAGTTTGTGAGCCTAACTATCTTGTTGGCATTGAAGAAAGTGGGAGATTGCATCTATGGGTCATGAATCCTACATGGAGGTAATTTCTCTTTGTTCATGAGTTTCTTATTATTCTTGCTACTTGGGACAACTTTAATGCCATGTTGCTTCTTGTCACTGATCAAGCCTCCCCTCTCCCTCACTCCCCCCCCCCCTTGTTACTCTACTTTCTTTTTTTACAGTAACTCTAACTAGTTGCGTGCTTTTTGCTTCTAGTGCTTTTTGAAGGGTATTTGCAAGTATGTCTAGTATATTTTTTCAGTTATGGTACTCAGGCTGATGACAGTTTTGTAAACCTTAGGGATAACATTATTTAATTGGAGTTGCATATTAGTAACATTCTTTTTTTTTTTTTCAAGATTTAGTTCCTGATACCTGTAGATTATTTGTTAATAGCTATTGACACCATTGTTTATTTCTCATGTCGTGTTCGTATTTCATATTGGTTACCATTTTGGAATGATCTGGTTGTATATTTTTTATTGATGGCAGTGAACTGATGGAGGAATGTGATCTGTCTACTTCTGACTATATATTTCCTTGCATAACGGAATTGAAGAGAATTCCAAACCATGCTGCTCTTGTACTTGGTCATAATGGTTTTGGAGAATTTGGTCTATGGTATGTTTCTTTTTTCTGTTGGAGTTTGTGCTTATGTGCTGAATTATCTCCCATGTGCAAATATAGGTCATACAATGTTTAGAACTTTAGATACACATGCTATATTTTGTGATATGGCCCTGACTTAAGTTGTTTACATATGTTGTATGTAATGACTTGTAAAAGTAGAAGTTCTGGGTCCTAAGAGACCTATTAGTATAAATTTGTCCTAAGTTTTTAATTATCTTAGTTTCTTATGTTGTTTATTTTTACACAGAACTAACACAAGAAGAATCTTCAGTCAGGAGACTGTATCGAAGCTTTTTCATGGCTAATCTGCACTCTTTGGATTTAGAAAACATATGAGTATTTTGTTTTAATTTTTAATTTTTTTGGTGTAATTTTTGCAAGAAATGGCTTAAACAGATGTCACTAGTTACTGAGTTATTGTTCAGGTATCAAGATCCCTATGATTCCTAGTATGAAATCCTTGGGCCCTTTGTAGGGAAGAACTAATCCCATTCCCTGTTAATTCTTTCTTCAAGTGCAAATTCCTGGTTCTCCTCCTGCATGATGGTGGAAATGGCATTGATAGCAACAATAAGGTTGCTAATCTGTGGCTGGAAGGTTAGGGTTTTGATTTATGGAAACAGCCTCCTTGCAAAAAGAGCAAGGGCTAGACTGACCATCTCACAAACCTTGCAAAGTGGAGAGCCTTGCACTAGGGATGCCTTCCTCCTGCATGGAGGTCCAAGAGAAGATGTGCTTTTTCCTAGATTGTAGGTGCTAAATACCCCCACGACCAACTCTGGAGAAACCTTTACATGTTCAAATATATTGTGTGTTCTACTAAAGAAAACCAGAGCATCTAGTTGCTTCCTTAGGTTTCCTACCTTCCAGCTGAATATGTTGGATATTGTAACTTGTATTGTTTAGGTCAATATAGAAATAATTTGGTAGATAACTTTTGTTACATCTTGTCTTCTACACATCTTATTAAATATTGCAAGTAAACTGACCCAATTTATATAGGCTACACTTGTTTTCAAATAAGTGCAATATTTTGAAGGTCTTAAATTTTAGTTTTAGTTTCATTTTCATATTGGCTGAAATTGAGACAAAGTTCTGAAACTTTGTGATCTTTGTTAGGTATATGCTTTTTCACTTGGTTATGTTCCAAAGACCAAAATTCCACAGAATTGAATAAACTGAATTATCCTATAAGCTAAACTGAATTATTTATAAAACTGAACAAACTAAAATAATCAAAATAACCAAATAAACCAATAAAAAAATTTTGTACGAAAAAAAATGCCAAGGTTCAGCCAACCCAAATCTAGGTTCACTGAACTTGGGTTTGATAATGGAGAAGAAGAAGAAGAAAAGAAGATGAAGAAGGAAAAGAAAATGAGAATAAAGGAGACCAAATATATATCCCTCTGGGTTGGGCTTGGTGAACTTTATCGAGATATTTTGCTTTGGTGAACCTGGGTTTGGATTTGGTAACAGAGAAGATGAAGGAGAAAAAAGAAGGAAAGACGGAAGAGAGGCATTTGGTCCTAGATGCTTTTTCCTCTCTCTCCCTTCGCTAGGTTGGGTTTAGCCAAAGGAAGAGAGCAATGTTGGCCAAAGGAAGAGATGGAAGTGCCTTAGGGGAAGATAGGGATCTTTGATACCTTGGCTGAACAAATGAGAGCTTTTATATCCAATGGGATGCTTGTAAATAAGACAAAACTTGAGAGTATTTTGTAAAGTGATGTATAATTTGTTTATTTTCAAAATTTAATTAAAACTAATAACGTTGTATCAAGCCTATACCCCACTAGTTGGAAGTGGTTACATGAACTGCAGCTCGCCTATCATTTCTATCATGGCCATATCTTTTGTAATTGTAACACACTTATAACTCAAATCATACCCAAGAGTTTTCTACTAATTTTTTCTCAATCTTCCTCTACCTCTTTTGCTAAGGACTTATTCTATTCACTCTTCTCACAATAGCCTCTATTGGCTTTCTTCTCACATGACCAAATCATCTTAATTGTGTCTCATGCATCTTATCCTTAATAGGAGCCACTCACATCCTATTTACATCCTATTACAAATATTATAGCCAAAACCAAATTGAACTGAGAACTTAAAGCCAAATCTTTTTTATAGAAAAACTGAACTGTGCCAATTTAATTAAAACATTGGACTGAATTAACCTAGAATGTTAGTTCAGATTGGAAATTTGATTTTAACCAACTAATGCTCATCCATAATCATTGGATATTTTGGAAATATGCATTGGGCTATACGAGTAGTTGAAATTTTACTGTAAAAAGCAACAGAAACTAGAGAACATGTTAACATGAATTTCTTCTGCAACTTAAACCTGAATCTCTTCAGTCTATTTCAACCCATGTTGATATCATTAGGAACACGTCTATATCTGCCAGTTGGAGCTTGCAGATGCTTTTCAGTTTCCTCTAGTGAGATCATAGTAAATCAGACATGATCCCCTGAATATTTGTTTGGCAGTCAAGTTTTTCCTAGCAACTTATCCTAGAAGACAGTTCAAAAATTTTGTTTATTCACAGAGTAGAAGTTAATTTTTGTTTTCTGATATAGTGAAGCCTCTTTGTGTTTCTAACTTATTTTATAAACTCTAATTGAAAGTGTTTTTTTCCCTGTTTCTTGCTTTCATATTTTCAAGAAGAAACCATTTTACAATTTAATGTTATCTTCAGCAGTTACAGAAGATAATGCTTCAGTTGCATTAATTTGTGATCTTTGTTTATTGTCTGATGCAATCTGGAATTTGTTAATCTTTTCAGGGATCTTTACAAACGCGTCTTTTTAGCAAGGTTTTCCTCTGCAGGTACGACTGTTGTTGACTTCCTACCAGTCAGTTTATCTAGATGGCAAAGAAGAAGCCCTGTTTCCATAGAACCTTTTGGGAAGGAGCACATTGATGAAATTATGGCTGCAACTAGAAACTCATTCTCAGAGCCGAGGCTGAATCATCCATTTATTCCAGTAGAGGGGGAGGACATGGCTATCTGGCTCCTTATCTCAACCAACTTCAATTCTGATGTTCAACATGTATTTGAGTCAAGTGATCACCACAAAAATCCACTTGACCATTGGAGACTAGCTCTACTGGTGAAAGACAGGGTGATCTTTGGAAGTGCATTGGACCCAAGGTACTTTTATTTTTATTTTGAAGTAGTTGCATTTAAAGTACTTCCTTTTCTACATATGACGTTCATTATATTTTCTAATTATTGGTGGACTTCCTAATTCTAAACTTTTGCAATTTTGTAAAGTCCCACAGAGTTAAAATTGCTTAATGCTACCAAAGCAAATTAACTATCCTGAACTTTTGTACAGTGATTAAATGATTCGTCTCTCTTCACAATAAAATAGAAGGCCCATTAAAGCAGCTCATAATATAACTACCAGATGCTTTGATGGGGATTTTCCGTATGAATTTTGTATCAGTATTTTCTGTTGATTATAGTTTTCTGCGTGACATGACCAATTGAAACTATTGTCCTGTATTTCTTTCTGGAAGGAGGAAAAAAGAAAGAAAAGGTATTTTATCACCCTAGAAAAGGTATTCTATTTTCACCCTCCTAGGTGGCTTAGTCTGTTCAAATTCTAAGCAGAATGCATACCAAACTTCAAACATTAGTCTTCAATGAATGTTTCTTTACTTGTACAGACTAATGGCATGTCAGGCTAGAATTCTGCGTTTGTAGGTTGAATGTGATACTAAGTTCTCAAGGGTACTATGAAAATATCCGATAATACAATATACTTTCGTCATGTAGCCAGATAAGTAAGAAATGTTTCTTAAAGCCTTCTAGAAATCAGGAGTCTTGGTTTCATGCTACTAGTTGTGGAACGGATCTTGTTAATCAATGCCAAAGAACTCTGAAGTATATAGTTCACTGTACAGGGCTGCTGCAGTTGGTGCATCAGCTTGCCATGGAATCATTGGGACATGTGATGGACTTGTTTACATGTGGGAACTGTCTACAGGAAATAAGATTTGTGATCTGCATTGTTTCCAAGGTATGCTTCATTTTGAGCTTTTGTGGATCTATGTATCCTGCCCTGGTTAAAGATCAGTGGAGAAAACGTTGCACATCACCTGTTTTTTATTCTTTAAATATTTCCACTTTCTTCATTTATCTAATTCTGGTCTTCTTTAGGTTTCAGATTTCTTTTTCTTTTTCACTCATTAAATAAAGGGCGCCTTTAGTGTATGAAACTCTCACTTTGTGAGGGCCCAGATGGTCCTACTTGTATGCATTTTTCCCCTTACTTTTTCGTAAAGAGGTTTTCACTACTCGAGCCCATGACCTTCTGGTTACAAATGAACAAACTTACAGTGGAAAATAATACTTTTCTGTGTTGTATTGTGGAATTGTACACTAGGTATTTATTACAAGTGTGGATCCTGATTTAGGCTACCAATCCCAAATAATTAGGGATCAGTAAACTCAATCAAGGAAGAAAAAATAAAGGAAACAGTACAAATAGAAAAACATAATCTTATTCTAATTAAAAAAAAAGGAAACTCTAGAAATAAGAAAATAGAGATATTCTAGGAAGGAAACAATTATAGGAAAGATTTCTAGATTTCTAACTATCCCCCTCAAGTTGGTGCGTGGATATCATCCATTCCCAACTTGTTGATGATCTCCTTAAAGTCTTGACCCTAGTAGTCCCTTGGTTAATACATTGGCTAGCTGGTCATTAGTTGGAATGTAAGGAGTACTAATCAATCCACAATCAAGTTTTTCCTTATGAAGTGTCTATCTACTTCAATATCTTTGGTTCGATTATGGTCAACTGGATTGAGGGCAATATTGATGGCTGACTTATTGTTACAATGAAGTCTCATAGTCCCTTCTTGCTTAACTTTGAGATCTTCAACAATGATCTTGACCCATAGCAGTTCACATATTTCATTTGCAATTGCCCTAAATTCAGCTTCCGCACTAGATCTAGCAACCACACTTTGTTTCTCACTTTTCCAAGTTACTAAGTTCCCTCCCAAAAAAGTGCAATTAGCTGATGTGGACCTTCTATATGTGAGAGATCTAACATAATCAGCATTGTTATAGGCTTTAATAGTCAACTTGGTACCTTTCTTAAATAGGATACCTTTCCCCGGATGCCGTAAGATAATGGAGGATTCTAACAACCACTTGCATATGTTGTTCTTTAGGTTAATGCATGAATTGACTTACAACTCCAACTACATAAGCTATTTCTGGCCTTGTAGGGGATAGATATATAAGTCTACCTACTAGTCTCTAATATCTTCTTTTATCAATCACACTACTCTTTCCCTTTCCAATTATTTTGTAGTTTGGATCGATAAGAGTACTTCCTATCTTGCTATTGAGATTTCCAATTGCTTTGAGGAGATCCAAACTATACTTTCTTTGAGATATAAAGATGCCCTTCTTAGAATAGGCCACCTCAATACTAAGAAAGTATTTGAGCTTGTTGAGGATCTTGATCTCAAATTCTCAATAAAGGACTCTTATTCAACTTTATCATCTCCAATCATAATTATATCATCAATATACACCAAAAAGACAGTAACCATACCTTAACTTGAATGCTTAATAAACAATGTGTGGTCTCCCCTACTTTGGTTGTAGCCCATTCCAAGCATTGCTTTGGTGAAATCTTCCAAACAAGGCTCTTGGGGATTGTTTGAGACCATACAACGCCTTTTTTAGTCTATACACTTGATTAGTTCCAAAGTTCTTGTCAAAACATGGTGGAATGCATTCTCCATAAAAACTTCCTCTTCTAGCTCCCCATGTAAGAATGCATTCTTCATATCAAATTGTTGCAAACACCAACTAAAATTAGCTGCAAGGGAGAGCAATACTTGTTCCATATTCATTTTTGTTACTAGCGCAAACATCTCTTGATAATCAACTCCATAAGTCTTAAGTGTACCCTTTAGCGACCAGCCTTGCTTTATTCATTTCAAGGGTTCCATTTGCTTTGTACTTGAGGGTGTAGACCCATTTGCATCCCATCGGTTTCGTTCTCACAGGTAAAATCACAACTTCCCAAGTGTTATTCTTATTTAGTGCATTCATCTCCTCTTTCATAGCTTGTACCCAATAATTATTCTCTAAAGCCTCATTTGCTGAGGTGGGAATAGCAACTAGATCTAGAGTGGTGATAAAGGCTTTGTGTTGAGGTGCTAGTCCATGGAGTGAAACAAACTAGGAGATGGGATGATGGGCACATTTCCTGCTAGCTTTTCTCAATGCAAAAGGTAAATCTAAGTCATAAAATTCAAGACCATCAACAAATGAAGTAGGTTGAGTGATTTCATTACCTGATACCGATTTAGTTGCTTGGATTTGTGTTGGTTCTAGATTGGACTTTGGCCTCCTTGAGTAAACTTGCAGTTTGGTTGGCTTCGAAGCCATGTTTGGAGCTAGTTGAAGGCTGTGAAACGAGCCCGATTGATGTGTAGGTAATGCTTCTTGAATCACTCATCAACGGAAAAATTGTAGTAAAATCGATTATGGCTGTTCAGGAGGAATAGAGAAGAAAGCTGCTGGGCAAGCTGAAAAAAAATGGCAAGGGCGCAGGCAAGGCCGATTATAGGCAACTTGCAGAAGATGCTGAGAAAGAAAAAACCGGCAGTAAGGCTGATTATCATAGTGAAGGCTGATTGAGAGAGACTCCAAGGATGGTGGCTCTGATACCATGTGGAGAAGAATACTTTGTTGTGTTGTATTGTGAAACTGTATACTGAGTATTTATTACAAGTGTGAATCTTGATTTAGGAAACTAATCCCAAATAATTAGGGATTAGTCAACCCAATCAAGGAAGAAAAATTAAGGAAACACTACTAATAAGGAAACATAATCTTATCCTAATAAAGAAAAGGAAACTCTAGAAATAAGGAAATAGAGATATTCTAGGAAGGAAACAATTATAGAAGAGATTTCTGGATTTCTAACATTTACCATTGCCATCAAGGCCCACCTTATCTTTTCATTCAATAAGTAAAATGATAAATTATACGCCATGCCATAAGGTATGCTTCAAATATAGGCCAAAGTTATGAAATGCAGTTTCATACTAGCTGACACCACACCAAAGCTAATGGAGCACACAAAATGGCAAATTTCATCCTAGTTAAACCAGCACACCAGCTGGAACCCAACTACCCGTATGTAAATTTTGAAACCTTCTTCTCTGTTCCCTATTTAGACTTCAGAGCCACACTTCGACAGCAACAAAGTAAAGGCTTTTCCAGTTCGAAGATGGATTCGGAGAGCAAGACTGAGAGCACGGATCCATCACTGAGAAGGCTAAAGAGAGAGAGAGAGCTCTCTCCATAGTTTCTCTAAATGGAAGAAATTCTTGAAAAATGCCTAGGTGGAGATACTATAAAATAGAGTAAATGCAGCATTTAGTTGGATAATGTACATTGAGATGTGTGGAGTTTAGTTGTAATTTACTAAGCATATGACTGATACCTCTATCTGTTAGAATTTGCAACTCTTTATTATCTAATACTTGGGTTTTGGGGATTGTTGAGAAGTGAGAGTGCACTGTAGAGAAACAAAAGTTCAAATACACAATATATAAGAGAGGAGGGGAGGGGGGAGGGGGGGGGGAGTGTAGTGGGATCAAGGATGTAAATAAAAAGGCAATAATATGTCAATGTGATAAGGTTAGGAGTCCTTTCATTATAACTAGAGGGATGGAGACAGGAAATTATTTAAAGATTGATTACTACAACAACAACAACAACAACATATCCAGCCGTTATCCCACTATGTGGGGTTGGCTACATGAATTCTAGACTTCTATGTGGGTTACATCCCAACAGATAGTTTGTCTAGAATTCATATTTGGATCCGACTAGGTTTTACGCTGGCTGTCGGCTACCTAACGCAACCCTCCTCCTTTATCCGGGCTTGGGACCGGCAGTGGATAATATCCCCTGGCGGAGTAATGATGAAATGAAGTTTGAACACCATCTTCACATGGAGAAATTTCATGAGATGGTGGTTAAAGATTGATTACTGTTTAGGTTTAATTACATTTTAACCCCATCAAATTGTTACTTATTTTCACTTGATCTCATTATATCAAAATCATACATTTGAAAGGCGTTGCTAGTGCACTAAAAAGTCATAAACTTACAAGAGAAAAATGATCATTTGCACATTCTAGCCGTTTCTCCATCTTGATACAAACTTAAATTGTTTTTCTATTTTACATTCACTGGTATATATCATCAGTTGTATTAATCTGCTTTTCTACGTGTTAATTTGGAAGCATTACTATTTTATTATATTTTAGGATCTGACACAATTTGGTGGACCCTTCTGACGCAATTTAATCCATTTTTTACTCTAACTGGTTTGGTTTGTTAACTCATTTAAAGCTAAATGATTTAGCAATTTGGGCCATATAAAGTTAACCCATTTCATGTTACCTGTAACAGACCTTATTCACAGGATCACCGCCTCTTGTTCCAAGACTTGATTCGTGGTCTAAATGATTTTGCTTTGTTTGATAAACATTAATTAGTCAATACTTTATAGTTTTGAATAGCATATTTATCTGCCGGTATATATTGTTGTATCAGATGAAAATGGTACAAAATTAAGTATATATTTTTATCAGCTTGCATACAGGTATTTATTGGCTTGTATTTGGGCCAATCCTGGAATTTTTATAGTTGTACTAGCTCATATTAAATTAAAATTGGCCTAGATTAATTGAAAAATAACAAGGAGAAACATTCACAAAATTGTATGTCTTTTTGAATATGAATAATTAATCATATGTATTTAAATTGTTTTATCTATATGTATATTTATTCAATAATAATGTTATATTATTATGTAATAACTTAATATTAGGTACTTAATAGTTTAAATAGGTAATATTATATTACGTGAATTAAATTTCAAGAATAAAAGTATATATTTGAAAAATATAATAGAAATGGTGATAAATTCAGAACAATCGCTGATATAAACCTGTATTTTATTAGTTATTCGGCATGCGATTGACTGCTATGCTTTAGATTACATATAGATCATTTTGGTTTTAGAAATCATGTAATTTATTTTCCTTGTGATATCAGGTACTGGTGCCTCATGCATTGCCACTGATAACACAAAGCTGGGTGCTTTGGCAGTAGCTGGTGGAGACCAGTTGCTGGTTTACTTGCAGCGCAAGGCAACTTTTTTGGGACAAGTAGGCGATAAACAAGTTATCTGACTCACTATAAGATGTGTACACACAAGGATCTCAATTGGCAGCATAGTTTTCTATACCTATTCAGCTGTGGCAGGCAGTGGCACTATAAAAGGAAATGCTTTTAGAGGTGCCCAGTTTGTCTTGGTGAGAATTTTAATTTTTGTATTGTATACATTCTTTTTTATCTAGTTTTGATTGATAGCATCACAGATTCGGGCCTAATATACTCAGCAAATGTAAATAGTTGGTTGTAACTTGCAATTGCCTGTGCAAAGTCTAACAAGAAAAGAATAAAAAAAAAAAGAAAAACTGAAAAAACACCCAGGATTTTTGCTAAATTTGTTTACTTACCCAATGCTTCCCTGCCGGTTGATTCTGTAAACAGGACACTAACCAATTAATGTTGTGCTTTTTTCTGTCTAGGTAGGTACTATAATTGATTTTGCCAAAGCTGGAGAAAGAATTGTCTGCATAGATGAAAACATTTTGTGGATGTGAAATTGCTGATTAAATGAAATTGGCAGGGTCTTTAAGTTTCTTTCTGTGAAACTAAACAACAGTGAGTTCCATCTCCACTCCCAACCATGGATGCTCTGCTATGCTAGCTACTGGCTAAGCTTGAAGCTAACAACAATGCCTTTACCCGGTTCTTTTCATTCTTGCAATAATAAATCCGCTGGTAGTAACAATTTCGAAGGTTTGAAAAATAAGTTCAGACTGATTTAAAGATTTTGCTTTGAACAGTGCAGGGTGCACCCCAAAACTGGATGATGCAGTAGAAAAGTCTCAGAAAAATAAAATAAAAACACTAATCTCAAGTGATGTTAAGAGGCCAACAATTGGTTCAATCAACAAAAGACCTTTTGGGTTGTAACAGTTGCTAGTAGGACTTCCCATGTTTATTCTCTGAACTCGATATTTTCAGATTTTAAAATTTGCTTAAATAATTTTTAAACTTAGTCATAATACCCCTGGAAAGAGGCGAACTTCAAGAGGATATTATTTATGGTTGATTTTTGAGGTATCATAATTAGTTTTTAAAAATTTAAAGACTAATGAAATAAATTTAAAATTTAAGAGATATTCAAATTAAATGACCAAAAGTATTTTTATTTAAAATTATTTTCACTTGAATCAATCAATCTTTTACAAAAAGTAAGGATAAGATTCTACATAAATATAACTTTCACAAACCATGGAGTTTTGAGCACAAGTGATTTTTTTTTTTCTTGATACTTTTTATTATCGATCTTAAACTTTAAATTTTTATATTTAACATTTATATTTAGATCAGCCCAATCTAATTACTTGTTTTTTTAAAATAAATAATTTTATTGAAGGAAAATAATGTAAACATAGGACATATCTCAAACTGAACACAAAATCAAATAATTTAAATTTGTTGTTTTTTATTTTTTGGGTTAAATTTAACTTTAATTTTAATTTTATTTCATTATCATGTCTTAAGTTTAATTAGAGTTTAAGTGACCTAGTAATGGAGGGGTTGGAGTGCAATTTACCATTTTTTAAGTTTCTCATTTTTTAATTTTTCATGAAATTTGTAAAAATAAAATTTTTAATTTTTTGATAAAAAATTCCTCCATTAATTTAAATTTAATGACGTTATATATTTGTTAAAAACTAACATTTATTGTATAATTGATACACAAGACAATATTTAGGAATTAACATCAATGTATCATTTAGTTCTAGATTTCTTGAGATCAATTATAATTTAATTATGTAATTATTAGTTGAAGTCTAATTTAAGTAAAGGTGTGCAAACGGTCAAATCAAACCGATATTCAATAACTAAAAAAATCGAACCACTATGCAAAACTAAATTGAACCTTGTGTTTTACTCTTTGATATTGTTTTGATGATGAAAAATATTTTTCAATATTATGTGTCCATTTCTTAATGATTCTTTATTTGGGGCAACTAAATCATTTTATTAAGCACCATAATGAAAATCATCCTGTTGAAGTTTAGGACTAACTTAACCGAAGCCAACCAAAGAGAACTCCTTTCCAAACACAAAGAAACTTCGCAGAAACAAAAATTAGGAAAGAAAACAAACCAACAAAGACAAGATATACCTTGGTTTAGAATGCCTTTTTGACAAACCTACATCCAGCAATCAACACCTACTCGAACAGCTTTTATTAGGATGACAATGACCAGTACAACAAGTTTCTAAACAATTATCTATCTCCCCGAGTACAAGCACACATTCTCTCAAAGGAATACACAAGACTAAACTGCCTTTCTCTTTCTCAACAATGGAAACTCCTCACTTGAACATAGACAAATCAGAAGCTCTCTCATCTATATCCGACTGCCTACCTCGCCTTTCTATAAATAGAGAATGGCGAGATTCCCAAGGTAACTAACTACTGTGGGAAATTACAATTAGGCCCTCAAAATTATAAAGTAATTACACTTATATTTAAAAAGCTCTAATTGATCTAAAAACTTCTAGCCGATAGACTTTAACATCATTAATCTTCTACCGCATCAAAGACTCTAAGCAAACTCAACAATTCTCTACCATTTGCCTTGAGATCTTTACTCGATAACCTGAAACCTACTCTTATCTGGATGAAGATAAAACACTGATCATATTAAATACAAAAAACATTAAGAATGGATAAACAATGCTGTAATTTAGACTTAGGGACAGTTTTGGTAAACATATCAACTGCATTTTTTTCTCCTGCAACTTTTATTAGGACTATCTCTTCTTTTTCAAGAATTTCCCTAATGAAATGATACCTAACATCTATGTGTTTGGTTTTTTCATGGTGTGAGGGGTTTTTAGCCAAATAAATGGCATTTTGGCTATCACACATTAGCCTAACCTTAACATCTATTCCTAGAAGCTCACTAATGATTCCTTTAAGCCAAAGAGCTTCTTTTATTGCTTCTGTTACAGCAATATACTCTGCCTCGATTATGGACAAAGCCACTATCGATTGCAGGTTTGTTTTCCAACTTATGGTAGATCCCCATAGTTGAAATACATAACCTGTAGAAGACCTTCTCTTATCAATATTTGCAGCGAAGTCTGCATCTGTAAACCCTAAGATGTAAGGTTTTGATTCTAATTTTCCTCCACCATAAACCAAAGACATACCTAGAGTCCCTTTAACATATTTAAAAGTCCATTTTATAGCATCCCAGTGAGCTTTACCCGGATTGGCCATAAACCTACTAGATACACTCATAGAATGGGCCAAATCTGGTCTTGTACAAACCATGCTGTACATTAAGCTCCTAACTACATTAGAGTAAGGAATCTTACTCATTTCCTTAATGTCTTTTCCATCCTTTGGAGGCTGCTCATGAGACAATTTAAAGTGTTGGACAAAAGGAATTGATACACCCTTTGCATCACTCATGTTGTATTTCTTAACCAACTTGCTAAGGTAGGACTGTTGAGACAAGATTAGCTGCCTATGCTGTCTATTCCTTTTAATTTCTATGCCTAATATTTTCTTAGCTTCTCCTAAATCTTTCATTTCAAAGACTGATTTTAAACTCAGTTTTAAATTCATGATTTCTTTAGTTGATTGACTTGCAATCAATATATCATCTACATATAGGAGAAGATATATGGATACATTATTGGGTATATGTTTAAAATAGACACAGCTATCATATGAGCTCCTTTTAAACCCTTGGGACAACATAAATGAGTCAAACTTCTTATACCATTGTCTAGGGGATTGTTTTAAACCGTAAAGAGATTTCTTAAGAAGACAAACTAGTTCTTTCTTACCTCTTACTTCAAATCCCTTAGGCTGCTCCATAAGAATATTTTTCTCTAAATCTCCATGTAGAAAAGCTATAGTAACATTCATTTGTTCTAAAATTAAGTTTTGATGAGCTGAAATTGCAAGCAGAATTCTTATTGAGGTATGTCTCACAACAGGTGAAAATACCTCATTGAAATCTATACCAACTACTTGAGTAAAACCTCTAGCCACTAACCTAACTTTATACCTAGGTTTATCTTCTTTTCCAGTTCCTTCCTTAATTTTATATATCCATTTACAGCTAACTACTCGCTTTCCTAAGGGTTTTTCTACAAGGACCCAAGTTTTATTTCGTTTAAGGGAGTCCATCTTAGACTTCATGGCTTCCTGCCACTTCTGAGAATCTCTAAACTTTACAGCTACTTCATATGTAATAGGTTCTTCCCCTACTTCTATAGCTGCCTTAGGAAACTAAATCAGAATAGCCATACCTTACTGGAGGTCTGGAAATCCTCATTTGCCTGTCTCTAGCCACATTATATCTCTCTGGATCAAGAGAATTTTCTGAGTAGGAAGATTCTTCATAATCCTCTTGTTGATCAGTAGAGGATCCCTCATAATCATCCTGCTGGTTTGGAGACAATTCTCCATACCCTTCATGTTCTTCTTGAAGGCTTAACTCTTGATTTTGAGAGTTATTTAGGCCTCTACCCATTGGTTCTTCAGATAGATCTATATCTACTGATTTTTCTTTTCCAGCATCCTTTAATTCTCCCTTTCGCTCAAAGTCTTTTATGTTAGATTTTTCATTGAAGGTAACATCTCTGCTTACAAAAGTCCTTGGCATATTTGGATCTAAACTCCACATTTTGTAGCCCTTAACTCCTTCAGGGTATCCTATAAACAAACACCTAATAACTCTAGGGTCCAACTTACCTTGTTTGGAATGAGCATAAGCTATACATCCAAAAACCCTAATATGATCTATATGAGGCTTGTGACCAGTCCACATTTCATAAGGAGTTTTAAACCCTATGGCTGTAAATGGTGACCTACTAATAACATAAGCTGTCGTGACTAAGGCTTCTCCCCAAAATGATTTGGACAGCCTAGTATGAATAATCATGCACCTTACTCTCTCTAAAAGAGTTCTATTCATTCTCTCAGCCAAGCCATTCTGTTTAGGATTTCCTGGAATTGATACATGTCTTAGAATACCTTCTTGTTTACATAGGTGGTCAAATTCTTTGTTGCAAAATTCCAAATCATTGTCAGTCCTAATGATTTTAATTTTGCTTCCTTTCTGATTTTCTATCATGGTTTTCCAAGTTTTAAAAGGTTCAAAAGTTTTATCCTTTGATTTTAAAACATAAACCCAAACCATTCTAGAATAATCATCAATTATAGATAGGAAATACTTAGCTCCACCATGAGAAAGGTTTGGGAAGGGCCCCACAAATCAGAATGGATATATTCTAAGGGGGGCTTAGTGGAGTAAGTAGCCTTTTAAGGAAATTTTGCCTTTACTGATTTTCTAAATATGCATGTTTCACATTTGTCTATAGCTGTAACTTTCTCAGTACTTAAAATCCCTTGCTTAGCCAATTCTTTAAGCCCTTGCTCACTGATGTGAGCCATCCTATAATGCCACAGTCTAGACTGCCCATAGGATTTTTCCTCTTCTAATGCTGCCTCTCCCCTTACAGTGGAGGCCTGTAACATATATATGCCATTTTGAAGGATAGCCTTCATGCACATGAGAGATCCTTTCACTATCTTAAGGACTCCACCAACTCCTCTATAGGAGTATCCGTTGTTGTCTAATTCCCCAAGGGATATCAGATTTCTCTTCAAATCTGGTACATATCTTACAACAGCCAATGTCCTAATTATTCCATCATGCATTTTGATTTTAACATCCCCAATCCCTTTGATTTTACATTCCTGGTTATTTCCTAAAAGGACTTTTCTCCCATCTATGTCCCTAAAGCTTAGGAACCAATCCTTATAAGGAGTCATATGAAAGGAACAACCAGAGTCTAATACCCAAGCCTGTTTGTCCTCAGTTTTTGACACAACTAAAACATCAGCACTATCATAATCAAATTCACAGATTGAGGATGATATTTCAGGATTCCCTTTATTCAGAAATTCCTTCTTTTTCTTTGGGCAATTTCTCTTAATATGACATTCTTCATGACATAAGAAACACCTTACTGTTTTCTTACCATTTTTAGACTTTGATCTAGACCTTCCTTTGGTCTTTTGATCCCTCTTTTCTGTTCTTGACCTAGCTGTAAGGGCATCTCCTATAGAATTCTTGACTTCTAACTTTTGTTGAAGTTCCTTGGAGTTTAAAGCTCCAATAACATCATCTAGAGATAGGTTTTCTCTACCATGTTTTAATATATCAACAAAAATCTCATAAGATCTTGGTAAAGAGTGCAATAAGACAAGAGTCTTATCCTCATCATCATATTTTATATCAATATTTTCAAGATCTAAACATAACTTTGTGAAGTCATCTATATGTTCTTGTAGTTTTTGCCCCTCTCCCATCTTAAATGAGAAAAACCTAGTTTTTAAGAACAGTCGGGTGGAAAGATTTTTGATCAAATACAAGGTTTCTAACCTAATCCATAAGGATAGAGTAGTGGTCATCTTTGAGACCTCTCGAAGAACCTTATCACCAAGACTAAGAATAAAAGTATTATATGCCTTTTCATCTATTTCTTCCCTCTGTTTACTATATTCTTGTTTCTGTTCAAGGGTACTAGTTTCAGGTAATTTTTTATCTTCTTCTAATGCTCATTTCAGTCCTAGGTTTCCTAGAAGCGCCTTCATTTTAATTCTCCAAAGGCTGAAATCATTTTGGCCAGTAAATTTTTCTATATCATATCTTGTTGCAACCATAATTAGAACTAGAGTCTAATAAAAAAAACAACAAGAAAGATATCAAGAAAAGTATCAAGAAGACTTATCTTGGACGAAGAATGGCTCTGATACCAGATTGTTGAAGTTTAGGACTGATTTAACCGAAGCCAACTAAAGATAACTCCTTTCCGAACACAAAGAAACTTCGTAGAACAGAAATTAGGAAAGAAAACAAACCAACAAAGACAAGATATACCCTGGTTCGGAATGCCTTTTTTGGCAAACCTATATCCAGCAATCAACACCCACTCGAACAGCCTTTATTAGGATGACAATGGCCAGTACAACAAGCTTCTAAACAATCATCTATCTCCCCGAGTACAAGCACACATTCTCCCGAAGGAATACACAAGACTAAATCGCCTTTCTCTTCCTCAAGAACGGAAACTCCCCACTCGAACATAGACAAATCAGAAGCTCTCTCATCTATATCTGACTGCCTACCTCGCCCTTCTATAAATAGAGAATTGCGAGATTCCCAAGGTAACTAACTACTATGGGAAATTACAATTAGGCCCTCAAAATTACAAAGTAATTACACTTATATTTAAAAAGCCCTAATTGATTTAAAAACTTCTAGCCAATAGACTTTAACATCACTGATCTTCTACTGCATCAAAAACTCTAGGCAAACTCAACACATCCAATATCAAAAACACATTTTCCATATTTTTTATGGCATTTGGAAAAACAAATTTTTATTATCAAAAAAATATTTTATATTTGATATATCACATTTGATCATATAGCACTCGAATATCAAATCCATTTTTTCAAAATTGAAGACCAAGCTATCGACCATTTTTTATAAATCGGTTGAGCATTTGTGCTTGAGATGTTAATCGGCTTTCCAAGCCTAACAACCAGTCTGATGTTGGCTCTTAGCTAGCTCTGGTCGACTGCTACTATACCAAAATTAGTCAATCGTTTTCCTTTCAATCGACCATTTTTCTTCTTCGTGTCAATTGTTTCTTTGAACTTAACGACCGTTTTCATCAAAGATATCTTTAACGACTAGTTTTGCATATCATTAAATGTGACCAACAACTCTATCAACGGCTAATAAATTCAAAGACTAATTATAGTCATTGTACTAGAGGGTCTACTTGGAATCAAGTAAGAGGTTTTAGTGATTGTTAAAAATCTTTAGTGAAAAACTAAACTAGTGGATTAGGCCGTTTGACTTTAATCACTATAAATCGCCTGTGTTGTTTTCGCTTTCATCATTCATTTCCTCTATCTTGTTGAGTATTAGTCTATTATTATCATCTTGTTGCACTAAAGTCTCATCATTAATCAATTATTTTTAGCTTAATTCATTTTTTTAAATACCCAATTCACCCCGCCTCCCCCCCTCCCATCTTAGGAGTGTGATACCTTTATTTACACAACTTAACAATTGGTATCAAAGCAAGTTGCCTTGTGTTTAAGATTTAATCACCTAAGGTAGATCCACTCGTGGCACATATCTTTGGATCATCACAAGCTAAAGGCCAAATCACCTCTTGACTTCTATTTTTTTATGGAACAAACTATGGATATTGGAAAAAGAGAATTTTATGCTTTCTTATAGAAGATGCTGACATTTTTCAGATCATAATGGAAGAAGTATCTTTGCCATTAGTTGAAACAATTAAAGATTGACTGATAAGAAAATAAGAGCGGTTGAGATGAATGTCAAAGTAATAAATACATTGTTTTGTGCTTTAAGTCCTGATGAATTCAATCATGTGTCAACATGCAAAACTGTCAAAGAAATTTGGGATAAGTTAGATGTGACACATGAAGGTACAAAGCAGGTAAAGGAAACTAAAATTAATTTATTAACTCATGATTATGAATTATTTTCCATGAAGGATGATGAGACCATAAAAGAAATGTTCATCCAATTCAATGACATAGTCACCGAACTAGAGTCTTTGGATAAAGTCTACTCCAATGGTGAAAAGGTAAGAAAAATCCTAAGAAGCCTTCCAAGGGTTTGGGACCCTAAGGTAACCACTATAACTGAAGCTAAAGACTTAGGGGTTGTTCTTTTCGTATTTTAATTTTTAATTTTGAGTTTTGAATTTATTTTTAATTTTGTGTTTTAAGTGTCTTTTTGAGATTGCTGAAAACACATTCTTTTTGTCTATAGTATTTTTCGCATTTTGGAATTTTTGAACGTGTTTGTGAAGAAAACAACCAAAATAATTTTTTTCTTATTTTGAGTTTACTTTACAATTTTTTTTTCTTGTTTTTGAAAATGTATTTTTGAAAATATGAAAATAAATACGTTTTTACTATTTTAAAAAATTAAAAATTAAAAATGACTTGAAAATAGCAAAGAGAACAGAGCCTTAAAAAATTAAAAACTAAAAACGACTTGAATATAGTAAAGAGAACAAGGCATTAGATATTCAATCTTTTGATAATTTGCAAGGCTCATCAATGACTCATGAAATTATGATGAAAAGAGATGTAGTTTTAAAGTAGATAAAGATCAAGATGAAAATCTTGACAGTGACAATGAGGATATGGCTTTATTAGCTAAGAAATTTAATAAATTTTTCAAAAGAAGTAGATTTAATCAAAAGAAAATTTTCAAGAAAGATAGAGATAATAAAAAAGATACCACTAATGAAATTCGATGTTTTGAGTGCAAAAAATAAGGTCATAAAGGACCGAATGTACTTTCTTGAAGAAAACTTCAAAGAAAGGGAAAAAGAAAGCACTTGTCAGGTGGAGGGATAAAGATTTCTCAAGTGATGAAGCAAGTGACCATGAAGTCGCGAATTTATGTCTATGACCAAAGAAGAGGATATGAGGTATCATCAAATCTTTCAAACTTATGTATTTTGAAATTTACTCTAGAAGAATTATATGATGCATTGAATAATTTAGTAGAAGATTTTGAAAAAGTTAGTTTGAAGAACAATTTGCTTAAAAAGAAAATCAAGTCTCTTCAAGAAGAAGTAAACTCATGAAAAACTAGTTGAGGGTAAAAAAAAGTTAGAAATGATTTTGGAAAATCAAAGAAACTTTAGAGAAAAACAGTGGATAGGTTTCGATCCATTTTATTTCAAGAATAATAATAAGACCATTTTTGTTAAAGCATCACATAAAAAATATACTCTTAGAAAAACATATCCAAGAGGTAGTTTTCAAGAAATATGATTATATATAACTATTGTGAAAGACATGAACATACTATCAATGCTTCATGAGAAACAATCCAACTAAATTTAAACAAATATGAGTACCAAATGTTGAATTGAATGCTAACAAAAATGGACCCAATAAGATATGGGTACCAAAGATAGCAAATTGACTATGTTTTACATGTTGATACGGTGAGGAACAAGTGGTTTTTGGATAATAACATAGATGAATTCCTATTCAACTCCATCACCTACAAAAATAGAGGAAATATTGTCTATAGAGACAACTCCAAGGGTAAAAATTGAGGAAGTTGAATTGTGATAGATGTCGAGGCATGTTTGAACCCCTAACCTTCTTCATTGGCCAGGGCAGTTGAAAATTTTATACTCTCATATTTGATCTTCAACAGGTGTTATTCTAACTTTATTATGCATATTTTTTTTAATTATGTTTTTTTATTATATGGTGATGTATTGTAATATTTTTAGATAAATTATGCTTATAATTTATACATTTTAATACTTAATTATCTAGTTTTATCGTCATTCAATAACACTTTTCTATTAACTTTCAAGAGATTTTAAAATAGAATAAAATATAAACTTTACCGTTGGTATAACTTTTCACCATAAGCATATGTTAGGTGGTTTAACACTATTAGTATAACTTTATGATTTTTATAATATTAACAATTCCTTTACCTCATAAGAAGTATATATATATTGGGTGGTTTAATAAACCATTTTTATATATGAACAAATATTCATACTTCTTGAATACTAGTTATGAGAAGATCACATATTTTGAGAAAATCTAAAATAACTATTTCTTTATTATTTCCTTCTCTAAAATCATTTGCTCACATGATCATACAAATCTGCTTCTATAATGATATAAAAGTTTTTCATACTTCTTAAAGTCTCGTTCATAATTTTGGAAGTAAACATGTTGGTTGGTTGAAAATTATCCTAAAGTTCATAATTCCATTCATAAATTGATCACATCGAACGTTCATTATGCAGGAATATCATCAAGAATAGCCTTCCCAAACATTGCAGGCCCCAGAAGAAGCAGAGGAGCTTCAGTGTCCAGACTCCAGAAGCAGCTGGCATTAGGCGGCTTCATTGTCCAAACAAGCCTTTGCTGGTAATGGTATCATGACTAAGAATGGCAATGGGTAGGGTTTTCACCAAAGGCCCCTCCCCATGTCCCCACCCCAGTGAGACTATCCCTATATCCCCATCCCCATCCCTGTGGCATATTTTGTTTAATTCCTCATCTTCATCCCCATTGGGTAATCAAAAACAATCACAACCAGCAACATTTCTACTCCGACCAAAAAATTAGGACCGTGACTGGCGTTGATCCCAGTGCTAGGGTGACCCTAACCCTTGAGACCAACAAGTCGCTTGTTCTAAGTTTTCATCACGTTACCAAAAACAATTGCCATCATGTATTAACCAATATCCAATAACAGAATTACTTTAAATCCAATCCTTTTAATTGGAACAAAAATTCAGTTAACAATAACACCACAAAGAAATACTAGAGATTTGACTCTTTTAAGTGTCAATGTATCCACATGAAATGTGTCTAAAAAGATGTTATACCCAAAACTGATGACATTGAATGACCTAAATAGTTGCACAACTTTGCCAGGCCAAAATCTGGAAAATGTTAATATCAACAGTGTGAGTCCATAAGAGATCCTCAAGTAACAAAAGCATGTCATGACGACTGCACGTGAATGACATGTACACAAAAGTTACATTCAATCCAGATGCACTTGCATCTGCTGCCCGCGAACCTAATGGCAAGAAAATGGATATAAATTATTATTAGAGACATAATTCTGGCTGATCAAAGCCCTCCTTCCTTGCAAAGAAAATATTCAATGGCATTGTGATACCAATCAGATCATTGTACTCTACTCACTCACGTGAACAGACTTCACCAACCCGCCCTGCAAACAGTAACCGGGTGGATTTCAGTTTCTGGGCAGAAGAACAAACTCTGGAAACTTGGCGGTTCCGTTGTTTGGGGCTCCTTGTATGTTGAGAATGGAGGTCACCAAATTGTATATCTCAACATTCTCAAAAGATGGCACCTTCCGGCCGCGAGCAAACTGAGGACCGTGGCCGATGAAGATGGTCCGCATGGAGAAGAAGGCGTTGTCGTACCCATGAGCTCCCCCGCATTCTTTCCTATTCGATCTCTTCTGCTCGATCTTATAACTTTCATCGACCAATCCTATTATTGGGGGAATTCTGTAACTGCCTGAGTAATGCAGCCGGCCAGGCAGCTCCTCCTTCAGATAAACCTTCAAATGCTCCCCATTTTTGACTTTCCCTGATCTCAATCCCTCGTTCATCTTTGCCACAACATCCGCGGGATCCAAGCCCGGTGGAGGCCTAATTGCTAGCAATGGAGTATAGGATTGAACCCAGTCGTGTGGAATTTCAATCCATGGGGCTAAATCATCAAGAAAGATCAACTTTCCATCACAAGTACCCACCATTCCATGATCGCCCACCATGATTATAGTAACATCTTCAAAAACCCCTCTTGTCTCTAACCCTAGAATCAACCTCCCAATCATGGCGTCAATTTCAGCCACTGCTTCTGTAATCTCGGGATCGTCGGGCCCAACCTGGTGGCCCTGGTGATCAGGATCCTCGAAATAGAGTGTCATAAACACAGGTATTTCATCAATTGGCAGATCAAAATACTGCAAAATTGAATCAACACGATCTTCGAAAGGAACAGAGCCATTGTAAAACTGGCAAAAATCTTTAGGGCAAGTCCAGGAACCTTTGTGGACCTCAGAGCCAGGCCAGAAGTAGGTTGCGGCTTTCAAGCCGTGATTAGCCACGGTTTCCCACAGCGGCTCGCCGAGCCACCATTTTGGCTCATGGCTTCTCATCGTGAAAGCATCGCCGGTTTCCGGATCGACGAAATGATTGTTGATGATTCCGTGATAAGGAGGGTACAAACCAGTGACGATCGAGTAGTGGTTTGGGAAAGTTAGGGTTGGGAAGACCGGAATCAGGCCGTTGTCAGCCTCAGTGCCGTTGTTGATGAGGCGGTGGAGATTGGGGGTTAGGGTTTTGTGCTGGTAGCCGAATCGGAAGCCGTCGGAGGAAATCAACAGGACGACTGGGTGAGGGAGTTTGGAGAGCGGGCGAGCGGAATCCGTGGTCCGAGTAGGGTGGTGAGGATGGGATGACGGCGACGAGAAGAAGAGGAAGGCGAAGCCTACGGCGGCGCCGGCGGAGATGAGGAGAGAGACGAAGAGGAGGGCGGTGACGGGCTTGGTGGGAGAGGGAGAGGGTGAAGAATGGGAGAGAAGAGCAGTGGTGGTTGAGCTGGGAGGACCGTCTTCTTCTGGCTTTGGGACTACTGTCGCTACAAAATCTGAATCCATGGCTCTGGATTGGATTGAAGACGCACAGAGGGATGAGTGAGTCTTCTTCTCCAACCCTAACGTTTTTGGTCAGTTCATCTCTCTTTCACTGAAATTTTCAGGGATAATATAATATTATCATATCAATTGATCGACAGACACAGTCCTTCTCGATGCTTCACGTGGAGGAGTCCGATTATCCAAAAGTGATAAGATTTCATTAAATACACTTTATTAACTTCCCTTCAATTAATTAATTAATCAGATAAATATACTGAATCTATTTTAATTAATTCGTTCATTATTCGCCTAATACCAAATCATTATTTAACCATAAAAACTAACCGACCGAAGTTATAATTATAATTATAATAATTAATTGAAAATTTGATTAATAAATTGATAAAATTATAATATTAAATAAAAAAACATTTTTATAACTTATCCTAAACCCAAACTTCAATTTGTGAGATAAAACAATAGCAAATACTGAACTTATATCACCTATAAATTATAGCACAAAATATGAAAACACTACAATCCTCCACATAGATAAATTATAAAAAAATAAAATAAAAAACAAAACAAAAACAAACAAATTGTTATCACTGCAGAGTCCAAATTATTCAGAGATCTACAGAGTTTGCTCTCTTCACTTCTTTCTCTCTTTCCCATGGAGGCAGTAAGTTTAGTAGTCAAAACTATTTTGCATATTTAGGCAGCATTTGTTGTAGAAAGAGCACTTTCAAGATTTGAAGGCATCAGAATGTTAAAACCATCTGCAGCTGTTGATATGAGCATTCCAGGGATCTGTGAATGCCAGTGCAGTTCTTTCAGATCTTTCTAAAATTATTTTTTATATGAGCAAATATTCATACTTCTAATGATATTTTATTAAGTATTCTTGCAACAAACCCCAATTAATTCTCTCAAAATTTTATCTTTACTGCTCTTAATCCGATTGTGGTGCATATGCAATAGCAATATCTAGAGGTTTTTATTAGAGTAAGTTTCTCTTAACTTCTTCACATTTATTACCTCATCTTTAAAAGTCTCATTCATAATTTTTCTCTTTATCATTCCTTATATACTATTTTTCTTAAGGGACATTTAGTACAGGAATTTTTTTTTAATTCCTAAGAATGTTAAATTAAAAATCTATATTCTCGTGTTTGTTATAACTTTTTTTAAAAAAAAATTTAAAAAAATAACATTCTTATTATTTATTTTTAATAAATTTTCTCACAAAAAGAATTTCATTGAGGGTTGGGAATCTTGGATTCCCATACACTAAGGAAAGTTTTTAACAAATAAGAAAAGTAAAACACTCTTTACCCTCTTATAATCCCATAACTCTTTCACGATTATTTTTGCCATAACTTCCTTCTTATTGTGCTCTTCACTCTCTGCAGCCCTCACAACAACTGAATGTTTTGTATATAAATAAAATTCTTTAGAAATAATTAAAGTAAATATTCATATAAACATATATATTATGTGTATATACACACATATATACATAAAGTATAAAAAGACTTTTTTTGATTTCCTAAAGAGGTTGTGCGTCTCAATATTTTATATACTAAAAGAAATTTATCATTTTTAAGTAAAAAAATTAAATAAGGGTAATTTTAAAAAAATAATATAGATTTCCATAAATTATGTATTTAAACTAAATATAAAAATATAAGATTTTCATAAAAAAATACCTGGCATTTATGAGAATATTTAAAATTAATTAAATATAAAATTATATAAATCTTGGGTATTAAATATTTCTAAAAATATTTTCAAGAATCATAAATTTAAAAAATTTAAAGACTTCTCCTATACTAAACGTCCCATAAGTGTCAAAATTTATATTTTAACTCAATCAACATTAATTTATTTCATCTTTTAGAGATAAATAATATTAATTTATTTTCTGTATATTTATCATCATATCCACGACCTTTTTGAAAAATTGTCTCTCGAAGTTTTAATATTATTATTGAATCTTGAACTTTTGATTTTTTTTTTTTTGGGGGGGGGGGGGGTTTGGTTGTGAAATACAGGATGCCGATCAAATCCAAAGTTTTCAATGTTTGAGTCAAGATGAAATTTTGTTAACGTGTAACTCTAAAATAATTAGGTTGTTGATCGCTAAGTTTTATAAATAACAGTTCATCCCCTTATTAAGTTTTATATATTTACACATTGTTTCTTAGTTATTACCTCTTAGCATTTCATTCCCCTATATATATACATATTGGATTAGGGTTTGCTATATACACAACTCTCTTAAGGGCGACAATTAGGAAAAACGAAGACTGCAAGGTGATTCTGATCTCGACTCACTATAAGTGTAAATCACTGAGGGTTTTGTGATAGAGATTAAAAGGTAACAGTGTTGGGTTGTTCAGGATTTATTTATTTTTTTTTTTTTGCACTGTACTCTGTTTCTTCCTGACCAAAGGAGGACAATTGGAGGCGGGGCGAGGGCTCTTGCGACGGGTCCGTCTAGGGGGCGGCTGGCACCTACAAGCACTCCAACAGTCGAGTGAATAAGAGAGTAAAATGAGGCAGTATATCAGTTGGTCAATGATGAGAACATACCTTGGCTCTGAAGAGAGTTGGTTGATATAAAAGGATTACATGCATGAGTCGTGCGTTTGTAGGTGATGAGACTGGATATCTGGCGCCAGTGGAGGTTCCATGGTAGTAGCATGGTGGCGACAGGACCATCATTAATGTGGATAAGATCCGCCATTAATAAGGATGAGATCTAAGACAGCCGCGTGGATATCTAGTGAAAGTCGCAATAATGTCATGGAAGGCTGGTGCTGGGCTAAGGCTGGGTCCAGAAGAAAGACCAGATTAGGCCTAAGGAGATGGCGAAGATTGGGCTTGAGTAGAGGGTCGAGATTGAGCTTGAGGAGAGGGTTGAGATTGGGCTTAGAGAGGTGGATCTCTTAGGTTTTAGGCCTCTCGATGGGAGTTGGGCCAAGCCGTAGTTTTGTACAATAATGTAGGTTTTTGGCGCTTGCTTTGTAACTTGTTGAGTGTTTCTTGGTTAATAGCAAATCACATTTCTTTTCTTCTTTGGATGATTTGTTCTTGTCTTTCTTTCGCGTGTGCCTTACTCGGCCCTTGCGGCTTTGATATCCTGGTTAGCTTATTGTGACCGTGGTTTTGGTTTGTGGGATGGGGCCGGCTTGCCACTCCCTCAAGGGGTTTGGCGCCTGAACTTTGGGCTTTCGATTTTGGCGACCTTGTTTGATTGCATAGGGCCCTATGGGCTTCGAGAATCGAGGCGCCCGTTCGAGGGTGTAAGGTGTCGTCTGAAGACACAAAAAGGGGTCCGTCATCCCAGGTAGGGCAGGTTCGTCAGAATGCTCATTGCGGGGCACGTGGCGGGGTTTCATTGGCTACTGGTTGGCTGTTCGGCGCCCCTTGTGACGACTATTTGTATGCACTATCCGGTGCTTGCATGTCTCTTACCTTTGTTTATGAACCTGTCCTCTGTCTTGGAATTTTTGTTCCGACGTTCGATTGCTCTACCTTGTTGGTTAGTCAACTTCGTGGATGGTTATTTCTACTTCAATCTCTGCTCGTTTGTACAACTGGGTACTTGAGGAGATTGCCCGGATCGCGTCAAAGTTCTCTACGGACTCGTCTTTGGCTACAATGAGAGGGAAGGTCATCCCCCAAAACGGAGAGGGAGGGAAGAAAGATGGAGAAAGGGGAAATAAGTTCGTCTACCTTCTCTGTGGCCAAGGTGAACGCCTTTGTCATTCGGCCCCGGAGTCTGGATTCTTGCATACGTACGAGGTGTTGTTCACGAGGTTGTGGTTGCGGCTTCCTCTAACGGAGTTCTAGATTTTGGTATTAGAGGCAATAAACGTTGCCTCAACGTAGCTGCATCCGAACAGATGGGGCTTCATCCAGGGGTTTGAGGTACTGGCCGAGTTCCTTGGCCACACACCTAATAAGGCGGTCTTCTTCCACTATTATCATTGGAAATGAGCTTTTCGGGGTGGTTGGATTTCTCTGACGAGTCGTACGGGGAAATCAAACATTTCAATGATGGTTTCTTCAAGGTGGGCTCGAGCGAGGAGGAGCTCAAATTTTTCCTAGATGAGGAAGGTAAGGAGAAATACCCCTTTATTCTTGAAATCGGAGCTGAATACCCTTCTGGAAGTGGAGTACGGGAGTCATGGCCCAGAGGATCAAGCCTTGGTGGATGCCTTCACGCTTTCTTCCCAACTGGAATTTGCGAAGCTCGTGGAACTGGGAAATGATCCTCAGGCGTTGGCCGAGTATATGGGTATGTTGTTACTGCGAATTTGGGTTTTGCTCTGTTTCTATGGAAACCTTTATCGGAAGAAGTGGCGAGGCGTACGGCGGAAAAAGTAGTTGGGATATCGTCCAAAGGGTTTGTCACTGCTGCGAAGCTGATGAGCCTCGTTCGTGCCCGACCAATTGCCGCCGCTGCCGCTGGCACTCCCTCTTCGCCGGAGATCGATGAGGTGGCCCTCCAGTAGAGGAGGTGCCGGGTGGCTACTGAATTAAGGTCTTCCAATCAGGCTCTTAACATATTAGACGAAACTGCTGAGGTGCCTGGTTCCTCGGATTCGGGGCTGACCATTAATGTTGCGAGCCCCTCAGGTTCAAATCCATTAGTTGATGTCGTAACCTCGTCGGGCTCAGATCGGGCGAATAATGAGTTGACACCTCCCCGATTGGTGCGTACTCCGCTCCCAAGCTTGTGGGGTTACAATGACGCCGAGTAGGATCCTCGGAGTCTTTAGAGCCATGTCTTTCGACCGGGAAAGTTTGTCCAGGACTAGCTCCTTGTGGAAGTCGATTGGAGGAGGCTCACCTCTCTTGGGAAGAAAGGGCTGTATCAATGGGTGGAGACGTTGCAACTGCAATCCGCCAGTGCCGCTCACTTGTTATTCATGGAATCGAAGATAAGAAAGGCTAACGTTGACGCTAATAGCCTTTACAAAAGGGCTACTTCGGCTGATGAGGAGGTAGGGAGGGTAACGTCTGAATATCTAAGAGTGTCCAGTCAGAGAGATGAGGCTCGGCGGGAGTTGGTCGAGCGGGACGAAAGGATCAAGGAATTAGAAGCGGAGTTAGACGTTTCCCGCCAAGAAGTTGCTCACTTAGAGGCTTGTGCAAAGAAGGAGGCGGGCAAGTGCAAGTCTCACTACTCTGCCCAGGGGTAGATTTTACTGGGTGTGACCCTTCTAAGGAGGTAGTGGGTGGTCAACTTGTGGATCTAGGCTTGTCGGACCTAGTCATTGGAGACGAAGCTTTGGAAGGGACTCAAGAGACAACTGGGGCTAGACGAGCAGAAGAAGGTATCAAGCAACAGAGCGGGGTTCCCGATTCACCTCGACCGGATCAACCTGCCATTGGTCCATAGGGCGGTTTTTTTTTTTTTTTTTTAGCATTAAACTGATTATCATTGTAACTGTAACGACTTGCTCCCACCAACGGGTGTCACTCGTGAATAATCGACCGGATTACTCACACAACAAACCAACAACTGAAGGGTTGGATTATGTTTCAAAGGGAAAAGTCCTAGGTGGGCACTAGGTTTCGTCTTTCTCTTCGCTCCACTCAAGGAATCAATTACAAACACAGACAAGAAACACAGCGGAATAGGACCCGAAACCCGAGTGAGATTTACCTTTCTCCAGCTCTCCTCACAGCAAGCCAAAGGTAACCCAAGCACAAGCTAGCATAACAAACACTTCGCTGAGTATTGTGGATTTATGGGAACATATCTTTCAATCCTTATCTGATCCAAGACTTGACTCCACCAACTAAGCCATATACAACCAACAAACTCACCAGCACCTATCACACTATGATGGTTACAATAACTAGATGCATCTAGCGCTCAAAAACATTTACATTCATGATCAAGAATATATACAGGAACACATATGAAAATACAGGAGAATATACAACAACACATCTTGGGCAACAACGCTAGTTGCCCCTACAGCCTCCCAACACCATCCCTGTTTGCATTTGGACTTGCATCATTTACAAGATGAGGTAAACCTTATGAGTCATAAAGACTCAGTAAGGGTGAAATGCATACGTAAATGAAACATGAGAAAGCATATAATGCAAAAATACAATGCAACACGGGTAGTCTTCCATGCCCTCATAACCTCCATAAGTTAAGGCATTGACCAACCCTTCCCACAACACTAGTCCTCTATATGGCCATAGGTACACTAAAACTCAATCATGTAAGTGATAACCACTACATGCAACTCATAAGAACAACATTTACACATGCATGAAAAACCACCACCTTTGGGGTCATCCCTTACCTGGCTCGAAGCCTCTTCTCTGCCACGAAAAAATGCTTGGATGGACTCCTAACTTTTCTAGGATCACCACCTCCCCGGTAGAACCTAGATGCCAACACACAAAAACCCAACAACCAGACATTAAACCAGGGCCTTCAGTTTTTTCCATATGGCACAAAAATCCACCCGACGACAATCCAACCAACCCCAACTAAGAGTTTCATCAATCCAACAATTATTCTACATTAACTCACTTAATGCAAATAACTTGGAAAGAAAATACTAATTTACCTCAATCAATCTCCGGGAGAAAAACAGCCAAACGCCTACACCGGCGATGGCTTCTTGATTGCCATCTTGGGCCCAAAACCCTATTTTTGAGCCTCTAGAACACTCCTCGAGCCCCAATTTAATTTCCAAAATTTTCAAATTTTCTTTATTTTCGTTTTTTTTCTTTTTCTAATTTTTTTTCTTTCTTTTCTTCCTTCTTTCTTCTTCACCTCTCATGCGCGCTTGCTCTTTCTTCTTCCTCTACGCGTCCGACCCACCTACAACAGTGCATAGTCGCAACCGACCATCGCCATCCAGCCCTCCGGTCGTCGCTGCGCTACACCGGTCGGTCGCCGTCGCAAGCAACACCACACACGCCTCTGTGCGCTGCCATGACTGTCCGCCGCTTCCGCCTTCAGCCATCGCGAGCCACTAGCCAGCCTTCGGCCACCACCGCCAGCCTACAACGGCCCCACCGCGACCCCTCCAACCGCCTTGGCCACTGCTGCCTTACGCGCCACCATTGGTCCACTGCTACTGTTGTTTTTCTTCATCAACCATGGCGGCGGCTGCCATGGCCGATCGGCCATCAAGCTCTCTCTCTCGTGAGCTCTCTCTCAATCTCTCGCGATCTCTCTCCCATACTCTCAGCTCCCTGCCTCCTGAGCTCTCTCTGCCTTTCTCATTTTGAAATATGATAAAATAAGCACACTAGGAAGCTTCTTGGAAGCTCACACCCACAAATATATATACATACATATACATACTACACATTAACCCCCAATTTCTCCATAATTCTACTTAAGAATTTATAATTACACTTGAAATTTTTGATAATAGCATTTGGACCCTCCAAGCCTTAACTAATTATCATCAAGCCACTCCCGAACTCAATTTTTTCGAAAATTAATATCTGTCTTTTACTCAAAAATACCGATTTCATCCATGCACTTGCACAGGACCTTTATTCCACCAGAAAATAATTCAGGGTTGTCTTACTCACAAAACTGGACCACCCCTAGGGTCCCATCAGCTTTCCGAAGGTCCCCTACGACCATTCGGTACTGGCACCCATTTGGACTTATACAGAAATTATTTCGAAAATTATTGCGAGTCGAATTGCTTCAAGTGTCATTTACCTCACCTCGAGATGCTCACCAATCTTATGCTCTCTTCCCTGGACATCCAAGTCCTGGGGCATTCCCTGCCGTCGATTCGACAATTTCATTAACTAATTTCTTGAAACTAACTTTCGGGCTTCTCGAACCACCCGAGGTCCTTTCAAATCACTGAAAATTATTTATTTTTAAATACCATGTAATATAGGGTATTACAGTAACCTTGGTGTTATTAGAATAAAAGAGATACTGTCGTATATGGCTTGGCTTGCCTTTTGCCTCTTTCGCCTTACTTTTCCTTATTACCGCAATGGGTCTAGGATTGACATGTTGAGGGAGATCGGTGTAGGGATGCCCAGATTGTGGTGATCCGGGGGTCATGTCGTGAGAACCCATATGACATGGGATTGGGGCGCATGGCCTAAAAGGGCGAGATAATTGCATAGTGGTGCAAAACACGTCATTTTCCAGGGGCGCTTCCCTAGAAGGTGCGCCGATTTCCTAGGGTGGGGTATTAACTTCCTGGGTTCGTGGCTTTATTTTGATGGCGACTCACCTACCAATGAATGTAGGGCATTAATGAGCGGCGTTATCATAAATGGGGTGGACAGTCCACAATACAACAAGACCAACCCAACTAGCCAAGCTTTAACGCAACAATAAAATGAGAGTTTTGAATGGGTTAGGTAGTACTACCAAGTTTTGTATTGTGGACATACTTTGTAATGAAATAGAGTAATGAAATGAGAGTTTTCCTGAATGTGGATACCCTGTACTTTTTTCTTCGCTTTGTTTGCTACAAAGTTTGATTGATTAAGCGATTGTGAATATTAAACGATTTTAGAGTCGTCGTGTCTGCCTATTCCATGGTGGGCTTTAGCAAGACCGGCGAAGCTCGTGATCTGCTTTATCTAAATAAGCTTCATGCTGTTTTGAGTGACTGAGATGGAAGTGCCGGGGTGACTTTGCGAAACAGACCAGGGCAGCTCGAGGTAGCTCAAGGGAAGTGCCGACTTGTTTGATACAAAGCTTTGTTATAGATAGACGTTTGTTTAATATAAAGCTTTGTTGTAGATAAGTCAAAATAACTCAAGGCCAAAGGCGGCAGACCGAGGTAAATCGAGGTCCACCGGGGCTTGTTTGATATAAAGCTTTATTGTAGATAGGCCGAGGTAACTTGAGGCCAAAGGTAGCAAACCAAGGTAACTCGAGATCTACTGAGGCTTGTTTGATACAAAACTTAGTTGTAGATAGGCCAAGGTAACTCGAGGCCAAATGTGGAAGATAAAGGTAACTTGAGACCTGCGATAAGAAAAGAAACTTTCGGGTTCTGGGCCCATATGAAGATTTTGACAGGTGATAAATGAGTACATATTTTTTGAATGATTTACAAGAAGACAACCGTTCAGCTATAATATCTCCGCAAGCTGGTTGCGTTCTATGACCTGGTCAAGGGCCTTCCTGAGAGTTCGGCTAAGTGGTAAGCTCATGCACCAAGGTTATTGGTGATTCGGTAAGGGCCTTCCCAATTGGCACCCAGTTTCCCTTGTGAGAGTTGTTTCCTTGGGCCTTCGATCTTCCTTAGGACTAAATCTCCCTCTTAAAATCGTCTAGGCCGAACTCCTTTGTTATATTTTCAAGCTGTTTTTTACTTCGCAGCTTGTTCACGAATTTGGGCCTGGTCTTAGATTTCCTAGACGAGGTCGAGGTTGGCCCGCTGTTCTTCACGATTGGTGCCCTCTTGGAAGTACTGTAACCTAGGACTGGGTTCCTCAATCTCGATAGGGATCATAGCTTTTAACCCATAAGTAAGTCAAAAATAAGTTCCCTTGGTCGAGGTTTGAGCGGTAGTGTTGTATGACCACAAGACTATGGGGAGCTCGTTCGACCAGGCTCCTTTCTCGTCGTTGAGTCATTTCTTTAGTCCCGCCAATATGACCTTGTTAGCGGCCTCAGCCTAGCCGTTGGTTCGAGGGTGCTCAACCAAGGTGAAGACCTAGCGGATACCAAGTTCTTGGCAGAAGTCTTGAAGTCTGTTGTTGGTGAATTGAGTACCGTTGTCCGATCTTAGCACCCCAGGAAGGCCATATCAACAAACGACATTCTTCCAGATGAACCTGCAGGGATCCTTTCAGCGATGATTGTGGCCATGGGCTTGGCCTCGATCCATTTTGTGAAGTAGTCAATTGCCACCACTATAAATTTAAGTTGTCCTGCTGTTGTTGGAAAGGGTCCGAGGATGTCTATCCCCCATTTGTAAAACGGCCAAGGGCTACCGAGGTTGTGGAGCTCTTCCCGGGGGGAATGATGCGTGTTTGCAAATTTTTGACACTTGTCACAACGTTTCACATAGGCCAGACAGTCGTTCCGCATTGTTGGCCAGTAGTACTTGACTCTGAGTATTTTTGCTGCCAGGGATCATCCGCTGAGATGGCTTTCACATACTCCTTCATGTATCTCTGTCATATTGTTGGTGGACTGGTCAGGGTTGACACATTTGAGGAGTGGTAGGGAGTAACTTCTTCGGTACAGCTGGTTCTCGAGCAGGGTGAAGTAGCAAGTTATTCTTTTGAGTTTCTTGGCTTCTTCTATATTTGAAGGGAGCGTCCCGTGCCGCAAAAATTGGATGATAGGGGTTCCCCAAAATTCGGTCTCTGCTTCTATCGTTTGTATGTCAGGAAGGTCGACGGTGGGTACATCTAAGGCCTCTTGTATGAATGATTGGTTGTTTCCAGGTTTCTTGGTGCTGGCAAGCTTTGAGAGTAAATCTGCTCGTGTGTTTTGTTCCCTGAGGATATATTCAATTTCAAAATAGTCGAAAGATTCAGTTAGGGTTCTAACCTTGTGGAGGTATCGGCCAAGCTGTGGCTCTTTTGTCTGAAATTCGCCCTTGACCTGGTTGGCTACCAGCTGGGAATCACTCTTGACGATTAACCGAGATGCTCCGATTTCTTTTGCTAGGCCTAACCCGGCTATGAGAGCTTCATATTCTGCTTAGTTGTTGGTCGCCTTAAAGTTGAAACGAAGCGATTGTTCGAGAGTCAGACCGTTGGGTCCTTCTAGGATGATCTCGGTCCCCGCTTCCTTTTATGTTAGAGGCTTCATCGACAAATAGTACCCAGGGGGTAGGTTCCGGGTTGTGCCCGGGAGGGGAGAGTTCAGCACAGAAATCAGAGAGTACTTGGGATTTTATGTGCTTTCGTGGCTGGTACTGTATGTCAAATTCAGAAAGCTCGACTAACCATGCGATTATTCTTCCCAAAACCTCTGGCTTCTGGAGTATTTGTCGGATCGGTTGATCAGTCTGGACCGTGATCTGGTGGCTTTGGAAATGGCCTGAGTTTTCGAGCTGCCGTCACCAACGCTAACGCTACCTTTTCAATTTTTTGGTATCATAGTTCAGCTCCTTGAAAAGTTTTACTGATGAAGTATACTGGCCGCTATGTTTTGCCCTCCTCCCTGACTAATACTGCACTGAAAGCATTAGCGGTGACAGAGAGGTAGAGTGAGAGTTCGTCCCCAGGCTCCGGTCTTGAAAGGATGGAGGGGCTGCTATGATGGCTTTCAGTTCCTGAAAAGCAGTTTGGCATTCTTCTGTCCATTGGAATTCGGCTGACTTTTTGAAACATTGGAAGAAAAGCCTTTCCCGGTTGGCCGACTTTGGAAGGAAACGGGATAAAACTGTTATTCAGCCTGTCAGTTGCTGGACCTCCTTCAAGCTGACAGGGCTACACATTGTGAGGATGGCTTCGCATGTAATACCCGAGAAATTTTAAAGGACTCAAGGGTAATTTATCTTGGGGCAAAAATGAAATTTAAGGATAAATTAAGGGTATAACGGTAATTTATTACCGTATGGATGACCGAATCGACTGTCGGGAGTGCCCTGGAGCTGAGACGCCTAAAGAAAATAATGTGGCATTAACGAGTACCCCGAGATAAGATTTATGGTGCTAAAAGAAATCAGATCGGGAACAATTTTCGATACAGCTAAAATATAGCTACCAATTAGGCTGCAATATCCAATCGTTATAGACGACTTCCGAGAAGTCAACGAAAGCTTGAGGAGGCTTCGATTTTTCATAAGGAATAACCTTTCAGTGGTTTCAAGAAGAAACGAAGAGGTTTAAGGCCAAAACGAAAATTCGGGCCTAAGTGTAATTTTTTAAAATTACTAGAGAGAGGCCGAAATGATATTTTTTCAGAATCCTCAGGGGTCAAATTGATGTTTTAGGACTTGAGGGTCTTGAAAGAAATTATCAAAAGTCAAGGGGCTTGGTGAAATGGGCCAAAGTGAGAAAGCTAAAGTTTGAGGGGCCAAAGTGCAATTTTAAGAAAACCTCCAAACAACTATGGCCGACCAACCCATCAAATCATCAAAATTGGCCACATGGATGGCATGAGGATTGCTCAGGGAGCATCTTTTGTAAAGGGCTTGACCGACAACAAGCAATGGAATGGCCGAAAATTGAAGAAAAAGTGGCCAAAAGTTTGGTCACTCAGATCACGAAAATGGAGCTCTTTCGGTGGATTTTTGACTTGTTAAGGGCAAGAGGGGACATCAAAGGCCTTGATTGAAGCGAGATCCGTCATTTAAGGGCCCAAAATTGCCTATAAATAGAGGATATGGTGGCTTAGAGTTTCGCAAGATTTGAGTTTCAAATCGACCTCATTTTTAAACAAATTGAGGCACCAAACCATAGGGCTTTTGTTACCCATGACATGAGGATCATTTTTGGAAAGTTTGAGAAATTTTGGAGTTCATTTGAGGGGTGATCGGAGTTTCGCCGAAAAAATCGAATCTCGCCGGAACCAGACTGATTTTTGCTCGGAGGAAGGTCTTCCAAGTGTTATTTCAACCTCAAATTTAACCAGAATGATAAAATCAAGGTAAGGTATCTTTTGATATAGTCAGTTTAATTTTCTGGTGTGACGGCACCGGAGAAGATGACCGAAGATAATTTTTATTATTTTTAAATACTGAAAATAAAAAAAAATAGAGTAAAAATAAAAATAAGATGAATAAAATTCTGGAAAAATATCCAGAAATACAGGAAAAATTAATAGTTTACCTTTATGAATTTTTATTTTGAAAATTTCGTGAGAAAGTAATTATGTTGAATTTTGGAAAAGAAAATTAATTAGAAAAAAATAGGAATAAGTTTCAAAAAATTTCCAGAAAATGTATGAAGATTAGAAATGTTATTTTATGAATTTTCATGAAGAAAAATTAAATAAATTACCTGATTAGGTATTTATTTTAAATTTTGGAAAAAATTATGACTATGAAAAATAGAGAAAAAATAGAGAAAATAAGGAAAAAATATGAAAAAATTAGATTATTGATTTTACTTGGAAATGATTGTCCAGGAAGTGATTTGACCATGGATCTTGATGATTTACGTTATTTTCGAGGTTGGCACGCAAAACAAGGTGATGCGCATTTTTCGAGAAAATTCGAGTTTACGTCTAAAGGTGAGTGGTTTTATCCCGAGAACCTATATATGAAACGTTTGCTTCATTATGCATGATATTTATTGAAGTTATGATCATTTCATATTGCATGGAAAGACGTTATTCTTGCATAACATGATATTATTGGCATATTGATACTCATGCATGGGATGGGGATGTCGCCCTAAGAGTGTAGCCGTAATTCCCAAGGGCAATGATGGAACAATGTTAGGATTATCCTGCAGAGGTTCGAGACTCTACCTAGGGTTCTGTGCCAGACTGGTAGGCCAGAGAAGTTACACTAGGGCATATGATTGTTTATGTTATTGCATCATGTATTCATGTATCATGTTTTTAAACCCTCACTAGAAGATTCATCTTCTAATGGGTTATACCCCTGGAACATTCGACGTTCCAGTTTGGACTTGTAGCTTAGGCAAGGATCAGGTTGAGATGAGACGGCACGTGATGGCATGGCCGATAGATTCAGCAAGCTGACTCAGATATGTTTTAGTTGATGCTTTATTGATGATTAGCCTTATTAGAACATTATGGAATCTCCATGTATTTATATATTTCAATATTGAGGATACGATGTTAATGTATGGTACGGATTCTTATATGGTTATAAAGTGAAATTAATTATATACCATATCAGGTTTCGATTTTAAGCTTCCGCATTTATGATGATTACCTGTCTTAGCTTATTGATTCTTATTTAGTGAGTTGAGAAGGTAAAACGGGATTGTCGGGAGATGGTTTATAAAAAAAAATATTCTCGAAATTCCTAAGTTATTTAACGCTCAAAAAAGCGAAGCGTTACATCGCACTTGTCTGGGTTTGCTTCAATTCCTCGTCTGGTTAGCATAAATCCCAGAAATTTATCGGCTTGCACCCCGAATGAGCATTTGTCAGGGTTGAGCCTCATGTTGTGCTGTCGGAGTTGCACGAAAATTTTAGTTAGGTCCGAGCAGTGGTCCTGTTCTTCTGAAGTCATGGCCACCATGTCATATACATAAACTTCAATATTCCGGCCGATTTGCTTGGCGAATACCTTATTCCATCAGTCGTTGGTATGTTGCACCTACATTTTTTAACCTGAATAACATAACCTGATAACAAAAGTTGGCACTCTCCGTGATGAATGTTGTTTTTTCCTCGTCTTCAGGGTGCATCCGAATTTGATTGTAACCAGAATAGGTGTCCATGAAACTTAAGTACCTGTACCCAGAGGCTGCGTCTACAAGGCGATTTATGTTAGGCAACGGGTATGAATCCTTCGGGCACGCTTTATTTAAGCCGATGAAGTTGACACACATTCTTCACTTTCCCAATGACTTTTTCACCATGACCACGTTAGCGAGCCATGTTGTGTATGTGACCTCCCTGATGAATTCGGCCTTTAGGAGTTTGGTTGTTTCCTCAGCGGCTGCGCGCCGTCTTTCTTCTCCCAGTCTTCTTTTCCTCTGAGCGACTGATCTGGCCTCTAGATCTAGTCCCAGTCTTCTTTTCCTCTGACGTTCTGTCGGAGTAGGCTAATGAGCCTCTCCTTCAGTTCATTTGGCAACGTAGAACCTATATGGACAATTTGTTTCGGGCGAGGACCCAGGCTCATAGGGTGGAGCTCCTCTGTAGGTTGGGGTTGTCTGTCTGAAAACTCGATCTGCGGATTTAGCTCTACCATATGCACATGGTGCCGCTGGTCTTGGCTGTCAACGTCCATTGCTTGGTTGCTACCCGGGGCATTAATTTTCTTTTCGTCCTCGATAGGTTCGGGACCCCGGGTTTCGAGGCTATTGTGGTAACATTGCTAGGCTTCTTTTTGGTCAGAACTGATGACCCCGACCTTGGTGTTAGATACCAAGAACTTCATGGATAGAGGAGGTGGATACTACCGCGTCCAAAGTGTTAAGAGATGGTCGACCTAAGAGCGCATTGTACGGCACCCGACAATCCACCACCAAGTACCGGATAGTAATGGTCTTGACCAGCGGGGTCGTCCCAAATGAGGTTGATAGATCTATGTAACCCCTAACCTCTACCTGTTCTCCTGAGAAGCCGATCAAGCTTTCATTAAAGGGTCCCAACTTTCGTTCGAGAATGCCCATTCTTCTCAGGGTAGATAGGTATAACATGTTGGTTGAGCTACCCTGGTCCACCAAAACCTTTTTTATCAAAAAATTCGCGACGACAACCGAAATTACCATGGGGTCGTCAAGGTGCAGATTTATTCCTTCGAGATCTTTATCTGTGTAGACATGGCCAAAATTGAACCGGACCGGCAGTTCGAACCGGAATCGGACCCGGAACCTGCCGAACCGGAACCGGAACCGGACCGAACCGACGAAATTCGGTCCGGTTCCAGTTCGAGGTTCCGCGGAACCGGAACCGCGGAGGGGTGCTGCACTGCAGCACCCCCCTTCCCCCCGCAACGGTTCAATTTTGGACCGTTGCAATTGCAACGGTCCAAAATTGGACCGTTGGCTGCTGCCAACGGGTAGCATCCCAATTTTATTTATTTATTTTTTTCTAATCCTATGATTCCTATCTATATATACCCCTCCCTCCCCCACTCATTTTTCACACTTTCTCTCTCTCTCTCTCTCTCTCTCAAGTCTCAAGCTATTATTCTCTCAATTTTGTCTCTCATTTAATATTTCAATTTCAATTTCTTCAATCTTCTCATTTTGTTATTTGTCAATTTATTCAATTATATTGTTAATTATTTATTACTTGTTAGTTGTTACTATATTATATTATTACTAATATTTTCATTATATTTGTCAATTTTTTACTATATTATTATATTTTTTTATTATCATACTTTTTTTCAAAAAAATAGCAAGTGAAGGTAGAAATTTTGAAAATGTTGAAAATGTTGAGTTTGAAACTCAAAATTTTCAAACACAAGAGAGTGAAACTCAACAAAAGGGAGGTGAAAAAATTTCTACTTCTGATATTTTTAATATTCATTTCAAGAAAACACCAAAAAGAGATGGTAAATTTGATGTATCTTGTAATTATTGTAATCAGGTATACAAATTCAAGCAAGGAGGTGGATATGGTACTTTCGCCCGACATTTGCAAACAAAGCACCTGCTCAAGGTTGGATTGAGCCACGATCAAACACAAATATCTGGGTTTGCTACCTCTTCAAACTCTTCTCAATTATTTCATTATAATGAAGCTAATTGTAGGTCTGGTTTAGCTGAAATGGTAGCAATTGATCATTTATCTTTTAGTTTTGGTGAAAAATTAGGTTTTACTCGATTTTGTCAAAACTTTGTTAATCCTAGTTTTAAATCAATTCCTAGAAATACTTTGAAAATGAATTTGTTAAAATTGTTTAAAAACTCAAAAATTGAATTGATAACATATTTTCAAAACAATAATATTAATGTTTCTATTTGTAGTGATATTTGGAGTGATCATTGGCAAACTCATTCATATATGGGTATTACTTGTCATTGGGTTGATGAAAATTATGTTTTACAAAAAAGAATTCTTGCGTATCGATGTTTTGATGAAAGTCATAATGCTGAAAATATTTGTAGATTAATTCAACAAATTTTACAAGAATATAGATTAGTTAATAGAATTTTTTCAATTTCTTTTGATAATGCATCGGCTAATACTGCTTCTATTAATGAATTGAAAAGAATTTGCCAACCAAATTTTGGTAGAAGATTTTTTCATGTTAGATGTGCATGCCATGTTTTAAATTTATGTGTTCAAGATGGTATTAAGTCACTTAATTCTTATTTAGATCCAATTAGAAATGTTATTTCTTATATTTGGGTACACCCTCGAACTGCAAAAGCATGGTCACTTTTTTGCACCTCTAATGGTCAAACCCCAAAACGTTTTTTAAAAGATGTTCCTACTCGTTGGAACTCAACTTTTAAATTACTTAATCAATCTTTTGAATATAAAGATTTATTGTGTTCTTTTGCAGCAAATTATATTCCACAATATCCTATTTTTCCAACTATGTGGAATGTTTGTAGTTGAATTTTGAATATTTTACGAATTTTTAATGATGCTACTCATACACTTAGTAGTGTTTATAAACCAACTTCACATCAATTTTTAATAGAAGCAATGAATGTGGCCGGTGTATTAATGGAAGGAATTAATATTGAAGAAATTTGTCATGCTGTTTTAGAAATGAGAGAAAAATGGTTACGTTATTATCAATTTATTCCTGAAATTTTTCTTGTTACTATGGTATTTGATCTTAGGTGTAAATTTGATGGTTTAATTGAGTGTTTGTCTAACTATTATTCGTTGTTAGGATTAGAAAATAATGAAGAAATTGATGTGAATATTATAATTTCTAAGGTTAGAACTTTATGCAATCAATTATATGAAGCATATGTTATTGCTCCTAGTAGTGAAGAATCATTTCCATCCATGGTTTCGCATTCCTCTTCCTCCCAACCAATGAAATGGGGTCATAAATTTTTAGATCAAAGGAGGAAAAAACCTAGATCGAGCTCACATTCGGAGCTCGAAACTTATCTAACCACAGTTTTTGAGTTTGGTGATGATACAGGTTTAAATTTTGAAATTTTGGAGTGGTGGAAAAGGCACAAGGAGACATTTCCAACTCTTGCAATTATTGCAAGTCAACTTCTTGCAGTTCCAGCTTCAACTGTAGCCGTTGAACAAACATTCAGTAGTGGAGGCAACATTTTGGACGAAAGAATATCAAGATTGGCTCCAGAATCATTGGAAGCTCAAGTTTGCCTCGATGATTGGGAAAGAGCTAACATGCGACGTCAAGAAGAACTTATCCATTCATCATCATCTGACGAATGGGTTAATGATGGTTCAACAATGGTGACTTCCGACTCCAATGAAGATGCGTAGGATCCAAGTCCATTTTTTATTTTTTTTCACATTTGTAAAAATTAATTACTTGTATTACATTTTTGTTGTAATTATTTTTTAATGAAATTAAGTCTAATTCTATTTTTTATTTTTTATTTTTCACATTTGTAAAAATTAATTACTTGTATTACATACTTGTTTAGTTGTTTTAATTATTTTTAATGAAATTATTACTTATATTTCTTCAATTTTTAGTAGTGTTTTTTTATTAAAAATATGGTTGAGAATATCTATATTTACAATTACATTTAACAATTAAAAATCGAAACCAAACCGAATCGAACAACGGAACAAGGACCAAAATTGAATACAACAATATTTAAAAAAAATAAAAAAATTCGGTTTGAACCGGAACCGGAACCGTTGACCGAACCAGCTCAAACCGTTGACCGAACCGGTCCAAATCGTTAACCGAACCGGCACGAACCGGAACCGGAACCGAACCGTCCCAAACCGCCCTTGGGCGGTTCGGTTCAGTTTCAAAGATTTCTTGAACCGGAACCGGCGGTTCATGAACCGTGGCCATGTCTATATCTGTGAAACAGATCACAGGGTGTCATCCATTCTTCTTGCTTTCTTCTTGGTGTCATCTATTGTCATGACTGTGTGAGGTTATTGACTTTGTTCCAAGCTCGGCACTCCATGGGTAAAACCTCCAGCGATGGTGTCGACAGCCTTGGTTATCCAACTGACCGGGAGTGGGTTAATGCAGGAAAGGGTGTGGGTGTTTAGGTGGTGGCGGTCGTCGTTTGACCTTTGGGTATAGGTGTTTCCAATTCTTGCCATGGTGTGGCCGCAGGGAGAGTGGTTTGAAAGGTTTTTAGTGAGCTTATGGGGCAGGTAAGTTTTACCAGACCCCACAGTGGGAGCCAGATGTTCCTTCCTGACCAAAGAAGGATGATCGGATGCGGAGCGCGAGCTCTAACGATGGGTCCATCCGGGGAGCGGCTGGCACCTGCAAGCACTCTAACGGTCGAGTGAGTAAGAGAGTAAAATGAGGCAGTGTATCAGTAGGTCAGTGATGAGAACATACTTTACTCTAAAGAGAGTTGATTGATGTAGAAGGAGGAGATGTCCTCCTGCATGCATGAGTCGTGCGTTTGTAGGTGATGGGATTGACTATCCGGTGCCCGTAGAGGTTCCCAAGTGATAGCATGGTGGCGATGAGACCCTCATTAATGTGGATGAGATCCGTCATTAATAAGGATGGGATTTGAGACGGCCGCACAGATATCCAGTGAGAGTCGCAATGATGCCGTGGCAGGCTGGCGTTGGGGTAAGGCTGGGTCCAAAAGGAATACCAGATTGGGCCGAGATTGAGCCTGAGTTGAGGGTCGAGATTGGGACTGAGGAGAGGGCCGAGATTGGGCCCAGACGGTCCATACTCCTTTGCATTTGTCTTTGCTTTGATTTTTGATTTGCAAGTGGCTATAAGGATCTTATGCGTATATTGTGTATATCCTTAATTTGATTTTTTTTAGTTGACTAGGAGAACTCCCCTGCCATGAGTAGGATTCTTTCGAATCTGAACACGTAAACGTGTTTTGTGTGTGGACGTTTTAGTTGTGTTCTTTTCATTTTATTATTTTTTTTCTCTCATCTTGTATCGATATTGTTGTTGTTAGAACATTTTGTCTTGGTATTTTATTGGAATCAAACAGGCAGTAGGGCCATAATTAGTACATCGTGAAATACAAGATGTCATTGAGAAACTTTTGATATAAAAAGAATGAAGAAGAATTTTCAGTGTGATGGGGTGTAACAACCCGCTCCCACTTACGGGCGTCACCGATAAATAATCGACCGGATTACTCACCCGACAAACCACGACTGAAGGGTTGGACTATGTTTCAACAAGAAACGCCCTAGGTGGGAACTAGGCTTCGTCCTTCCCTTCGCTCCACTCAGGAATCGGTCCTAACTCAATCAAGAAAACACAGCGGACTGAGACCCAAAACCCGAGTGAGCTTCACCTCTCTTCAGCTCGCCCCATAGCAAGCCAGAGGTGACCCAGGCACAAAGCTAGCATACAAACACTTCGCTGAGTATTGGGGATTTATGAAAACGTACCTTGCTGATCCTTACTTGGTCCGAAACTCATCTTGGCCAACTAAGCCATATCCAAAGAACCATCTCACAATCATTTATCACACTAAGATGATTACAACAATTAAATACATCTAATGCTCAATATCGCTTACACTCTATTACATGAATACGTATAAAAATTTACAAGGGAATACACAACAACACATCTCAGGCAACAAAGTTAATTGCCACAACAGCCTCTCGGTGCCATCCCTGCTTGCCTCTGGACTTGCAATATCTACACATGAGGTAAAACCTCATGAGTCACAAAGATTCAGTAAGGGTGCAATGCATGTAAATATGAATATAAAGATGATTATATATGCCCAATGCATGCAAATGAGGCTAGGCCCACTTATCGTCACAACCCACTGAGGTTTGAGGCATCAACCTATCAGCCCCCACCACACTAGTCCTCCATATGGCCATAGGTCCACTAGGTCTTGCATCACACAAGCTAACCACTAGATCTTGCATCACACAAGATAACCACTACATGCAAATGCTTCATAAAAACATTATCAAACATATTTACCAACTTGCAAGGCCACCTCCACATGGGGCCATCCCTTACCTAGCTCGAAGCTTCATCTCTGCCTCGGCACGAATTCTTGCCTGAATCTCAAGTTCCTCTAGGATCACTACCTTCCCGGTCGAACCTAGAGACAAACAGACAAAATCGCACCATATCAAACATTAACCAACGTCTTCGATTTTGCTTACACCGCAGAATCACCCATTAACACTATATCCAAACAACATCAACCACGGCATGTACCAGCCGTCAATAATTTCCCAACAACCCCGACCCAAGGGTTTAATTCAACAAATACTACACCATTTAATATCTCACATAAAGGAAATATTCTGAAAAGAATTAATTTAATTACCTCGACTCATCTGGAGAGAAATTCGAAAATGCCCACACCCACGTTGCCTCTCGAGGTGCCATTTGCGCCCAAAATCTCATTTTCGAGCTTCCGACACGCTCTTTGGGCCCCAATTAAATTTCCAGAACTTTCCCCAATTTTTCTGAAATTTTCTGACATTTTCTCCATTTTTCTTCCCTTTTTCCCATTATTTCCTTTTCTTTTTCTTTTATTATTTTTTTTTCTTTCACTGCTCACCATCTTCTCCATCCTTTCCCGCGTGCGCCTTCTCCTCTTCTTCTTCCTCATGATGCACGGCCACCAGCTCGCAGCCGCACTACCAGCCCCTGCCAGCCACTCCCGCTGCCGGTTCCGCCATCAACGGCCACTACCGACCGCACCGCGTCGCCTAGGACCTGCTGTGAACCCGTGGCCAGCGCCACCCACTTCGCTGTTGCAGCTACTGCGTGCTGCCATGGCAGTGCTTGGTTGCTGTAACAGCAGCTTCGCGGCCCATGGTCGCGCCTCAGGCCATCTCCAACACTTCCTCGCACCATCGCGCCCATTGCCGGCCTCCTCCGCGCGCCCCCTGCCACTGACCAGCTACTGCCATGGTCGCTCGGCTCTACTTGCAGCCTCCATTGACGCCGCTGCAACCGGCCAGCAACGCCACCATTTCAGGTCGCTTCCAACCGGTCATCTCTCGCTCATGATTTCGCTTCGTCTATCACGCAATGCCTCGGCCCAGCTCTGCCTCTCCCTTCTCTGGTTCGGCCATCAAATGGTAGCCATGGCCGCTGCCTTCAGTTAGGTCTTCCGACCAGCCTTTGGCCACTCCAAGCTCTCTCTCTCTCTCCCTCGCGCTTTGCTTCACTCGAACCAGAGCTCTCTCTCTCGCTCATGCTCTTTGCCATTTCAATTTGAAAGACATATGAAGCTTCCCTCACGCCCAAGGCTGTATATATATATACATATATAATTTGTATATTAATGCCCCTCATTTCTCTATATTCCACTTAAGGAATTTATAATTACCCTTGGAGATTTCATAATAGCACTTGGGCCCTCCCAATGCTTAAATTAATTACTCTTAAGCCATTCAAAATCTCGATTTATTCGAAATTAATAACCGACCGCTACTCGAGAATACTGACCTCGTCCCTGTGCTTTCACGAGATCTTTATTCAACCCAAAAACACTTAAGGGTTGTCTTACTCAGAAAACCGAACCACTCCTAGGGTCCCCTCAGCTTCCAGGAGGTCCCCTCCGACTATTCGGTATTAGCACCCACTCGAACTTATATAGAAATTATTCCGAAAATTATTCCCGGTCGGACCGTTTCCAGCGTCATAAATCTCACCTCGAGACGCTTATCAATCTCTCGACTTTTCCCCTGGACATCCAAGTCCCGGGGCACTCCTTACCGCCAATTCGGCCAATTTCATTAATTAATTACTCGTAATTGACTCTTGGGCTTCCCGGACCACCCGAGGTCCTGCCAAATAATCAAAATTTATTTATTTTTAATACCATGTAATACCGAGTATCACATTCCACCCCCCTTAAAGAATTTCGTCCTCGAAATTCACTTTACCATATTTTCCTGCCCAAGACAATCATATTCTCAGGCTACTCTCCGAATCCCCTGCTCGAGAATCCCATAGCCGAATCATTTCTCCGCTTTAACCTCGAGTTATTCCCACCTCAAGGCTTCACTTAGGCATTTGGTCCTCTGCCTCTCAAGGATATTCACCAACCGAATACCGCCTTGGCCTCCAGCCAAATCGTACCACTGGTCGTTGGTCATGCTTATTGTAAGGATATCCATCTCCTGATGGATTTTCTCTGCCTCGAAACATTGCTTTGCGGTTTACTTCCCATTTTTCCATCAATCGAAACGAACTCTTGCTTACATTGCATCACTGATCAGTCTACCACGATTTTACGCCGATCACATACGACAACGTTTCCCACTATCAATCACACATGGCCACGATTTTACGCTAGTCCAACCAGCAACGTCTTAGCACTGATCATCAGCCGCAATGTCTCTTTTAGTGCCCACAAGACACTCTGACACCCATTCACCAGGACATACCTCATTAATCACACACATGCATAGCTTGAGTTGATCCCCATGGCAATCTCTCATTACCGATCAGCTTATCGTGCTAGTACTACATGGGAAACAATCATTTGGCCCACCTTGCCAACTTCGACCATTTCATACATGGTCTTCTACCTTGACCAGCCGACCCTCATTTATCGATACGATTACGTAAAATCGACTTACCTAACACTATGCCAGGCTATCACACATTTCAACCCTGTGCACTGCCCGAGTTCACATCGAGCTTGGCGACGTATGCACCATTTCAATCTCACCTCGAGCTTAAGCATGCTCGGGCCACAACCTTCTCCCAACCAGGAGTTCTTCGCATTAAGCACACAACGATACTTACTAGCCGATATCACATGCTGTAGGGTCTCATACCCATACCAGGGAACTCTTCACTGAGCAACCCCTCTTTAATTCTTCACCCCATTTCAACTTTTACAATCATGTTCCCATGCTAGGCCTTACCTTGGCTATTTACCCTACCACGAGTCCAGGATCCTACCATTACGCTTAGGGTCATAGAACCTTTAATCAGCCCTCGTCATCACCCACGGTGCGTGGCGTAAGTGATTGGCTTATTACCATCTGCACAATCACTTATGCATCGCACCTGTAGGATGACTCGTGCCTTAGGTCCACACCACAACAAGCCATCATGGTTACACCCCCACTTTTGTAGCGGTCTTCTGGCCAAATTTTTCTCGCCCAGCTTCACTTTCATTGGGACCCTTTAAATCTCACCATTTCTCAACAAAGCCTCTTACTCTCGAGGCACGAACTTTAGTCATCCTACATCAGGTTCATTCTCAACCCGCAATAGACACCTGATTTAAACCATGCATAATGGTTCCTCTTGTCCTCCTTGGCAAGGACATCACCATGCCAGCAACGAATTTCTCCCCCACGATCGTTGCATTTCAAAATTCACCGATACCAGCCTTCATGGCCATTCACACTCAGCTTCAAGGTCTTACCATGCACAATGGTTACCTTTGACCTTCCTAACAACTTCTTTTCCCTAACCGCGACGATGACACCACCATGCCATCTCAAAAGACTTGTTGCTCTCTAAATCTCACTGGTCACCACAACCAGCACGACCCCACTCTTAGGTTGCCTTCCTCACATCACCTTTTATACATATAGCAGCTAGCTAAATCCCTGAGAGACTCTGGCTTTTCCCGGATTTCTTATACACTTTGCCACAACCAGCTCACACCACTTGATGAGCGATCACATGGGTGCTAACAATACAACAGCTTCACTAACCGATTTCCTTTCACAACCATTAACCTTAGACACGAGGTTAATTCTCCTCAATTGCCCACATAGTAGGGCATCCTTCCAGCTGTATCACTCCCAGCCCTTAGGTGATTTCATCACCTCAACACCACTCCTGGAAACCAATCTCGTCCCATAAGCTCTTCCTTCGAGCTCTCTTTATCCATTGGCGATATCTTAAATTCGCCACAACTTCCATCTAACCAACTCGATTAACTCTAGCCAGATCGCTCGGCTCACAACCCACACAACCTTCTTCTAGGCACTGCACTTGCAATCATCGACTACCGCTTCGATTTAAGCTCCACCCACTGGAAATCACCCTTGCCATTCTTGTGGAATTCACACTTCCACTCAATGTCGTAGGACTCATCTTCTTACTCAGGCACCTGCCATCTCGCTGGCCTTTCCCCGGGTGATTTTTCCTGATAAAGTTGTAGCGCCTTAGGAAGTTCATCTCACACTGTTGCCTCATGCGCAACCTTTCTTGGGAGAACATCTCAAGTTCTACCCTAACCACAATTCCACTACCATTGATAGCTCTCTTTCCAAAGCCACACTCCTTTGAGTGGCACAATTCTGCCCTGACCAACCGTCTTTTATCACCTTGGATCTCTTTCTCACAATTTGTCTGGTCTAACCACCAGGACTCGCTGAACCTTTTATACTAAAGGCATACACGGCACCAACAAGGCTTTACACCACAGCCCTCGAGCCTCACGCTCCATTATTGCCATCAGGTGCTACCATCTGGTAATTTCTCGTGTGTCATTAACTGGAAACCCTTCCAGTACCACATGAGGACACTTTCTCATTTTGCATCGACACCACCGAGACTAACACCAGACTGTACAATTGTGCACCTTCATGGATTTCAAACCGTGCCTTAGCCACGCGTTCAGCCTACCATAACTCACATCACTGGATTTGAGATCTCTTTTACTTGAAGCCTTCACACGCTTTAATTTCCCCATCTGATGGTTGACTTCCACCTCGTAAGTCTCACCCTACACGGCACTTACGTATCATTTTGGAGCCATTTACCAACTCCACTAATAGACCCATCTTCTTGCATCAACGCAAGGTCTCACAGATCCATCATCTCAATTTACCTGATCAACTTCGATCAAATTTAACCACAACTATTTTAGCATCCTTTAGCAGGGAGCATCGCCACACCTCTTGTTATCACACCACAAGATATCACTCCTTCGATTCACAAACTTTCTTACTGCCTTGACACCAGCAGCAATACCACTATACCTCAACCCTTACGGAATTTTAGGTCTGGCTCAGGCATAACCTACAACATATCCTAGGTCTTCGGCGTCTAATCGTCTCCACTACAGACGAGTTACTCCACGTAGAGGGCTGCAGTCCTTCCTGTGGACTAACCGTTTGCATCCAGTGGTCCCTAGCATTAGACCCGTCACTGATAGGCGTCAACCGTAGCATTATTCCCACGCTAGACCCGTTTCTTTTCCCCGGGTTTCTTTCTCAAACATCTCGTAGATCTTCTGTCCCTGACCATCTGTATAGTCACTGTGTTACCCTGTGCTTTAGGCGCGCCAACACTTGGTCACCATCATCATGTCACTCCCATACACTGGCCCAACACTGGTTCCCCATCGTGTTGCCCTATGCTTTAGAGAGTTAACACCCAATCATTATTATCGTGTTGTCCCTTACACTGGCCCAACAACAGTTTCCTACAGCATGGCTCAGGTCCCACTCTGATCTATTTCGCACCCCCGTAATGTGACTTTTGCCATTCTAGTCACACCTCTGATATCGAACTCGGCATGACTATCTCGCCACGCTCGCAGCCATTATTCTTACCAGGCGTCCTACTCGACAACAAATCTATTAGATCACTATCGCGTTCCACGATTCCACCTTAGGACTATTCTAGGGGTCCTATCCCTAACATGAGATTCTCGGTCTCACTTGACCAAATCTCCCTAGGTGCTGCTCCAGTTCTTCGGCATCTGAGTATCACCTGCAGTTCATAAATTGCTCAAACCCATGGGCCACTTGCCCTCAACGCGAGCCAACTCATTAGTCCTCTGCCACACAGTCCATAGCATCAGATCCGTTACATTGAGCTTTGCACCCTTAACATCAAGGCTACTTAAAGCCTTCCCGAGCTACGCTGGTTCCACCACCATCTTACCAACGCCATCTTACTTGGTTATCCTTGCCTTGATAACCTCAAGCTCATACCATAAACCTCGCTTCTCCGGACTCTACATCTCTTACCGCTTAAGAGACACTCAAACCATTTCACCTCTTGAGGCCTCATGATTTTACCCCACAAGATCACACCTCACAGCTCTCACTCAACATTTGAAAGCTCTAACTTTTCACGACAATGGATCCCCATCCATTATGATTCATTCGCCACCCAGCTCATCCTAGAGCTTGATTATCATAGATCTCGCAATCCACAATCAACCTGTTGAGCCCATCTCGACTCTGGCACCCATAACCATAGAGCGACAACCAGTACCTTCTAGGTAAATTGAGACTTCTCGTCTCTCCTTGCACACTCATGCACACATTCAGTCACTACGCTCAGTCTGGCCTCCCCGCACGCCTCGCTCGAGCTTCCATGACTTGGAACTATAAAATTCGGGGCTTCCACATTGCTCACCATGCCCCTGACTACTTGGCATCCAAAGTTGGCATTTCTTGTGCGCGCATAGCCCACGGATGTCCTGTTACCACAATTCACTACCCTCGGCCCACATACTGCTCGTACCCTTCATTGGGTGACCTCCGCGTCTCCCATCAAGGGTCTCGAGACCTTAGGCGTCATCTCGACCCCAGGCATCATAATGAGGGTCTATTCACCTCTCATCCATAAATCACATGAACGGTCACTTGGCCTTTCCCAACTAGGACTTCCAATCCCATGGCTCTCACGCGCATTGTTGGAAATGTATGCCCTAAAGACACGTTTTATTTAATTTATGGTAATGATGTTTCCTTTTAGTCAGTTTATTGCACATATATTATTTGCATTTAATTGTTGGAAAAGTGTCCATGCTATTAAGTAAGTGATTCATGTGATGGGTCGTTCTTCACAGTTAAGCATGAATCATGGGTACTTAATAAGCAAGAAAAATATTACTCTTGATCTTTTGATAGAACTGGGCATTCTATCATGATAAGATCATTGTGCAATAGATCCTAATGGAGGATGGCTTGCCTTAGCCAGTAAACAGTCCGTTTACTCTAATTGTACAAGCGCATTTGGAATGCGTAGAGTGGATCTGTGATAGAAGCTAATGACAAAGTACTGATTATCATGGAGCTAGTCTATCACTGCTACTACGTGGACGAGTACTCTAATACTTGAATATTAGTTTGTGGTCTAGTAAACCTAGAGCTATATTCTTAGATTCACTATAGGTGAGATCTATCAAAGATCAGCAACCTTGTGAGTTGGGAGTGTGGTTTCTAATTAGCAAAGACAGACTAATACAAGATAGTTTCTGTGATTCACCCCCTTGTGATTGTCCAAGAATAATCAAATAATCTAGGGCCCTAGGAACGTGGCTTAAGAGTGTGTGCTTCTGGGTAGCTCCCAGTGATAAGCAAGTACATTCAAGTAGTCACGAATTATTGGACTAGTGATCTAAGGATGGTAGAAGTCATTTAGAGAGGTGTTGGTACATTATTCCTTTCTAAATGATGGGTGTTACACAGAGGGGTATTTTCGTCATTACACTAGTAGGTCAAAGACATCGCACATGCAAAATTATTCGTGGGGTCAGTGTTACCATATGGTGATAGTTGAAACACTTAGAATGACAAAATATAGCTACTGGGTAGCAGGGCAGGGATATTTTGGTCATTTTAGTAGCCATGAATAATTTGTCTTTTGGTCCCCAGGGTAGCTCGATGTAACTCATGTATTATTTAATACATTTTGGCTTGTTGGGTGAATTACATTGAGAGAGAATTATTTAATAGTTCATTGGTTTTAATTAATTAATTGGGCTAACCCAATTAGAAAATTAATTAAAATAGACTTGGCCAATTAGGGTTTGGCCCACTAGGGTTTTAGCCCTAGGGTTCTCCGTATATATATTCTCTCTCTAGTTGTTTTTAACCAAATTTTCGATTTTCTCTTCTTCACCAAAGAGAGGCCACGAGTTTGAGTCATACCTTGGAAGATCAAGAGATCTGATGCGAAGGAGCCGACGGATTGCAGGACAATCGACGTCTCCACCACGCGAAGAAGCAGTCGCGCCTCCTCCATTTCGTTCGATAATCTGAAGGAAAAGTAAGTCTTCTAGATTCTTATCAATACGAGGATTGTTATGTTTTAAAAACGCTTCCGTTGCATGCTTTTGATCCTCGTTGACGGTCCTTCAAGTGGTATCAGAGCCACGGTTTTGTTGGTTTGAATCTAAGAGCATGCCTAGGATTAAAAATCGAAAAAATGGTGGTTCCTTTTACTGTTTAAATGCTGATTTTGTTTGCGTTTATGGGTCCCTCCAAGAATGGTTTTAGATGCCTTGTAAACCTTATGAGTGGAGGTATAGGATGTTGTAATCGTTTGGGTTTATTCAAATAGATTCGATGTAAGCCTCGCGGTTGGGGTATAGGCGGATGTACAACCAGTTTTGATGGTTGATTTGATCGGTTTTATTTAATGTTTATGTAATGGTCGATCAAAGAAGGAAAAGCGGAACCAGAATGCAGAATTGCGATGGAAGAATCAGGCTGTTAATTTCAGAACAGAAAGTTGCAGTTTCGGCCGGAACTGGGAGCGCTTTTTTGGAATAGATTGCAGTTCCAGATTGCAGCGGTTTTTTCCAGCGATCGCTTGCAAAACCAAATTGAAGAATCGGGCAGAAAGCCAGCGTTCGTTGATTGTAAAGGCTGAATGTGATGGAAGAATCGGCCAGATCTGGTTTCGGCCAAGGGCTTGATTCGATCATCACAAGAAATCAGCATTGCAGATTTTCGGGATTGTTCAAGGAGCAGTCGGCGACTGAAAGAGCTACCTAGGGTTTCTTCGAACAGTTGGCGGCTGTGGTTTTGGACTTTTAAATGTTAACCATTTTTTCGATGGGTTGCTCTCTTTTCTTGATCAGGCTGTGGATCAAAAGTTCATTTCTCTTTCAGCAAAAAAGATTCTCATTTCTGCATCTACCATTGAGGAGCTGCTAGAGAAATTGCACGCTTATATTCCACAGCACGATCCTTATGAGCCTCGGATAGACTGGTCTAAGGCAATCAGAAACAAACGTCAAAGGGGTCCGATTAATTTAGATTTATCACTGTAAGGAGTGCTCTATAATAAGATGGCTGAGTAAGGAGTACTTTTGTACTCTTGAGACGCATCTAGTTATTGTACAACTTGCATGAAATTTCTTTTCTTGTGTTCTTAAAAAAAAAAAAAAACTGTGGAATGTTGTTAGGCAAAGTCTTTGATAAAATGGCTGAGTAAGGAGTATTTTTGTACTCTTGAGACGCATTTTGTTTATCTTATGACTTGCATGCAATTTTTATTTTGGTATGAAAATATAAATATATAACTATATGGTATGCTCATTTGTTTGTTTGAGTTTTAGCAGTTCACAGTAAATCTATGGACTTGTGGAGTTACGGGTATTCCTAACAACCCTATTTTATTACTGCAATTCAGGTTGAAGGGTGTAAGGTCTAGTTATGAATTATCTGGTTCATGATTAACTATGAATTTGCTATTGCATGCTTGTAGTCTTGTGTGAATTGATTATCTTTATCTGCTTTTATTAAAAAAAAAAAAATTTGTGTGTTTTAAATAACGTTATTCCTAAAGCTTTGGAGTTATGCACTAATAGCTGGTTAAGTTTGCAATACGGAACATGAATGTATTGATTTCTTATTTGAAAACGTATATGCATTAAAACAAGTAATTTGCATTCATCGGGTATTCAAAATTTAAAATTGGTTATTCGTCATAAAGTCAAAGGTAACAGTAATTAGCTGATTAATACATTGAATGATCCCTCAATAGAAGTGGAGACTATTACCCAAGTGAGTGTTTGAGCCTAATAACCGTTAATTCTGAGTGAAATAACATTTACTCTAAATATGCTTTATTGTTTATCTCATATTTTCAATGGCTTCAAAACATCAATTTGCTTTGAATGTCTAGTATGATAGCTGATGAATTTGACTGGTTTCAAATTCTGAATTAGATGACTGAGTAGCATTGTTTTGAAGCATGATAGGGGGATCAATTTCTTTCATTTTGAGCTTATTAACCTTTTCTTTCTTTACATTAACCTCCCTTGCTAGCCCATTGAGCCAATTGTAGTACAATTTTTTTCGTTACCCTCGTTTAACCCATAACCATATGAATTTTGTCCAACCTGGTGTGTTTATGGGAATTAGTCTGTCTAGCTATTTTCATATTTAAAAAAAAGAAAAAAAAAAGAAAAAAAAGAAGAAAAAAAAGTGAAAAAAAAAAAAATTATCTTAGCTATTCAACACAAGTGTTTCAAAAAAAAAAATTGTCCAATTTGATATTAGTGTTAAAAAAAAAAAATTCCAACACACCATTTGCACACTTTACCCTTTTATTTGACAACCAGTATTAACCTCATAGCCCCATTACAACCCGGTCTGGTCCCTCTTAATGCTATAAATCATGTGATCTCAGAATTCGAGTTTGGAGTAGGGAATCATGTCTAAATTTAGAAGTTACTCATCTAGAGCATTATTCCAGTCATGAAGCTATGTCATCTTCCCTATTTTTTTTTATGAAAATACGTTCCTTGTATTTGGGATGACACCGAATTTTGAACTTGTTCTACATTTACTCTTATAACGGTGCACCCCACTGTGTGTACACCTGAGGAATCATTTTTATTGGAGGGAAAATCCATAGTAAGGTTTAAAGTCAAAACTTTGAGGGAGTAATTCTGTGTGTTGATTATCCTAATTGCCATTCCTGAGATTGTATGACCATTAACCAAAAATCTGATTTAGAATGCTAAATTACTTTTTCGATTTTATGCATTTCCATTTCGAATTTGAAATTTTTACATTCATACAGTTATTGCGAATAAAGCTTGGCAAGTGTATAGTATGATTGCTAAGGGACTAGCAATGTTTAAGTTGGGGGGTATGATTAGTGGTTAATTTTGTAAAATTTTTGTTATAATTATAACCCCCGTTTTGATTTTAAAATGGTTTAATTGAATAGTTATGTGTAATATATATCTATACATATAATATATAATATATTATAATAAACATGTAAATATAATACATATATATACTCAATGAAATGTATGCATGGATTATCTATATAACATATAAGCATATAGTATCCCATATAATATATATAATATAATAGATGATTTATTAATAAATTGCTTATTTATAGGTATGAAGAATGTGGACTTGGAAGCCCAAAAAGAATTCAAGCCCATGAAGAATGAAGAATTCAAGCCCATGGAAAATTAAAGTCCATGAAAAATTAAAGTCCATGAAGAATTAAGACCCAACTTGAGCATCCCATGAAAGATATCATTTGAAGAAAGCCCAAGGATTATTTTTAATCTTAATGAAGATTAAAAATCAATTTATAGAAATCTATTTTTATTTTTTATGTGAGTGCTTTATTAGGTGTGTCTTTTAGCCAAAATCCATTTAACTATTAGTTGTGTATTATAGCTAAAATCTATTTAACTTTATGAGTGTTTTATTAGGTATGTATTTTAGCTAAAATCCATTTACTTTAAGTATGTGAGTGCCCATTAGATATAATTATGTCTAGTTGAATAATTGAAATTGTGTGGTTTGTATTGCATCTTGTGGCCTATAAATAGATCACTTGATTGCATTTGTAAGGGTGATTATTATTCTTGAATCAAAACTTAGTTGTTTTCTTATATTTTCTCTTTAAAGAATTGTTCTTGTTCTCTTTTCTTTTCTTTATTGTTCTCTCATGCGTTCTTATTTTATTTATTTCTTCTTTTAAATTCTTATGTCATTTATTGTTACTTTATTAATCACCGCCTAAATGGCCGGTTAGTTTATGCCTTTAAATTTCTGTAATTTTAATTCTTGTCTTTTAAATATTCACCGCCTAAATGGCCGGTTAGTTTCTGCTATTTTAATTCCTGTCATTTAAATTACGCAATTTAAATTCTTGTTAATTAATTTACAAATAAATATGAGTAGCTAAACCCAATCTTGGGTTAAGGCAAGGACAGTGTCCAACGCCAATGATTCCCAAAGAAAACTACGCTTTAAAAGAGTAACATTAATTTAAATTTCACTATGAGTGTGTATTTTTAAATTAAGAAATCACTAGGTTTGAATTGAAGCATAAGCCTAACTTAGAGCTTTCATGTCATGTATGAAAGTTACTAGAACTGGAAATGCTATCATACCCAAACCCGGATGATTAATTTAGTTGTTTTGTGTATTAATTGTAATTGGATTTATGGTAGTTGCTTAAACTAGAATCTCACATATCATGTATGGGGATTGCTTAAATTAGAACTATCATCATCTCTAGTTGCATTTAATAACAAACCCTCATATCTGAAATTAAATTAATGTTACTAACCTTGTCTATTAAAATTTGAGAATCAACGGGTTGGCACTGAAATTGTTTTAACCCAAGTACTATCCAATTTCATATTCTTACATTCAGTAATTATTTCAATTTCTGCTTTGTTTTATTTCTTCGTATATGTTGTCTAAAAAACCATAAAAAAACCTCATTGCCAATTTGTCCAAGTGTGTGTTTATGTGTGACATTCTTTTTAATTTGCCATAAATAAATCTCTCAGTGGACGACCTGGACTTATCCAAAAAATATAAATTTAAATTTGGACTACAACTGCACTCGTACACTGACGAGTATAAATCTCTCACCAATATAAAAAAATATATAAAATTTTTATTGTGTTTTGTTTTGTGTTTTAATTGCAGGGTGAGAGTGTAGCCAAATTTTGGCGTCGTTGCCGGGGAGATTGAGGCAAAAAAAAAAAGAAAAAAAATATATATAAGAATAAGCATCTCCTGATAAATTCGGTAACTCTGTTTCTCTTTTATTTTATTTTTTTGTTTGTGCATGGTGTATGATACTTAGGTCAGGTAGGATTTTAGAATATCAGTCACTCATGTCTCAACACAACGAGAACTTGCCACTTGCACCTAATATGTCTGTACATGGTAGTGACCACGGTAACCTTGATCCCACTGATCAGGAAGTGATTAGACCTCTTAGGGATTACCTTCATCCTCCTAGACAGACAACTCCATCATGCATCATCCTTCCCATCAACCATCATAGGTTCAACTTCAAACTTGGCACAATCCAATTGTTGCCAACTTTTCATGGCATGGATTCTGAAAATCCATATACTCATATGAAAGAATTTGAGGAAGTATGTAGCACTTGCATGGACCATACAACAAATGAGGATGTCATAAGATTAAAACTCTTTCCATTCTCACTGAAAGATAAGGCAAAAATGTGGTTAGGCACTCTCTCACCTAGATCTATAGGAACTTGGAGAGAAATGCAAGCAACTTTCTTAAAAAAATACTTTCCTGCCAACAGAACTGTTACTCTTCAAAGACAAATCATGAACTTTGCCTGTAAATCAAATGAGAATTTTGCTCAAGCGTGGGAAAGGTTTAAAGACCTTCTTCACACTTGTCCGCACCATGCTTTTGAGCAATGGAGAGTGGTCAGTTTTTTTTATGATTCACTCACTCCCTAATTGAAAATGCTAGTTTCTACAATGTGCAATGGAGAATTCTATGAGAAGACTCCAGAAGAAGCTTTTGACTTCTTTGACACATTGGCTAAGAATACAAGGAATTGGGAAGTTGGTCCAACATCTGCTCTTGATCTAAGAGAAAATCCACAACCTAGAGGGAGATACCAACTGAGTGAAAGTGATGATTTAAATGCAAGACTAACTGCTTTAACAAAGAAAGTTGAAAACATGGAACCCAAAAAGGTGCAATCCGTTAATCAAGTGGAAGTAAAGTGTGTTGTGTGTGATGCAATAGATCATTTAACTGAAGAATGTCCTACCCTACCTGCTTTCAAGGAGGTATTGTATGGGCAGACTAATAACAATCATTCACACAACTTTGAGGGGAGACAAAATCAAAATCAAAGTGGAGCCTATTATGGGAACAATCAGAACTACAATTCATACCATCCCAATAATAGAAATCACCCTAATTTTTCTTGGAGAAATGATTCTGGAAATCATTCTCAACCTCCTTTCCCTACACAACAACACATCTTCCAACAAAATCAAGGTTCTTCATCCAATACTTACCAACCTCCTCATAGGAGATCTTTGGAAGATACCTTGCATCAGTTCATCCAAAGTCAAACAGGCATCAACAATTAGGTTGCTCAGCTTGTCAAAAATCAAGACCAATCAAACAGATCCATAGAAGACATTAGGAGCCAGTTGACCAAGTTAACACAAACATTAAGTGTGAGAGAACCCGAAAGGTTTCCATCCCAAACTAATCCTAACCCAATTAGGCAAACCAACCAGGTAGAAGCTTCAAATAGTGAAACCAACACTCATGAACAAGTGCAAGCAGTGACTGCCTTAAGAAGTGGGAGAATGATAGAAAAACCAACTGATCCTAGGATAAACCAACCTGTTGTTGAAGAGGAAGAACAAAAAGATCATGAATCCACCATGGAGAAAAATGAAAAAAATGAAAAAAATGAGAAAAATGAAAAAAAATGAGAAAAATGAAAAAAAATGAATAACAAAAAGAAGGAAAAGAAATTCAATACAAGCCCAAATCACCTTTTCCACAAAGGTTGAATCATTTGAAAAAAGAGCAAAAAAATGCAGATATATATGAAGTGTTTAAGCAAGTGAGAATCAACATCCTGCTGTTGGATGCCATCAAACAAACACCTTCATATGCAAAATTTTTGAAAGATCTGTGCACTGTCAAAAGAAAAACAAATGAGCATGAAAAAGCATTCCTGACCAAGCAAGTCAGTGTCATTCTCCAATTGAAAACTCCTCCCAAATACAAAGACCCAGGCTGCCCAACCATTTCATACATCATAGGAAGTCAAAAGGTTGATCAGGCACTCTTGGATTTAGGAGCTAGTGTCAATTTGTTGCCATACAGTGTATATCAACAGTTGGGACTAGGTGAGCTCAAACCCACTAGAGTGACCCTTCAACTAGCTGACCGATCAGTCAAAGTTCCACGAGGAATTATGGAAGATGTTCTAGTACAAATCGATAAGTTCTACTTTCCAGTAGACTTCATCGTTTTGGACACGCAGCCGCATCAGGGGCCTCAGCCTCCCGTGCTAGTCATCTTAGGTCGACCCTTCCTTGCCACATCAAATGCCATCATCAACTGTAGGAATGGAATCTTGAAATTGTCCTTTGGAAATATGACATTGGAAACAAACATTTTTAGGGTTTCCAAACAACTTGATGTGGAGAATGAGACTGAAGAAGCTGATCTGATACAGACATTGAGTGAGGAATACATTAACTGTGAATTTGCTCAAGAAAGTTTTGAGTTGGAGGAATTTATGGAGCAGCAAGATTGCTCTCGAGAGAAAACTGAATCTGTGTTAAGCTGCTCACCCGCACCTGAAAGGAAACCATTGCCAAACAACCTTAAGTATGCATTCTTAGGTGAAGGAGAATCTTTGCCGGTGGTGATTTCATCAAGTCTGAATCCTCAATAGGAGGAACAATTGTTGAGTTTGTTAAAGGCATACAAGAAAGTTTTAGGTTGGACTATAGAAGACTTGCATGGCATTAGTCCCTTAATTTGCACCCACAGAATTTTCTTGGAAGAAGATGCAAAGCCGGTGAGACAGATGCAGAGAAGGTCAAACCCAAACATGAAGGAAGTGGTTAGGGGGGAGGTGTTGAAGCTCTTAGATGCTGGCATCATCTACCCTATATCTGATTCCAAATGGGTTAGTCCAACTCAAGTTGTACCCAAGAAGTCAGGAGTCACTGTGATAGCAAATGAGAACAATGAGCTCATTCCTACACGCATCCAGACTGGATGGCGGATGTGCATAGATTACAGAAAGCTCAACTCTGTGACTAGAAAGGATCATTTTTCGCTCCCATTTTTGGATCAGGTGTTAGAAAGAATAGCGGGACATGCCTTCTACTGCTTCTTAGATAGCTATTCTGGGTACAATCAGATTGAAATTGCTTTAGAGGATCAGGAGAAAACCACATTCACATGTCCATTCGAGACATTTGCTTACAGACGAATGCCATTTGGTCTGTGCAATGCCCCTGCAACCTTTCAAAGATGCATGATGAGTATTTTCAGTGAATTGGTTGAGAATGTGGTAGAAGTTTTTATGGATGACTTCTCAGTGTATGGAGATAGTTTTGAGAGTTGTTTGAAAAATTTGGAGAAAATTCTGGTCCGGTGCAAAGAAACGAATTTAGTGCTAAATTGGGAGAAGTGTCATTTCATGGTTACTCAAGGAAGTGTCTTGGGACATATTGTTTCTTCCAGGGGTATTGAGGTTGATCAGTCCAAGGTTGAGTCAATTAAAAAATTACCCGCCCCAAGGAACGTAAGAGAAGTTAGGTCTTTTCTTGGCCATGCTGGTTTTTATAGGCGATTTATCGCTTCATTCAGTGCCATAGCCAGACCTTTATGCCGGCTCCTAGCTTTTGACATACCTTTTGAGTGGAATGGTGAGTGTCAAGTTGCTTTTGAGAAGTTGAAGAAATCACTCATTTCAGCACCTATCATTCAGTCCCCTGATTGGTCCCTCCCATTTGAACTTATGTGCGATGCTAGTAATTACGCGGTAGGAGCTGTGTTAGGGCAGAGGAAGGATAAGAAACCTCATGTGATATACTATGCTAGCAAAACTCTTAATGAGGCACAAAAGAATTATACCACTACAGAGAAAGAGTTACTAGCAGTTGTTTTTGCCCTAGACAAGTTTCGATCTTACCTCGTAGGGTCACTAGTGATCATTTTTACTGATCACACTGCTTTGAAGTATTTGTTCATAAAGCAGGATGCAAAACCTCGTCTCCTCCGATGGATCTTGCTCCTACAAGAGTTCAACATTGAAATCAGAGATAAGAAGGGAGTAGAGAATGTGGTGGCTGATCATTTATCAAGAATTCCAGGTCAAGATCTCACACAATTTGATGAACCAATCCATGACAATTTCCCTGATGAGCAACTGTTTGAAGTGAATGTTATTCATGCATCATCTGTTGTCCCTTGGTATGCCGACATTGCGAACTACCTGGCAACTGGTCTGATCCCAGACCATTGGAGTAAGCTAGATAGGCATAAATTCTTCAGAAAAGTCAGAACCTTCTTTTGGGATGAGCCCTACCTCTTCAAGTATTGTCCTGACCAAATCATCCGTAGATGCATACCCGATCATGAGCAACAAAGTGTCATTAATTTTGTCATACTCTTGCATGTGGAGGCCATTTTTCTGTCAAGAAAACAGCTGCAAAAAATTTTCAGAGTGGATTTTATTGGCCGACACTGTTCAAGGATGTGTACAAATTTTGTTCAAGTTGCGATCGATGTCAAAGGTTAGGAAGTCTGTCAAGGAGAAACATGATGCCATTACATCCGATCCAAGTGTTAGAAGTTTTTGACTGTTGGGTATGGATTTTATGGGCCCATTTGTCAATTCATTTGGTCATGAATACATCTTACTTGCTGTCGACTATGTGTCCAAATGGGTCGAAGCGATCCCGGGCAGAACAAATGACCATAAGACTGTAGAGAAATTTTTGAAAGAAAACATATTCAGTCGATTTGGGATGCCACGAGCAATCATCAGTGATGGGGGTTCCCATTTTTGTAATAAAGTTGTGGCAGGACTAATGAAGAAATATGGTGTACTACACAAGGTTGCAACACCATACCATCCCCAAACCAATGGTCAAGCCGAGTTAGCCAATAGGGAGATTAAGGGCATATTGGAAAAGACTGTTGCTACTAATCGTAAGAATTGGTCTTTAAGATTAGTGGACGCTCTTTGGGCGTACAGGACAGCTTACAAAACAATTTTAGGAATGTCTCCCTATAGGCTCGTATACGGTAAATCTTGTCATCTGCCGGTGGAAATTGAGCATAAAGCATATTGGGCAATTCAAAAGATCAACAAGAGTTTAACTGAACCAGGCCTATCTTGGAAGCTCCAATTGAATGAACTCGAGGAAATTCGGAATGAGGCATTTGAAAATGCAAGATTGGCCAAGGTTCGCATGAAAGAGTTGCATGATCGGCACATCATTCAAAAAAGCTTTCAGGTAGGACAACAGGTACTCTTGTATGATTCTCGATTGCATCTATTCCCGGGAAAATTGAAATCTCGATGGGTCGGCCCCTTTGTAATCAAGACCATCTCAAAATATGGGGCCTTTGAGATAGAAAATCTGGAGTCAGGACAACTTCTTACAGTCAATGGTCATAGGTTGAAACCATATCAGGGTTTTGTTAAGGAGAATGAAGGATTTGTGGATTTGGGTGAACCACCATCATCTGATGAGTAAGGGGAGTTTTGTGTCGTCTGGGAATCTGACGTTAAAAGACCACCTTTCCATTTAGGTTAAATGGATGTCTCTAGATTTGGGACATTAAAAAAAAAAAGTATATTAAAAATATATATATATATAAAAATATTGTTTCTTTTCTGCATTACTTAATTAATTTTGACTCAAATAATGTTTCTTTGTGTGCAGTCTAAACAAAATTTTTGCATACAAGTTTATACATTGAAGACCGTCAGGTATCCATATCTTCTATCCTTTTATTGCTGATTGAGGACAATGTACAATTCAAGTTGGGGGGTAAGGTGTACTTAGGAATTGATTTATTGGTATTGATCCATTGTGCAAATAATTTTGTTTGACTCGATAATATTGACTTGTGTGGTATACATACTTTTATTGAACCCCTTCCTTAAAAAAAACTAAAAAAAAAAAAAAAAACAACAACAAATTTTTTTTTTTAAAAAAAAAAGAGTTAAAACAAAAAATTTTAAAAAATAGGGAGACAGAATTGACGTTGGGGGTAGCCACTTTTCTTGAGCAGTGTAATCACACTGCCCTATAAAGAAAGAGACACACTGTCAAATGTTGAAAAATGAGACGCTAGACGACGCCAAGCGTGTCAGCGCAATTATAGCATGTCTCGAGCCAAGTGTGGAATAGTGGCACCCATTGCTCTATAAGAGACTCCATATCTGTAAGAGGTAAGCCACATTTCTGCAAGCAAGCTCAGTCTTCTCTCTTTCGTGTTGTTCTCCGATCAGGTACTTTCGTTCATTTTGTAAGATTTATAGTTTCTATTTTTATAGTTGTCTTTTAATTTAAAAAAAAAAATGGATCCTCGACTCTCAGAAATTCGCAAGTACTATCCATCTCTCCCAATGAATGTTTTGAAAAAAATTTATGCTGGTAGGTGTGAAAGACTTAAACTATTAATGCGTAATAACATCCCTGAAGATGTTCGTTGGCTGATCGAAGCAAAAGTTCGATTAACTGGCGAAACTTCACCTAGTTTTAAGCACTTTTCAGGTTTGGGAAAGAGTAGTTTTGCGAAGAAACGAAGAGCGAAAAGAGTGAATGGTTGTCACAAGTGTGCTCGTTGGACCTGTAACACACGATGCAAATCTGTGGGGTTTACGTCTGTAAATCGAGAAGATAAAATTAGTTTCATAAAGGATGGACTGAGTAAGGAGTCTTTGGATGATATCCGATTGACTCTTGAGACGCATCCGAGTGGAATAGTGCAAAGAGAACTTCTTGCTTTATGGACCCAGTTCATAAGTGACAACCAACGCTATAGTCTTGGGAATCTGACTAAAAATGACCCTGTTTGCCAATTTATAAGAAAATTGGATAGGAAGCCTATCCCCACTTCATAGAAAGTGTTTAAGCCGTTTCTGGACGTAAAACCAGAGGAAGATGTGAGCCACAATCACAACTACTTGTATATATGCATGAATTTTTTTGTTTGTGTTTGAATTTTTTTGTATAATTGCTTTTGATCACCAAACCTCTCTCCAGGGCATGCAGAAGGAACAAACATAAATGGAAGGTCAATCAGTTCATCGAATCAAGACCATATGTGTACTATGTGGCTCTCAACTTGGGAGCGATAGTTGTTACGCATTTGCAGCAAGCGAACTTGGCTTAAAATTAGGAGAGAAAAAAATTAATTTGGTATATGGAGGGGGAAGTCGTGGATTGAATGGTTGTGTTTCACAAGCTGCACATCTTGGAAAATCATATGTGTTAGGTGTAATGCCAATCCCTTGGGTTGAACCACATATTTCCGGGATTACACGCGATCAACTTATAGAAACGAATTCTATGTCTGAGCGCATGGCTTGTAAGATTTATCAGTCAGACGCATTCATTGCTTTACCAGGAGGTTTTGGTACACTTGAAGAAATCTTCTGTATAATCTCTTGGGCCAAGAGCGATCTACATACCAAACCCATTGGACTTTTAAATGTTAACCATTTTTTCGATGGGTTGCTCTATTTTCTTAATCAGGCTGTGGATCAAAAGTTCATTTCTCTTTCAGCAAGAAAGATTCTCATTTCTGCATCTACCGTTGAGGAGCTGCTAGAGAAATTGCACGCTTATGTTCCACAGCACGATCCTTATGAGCCTCGGATAGACTGGTATAAGGCAATCAGAAACAAACGTCAAAGGGGTCCGATTAATTTAGATTTATCACTGTAAGGAGTGCTCTATAATAAGATGGCTGAATAAGGAGTACTTTTATACTCTTGAGACGCATCTAGTTATTGTACAACTTGCATGAAATTTCTTTTCTTGTGTTCTTAAAAAAAAAAAATTATGGAATGTTGTTAGGCAAAGTCTTTGATAAAATGGCTGAGTAAGGAGTATTTTTATACTCTTGAGACGCATTTTGTTTATCTTATGACTTGCATGCAATTTTTATTTTGGTATGAAAATATAAATATATAACTATATGGTATGCTCATTTGTTTGTTTGAGTTTTAGCAGTTCACAGTAAATCTATGGACTTGTGGAGTTACGGGTATTCCTAACAACCCTATTTTATTACTGCAATTCAGGTTGAAGGGTGTAAGGTCTAGTTATGAATTATCTGGTTCATGATTAACTATGAATTTGTTATTGCATGCTTGTAGTCTTGTGTTAATTGATAATCTTTATCTGCTTTTATTAAAAAAAAAAAAAAGTTTGTGTGTTTTAAATAACGTTATTCCTAAAGCTTTGGAGTTATGCACTAATAGCTGGTTAAGTTTGCAATACGGAACATGAATGTATTGATTTCTTATTTGAAAACGTATATACATTAAAACAAGTAATTTGCATTCATCGGGTATTCAAAATTTAAAATTGGTTATTCATCATAAAGTCAAAGGTAACAGTAATTAGCTAATTAATACATTGAATGATCCCTCAATAGAAGTGGAGACTATTACCCAAGTAAGTGTTTGAGCCTAATAACCGTTAATTCTGAGTGAAATAACACTTACTCTAAATATGCTTTATTGTTTATCTCATATTTTCAATGGTTTCAAAACATCAATTTGCTTTGAATGTCTAGTATGATAGCTGATGAATTTGACTGGTTTCAAATTCTGAATTAGATGACTGAGTAGCATTGTTTTGAAGCATGATAGGGGGATCAATTTCTTTCATTTTGAGCTTATTAACCTTTTTTTTCTTTACATTAACCTCCCTTGCTAGCCCATTGAGCCAATTGTAGTACAATTTTTTTCGTTACCCTCGTTTAACCCATAACCATATGAATTTTGTCCAACCTGGTGTGTTTATGGGAATTAGTCTGTCTAGCTATTTTCATATTTAAAAAAAAGAAGAAGAAAAAAAAGAAAAAAAGAAAAAAAAAGTGAAAAAAAAAAAGAATTATCTTAGCTATTCAACACAAGTGTTTCAAAAAAAAAAAAAAATTGTCCAGTTTGATATTAGTGTTAAAAAAAAAAAAATTCCAACACACCATTTGCACACTTTACCCTTTTATTTGACAACCAGTATTAACCTCATAGCCCCATTACAACCCGGTCTGGTCCCTCTTAATGCTATAAATCATGTGATCTCAGAATTCGAGTTTGGAGTAGGGAATCATGTTTAAATTCAGAAGTTACTCATCTAAAGCATTATTCCAGTCATGAAGCTATGTCATCTTCCCTGTTTTTTTTTATGAAAATATGTTCCTTGTATTTGGGATGACACCGAATTTTGAACTTGTTCTACATTTACTCTTATAACGGTGCACCCCACTGTGTGTACACCTGAGGAATCATTTTTATTGGAGAGAAAATCCATAGTAAGGTTTAAAGTCAAAACTTTGAGGGAGTAATTCTGTGTGTTGATTATCCTAATTGCCATTCCTGAGATTGTATGACCATTAACCAAAAATCTGATTTAGACTGCTAAATTACTTTTTCGATTTTATGCATTTCGATTTCGAATTTGAAATTTTTACATTCATACAGTTATTGCGAATAAAGCTTGGCAAGTGTATAGTATGATTGCTAAGGGACTAGCAATGTTTAAGTTGGGGGGTATGATTAATGGTTAATTTTGTAAAATTTTTGTTATAATTATAACCCCTGTTTTGATTTTAAACTGGTTTAATTGAATAATTATGTGTAATATATATCTATATATATAATATATAATATATTATAATAAACATGTAAATATAATACATATATATACTCAATGAAATGCATGCATGGATTATCTATATAATATATAAGCATATAGTATCCCATATAATATCCCATATAATATATATAATATAATAGATGATTTATTAATAAATTGCTTATTTATAGGTATGAAGAAGGTATACTTGGAAGCCCAAAAAGAATTCAAGCCCATGAAGAATGAAGAATTCAAGACCAAAAAGAATTCAAGCCCATGAAGAATGAAGAATTCAAGCCCATGGAAAATTAAAGTCCATGAAAAATTAAAGTCCATGAAGAATTAAGACCCAACTTGAGCATCCCATGAAAGATATCATTTGAAGAAGGCCCAAGGATTATTTTTAATCTTAATGAAGATTAAAAATCAATTTATAGAAATCTATTTTTATTTTTTATGTGAGTGCTTTATTAGGTGTGTCTTTTAGCCAAAATCCATTTAACTATTAGTTGTGTATTATAGCTAAAATCCATTTAACTTTATGAGTGCTTTATTAGGTATGTATTTTAGCTAAAATCCATTTAACTTTAAGTGTATGAGTGCTCATTAGATATAATTATGTCTAGTTGAATAATTGAAATTGTGTGGTTTGTATTGCATCTTGTGGCCTATAAATAGATCACTTGATTGCATTTGTAAGGGTGATTATTATTCTTGAATCAAAACTTAGTTGTTTTCTTATATTTTCTCTTTAAAGAATTGTTCTTGTTCTCTTTTCTTTTCTTTATTGTTCTCTCATGCGTTCTTATTTTATTTCTTTCTTCTTTTAAATTCTTATGTCATTTATTGTTACTTTATTAATCACCACCTAAATGGCCGGTTAGTTTATGCCTTTAAATTTCTGCAATTTTAATTCTTGTCTTTTAAATATTCACCGCCTAAATGGCCGGTTAGTTTCTGCTATTTTAATTCCTGTCATTTAAATTCTGTCATTTAAATTACGCAATTTAAATTCTTGTTAATTAATTTACAAATAAATATGAGTAGTTAAACCCAATCTTGGGTTAAGGCAAGGACAGTGTCCAACGCTAATGATTCCCAAAGAAAGCTACGCTTTAAAAGAGTAACATTAATTTAAATTTCACTATGAGTGTGTATTTTTAAATTAAGAAATCACTAGGTTTGAATTGAAGCATAAGCCTAACTTAGAGCTTTCATGTCATGTATGAAAGTTACTAGAACTGAAAATGCTGTTATACCAAAACCCGAATGATTAATTTAGTTGTTTTGTGTATTAATTGTAATTGGATTTATGGTAGTTGCTTAAACTAGAATCTCACATATCATGTATGGGGATTGCTTAAATTAGAACTATCATCATCTCTAATTGCATTTAATAACAAACTCTCATATCTGAAATTAAATTAATGTTACTAACCTTGTCTATTAAAATTTGGGAATCAACGGGTTGGCACTGAAATTGTTTTAACCCAAGTACTATCCAATTTCATATTCTTACATTCAGTAATTATTTCAATTTCTGCTTTGTTTTATTTCCTCGTATATGTTGTCTAAAAAATCATAAAAAAACCTCGTTGCCAATTTGTGCAAGTGTGTGTGTTTATGTGTGACATTCTTTTTAATTTGCCATACATAAATCTCTCAGTGGACGACCTGGACTCATCCAGAAAATATAAATTTAAATTTGGACTACAACTGCACTCGTACACTGACGAGTATAAACCTCTCACCAATATAAAAAAATATATAAAATTTTTATTGTGTTTTGTTTTGTGTTTTAATTGCAGGGTGAGAGTGCAGACAGCCAGCGCCACCCACTTCGCTGTTGCAGCTGCTGCGTGCTGCCATGGCAATGCTTGGTTGCTGTAACAGCAGCTTCGCGGCCCATGGTCGCGCCTTAGGCCATCTCCAACGCTTCCTCGCACCATCGCGCCCACTGCCGGCCTCCTCCGCGCGCCCCCTGCCACTGACCAGCTACCGCCATGGCCGCTCGGCTCTACTTGCTGCCTCCATTGACGCCGCTGCAACCGGCCAGCAACGCCACCATTTCAGGTCGCTTCCAACCGGTCATCTCTCGCTCATGATTTCGCTTTGTCTCTCACGCAATACCTCGGCCCAGCTCTGCCTCTCCCTTCTCTGGTTCGGCCATCAAATGGCAGCCATGGCCGCTGCCTTCGGTTAGGTCTTCCAACCAGCCTTTGGCCACTCCAAGCTCTCTCTCTCTCCCTCGCGCTTTGCTTCACTTGGACCAGAGCTCTCTCTCTCGCTCATGCTCTTTGCTATTTCAATTTGAAAGACATATGAAGCTTCCTGGAAGCTTCCCTCACGCCCAAGGCTGTATATATATATGCATATATAATTTGTATATTAATGTCCCTCATTTCTCTATATTTCACTTAAGGAATTTATAATTACCCTTAGAGATTTTATAATAGCACTTGGGCCCTCCCAATGCTTAAATTAATTACTCTTAAGCCATTCAAAATCTCGATTTATTTGAAATTAATAACCGATCGCTACTCGAGAATACTGACCTCGTCCCTGTGCTTTCACGGGATCTTTATTCAACCCAAAAACACTTAAGGGTTGTCTTACTCAGAAAACCGAACCACCCCTAGGGTCCCCTCAGCTTCCAGGAGGTCCCCTCCGACTATTCGATATTAGCACCCACTCGGGTTTATATAGAAATTATTCCGAAAATTATTCCTGGTCGGACCGCTTCCAGCGTCATAAATCTCACCTCGAGACGCTTACCAATCTCTCGACTTTTCCCCTGGACATCCAAGTCCCGAGACACTCCCTGCCGTCAATTCAACCAATTTCATTAATTAATTACTCATAATTGACTCTTAGACTTTTCAGACCGCTCGAGGTCTTGCCAAATAATCAAAATTTATTTATTTTTAATACCATGTAATACCGGGTATTACATGGGGCTCTTGAACGTGGGAGTTGCCCGTTTGGAGGCTTTGACTGATGAAGCTGTTTCGTTACTAAGAGGATGAGAGCTCTTGTTTAACTTTCTACAAATACTTGTGACTTTATCATTGAATTTGAGAAACAACACATGTGTATACTAATTTTGTGAGGGTCAGGCTCAATGATACTTAAAATCTACCTCTGTATTTGTCCTACTGTGATAATGGAATTGCTTGATGGTGTGCTGATATAATGCCTAGCATTTGCTGCTTAATTGAGAAATGTTCAGTTTCTTATAATGGCATCTAAAGTTGACAAGCGCTTTACGTCCTGTTCAATCTTAAACATGTCTTTTAACATTTTATGTTTTAAAAAATTATAGCATGCATTTATTTTTAAAAAATTTAAAAACATAAAAAAAAATATGCTTTTTAATCATAGCATAAAGTTTAAAAAATAAAAAAATAATCTTTTATTTTCTAATAAAGGTTGAATCATTCAATAAAAAAATCTAGAGACCAAAATGCTAGGTTTGGGACATTTTCATACACTCCAAGGGCTTTTAATAGAAATCTCTGCAAATTCGTGGCCTCTTGGGATGACTACTCTTACACAATTCCCTATGTTTGTGCTCAAGAGAAGACAAATCGTAAGTTGAACTTTTAAGCCTTACGTAAGAGAGAAATCGAACTCACAACCTACCAAACTACATTGACATATCACTCATTTTGTTGTCATCCAATCTATGCCCAGAGGCTCCCGTGGCTTCTTACTCCTTACAAAGAGCTTGGATCGTTGTTTTGGGTGCATCATTTAACTTTGGTTCTTTGTGGACTCTGCCCGCGCAGGTTCAAATCCTGCCGCTCACGACAATGCTTACTGTAGCCACTTTGTTACTTTTTTTTTCCTTTCGATGGGATTTTGCTATGGATGGGATTTATACTCTGATGAGAGACACAGAACCACCAGCATCCACCCAACTAAATCCTAGTTCCTTCCTCACCCCTCTATTTCTCATCCCTCTCCTTATTTCTGCAATCTTTTCCCAATCACCTTTCTCAGCATACAAGTTTGAGATTAGGACATAAGAACCTTTTCCCAAATAATTCTTCTTTCAATTGCCTACTGAATCATGAAAATTTTGTTGTACCAAAGGTTTGAGGCGTGACCCAGATATTTCATTGGAAAACAATGCTCAAGATTACCAAGGTTGTTTCTTTTTTTTACCTCTTACTTTTACTCTGCAAAAAGAGTTTCTTCTAACTTAAACATGTGACCTTATCACAAAGGTGCAACTTAAAAAAAAGTTCCTTAATACTGAGAAATGGAAAAGGACCTTTGCAAAGATAGGGAGTCCCCATCCCCACGTTAAGAAAGATTGTTACTACTAAATACCTTGTTTGTAACTGCATATTTTGATGGTTCACAACTCTTTTAGTCATTGGAATCTATCAAATTTCCTGGGTAACAAAGTAATGGGGCTTTCTCTATCTTTTTCTTCGAATCTTTGGTATTTTCCTTTTAAGTCTTATCCTCTGGCTTGGGGTATTAATTTGAATTTATTAGTTTGCAAGAAAAGAATGAAAATAAAAGAAAAAACAACTTTCATTCATTTTTCTTTTTCACCTCTTTCATTGTCTTTGCCAACAGATGAAGGAAAGGAGGAAAGCAATAGAGCAAGAATAAAAGTACCTCTCAGATTATTATTATTATTATTACCATCTCAGTATCAACATACAGAATGCAATCAGAATCGCACAAAAACTAGAGCGCTTCCTCAATGCATATGAAACACAAATCCCTGTTGTGAAATATGCAGTAATAGTAGCACCAGGATTCAGCTAGCTATTGACAAGCACATATTTGCATGCTTCAATCAGTAAGATTATATGAAGAAAATAACATAGATGACTGCACTTCACTGTGTGGGAGGAAGGGTCTCCCCTCTCATTACCTTCCAAGGACCAGAATAGAACTTTGGCTTCATTAGAGGGACTGCTTGGCCAGGGTGTTCCTCCCAGTATTTCTCCTGTTCAATTTTTCAAAGATATAATTTACAAGTCAGAGCATATACTATTTCTGCAAGTGAATAATTTTCTGTGCACCATAGATCAAGACACAACATGCTAAGACAGACTAGACACCTATGAATCTTGGCAAAATCCAGTTCACTAGTGTTCCAATAATATGACCCGTGGATGACAATAAATGGGACGTGATAAGGCAACAGAAGTAACAGCAACATCTCAAAGCAAAGCAGATTTATAAGGGATTTTATACAGATTAGTAGGATAAGGTCCCCATAAAGGTGAAGTGTGCAATTTAAACAAATTTGCAGCAGCTGACAGCATAAGTGCAGAGATATTACAAAGTGCACTTGCATCCAACAATGCACAGATTGTGCATTCTTCCAGCCCATCCCTCCTAAATCATAAATAATTCATGCCTCCCACGAGTAGAGCAATTCTCTCCACTCCTCAAGTCAAATTGACTTGGTAGCTCTGATTTGAGCTGCTGGTGTAACTGAGTCAAAAACACAGAAAGTCATTTGTGCAGGCAAGGTTGAGGTCCTGTAGTTGTAGAAGATTCCTGCACTAGGCAGCCCCCACCCTAAAAATGAAATCAACTTATTTACGACTTGCCTCGCCAATCACAACATACTTCTTTTCACAACTCTAATTACCTCCAACAAGGCCCAATAAAAGAACATAAAACCAGGACAGGTACAGTGAAGTACAGGACCCATTGCAAACTCAGGGATCTTAGGTTCAGTCCTTGCTAGTAGCAGAAACCACAGCTCAGCATTTGGGTTTGGTCCAACGTGGCTTTTCCTAATAGAGGTCCAACATCATTAAAAACGGAAAGACTGAAAGACACAAAATGTGAGAAACTCGCGTATTTAAAATGCCCCTGTAAAAAGTCCTTGTTGCTTTAGGAATGGAGGAGTTTTGAGAACCCAGAGTTGAGCTTAAGGATTGGTTTATAAAGATGGGCAATAACTTCTTCTATAATTTACCATATATCAAAAGCCAAAACAGATATACAAGGCATGTACTAAATGTCATAAGATAACAATTAAATAGTACCTTATAAAGTTGCTCCGTGACGGCAGCTCCAATTACCCCGGTATAAAAAGCAACAATATAGATTGTCACGAGAGGGGTGAAAGATTTGGGCCGCCTGTATGGCTCAACCATGTCCCAGAGAATTGTCTTCTCCCACTTTGAGTACACATAATCTGCATATTTCCGCCACAAATAACTTGCCATTTTCCCCTGGGCTGCACAAGGGAACCTTACAGCTTATACACCATGGAGGTTAGAGTGGAAAATGGCAAGAATGGAAACAGGTTTATGCATCTCCGCCCTGCAACAAATAATAACAGTAATAATAAATAACTGAAACACAATCAAAAGAAAGGACAAAAGAAAAAGAAACAAGTTTACTGTTGTAGAATCCACCATTTAACAGTCTACAACTAACACAATTTATAGGATAGAGACCAATTAGCTGGTAAGTTTTGGACATCTACTAATTAATCAGTTATAGGCTTCTAGTTAAGTGGATTAAATAAAAGAGGCAATCAATTTAAAAAAAAAAGATCAAGCATTTAGAAACTGTTGGTTATATTAAGATAAAAGAAATGACATTATTACTAGTTTAACAAAGAACGTCCATAACTCTCAGGGAAACAATCTGCAGCTTATTGTTGTGTTTCATTCCACTGAGGACAAAACCATTCATTTTGTCAACTAGTGAATCCTGTCCAAGGAAAAAAAAATAAATAGCAAATCCTGGTAAAAATGTTAACAGCTCTTGTTTCTCTTCCATTTCACTTGGGGAAGGAGTGGGGGGCAGTTTGCACTGGACAAGATATTATTGTGCATGATATAGCTTCTCATACAATGACTTGCTACATCTGTAGTATTCAAGGCATCAAGAACCAATTTCTAGGCTATCGAAATGGAAAAAGAGCACTTCCTAAAATAAAATAAATAAGAATGACTTATTCGATCATTCTAAAAGAAGTTGTATTTTCACAACTTTTGGGAATTTTATTTCGTCTTCCATTACCTACTCATCTTATTATTTTTCTCCAAGCATAAGAGCTATAAAGTCACACGACTTCCCTTAATTTCTTGACTCTCTTAGATGATTTGAAGTAAGGAAGTCTTTGTGCTTTCACAATCAACTTAAAAAGTAAAGAACTTGAAGGCTTTACCCTGAAAAGCACTCATAATTGGAAAAGCTACACTTACCTCTTCTTGCACTACTCATATGTAACTTCTCATAGCATATATCCATATTTCATAACATCCTCGTATAAATTTCAAACATAAAAAACAATGAAATTTGGGAGGGCTTTTTGTAGAGAAAAAAAAAATACTTCTCCTTTCTTCATTAAATCCAATATACATGAGCAAGGTCTTCTTATAGAGGATAGGAACGACCCAAAAAGAAACTACACAAATTTAGAAACTATAGACTCTATAAACATTCCATCTACAAACACCACCAAAAAAAACATATATACATTTTTAAGAAAGCTATAGTATTAAGAAAGTTTCCTAAGTTTAACTTGGGAAACTTCTTAATAACTTCTTAATCTATCAAGGCAGTGGCCTCCTTGATTGATCTGCTGCTCCTTGATTAGCCTGCAATCAACCAGATTGATATGGTAAGCTACTGTCATGCACATGCACTCATAGATCCCCATATATTCCCAGTAGTTCCTTGTATCCACCAGCCGCATCATCTATGAAGACAGCATTGACTCCAAACTTTTTCCTCTCCCTTTCTCATTGGATGCCTAGGTGCTTTATCAGCTAAGATGCTGTTAGCTCTAAAATTCCTTTCCCTCCCTCCCTCTGTGAAACGCTCAAATCTTTTCCTTCAGATATGTCTATGGATAATCAATTTTTCTGGAGCCCCTAAGAGATTTGAATTGACAAAGTTGGCCCCTTCCTCAGATATCTCTACATATCCCTCTCAAATCTTCTTCTTTGTGGCTAAAATATTATGTCAACGTGATGGATGACCATGAGCACACAAGCAAGTTTCTGATTGCAATAGAGATTTAGGAGAAACTAAGAAAAATCACAAAAGAATAAAACAATCTCAAACTAAGCATTCATGGACAAGCACAGAAAAGGAAAAAAACAGAATTTTTATGGTAAATCGTGACTTGACGGGTATGAGAACACATTACAGATTATCACAGGAAGAAAGATGATACAGGGGGAAAGATTACGAGGACAGTGATGCAGCGGAACATTGTGTCACGACCCTAGGGTTTCCTAGGGTTTAGAATGGGTTTAACATAGTCCAAGCTCGAGCTCGGCTGGAGCTTGGCTCGAGCTCGGCTGGAGCTTGGCTCGGGCTCGCCACCATGCTCGAGCTCGGGCTCGAGTTCGAAGGAACAGAAGATTTCACAGTAAGACATTTCAGCTTTCTTAGGGTTTCTAAGGAACAAAACAGGATCAAATTCTGTGTTGAATCAAACACACTGTCCAAAAAGATTGAGGAACACTTGCACAAATGACGAGCAGTTGATTATACATAATAAATTGAAGATTAATTGAAGAGAAGTGTTACCAATGTGCAGAGTGGACGAATTGAAGAAGAAGAAGAAGAAGAAGAAGAAGAAGAAGAAGAAGAAGAAGAAGAAGAAGAAACCTCTCTCTCTGAGACGGCGAGGCAGCGAGAGGGGCGAAGCAGCGGCGAGTCGGCGAGAGCGGCGAGGCGGCAGGGATAACTGCCTTCGGCTGAGAGACCAACGGCGCTTCACTGGAAAGCACAGACGGCAGAATGGGGGAGGAACCCTAGGTTTCCTTCCTTATATATGTCTGGGCCTTGGCCTGCCCACTGGTTCACAACATAACTGGGTCAAATTGGCCCCTAAATTTTGGGCAATGTGATTTCTTAATAATGTAATTAATAACGGCAATTGAAAAGTTTTATGATTAAATATATTATAATATAATTTTTATTTTATTTTGATGATCATACAAATAGATCTTTTTAATTGTGAAACTATTTAATAACAAAAAAAAACTTTATAAACAAATATAGAATTGTTATTAAATTAATAGAGGGTGTATTGAAAATAATTTAATTTATTCTTAATATATCAAGGCAAATTAGGATAGTAAAATTTAATTTGTATTGGTAAATACATATATGTTAAATAATATATTTGTAAAATATATATCTAATATATTATACATATATATATTATTATATTTAATTTCGAACTTCTAATCGGGTTTACTCATGAATCTCTAATCGACCCAGCTCACGAGTTAACAAACCGAGTTTTATTAGGTTTAAATTCAGTTCGTTTACAAATTAAAATTCAAAATTAGACTCAAGCTCACTACTTTGTTTTATTGTTATCTGTGTTGTTGCTGCCATTTTTTGTTAGTATTAGTTGTCACTAATTATTGCAATCAATTTTTTGTCTAGTATTTGGGCTATGTTAGGCTGGTACCCACTTTTGGTCTGCCTTTTAAGTTTACTGTTGTTTAATATGGTAAGTGAACTTCCTGATATTGCAAATTCTTTGGGTATGTTTATATTCAAGTCATATTCAAAAGAGTTGTAAAAAAAGGGTTTAATAATGATAATTTTTTTTTTTTTTTTAAATTGAGGCAGCTGAATTGTAATGGATGTTGAGACATGTTGGAATCCCTTACTCTTCCCGCTGGCCAGGCCTGTTGAAAATTTTACGATTGATATAACTTCTCACCATAAGCATATGTTGGGCGGTTTAATACTATTAGTATAACTTTATGATTTTTATAATATAAGCAATTCCTTTACCTCATAAGAAGTGTATATATTGGGGGGTTTGATAAACCATTTTTATATATGACCAAATATTCATACTTCTTGAACATGGTGCTAGTACATGATCATACAAGCCTGCTTCTATAATGACATTTTATCTTCTAAGCATCCTTGCAACAAACCCCAATTAATTCTCAAAATTTTATCTTTATTGCTCTTAATCCAACTTATGGTGCATATGCAATAGCAATATCTAGAGGTTTTCTCTTAGAATATTTTTTTTGTTAACTGTTTCATTTTTTAGAGGTAAATAATACTACTTTCTTTTTTACATCCTTATCATCATATCAACTACCTTTTGTAAAATTGTCTGCCAAAGTTCTAATATTTCATGATTGAATCTTGAACCTTTGATCATGGACTAATTCTTTTTACTTGCATTTGTTTGTGAAAATATGAGATACCTTGCAAATTTAGCACTATATTTGGGTGTCGATGCAGTGGCCCAAGTCCATATTTTACTGTACTTGAGTCGTATAGCATGCTGTAAAGAGGGTGTAGGTATGCACAACAAAAAGAGGGTTATAGCCCAATCAAATAATGTTTGCTACCTAAAGTAACCACATGCTCTTTCTCATATGTGGTCAGAACTAACAGTGATAAAGGGTAATACTTTTTGACACAAAAAGCTTTGGTATGATTCTCTCTGAAACACCATGGAGAATTCTTAACTTTGATATTTCTCATTCAAGAAATAGATTTTTTTATTTTTGTCCCTCATCTTTCATAATACTACCAAGTAATTTTTGTTGGTGTTGGTGTTACGATTCTCCCAGTGGTTTACCATATTGTTGGGGGGTGGGAAAGGAGGGGGGAATTCAGCAAAGTCGGGTGGTTATAGTTTGACTTGTTTAAAATAGTCAAAGCCTACTGATGTAATCTATTATTATATTTGCATTTGGCAGAACATGCCATATGTGTTTGTCCCTTCAAAGCAAGCACTTGGCGTCACAAGACCAGAACAAGGGCACAATACGCCTTCCTTCTCAGAAAGCATTTGGAATCTGTTTGGAACATATGAAAGTAACAAGCCAACGCCAGGATAAAAGAAATAGAAAATGAAAACATCACTCAGATATGACCACCAAAATTATTGAATAAAATGATTCCGTAAAAATCTTTGTGATGATCATCTCAATTATGAACCCCTAGCTGCTTCTCACTTTCATTTAACAAAACTTCCATTCCAGTGCCTTCAACAACAACAGGCAAGCACCGGATGCCTAGTAGTAGAAGAGGAATCTCTATGCAGAATGTAATCTCTTAGGCCTAATCTAATTATCACCAAAGACAAAAACATACCCATACCATTACGGTTTCGGATGGTGGTATATGGGCCAAATCTTATGGTGTTCTTCCTGATTATTGACCCTTTTGCTGCTTCTTCAAATACATCATACTGGTGCGAACATGAGAAAAAAAATTCATGCAATGGTAGGGTGAAATTTCCTTAAAACTCAGGAACTAAACATCAACTTCACTAAAGGATAATATCACTTTGTTTTCGATTAACAAAGCCTTGGTAACAAAACAAGGTCAGGTTTTATAAAGCTGATTTTATTTCGATTTTCCTTTGTTGGAAGACGATCCCTTTTTGGACGTTTTCTTGAGAGGTTTCTTCATTGCTTTCAACTTGCCCGAGGTTGATGAAGAAGACGTCCCTTGTTTGTTCCTTTGCCTCCTCTCTTTCTTCACATTATACATATTCACAGCCTATTTTAATAAACATTCAGGAGTTACGGCATGATTACATGCATCAATAAATAAAATGGAAGCACAGATCTTCAACCGGTAGTATAGAAATATATTCCAAACGCTTCTGCCATACCTTCTCAACGTTCAGAATATCATGGGAATTTTTTGATATTAACTTGTTCAGGACCTTTTCAGTTTGCTGCTTCTCTAACGAGCCCATTCCTGAGCCTTCAACAACGGGCAAGAACTGAATGCAAACAAATTGGGAAAGGGTAATCATAAGTTATTGCAGTGATCTATTTACAATGGCCAGGGATTATCAAAATATTGTACAGACCTTGCGATATTTCCCTTCATGCTTTGGGGGCTTTTCTCCTGGAACCTTCTTGTCAAATTTTCCCCCACTGGCAGTTGAGCTTGCAGCCATGCCAGCAACATTTTCAAGTTCTTGTTTAGTAGCTTTCTTTGGTGCAGCTTGAGTTCCTGTTATGGGCAGAGATGTAGCAGCCAATTGAATATGGCTGCAGAATTGAACACAATATTTTGGTGTTATGATGAATGGGATAAAAATAACCATAAGTTCTTTATGCACAATCAACATAATGACAACAGGCTAAGAGTCCATGGTGCAATCAGGATATTTAAGTCCAAGCGCAGGATCTAAAGAAAGAAAAAGGTCCCTCCAGAATAGCATGATATTCCTAAAATCCTAAGAGGTGACATGTCTATTCAATTCATGCAGACTCCTTGTTCCAGATGAATCAACAAAATGCCCCCTTGCATCAGATATCATTATTTAATAGAAGCAAAAGAGCAACACAACATTGAATAGCAATCCTTATTCCATTAGAACAGGGAAGAAGAATAAACAGCAACGGATATAATTTGTTCTTCAATGAATTAGTTTTCCACACAGTTGGACTCTACAGGTAACTACAATAAGATTACCACTGAAATAAATACTTCTAAAGGAAGCTTCTAACAAAACTTTCAGTTTTGGTCTTCTTCCTTTTTTTTTTTGGTATTCCGTTTTTGTTTTCAGTTAAAAAAATGAAATTGTAACATGTTATTTGATAACTTTGATTAGTTTTCAGTTTTGCTTTTATTTTTTTCCTTCTTCTATCTTCTTTTTCCCGATCTCTCCACTGCTAGTGAGATCATCCAACTCCTGCAGCTCTCTTGAAGTTGCTTGGTGACACCTAGATGTGGCCGCCAAAGTGTAGCAACATCGAAGATCAACAGCAAAGAGAAGGAGAGGGAAAGAAAATGAAAGTGAAATAAAAACTATAAAACACCTCTATGGTGTTTCCATAGTTTCCAAGAACTTTTTCAAAATAATAAAAATGAAAGCCCAACCAGAACAGGCCCTAAATAACTGACATGAAGATAGGTAGTGAAAAGAGCATTGCCAACATTAAACTCCTATTCAGGCATGGAAGTTTTTATAATTTCTTCAATCCTTTTATTTCTTTCTTTCTTTTTTTTTTTTTTTTTTTGGGGGGGGGGGGGGGGGTGTTGTTGCTTGGGGTAATAAGAAATTGGCAATTGTCTTTTGATCCGTTTGTGAATAAGAAGATTGAAAATTAAAGAAAAAGGTTACTTGTTGTCTTGCTGAAGGGAAGCCTGCTTATGAAATGAAATAAATAGTCAATCTAGGAAAGGAGATCTTGCTAGTTTTTTTTTTTTTTTTGGAACTACAAATGAGCATATTACTATTTTTTATCAGTGATGATAAGCATACTTGAAGATCATCAACAAATAAAGCTCACCAGATCGTCCAAAATGTCTGTTTTTATTTTGTTATAGAACCCAATTATTTCACAAATAAAAGTGTACGAACCAAGATCTTCGAAACCTAAGAAATTAATGGGCATTCAGTAATGAGATGAGATAATAATGTTCTTGGTCAAGGAAGAAAGTCTTTAGGTTCCAAACAAAAGAAGGCTTTTGCCATACAAAGATGGTCAAAATTGATATTTGTACTAACATAAGAAAAAGAATTAGTAACAAAAAAGTGTAGGTTAAGCAACTTAGATAAAAGGTAAAGGGTAAAACCTTGGAAGGGCGCCAGCTTTTGCAGCTTCTTTCAAATTCTTCAATCGATTCTTCTCTTGCTTTGCAAGTCGCTGCTTCTTATCTACTCGTCTCTTAGCAAAAGGATCTTCTCCTAGCTCTGAGAGAAGTTACAATGATAGCTTTTAGACCAAGGTACAAAATGACAACTTAAGGATCATTGTACCAAAAATACAGGAGGGTTGTAATGAAATTGTGATGCTTATTTGCACCATGATAAACATTTTTCTCTTTTCCAATCAACAAAACAGGATTAAGAGACATTAATGGCCTCATATAAATAAATGATGGAAAATTCTTTCTATTTTTTTGATAGGTAGAGCATTCAAATATTTACCATCAGTTTCCTTTGCCTCAATGATGGCAACATCTCTTTCATCATTAACACGATCATAACCATGGCGGCGCTTCCAAGTACCAGTCTGTTCGTCATATACAACCTTGTCTTTTTTGTGCTTTACTATACCTGGAAGATTGCAAAACAAGATTAAAAAACTGTAGAACTCACAGAAGTAGATCAGTTCACATAATGACTATTTGACAGTGCATTTTTAAATTTTTACTATGTCTATAGGAAGTCTTATTGACCAACCTTTCCTTTGAGCAAACAGTTCCCATCTCGTAGGAGGTTTTTTCTTTGGCAGCTGATATAAAAAAGTTCCAATAAGCAGTCAATCATTTTGCTAAACAAGAAAAGTGCAAAACATTAACAGCATCACATATGCTGTTCCAGGGAAAGAGGAGTCAATTCTAATGATGACCCAGTGACTTTGAAGATCCAATCATGCAATAGCAGTTAATAGAAAATCGTTTGTTTCTCAAAACCCCTAGTTTGAAAAGGAAATTATAATGTATAAGCAGATGATGGTGCCAGGTATACTCTTGTCACCCACAACTACTAATATTTTGTTGTGGCTTATTTTTGAACTGATACAGCGGTTTTTCAAACACCACTCTTGACTGTTGGTTATAATTTTATTGCATTTGGATCTAGATATCACTCCCTAATAAAGTGATACCATGTTAACTTTTTCTATCAATTACTTAACAATTTGTCTCATGGACTAGTCTCTGGAGTGCATCTTAGAACCTCTAAACATGCTGATTCTACACTGGTGACAATATAAGATGGTTCTAAATTGAGAGAATAACAAGCAACATCTACGAATGCAATATACTTGCAATCATTCACCATCGTTTCTTTTGTCCAGGTTTGTGCTACTTCTTTATTTTTCTTCTACAGAACTTGTCTCCTAGGGCCTTTCATTATACATTACCCTTTGTTTTCCAAAAGAAAATTTTGTTTGCAAATAACCAATACACTGCATCTACTTTGCAGTTCCAAGAAAGCAGCTCGAAATATGTCAAATAACTGCATGGACGGACCTTATAAGACATGTAGAAAAGCAGACAGCAAACATCTTTACTACTTGACATCACAGGACCAACCAGAATTTCAGGAACCTCCCATATGAATAAATTAATTGTTTCCTTATCAAAATAATCATTGAACTGGAGTGTCCCCAGTATATTTAACTCATCTAAGCTCCCTACACCCCTAATTTGCGTTCACAGTAACAAGCTTCACTACTCTGTTTCTCTTCTTGTATTGTCCTCATTCATAAATAATGTCTTATCATCTGTAAATATGTTTGATCTCTCTTTCAACCACACAAACATGTAAATCTACACACAAACACCAGCAACAACAAGAATAATAATAATAACAATAATCGCATTCTTTCAATATTTTTGACCTCAGTATTGAAAGGAATGATCCTTGCAATTGCACTTTGAAGAGGACCTTCTAACAATACATCTTACAAAGCCATCTCATACTATTCTACAAAAGAAAAAACAAAAAAGGCATCCAGCTAAATCAATTTTGCAATGAATAAGTGAAAGAACAGAAAGAAAGTACGCACAGGCTTCGCCCTTGGCAATTTAGTTGTTGGTGGAGGCAACGTGACCATCGGGCCATCAGGGTCTTCAGTGGAAGGTAAGTTGAAAAGAGCATCTGCAAGTGCTTGAACCAATTTCGCGCCCTTTTGCAGGCATTCCGTTACAAGCTCCTCCCTGAATGTACACATTCACAACAAGGAACAAGGCGAATCAGTGCCAAAATCGTTCTACTCAAATTTTATCAGAGAGCGAACAGGAAAGAGAAAAAGAAGGCGGCTTAACCTGGAAGACGGAGGAGACGGAAAATGGTGGCTAGGATCGAAGGCCATCAGATTTCCGAGGTCGATCAAATACTGTTGTTCTCCCATCTTTCTGTACAAGCCACCAAAGTTTTCTTTGTTGTATCTCTACCAACAGCTCCTCTCTCCTAGAAACCCTAAACATTAGGGTTTATCGAAATATATTGTCAGGGATGTGGGCGCTGGCAAATTTTGGCAAAGAGCTTGATATCGGTAGGGTTGCAATCGAGCCGGGCCTCGGCTCGGCAAATCTGAGCACAGGCTCGAGCTCGAGCTCGAGTCGAGCCTGGAACCTTGGCTAGAGCTCGAGCTCGGGCTCGGTTCGTCAATTCGATTGACGAGCCGAGCTCGAATTTATCAAATTTTCCACCACAGTATGCATATGGACATGAAAGATAAACAATAGACAAAAACTCAACAACAAATAGCAGTATGCATATGGACATGAAAGATAAACAATTGACAAAAACTCAACAATAATCTATTTCATAACAAGAAGCATAGAAAATATTGGCATGGTTTTCAAAAAAATAACCACTAAGAGGAGGCTGTGCGGCGGCGGTCGTAGGCGACGGCCCTGCAGCAGCAAGCTTAAGAAAGGGCAGCGGCGAGAGGCGGTGAAGAGGGCCGCGGTGAGAGACGGCGGAGAGGGCGACGGCGAGAGGCTTCAGAGAGGCGGCGGCTTTCTTCTCTGAAACCGGTGGCGAGAGGCTCAGGCAGCAAGAGGCAGCGAGCGCGGGCTGTGGGTCTTCTTCGTTCTTCCCTCTTCAATACACAGGCAACTGGAAGCAAAATTAGGGTTTTTAGAACACCAAGTATTTATAGGGTGTGTTTTATAATTTTTATAATATATAAAATATAAAAATTTTGATCACTATTATGAAGTATGAACTTGATTCTAATAATAATAATTTTAATTATTATTATAAACTAATAATTTTAATTACTATTATTAAAATTAATAAAATTTGGAATGTGCACTTAATACTAATAATTCTATTCACTATTATTAGTATTATGAATTATTGTTAATTTTTGATAAAATTATTATAAATTTTACAGCATCATGTCAGTTTATATATTTTATTTATACATAAAATACTTAGAATATACATTTAATATTATCTGTAATGATTAATTTTTTAAATTTAAATATAACGTTAGTCGAGTAATCTAAGTATTACTCAAGTGAAATATGCAGTTACTCAACACATACTCGAGTAAAACTTTTTAATATTCTAGTAAACTATAATTTTATTTGACTATAACTTTTATTTAATTAATTAATAATTCAAATACAGAAACTCATACTCTATTTGATAATTTTTAAGTTTTTACTCAACTAAAGTACCATTTAGTGGATCAACTCTTTGGTTATTCAAGAGATAACATCATATTAAGGTTATAGTTATTCAAGTAAATTATAATTTTTACTTGGTTAATAGTTACTTTTAATTGATTGATGATACAAGTATAAAGTTGTCATTTTAATTTAAATTTATTATTCAGTTAAATATTATAGTTACCACTTAATTGATTAACTATTTGATTATTCAATTAATATTATTCTATCATATATTCTAGTAAGGTAAATATATAATCGATTAATTTCTTAAATGTTTAGATTTTACTTAATTAAAAGAAAAAATCAAACGAATATAATATTTGTTAGTTATTAGTGTTACTCAACTAAACATTTCCTTACTTAATTAAAATGATAATTATTTTATTAAACTCATACATTAATTGATTAATTTTTAAGTCACAACAAATATTTTTATCAATACATTCTATTAATTATATTATTATAATAATATAAAATTTGATAATTTTATATTAATAATATTTTTATAAAATTATGAATAATTTTATTAATGTATTTATAAATAAGCTTATATTGGAGCCAACTTGCAAGTCCATAATTGAGTTAACTAGTGAGCCTCTATTCGAGCCAGTTCACAAGCTAACGAGTCAAGTTTTACTGAATTCAAGGTCGTACCATTTATAAATTGAGTTTTAAATTTAGGTTAAAGTTCGACTCGTTTATTTTAACGAATGAAGTCAAACGAGATTTTACCAAACCGAACCCGAATGACTCGGTTCATTTACAACTCTAGATATTAGGTCCTATCGGGGAATTTTTGGATTTGTCCATATTTAGTCTTCGATGCCAGGGGCGTGAATTTTGTTGAAGTACTTTGCTAATTGCTTTTTATCATGCTTAGAGCCCTGGTCTCTTAAACTAAATTTGACTAGATTAGAAAATTAATTTTTATCAAAAAATTTCATTTTGGTACAGTATCATCTGTTATCGTTGATAGATTTTAACGATAAAAAATGATCATTAGAATTGTCTTAATTTTGTGACCCACATAACCAAAAATAATTTTAGGAAAACAGTGTCAACCACTGCTCATGGTAGATTCCAACAATCAAAAGGAACCATCGAACTTGCCTTGTGCCAATGAACCACATATCTAAAAATCAAACAGATCCGATGGTTGACTCTTCATAGATCTAGTTTTTTTTTTTTTTTTTAGAATCCCTACTCCAAACATGTGTGTGTGTATATATATATATCAGAAACATAAATCAACGAAAATCCTACCATGAACGGCCGAAATTTAGTCGTCAGAGTAGCGTGGTCACTAGTAAGACTCAGGCACAGAAGAGGACGGCTTCTTAGGGCAGAACGAGAGAACCTTAGGGTTTTTCTTCCCATTTATAGGGAAAACCTAGCCCAAATACTTCTCAAATGGGCCGAAATAGGATTGGCCCAACTCTCTTTTCATTCCTTTCACCAGATTGGTCCATTACATGACTCTTTTTTAAAAAAAAAAATCTAAAATAAATAAATAAATTGTATTATTTATTTGATTTTTACCATATTATCCCTTACTAATTAATGTCCAATACATGCCTCTTTTTGTCCTTATCTCATCTCATTAAACCAACATCCTATCAAAAACTCTATCATCTTTTTTTTTTCTAACTTCCCACGTTCTATTTCTACTGGTAGTTAAATAAAGCCGCACAAATTCCCCTAATGATGCACTATGATCTATTAAAAATAAAAGAAAAAGTTTCCCCTATTGAATCCAATTGGACCAAATCTATCTCTACAAATATATTGAAAAAAAAAATCACATAATGATTGCTTTTTAAATCTTGCATAAACACAATTGAAATGTTAGCTTTAAAAGGAGTTAGATTTCACTCATGCATGATGAATTGAGCAACAATTGAAAATTGTCGTCGATCAAAGACACAGATGATGGGATAGACAAAATCTTGAAGCAAAAATTTATGTATACCTCCTCCTGAAAATATAGAACTCGTAAAAAAGGGGGTTTCAAATTTTCAAGTTTTATCAACTTTAAAGATGATTTTGCTAGCTCACAAAATTTAGAGACAAAAAAGACAATGGAATAATGTTACATGACCTAATGATAATACAATAATGTTATATTGTCCATTAACGGGTAACATAATATTTATCCTTCAATGAGTGGGGCGCGGGTCCCATGCAAGTGGGGCACATGTGTAGAGACGAGTCCCAAATGCATGGGGCCTACACGGGCAACATAGCATCACCGAATGATAATAATGGTTAATTTTCTACCGTAATGGTAATTCTTGCCAATCTTTAGAAATTGAATTAGTGGCCTGAAACCAAAGGAAGTCTAAAAAGGTAATAGGGTTTTATTTTTTTATATTTATTTATAAATTATAAATTATAAATTTAACATTATTAAAATTTATTAATTTAATATATTTTTCTTGAGAAAGGGTCACAGTTTTTCTTGTAATAATCAATGTAAATAATAAAATTGACAAGGCTAATCACCATGATGCCCCTTTTGCAATCCAATAATCCATAGATTCACGTGGTCTGGTCTCCATTAAGAAGCCCCATCAAGCTTTTATTGTATATACATTCATGTTGTTTAAATTCGATAAAGTGTAACTTGACCATCATCAACTACTTAATACAAGCCCTTTTCTTTATCCAAACTTAAGATGCGCTGCAAATGGGAATCCAATTGCAATAAACATTTAACAAGCTGAAGAAAAGACAAGACAGACAACAATACAACCATATGCTAATTGGGAGCTATCTAATTTCTTTCTGAACAAGAATCATACCAATCATATTTTTTTCAAATGCAAATTAAAAGAAATGCAATCCATCGTAAGTGTCAAATTGTCAATTTGCGCTGATTAGATAATATAGATTCTAATTTTCTATATGCAATTAAAGAATGAAATTGTGAATAGAATATATAGAATATCAGGATGATTTGAAATATGTTGCAATATATATAGAATGCCAAGATGATTTCAAATATGAATATAATAATTACTACCATAATATAATTTATCCACTCACAATGTTCTGAAAGATTTGGGATTCCTTCATACGCCTCTTGGTTGGGTCATGCCAACGTCACATAACAAGATTATTAAATTATATGAGAATTGAATAACAATATCAAAGTCACCTAAAATTTGGACTAACCCAAGGGCTGCCATAACTAGGGCAGCCTAGCCCCAAACACATTGGACAGGGCCATGAACTAGTTGGGCCCCACCAACCACAATTGTCGCCACCAGTGGTTGTCGGCAACCACCGTCGGCTAGAGATTCCCACAATTAGAAGCTACGACTAGAAATGCCCAGTAAAGGGATTAACATACACAAAAATAGGTTAGATTTAACTGTTGGATTATCGTTGATTTAATTTTTAATTTTTGCCCCAAACTGAAAAACACACTAGCAGTTGCCACTAGCCACTGTGATAGGTGATTTCCAACAATCAAAGGCAACCACCTAACGCCCTTATCCACATTGACCAACATACCCAAAAATCAATAAGATTCAATGGTCGAATCTCTATAAATCTAAGCTTCATTTCGTGCCTAACCTAAACTGCGCATATATACGAATATATTGTGGATCTGTGCTAAAAATAATTGTTGATAAAATTAAAAAACTTACCTCCTTGTAGATCGGGACCGTTTTCATGGTAAAAATACGATTAGATCCAAGATCAAACGATTGATTACAAAATCAATGATTTACAGAAGTGCTCTTGAGAGAGAGAGAGATTGTGATGAAAAAGAACAAGATAAGAGGGAGGAAGGGAGCTGGAAGCCCTAGTGGCTTCCTATTGTCACATAGGCTTGGCCCCCTTTAGGCCTTTACAAAAATAAGACCCGAAAGTCGGGTCTTACATTAAATGACCTAAATAGTTACATAACTTTACCAGGCCAAAATATGAAAAATGTTAATATCAACACTGTGAGTCCATAAGATACCCTCAAGTAATAAAAGTATGTCATGATGCCTGCACATGAATGATCACACATTCATGTAAGCATGTATACGAAGTTACATTCAATTCAAATGTACTAAGATTTACTGCTCACGAACCTAATGGCAAGAAAATGGATATATATTATTATTAGAAACATAATTCTAGCTTATCAAAACCCTCATTCCCTGTAAAGAAAATATGAGTGTAATTTTGTTCACCCCCTTTAACTGAGGTGAATGTGACCCCTGGTTAGTATAGGGTTAAAAAAGACATTTTGGAGGTGGGCCAAGAAACCCAACATGTTTCTCTCTCTCATCTCCTCTCTCCTTTCTTCTCTCTTATTCTCTAGCAATTGCCTCTCACCCCTGACCTCTTGCCGCCACCGCCACCTCGTCTCGCCACATGGTGCCTCGTCTCTCGTCGCTTCGCATAGCAACATGGTGCCTCATTGCCTCGCCTTATTGTATGGTGCCTCGCTGCCTAGTGCCTCACTGACTCTCCGTAGCGAGGAGGGATGTAACAACAAGAGACTTGCTAGATAAAAAAAAAGAATGAGAGAAAGAAGAGAAATGAGAGAGAAGATGAGAGAGAATGAGGAAGAAGATTGAGTATTCAAAATTAACGAGGCCTTACAACACTAACCGGGGGTCACATTCAAGGGAGGTGAAAAAAATCACAAAAAATATTCAATATCATTGTGATACCAATCAAATCATTGTACTCACTCACGTGAATAGACTTCCAAGTCTAACACCAACTTGCCTTATAAATAGTAACCAAGTGGATTTCAATTTCTAGGTAAAAAAACAAACTCTGGAAACTTGGTGGTTCCCTTGTTCGGGGCTCCTTGTATGTTGAGAATGGAGGTCACCAAATTGTATATCTCAACATTCTCAAAAGATGGCACCTTTCGAACGCCAGCAAACTAAGGACCATGGCCGATAAAAATAGCCCACATAGAGAAGAATGCATTGTCGTACCCATGAGCTCCACTGCATTCTTTTTTATTTGATCTCTTCTGCTCGATCTTATAACTTTCATGGACCAATCCTATTATTAGGGGAATTCTATAACTACCTGAGTAATGCAGTTAGCTAGGCAGCTCCTCCTTCAAATAAACCTTCAAATACTCCCCACTTTTTACTTTCCTTGGACTCAATCCCTTGTTCATCTTTGCCACAACATCCATTGGATCCAAGCTCAATGAAAGCCTAATTGCTAGCAATGGATTATAGGATTGAACCCAGTCATGGGGAATTTCAATCCATGGGGCTAAATCATCAAGAAATTAAGATCAACTTTCCATCACAAGTACCTACTATTCCATGATCACCCACCACGATTATAGTAACATCTTCAAAAAACCCTCTTGTCTTTTACACTAGAATCAACCTCCCAATCATGGCATCAATTTTAGCCGTTGCTTCTGTAATCTTAGGATTATCATGCCCAACCTGGTGGCAGAGCTAGTTCAAACAACTTGGAGGCCTTAGGCAAAAAAGTTAATCAGGGTCTTGTAGCACCTTAGACTTTGAAAAATAATTAATTATTGAGTATATAGAGATTTGTGTATGATTATTGGTTAATTGTGAGGTTGGGATGAATTATTTGTGATTTATTAAAGAATTGAGGTCATGGGGATATTTATGAAAACAATGGGAAAGAATAAATAAATTAAATTAATGAGTTTTGGAAGTTTTAGGGAGCAAGTGAAATAAGAGAAATAAGGTGTGTGTGTGTGTGTGTATATGTGTGTGTGTGTGTAAATTCTGGAAAGCTGGGGGCAGTAGCGTGATTTCTAGAAATGGGCCAAGATCACCTTAAGTAAATTGATAGCCATAATATGAATGAAGGAGGTGGCTGGCTCAGGCGGTCGAGGGCACGCATGGGAGGGGCTGCGGTCATGAGTTCGATCCCGTGAAAAGTCGCATGCGCGATGGAGGGAAGGCTGATTTTTAATTAGCCAAGGTGCCCCAAAATGTCGCCCATGCGCGCCAGCAACGCACCCAAGCCATGTCCCCCACCCCAGCCACTCTCCCCCACTTATTTGCTGCCATGTGGCAGCATCTGGGGCCTCCCTTAAGCCCTAGTACCTCTCCTTGCCGAATTCCCCTTTGTCGAACGTCTATAAATAGCAATGTTTTCACTGCTGTAAATTTTAACACGCCAAAATTTTGCCCGTACATATACGTGAAGTATAAAAATATTTTAAATTTATTTAATAGCATTAATTAAAAATTAATCACATGTTTAGCTATATTATTTAGCAGTGTAACGACGATAATTAAAATTAATTGTGTATTTAATTAAATTATTTTATTTTATAATTGTATAGGAAATTGGGACGTGGAACCGACGCGAAACAAGTGATTAACGCGCGATAAGGTATAATATAGTTTGCGTGTAAATTTATTATGGCATGACTTGTATTAGACTATGGGAGAAGTGTCTAGGCATAAGGTTGTAGATTTGGGCCGTGTGAGTCTCAAGATGGGGTCCTAGATGAAATCAATGGGGCCACCAAAATCCGGATCAAGGTGAAGTGGACAAACTTGTATGCATGATACACTTCACATTATTCTGTGATTGTCATGCATTTTAATTTATTGCAACTTATATTGCCCTTAGTAAGTCCCCAGACTCACCCCTATATTTTTCCCACTAACCCAATAGGTTGCTCAAGGTCTGAAAAGGAAAAGGCGGTACTGACAAATGAGTCGCCAGTTGGCAGTGACAGGTAATGGTGAAGGTGTAGGTTAACCCCTATGTTAATAATGTAGTATATCTACTGTGTGTTAATCATGGGTGACGGTTATAGTTTGACTAGAAGTGAACTGGAATCAAGTTAAGGTTCCTAATATGAGTAAACCCAATGGGTGTAGGGAACTTGTATCCGTCGGCTACGGTCGAAATATGAGATATGTATAAATATATTGGCTGTTGGGATTTTATTATACATGTTGGTATTTGTTTACCTAATATTGGATATATACTCCAAGTGCCTAATCAGGTATGAGACTTGGGTGAATTTTCGTTGTCTACGCATTTTACTCTTGAGTTCTCGACCGGTTGAAGGTGGCGAAGGCTGGACCCCACCGAGGGCGTCTATATTATTTTAATACTTTGTATTGATGGGGGCACAACCGTCATTTGTAGCAAGCCAGGGGTTGTATTGTGTGTTATGGTGGCACTCAGTAGTGGGGTCGGGGCGTCACAGGTCTTCTTATGAGTATTAATTTTTTTTTGTAAAAAAATAAATAATATACATTTCTATGAAAAAATTTCATTATTTTATTAAATTAAAAAATAAAAAAAAATGAAGTTCAATCAACTATAAAATACGATAATCTCTCAATAATAGTGAATTTTTAATTAAAATATAATATTTGAGATATCAAAAGAAATCTAATAATCTACTACAATAAACAAAGAAAAAATAAAACTAATTTTTTCTTAAAATTCTAGGAAGGTCGGTGCAAGTTGAGTAAAAAATTATTCATTCTTAATTCTCTTGTAGAAGAAAACAAAATAAAATATTAAACCAATAGCATTAAAAAGATAAAGTTCATCAATAATGAACAAATTTTTATTTTACAAACATATGTTAAAATATATTCAGCTTTATTTAAAATTCATTTTTTTTACTTTTTGAGATACAAAATTATTGATTAAATCTTCATAATTATATTTATCTAATAAATCATATTCAATGGATAATATAGCTAATCCATTCAATCTTTCTTGCGATATAGTTGACCTTAAATATGACTTTATCAATTTTAATTTTTAAAAACTTATTTCTACAGAAGCCATTAAAATTGGAATTGTGAACAATCGACTATTTTGATGTAATGAAAAATTTTCATTAGACTATTTTTTTTCCTCTTGAAAAGTTTTTTTTAAAACTCTTAATTCTAAAAATAAATCTAAAACATTTATATCAAAAAATCCATCATATTTAACAACACTTTCAAAATTCAAACAATACCATTTTAAAATATCTTTATCCATTGATTTTAATTTCTTAAAATTGTAAAGAAATCCAAAAATAAATTTATAGTCTCAAAATCTATGGGATATTCAAGAAGAAATGATAAAAATTGAGAAGAGAAAATTGAAAATAATGAGAAGAGACAACGTAAAAATTGGGAAGAGAAAATGAGAAAAATAAAACGTTGTAAATTGATTATTAAGTAAATTGATTGTTGGGTTGGGTGTCCGTGTATCTGTGTGATATTTGAACTGAAAGTTGGATTTTATTTTGAACTCAAATTTTTTTAATAAAATATTTATTATTAAAAAAATAAAAAAATATATAAATTAAAAAATTTTGAGACATTTGTAAATGTGAGACCTTAGACAACAGTCTAGATGGTTTCATGGTCAAGCCGGCTCTACTTGATGGCCCTAGTGATTAGGATCCTTAAAATAGAGTGTCAAAAACACAGGAATTTCATTAATTGGCATATCAAAATACTACAAAATTGTATCAACATGATCTTTGAAATAAACAAAGCCATTGTAAAATTAGCAAAAGTCTTTAAGGGAAGTCTACAAACCTTTGTGGACCTCAAAGTCAAGCTGGGTAAATTTAATATATACTCACTAAACTTTAAAAATGTAGCTATTTATTTACTGAACTTTGAATTATTACTACTTGTTCACTAAATTTTACTCAACGTCAATCATCCATCACTCGTTATATCACCATTTGATCTTATAAACGAAAAATACCAACGTGACTAACAAAATTTGAAGTGGCTAATGGAAAATGTCCACGTGAGTAAAGAATTTAACATATACTCGTTGAAATTTGAAAATATAATTACTTACTCACTAAACTTTGGAAGCAAATCACGTGGGAAAACCACAATCAAGAAACAGATAAAAAGGTCTCCTCAGATGGTTCAATTATAGAAGCAAACCAAAGCATAACTCAATAAAAAAATTACCATAAAAGGCCTGCTCAGGTGCCTCAATTCTAGAAGCAATACATATACAAAAACTCAACCAAGACAAAAAATAAAAATATATTGCTTAGATGCATTAATTATTGAAACAAACCAGCAACAAAAACTCAAACTAATTAATCAGCATCCTTTAATTAATTAACAAATGAAAAAATTATAATTTTTTTTTATCTCTATTAAAAACAATGAAATGCCCAAAAATGTACTAAAAAATTATTGATTTTTGACGAAGAAGATGATTTTTGTAATTAAGAATAAAAGATTTCTAACGACATTATCAGAAATTATAAATTCTAAAAATTTTAAAAATTCTCTAATATCAAACGTCTTGTAAGTGTGTTAACATTTTATAATTATCTATAATACACTTTATTAACTTCATTTTAATTAATCAAATAAATATAGTGAATATATTTTAATTAATTCATTATTCACCTAATACCAAATCATTATTTAACCATAAAAACTAATCAACTGAAGTTATAATTATAATTAATTAAAAATTTGATTAATAAATTTTTAAATTATAATAAATCAAAAAACATTTTTATATTTTACCCTAAACCCAAACTTGTGAGATAACACAATGACAAATACTGAACCTATACCATCTATAAATTATAAAAAAATTTAACTGAAACACTTCATTGAAAAAAAAGAGTCAGCAAGCCAAAAAAACCGACCGCTTAATATTTTAATATATAATTCATTTACTTCCATGTCTCTTTGGTCATTTAAGGAAAAAACTAATTTTTAACTGAAAAATAAGAAGAAAAACCTTTTGCAAATTCAAATAAAAAACTAAAAATTATTTATGTAACTAAACAAGAGCTCAGGGTTTCTAATATTATGACTAAACAAATTCCTAAAAACATTCTCAACACAAAATATGAAAACAACACAATCCCCCACATAGATAAATTATAAAAAATTAAATAAAAAATAAAACAAAAAAATGAAACAAAAACAAACAAAATTGCTATCACTGCAGAGCCCAAATCATTCAGAGATCTACAGTGTTCTCTTCACTTATCTGCCTTTCGGAAATCTTTTCCATGGAGGCAATAACTTTGATAGTCGAAGCTATTTTGTATATTTAGGCAGTATTTGTTGCTGGAAGAGCACTTTCAAGATTTGAAGGCATCAGAATGTTAAAACCATCTGCAGCTGTTGATATGAGCATTCCAGGGATTTGTGAATGCCAGTGCAGTTCTTTCAGATCTTTCAGACCCTGTTAGAAAACACTCCCAAATGTTATTTGTATTTTAACATGACAGACCACCTTGCATAAAAGGAACTTCTTCCAAAAGTATGTAACCTGATGAACAAAGAGCAATTGTGGTGGCAAATCTGCAGGGGCATTTACTTCTTCTCTTGTTTGAGCTTTGAACTCAGCCTCCTCTTCCTCGTCTCTTTCTAGAGAAAGGTCCCATATCCTGCAAATACAACATCATATCAAGCCTTTTCTCATCCCTCTACGTAGGGTCAGTTACATGAATTTTAGATCTGTTTTTATAGTTCATGTAAAGGTAAGCGTCTCCTACCAAGGTTTAATGGTCTTTCTCTACCTCTTTTGACAGGCATACACCCACAAAAAGAGTGTAGGGTTATCCAGGACTTTTAATTTGGACCATCTTCTATTTTCTCAGCCAAATTTTATCATGCAATAGAGGATATCTTACGTTAGTTGATTGTCGGATGAAGAAACTGCTAAAGTGGAGGCTTCATGCGGACTCCATTCGATTGATGTAATGGGATGTTTATGATATTCAAAATGAGCTACAACAGAATCTCCCTCCTGCCACAGAAAAGAGCAGTAAGTTCAGAACATAGATACTATGATAAAACTCAATCTACTACACTGGCAGAAAAATAATCTGGGGCTCCAATAAATAATAAACACATAGGCAGTAAGGCACATGAGAACAAGAGATGCAGCTTTCCTCATTAGGAAAAATTTAGACCAGGGACTGCTTCCAGTTCTCTCTTACATACACAAGATTACCGACAGCAATATAGTTAACTCTTAGAATAATGTGGCAGATAGAATTAAGATAACTGCTATAACTTTACAGCTAAACAGTCTAATCCAGAGATTGAAAATATAGGAGGGGACGGGTAACTAGAAGCCACCAAGATCAGCTGTTCCCTCTAGCAAATGGTCATGTACTAGAGTAAATCCATATTAAATGGCAGAGATGAATGAGATTGCACAAGGAATGCCACCAATCAAATTAAGAAATAAGTCTTTAACATCAATTTTTCTTATTCATGATTTATAGAAAAAGAGGATACTTTATCTCCCACCACTATCTGGTATTTCTGTCATAAGATGCCTTGTATATCTTACCTTCAGTAATCTCAGATCACGAATGGAGAATGTGCCATCATCACATCCAGATGCCAGCATACAGCTAGCAAGCCTACTCAAAATCAATGAAGCACAAGCAGAAATCAGTATCAGCCTATCAGAGACAGCTGCTTAGTGATAGATGAAAAATACTCTAATACCTATTCCATGATATAACATTCACATCTGCATTATGCGCCTTTATAGAAGCTGCTGGTGATTTCCCTGATCGAATATCCCATATTGCAATGTTCCCATCCACCGAGCAAGAGGCAAAGATATAAGGTTCTGTAGGGCTCCACTGCAAATATTAAAGTTAGAAAAGGCACGGCTAAAAAGGGACACAATTTTAAAACAACTGTTAATGTTACAGCATTATATTTCAATTCATGATATATGTAAACCAAAAAGGTCAATCCTCTTCACTGCAATCAAGAAGCATACTTGTAGATCTTCAACACTTGCAGTGTGTCCAACGAAGGGATTAGCATCAACATTCCATGTTGTATCAGATGTCGGTTCCCACAAATGAATACAATTTTTGCAGTCCCCTTTGATGATGAAAGGTGAAAGTCAACATCAGAAGATATACCACCATGCAGCAATAGCTTCTAGATATCCTTGGAAAAGAAATCAGATCAAACAGCAATAAACAAATAAATAAACAAATTGTTAAGACGTACCAGAAACAAGCCTCCCAGGGACAAGAGCGCTCCAGTCTATGGCATAGCCTTCATCTTTGTGCCCACCAAACTTAACTAATGGAGCCTGATTGAAAACTGTGGAAGATCCCCTGCTAGCCTCAGTTTCTGATTCTGCCAAAGCATTTAAATGAGAGCTGAAGTCCCATACCTGCATAGAGTTACGTCTATCAAATCTGGCATCCATGTACCTACTAAATCACTACATCATTTAAACAACTTCAATAACAGCCCCACCCCCCCCCCCCCAAAAAAAAAAAAAAAAACAAAATACGCGCCCACACACACAAAATGAAGAAAGAAAAGAAGAAAAAAAATCTCTAGGTTGGCAATTGACCAGATCCCAGAAGTTTAGTCCAGTTGGCGCAAAAATTGTGGTGATGTTTGAGGCACCAGTGTCACGGATTAGAAGTTAAAAGTAACATCCCTGTGAAAAATGGCAATGCACTTGTGATTGGATTATAAAAAGAGCCACACGCAGACTCTTAAGCACATAAAAGTCTGATGGTGCATGTAGAGCTTTTCCACTAGCTGCCTGGAAGCAACCTTTACTCATTAGCATAGTCAGCAGCCAACAAGATGAACAGAAGAATATAATTTGTATTATCTAATTTCTTTTTGATGATTAGATAATACAAATTATATTCTTCTGTTTTATCCATTTTATTTCATGTGACCAACTACAGTACAATTATCTAAGAAAGATATCCTAGGCATTAACTCAAGGTAATGTTAATTACCTTATGCTCCATCAACTTATAAATTTGCAATATATAACTTGGAAAAAATAACTCCGTGTTAACTTAACCTGCACATGGCCCGTATCTGCCCAGGACGCACATATATGGGGGTTTTGGGACATGGCTCGTATCCGATTAACACATCCTTCATGAGCTACCTTCCGCAGCTGGATGAATAAAAGATAAAAGCAATTCAAAGAGGAGAAAAACTTAAATTGCTACTAATACATAAAAAAAAAATGAAATGCTAATCAGTTGAAAATTGAGTTAAAAAATGACTATTACCTGCAAAACTGGTATTGAGGATCCACCATCCTGAACTTCATCTTCATCACTATCGCTGCTATTACTATCCATATCAGAGCCATCGGCATTAGATTTTGAAGGGACTAATTCTCGTCTTTTCCCCGAAATGTTGGAAATTTTAAATATTTCAACAGAATTCCAAGAAGCTTTTTCTGCCTTCCAAAATAAAAAAAAAAACAAAAACATCAAAAGCCAATGGTTCATTAGTCCAGGAGTACGGATATCTAGGCAAGGCTTAAAAAGAGTATGAAAGATACAGACTACAACAACAATCACAAGCCTTAATCCCATGAGTTTTGCTACATGAATTCTAGAACTCCAATCATCTCTATCCATGGCCATATCAAGTTAGCTAAATTTGATAGCAGAAAAATTTGGGAGTTATGAGGTGCTAGTGTCACTACCATCAAAATTAAAAACACACCAACCTGGTGTTGAAAGAAGTCTAAGAAGCTAATCTTCACCTTCAAGTGAGTTGTAGAATATATATAGGAGCACATAGCTGGCACTAGGATGACAAATTTACAACTAGAACAAGCTACCTCAACCAAAGTTATGTTTAGGATAGCTAGGTAACTTCCATAAAGCATACCATTTGCAAGTAAACTCCCATTGCTCTTAACATTTAGAAAAGCTACAACTTAAACTACTCCGTATGTAGAAAAAACAGAGAACATGAATGATACAGTCCGTCTAAGGTTGCAAATATATTAAGAGTATACATGTTATGGCCATACCTATTTCTTTTAACATTTCAGGATAGCCAGAGAAAGTAAAACATAAATAGTATACATAGGAAAAGAATTAGCCTTGACAGAACATGGTAAATATTTCAACTTTCAATTAAACCCATCCAAGATGACGAAAGATTAATCAAATCCCAGTTACAGCCATCATACTAATAAAATATGAAGACTCGCTCACCTGAGTGCCAGCAACACAATACACGGTGTGGGGGAACTCGGTCCGAACCAACCCCAGAGAATCACGAAGCACATCAAAGCTGTGCCAATTATCCGAATTCAATAAAACTAGACATTGAAAGTTCCCAAACATATCATCACAAACAAAAAATCAAACATATACATTTACCCCTCTGTTCTTCTATGTATCCACCCAATACAAAAACATATAAATACATACAAATATATGTGTATGAAAAATTGAAAGACCTTAAACAGGGCCAGCCGATGTGAAACGCGTGGAGTGAATTGTAAGCAGAGGGGTCACACTGGAGCTCCTCTCCTTCCTCAATCTTATCGACGCCTGGTTGCCATACCTTCGCCGGCAACGATGGTATCGAACTCGAAGACGAAGACCCCTCTCCTTTCTTCGAACCCTACAATTTAAATACAGAAATCTCAATTCACTAACCCTAGCTAGCATATTAACCGTAGAGCATGAAGTATAAATTCAGACCTTGTTTTTCCGTTTGGCTTTCTTAGGGTTTTTGATGCTTCGAACCATCTTCTGAAGTTTGTGTCTGGGAGAACAGAGAACGAGCAAGAAAGTAACGACGAAGAAGCAGAGGGGAGGGTTTTGGAGTTAGGATTTTATAATAGGGCTCTGATCTGGGGTGGGCCGGGTTGGAAACCGGTCCAGCCTAAAAAAGGGCCCCACGTGGCTGAAGCATGTCAGGTTTTTATTGGGATTATTGACTAAATAGCTCTCAAAAAAATAATTATACTATAAGTCTCTTGTAAATAACGTATTATTATTAATTTATTATTATGCGTGGCGTTGATGTAAAATTTTTGTGGTTGTAAAAATTAAGAGTTAATAATTATTTAAAAATATTTATACAAAAATTATTTTCATGTAGAATTATTTAGTGTTTGGCTATATGATTTAAAAAGCCTTATAATATTGTTACGTTTGATTAGTGATTAAGAACAGGATTTTTTTAAAAATAAAATAAAATATTATTTTAAATTATAAAATTCTTTACTTTTTTCAATAATATTAATCTCATTGAATTTGTTTATTTATTCATTCTTAATTGACAAAACTAAAGTAAATAAATAAAAATAACATATCAATAGTGAATTCTTACGTAAATAAGAAAATATATAAGATAAGTCTCGGACGAAAATGGAAATGGAAAATACGAAACAAAAACAGGTAATTGGTATTTTTTAAAAAAAGTAAAAAACAGAAATACGTGATAAAGTATAAATTAAAAAAATATATTTTTTTATAAATATAATTTTTAATAAAAAATTATAAAAAATAGTTAAAACATAAAACAAATAAAAATAAACAATAAACATAAGTTTCATAATGTATTCAAATAAATATAAACATGAAATTCATAATGCATTTAAATAACCATTAGCAATATTTACAAAATTCTATTATCAAATGGCAAAAGAACAATGGAAAAATAAAATAAATCATATAAATTGAATGGCAAAATAACTCTGTTTAATGACAAGAAATTTCATTTTTTGAAAATAACATCCGTTTCACAAATGAAGCTACTTGAACTTATTATTTTTTAGAAAGTTAATGTATTTTACTTCTAATAGAATGTCTTCTTACAAATACATTACATCACAAGCACCGTCCATAAAGGTATGCTGCAACTATGAAATATTTTTGCTCCTTAGAATTTTTAATTAATATTATAATTAAATTGCAATCCATTCACAGCTATAGCTATGGACAAAGAAGCGGAGGAAAAATATTACCTATCGCCTCGATCTTGTAAGACCATTCTTGCTAAATCAATGACTTCCTCCAGCGCTTCCCTCCACCCCTTCAATGGTGATCGAAAATGAGGGAGCAGCAAAAGGCGACGACGAGAGAGTAGCAAACTCTAATGCATAGCGAGAAACTTTGAAATTCAAAAATGCAAAGAATTGAAAGAAGAAGAAGACTGTGTCACTATGAACACTGAAACTTATACAGTGGCTAGTTAGAGATGAAAGCAATTCTGTCTCTAACAGAATTGGTCAATAGAAACGCATTTCTGGCCATTTTTTATAATTTGCAAAACATCCCTAAAACGTTTCACAAATTATAGAAACAACCCTAAAAGTGTTTCGGATTATCTTTCTCATTTCTGAAACAAGGAACAGTTTGAAAATGCCAAAACAGCATATCCGAGTAGTTTCCGTGCTTAAAAGCTAGAAATTTACACGACATAGACATGGTCTCCTATTAATTATTGCCAACAAATAATTGTCTACTTAATTATGTAATTGTCTAGCCACTCTCAAGAGTATAAAACCCTCAAATATGAATGATAATTGTTATTTTTGGTTCAATTCTCAAGCGGATGTTAAATGCACTTCATACTGTGATTCTTTGTGGCCACAATTTTATCAACAAGAATCGATTCTAAAAGAAAAAGTCTGCCTTTGCTGCTCATAGGAGTTTCTGAAGATTATGAGCACATTTGAGGTTTTTCTTTGACAACATTGAACAAGGTTTCTTAGCAGGCATTAAAGGCTTAATGATCAGTCTAATTGAGAGATAAGCTGGCACAATACAGAAAATAATCTTTGGAATTAATGTTAAAAATCACTGTGACTGAAATTTACAACAGAACAATCTGCATAAGCAACCCTGCAGAGCTTGTTTGTCGATGTTCTATTAAATGCAACAAAAAGAAATTAGGTGGAACTGTTCTGGCCCTGCGGGTGGTGAAGAGACGAGTTGTATTCAATCCCATAAACGAGCTCTTATCTGCATTATCAGATAGACATTTAGGTTGATACACTTGAATTTCAAGGCCAAAAAGCATTAATATGCTAATGCTAGTGTCTAGATTTGAAGTACTAAAACAAAGACAAATGAAGTGGTGAACCTGGGTTTTCTTTGTCTTGTAAGAAGAACGAGTGTGCCGAAAGCTATCATTATTGCAACTTTTATTGCCTGCAAAAAGAGAGAAAGAAAATTGAAATTCTTTTACCTTCCTAACCTTTGAAAAGTAGTTTCCTTCTTCCCAGTTGGGAAACCAATAATTAAAACAAGTAATGACTAATGACCGACTCTTTGGTATAAACATCAGCTAGAAGATATGTGATTTAATTACTTTGAACTCGCTGTATTATTACCTTCTCTGCGTAGGTTGATCTTATTAACCACACAACTTACACGCATCTTATTTAATTGCATAACCGAATATACATTAGGAAACAATGGCACCAGAATGTTATGATTAATGACACGAGGCATATAGCGATTCCAAGGATGACATGAGAGCACATTTAGGCATCACCACAACACTGAAATAAGGCTAAGTATAAGAAACACAGTTTAGTATATGACATAACCTGTCTCATTGGTCCACGAGCAGTTTCATCTTCCAGAGAACTCTCAAATGTTGATTTTCTCAACTCGGGAGAAGTTCTGCCACCTTTCTTCACATCCTTGTGGCTTGAAAACTGCATACTATGCTGAATTAATTATGCTAGCACAAGGATTACTCAATTCCAATACAAAAATGTACATCTCCACCACGCCGGTTTACGTTTCATAAGATGGATTGTTAGCATAATACAATACTGCAAGTAACGAAACTTCTACTTTTATCTTATTGAATGAATCCTTGCATCTTGTAGGGGTTTCAAATTCCAACCATCTAGTATTTATCTGATTATGACCATAAGAAAATATAAAAGTAGCAATAACAAACTATAAACCAGAGTAAAGTGGGGATACCTTCTCCACATTTTCTGGAAATTGACATCTCTTCTCGCTTTTATGAACCCTTTCTTGAATCCCACAGTTTCCAACTAAATCCATTATTTGTTTGCTTCCAGTTGTTATACATAATCTTTTGGCATGATCTGGAAATATCCAGGCATCATAGATTTCAGAAGAAAGATTATGATTTTCAAATAAAGCTGCTGACTTCAATTTATCCTCTGAAGATCCTAAGGAATAAATTTCATGTGAATCAGTTGGGCGAATGTCAAATGCATTCCCCTCCATAAATGTAGCACTACTTGAACCTAGCCAGTTAGCCGGAAAGGATCGCCCCTTATCCATGCTTTGTGAAACTGTAGTTGCTTCAACTTCAGGTATTCTCACCAAATGTTCGAGTGGCTTTTTGTGCTTTGTCATCGGTTCAATCTGTATTGCACTTGGCTCCTTCAACTGCCCAGAATCCTGAGAAAATTTGCTCCCGTGTGAATCTTCCCTTAATGTTTTGTATACCTGAATATGTTGCAACTCCCCAGTTAGAAAAGGGTTCTTGAGCCATCCAGAAGTCAGTTTGCCCAGCTGATTTATTTTTTTCAAATCTACTTCCTTGTGAGCTTCTGGTCCAACTTTATCAGAATGCAATTTTGAAGGCGATGGTTTCATTCCAACTCTCATATCCTGTTTTTGATCGGTATATGTCTTTGAATCTCATATGGACATAAAGTAATTAACTTGCAATAGTACATGGAGAATACTTCACGGAGTACCCAAACAGATATACCTTAGCTAGACTACTTTCAAAGGCACTTATTACTTTCCTTACATTGCTAGGAGTTTTCTCAAGTGGTTCCTGGTTCTCCAGTTGATCGGCCTGCCAATTCTCCAGGATGGAGGCAACTGAAGTCTTCTCTGTAGTAGAGGGAGTATCTTGAAAATAAACATCTTTCAGGATCATCAAGATGGAATGACCAGGTTCCAATTTGCTCAACTGACTTACTGTGATTTATCTCACCTAGATGCACATTCCTTCTTTTTGAGACACCGGCTGTAGATGAAGTCTCTTCACTTCCATCTGTATCATTCTAAAACAGGTGGTTTTGACTGTTAGGAGAGCTCGGAATGCCTTTTGAAACTTTTGATGAAATAGATATATGAATTAAGAAGGAAATGTAATTGATCCTTAACTGGGAAAATTTGTGTAACAGGAAATTTTCGTTCGTGTTTCCCAGCATCATGTTTTGAATTGGACAATATGCCAGCAGATAGATCTCTATTGCTCACCACCTCATTGTGTGTCCCACATTTCGGCGAATCTTGAGAAGACAGACCACTCAACATCAAGGCCTTTTCAGTAGAAGTGCAACAGAAGAGTGAGTTGAAAATTAAAAGCATTTTTTGTTACTTTTTCCTTCCATTTTCCCTTATTTTGTAAATTTAAGTAGCATGATCAAACCTGAGACCTCAATGTTTGCAAATGAAGAAGGTACAAGAATACCACCAGAAGAACTAGCCATCTCTGAACATATAGGACCGCTGCTAAGCTGTTCACCATATTTCTTCTTCATTGCGGATTCTCTCTACAGACACATAAAAATATCCCTCAAATAGGAAACCAATAAATCCCAACAACATAATGACCAAAAGAAGAATAAAAAGGAGTTCCAATCTTTAAAAATCGTTAACTTGGGCCATCAAAGCCAGTTACCAAGAGTGAGGTTCCATGCCTCTTAATCCAGTCCATAAAAGGTTACCAAGAGTGAGGTTACAAACGCACTTTTATTAACCAACCCAACGAAAATGCATTTGCAATATTAGTTCTAGGGATATTAAACCATTAACATGTTATTTACTATATAAAATTTTCTTGTATCTTGCAAAACCAACTCCTTAAATGAAGGAACAAGGAATAGGAAAGGGAAACTGTACCATGCTACGAATCCGATTGCGCTCTTCTTCACTGAGGACAAACTGCATATTCATATGCACCTGTCCCCCTCCTTCAAGGGGAATAAAATCATCCCAGGAACCTTTTTCCAGAACCAACAAGGTTTGAACAACTGTTAGACCACAAGATTAGCTCCATTAGCCTAATTTGTGATAGAAAAACCAATACACATCACAGATAAATTCAAATTCTGCCACTTAAAAATTAAACAGTATGTTCAACCTCTGTGTGACATTTCGTTCCCCTCAACATCCCAAAGTGTAATAGTCACATTGTCACGAAGGGTTGTCAACGGGCTGTACTAAAATCAACATCAACAGAACCTGGTTACCAAAACCATAAGTAACGGTGATATAAGCTGGAAAGAAATTAAGAATCATTACAAAGAGAATTCGCCCTTGTCCCATGTTTGATATTCTCTTTTCCCCATGGAAACTGCGTTTCACAACCAGAAGAAAGAAACCCCATCAAATTCCAGCTAACTACACACATTCAAATCTTGAACGAAGGAAATAAAAGTACAGTAATTACCCACTTACCCTTCACTAAAATTGATGAAGATGGAAGATCCTTGAAGTCCAGAACTGGAAGAAGATTGAAAACAACTCTTAAAAGTTATGACAGTAAAGGAAGTGTTGTTGGGTGAAGGTTGAATATAGGAGGGAAGCTGTTTATACCTGAAACATGGATGGCGCCTGGCATTGAAGGTCTAACTCTGTATGGAAGTCAACCAAACCCAAGATTTGAATTGAAGAGCCACTTACTGAAGACAATAAGGTTGATATCAACATGAATAAGGGCAAGGTGATGGGCTATTTGGAAGGTATGCACGCTGTACTTTTGCGGGTGTGCCGGAGAAGACCGAGGAAGGATTGGATGGAAGAATGTGGATGTAGGTGGCCTTCAAAGAGGTAAGAGTTTGGGGGTGGGGTCCATCAAGTTTCAAACCATGCATTAGCCACCTCAAATTCCCGAAAGACAAACTTCTACTTTTGTCCGTATTTGCGTACTTTTTTCGAACACATGGTACCCAAAAATATAAAATATTTTTTGAAATTGTTGCTTACCACAACAATCTGAATGGTTTAAGCCAAAAAAGGATTAGGATAATATAATCTGTGATTTGGGTTGTGGTCGAACGTTAGTCTTGGTATGGGAGCAATTTGCTTAATCCCACTCTAGTATTAATTGGAGGGCTTTTAAGTCCTAAGCCACCGTTACTTAACATAATTATTTCAATTACATTTATATTATCATATATTTTACGACATAAATTGAAAATGAGATTTTGTTGAAATTTAATATCCACCCAAAGAATTGGGCTTTCTAATCAAAATTTTGGAATCGCAGAGATGTGTATAATTATAATAAATCAATAGTAACTTAATAACTAGAAAAAAAAAAAAAGGTTGCGCTATAGAATTAAATTGGTTAGAGTATCACAGTGACTAAAGAAACTAAGTTACCATTTCACAAAAAACATTAGACAGGGTTCTACCCAATAGAGCGTGTGGATAGCCTGATAAATCTTTCCTAAAAGGGGTCCATGGGTGAAGGCACTGCAAGCCAACACAAAGGGGTGGCCAGGTGTCTCAAGCCCCTCGATGGCCTGCTAGTGTCCTTTGACCATGGGGTTTCCCTTTCTTTCTAACCAAGAGAAGAACACTAATAATAAAGCCAATGATTTCAAGTTGAGATTGATCTTACAACTCACTGAAAGAACCATAGGTAAACCCCTCTAAAACGAATCCTTCTCTTTGAGCAAGGATCAAAGTAAGTTCATCGTCAATTAGAGACAGGTACATAATGTCCAAAAACATGTACCTAAGGCCAAAATCATTTAAATGACAGGTCAAGCTATTGAAGTACACAATTTCTGAAATCCTGACCTCCCGCAGCATCAATAGAGGAGGACAATATTCTAGTAATCTCACCAATTGAGGAAATACAACAGAAATCAGATGCTTGGGATGGATTCTGCATGAATAAATTGTTCAAGAATGGCCTTTTCTTCGTTGATGGGCTTTTCCGCTTCATAATCCTTGGGTTTCACTTTTTTCCTTTCCTGCAACATCCACTTGAATAGTTCGCGCTGCTGATCCTCGGGAATGGGCTGGTGCACCTTCACGCGTTCAGTGGTTGAAGGAGAGAGGACTGCTTCCTCAGGAGTCGGTGTAGTCACAATTGGAGTGGAGGGAATGTTGGCTGCAGCTTTGCTAACCTCTTCAGCTGTATCTTTCTTTCTCGGCTTCATGAATATGTAGGCTGGAGACCACCAATGAAGGTAGGTTAGTTGTCCGGAGACTGTCAAGAGATGAGTTTAAAGTCTCAATTTTTTTCTTTTTTTTTTTTCCTGCAGTTTGCAACAAGTGACATTGGAAGGATGATGCTGAGAGCGAAATAAAGGCTGACAACATTATAGGGAGAATACTCCTAAATCTCATAATAATGTCTTCCCTAGTATTAACAATGTGCTCATTGTGTCTTTGTCTAACATAAAAAATTTGGAGAACAAGAAAAGTTCATAATATATCATATCACTGGGATAGTAAGAAGATGATAGAGATGTAATCACTAACCAGCTCGGTGAGGAGGCAACTTATAGCAAAAGAATCAGTTTCAGATTGTAATGCAGATAAACTGTCATGCAGATATTCATTTCTCTATTGAATTCTGAAGAAAGTGCAGATCTTGATTGCTTTAATAATCCTTTTAGTCAGATAAAGTTGGTATTTCTCAGAAATAAAATATTTCACATACTAGCTGCACAAAGTCAAATTAAGAAGGTCTACTGACGGAATTATTACAGTAAACCAGCAATAATATTTGCTCAAATGCACAATGCAACTTTGACTAACAAAAATTTTCAAAAATTAGTCAAACTATGGTTTGATCAATTGAAGACAAATTACTAGCAAGAGACAACACTATCTGTTACTAGAGTGGATATAGCCACTCGAATTTTGTTAGCAGGACTGGATTCCAGATCAAGACAATGTGATGATATGAAGTTATTGAATCAAAACATGTGGGCACTTCTAAGATAGATTTGATTGTGTTAAAACAGAAAAAGTTGAGTTCCTCCATCTATCCAGGAACTTTAAATGATTAGTTTGTTTGAACCACATTACTATAGCAACACCAGTTTATGTTCAAAATTGCTATTTCTGCCTGTATCTTATGGCCATACCTATTATATTAAGATTCCAGAGTTAAATGCTCCAAATATTGCTTTACAAAAAGCAGCACCCAGCCATCACTCATTGGCTACCACTTTGAATTTATACTGCCCAAAGTTTACCAAAATTGAAGGGAATGACAAGATGCATCTCTAACAGCTGCTTGGGTTGGTAAGGATCATTATGCAACTCCAAGTTCATTATGAAGACTGGATCGACCATCTTAATTCCTCATAACCTGCTCAAAAACAATCTAATAAAAGAACTAGATTTCACCAAATTCATAGTTTCAGTTCAAATAAATAGCATTCTGAATTAGACTCCTGCAGAAATATAAAGATGGTTCGCCAATCTGAAAAAAAAAAGGAAGAAAAAAATACATAGAAGATTTAAATAAATAGAAAGAAAGGAAGAAGAAAAAATACAGAGAAAAATATTTCATAGTCAGGATAGGCCAAAGGTAAAGTTGTGGGCTAACTGTAGGTATGGACATAGTTGCCTGTGTGAAGTTTTTCCATATCTCTTTTTGAGTTGACCAGAGATAAAAATGTTTATGTGGAGTACTTTACTCCTTTTATAATCCAGAAAAAAAAGGAAGAAATTGGGGAAAAAATGCATAGAAAGAAAGTAAGAAGGAAACAAACACAGAAAAATATTTCATAGAGTCAGGGTAGGATCAAAGGTTTAGTTTTGGCCTAACAGCTGGTATGGGGATGGGTGCCGTTGCCAGGTTTTGTATATCTTTGTGGGTTGACCAGGGATAAAAATGCTTATATGGAGGATTTCTATTCATTTTATCAAGAGGGTATTGTCCATTGATCACATACTTTAGGCATCATCTTCCTGATTGGAATATTAATACCTCACAACTTTTACTGGTTTATTTCATGATTAATGCGTTACTGATTGTATTGCTTGGTCTTATTATGATGTGTTGTGTGATGGTGGAGCGATATGCATTCCTTGGAAGGTTGAATGGAGATTAAGCGTCTCACATACAATCTTCTTTACACAGACTACCCATATGGCTCCAACCTCACAATTGATAATCTGAGGAAGAGTAGGCCTTTTGAGTTCACTGGTGCTTCATTACAAGAAGTTTGGGGAATCAGAAGATTACCTTATCCTACATTGTTCAGTTGAGTTCTGTCTTGCCAGTGTTGCCCCATCTTTGCTTTGTTTGGACTTAATTAAGTGGTCCCAGATTTAGTTTCAGGTATTTTACACTCTTCATTATATAATTGTCCAAGGAGGAGCCATAGAAGAGAAGCATTTGGAATTTCACTCCACTACATGTAATGCAGAGCATTTGGCTAGAAAGGAATAGAAGAGCTTTAGGGGCTAAAGAGAGCCCAACACATTTTCTCAAGGGACCTCTTGTTGGAAGCAAATTTCATCTTTTTATCTACCCTCTTCTGCCCTGTTTATAGATGGTTTTTGTTTTTAAACCTAATTTGTCCTCTTTCGGCACTTTTCTTTTAATGTTATTTACCTATCAAAAATTTAATCCTTCTATCAATCTCTTCCCCATTCCTCTACAACTTTGACATCAAAATGAGCAGATAGTGCCCAAACCTAAATTCACATTATATTTGGACAGACTTGGAGAGAGGAAAGAACTCATGACAAAAAGCTTAACGAAAACATAGTTCTAAGCCCCGAAGAAAACACAATTCACAGCTTAGGCAACTGCAGTTCTGAGAAAAATACCTGAGAATACGGTGGCAAATTCTTCCCTTAACCCATCCTTAACCTTTATTGAGAGCAAGCCCAATACAAGATATCAATAGACATGATTCTTTGTATAGGCCTGATGACTCTCCATAAAATCTACAGAGCTTTGAAAAAAAAATAAAAAAATGCACATTGATGGGTGAACCGGACAGCAGAAAAATGTTTCAGTCATCAGTTTGTGGCACGTATTTCATCAAAACTCTCTCTTCAAACATAATGTACTTGATTAAAACACGATCTTCATCACCAATCCAAGAACAAGCTAAAAACCCGTCTCAGAGTCCATACATCAAACACATAATATACCAAATTGCGTCCACCATCTACTAACCTTAAAAAACGCATAAAACCCGAATTTCATTTTCAACGCAACAATAATAAAATCAAATGCCCGGTTTGCATTTTTATCTTCTGATGTAAACCCGACAGGGATTTCCCTTCTCATGTGCATGCAAATGTATAAGCAAATGCATAATGTATACATCGATCCAGAGAGAGAGAGAGAGAGAGAGAGAGAGAGAGAGACCTCCAAGGGCAAGATTCGAAATGATGAGAACACGCCAAACGGCTTTCGATCGGCGAGCAAGGAATCCTTGTGGAAGGGGCCGTGGAGGTGGAAGCGGAGAGGCGGGAACTTCGATCTTTCTCATTCTGATTAGGACTTGTGCTTGTTTATCTGTTAGTTGCTGATTAGACTTAGCTTTTATCTTCCCTTCTCTCCAGTCTCCAAATCCATAACACTGTCCTCGTTCCAGCTATCAGATGATCCTCGTTTCTCTGCTCTCTCAGTGATATTTATACTCACAGCAAGAGAGGGTTTGAACAACTTCTCTGATTTGGATAAAATATTTAATGAAAATTTTATATATATAGCAGATCATCAATTATATATGTTGTTATATATATAAATTGAGTAAATTGCATTGTTAATTTTTGAAAATTGTATTTTATAATACATTATTTATTTTATTTTATTTCTAAATTTATGGTTATTAATTTTAATTTTTATTATAATTTAGTCTTGTTTGTTAAATTTTATTAATAAATACTAACATTATTTTTTTGATATTTAATAAGATTGTGTTTTAATTTTATTATATTATATGTGCATTAAAACTTAAATAACTATTATTAAATATTTTTTAAACCACCAAACCGTTTAAGTGACAGATTTAGATAATTTGAAACATGGTTTGGTTATAAGTCAAACAATCATTAATAATTTGATTTAAAAAACACTTTTTAAATTACCTAAATCAATTATTACACACATGATAAAGGTAAAGCACCAAACAGTGCTGTTTTGCTTATCCAAAAGGGTAAGCCTCGTGTGGCAACCGCGGGCACCTCCTGACCCTGCTGGATGGTAACACGTGGCTTCATCCCAGCTGCCTCGATTATGCCCGATTGATCTCTACCGATAGCTCTCCCTGCCTCTGATCAATTCTGTTGGAATAATCAATCGTGATGCACGATTGAATCTCAGCCCTTTATGCATACTTTATGAGGAGCAATCTCAACCTTCGATCGTTGCATTTATCTTACTCCTCGAGATGTGAACATGCAGACGAAAAGGGCGAGAGCAAAGCAGTGGGGATTGGGGTTTTGGTCTTTCTCGTTTCTTGGCCGAGGTTCGGGAGGTTTCCCTCTTTGAGAGGGTTCTGTGTAATCCTTTTTTGTCTCTTTTCTTATCCTCTGTATATGCTCTGCTATTCTCTTTGTACGCTAGCTTGTTAGGTTGACCTGTGATCTTATTTGTGTGGTCATTGGGTCGGTTTTTTGTTCGCAAGCTAGTGATGTACAGAGAACAGTTTTGAGTCGGTGTATTCCTTCCCTACATAATGCAGTGAGCTCCTCTCGCTTGAGCTCAACGTGGACGTAGCCCATTTTTGGGTGAACCACGGTAAAAATCGGTGCCTCCTTTGCGTTATTTATTTTCGTGTTTTATGTTTCTGTTTCCTTTATCTCATATATGCTTGCCATGATTGTTTGGAGATTTTGAGTTCTAACAGTTCTGTCGGAAGTTTGTGTTATCTGGGGTTTCTGTTTATAAAGGTTCTTTACTGTATGTGTATTGCTCACACAACAATTGGTATCAGAGCCTCTGTTTCTGATAGTGCTATTAGGTTTTTTGAATATTCTCTAAATTAATCGTTTTCAAATTTAGAGCTTCGTCTGGTTTGTGTTCTCTATACTCTTAGGGTTTTCTGAGATTTTTTAAGTCAGCGGGTTTTTTGCTGTGTGAGTCTCAGTAAGAGTCTAGAGCCACTAAGCTACCTTCGTGCAAGGCGAAGATGATGTCCAACCGATTTGAAATCGGAACATTTGATGGTAAAGGAGATTTTGGTAGCTGGAAAAAGAAAATGAGAGTTCTTCTCTCTCATCATAAGGTGCTTATAGCACTGGAAACCGATGACCGAAAATGGTCACCTGACCAGCTTGCAAGAACAGAAGAGATAAGAGAAGAAGCTTTTAACCTCATCTTTCTTCACCTTGGTGACACTGTCATACGCAAGGTAGATGGTATGTTAACCCCTATTGATTTATGGAATAAATTAGAATCATTATACTCTGTTATGTCTGCTCCTAATTTAGTATACTTGAAAAGCATGTTGTTTAATTTCAAAATGAACACATATAAGTCAATAGATGAAAACATAGATGAATTCACTAGATTAACATTGTTACTTAGAGGCACTGATCAGGCACTAGGTGACACAAGTGAAGCTATGATTCTGTTAAACTCTTTACCTGACGACTATGATGTAGTAAAGCATGCATTAACGTATACTGACATTGTTCCTACTTTAGATCTAGTTATCTCGGGTATTAAAGCTAGGGAACTGGAACTAGGAACAACTAAAAGGTCTGGAAATAATCTGTTTGTAAAGAGTAAAAATGAGAAAAAAATCATTTACCAGTAACAATGATCACTCAAATGGGTCAGGGCAAAAGGGTAAGAAAAAGGATAATAAGGGTAAACAAAAATGGAAGTGTTATCACTGTGGTAAAGAAGGTCACATTAAGAAGTATTGCTATGATTATATTAAGAAATTAAAACAAGAGGGAAACACAAATGTAAATGCTGGAACCTCCAATTGTTTAGCTGAAGTTCTTAATGTCTCTAGTTTATCTGCTGAACATGAATGGGTATTAGATTCTGGTTGCTCTTTTCACATGTGCCCAAATAGAGATTGGTTTCAAAATTTTAATCAGAGGGAAACAGGTACAGTATACATGGGTAATAATCAGTCATGTAGTATCCAAGGTATGGGTAGCATATCCTTCAAATTATATGACAATAAAATCAGGATGTTAACTGATGTAAGGTATGTACCAGGTTTAAAAAGAAATCTAATATCTCTTGGCACACTTGATGAATTAGGTTACTCATATAGAGCTGAAAATGGTTTCCTGCATGTTTATAAAGATGATAATCTTATTCTGTCAGGAACTAAGAAAAATGGCTTGTACATTTTAAATGGTTGTTACTCTTCCCTTATTAACATTCATTCTGCCTGCATAGCTAACACTGATAAGACAGATATATGGCACCTGAGACTTGGCCATATGAGCCTGAAAGGTCTCCAGGCACTGTTAAACTAAGGGTACCTTGGATTAGTGCCTGCTGGGTCTCTTGACTTTTGTGAGCCATGTGTTCTAGGCAAGCAACACAGGTTGAGTTTCCCTAAGGGAACTCACCTGGCGAAGGCATGCCTTGAATACCTTCATGCTGACCTATGGGGGCCTTCTCAGGTCCCTACTTTTGGTGGTAACAGGTATTTTCTATCTATTGTGGATGACTTTACTCGAAAGGTATGGGTGTTTTTATTAAAATCAAAAGACCAGACCTTAGAGAAGTTTAAAATCTGGAAGACATTGGTTGAAAATCAAATAGATAGAAAAATTAAAACCCTTAGGACTGACAATGGCCTTGACTTCTGCAGTAAAGCCTTTGATAATTACTGTAATGAACGTGGTATACTTAGACATAAAACAGTTAGGAATACTCCCCAACAAAATGGGGTAGCAGAACGGATGAATAGAACACTCCTTGAGAAAGTTAGATGTCTATTATTCACATCAAATATGTCTAAGTCATTTTGGGGAGAGGCTTTGTCCACTACAGCTCATTTGATTAATAGAAGTCCTTCTACTGCTTTAAAGTTTAAATGCCCTGAAGAAACTTGGACTGATAGAAAACTGAACTTTAATTACTTGAGAGTTTTTGGCTGTGAAGCCTATGCTCACAAGTCAGATGGAAAACTTGAGCCTAGGTCTATCAGATGTGTTTTTGTTGGGTACTAAGAAGGTACCAAGGGATATAGGTTATGGGATAAGGAATCTACTGGAATTAAAATTATAATCAGTAGAGATGTTATCTTTAATGAAAATGTTTTCCCTTGTAAAACCAACAACCTAAAAGAAACAAGCACTCAAGAAAACCTAGATGACTTTGCTGTATTAGGGGGTCCTCAAATTGAGGTGGAGCAACCAGCAGGAAACAATGACCTGCCAGTTGCTCCATCCTCACCTGATCAAAACCAGCTTGATGCTACTTTGCTCGTGTCTCATGACAACAGTACCTCTGATCTTGATGATCAAGAGGAACAAGAAAATGAACCTGAGATTGAGGTGGAGCATCACAGCTCACCTCAAGATCTCAGTGGCTATAAACTTTCTCGTGATAGGAGCAGGAGGGTCATTAGACCCCCTGCAAGGTATGCTTACTCTGACCTAGTGTATTGTGCTCTGATTGTTGGAAAGGAATTAAGGAGCAGTGAGCCAACCTCATATGAGGAAGCTATCAGTTCCAAAGATTGTGTTAAATGGTAACTGGCCATGGAAGAAGAAATGAACTCCCTCAAGGTAAATGGTACCTGGACTTTGGTTCCCAAACCTGAAAAGCAAAAACTGATCCAGTGCAAATGGCTGTTCAAATTAAAAGAAGGTATGTCTCCCACTGATCCACCTAGATATAAAGCTACATTGGTTGCTAAGGGCTTTACTCAAAGGGAGGGTATAGACTACAATGAAATTTTCTCACTAGTAGTTAAATTTAAGACCATTCGCATGATGCTTGCTGTTGTTGTTCAATTTGATTTAGAAGTAGAACAATTAGATGTAAAAACAGCCTTCCTGCATGGTGACCTTGATGAATGCATTTATATGGTTCAACCAACTGGTTATATTAATCCAACTCATCATGATCATGTATGCTTACTGAAAAAATCCTTATATGGCCTAAAACAATCCCCAAGACAATGGTATAAAAAGTTTGATAGTTTTGTTTTAGGGATTGGTTTTATAAGAAGTCAATATGATAATTGCTTCTATTTTATTCTCTCTGATATCCCTGTTTATCTACTACTTTATGTAGATGATATTCTGATAATCAGTAAATCCAAAGATAAAATTAGTGAATTAAAGTCAGTGTTAAACACTAATTTTGATATGAAGAATCTAGGGCCAGCTAGGAAAATTCTAGGAATGACAATAGAGAGAGAAAGAAGCAAATCATCTTTGAAAATTCATCAGCATGACTTTCTTGTTAAAGCTGTACAAAGGTTTGGTATGCATAACTGTAAGGCTGTAGGAGTTCCTTTAGCTGGACACTTTGCTCTATCTAAATCTCAATGTCCTACAACTAATTCAGAATTAGTTAAGATGGAAAATATCTCCTATGCCAATGCTATCGGAACTGTTATGTATTCAATGATTAGTACTAGGCCTGATCTTGCTTATTCAATATCTCTTCTTAGTAGATATATGTCAAATCCTGGAAAAACTCATTGGGATGCATTAAAATACATGTTAAGATATATTAATGGAACTGTAGATATTGGCCTGTGTTATAAAAGAAGATTTGATGCTCTAAATCTTGTGGGATATGTAGATTCTGATTTTGCAGGTGATAGAGACTCGAGAAAATTAACAACTGCATACTTTTTCACCTTGGGTGGAAATTGTATCAGTTGGAAATCCCAACTTCAGCCTTTGGTGGCTTTGTCCACCACCGAGGCTGAGTATGTTGCTGTTACTGATGCCTTCAAGGAGGCCATTTGGCTACAAGGTCTTTTAAAAGAGATTCAGTTGCTACAAGACAAAGTGACTGTGTTCTCAGACAGTCAAAGTGCCATACACCTCTCCAAAAACCCGGTATATCATGAACGAACAAAGCATGTTGAGGTAAGGTATCATTATGTTAGAGACCTAATAGCAAATGGCATTGTAAGTATTTTGAAGGTGCCTACAGAAGATAACCCAGCTGATATGGGGACAAAAACTCTAACTGCAACCAAGTTCAAGCATTGCTTGAACTTGCTGAATGTTGGAGTAGGTTGATCTCTCAACTTGAGCTGTGAAGGTGAGGGTAGAAGCATGCTTCACTTATGATAGAGAGAGGGAACTCCGAATGGTTTGATGCTTCAAGGTGGAGATTGATAAAGGTAAATCACCAAACAGTGCCGTTCTGCTTATCAAAAAGGGTAAGCCTCGTGTGGCAACCGCGGGCACCTCCTGACCCTGCTGGATGGTAACACGTGGCTTCATCCCAGCTGCCTCGATTATGCCCGATTGATCTCTACCGATAGCTCTCCCTGCCTCTGATCAATTCTGTTGGAATAATCAATCGTGATGCACGATTGAATCTCAGCCCTTTATGCATACTTTATGAGGAGCAATCTCAACCTTCGATCGTTGCATTTATCTTACTCCTCGAGATGTGAACATGCAGACGAAAAGGGCGAGAGCAAAGCAGTGGGGATTGGGGTTTTGGTCTTTCTCGTTTCTTGGCCGAGGTTCGGGAGGTTTCCCTCTTTGAGAGGGTTCTGTGTAATCCTTTTTCGTCTCTTTTCTTATCCTCTATATATGCTCTGCTATTCTCTTTGTACGCTAGCTTGTTAGGTTGACCTGTGATCTTATTTGTGTGGTCATTGGGTCGGTTTTTTGTTCGCAAGCTAGTGATGTACAGAGAACAGTTTTGAGTCGGTGTATTCCTTCCCTACATAGTGCAGTGAGCTCCTCTCGCTTGAGCTCAACGTGGACGTAGCCCATTTTTGGGTGAACCACGGTAAAAATCGGTGCCTCCTTTGCGTTATTTATTTTCGTGTTTTATGTTTCTGTTTCCTTTATCTCATATATGCTTGCCATGATTGTTTGGAGATTTTGAGTACTAACAGTTCTGTCGAAAGTTTGTGTTATCTGGGGTTTCTGTTTATAAAGGTTCTTTGTTGTATGTGTATTGCTCACACAACAACACAACTAATCATGGTTTTTATAATTTATCAAAATCCCTCTAAAAACCAAAATAATTAAGAAATATTAGTTAACATTTAAGAAATATTAATTGATTGTTAATCTTTAAAAAAAAGGTAAATTACTCTTGGTTGAAAAATTAAAAAAAAAAAATCAAATGGCAGCAACATCAATTATCGTTAAAATCATAACAATTTTACCATTAATCCTTTAAGTAATTTAGGGGTTATTCTCTTCCTATTTCAATTTTAATTTTTAAATTTTAAATCTATTTTCAATTTTGTGTTTTAAGTGACTATTTTTAAATTATTAAAAATGCATTTTTTTTGTATGTAACTTTTTTTGTGTTTTGAAAATTTTAAGCGTGTTTGTGATAAAAAAAATCCAAATAATTTTTTATTGTTTTGACTTTTTTTATAATTTTTTTTATTTTTGAAAATACATTTTTAAATATATAAAAATAAACACATTTTTACTATTTTGAAAAACTAAAAACGGTCTAAAAAAAATAAAAAGAACATGGTATTATTTTCACTCTCTTTCTCTACATAAAATATATTTATAATATAAACTAAAATACATATTTTCTAAAACATAAATAAAAAATTAAATTAAATATATAAAAATATATTTCTAAATATATGAACCAAATATAACTATAGATCAAAATGCATATTTTTCTAAACTATAAATATAAACTTAGCATTATTTTTTGTGTTTTTTTTCAACTGGCATAAGTTTTGTAATTTTTCATTAAGAGTGAGGGAAGGAGGGATATAGGAGAGAGAATATACTTTAAAATAAGGATCAAGATAGTTGATTTACATAATTTGTTACTGACAAAGGAGGTTATTGTCATTTATGATAATTTAGGAGATTTAGTATATTTTTGCCAAACTCTAGGGTTTTGTTTAGACCAATTTCTAAATTTGGAATTTCAATTATCAAGACATTTTCTAAATATTTAAGAAATAAATGTTATTGATTTTGATTGAAATATACAATGCTAAGACTTAATTAATTGTAAAACTTAAAAAATTAAAGCATATTTATGTAATTAAAGAAACCTTAATTAGTCTTTTGAACATGCTTATCATTTTTTTTGAAAATGGAGGCTATTTTCTATAACTAAACAGTCTATATAATATACAAAGGTTAAAAGATAGAGATTTTTAGTTTTATTATTTGAATTAAATAAAAGAAAAAAATGTTAGAAATAAATTAAAATTGATTTGGACAACCAATTAAAAAGTTGATTTGGAAAATAAGTAATCCATTAATTGTTGTATTATAGGCAAAAACCCATTAAAAGACTAAAAAAAGCTTAAAATTTTAAAATAACTTTTTGGGTTGAAAAGTATAAATTTTTCAATATATGGGGGTCCCACACAATGCGCAAACTAGATAACTCTGTCGAAGATCAATATAAATATTTCAAAAGAAGGATAAACAATTATCTAAAAAAAAAATTATAATTTTAAAAGGTTTTCAGAATATTGGAATAGACATCATTTATAATAATCCTAATCCTAATGAGTTTAAAAATGTAAGAATCATAATCATAATGGATTTTAAAATGTCAAGACAGACGTTATTCGTAAGAATGTTAGTCTTGGACTACTTCGGATTACTCCATATCCTTCTACAAATAGATAACCACTCATTTCATAAAATGCACGTCTTTACTACTAGTTTCAATACAACATTCATCATTTGCAATGTCTAACATAAGTATCGAAGTATTTACACGGAGACCTCCCCCGCTCTCTGATTGTTTTCTTTCTTACAGGCTCAAGTGGTTTAATGATGACATTTCTAGTTAAATAAATTCATTATTATATTTTAAATGCAATAATTGGTGTCATCTATGAGAAATGTCTAAAAAGCCTAAGAATATTACAAGAGCTCTCACACAATCTCAAGTCGCGAGAAGCTGAATCAAATTAGTTGGAAGAAAAGAGATTGCATGAAGGAAGCAAAAAAAAAAAGACAATGCGTGAAAATGGTTCAAAAATCAAAGCCTAAGAGTGGTTAAAAAAACTGAAGCCAGAATGTGCGAGAATGGTCCCAAAAATTGAAGTGTATAGGCCCCATGAAGGTTAAAAAAATTGAAGCGTGAATGTGCAAGGATGATTCAAAAAATCAAAGGTACGACAACGATCCAAAAATAGAAGTGCGAATGTGCGAGAATGGTTCAAAAAATTGAAGTGTGAGTGCACGAAAACTATTCAAAAACCAAATCTCACACATAAATGAGTTTGCTCTAGTGAAGGATTCTGTTCTGACTGATTCTAAATAAATAAATTTAATTATTATACTTTGATAAAAACAGTTTGAATTTTGAAAATATCAACTCTTTCAAGGTGGGAAAACTCGTGCACTAAGGGTACCCTTTCTTTATTATTATGTTGATTTATTTTTTCTATAAATGTCCTTATTTGATTTGAAATGTATTTCTAATATTTGTACTATTATTAGTATGTTGGTTGTGATGGGCGGGCCTTGGTTGTGATGGGCGGGCCTTGGTTGAAATAAACTCTTTGCAAGGAATCAAAAAAATTCCCCGACCTTCAAAAAATGAGAATACCACATGCATTGAGGAATACACTTTATCCGTTTTTTATGTTATTTTTTCTTAATTGGCCTTATCAAGATTGATTTAAGGTATATTTTTGATTCACCATCTTTATTGACTATAAGATTGATTTATGCAATGCTTTATGTCTCTGATATTTTGGTTTTATTTAAATTTCTCGATTTTTTTTCTGTCATTGTTGTTAATTTTTTCATAGGGATTCTCTTTTTTTTTTTTTTTATTCTTATGGTTGAATATCATTTGATTATTTTTTTATCTTTTTGAATTCATGCTTTTCCCTTACTCTCCGTACTTTAATGCTTTATTTAATTTTTTATTAACATAGATATGTTGGTTTATTTTCCTTTAATTGTCTTTATTGGTTTTGAAATATATTCTTTTACTTTTTATTATTATTTTCATCTTGCTTTATTGGTCTGGCCTTGGTAGCAATGTAAAAAGATAGAACCTCATGCACAAAGAATGCTATCTATTATGATGTTGATTTTTTTTTTTTCATAAGTGTTCTTATTTATTTTGAAATGTATTTTTTATTTTTTTAATTATGATTATTATGTTGGTTTGGTGGACAAGTCTTGGTACCATTGTTCCTTTTGTGAATAGAACATTAATTCCGTACAAAAGTATAGATCAATTGGCAAAAAAAAAATTGTTGGGATATTATTTTTTAGCTCTTCAGGTTTCGTGTTCAAGTCTTGATAAGGGGAGAAAACTCAACAAATAGAGGTTATCCTGAAAATTGAAAAAATGTCAGACTACCCTCACATCAGCGAAGAGAGAGTAGGAATAAAAACTGATTGGTTGACTTGCCATAAAAATTGAAAAAGGCTATCCTTTATTAGTTTGTTAGTTTATTTATTTATTTATTTATTTATTTTGACCTTATGGCAATGTTTCATGATTCTCATATCTCTCTCTCTTAATGCTCTTTGCATGTACATAAATATAGATGTTGTTTAAATTAATTATCAAAATATAAATGTGTAGAAAGGTGTTTTTCTTGGATACTATTTACGGTTTAGAATATAAAAATTATTTATGGAGTCAGTCAAAGAATATATCGATAGATCAAAATTGATAATAATCAAGAGAATACCTAAATCAACCAAAAAATTGAGCAAGTACGAGCTTTTAATCACCAACTAAATAAGCTCTAGCAAATGCAAGCAAATCATGGGTGTTTTAGGATTAACAAACAAGCACACATTACGGTCGTATGGGAAAGGGAGACTAATTGAATTAGCATTTGTCTCCTAAATAAAGTTTATATATCATTTATATTATTTGTTTAAATATTTATGTGCAATTTTTTAGAGACATCGGAATTGAAAAATTTATCTCTCAAATAATCTCTTCTTCAAAATTCATTGTATATTGCCTACCAAGATTGTTAGAGAGTTACTTTGTTAAGTAAAAAATTGTAATCCTAGTCATTGTACTAAAAGGTCTACTTGAGATTAAATAGGAGGCTTTAGTGATTGTTGAAAATCTTTAGTGATAAGTTAAAGTAGTGGATTAGACCGTTTAAGTTGAACCAATATAAATCACTTGTATCGTTTACGCTTTCATCATTCATTTCCTCCATCTTGTTGAACATTAGTCTATTATAATCATTTTATTGAACTAACACCTCATCATTAATCAATTTTGTTTAGCTCAATCAATTTTTTAAAACACTTAATTCACCCCTTCTTGGGTGTGTGGTGCCATTATTTACTAACAGAATCGGCCAAACAAATCAAAAAACCGAACTAATCGAAAATCGAAAGAACTAAACAAAATTCGTAAAAATCGAATTGATTGAATAAACCAAACAAACTTAAAAAAAAACAAAAATAATCAAACAAATCGAATTGATTTTCGGCCTTACTGTTACCCTTAGCCACCCAGCCAGACGATGATTCCAATTGTAACGCCTACTTTTTTTGAGGGTTAAATAATTTAAGAATTTCTTGGATATATATTTTTTCCACATAAACTCAACATAAATCATTCATCGACAATCTCGTTCTACCTTTTTAATATACCAAAACAATAATCAATAAGGTAAGACAGACAATCTTCATAAATACAGAAACAACAATCAAAACCTGATATGGTATATACCGAATTCACTTTATTCATAACATGAGAAATCGTATCATAGTTTAACATTATGTCATCAATACTTAAATACATGGGGACTCTTTTATTAGAGATAACAACTAAATACCTCAAATAATAATACATAACGTACTTACATTTAATAAGACTAATCCTTAACCTAAGACTAAAGAATATTTGTCTCTTCATGAAGAATATTGGAACAACATGTTGAATCCATCGGACATGTCACCTCATTTTGTCACATCTCAACCACTTCTTTGCCTAAACTGCAAGTCTCAAATGAAATATTTGAATGTTCTAAGGACATAACCTAATTAGAAGATAAATATTCTAGTGAGGGTTTAAAATAGATACATGAATGCATAATGCAAATGCATGAACAAATATATGATCTAGTGTAACTTTCCTGACTCTCTTGCTCGGTATGGAACCCTCAGTAGTAATCCCGACCTATTTTCGGGATACTCCCAAACGTTGTTCCATCGTTACCATTGGAAAATTATGGTTACACTATCAGGGCGACATCCTAATCCCATGCGCGAGTATCAATATGCCAAAAATGTCGTGCCATGAAAATCACGACTTTCCATGCAAAGGCATATAAACAAATATGATAAAATGATCATAACTTTCACAAATATCATGCATAATATAAGCAATCACATCATATATAAGCTTTTGAGGAAAAACCACTCATCTGATGAACCAAGTTCAAAACATCTCAAAAAATATGCACCACTTTGATTTGCGTGCCGAACTTAGAGATCACTTAATCTCGAGCCACAATGATCCTATAAATCATGTTTATACAAGGAATGCATCAATACTTCAATTTCTCCATATATTCCTCTATTTTTCTCCTATTTTTCTTTCTAATATTTCAAATAAATACTTGCTTAACTATTTTTCCAAATATTTTTCCACAACAATTCATAATATTCTAAGAATTTTAAAAGAAAATTTCAGAACTTATCCCAATACTTTGATTGCACGCATAATGAGGCTAATTTAAGCGAAATCTAGGAAACTTGAAAGGCAAACACCAAATCTTTTTGCACAACATTTCTTATTTTATTTTTCTAGATTTTTTCACCGCTGAACGTGCCCCTACGCGCCACCACATGATTTGCCACGCGCACTGCTGGCTGGCGCGTTATCACACGCGCCAGTCTTCTTCTTTACGGACGACCGCAAACTAACTTTTGTTTTTTGACTTTTCTCCTTCGTTTATGCTCTGTTTTGTCTCCCATTTGAACCCACGCTTTCCTCTCTTCATTATCTATAGGATTATAGCTTCAAGTCGCTCGATCAGAGCCATATTTCGACTGGTTAAACCCAGATTTTGGTGAAACCTGATTTTCCGATAAATCTTCGTATCTCCGTCAAATCTTGACGAAACTCGCTCAAATTTTTCAAAAATCATCCTCTGGACATGGGGAACAAAAGCCTCTTATTTGTGATGCTCGATTCAAACCAAAACATGAGCAATTTCTCTCGATCTCTTCTTTGAACCCTCGGCCAAACCTGTCTATTTATAACCAAAATTGAGCCTTGAAATGGCCATGGTTGGTCAATCCAAAGCCTCTAAGGCTTCTACCTTCCTCAGATCAGTCCAAAAAACTCGATGAAAGCTCCCATGATTTCCCAAAATTTCGGCCATCTTTCGATCGAGATTTTGGCCACCTCCACCATCGATACGGCTAATTTGTCGGCCAAATGATGGCCTATGCCTTGCTCTGAGGCCCCCATCCATTCCCTCGAGTTCCCAGTGGTTGAAAGCAGCGATAGGAGGTGTGGTCAGCAGCTTGGTCGACCATGGCAATGTCTAATCTTCCAAAAATTCCACTTTTACCCCTTTCAAATTCTAAAATTCTATTTCAGCCCTCTCTACAAAGTCCCTGGGCTTTCCATAATTTCCATTGAGACCCTCTTCCATTTAATCCCTGAAGATTCTGAAAAAATACCATTTCGACCTCTTTTGGGCAAATTTAAAAAAATACACTTAGATCCGAATGTACATTTTGACTATAAACCCTTTTGTTTTCTTTCGAAACCACTTAAAGGTTGTTCCTTATACAAAATATGAATCTCCTCGGGGTTCCATTGACTTCGCAAAAGTCTCATACAACAATTCAATTTTTCAGCCTAAATCATAGCTGTATTTTAGATGTATTGAAAATCGTTTCTGATCCAATTTATTTCGATGTCATAAATCATGCCTTAAAATGCTCATCAATACCATACTGATTTCCTTGGACATTTCGATTTCAGAGCACTTTTTGCAGTCGATTTGGTCACTTATAATTGTAAGAAATTACCATATAACCTCAATTTATCTGTAAATTTTATTTTTGCCCCAAGATAATTTACTTTTGAATCTTTTAGAAATTCTTGGGTATTACACCAATGATTGAAACCAATCCTCGGATTCCTCCAACTACAGTGATTCATATATCTACGAGTAAATTTGATCCAATGGTTGATTTTTTATAGATTTAAAATTAATTTTATTATCAAAACTCGTTTTTGAAAAAACGTTTCCATGATTGATTCCAACAATCGAAATTAATTATCAGATAAGTCAAAACGATCCACATTCCTAAAAATCAAAAGGATATAATAGTTGAATTTTTATACATCTAGATTTTAATGTAGAATACCCATCCATAAGAAAGTCGCATGAAACTTACTGAAAGGGCTAAAACCCATATGCCATAAATTGTTAAAGGAAATAGAGGTAGCTTTTGAGGCAATCATGGCTGTTGAGGTGGTGTTGATGGACGAGCATGGTGGTGCGAATAATGTGATGGAGCCAATGGCTTGTGATGGAAGGAAACAGTTGAAAGGAGAAAAAGATGTTGGTAGTGATGGCCAGTGGGAATAGGATTGGCCGCTTGTCAACATTAGAGGTAGAAATGAAGGGTTGATGTTGACATCAATATTGGAGGGAGCGATAGGATTGATTGGAGATGACAATGAGAGATGAGGGGAAAAGGAAAGGTCGAGCAAAGAAGAAGGAGAAAGGATTGAAGGATCAGTTCGATTTTTTCATTCCTCTATTTCTTTTCTTTTATATTGAGTGAAACGATGTAGTTTTTTAACTTCAGTCGGTTAGGTTATTTCAGTTATTTTTACCCTAAAAACAAAATCGAAACTGAAAAACCAAAATTTTTATAAAAAAAAAAAAATTCCAACTGAATCGAATTTCCACAAAAATCGAACTAAATCAACAATTTTGTTCGATTCAATTATGTTATTTAGTTTCACTGAAATTTTGCACACTTTTAAATTTAAGCGTGTAGTTTTAATTATGGTTAACAATTTTGTATATTTTTGTGTGTCGGCTGCTTATTATTTATTTTAATAAAAATTTAATTTTTATTGAAAGATTATATTTAATTATGTAATTTATCAAAATAATTATAAATAAAAGCTAATCTTTCAGTTATTGACATGATTATAAACATTTATAACTGTACGTTAAGAGTTACGCGAATGTGACTATGAATATAAAAATCACTTTTTTGGGGGACAATTTTACTATTTTCAAAAAAGTAATTATCGCTTACCATTTTTTTTTTAAGAAAATACTTTATAGACATTTGAAAGTTTTTGAGAGTCGGTAATTCGGTAAATAATTTCAAAACTTGATAATGACAATTATTTTTTAAAAAATAGTAAAATTGTCAAAAAATTCCTTCTTTAGGGTTTGGAAATGAGAATCCAACCTCCAGGAGCTGGTGTTTCATTGGCCGATGAGAATCCTATAATCATAGAGAGAGAGAGAGAGAGAGAGAGAGAGAGAGAGGAAGCTTGCTTTATAGTTGGCGGAAGGACAATCTTTTTTGTTTTCAAATCCCTCACCCACGCATCATACGAGTATGCCGACTCTAACGAAGCTCTTTTCAATGCAAGAAGCTTCGCTGCACAACAGCAAGGACGATTGCTGGATCGTCATTGATGGCAAGGTCTATTGAACCTCCTCGACTTCTTTCTTTATTTCCCTCGATGGGTTTGTGACTTTGTGTTAATTTATTTTGTTTTAATTAAAGTTTAATGGACGTGCTTGTGGGTGGGTAGATGGATGTATCTGAGACTGCGTCTTTATCTGTTGATTTTCATATGTTGATTTGTTCTGTTGGTTTAAAGTTTAGACCTTTTAGTTTGATTTCCCCCGTTTTGACTTTAACTTTTGCTATACCACTGCTCTTCCATCTTCTTTCTTGTACATCTTTTTGTTAATTTTTGTTTAGTTCTATTTTTGCTGCTAGGTTGATGTAAGCATATATGTTTAAGCATGTTACTGTTCTCCTAATTGAAATGTAGGTGGCAAATGGGTAATTCTTAGTTTCTTTGATGGCTACCTAAATAATCTCTTAATAGTAAAGAAGGATTTTAGGGATTCGGGGTGGCTTTTGATTTCACTTAAGCTCAAGAAGAGGACATAGGGTTATCCTGCCTAAGCTGCCTTAGTGTAGGTGAACTTTTCCAACTTGAGGGATCAACCAAAAATTGATAGTCGTTCTTGCTTCAATTTGTTGCAATTCCCTTATCTATGGGTTTGCGTACTGAAATTCAACACAATGGACAAATTATGAGTCATATCTATTTGGCAATTGCTGCCTACATCTGTACATTATCTTGTCTTTATATATAAAAATTAATTAAATTTTGGTATGTAAGATATGGAGAGTGTGGTAGAAGCTAAGATAGTCTGTGTTGTTCTATTTTTAAGCATGGATTGTACCTTATAACTTTATTTTGTTGGGCTACAATTAAAATCTATCAACTTTACCTGTTGGGAATAAGGCTTGGTGTGTAGTTGTTGTTGTTTGGAAAGTGGATGTATTTTCTACCACACTGATGCGAAGTACCAGTATGTTATGTGCAGTGGATATCTCATTTGATAAATCGTGACAAAATCCTTTAAATGCCCTTATACCAGAGTGCCATGCCCCACCAATTTTGGTGTATGCAACAACGAAAATGAAAGGAATGATGGCCTGGAGGTTTCTTAGAAGTTTCTGGAATTCTCTAGTCCCAATAGAGTATTCTAGGCTTGTCTTGGACTTGGAGGGCTCAGGGCTCTAAAAGGTTTTAGAGTGTCTTAAAACTTGTACTGGATGGCTTTGGACAGTTCTAGTGGTTCTGGAGTGTTCTATTACCTCTTAAGTTCTATTATATTCTTGTGTAATATCTAGGGTGGTTGTGTTGTGTTTATGAGGAACGTTTAAGAATTAGATCATAGCCATAGATTAGAGTTAATCTGGACCATCAGTTGTGATGTGAGTCTTCATTTGAGTCATGTATCCCTGAAATAGTTGAGTGTTCTATGGGATTGATGCTAGAGAGTTTATCTCACTAGGAGTGTTTCTCTTGCTAGCTTTGAGGTGTCTCATATTCTAAATCTCCTCAACAGTTATATACATGGGTTAAGTTACTTAGCACCACCAAGGGAGGGTGTAGCTGTTAAATGCTAGTCCTGTGGTCTCTTGGTAGGTCCAAGGCTGTGACAGGAAGCACCCTTTAAAAACCACTTGTGTACTAGAGTCTAGAGTGATAAACTTTGTTTCTCTTTATTATATTTTGGCTTAGTTTAAATCCCTTTGGATAAATTTTTAACGAACTTTGATAACAAGTGACCACTAATCACAAAGTTGATCACCTAACTCCATTATATATCTTAACACCCCTTAAATATGGTCAGGCCTTTCAGAGCAAAAAAAATCTATTGGACCTTATTTACACGTCTTGAACATTTTAGGAAATATAGATGCATTATCCTATGTGGCCTTTCCCTGCTATATCTATTTGTAAAGATAAAAGTTTTAGATAATTTTTATCATACAAGATTACTTTGTTTCTTCTTAGAGTTTATTTTGTATTTTAGGCACAAGGAGGTTTTACACACATCTGTGCATGTGTCCCACCTTTGTGAATGGCATATATGAAGAATAGGAAATAGTCATTAACCATATTGTAAGACAATCATACTGACATGGCAAGGTCTCTGGGATAGCACTGATCTCTGGAATGTGCCTACCGGGGGTAAAGGGGATAGTGAGGGACTGAGAGCATTTTGGTAGATAATAGAGCAAAAATGGCACAGATAAATTCCTGTGTTGTCTGTTATCATTGGGCATGGCCTTCTATTTATATAAGGTTGTGAAGTGCATGCCCATCAACTTGTTTGATTTGGGTGCACGTTCTTGAATCTCAGATGGCACGCTGGGATTAGTCCACCTGAGTGGATGATCACTTGGGTGGCCCAAACTCCTGTCTTGGAGTGATCATGGGCTAGAGTCCTTGAATGGAGGGACAATGTCTATAATGAGTGTCTAGCACTGTTTCTGATTGTCTGCTGGTGTGCCATAAACCTTGAAGCCCTTCAAAATCTGCATCCAGCCCTCTCTCAAATTGCTCAATGTTTCTTGTATGAAGGATCAGGTTTTGGTACCAGTACCATTCTAGCTTCCAGATATGGTCAGTGATATAAACTCATTTATGGAAATTAACCTCCAATTGATATATTTCCATTGGTTGGTCTATGATTCATACTGCTGCCAGATTGTTCTTTGTTTGGCCCCTCAGATAGAACTTCAGTTGGATAAGGAATTTCCTATTGACTATCTGGATGTGCCAGCTATGCTTTTGATTGTATTTTTGTGATTCCCAACCATCTTCAGATTGTGGAGTTTAATGCGTATGGAGGACAGATATCACTTGTTGCTTAGCCATTTTTGCCTATGAATTTTGTGGGGAGAAAAAGAAATTAATTTTAGAATATACCGTCCATCTCTTCACTTCAGTCTTGTTGTTGTTTACCCATTCAGTTGTCACTAGCAAGCACCATCAAGATTAGGAAGGAGTTGTTGAAAGCAAGCCAGTTTACATTGTACTCTTGCTTCAATGTTTTCTTCTTTTCGTTTTGCTCTGCATCTTATTTTACTAACTATCCTTAAAAACATCTCTGACTTCCCTTTAGGAAAATAGAAGGCAAAGAGAAAAATCTTGTTGAAGATGTTAAGAAAATAATTTTCTTCTATTTATTCAGTTATTTAGTTTTACATTGTGTTTCTTCTCTGTAGGTATATGATGTGTCATCTTACTTGGATGAACATCCAGGCGGAGACGATGTCATCCTTGCTGCAACTGGTATATACTTCTTATGCCTCATAATGGATTATAATTTTACAAGGTCCATCATGGAGCCCCATCCCCTCCCCAACCCCCTTCCCAATTTTTTTTTTTTTTAAAAAATACATATATTATGATGGATAGGTATCTATGGTATGACTTGGACTTGCAACTCTCAATGAAGGGAAAGATGCTCTTGATGAGTTTGAAGATGCTGGACACAGCGAAAGCGCCAAGGAGCAAATGGAAACCTTCTGCATTGGGGAGCTCGATCCGTCATCCCCCGCTACCCCTCAACTAGACATCGTCTCCAAGGAGCAGCCCGTGGAAATTACCAAGACGCTTAAGGACTTGACAGAGCATTACTGGGCTGTGCCTGTAACAGTTGTCGGGATCTCTGTTTTTGTTGGCCTCCTGTATTGGTGGAGAAAGTGAGGGCCCGAACAGCTTCTGCCCTGGGCACTTGGAGTAACCGCGATTCAAATTTGGAATTATCAGAATCATAGTCATTGAATGAACTTCAATAGTATATTTTTCTCCATAATTTTGAGGACTGAAGTTCAATCTGAATGTCCATTCGTTATCAACTCTGTGACACGATTTAGTGCCAGTGCAGTCTGATATTAACTGTTATATTGATTGAGACATTGGCAACCTGCTCAAGGGCGCCTAGAACTAGAAGAAATTATTAATACATTAGTCATCTGGATGACAACAGCTGTGAACTTGGGGAAGATTGATTGATTGTGCATGTATATTAAAAATGTAATCTTTGAATCTCAAACACACACTCAACTGTAATTTTTTGTGGATAGAAGCAACATTTAATTAGCGAAATCACACGAATTCACGACTTTACTATTACAGCATGCTCAAAATCCTGCTTTGGATTTTTATGTAAGGAATGTATGTACAACCTTCTCCATCTGTTTAGTCTCAACTGGGAATGATGAAATCTACCATTTTGAATTGGCATCAGTTCGCAACTCAAATTCTGATTGCCGAATCCAAATGTTGTTTCTACTATGTAGTATACGTGGTATACATGGGCTCAGCTCTTAATTGACCTCATCCAAACGATTTAACATAATTTAGAACTTGCTAAAATTATCCAAATCCAACTTTAAAAGCTTAGTACTCAGCTCATTCACAACTCCATTGCTGCCCCGTCAATGGAACAAAATTTTCTCCCAAAGTGAGGGTAACCGCTACGTGAGGGTCAGGTTGCATACAAAAATAACCCTTGCTAAAAGCAAAAGCATAGCTGCCACCAGAATTGAATCCACACCATCTGGAAGAAGTAACCATAAAAGCTCCTGAGAAAACTGTACTCAAAGTCAATTGTTTTGCCAAGAAATTTCTATTTTCTCTCACAAGAAATGTTGATCTTCAGATTCCTAGAAATCAACATCATTCGCGCTTCTCCATCACCACTCTTGTTCAATCCTCGTCCTCTTTGCGTCCTTTGAATTCCAAAGTTGCTTTAGTACGAGACTAGGTAGTATCTTGAAGCATTTCCATACCAATGGTTCACACTTCCCTCATCTTTGGCCCATTATGAGTGGGAGACCTGGAGTGAGGTCAGAGAGAAATAAGTTTCTGTCTAATCACGCAAGCGTTCTCCTCCATTTCAGCATAGCATCACAAACCTTCACAGCATCAAGGTTATATCGAACATTGTGTACTCTGACAATATTTGCACCACTCAGAACTGCAGCTGTTGCAGATGCAATAGTTGCTACATCCCTATCAACTGCAGCAGGTTGACCACAAATATCACCTAAAAATCTCTTTCTGGAAGGTCCTATCAAAATAGGAGCATGAGATAAACCTAAGCTCTTCCTTGCAATCTCTGCTCGAATGGTCGATAGACCTGTGAGAATTTCCAAATTATGTTCAGTATTTTTTGAGAATCCAATACCTGGGTCAATAATAATCCTCCAAGCTGGGATTCCTGACAATTCGGCATCTCTAACTCGTAAATGTAACTCAGAACCAACCTGTTTGCAAACATCATCATATTGCAGATTTTCACTGTTTTGCATAGTGGATGGATCTCCCCTCATGTGCATTGCAACATAAGGTACCTTAAGGCCTGCAATGACACTATGCATTTTAGAGTCTAGCTGTCCACCAGACACATCATTTATAAGATGAGCCCCTTTGTTGACTGCTTCTGAAGCAACCGCCGAATAAAAAGTGTCAACAGATAAAAGTTTTCCTTCAGCCTCAGGCATCTTCAGAATAGCTTCTAGGATAGGGATTAACCTATCCAATTCTTCCTCATCAGAAATCCTAGATGCCATTGGCCGTGTGGATTGTGCACCAAGATCAATTATATCTGCACCCTCGGAAATCATCAAACGGGCTTGAGAAACTGCCGCCTCCACTGACTGAAACCTACCTCCATCACTGAAACTATCTGGGGTTAGATTAAGAATACCCATGATAGAGGTTCTTGCACTCCAATCCCATAGCCGGTTTCCCACAGGCAAGACCCTTTTTAATCCATCCTTGCCAATAAGGGATTCACCACCAAGTTTCTCCCATGATTCAAAAAGCCTACCAACATGGGCTGACAAACCATGCCAACATGCGACAGTGTCGTTGTCAATAGATGATCCAAGCAAATCCATCAATGGAGCCATTACAAATGGTCTCTCCCAAATTCTTTCATGGGGTACTGTAAGAATCTCTGAGTGAATTCTGAATTTCCCATAGAACAATATGTCCAAGTCAATTGGTCTTGGGCCATACCTTATCCCGCCAGTACGCCCTAAGTCCTTTTCAATTTTCTTAAGCACTCCTAATAGTTCATGAGGCCCAAGTCTAGTAGCACCTCGAACGGCAGAGTTGAGGAAATGAGGCTGATCTATCACATAAGCAGGCTCTGTCTCATATAAGCAGGCATGCCTTGTAATTTTTATGCCTGATTGCTTCATTAACCGCAACGCTTCATGAAAATTATGAAGTCTGTCACCCACATTGCTTCCTAAAGCTATTGCAACTTCCTGTTCTTGTAAATGAACTTCCACTGAGGTATCTGAGGACGAATGGAATAAAGAAAGGCATGCTGCCACAAAGAAGACAAGAGACAGGCAGGCATCAAGATAGTTGCAAAACCATCTAACAATATTTCACACATATGAACACAAGTGTGCAGTTAGGCATTTAAAAACTTTTCTTCCATGAAACTATTTTCTAATGAAAAATTAAAGACATGAAGTTGAACCCTTCAATGACATCAGCCCCAAACACAATTAATCCTTTAACTCTAATATATGTGCAACAATTTTTACGGTCATTTCTAAGATATAATTCTGTTTGGAGGATAGATTCACCACACAACCATCAACCTCATGTTTCTCAGAACTTGAAAACTCAACTGAGCACATTCACCACACAAGCATCAACCTCATGTATCTCAGAACTTGAAAACTCAACTGAGCACACTAAAGCCTGGACCCACAAAATTTACACAACAGTATGAGCCCTTAAACAGAAAATGGATATAATTTCTAATTCTAATGGCATTCAAAAATAATATAAATCAACAAAGGTCAGATCCTATAATAATTACATTTAACATATGGGACAACAAGCAAGAAAGTGGAGATCACCTCTAACAGATTTCCTGGAAGCAACTCCAAACCCAAATTTGATGTGCGCTAGCTGTTTGAAGATGTTCATGTTAGGGCCGACCTTCAACCGACGACAATCCTGAAAGTCAGATTCTTTCCAGATTATGACAATTATAAGAGTATGCTGATGCAGTGCTTAACATCTCAAGAAACAGATGCATCGGTTGGAAGAACTCTATGAAATGGAAGAAACCCCGTGGTCTTCTGCATTGAAAAAGTCTGCTGAAATAATACAATCAACTGAATTGCATTTTGGGTTTGAGGCTAGATGCCCGGAACAAGGTATATGTACCTGAGATTTTGGGGCCCGGCCAAATGTAAAAATGGCCGCCGAATCTGATAAGCCAATCGGCAATTGAGAGGTAGCGAGCCACCAGCGACAGAGGGCGAGCCGGCGAGGGTGCGAAACTGTGACCGTGCGACGAAGTGACAGAGCGAGAGAGAGGCAGTGAGCGACGGAGAGCGAGCCACCGGCCAGGCGGCCACGAGGATGAGGCGAGCCGGCGAGGGCGAGAGGGCGAGGGCGAAGGGCGACGGAGCAGCGAGAGGAGAGAGAGGCAGCGAGCGACGGAGGAACGAGAGGCGAGAGCGAGGGGCGAGCCGCCGACGGCGAGGGCGAGGAAGCGAGAGAGGCAGGACACCAAGCGAAAGCGAGAGAGGGAGAAAGGCAGGGGCGAAGCTATGTTTGCATAGGGGGAAAGAGGCGGGTTTTCAATTTATGGGCCTCCACATAGTCTTATGGGCCCTGAGGCAACCGGGCTTCATGAAAAGTCCGACCTTGTGTGTAGTTATGTGGGTTTTATAAAATCTTAGCCTAGTGACATTTTGTAACTTAAATGAATGGCATCTGTGAATATTGTTCTGATAATGTTTCTTTTTAAATTGCACACAATGTCTTTTAAATTTTACTAAATTATTTATGTGAGTATTATGGTATAAATATTATATTAATATTCTGATAAAACAATTTATTAAAAAATTATGTAATTTTATAAAATATTAATTTATATAGCATAGACGTAATTTATATAATCAAATACATGTTGAATTATAAAAATAATTAACATAATTTTTGAAAATCAATAATAGTTTACGTGTCTCTACCAAATATTAAAGTGGTGAGTGCAATTTATTATATATATAAAATAAAAAATAATAAGTAATTATTCAACCTGAAAAAGAGTTGTCTCTCCTTATCTGCTCGTGAGTCACTGTTAAACCCTTGTTAGGTTTAGAAAAAGTCCCAATCTTCGAGCTCTCTGCCAATGGCGCCTGCCTGTTTCACACAGTTCCTTTCGTTACCAAGGTTTATTTCTTTGTTATCTACTCTTTTTCGTTAGCCATTTTTATATTTGTAGTGTGTGTGTCTATATATATATATTTATAATGATAGAGCTTGAAAATGAAGAACTCAAGGTTGCATATTTCTTGAGAATCCGAATTTCTTTTTAGGTAGCTGTCTTATTCTAAATTTAGGGATAGAAAACAAGATAAATGTCCTAAATTTAAGACCCAAGTTTTGACATTTGGAATGAGGCATGGGAAACTTGGAGTCTTTACTAGGGTTTTATAAGATTTCTTAAGCAATTTGTGTTAAGGGGGAAAGAGTGAACATTCCATTGCTCATAACTCCAATTTTTGTGTTTGGATAAAGCAGGTGGCACTCAAGGTGGCCTTTTTTTCCATCGACAATTATTATTCAAGTTCGGTATCATGTACTGCATTATAGATGGTCTCTTACAACTGTTTCTTGGAAAGGAATTGTGTAGTCCTTAGTTGTAGAAGCATCAAATGAAGAAGGAAATGTTGTAGAAAAGAAGAAATCTGGAACATCCAAACATAGATCAGTTAGAAGTAGAAGGAAGGTAATAGTAGATGGTCCAGAGGATGATGTTATGTCATCTGTAAATGGTGATGCTACAAATCTGGAAAATAGCAAGCCTTCAGCAACAGATGAAAAATCGAAGAAATCCAGACAAAATACTCGAAGGAAAGGTACAATCCTTGTCAAATGTCAGATACAACCTTTTGAATTTTTGCTTGTCATGTAAGATTTCTTCTCTCTCCTTTTACCTTTCCTTACTTGATATGGAAAACTATGAAATTTGGTGATTCGCAGCTGAATCGGTTTCCAGGAATCTGGGGGAGGAAAAGGTTGAAAAGAAGGTAATTAGGAGGAGGAGGACTAAGAAAAAGCTTGTTGATACAGAGCATGAAGGGAGTGAGATGGAACTCAATGATCGGGAAGGGGATTCATTGATTGAAAATGAGGAGGATGAATATGATGAAAACCTAGAGGTTGGGAAAGATGGGAAAGATGACATTACCTTTACCTATGGATGGCTTCCTCTTGTATGTTGTTTTGGGGCTGTTCAGCATGCTTTTGTGCCGTCAGGAAGGCCAGCCAATAGACTTGTAGACCATGAAATGCATGAAAAAAATGAAAGATGCACTGTGGACCCCTTAGAAATTTGTGAGGGCACCAGGGGGATGTGCGACTAATGTTGTAGTTGCTCTTGCAATCTTGGGGGGTAAAGTTGCCTTAATGGGAAAAATTGGGGATGATGACTATGGACAATCTTTATTATATTTCTTAAACATGAACAATGTTCAAACCCGATGCTCAATGCTCAAGTCTAGAATTAGAAGAAAATCTTTTCAATACATTAACTGCAAAAGTAATATCGGACCTGGTATAAATTTGAGCATACATCAAACTTCCAACAGCACTAGCATAAGACACATTTTCCATTTGATGTTGCTCTATTACATTTTTGAGACAATTTTTCTTACTAGATAATTCTTCTTTAGCTATAGTCACTTTCTCAGCTTTACAATTTTGCATATTAAATCAATTGAGAACACGATTTATATATGATATCTGAGAGAGTCCCAGCTGTAATACCTGGGAAGACCTTAAGGGTATAAATAGTATTTAATGAAGGGTACAATTGGAATTTGTAAAAGAAAGAGACTGTAGGGTACACTATCGTAGTCTCAAGTGACTGTAGATGATTAAGGAAAATGCAATGGTATTGACGAGTAATACAAGATATGATTTTAGGCATCAAAAGAAGTGGGATTGAGAACAGTTTTCGATATAACTAAAATGCAGCTGTGAATCAGGCTCAGAAATCGAATTGTTATGGAGGACTTCCGAGAAGTCAATGGAACTCTGAGGGGGCTCCGATTTTTTGTAAGGAATAACCCTTCAGTGGTTTCGAGATGAAACAATAGCCCGGTGAGAACATTGGGGTGAAATCGTCATTATCGAGTAAGTCTTAAGTTATTAATTTTGTATTTTCGGTATTATAATGCAAATTAATTTGAGGTTTAAGGATGTAATTGCAATTAAGGGAATTACCAAGTAGAATTAAAATGGAAATTAGGGGGAGTTAATGTGCAATTTCTTTATATTAGCAGTATAATATATAGATGTATATATACGTATATATATGTGCGTGTGTGCTGTGGCAGCTTCCGAGAAGCTTCATGGCCGAAATTTCTTGGAGTGGTGGCCAAGTTTGGATGCAAGAGTGGTGTCCAAGCCAGTTTAAGTCGGTGGAGAGCCTATAAATAGGGAGCAAATTGAGAGCAAATAGAAGGAATGGAAATGGAGAAATGGCAACAAACGAGGATAGCTGAAACAGAGCAAGATGATGGTGGCTGAGGGGAACGAGCTGCATGCAAGCTGGTGGTGGCCGGGGAAGGAGCACGATCTGAAATGGAGGCAATTGGTGGTGGTCGTGGCAGGCCACAACGAGTGGACAACAACCATGGCCGCAAGTCGCGGCCATGGAAGCTCGGATGGAAGGCGAGCAATAACGAGGAGAAGGCGACTAGGGGTTGTGTGGGGGTAGGAGTGGTCGGTGGTGGTCGCGGCGAGCGTTGGAAGTGGCCGGAGTTGGCTGCACAACAAGTTGTGGCCATAGCCGCAAGCTTGTTGCAGCTGGGCAGCGTTTATGGCGAACGAAATAGCCGCGATGATGGCTGTTGAAACGTGGGGCGGCGACCAATAGGGTTGGGGAAGGCCGTCGAGGGCGGTGGCGGCCGGTGATGGCCGAAGTAGTTGGCGGTTGGCATGCGCAGAGGGCTGGCCAAGCAGCTGGTTCACGCATGATCGGGGCTGTCGAACACCGATAGATTAGATGTATGATGATGCGGATTTGCAATAGGGTGCAACCCAAAGTCGTCTCCCAACGAACCTCAACCGAATCTGTCAAAACAAGGCTAAACAGGGGGGGGGAAGTTTTTGATGAAAAAAAAACAGAAAACAAGATAAGCAAGAACACAATAAATCAAGATGCAATTAGTTGCAAACCAACCAACCTTATATCCCAGTTTTCATCGCCTTCTCAATAAACAATTTGTTTAGTTTTAATCCTCAAATCGAAAATCACAAAAATCCTTTAACAACCGCCAAAGATTGGAAAGAAAACCAATAAACAGATTTTAGAAACCTCTTAGATTTGAGACTGATTGAAATACCATCCAAACAGGTTGTTCTTGCTTCCAGTTAAAGCCTCAACCGAGCACAAAAACCTTGGATTCTCAAACAAAGACAATGCATGCATTCATCCAACCGGTATCAACACATACACAGATTTAAGAGAGAACGGAAACAAGAGAACAACAAAGTTAAAACTAAAAAATAGATTTCCATTCAAACCAAAGACTCAAACCGGGAACAAGGATGGTGTTGCAACTTGATTACAGAATCCTTAGCCTTCCATCTTCACAAGAACAATGGAGAGAAGGAAAGTCGGCTACTGTTCACGCCCTCTCCAAGAATGAATCTCTAATGGCCTCTTAAGGTGCTTAAGTAGAGCTTAAGAAGGAAACCCTAGGTTACTGCAACTTGACGGCCGATTTTGGATAGGTTAAAGTGTGTTATGGGCTTCATCCTCTTCATAATAATTGTAGATCAGAAAGAGTAGATAAACTTGGGCTTTTTAATCACTTGATTTGGATATCGGAAGCCCAAGATATGGCCTTTTAAAGAATCAGCATCTGTGCAGCTTTCCTAATTCGACCCAACTTCTTGGCCCCGACTTTGAAGCGCTGTTTGAAGGCCCAAACGAGCTCGGATTTGGATAAACCATACCATTCCAGAAAGCTCAAGAAGTCGCCTACAATATCTCTGAAGACATCATCTTCATTTTGAAATTTTATCTTGGCCAAAATACTGAAGGAAGTGCAGGAGGTCAAATCTGCTAAAAATTGCCCTTACTTCTCTATCTCCAAATCTGCTAAAATTGCCATCAAGACATCTCATGCTCCCATAGCCCTAAACCTGGAAAAATAAAATAAAATAGTGTGAAGCCCAATTCTTATAAAATAAAATGAAACAAAATCAAGATGAATAAAATGACACAACTAATGTGCAAAAAAGACTAAATATGAGGGCTAAATAGTATGAAAATATGTGCTCTATCAACGCACGAGAAGAATAGAGAAGAAGAAGCAGGGGAGAAGAAAGAAATAATAAGAAGAAAAGAAAAGAAAAGAAATGAAAGGAAAAGGAAAATGGAGAAAAATGAAAGAAAAATAGGGAAAATCTTATGAAAAATCTCAGAAAATTATGAGGATTAATTTGAGGCAAGAGGAGCATGCCAAAGCCAGGAAATTAATCAAATGCACATTTTGAGGCTTAGCACGCATTACGAGGCAAACATTGACTTTTCAAATAAAGTGAGTGGTTCGGTTCCAGTCTTACCTTTTGTCTTGAAAACGATTTGGTGTGTGTGTAATGAGTTTAGGCGAGTGGTTCTACCCTCCCAAGCTTAGGTTGCATGTGTTTAAACAAGTTTCTGCGAGCGGTTATACCCTTCGGAATTTGGGTTATATCGTGTAGGTGTTTTACTTATGTACTTGTGGCATTATTTGCATATTGAACATATGGTATATTGCATCAACTGTTTTTACTTATAAAAGAGTCGGTGCATGGCGTGTGATTTTCATATCATCGGGGTGTCGATTTTGTGTCGTGTTATGTCTGTGTAGGACAGGATGGGGTATTCTTGAGAATGGGACAAGGTAAATCCAGGTGAACGAGTGACACGGTACAGGTGTCAAAAGGGCTGGGCGGCTCGTGGGCCGCCCGGCCCATCCCGTTACTGTTCAAACGGGCCGGGTCGAGCCCGACCCTCATAGGTGGGCCAGGCCGGGCCAAAGAAATTGGGCCCGTGGCCCTTATGGGCCAGTCAATTAGGCTCTTACTCATTTTTTTTTTAATAATGTTATTCTTTAGTAAATAATAACTATCAATTTATTTAAAATTTTTAAGTTAAATTTTTTATATATTTAAATTATAAATAAACATTACATTATTCTTCATATCAATTCACAAGAAAATTTATAAGGCATATAGAATTTTGAAATATAAAATGATGAAATAATATTTAAAACTTAAGAATTAAGATATAAAATATTTTAAAAAGAAAAAAAAATGATTTTTTTATATGTATTATTTTGATATTTATATTTGCATATATTATAGGTATTATTTTTAAAAAAATATTTTAAAAAAAAAGAAAAAAAGGGTCAGGCCCATCGGGCCCGGCCCGGCTTTCTAGCCCACGGGCTGGCCCGACCTCCTTGTAGGGGGCGTGGGCTGGGCCGGGCCGGGCCTTATTCACAGCAAAAGGGCTCGGGCCCGGCCTGACCCTTTTAGTAAAAGGGCTGGCTCGACCTGTTTAAAAAGCCCGTGGGCCGACTCGGGCCGGCCCTTTTAACACCTCTATGACACGGTAGGGCACTCGAGGGATTAAGTATGTCGCTGCAAGGTCAACCACAACGGTGTGTGGAATGGATTTTCCACAGGAGATTGAATATGTCAGAGAGATTTCTCAAGTTAGACGTGTTGCATGTCGTTATTGTCTGTATATGCCATGCTCGTGTGTCTTTCATGTATTCAGTAAACTGTTTCATGCCATCACTTAGATGTTTTATCATCTAATCTGGGTTATGCCCCTAGAACATTCAACGTTCTAGCTAGGGATTGTTGTGAGGGCGAGGACGTGGCCAGTTGAGGGCCAATGGTGTTTAGAATGCTAGTCGTTGTATCATTTTGAGGTGATAGTATTTATCTTAGTATATATATGAAGGATTGTAAGATAATGATGTTATTATTTGGTAGTTTGTAATTCGTATTTCAGTGTAGAAACACCTTGTATGAAACTCGTGGTAGGCCACGGTATTTTGATGTTAATATATCCGCTGTGTTATAATATGTCTCGTTTAGTTTAAGATTATTGATCTTGATAGTTAAACGGGTAAAACTGGGGTTCTTGGGGTTTGTATCTGCATATGAAGATTGTTCTTAATACACTGCGTATGTTGAACTTGGAAAAAAAAAAGAAAGAAATCTCGAGAATTGCCTTATAGTGATGCGCTCATGTAAGGTGGGGTGTTACACCAGCAAACCTCGAATCCTGTCCCTATTAATTTCAATACCAAGAACAAAAGATGCTTCATCAAGATCTTTTATGTCAAAAGTCTTGGAAAGCATTTGCTTAGTATCATGAAGCAGGTTCAAATCATTACTCGCAAGGAGAACATCATCAACATATAACGCAAGAATAACAAATTTGCTCACACTGATCTTGAGATATATACATTGGTCTATCTTATTTTTAGTCAACCCAAAAGAAGTAATTACCTCATCAAACTTCAAATACCATTGTTGAGAGGCTTGTTTCAAACCATAAATGGATTTCTTTAACTTGCATATCAAATGTTCTTTTCCATTTTCTTTGATGCCTTCAAGCTGTTGCATATACACTTCTTCATGCAGATGTCCATTCAAGAACGCTGTTTTAACATCCATCTGATGAAATTCAAGATCAAAGTGTGCCACTAGTGCCATAATAATTCTGAAGGAATCTTTTAAGGAAATAGGGGAAAACGTTTCATTGTAATCAACTCATTCTTTTTGAGTAAAACTCTTAGCCATTAATCTCGCCTTGAACCTTTCAATATTACCTTTTGAATCTTTCTTAGTTTTGAACACCCATTTGCAACTTATAGGCTTAACTCGTTTAGGTTGTTCAACTAGTTCCCACACATCATTGTGTGTCATAGATTTCATCTCATCCTCCATGGCCTCCAACCATTTGTTAGAACAAGTACTTGAAACAACTTGGCTATATGAGATCGGATCCATGACATGATCAACATCGTAGTCATTTTCACCAAGGTACACTACATAATCATTTGATATAGCAGATCTTCTTTCTCTCTGAGGGCGCGTGCTAAGAATTTCAGGATATGAAATGTGTACTAAAACATCTTCTTGTTGGGATACTTCTTCTATTTGATTTGGTTGAAACACCATCATTTCATGTACAACTAGTACTGGCATTATCACATTTTCCTCTTCCACATTAACATCTCTTACACGAGAACAAGAGCACTCACTTACATCATTCTCCAAAAATTTTGCAGTGATAGAATCTACAATCTTTGTGCCTGGACTAGGCCAATAAAATTTGTATCCCTTAGAATTGTCCAGATAACCAACAAAGAAACAACGTGAAGTCTTAGGATCTAATTTACTCTCAGAACGATTGTAGATTCTTACCTCAATAGGACAACCCCAAACTCGAAAGTGATTTGGGCTCGGCTTACGACCAACCCAAAGTTCAAAAGGAGTCAAAGGAACAGATTTACTGGGAACTCTATTCAAGATGTACATTGTAGTCTTTATGACTTCATCCCAAAGAGACATTGGTAGATTACACCTATTCATCATCGTCCTCATCATATCCTTTAGTATGCGATTTCTTCTTTCAGGTACTCTATTTTGATCTGGTGTGCCAGGCATGGTATATTGAGCACCTATCCCACATTCTTGTAGATACATGGCAAACAGACCCATACATTGTTCGCTAGGCCCATGCCTACTGTAGTATTCTCCACTTCTATCAAATCTCACAACTTTTATACTTTTCTCTCGCTGCTTCTTAACCTCAATTTTGAAAATCTTAAACTTTTCAAGTGCTTGAGATTTATCTACAATGAGATATACATATCCATAACGAGAAAAGTCATCAATAAAGGTGAGAAAATATTTGTTCTCATATAATGTAGAGACATAAGGTCCACTTATATCAGCGTGGATAATTTCTAGAAGTTCATTACTACGAGTTGCACCCATTTTCTTAGTCTTTGTGAGCTTTCTCTTTATGCAATCAACACAAGTGCCAAAATCATTGAAGTCAATAATAGGCAAAATACCATTTTTAACAAGTCTTTCCATTATCTCTTTGGAAATATGACCCAACCGTTTATGCCATAAAGTTGAAGAGTCTTCTTTAATCAAGGTTCTTTTAACACCAACATTCTCAACGTTCAAGGAAGTAGCCATGGAAGAAAAGTTTAACTTATATAACCCATCAGACAATAGTGCAGTGCCAACAATAACTGAATTAAAAATCAAATTTAAACTTCCATTACCAATACCAAAATGATATCCCACAATCCATCTTAGAAATGAAGATCAAATTTTGCCTAAAGAACAATATATAAGCGATATCATTTAAAACAAGAATATAACCAGTTTCTAATTTAAACTCTACTACTCCTATAGCTTCAACTTGTACTCGAATGCCATTTCCAACCACCAGCGTTCTCTCATAATCACTTGGCTTTCACTTGTTCTTGAACTCCTACAAGGTATTGGCCACATGAATACTTGCCCCAGAATCAAACCACTGAGTATTCAATGGAACATCTATTAAATTAGATTCAAAACAAACAAAAGCAAGTGGTTTACCTCCACTTTTGTTTTTTGCTAACCAATTCTTATACTTGTGACAGTCAACTTTCTTATGACCATTTTTCTTACAAAACCAACAACTGATCTCTTTCTTGATGACAGGCTTAGGGCCATTGCTCATCTGATTTTTGTTCTTGTTGCCACCTTTGTTATTTTTGTGGTAATTGTGGCTCGGGGAATGCCTTTTCATATTTGGTTGACTCACAAAATTCACGTTGCCACTAGAACCTCTAAGGATCTTCTTTTCTTTTTGGTCATAGATAGAGATTAGTTCATGATATTTTACTCTTGGATAATAAAATAGTTTTGATAATGACTATATGAAAATCAAATCTCTAAATCTATATGAATGAGTAAATCTATATGGATAAGTTTGATTTTGAATCAATGTGAATAAGAAAATCAATTTTTAAATCTCTTTGAAGTAAAGTTATAAAAATCTATATAAGAGAAATGTTGAGTGAGGTTGAGTGTTAAGATTTAAAATTAATATCCTTTTGATAATCTCAACTTGCTTTCAAAAGAAACAAAGTTAGGTTATGTCAAGTATTCAAAATTTTCATAATGGATAGTCGACTATGTGTATTAGTGTTGTCAACTATACCTGTTAATAGTCGACTATGTGCCTGAGGATAGTCGACTATGCTTGCATGTTCTGTTGACTATGTGTGGCTTTTGTCGACTATGTAAATTCCTCTGTTGACTATATATGTGCATGATGTTGTACAATTTCTTTGTATTTTTGGATCTATCGACTATCAATAGTTTTTGTTAGAAAATAGTCAACTATGCTTTCTTGTCTGTCGACTATGCCTAGTTTTATTTGAAAATATAGTCGACTAACTTATTTTGTCTATCAACTAGTTATTTTTTAGAATCTTATAACCGCTAGTTTTTAGCGCAATTAATGCTTGCCCAACCACCCACAATGGTCCAAATTTTAAACTTATCTACCATCAACTATAAATATGAATTGAGAGAATTGATTGCGGTTGCTGAACACATTAAATATCTTCAACCACCGAGCTTTCACTGTTACATTGAGCGTTAAATTTTTCTCTCTCTGTATTTTCATTTCTGAGGCCTTTGTATCTACACTGTTTCATTTATTTTAAGCCTCGATTCTTATTTCGAGAGAGCTTGTAACTAAGAGTTATACTTTTAGACTCTCATTCTCACAATTTTTGTAACTTTCCTAGCGTAAGCTAGAGGACCCATTAAATTGGGAGGGTTGTACATTTCCTAATAAATGACCAGAGGACTTGCTCGTATTGAGTAGATGGTTGATAGTGAAGTTATTTCAAAATCCTTAGTGGGTAGCTAAGGTAGTGGACTAGGCTTGAAAAGTCGAATCACTATAAATCTTTGGCTCCTATGCTCTTTGTTTTTATTTGTCTCAGTTGGTATTTTTATTCTTACTTAATTCATTTATTCATTCATAAGATCTCATTTTTGTTCTTCAAAACGAGATTGTCTTTATACAGTTGATACCTCATCGTGCCATTTCAAGATCTTGAGGTTTAACGAATCTGTGGTCTTAACAGATGACTTCTCTGTTTTTCAAAAATTATTTTTAATATACCAATTCACCCCTCTCTTGGTGTATGCCATATCATTTCAATTCTATTAATTGGTATCAGAGCCAAGTTCCCTTGTTTTTTATCGATCTAACAACCTAAGGAAAAAGATCTTATCAAATGACACATTTTGCTTTCTCATCCCAATCCGAGGGTCTAAGCACCACTCGTTCCCCATTCTTTGATGGAACTAACTATAACTACTGGAAAAAAAGAATGTAGATTTATTTGATGCAGGACTCAAGCTTAATATAAGTTGTTTATAAGGATATCAAGCTAGCTGACATGGAGAAAATTGAGACCTAGACAGCAGAAGAAAGAAGAAATATGGAGATAAATGCAAAAGCTATGAATACACTAATCTGTGTACTGAGCTCAGAGGAATTCAACCGAGTGTCAACGTCCAAGACAGTTAAGGAAATTTGGGACAAACTAAAGGTAACACATGAAGAAATCAATCAGGTAAAGGAAACGAAAATCAATCTTCTTGTCCATGATTATGATTTATTTTTAATGAAGGAAGACGAGTCTATAAAAGATATGTACACTAGATTCAATGACATTGTTACTACCTTAGAGGCCTTAGGTAAGACATTTACAAATGGAAAAAGAGTCAGAAAAATTCTAAGGAGTTTACCTAGATCGTGGGAATCCAAAGTCACTGCCATAACAGAGGCTAAAGATTTAAATACACTTTCATTTGACAACTTGTTAGGTTCATTAATGACACATGAAATTATGATGCAAAGAAATGAAGTTGATGACTCCAAGAAAAACAAAAATGTAGCATTTAAAATTGAGGATGAAGATAAAGACTCTCAAAGTGAAGAAGATGATTTTGCACTGCTAGTTAGAAAATTTAGAAAATTTATGAAGAAAAGTAGATTTAATCAAAGGAGAAACTTTCGAAAAGAGAAAGATCAAAAAGAGACTAACTCATCCAATGAGCTTCGATGTTTTGAATGTAAGAAGCTAGGCCACATTAGAAGTGACTGCCCTCAATTGAAAAAGAAGGATCGCAAGGAAAGAAAAATGAAGAAGAAGACTCTAGCAGCATGGGGTGAAGAGGAGCTCTCATCAAGTGATGAATCACAAGATGATGAAGTTGCCAACATTTGCTTTATGGCTAGTATTGAAGACAAGGTAACTTCTCAGCATCCAAATTCAATCTCTGAATTTACATTTGAAGAACTTCATGATGCATTCAATGATTTGCTAAGTGAATGTGAGCTTATGAATGAGAAAAAGATTGATTTAAAAAGGGAATTAAGTTCACTAGAAAATGAGGTAAATGGTCTGAAAAATAAAATAGGAATGTTAGAAGATGGAAGAAACAATCTCAGTATTGAAAAAGAAAGTCTCTTGAAAGAAAATAAAGACATAAAGGAATCCTTAGAAAAATTAGTTGAAGGGAAAAAGAAATTAGAAATGATCCTTAAAGTTCAAAGAAATTTTGGAGATAAACAAGGAATTGGATTTGACCCATTTCATGTAAGGTCCAGTAAAACAGTTTTTGTAAAAGCTTTAAACCAAAAGTTTATTCAAAGAAAACCATTTTTCAAACCAGAGTTTTCAAAAAGAGGTATTACATGTCACTACTGTGGAAGAAATGGTCATTCAGTCAACAAATGTTATATATGAAATTTTTCTCAAAAATTCAAACAAGTTTGGGTTCCTAAAGATGTAGTATCTTCAAATAAGAATGGACCCAAGATGATGTGGGTACTAAAGGGAACAACTTGAATGATTTTTTGTGTAGGCTGCATTGGTTCCAAATGATTTAAGGAGCAAGTGGTTCCTTGATAATGGGTGCTCAAGGCACATGACAGGAGATCAAGATCTTCTCAGCAACGTTGTTTTCAAGGAAGGAGATAAGGTTTTCTATGGTGACAACTCTCAAGGTAAGATCATAGGTATGAGTTCCATTTATTTTGAAAATCTTACGTTAGAAAATGTATTTCTTATTGATGGACTTAAACATAATTTGATTAGTATTAGTCAATTGTGTGATTTAAATTATGAAGTTTGCTTTGATGCTAGTTCTTGTAAAGTTATATGTTCTAAGACAAAATAAATAAAGCTACAAGGAAATAGAGTAGAAAACATCTATCTCACATTTCTAGAATCATCTAAGATGGAAAACTGCTTAGTTGTAAATTCCTCTCAAAACACTTGGTTGTGGCATAATAGGTTAGGGCATGTTAGTATGAACTTAATCAACAAGTTAGTAAATCATGATCTTGTTAATGGATTGCCCAAACTTAAATTTGAAAGAAATCACATTTGTGGCACTTGCATGAAAGGTAAGCAAATTAGTGTATCATTCAAACCAACTAATGAAGTATCAATATTTAGACCTCTAACATTGCTTCACCTGGACTTATTTGGCCCAATGAGAACTCTAAGTTTAGGAGGTAAACAATATGTTTTTATAATAGTAGATGATTATTCTAGATTCACATGGGTAATCTTTCTTGCCTCTAAGAATGAAACTTTTATATCTTTTGAAATATTCAGTAAAAGAGTTTAAAGAGAAAAAGGCTTTTGTATTTCAAAAATAAGAAATGGTCATAGAGGAGAATTTGAAAATGAATCTTTTAAGCTTTTTTGTGATGTAAAATGGAATAGATCATAACTTCTCTTGCGTTAGGACTCCCCAACAAAATGATGTAGTAGAAAGAAAGAATAGATCCTTACAAGAAATTGCTAGAACCATGCTTTGTGATAAAAATCTTCCTAAATATTTTTGGGCAGAGGCTGTTCATACTACTTGTCACATATTAAATAGAGTCTCAATTAGACCAATATTGAAAAAGACTCCTTATGAACTATTTAAAAGAAGAAAGCCTAACATAAGTCATTTTCATGTTTTTGGTAACACTTGCTATATTCTCAATAATGGAAAAGAATCTCTAGATAAATTTGATGTCAAAAGTGATGAAGGTATATTTTTAAGTTATTCATCTCAAAGTAAAGGTTATAGGGTATTCAACAAAAGAACTCTAGTGGTAAAAGAAACAATTCAAGTAATAGTTGATGTTGTAAGCATTGAAATTCCAAAACCTAGAGAAGATGGTGAAAATGAAGTAACCCAAAATTTTGAAAGACTTTCAATAGAGCAAAATGAATCTAATACTCAAGAAAATGATCCGTTTGAAGGAGAACAAGAGCATCAAGTAGAAAAAGAACCAACATTTTCAAGAGAAATGTAATATGTCAAAAAGAATGAAATCATAGGAGATCCATCCAAAGGCATTAGAACTAGATCATTCATTAGAAATGAATGCTAATATGCTACATTTTTATCTCAAGTTGAACCCAAAAATATCAAAGAAGATTTAGAAGATGAAAATTGGATTATAGTCATGCAAGAAGAATTAAATCAATTTGAAAGAAGTGGAGTTTGGAAACTAGTGTCAAGACCAAAAGATTATCCAATTATAGGCACAAAATGGGTATTTAGAAATAAAATAGATGAAAATGGTATGGTAACTAGAAACAAAGCAAAGCTAGTGGTTCAAGGTTATAGCTAAGAAAAGGGTATTGACTATGATGAAACTTATGCCCCTGTTGCTAGGTTAGAAGCCATAAGGATGTTATTAGCATTTACTTGCTTCAAAAACTTCAAGTTATATCAAATAGATGTTAAGAATGATTTCCTAAATGGGTATATTAATGAAGAAGTTTATGTAGAACAACCCCCGGGTTTTGAAAATCACAAGTGTGAAGGCCATGTGTTCAAAATGTCTAAAGTTTTATATGGTCTAAAACAAGCCCTTAGAGCATGGTATGAAAGGCTCAGTAAATTTCTCTTAGATAAAGGATTTAAAAGAGGTCAAATAGATACAACCTTACTTATAAGAAGTCATGACAAGGATATTTTATTAGTTCAAATCTATGTGGATGATATCATATTTGGATCTACAAATAAATCTCTATGTGATCAATTTGCAAATCTTATGCAAGGAGAATTTGAGATGAGCATGATGGATGAGCTTAAATATTTTCTAGGATTACAAATAAAACAAGAGAATGAGGGAATTTTCATTTCTCAACAAAAATACTTAAGAGACATTCTCAAGAGGTTTGATGTTCAAGATTGTAAACCCATGGCTACACCTATGAGTAGTTCTCAAAGCCAAGACAAAGATGAGTTAGGCAAGGCTGTAGATAATAAGTTTTATAGAAGTATGATTGGTTCATTACTTTATTTAATAGCCAGTAGACCTGACATTATGTTTAGTGTATGCTTGTGTGCTAGGTTCCAATGTAATATTAAAGAATCACACTTAAAAGCAGTTAAAAGGATCTTGAGATACCTAAAAGGAACTTTAAGTCTAGAATTATTTTATGCAAAATCAAATAACTTTGATCTAATAGCATACACTGATGCAAATTATATTGGATGTAAAATAGATAGAAAAACTACAAGTGGTTCATGTCAATTCTTAGGAAATTGCTTAGTATCTTGGTCAAGTGGAAAACAAAATACAATAACTTTATCATCTACTGAGGCTGAATATGTTGCAACTGGTAATTGTTGTGCTCAAATATTGTGGATGAAATATCAAGTAAAAGACTATGGCATAAGACTTCAAAACATCCCAACAAAATGTGACAATACTAATGCTATAGCTTTAACAAGAAATCCAATGTTTCATGCAAGAACTAAACACATAGAAGTAAAATATCACTTCATTAGAGATCATGTCCAAAAAGAAGACATAAATCTTGAATTCATAGATACAAATCATCAAATAGCAGATATCTTTACAAAGCCTCTTGACAGAGAAAAGTTTGAATATTTTAGGAGTGAGCTAGGATTAATTATTACATAATTTGCTTAGACATTATCATTGGTTTATTAAACATTTTTCAGATATTTTGTGATTTTCTTGTTGTAAGGCCAGGCATTTAAATCTGTCAATTAAAAGAAATATATTGACAATATGCATTTCGGCTAAAATTTATAAGTGATGATGGGCATATCTCTGTAAGTAAAACTTCTTTCTATCTTTCAGTATAGTCAATAGATTTCATGTTCTTGTTAACTAAAGTGATCTATGGATGCCAAGATAGTCGACAACAAGCCTAGCCTTAGTCAATTTTGCGTTATATTTAAGTTAAATCTGTTGACATCACCTCAGTATCTGTCGACTAATCTCTTAAATTTCATTAAAATAGTCGACAAAGCCTTTCATCCCTGTCAATTATCTAGAACAAATTTTGCGAAGCCCAGACATCTGTTGAGTGTCTTAAAAGCCTTATATATATACAAATATCCTTCTTGCTTTCGGTTAGTTTGCAAATTCATCCAAGCCCTAATTTTTTTTGTTCTCTAAGTGCTGCCATACTCAAATCGCCCTTCCGCTTTCACTCAGCTCTATCCTTCGATCGTTTTCTCGGCCATACCCCACGACCTCTCTTGCTCTCTCTTTCTCGAGTGTATTGTTTTTACTCTCAATGGCATGAACAAAGAACTTGGACAAGGACAAAGGAAAAGGAAAGGAATCGGCCTCTTCAAGTCGTCCACCGTCTCAACCTAAGCCTCAAATCCAAATTTTCAACTCTGAAAGTCAACAAGAAAGGTATTCCATTCATTTTGAATCTCGAGAAGTCCTAGAAGGTCGTTACTTGGATTTAACTTTTCTAGAATCCATTGGTTTTCCTTATATTCAAACATTTAAGGATTTTGGCTGGTGGGACTTCTTAATGATTCATAGATGCATATATGAAGATACTGTTAGGGCTTTTTACTCAAATGCTGATAATACATATCATAAGAGAAAGTCGGACAAAAAGTTTAAAACCAATATTGGAGATTCTCTCATAGAAGTTACTTTGACACTGATTCATAATCGCTTTGGAATTCCATTAGATGGTGAGGATTATGTCTCTTGGACTCAAGATTATGTTCAAATTAGTAAAGAAGTCATAAGAGATGACTTCCTTACATCTAAAATCACTGACACAACAAGTATGGATTTGAACACTAGAATTTTTCATCTCATTTGTTGTCAGATGATTTACCCTAAGAGTGGCAGTTTTTCTCTAGTTACAAGACTTGATTTGTGGCTACTTCAATGCATTAAGGCTAAGAGAAGACCAAATCTATGTCTACTAATGATCAACCTAATTATAGAATCATTCTTTACAAAGACTAGGTCACTTCCTTATGGCATGACAATTAGTGAATTATTGGACAGTTTAGTGGGCCAAATGGACAGTGCTAGGAAAGTTTATCTTAACTCTTCTCAGCACATTAATGATAAAACAATCATAAGGATTGACTATGCATGTAAGGATGAAGAATGAGTTAAGATTGACAAACGTGAGAATCCTAGGAAAAAGAGAAGATCAGAAGGATCATTTTCATCTTAACTTAAGTCTCACAATGACTTAGTGGTTCAAGGGATGACAGATTTAAAATTGGATATATCAAGAGTTCAAGCAAGTTTGTTAGAGTTTAAAGAAAAGGTTAGATCAGATTTACAAAGTCTCCATAGGCAGCAAGATGACCTTTCATCTCAGATGGGTTGACTCGTTCAGATGCTATCCTCTCAGTATCCTCCTGTTGCTGCATCCCCATCTCTGCCATCAGCTTCCTCTCCCTCATCAGCTCAGTCTTCTCCATCGTCCCATCTTTTCTGATGTCTAGATGCTGCCCTCATCATACATTCTACTTTACTTTTGATATATGTATGCTTATCTTGGTAACCTTGAATGTTACTTTTATCATATGTTTGTTGAACTACATTATCACTTTATGGATGGATATTTAAGTATTGACATTTTACTCTTGCCTATGAATGTTTTATTTTTGACTGCATGCTTAAATTGATGAATGACTTCTATGAGGATTTGATTTAAGGGAAAGCCTTTCTCTATATATATGCTTTTAGTGCGTTGCAAAAAGGGGGAGTATTAATTTTTATTTTATTTTGACAAAAAGAGGGAGATAAAATAAATAAATTGATTTTCATATTTATTTTGTCATCATCAAAAAGGGGAGATTGATATTTTACTCTTAAATAATAAAATAGTTTTGATAATAACTATATGAAAATTAAATCTCTAAATCTATATGAGTGAGTAAATCTATATGGATAAGTTTGATTTTGAATCAATATGAATGAGAAAATCAATCTTTAAATCTCTTTGAAGCAAAGTTATGAAAATTTATATAAGAGAAATGTTGAGTGAGGTTGAGTGTTAAGATTCAAAATTAATATCCTTTTGATAATCTCAACTTGCTTTCAAAAGAAACAAAGTTAGGTTATGTCAAGTGTTCAAAATTTTCATAATGGATAGTCGACTATGTGTATTAGTGTTGACTATGCCTGTCAATAGTCGACTATGCTTAAGGATAGTCGACTATGTGTGCATGTTCTGTCGACTATGTGTGGCTTTTGTCGACTATGTAAATTTCTCTGTCGACTATGTATGTGCATGATGTTGTAAAATTTCTTTGTATTTTTGGATCTGTCAACTATGTGAATGTGTTTGTCGACTATCAGTAGTTTTTGTTAGACAATAGTCGACTATGCTTTTTTGTCTGTTAACTATGCCTAGTTTTATTTGAAAATATAGTTGACTAACCTATTTTGTCTGTCGATTGTTTGTTTTTCAGAATCTTGTAATGGCTAGTTTTTGACGCAATTAATGCTCGCCTAACCACCCATAATGGTCCAAATTTTACACTTATCCACCATCAACTATAAATATGAGTTGGGAGATGTAAGCACCCCGCCCAGATATCCCAACCACTCAGTCTATTCGTATGAAAGCGCTTACAGAAGAGAAAAGAAATAAACACAAGATAAAAATACTCGGACATGCATACATATAAAATACCACAGCGGAAGCAAACGATATACATGCATGCCCACAAGTACCTCGCTGGAACAGCGGTCAAGGAGTATATAAAAATATACAGACACCTGTGCCAACAAATAGGAGATACAGGGAATAATCCGGCACAGTAAAAAATGAAAGACAAAAATACCGACAAAATATCAGAGATAATGGGGGCGACTAACTGTACACCGAACCAACGCGGCCGACTGCTAAGTGGAACGATCCTCGCCCTCGGCCCTCGCCTTACCCTTACCTGGAATGATGAAAAGCAAGGTGAGTCGCAAGACTTAACAAGTTTATAAGAAATAAAAGGCTATAAATAGAGAAGAGATCACCCTAAACACAACCCCGCACGTACACACAAGCCATGAGACGTTACAACACAACAGTGCAGCATAATAAAAGCACATACGGGTCCTTGGGGCCCACACAAGACACTTGACACCCAAGTCCCATACCAACCTGGCGCTGCCCTGAAAGACAACAAATATCCTCAACAACCCTGTGCGCACTGTCCCGGGTCGGTACTCCCGTCACCCGTGTCCATGTCGGTACTCTCAACAGCAGAGCCATAGGCTCCCTTGAAATGGTACTCCCGTCCGAGAACTAAATTCTACTAGTCACCATGCAATGCACATAAAATGCAATGGCGTAATGAGCATCAACGTGATACAAGGCGCCCATACATCTAGGCATCAAGCTATGCTCCGCCCATATAGTAAACCACATGCGATGCATATGCCCGTGCTGGATGCATCATAATCAAGCCAGAATGCCCGTGACCAAGCATAACAAAATCATGTTAATTCCAACATGCAGCCCGTACCCATGTGCACATCAAACCATGCAACAAGAATAAAATATAAGCAGGCATGCTATAATCACATAACGGTTAAGCTAGTCAACAGTGCCTGGCACCGGTCAATGGTCAGTGGATAGGAGAAACCCACCAGCAGCCTAAGGTAGATCGTACGACAGTCACTCCGTCACCGAATCGCCGATCCTAGCCCCTGCTGCACAATCGCTCTAACCAGTACACAACCAAAAATCCAATGATAATACCTGAACCGCTAAGAATCTAGCCCCAGGTGAGTATGACATCATTCCCAACAGACAGGAGGGTGGCACAAACCCCCGTAGGAAACCAATGAATAAAATCCACAAGACCAGTTTAATTAATTAAATTTACAACTAATTGTCCAAGATTTCCATATTTAACTAACGATCAAGATAAGCGAATGGAGGTCAAATAAATTGATAACGAAAGGGACGATGTAGAGGGTATAAAGAACTTACCTTAATAGAGATGTCCTTAGGCTCGTTTGGTCCAAAAATGGCAAAAATTATACAAACTGCCATATCCTAATTATTTGCCAAAATTAATAAAATTGGACTCAAAACAAAATTTTGACAGTACAGAATATTAATTACTAGTTGCTCTACATACCTGACTAATTAAATCGTTGATTAAACCTAATTTAATCCTGATTGGAAGCCCAAAATCTCTTAAATTCATGTCGCGCGCACTGCTCCCTTTTCTAGAATTTTGCTCACTGTTCGCTGCATTAAAAATGCCTGAAATCGGGCTTAAGTTCGGCCGCAAAATGAAAGGAGGAAGAGGCGTCACATGGCAGCGCGCGACCAGCCGCTAAAGGTCACCGCCTCTATCCCAAAACGACGTCGTTTTGGGACGCCTAAGGTTGATTAAATAAGCCAAAAATCAGCCCTCGCGCGCGCACGCCCCTGCGATTCGAATCCTCGCCCACTGCCTGGCCGCCTTGCGCACGACCGCTCGCGCCCGCACCAACCTTCAACCTATATATGACTTAAGTTATATTTAAGGTAACTTTTTGGCCTTTTCCGCAATTCGCACTAGCACCCCGAAACTTCCATAAATCACAGACACACCCCCTATATTAATTACACTAAAGCCCGAAACTTCTAAAAATCACACAATTTAATTTATTTCAATTTTTTTCTTATTCCAGAATATTCCTAAAATAATTAATCAATTTCCTTAATTTCTTATTTCCTTAAAATCACATAATTTATTTTTATTTAATCACAACAAATTATTTTGATATTTCTTTTAAGTCAAATTACCCCAAAATTAAGTTAAATTGCCATTTACGGGGCATTACAGGAGAATTGATTGCGGTTGCTGAACACATTGAATATCTTCAACCACCGAGCTTTCACTATTATATCGAGCATTAATTTTTTCTCTCTCTGTATTTTCATTTCTGAGGCCTTTGTATCTACACTGTTCCATTTATTTTAAGCCTCGATTTTGTATTTCGAGAGAGCTTGTAACTAAGAGTTATACTCTTAGACTTTCATTCTCACAATTTCTGTAACTTTCCTAGCGTAAACTAGAGGGCCCATTAAATTGAGAGGGTTGTACATTTCCTAGTCAAGGACTAGAAGACTTGCTCGTATTGAGTAAGGGGTTGATAATAAAGTTATTTCAAAATCCTTAGTGGATAGCTAAGGTAATAGACTAGGCTTGGAAAGCCAAACCACTATAAATCTTTGTCTCTTGTGCTCTCTGTTTTTATTTGTCTCAGTTGGGATTTTTATTGTTACTTAATTCATTTATTCATTCATAAGATCTCATTTTTATTTTTTAAAACGAGATTGTCTTTACACGGTTGATACCTCATCGTGTCATTTCAAAGTCTTGAGATTTAATGAATCCGTAGTCTTAACAGATGACTTCTCTGTTTTTCAAAAATTATTTTTAATATACCAATTTTATCAATTCATTGGTATTTCATTTATCTTTCTGAGTATTATAAGAAGTCTTCAATTGATCAAACCGTGAAGACAATGAATTAAGAGCATGATGAATAAGGAATGACTCAGTAATATGAATCTCAAGCTCAATTAGTCTAGCAGTTATATCAACCATCTTCATAATGTATTCTCTAACATCACCCATGCCATCATACTTTATTCCTGTCAACCTATCCATAAGCTCTTTAGCATCTGTTTTTTCAGACGACTTGTATTTTTAGCTATATCATCAAAGAATTTCTTAGCATTTTCTGTCTTAGGTATATCATCAATGAGAGTGTGGGAAGTATACATTTTCATTATCATCAAACTTAAATGATTCGCCTTTCCCAATTTTTCATACCTAGCTTTTTCTTTAATGGAACTCCTCGCAGTTAACTTAGGAGTGTCATTCTCATGTAAGGCTATGTCAAGATCTATCAAATACAGTTGAATTTCAATGTCTTTTTTCCATCTCTTAAAATTGGTTTCAATCAGAGTCCTAATGGTCGAAATCTGATTACCGACATTGAAAGTGAAAGGGGCTGTATATAAAAAATATATTACAATTAAATATAGGCAAAAGATAAACAAGAATAAACCCAAACACCTTTATGACGTTATTCTCACAAGAACTTAAGATGCACATTATAAAATCACGTTCGGGCAGAAAACATAATATACAACTTAAATTCTCAAGTAAATAAATCAAGGACAAAGGATAAATAAGAATAAACCTTAAACTTTGATAGCATTATTCTTACAAGAATTTAAAATGTATATTATAAAATCACTTTTGGGCAAAAAATATAATATACAAATTAAATTCTCAAATATGAAAAACAAGCAATTTGGAAACAATCTCATTTGGAATGAGAGTTTCAAGAAACAATGTATTTTCACATTTACATCATGTCATCTAAATTAAAATACAGAATTAACACCTTTGAGCAGAAAATTATGCACCTCAATTCAGACAACAAATATCCAAAAATAATTAAGTGAAATTAATCAACTTAAATTTTCTTTTTCTTTTTTTAATGGATTTATCATTAATTATTAATTTTAGGCTCAAAAATAAAATTTTAATTTATGACCTAAAAATATAATTTAAATATTTAAATGAATAAATTCATAATAAAAATATATATATATATAGTCCCATTGACATATGAGCTAAGTTAATAAAACAGGCTCAAATAATAAAAAACTCATAATAAAATAGGCCCAAGAGTTTAAATTGGCCCACTTGACAAAGGAATTGCCCAACCCGAACAAAAATCATGGCCTTGATCTGCTGCTCCAGGTCAGCTAATGGATCTCAATCAGACGGCCCAGTCAGACCCAAATTTTGGCCCAGCTCCTTATAAACCCCATCTTCTTCCTTTTATGGTTTCTTCTCAAACCCACCGCCTCCATAGCCTCTCCCTTCCTCTCTGTGCACTGCCGCCGCCATCTCCCTTTCTCTTCGCTTCACCGGCCGGCGCGCGCCATCGGCAACGACGAACGACCCCATGGCCGACGCTATCGCCGCTGCCACGGCCTCCTTTTTCTCCATCTTTCACCGGCCAAGCTTCATCTTCAATCGGCCCATAGGAAAACCAGCGCCATGGCCGAGAAAAGCAGCTCAACCGATCGGCCATGACATGAATCGACCGACGGCGAGAAGGCGAGCAGAAACAGTGGGTGCTTCCGTGGCCGCCGCCGACGCGCTCTATCGGCGACGACGAGCGACGCCACAGCCGTCGCTGCCACCGCCTTCTCCCTTCTCCGGATCTGCCTTTCCCGCTCTCGCCATCGACCCTCTTCGGTGACATCTCTCTCTCCCTCTCAGATCCGTAAATCAGTTTGTGAAAATATATGTATGTATATTTTGTTTAGTTGCAGAGAGTTCAGAGAAGAAAAGGGAATATGGCAGATATAAATATGTCTTGTATATATATATATGTATATATATATATATATCAGTAAATGTTCACGGCAGAGGTGAACCAGTTTACAGTTTACAGTATGTGTAATCAGGTCCTATATGAATATGTGTGTGCTCTGATACCAAATGTTATATATATGCTTCAGAATATATATATTAAATGCACATACCATATAAAACACTGACATTGTTTAATAGAAGAATACTTACCTCTTCTATCCATAAGTGACGATGGAAAAATTTGATTGAAATGGCAAGCACAAATGCACTGCACCAGACCAGATCTTCCTCTTCTTCTCTTCTATTATGCCTTAACCTTTTCTTAATGGGAAGAAAATGGTGTAATAGAGTAATCCGAGAGAAGAGGGGGCCTAGCCATATATATACAATGCCAATAGGGTTTTACCCATCACAAAATCCTATTGGGCCTACACTTATTCCACAAATCATATATATACAAATGGGCCTAAGCCCATTAAGGTGCACTGAGCCCAATGTCCAATTATGATCACATATAATCCATTTGGGCCTCCAAGCATTGTTAAGCTATAGTCCAACTAGCTTTTTCTCAAAACAAGATCCAATTAATATTGCACACATTATGAAAAATTCTAACAGAACATCCAAACGTAGATCAGTTAGAAGTAGGAGGAAGGTAATAGCGGATGGTCCAGAGGATGATGTTATGTCGTCTGTAAATGGTGATGCTACAAATCTGGAAAATAGTAAGCCTTCAGCAACAGATGTAAAACCAAAGAAATCCAGACAAAGAACTCGAAGGAAAGGTACAATCCTTGTCAAATGTCAGATACAACCTTTTGAATTTTTGCTTGTCATGTAAGATTTCTTCTCTCTCCTTTTACCTTTCCTTACTTGATATGGAAAACTATGAAATTTGGTGACTTGCAGCTGAATCAGTTTCCAGCAGTCTGCGGGAGGAAAAGGTTGAAAAGAAGGTAACTAGGAGGAGGACTAAGAAAAAGCTTGTTGATACAGAGCATGAAGGGAGTGAGATGGAACTCAGTGATCGGGAAGGGGATTCATTCATTGAAAATGAGGAGGATGAATATGATGAAAACCTAGAAGTTGGGAAAGATGGGGAAGATGACATTAACTTTACCTATGGATGGCCTCCTCTTGTATGTTGCTTTGGGGCTGTTCAGCATGCTTTTGTGCCATCTGGAAGGCCAGCCAATAGACTTGTAGACCATGAAATGCATGAAAAAATGAAAGATGCACTGTGGACCCCTGAGAAATTTGTGAGGGCACCAGGGGGATGTGCAAGTAATGTTGCAGTTGCTCTTGCAATCTTGGGTGGTAAAGTTGCCTTAATGGGGAAAATTGGGGATGATGACTATGGACAATCTTTATTATATTTCTTAAACATGAACAATGTTCAAACCCGATCGGTTCATATTGACAGCAGAAGAGTAACAGCAACATCACAGATGAAAATTGGTAAGAGGGGTGGCTTAAAAATGACTTGCCTCAAACCATGTGCAGAGGATTCTTTAACAAGGTCTGAGATCAATATTGATGTATTGAAGGAGGTATGAAATTTTTGTTTTAAAGGGTAAGTTTCTTGTTTATTTGGGGATTCTTTCTATGTTGGTTGTGGCATTTTAATATATAACAAAAACGCCAAAAGCAAATTTAATATATAACAATATTATATATATATATATATATTTGTATGAGTGTTATTTTCTTTTGCCATCGTGAAAGCTGGGCATTATCATAATCTCAGTTTTTTCACTGGGGATATTGGGTGGGGGTGCCCCTTTATATTATATACATATTATTGCCTGGTTACAGCTTACAACATAGATTGCCAGCTTCTTTGGGATGCATAAATATTAGCTTCAGAAGGAAAGTATTCAATTGAACTATGAGAAATTTGGTAATTTTTCTCTTGTATGTGCTTCTATATGGAAGAAATGGCCCGTGTATTGATTTTGACATTTAAGAAGAATCACATGAGGCAACCTGATGATGGCCAGACTCGTTAGTCTTCCATTCTGTGCATAAGCGCTTTTTGCTCAAGGTTTATATGTTAGCTGTTCTAAAGGCAATATTGTTATCATCTGTTTACCAATTCCCTGAACAAAATCTAATGCAGGCAAAGATGTTTTACTTCAACACATTCTCCCTGCTTGACCAGAACATGAGATCAACTACATTGCAAGCCATCAAGATGTCTAAGAAATTAGGAGGACTTATATTCTATGATCTTAACCTTCCATTGCCACTATGGCAGTCTTGTGAAGAGACCAAAATGTTCATACAGCAGGCGTGGAATCTTGCAGATATTATTGAGGTCACCAAGCAAGAACTTGAATTTCTATGTGGAATAAAGCCCTCTGAGAATTTTGATACTAGAGATAACCACGTACCTAAATTTGTTCATTACACACCAGAAGTATTGGCTCAACTTTGGCATGAAAATCTTACGGTTTTATTTGTGACAAATGGGACTTCTAAGATACATTATTATACGAAGGAGCATAATGGTGCTGTACGGGGAATGGAGGATTCACCTCTCAGCCCTTTCACTCAGGATATGTCAGCATCTGGGGATGGTATTGTTGCAGGTAGAAAGTTGTAAATTTTTGGATTTGTGCCCCTTTTCCACTTTGAGAATCATGCCTTAATTTTGTGAATCACATGGCTTATTTTGTTTTCTTCTAAATCTATAAACACCACATATAAATCCTTTTATTCATCTCTATAGACTTTTCTATTTGGCATCTCAGCAAGCATATAGCTTCCATCATTGATCTATCTTACATGAAACCAAATTGACTTTCAAAAAGATTGAATTTCCTTAACATGAAAAAAACACTCTTTGTCGAATGATTTCAATTGTGTAGTTTCTCCAAACAAGGCAGAAAACATTTTAGCAAAGAGAGAAGGAAAAAAGATAGAATCTTTGGGTTTGTTCAGTTGTAGAAAATATTTTCCAATTTTCAACTCCAATTTTCTGTTGAATGATTGAATCTCCAATTAGAAAATAGAAAACTCAATTTTCTAATTTTTCAACTTTATACTATGAATTAGAAAATGTCAAAAAGATATTTTCTAAGTTTTCTGGAAATGAACATTATTGGTTCTTGAAACATAAAATGTTTGGTTATGTTTAGTTGTGAAATTGAAGTTGAAAAACTAGAAAATGTTTTCTACAACTGAAAAGAACAAGAAATTTTTTTTTTTTCCCATTACCTTTTCCTTCCACAGATCCCAGTTCCAAACATGGTGTTAATGTCTAGAGCATTCTGTCTCTGGATCAAAACATATGAGACAATTCAATAATTTTTTGATGGATCCATATATTGTCAATTACTGTTTTTATTACAATTGTGGGTTTCCAATTTTCTATGGTTTGAATCTCTCTCTCTCTCTCTCGCCCCCGCACGCACGCACACACACATTTCTATGGTGCTTTTGAGCAGTCCTTATTCATCAAGTTCACCTATGTCCATGCAATTTTTTTTCCCCAAAGTCAAGCTAAGCTTCCAGTCCTATTAGTTATGTATGCACGATTAATTGTTTGCAAGAACTATATCAATTATTAATTGAACCTTTTTAAATTGCCAAACAAAATAGAGTTGCCATTAGAGGACAACTTGATTGTTAATACGCACGCCCTTATTTTCCATATCCCAAATTTATGCTTCATCCATTGATTTTGTTCTTGGAGGCAATTTCCATGCTTTGATACTGTGATACTAACAAGTGTATACTTTAGAGGCAGCGATGCCAGTGTATCTACAAATGCATAGAATTGTATCTATGATGTGCTTACTGGTGAGCATGTTCAATAGAAAGAGAGAAAATCTATGCTAATGAAAATAAATGTACTGTTGAAGTTTATTCAACGGAAACAAAAAAAGGGAAACAATTGTATTGTTTGTTATTATTCTTGTTGCATCCATCAGGTTCAGAAATGTTATATACATGCATTTGTGAACTTGGGCATCTTTTTTACGATTCCTCTATGCAAATGTATTGCACAGATACATTCACTGGATTCTTCAACGAAATTCCTGTAACAACTGGAAAATTTTATCAGGCCTTCTTTTCTCTTTAACAGGTGCTAATTTTGTATTTCAATTTCTGTGCAGCTCTGATGAGGATGTTAACCTCACAGCCTCATCTAATCACTGACAAAGGATACTTGGAACAGACTATCAAGTATGCCATTAACTGTGGAGTGATTGACCAATGGGCACTAACAAGGACATGTGGCTTCCCTCCCAAAGAAGGTATGGAAGACGATGTTGAGCCCGACCCGAATGGCATAAGGTCAATTACCGAGAAAGAATACCGTACGCGGGTGCCCGTCAGTTGACCAAAGTTGGTGCTTCAATTCATAGAGGTTATTGTATTTATGCTTTTAATGGGCTAAGGTTTGCCTAATCCCTGTAAAATGTACTAATTTTGTTTTTTCATTAATTTTTTGCAATTGTTGTTAGACTGTAAAGCTGCCGACAAATTTTGAAGAATACCAATTTTGAAATATAAGGTTGGCAATAATCTGTTGGTGCAGAATGCGAATTGCCAGCTATCAGTTATTTTCAAATTACAAAGATTTTACATCTCATGTTGCTTGCATCCGTTGAGATCATTCTATTAAGGAGAACTAGTATTTGTCAGTGTAGGAGATGATGTTAAACTTTCATTTTTAGATCATCCCAGGACAGTTCAAGGCTGCTGCCATTCTTGACTGAGGTGTAGGTAGTTGTGAGAAAAGAGTTCACCATATCTATATTTCCAGTGTTCTATTCTTTGAGCTGCTGCTGTTTAATGGATATGTCCAAGCTCAGTTATGCATAATCCATTGATGTTCAAAGGAGGCAATTATTCCAGGCATTGTCGTCATAGAGGTGCACTTTCAGCAGTGTAGATTCTCTTATTTTATTTTGGATAACTTCATCGAAGCATTTAGAGAAGACTTTAGTACTCCCATCTGCATATTAAACTGTCAGATCTGTCATTATCTTGAAAAAGATGGTCCAGTCAAGCCCCTGAAGTCATCTAATCAGGGTTAAAACAGATTAGGTAAAGCAGCTAAATATTGGCTTTTGGTTAGGTGATGATGCTCATCTTCCATGGTTGCTTGTCTTTGAAGAAAGAGGCATATGGGTGTCATAAGCATGTTGTTATTGAAAGAATGGGTCCAAAAAGCTGTTGGACTAACAATTTATGACTTTTGCTTTTCAGTTTGGGATATCATTCTTTGTGGAAAGGACGGATAAGTGGTAATTTTAGTTTAGCATGTATAATCAGACAATTGAAACTACAATGATATTTACACACACACTTATTTAATTAACCTATAATATTTTATATACAAAATAACTCACTAATCCTTCCATTATTCAAATTAAAAGATAGAAAAGTAAACCCAAAAATTATGGACACATGATCTCTCAATTTGTGGGATTTTATAAATTGTGGATCTTTTGTTCTTATTACCTACACTTTTCCTCAAGCTAAAGAATATATATCAATCATTCTCAGCTTACAAATACAGATGTCAAAACTTGATTTTTGAAGTACTTTACTTATAACATCAATTTCTTGAGACTTGGTAGGAATGTAAGACAAGACGATAATCTCATTCTTAATCTTTGTCTTAGTGAAGTCTCTATCAATCCTCACATGTTTTATCCGATCATGTTGAACTGAATTATGGGCTACACTAATAGCTGATTTGTTGTCACTAAACAATTTCATAGGACCTGTTACTGACATATTTAATTCTGTCATCAATCTTTATATTCAAATGAGTTCACATGTTCCTTGAAATATGGCTCTATACTCTGTTTCTACATTACTTCGAGCAGCCACAGACTATCTTTTGCTTATCCATGTCACTAGATTACCCCAAACTTTTTTGCAATACTATGTTGTTGACTTGCTATCATCAATAGCTCCTACCCAGTCTACATTTGAAAAACCAACAATATTATTGACCCTAGTTTTTTTAAATAATAACCCTTTTGCAGGATTTCCCTTTAAATATCTTAGGATTTTATTAGTTGCCTCCGTAACGCCTCATTTTTCAAATATATAATTAAGTTATATGAAGTTCATTATACGCTAATAACAACCTCTGGCGTTATTAAAAATTCTTTATCAACGGAAGCAAGGATCGAACTTGAGTAGCTAAATAACTAGGATTTTCACTCAATAATATAAACATTGCATCTTTTGCTCATTATTTGTAGTACAACCGTAGGACACACCCACATCCATACATCCTCTTATTAAGTATCATATTTACAATACAACTATTTGAATTATAAGTTTGCACGAATAAATTAAGAAAACCAAAACTAAATGCCGGCCACCTCCTTACCTTACTCCAATTGGAACTTGAGATACCTGTCACATTTGACATACTTGGAACGTCCAATATTTTCAAGGCTATGAAACACCCGAGTTAGATTATTACATCTAAGTGAGTGGTATAAGAAAGGAAACTATGCATGCAAGAGTAATATGCACTTATGCCAGGAAATATGTAGAAATAAGTACAAATCTCCCAAGATCATGTCAATATAAAATCCCCCCGAGTCACCATCATTCATGCCAGCACTCGTGTCGAACATCTCAACCTCACCTCTAGGCTAAGCCCCACATCTGGGCACGTGATAGTGGTCCAACCCCTCATGGCTCATCTTTAGGCACGACCCCACCTCTGGGCATTGGATTCCCCCTGTAACATCTTGCTCAAGTAATAGGAAGAACTGGAACAACTTACCCTGATGGGCCTACACGAACTTCCCAGAGGGGGTCACCCATCCTTGGATTACCCCAGGTTAAGCACGCTTAACTTGGGAGTTCTTTGTCAACATTCAGCCCAAAAGGTATCCAGCTGGTGTTGTTTCCTTTCTTACACTATCCTCGATATATATTAACTTCTCTGGGCTCTCAGGGTATTACATTCTCCCTCCTTTAAGCACATGACGTCCTCGTCATGTGACATTACAACCGATCCCAGATTTCTCCCCCCTTGCATGGCCGATGTGGGATTTGCCTAAGGTGCCTACACGCACCCCCCATAGGGGCCTACACGCCCCCCTCAGGACTCAGCCTCCTCGCTGAGGTTTGCCCCACCACCACGCTCAGAGGCTCGAGGGTCGGCTCTGATACCACCTGTAACATCCCGCTCGAGCAATAGGAAGAACTGGAACAACTTACCCTGATGGGCCTACACGAATTTTCTAGGGGGGTCACCCATCTTTGGATTACCCTAGGTTAAGTACGCTTAACTTGGGAGTTCTTTGTCAATATTCAGCCCAAAAGATATCCAACTGGTGTTGTTTCTTTCTTACACTATCCTCGATATATATTAACTTCTCTGAGCTCTCGGGGTATTACACCCCCTCCCCGATCATCGTGATGTTGCACCAACAAGTTGCCAATCATCATCAACTAGCCACAAATACAAACACTGAGATGCGTATAAAATGGGCAAGATATGCTCAAAGCAAGGAAACATGAGTTGTAAGCCATTAACTATGACATGTTGTATGACAAAGCAGAAGGAATATGGTATGCAAGCCACAAGCCACGCATGAAAGCTATCGTGTTCAAACTCGATGCAACAAAGTAGAAAGGATATGCTTGAAACAAAGGAAACATAAGACGTAAGCAACAAACCATTCACAAATTAAACCAAGAGTGATCGAGAGGAAGCAAGAAGCATGCATAAACCACTCACCTTGACAGTTTACCTTTTGGGTGTACTGTTCACGCTCGTTGAGTTAGGTTTTTTTGCAGAAAACACGTATTTTCGTAAACCAAAGTTTAAATATTTTTATATAAGGTTGTACGGACTTAAATAAGGGGTTTATATGGAAAATTGCAAGGGAAAAGAAGTTGGGACGCACCCTTACGCGCCCCAAGAAGGTGGCCCACGTGCCTAGACACACGGCCAGCAGCGACGTGTGTACTGTAAGGCCTGCTGTTTTCTCCGACGAAAGTGCGTGACCCCTCTGATTTTTTGGCTATATCTCCCTCGTTTGAACTCCAATTCGACCCTCGTTTGAACCTACATGTCCCTCTTTTTCCCCTATACAGGAATATAAGTTTAGATCGTTGAAAACTTATCGTTTTCTACCAGTTCTGGCCTAGACTCCGATGAGGTGCGATTTTCAGTCGAACCTTTGTATCTCATTCGTTTCTCCATCAAATTCACTCCCATTTTTTGTAGAACCTCTCCCTCTCTCTTAAGAACAAAATCTTCACTTATAAACCTCTCAAATCCCCAAAGATTTAGCCCAAAGTCCTCATCAATTGCTCAAATCTTTTATAAACTTTCTAGGCCAATCACGTGTCGGCACTTGTCCCATCATTATGAGGCGTCATCATGACTCCTAAGTGGCCCAATAGTTTCTTACCACTTGTCCCCAAATTATATTAGATAATATTTGGAATCCAAAGTTAAATTTGAATGTTATTTGGAATTCAAAGCTAAATTTAATACGATTTGAAATCCATAAAATTTAGGTTCCCGAGCTTTCCTTGAATCTCACCAATTCCTAGGTCTTTTGGTAAATTACACTTGTTCCTAGGTTTCTTTTTCAAAAATTGCACTTTTTACCTGAGTTTCAAATTACGATTTTGCCTCTAGTTTAAAAACTAAACTTTTGTCTCAGGGCTTTCACAATCCTTTGAAGTGTCTTATTTTCTCAAATATTTGAACTTAAAAATCTTGGGTATTACAGTCTTCATGTGCTTTTTTGTGGGAGCATGCATGAACTGGCTTACCACACTCATACTAAAGGCAATATCTAGTCTCGTGAGTGATAGGTAGATAAGTTTTCCTACCATATGTTGATAGCTCTCTTTATTCACTAGAGGATCATTATCTGACACCTTGTGCTTCTAGTTACGTTCCAAAGGCATACTAAAAGGTTTACACCTAAGTTTTCTTGTCTCTTTAAGTAAGTTAAGTGTGTACTTTCTTTGTGAAATGAAAATCCCTTTGTGTCTTCTTGCAACCTTCATTCCAAGAAACTATCTAAGTTCCCCAAGGTCTTTTACCATGAATTCAGATTGAAGTTTTTTTTTTGAGATTTTCAATCTTCATTTCATCATCACTTGTGATCGCCATATCATCTGCATATACAATGAGTATTGCTTGTTGTCTTGACTTATTCTTCTTCGCAAACAAGGTGTGATCAACTTGCTCTTAGTTGTATCTAAGATCCTTAATAACAGTGTTGAACCATGTAAACCAAGCCCGAGATTATTGTTTCAAACCATAAAGGGCCTTTTTTTAGCTTACATACCTTGTCTGGATTTTCCTTTGCTTCAAATCTAGGAGGAACTCTCATATATACCTCTTCGTCTAATGTGCCATTGAAAAAATATTCTTAATGTTTAGCTAGTGTAGTTTTCAATCTAAATTAGCAGCAATAGACAATAGAACTTTGATTGAGTTAAGCTTGGCAACTGGTGCAAAGGTTTCTTCACAATCAATTCCATAGATTTGAGTAAAACCTTGTGTTATTAGTTTTGCCTTATATCGTTCTATAGTTCCATCTGGTTTATACTTCACTGAGAAGATCCATTTATTGTCAATTGTTTTATTCCCTTTTAGTAATTTCACCATTTCTCAAGTCTCATTATCATTCAACGCTTTCATCTTTTCTAGCACAACTTTCTTCCAATTTGGATCTTGAAGTGCCTCTTGAACATTTCTAGGAACATGGATCTCATCAATCTTTGCAATCTAGGCTTTGAAATTTCCTGATAACTTAATATATGCAACATAATCTGATATAGGATACTTAAAATTTCTCATACAAAACCCTTCCTTATGGCATTCGAAAGATCAATGTTATTGGTAGGTTCTTCTTCCTCACAACATGGCTCATTTTTCTCATTCTCTTCTTGATTATTGTCATAATGGGATATGCCATCGGTTCATACTATTGAGTTTGCATTGGAGTTTGTGGCCTATTAGAGTAAACCAGAATTGATTTTAGCTCAACAGTGTTAAATTCTACCCCTTGACCTATGTCATCACTGTTTTTGGACATAGAATTAGATTGGGAAGGAAATGATGAGGAGATCGAAGGAAATGGCTCGAAGAAATTGGGTTCCCAATGTTTGCCTCCTTGAGAATTAATCTTTCTTTAGAGAAAAACTTTAGGGTAGAAGGTTTGATCATCGACAAAGGAAACATCACATGAGATCAGGAATCGTTTCGTAGAAGGATGATAGCACTTATAGTCCTTTTGTGTGGTGGAGGAACCAAGAAAGGCATTTAAGAGCTTTAGTATCAAACTTGCTTCGGTTGGGTTGAATATTATGGACAAATACCACACACCTAAACACACGAGGCTCAAGAGAATTATGAACCTGAGGGGAACGAAAGACAAATAACAATGCATTAAGGCATGTTCGGTATTGAAATACTTTGGAATGAATACGATTGATAAGAAATGCTGATATAAGAATGGTTTCACCCCCCAAAAAGAGTGTGGAAGATGACTAGCAAACATGATAGATTGAGCAACTTCTAGTAGGTGAAGATTTTTCCTCTTAGCAACTCTATTTTGTTGAGGAGTCTACACACATAAACTTTGATGAAATATCTTATATTTTGGGATATATTCATTTAGTCCATGAGAGAAATACTATCTACCATTATCCGTTCGAAGGATATGGATAGATGATTGGAAAACATTTGTGACAAGCTTGTGGAATTGTTTAAAAATTGTAGTCATTTCGGATCTTATTAAGTAAACCCAACATATCCAGGTATGGTCATCAATAAAGGTAACAAACCATCGTTTTCCGATAAAATTTAACACTCGTGATGGTCCCACACATCACTATAAATTAAATGGAATTGAGCAGAAGGTTTGTATGTGTGAGGTGGATAAAATGCACGGGTATGTTTGACAAGAGTACAATGATCACACTAGAATGATGAAGAATCTTTATTAACGAACAAATGAGGGTACAAACGCTTTAGATAAGAGAAACTAGGGTGACCTAATCTATGATGCCACAACAAAACATTGGAATTAGAGAACAAGGAAAAAATAATAGGTAACTTTGGTTTTGAAGGAAAACTAACACCTAATAAATAATAGAGACCATTTCGCTCTTCAGCATTCCCAATCACCCTCTCCGATGACAAATCCTAAAATTTACAACAAGAAGGGAAAAATGTTACTAAAAAGTTCAAATCCTTGGTTAATTTACTCACTGAAGATAAATTACACTACAGATTTGAAACATGAAGAACTGAATTCAACTTCAACCCATTGAATTCCATATCTCCTCTCCCTATTGTTGTGCACATAGACCCATCTGCTATAGTAATACCAATATTTTCCTTACATGATTGATAGTTACTAAATCCTATAGTGGAGCTTGTCATATGGTCAAAAGTACATGTGTCCACTATCTAAATATCATGTGAGTTTTTACATGACAATAAAGAAACAATACCTTTATGTGAGGTAAGCATTACAAAGCTAGTAGAAGTTGATGGGACAATTTTGGAGGCATCTGTAAACTGATGCCGAATCGAAGAATTTCTATCTGCTCTGTTGTGAATGGTTGAGAGGCTGCACCAGTTGTTATCTCAGCCACATAAACATTTTTTCTCCTTTGGCTTCGTGGCTTCCAATATGGGGGCTTGCCATGAATATCCCAACACGTCTTTGATATGGTTGGACTTCTTACAATACTCACACCATATCCACCTATATTTTCTAAGTCATGTTGAACTGTATCCTTCATTTCGTTTTACCGCTAAAGCAGATCCCTGGACTGTTATTTTAGTGGATGAGATCTGTACTGGAGAAGACATCACTTTCCTCCTTGTTTCTTCTCATTGAACTTCAACAAACACCTCTTTCAGGTTAGATAAAGGCTTTGTGCCAAGTATACATCCTCGAACGTCGTCAAATTCTTGATTTAGCCCTTGTAAGCAATCAAATATTCGATCAGTTTCTACCATCTTATTGTATGAGGCTCTATCATCTGTACACTTCCATTCAATATTGTGAAATAGATTGATTTGCTGCCACAGTTTTGAGAGTGTATTAAAATACTCAGTGACAGAGAATGTACATTGTCGAGTGTTTCGAATCTTAAAGCGAATCTCAAAACTTTGTGATATATCCTCAAGGTTTGAGTACATTTCTTGTACTGCATCCGACACTTCTTTTGTTGTTTGGTAGAATAGGTACAAACGTCCAATTTTTACTCTATCGAGTTTATCAACCATGTCATCACAATTGAGTTTTTTGCTTTCCATACACTATAGATGACATAATCTAATGGAGGTGCTATCGTTGCTCCTATTAAATATCCCATCTTTTCTCATCCCTTGATCACAAGTAATACTGATTGATACCACTCTCTAAAATTGCTCTTATTCAATTTATGAGAGACGATTTGTATTGAGAGATTTTCAGAATGACCAAGGACTAAGGATAATTGGGGATTGGAGACAAATGGGATACTAGTCGATTCCATTGTGGGTGAAGTTGAGGTGGTCATTTTATTGATAATGGTGGCTATTGGAATTCATGTCGACAACGATGGTCAACTGGTTTGAAATCAATGGGTTACTGCAAACCAAATCTAAAACTATTGAGGTTCAGATCTGAGGAAGACGATCTGATAGACTACCACAAACAAATGAAGAAAAGGACTCAGATGGAAGGAGCAATGAGTAGCAACATAAGCTTGTTGGAGCAATGACAACGATTGTTAGCAACGGGCGGCGACAAAACCACCAAGATTTGGATGGGCTGAGAGAGACTTGTTCAACAGTGGTGACGATATCGTGATTGGAGCACCAGAGAGGGAGATCGAAGTAAAAACAGTCTTGGCAAATAGATCTGAAGGGCAGCACGTGGCAGCTGCAATGGCTGGGCTCTGGGGGTTGGCTAATCAGAGGTCGGCAACAGCAATGGACAGAGTGGCTACAAAAGTGAGGTTTGTGTAATTAAATATAGACTGAGGATCCCTTTAAATTTAATAGTGCGCATATATATATTAAACGAGGCAGCAGCTCAGGCGGCACGCGTGTGCGAGGGGGGACTCGGGGTCGTAAGTTCGATCTGCGGGGGAGGCTTATGCGCATTGGAAGGATTTTGGCTGAATTTTCAGCCAAAACCTTACCCAAAACAACGTCGTTTTGGGCAAGGCGGTAGGCAGCCAGTAGCTGCCACGTGGCATGCGCTGAGCCGCCCACTTTTCTCTCATTTTAAGTTGCAATTTGAGGGTGAAATCGGGCATTTTCGAGCAGCAACCAACAAGGAAAAATTGCAGAAGAAAATGGGGTGCAATGGTGAAGAAAATGGGGAAATTTGGGGAAAACTTTGGATTAAACTCAGTTTAATTACGGTTTAATTAGCCTGGTGAGTAGAGAATTATGTATTAATCATTTTGTGTGGTTGTAATTTAATTTTGGGTCCGATTTTGTTAATTTTGGGAGTTTATGTTAATTTGCAGCATGTATTAATTTGATGGCGTTCAAACGTAAAGTTACTGTAATCTGCTAAAACGAGACAAGCTCTTTACTCATTTTGTGACTCTCATTCGATTTATAAATTTTATATCCTCTCTTAACTCGATTTGGTTCCATAAATTAATAACGTTCGTTATAAACGGTGATTGTGTGAATTTTACTTACTTAATTTAATTAGGAGACTTCTGGGATTAAATACCTTTATGAGCTCTATCAATTTTGTGAACCCCACGCCTTCCTTTAATTTGTTTCGGTTTCCCGTATTAATTATACGAAACAAGGATTTTATTGGCTTGATTTAATTTAAATTAAATATCAGACTCGTTGGGAATTTATTTGTTGTGTGCCTACGGGGGTTTCTATCGCCCCCATTCCTTTCAGAATGATGCTGAACCCAACTCGAGGACTAGATTTCTAGATATGCGGGTTTGATTATGGATTTCTTGGGTGTGAGTTGGCTAGGGCTATCAAGCAGTGGGGAAGGGGTCGGTTCTAATACCCGGGAAATTATTAAGAGTATAAATAGTATTTGATGAAGGGTATAACTGGAATTATCAAAAGAATAGGGTTATAAGACACACTGTCACAGTCTTAAGTGACCGAAACGATCTGAGGGAGTACTCCGGATCTTAGATAGCCAAGAAAAATGTAATGGTATCGACAAGTAATATAAATTATGGTTTTAGGTGATAAAAGAAATGGGATCGGGAACAATTTTCGGTACAGCTGTCAATCGGGCTGAGAAAATCGAATCGACGTAGGAGACGTCCAAAAAGTCAGCGGAGAGTATTAAGGACCAATATTTTATGTGTAGAACAACCCTTAAGCAATTTCGGATTAAAACGAATGGATTTAAGGTCAAAATGATCAACCGGGCCTAAATGCAATTTCTGAATTTACCCGAGAGGTCAAAACGGTAATTTTTTGAAAGTTTCGAGGATCAAATGAGAAGTACAAATCTTGTGGGACTTAATGGTGGTATTGGATGGTTCAGGGGTGCATTGGAAAGGTTAAAAATGTCAAATGAAGAAACTAAGGGGCTAAAGTGCAAAGTATCAAAAAAATGGTGGTGTGAACGTAGCAAGCCAAAGTCGGCCGCCGCCTTCCATCGCACGTGGAGCTGCCTCCAGCGATGGGATGGCCACAGTAGGGCCTGGGGAAGGTGCTATACGACGAGGGGTTTCGTAAGGGCCAAGCCTTGGCCAGTGATTGGCTGAGAGGAGACCAGAAATCGCTATAAAAGGGGGGGCCGAGTTGTTGGAATTTTGGCCAGCAAATTGCTCAAGTTTTGGTGTGAATCGAAGAAATTGGATAGAGGGCTTTTCATCCTTGCATCAAGGTGAGTGATTCTGGAGAATTTCGTGAGCTTTGGTGTGCATTTGGAGGTTATTCCAAGCCTAATCGAAAAACCCTAGGCGATCCGCCACCGCGACTTGCAACTGCCCGTTTGGGCCTATTTCTAGTGGCCTTTCAACCGAAAAATGGTGCGGTTGGGATTGACTTCAAGTGGGCTTCAAGAGGGTGTCTTCATTTTGGTCATCAGAGCGCCCGTCGGCAGCCGAAATTTTGGAAAAGATGATGGCGCGTGAGCTGCACACGCCACACATTCCTTGCACCCACACGCTAAGCATGTGAGGGCACGTGAATGGGGGTATTCCGATAATTTCTCCTTCAGTATTTTTATTGATTTATTTTAGGATTTATCATGTTGAAATATTTGGGAAAATAATTGAGAAGATAATTATTTTTGAATTATTGAGGTGAAAAATGAGAGAAAATTATGAAAAAATTGAGGAAATGGATTTTAATGCTTCGTTAATTAAAAATGGTGTTTAGGAAGTGTTGTGGCTCGAGGTTGAGTGTAAGTTCAAGTGATTACGACTTAGCACGCAAATTGAGGCAGTGTACGAGGATCGAGGCGATCCAAACACGTTTGAGGTGAGTGGTTTGACTTTAGTTTTACTCTTATCTTGAAAATGTATTAGAATGTGTGTAGTGGGTTCAGGTGGGCGGTGTTACCCTCCCGAACCTAGGTTACACAGATTGAACCAGTTGTAGTGAGCGGCTTTACCCTCTGGAACTTGAGTTATTTTGCAAAGGCGTTTTACTTATGTATTTGTGGTATCATTTGTATATTGAACATGTGATATATTGCATAAACTGTTTTTACTTATAAAAGAGTCGGTGCATGGCGTGTGATTTTCATATCATCAGGGTATTCATATTCGTGTCGGTGTTGTGTCCATGTGGGACGGGATAGGGTCTACTTGAGAATGGGACAAGGTTAATCTAGGTGAACAAGTGACACGGTAGGGCACTCGAGGATTAAGTATGTCACAGCAAGATCAACCCCAACGGTGTGTGGAATGGTGTTTTCCACGGGAGGTTGAGTATGTCAGGAAGATTTCTCAAGTTAGACGTGTCTTGCATGTTATCGTTTGTTTGAGTATGCCATGCTCGTGTGTCTTTCATGCATTGTATAAATTGTTTCATACCTTCACTTAGATGTTTTATCATCTAACCTAGGTTATGCCCCTGGAACATTCGATGTTCTAGCCAGGAACTGCTGCGAAGGTAAGGACATGACTAGTTGGGGGCCAATGGTGCTTAGTTTGATAGTCGTTGTAACATTTAGAGGCTTTAATATGTATTTTAGGTTGTATATGAACAGTTGTATGGTACCAATGTCATCATTTGATCAGTATTACGTATTTTGTTATGGAAATACTATGTAAGAACTACGGTGTTTTGATGTTAATGTATCCGTTGCGTTGTGTTATGTCTCGTTTAGTTAAAGATTATTAATCTTGATAGTTAAACGGGCAAGGCTGGGGTTCTCGGGGTTTGTATCTGCATGTGAAGATTGTCCTTGACACACCGCGTGTGTTGAACTTGGAGGAAAAAAAAATTCAAGAATACCCTTATAGTGACACGCTTGGCGAGGCGGGGTGTTACAATTGGTATCAGAGCCCTAAGTTAAAACCCTAGGATGGTTAAGCTAGGTTGTTGAACTTAGCATAGTTAGAACTACTAAATGAGAACTTAGAACAGGATTATGGATTCTAAGAGACATTCGGAACGTAGATGAAAATGGTATGGAGACTCTAAAGATGTGAGAGTTGAGGTGTTTAACTTGAATATACTATCAGTGACAAGAGGAGACGGATAAATTCTATTCACATTTTGGGCACATCAGTAGAAGGTGAGAGAGCCAGTAATAGGAGTCGTTGAAAGGACATAGACATATGATCAACAAAATGTTAGAAGAATGAGTACTTTGGTGATTATGAAGCATAGTATAAAATCTCTTTGGAAGAATCTTAGTGAATCGTCTTAGTACCTCCCGATTAGGACATGTTAAACAATGGTGATGTCATGCCCTGACAAAGATAAGTGAAACGACGGAGATTATTAGGAGAACTTGTCAAGGGCGTGGGAAAGATGAACGGTTTGAAGATCTTAAGGTTAAGTTAGATATCCGAAGTGAGGACTTAAGAAGAACGGATTCAGTTAGGGCCAACTAGTGAAAATCCCGAAAGGAGACTTAGGGGAAAAGAAAGTGGTAGATCATAAAGACAAAATCCCTGCTTGGAGACTTGGAGATTTTCGATTGAAGTCTTTGAGGTTATTAATTGGAGAATACTAGACCCCGCTAAGTGATAGAACGTTGGATTAAGAGTTAGCATCCAACGATGTGATTCGAATGTAAGGTTGGTACGGTAGCCTTAACTAAGAATCCCCGAGATTAAGAAACTGTATATTGGAGATCATTAGTCAAAATCCTTTCACTAAATGTTGGGATATCTTGTGGTTATTAAGAATAAGCGAATTATGAATGGTTCGGTATAAGGATCCTAAGGAACAACCCGAAGTAAGAAACCCAGGATGATTCGATAAAAGCTTTTGAAAATAGAATTTGAGGATTTTAGGAATCCAAAATTGTTGATGGGATATTGAGATAGAGAAACCGAAATTGATGACAGAGGAAATAAGAAAATATTACCTTAAGAAAACGACTCATAGGAATGAGTCGTATGTGTATGGTTTTCATATGTTATTTAAGGACAAAGAGAGTCAAGGTGTAGATTTGAGTCTTGTGGAAATTTTGGGTAATGATAAAAGAAAGAACTATATTGAGGATATTAGTTTAGGATCAGACGAGAAAACGAATCAGAATTAATTGAGGATCAAATTCTTGTTTGAGGTGTTTAGAAGTTTTTCTTGGAAGTATTTGGCTTGTATAAAGTGCTCTAGGTAGAATTTTCCTTTTGAGTGAAATCTTAGAATGTAATCTCAATCTATTTTCCTTATTAATGGTCACTACTAGACAAAGAGGGATCGACTGTAAATCAGCTATAGTTAGGATCGAGTTACGACCGAAAGTTATTAGGATGTGAAACATAAAGTTCACATATTTTGAGGATTAGAACTTTCCCTTGAAAGTTGAAAGAATCTTTTGGCTTATAGAGAATTTGCAAAGTGAAACCTTATTTGATGAGTTCAAGGATTATATAGGAATCAGTGAATCAGTGATAAACTAGAGCGTGTGATTTAGAACGAACCTTGGAGATTAGAAAAATTTTGGGATAAGAAAATTACGAGTTTGACTCTGATGTTTCTAAGGAAAATTTACGCATACTGTACACATTTGGAGATAAAAAGATATTTCAACTTATGGAGACGATGCTATTTTAAGCTTGAAATGACCCTAGCCGATTTAGGAAGGTTCAAATTCAAAAAAAAATAGTTAGCATAACGATGATTGTCAAGGACCGAGAGGTAAGCATAAAAGTCTTGGCTTGAGTTTTAAGGCACCAAAGCAATGAGATAGGACTTGCTAAAGCTTGATAAAGCTCGTAAAGATATCATGAGACATGATTAGATCTTAATATATTGGAGTTGACCCTAATAGATCCAAAGAAATATGAATGATTGACATGATGACCTATAGAGTAAGTGATAAGATGTCAGAAACATATAAGGAGTACGGAACTTCTAAGCCAGTTTTGTGATAGATTAAGCATACGGTAGTGATGAGAATACAGTTGGATGACCTAGTATAAATTAAGAATATAATAAGTTGGATGGATTTCTAATAAAAGAAATGCAATTGATATTGGAGTGTTTGACAAATTATGAACGTCTGTAAGAGCAGCAATGGGAATGTGAGGTTCCGTCATGAGCGTGATAAATTTGGAAAGTAAAAGAGAATAGATTGTGGGAAAGAAATCCAAAGTCTTAGGAATGGTTAGGATAAGGGTGCACGATACGATTGAGTGTTACTCTAGAAACGAAAAATCAGGAATCTAAGAAAATTAGGGATTTGGGCTAGTATTAATAGAACCACTATAGTTCTCAGAAATGGAACGAGGAATTCTAGCGTAGTGATAACACCATTGGTGCTTGGTTTGTAACAACGGATCTAAGCCTAGGGACCAAGGCAGAGGACTGGTGGTTAGCTCGCGGTTTGGGGTATGATACCCATGAGTCGGAGCAACACAATGAACTGTGGAGACGATCAGATGCCAAGGTTTGGGTGGCAACGTGGATGTTATGTACGGATTAGAGTCCAAGTTCCTATGGGCCAGAGCATTGTGGTAGAATCCCTAACCGTTATAAAAAGGTTGAATGCTTGGAAGATGACCTAAGCAGGATAGTTGCTATGAGGGTTATGATAGTCGATAGTCAAAGGAGAATCAAAAGTAAGAAATGCAATCTCGAGCGACGAAATAATGTTTGATGAGCTGCTAACAGAGATTTGTGAAGGATTCTTCTAGGATAATTGCGTCCACAATAGAAATTCGTGAAGTTAAGATTACTAAGAAGTGATGAGTGCGCTTGAGAATTTAGGAGTTGTGGTGAAACAGAAATTGTGTTCATAGGTCGGGGTAGGTTCTAACTAGGAATGGAACGATCCCTAATACAGGTGTGTGTTGTGAACTTGCTTAAAAAGAATGTGTTTCCTGGATGTGGCATCTGGAAGAAATTTAACTCTAGTTATTGACTTAACTTTTAGTTTCGTGTGACAATTAGTACGCACCCTAGAAATTGTGAGCAATTGACTCCAATTTAGTTGTTTTGAATCTTATCTTTAGTGATATAAAAGGTTGGAGTAGTAGCAGATATATTTTGGTACTCTCAAGAACGTGAGTTAATCTTTAGAAAAGGACGAAGTCAACATGAAGATATGGTGAATTAGATGTTGATAGGTAACCGAAAGTGTTTTTCCTTCCAATAGACGTGTTGTGATTTGAGAAGACATATAATGAGTTGTTATAAAGGAAGACATGAGTTTCTAGTTCCACCATGAAAATTTTATTTGGGTTGTAAGACAGTAGGTTAAACTATTAAAGTTATGCTAGGTGTTGTCAATGACCCGATGGGAATCGAAAGTTGTCTTGAAAGGTTTCCATTTAAGGAAGTTGTGTGAAAACTATATCGCCTAGTAAGGAACGAGATTAAGTCTATTCCTGGAATTGGGGATAACGGAAACCGTATTTGATTTAATAGTAAGATTTTTTCTCACAAGATGGATATGGAAAGCACCGCTTAGTTGAGATAGAGCATTTGGCAGTACTAGGTTGAGGTGCTACAAACGACGAATGTGTCTAAAGTGCTCGAGTTGATAGTATGATTATGGAAGGCTGTGGTAATGAGGAATAAAGAATTGAAAGAAAATGAAGAGTAATGTGTTGGGACAATTTAGATCATCATTAATGGTCAGTGTTTGAAAGAGAAATAGTGATATACCAGGATATTAGGTTGCTATAAGAAAAAATGTGTTCTTGATAAACCTAAATTGATGATTTGCGTGACAAGCCACAAAGGGCTAAGAAATTATTTCTAAAGTTAATGTGCAATCGAGGTACTGATAATTGAGAAAGGTACGCCGAGTAAATTCAATGTTATCGATTTCTGTGCAATCATGACAACTGAGAAAGTTCAATGTTATCAATTTCTGTGCCATCATGGTAGATGAGTTAAAGTCCAATGTTATCAATTTCTGTGTCAGCAAGGCATATGCATTAGCATTAAAGTCGGTTGGGAGCCAATAAAATGTATTTTGAGGACACGATTGGAAATAATAATAAGTATTATAAATTGTTTTGGGATACGTGTAACCGTCTGTATAGAGCTACAACGGGATATTCTGGAAATAAAAAACATGTCTGGTAAGTTTGGACCGTATAAAGATGTAGGTTAAGAATGGTTGCCATGGATCAGGAATGATAAATTTAGGATCTTTCAATTGGGAGTCATTAGTAATAGCAGTGATTCAATTATCACGGGCCAAATTTCGAGGATGAAATTTATTAAGGGGGAGAGAATGTAATACCTGAGAAATTATTAAGAGTATAAATAGTATTTGATTAAGGGTATAACTGAAATTATCAAAAGAATAAGGTTATAAGACACACTATCACAATCTTAAGTGACCGAAACGATCTGAGGGAGTACCCTGGATCTTAGATAGCTAAGAAAAATGTAATGGTATCGACAAGTAATACGAATTATGGTTTTAGGTGATAAATGAAATGTGATCGGGAACAGTTTTCGGTACAACTGTCAACCGGGCTGAGAAAATCGAATCGACGTATGAGACGTCTGAAAAGTCAACGGAGCGTGTTAAGGACCAATATTTTATGTGTATAACAACCCTTAAACAATTTCGGATTAAAACGAATGGATTTAAGGTCAAAATGATCAACCGAGCCTAAGTGCAATTTCTAAATTTATCCGAGAAAGATTAAAATAGTAATTTTTGAAAGTTTCGAGGATCAAATGAGAAGTACAAATCTTGTGGGACTTAATGGTGGTATTGGATGGTTCAGGGGTGCATTGGAAAGGTCAAAAATGTCAAATGAAGAAACTAGGAGGCTAAAGTGCAAATTGTCAAAAAAATGGTGGTGTGAACGCAGCAAGCCAAAGTCGGCCGCCGCCTTCCATCGCACATGGAGCTGTCTCCGGCGATGGGATGGACGTGGTAGGGCCTGGGGAAGGTGCTATTCGGCGAGGGGTTTCGTAAGGGCCAAGCTTTGGCCGGTGATTGGCTGAAAGGCAACCGAAAATCACTATAAAAGGGGGGCCAAGTTGTTCGAATTTTGGCAAGCAAATTGCTCAAGTTTTGGTGTGAATCGAAGAAATTGGATAAAGGGCTTTTCATCCTTGCATCAAGGCGAGTGATTCTGGAGAATTTCGTGAGCTTTGGTGTGCATTTGGAGGCTGTTCCAAGCTTGATCAAAAAACCCTAGGCGGTCGGCCACCGCGACCTGCAACTGCCAGTTTGACCCTCTTTCTGGTGGCCTTTCAGCCGGAAAATGGTGCGGTTGGGATCGACTTCAAGTGGGCTTCAAGAGAGTGTCTTCATTTTGGTCATCGAAGCACCCGTCGGCAGCCGAAATTTTGGAGAAGATGGTAGCGTGTGAGCTACACGCGCCACACATTCCTTGCACCCATGCGCTAGGTGCGTGAAGGCGCGTGAATGGGGATATTCCGATAATTTCTCCTTCAGTATTTTTATTGATTTATTTTAGGATTTATTATGTTGAAATATTTGAGAAAATAATTGAGGAGATAATTATTTTTGAATTATCGAGGTGAAAAATGGGAGAAAATAGAGGAAATTATGAAAAAATTGAGGAAATGGATTTTAATGCTTCGTTAATTAAAAATGGTGTTTAGGAAGTATTGCGACTCGAGGTTGAGTGTAAGTTTAAGTGATTACGACTTGGCACATAAATTGAGGTAGTGCACGAGGATCGAGGCGACCCGAACACGTTCGAGGTGAGTGGTTTGACTCTAGTTTTACCCTTATCTTGAAAATGTGTTGGAATGTGTGTAGTGGGTTCAGGTGGGCGGTGTTACTCTCCCGAACCTAGGTTACACACGATTTGACCAATTCTAGTGAACGGTTTTACCCTCTGGAACTTGGGTTATTTTGCAAAGGCGTTTTACTTATGTATTTGTGGTATCATTTGCATATTGAATATGTGATATATTGCATCAACTGTTTTTACTTATAAAAGAGTCGGTGCATGGCGTGTGATTTTCATATCATCGAGGTATTGATATTCGTGTCGGTGTTGTGTCTGTGTGGGACAGGATGGGGTTTACTTGAGAATGGGATAAGGTTAATCCAGATGAACGAGTGACATGGTAGGGCACTTGAGGATTAAGTATGTCGCGACAAGGTCAACCCCAACGGTGTGTGGAATTGTGTTTTCCATGAGATGTTGAGTATGTCAGGGAGATTTCTCAAGTTAGACGTGTGTTGGAATGTGTGTAGTGGGTTCAGGTGGGCGGTGTTACTCTCCCGAACTTAGGTTACACACGATTTGACCAGTTCTAGTGAACGGTTTTACCCTCTGGAACTTGGGTTATTTTGCAAAGGCATTTTACTTATGTATTTGTGGTATCATTTTCATATTGAATATGTGATATATTGCATCAACTGTTTTTACTTATAAAAGAGTCGGTGCATGGCGTGTGATTTTCATATCATCGAGGTATTGATATTCGTGTCGGTGTTGTGTCTGTGTGGGACAAGATGGGGTTTACTTGAGAATGGGATAAGGTTAATCCAGATGAACGAGTGACATGGTAGGGCACTTGAGGATTAAGTATATCGCGACAAGGTCAACCCCAACGGTGTGTGGAATTGTGTTTTCCATGAGAGGTTGAGTATGTCAGGGAGATTTCTCAAGTTAGACCTGTCTTGCATGTTGTCGTTTGTCTAAGTATGCCATGCTCGTGTGTCTTTCATGCATTGTATAAACTGTTTCATGCCTTCACTTAAATGTTTTATCATCTAACCTGGGTTATGCCCCTGGAACATTCGATGTTCCAGCCAAGAACTACTGTGAGGGCAAGGACACGGCTAGTTGGGGGCCAATGGTGCTTAGTTTGATAGTCGTTGTAACATTTAGAGGCTTTAGTATGTATTTCAGGTTGTATATGAACAGTTGTATGGTAGCAATGTCATCATTTGATCAGTATTACGTATTTTGTTATGGAAATACTATGTAAGAACTACGGTGTTTTGATGTTAATGTATCATCTGCGTTGTATTATGTCTCGTTTAGTTAAAGATTATTGATCTTGATAGTTAAACGGGCAAGGCTGGGGTTCTCGAGGTTTGTATCTGCATATGAAAATTGTTCTTGACACACCGCACGTGTTGAACTTGGAGGGAAAAAAAAAAAGAAATCCCGGAAATACCCTTATAGTGACATGCCCGGCGAGGCGTGGTGTTACATCGGTTGTTTAGTGATGTTGGGGTAGACTATTGTACGACTCTTAAGTGGATCGTCGGGTGGACACTCCTAATCACTGATTGTTGATCAGTGATGGACACTGCTGACTAGCTCTGCCATTATGTGATTTACTGCATGTTTTGATATGTTGTATTACCGTTCATGGTATGATATGCACATGGGTACGGGATGCATGTTGGGGTGTTCATTTATTGAGTATGCTTGGATACAGACATTCTAGCATGGTTAGATTGCATTTGACACGGGCATATGCATCACGTGTGGTTTACTACGTGGGCGGAGCATAGCCTGATGCATGGATGTATGGGCGCCGGTGTATCACGTTGATGCTCATTACGCTATTGCATTTTTATGTGCATTGCATGGTTATTATATGTTCTGTAGTCTCGGACGAGAGGACCATTTCGAGGGAGCCTACGGCTCAGTTATTCTATATCTTGGGTGTCGAGAGGATCGACGTGAGCATGCTGGTGACGGGAGTATCGACTTGAGACGACGCGCACAGGTTTGTTGGAAGTATATGTTGCCTTTCAAGGCAGCGGTAGGTTGGTATGGGACTTGGGTGCCATGTGTCTTGTGTGAGCCTCAAGGACTGATACGTGTTTTTATTTACGCTTATATACTGTGTTGGGCATCTCATGACTTGTGTGTGCTTGGGGGTTAGTGTTCTGGGGAGAGTTTACTAGATATGTTCAGCCTACAGTCTTTCCTTTTTTATCCTTGCTGAGTCTCTCGACTCACTTTGTTTTCCATTATTCCAAGTAGTAGCAGCGTGGGTCAAGGGCAAGAGAGTCAGCTTCTAGCGATAGAGTCGGTATGGTGTACAAGTAGTTCCGTCAGTCCCTGTCATTCCCCCATTAGCCCTAATTGACTATGATGTTTGAGAGGGATTGACTCTCTTATTTTTTACTGTGCCAGATCATTCCTTGTGTCTCATGTATGTTAGCACAGGTGTCTGTATTCATCTATTTATCATGTGACCACTGTGCTAGCGGAATACTCATAGCGCATGCATGTGTATGCATGTATATAGCTTAGCTTCCGCTGTGTTAATTCTGGTGTATACATGCTAGGGTAGTTCTTGTCTGGTGCAGAACTTCTGGAGATGATGCTTCGTCTTCTCTATTCTTGGCGTTTTGACAACAACTGCAGACTTGTCTGTTAGAAAAATGATAGATCGACGGCAGTTGTGGGTAGCTCTAATACCATATAATTAGATAATTGAAACTATAATGATATCTTCACACACAGTTACCTAATCAACCTACAACATCTTATATACAAAATAACCCACTAATCCTCCCATTATTCAAACTAAAAGATAGAAAAGCAAACCAATAAATTATGGAGACACATCCCTCAATTTGTGGGATTCCATAAATTATGGATCATTTGTCCCCATTACCTACAAAGTGATATGCCTAACATCTTCCAGATAATCTACACTTCTTGGCAGGATTCAGTGATAACAACCATATGAGAAGAAGACCAGATCACAGATTCAGTGTTGCCAATCTGCAACTAAAAACAGAAGAGGATTCTGTATTAAAGCCTCGAACTTATTAACCTCTTCTTACAAAAAGTATAGTCACACTTCCCCAACACCCCTACACAAGACACGGACAAAAACCAAAAACCAGAGATTAACCCAACTCAAAAGAGCAAAAGAACTGATGGAAGAGGATTCTAACTCAGATCCCTCCTTTAGATGCATACACTCTGGCAAGAAGAGCTTGGTCCTACTCAGAAAATTTTGCGCCATCAAGTTTTGAGGCGGCTGCCTTGTCCAAAAACCATACCAACTTCCCTTTGGTTGGCTGGATCATCCTCGCAGGCAATGACAGGCTGTTGGACCCAACATCATCGATGGCCAAGTGTACAGCCTCTGCTTTGCCGCTTCCTGTCACAACCACGGCAACGTTGGATGCTGAATTGATGACAGGAATGGTGAAAGTGATTCTTTCAGGTGGGGGCTTTGGTGAATCAGTGATAAAAGTCACCCATTCATCTTTCTCGTTGACGGCAGAGTGATTAGGGAATAATGAGGCAACATGTCCATCAGGGCCCATTCCAAGAAGGATGAGGTCGAACTTGGGGCAGTCGCTGATATCAGCTACACTGATTACACGAGTTCTCACAAGTTGTCTGATTGCAAATTTATAGTCATCTGCCGCTTGCTCTGCTGACACTGAATCGTTGATGGAGTGTATGTGACTGGGAACAATGGGAACCTGAACATCATGAAGGTGTTTTCTTTAGCATATTGATGAAAAGATAAAGGAAGAGCATAAACTCAAAAAGTTAAGGATCAGCATTCACTGCAAGTTACAAAAGAATGGAGTGAGAAGATTACTAAATCTGCCTGTGGATTGAGTAATTCTCTCAATAGTTCTAGACAACTAGTCCTAAGCCCAGATAAAGAAAGAGGGTTAATTAGTCAACAATGTACATAAAAATAGTTGGATTTTTCTTTGTGAGTTCTAGAGAAAATATTAGTTGAAAATTGACTATATAGAATGTAAACTTAGTAAAAATAGAAGTTTAGACAATGGTGAGGCGAGACTTAAAAATCAAGTTATTCTTAGAAAAAATCAGTTCACATATCTCAAGTCAATTGTTCAAAAAGAAGGAAAGATTATAAGGGAATTAAAGGAATCTTACTCACAGAATTAAAGCAGGATGGCTAAAGTGAAAAAATGCATCTAGCTTTTGAAGCAATTGTAAAATCCCTTCAAAACTAAAAAGGAGAGTCTATCAAACAACTATAAGATCATTTTTTGTTGCATGGCTTAGAATATTGGAAAACTAAAAACCAATATCTGCAAAATATATGCATAATTGAGAGAAGGTTTTTCATGATGAGGTTACAGTGGTGTCTATTGAAAATAAAATGTATAGAACATGATTAAGATAGTTTGTACATGTGAGAAAAAAACTTAATAGGCATACTTGTGAGATGATAGCAGGGGATATAACAGTTTTGCAGAGTATAATCATAGATAAAAATAATTGGAGAGCTAGATTCATGTTGCCAACCAACCTAGTGGCATTGAGGCTTGTAATGATGATGATGGAATGAGAAGATGGTTGAACTGAAAATCATCTTATTCCAATCATATTTTTTTATAAGTGAATATCTAGCAAGGAAAATGCACAAAAACTTAAAAATAGATGGAAGACCCCAGAGTGAGTAGGATTTTCTCAAATCTGTACTTCTTCAAGTGCTTGATCTGAAAGAGGACAAAGATTTTCTAGTCCAAGTGAAAAGAAATGATATACCTAGAAAGAAATACACATCCCTTAACTTTACCATTATAAACTGTTGCATGTACAATTTTAAGGATCTCAGAGCTTTTTCTAACTGAAGAATAGAATTTTGAAACAACTGGAGGTCAAATAGATGATATGAAATATATCAAACATAAAGGTAAACAGGATGACTCCGATCTTTTGATTTTAGTTGTATGCAAATACATTTTTTTAGTTGGGTCATCCATAACTAAAAAAGGCATTTCAGTTTATCATGTCCGGTGCCAAATGCAGAGTCACATGAGAAAAAGATAGGCAAAACAAAAGGGAGAGGAGAGTTTAACGTGTGCACGCATGCGCAAGAGAGAGAAATAAAGAAATGAAAACAGATTACTCCAGTCTCATCAGGTTAAGCAAAGACAGCACCCTTAACCGAAACCTCCCATCGCCCCCCCAACATTGCATGGGGCAAGAGAGAGAGAGGAGCATACAACTAATCACCTAAATTGGAGCTTAAGTTAAATCCTTAGATGTCAGCCCTGAAACAAGCATATAGCTTTACACGATTCCCATCACCTGGGAATCTCAAATTCCCATAGAGAAAACACACACTTTGGGGCAAGTCCTCTCTTTTATATCTCAACCTTGTTTTTGATGAACTTGCAAAGACTTGACCCAAGATTATTTTGATCAGGTAAATACTGCCTGAAATATGGCAGGCGTATCCACCAAACTTGTCAATACTGTGAATTTTTTAAATTGGCATCTTGGCTCGAGAAGCAGATAAAGCAAAAAAAAGGAAAAGGAAAATCTCTCATAGGGTCTCTCTCTCTCTCTCTCTCTCTCTCTCTATCTATATATATAATTTTTAGCCAAAAAACAATAGAGGGTACAACTGGCAGGGCAACCAGACTAGGCGTGATCATACCAGCCTTTGTTTACTATGGAATCAGATTGGCGATGGGTACTCCAAATAGATTGTGGAATAAAAAAACCTCTCTGACGACATCTATTATTGAGGGAAATTTTGACCCTGCAACTGTTGGAACAGGAGAACCCAAGTGTTGGCCTCTTTTGTATTCAGCAGGATCCCTGCTTTCAAACTTGAGCCTCTTTATTAGGAAAAGCAGGTCTAAGCCACTGAGGTTAACTGATAACAGATAGAGTAATGAATAATCACTGATCTCAGAAAGCAAATATTGTTGGAATATGATACAAAATCCCAAACACACCAACAGTTTAAGAACCAATCTAACATTGCAGCAAACTAATTGAAATTAGTCCTTTCTATATTCATAAGAACCAATTAACTAGTTCAACCAGCAACTATTATCGTTTTTGTGCCAACTTTTACTCACATTTCAATCAATCAAGTAGGATGTGCTTTGCCCATAGCAGAAGCCAAAATACATATAGAGAATGAAGGTTTAATTAACTTTAGGTAAAACTCCAAGTAGATGATTAACAACAGTCAATATTTGAAATCAGTAGCTGACGGTAAATGTACCCAACCCATAAAACAAGAACCAGTCAATAAGGTAACAGTTATTATCCAAATTATACAGCTTAAAAGTATACAATGAAGACAAATCAGTCACTCCAAATTCCCAACTGCAAGGTCCTAATCACAGATGAAGCACAATTTCCAGGATCAGGGATAGTGAAACTTCACTATATAAACTATAGTGAAACATGGTGCAATATGGGAATTGCTGCACTATGATACATAACCTGGAACTGCAGAGAACAGTACAGAAACTGCCGTACCACAACAAGGAACCTGGAATTTCAGGACCCAGGAAATGGTCCAAGAATGATGAATTTCTATGGTATCTACTTCATGGACCAAACTATTTGGTTGTCTAGAATAGTTAAAACACAGAATCCATCAACCAAAATTAGAAACAAAAAAAAAACCATCTAAGGAGCAAAAGTTGCAAAACATAGAAAATGAATGTGCAAAAACCAAAAAAACAAAGAATACTAGCATCAGCTATGTTCATAAGCAAAAAAATAATAAGGCGCGAGCATGACTCATGGACTTGTAAAATGCAAAATTAAGCATGTAAATACATATTCAGACTAGATAAATACCTTTGATAAGAGGCCATCCTTGGCCAGCTTATAGTTACTATCAGTGTGATTTTTAGCCACAACTCGCTCATCTGCCCAGAATATGTACCACTTGGCCCAATCAACTGTCTTGTTGTAAGGAGCTTCACAGAGTTTTCTGCTCTCAAACCAAATACACAAAACACAATTGACAAAAACCACACAAAAGAAAAGCCAAACAATCATATAGAGAATTAAAGTATTGATACCCCATCAAGCCAATGAGAGAACCGCCGGATAACGCAATGGCAAAAACGCCCCTTTCCTTCACTGAAACCTCTGATAATTCTGCAATATAGTCTGCTAAATCTGTGCTAAGCTCATCCAAACTCTCATGAATTCTCAACTCCCCCCTCTCTTTATGAGCTCTGGAATGAGCCATCCGTCTTGCAAGGCTGATTTAGAAGACAGCTCTACTACGAAATATTGGGGAAAAAAAGAAGAAGATGGATCAAGAGTTGGCTTAAAGAACTACTAACTATAACAAAAAAATCAATAACAACTACAGTTTTTCCAATTTGATAACTGAAGCCCAATTCAAAAAAAAAAAAAAGAAGAAGAAGTGAGAAGTAAATAAATGAAAGAAAGGCAGCCCGTATTTCTGGAGCCTTAAAGTTCATGATATAGATCATATCATTCACAGTACAGAATTCATCAAGTTAACATACAAAAAGCCCAGTCCTTCACAATCACAATTCATGATTGAAGAAATAATATCGTGAGCAAATCCACTAGCAAAAAGAAGTAAAAGAATCTACTGCCTCATCGCCCGTTCAGATTCATAGAACAGAATCCGGAGAAAGGGAATGCCAATGATTAACAAAGCATCGAAGCAAAAAATCCATATCCAGTCCACCCATCAAATAAATGGTTAAATAATCAGCAATTATAGACAAAACCAGATCATAAAACATTACCAATTCACATCCCATTTTAGCAACAACCAAAAATTCAAAAAGCCAAAAACGGAAACTTTAGAAAATCTCTCGAAATCAAAGTTTCTAGTAAGCGCTATAAATATAATATCCGAGAAGAGAAAGAACACCTTACAAGGGGGAAGAAGAAGAAGGAGAAAGAGAAGGAGAGAGAGGAAGAGAGAGAGACGGGTGGCAGAGACAGAGACACTGGCGAAGATTGGAGATGGGTATCAACAAATTAAATAATAATTATATATACATAAATATAGTTAATTTACCCACAGATATACACACATAGAATTCTAGATACAATCTGATCTAATCCATTTTACTGAGTATTCGAATCACTTGCCAAAGATGAAGGGAAGAGAAGAGAAGAGAAGAATTTTACCTTCTGGGCTTCCAGCGTTCCACGTGCATCCAATGATCGTGACAAAATTACAGACTGAACAGTCTCTCTCGCCCGCTCGCCCTCTCTCTGAGCAAAGTAAACGCGGATAAAATTAGCTTAGAGACAGAAATTGAAAATAGCTGCCAACCCATCTTTATCTCCTCTTTTTCCAGAGAGAGAAAGGGCCAATTTAAAAAAAAAAAATTATTGAAAGAAATAAAATCTCTCCACGCTAGATCTCCTGTCCTGCCGTATCACCTCTCGGTCAGAAGGAGAGAAGAATATCATGCAATTATAATTTTAAATATAATATACACACACACACACCCCCGCGGACAGTATTATTGCTTAAGGTAAATTACAAGAAAATGTTGATTTTTTTTGTTTTATTTTAATTTTGTACCATTTTTTATTTTTTAATAATATAGTAATTTTTTGTATTTAGTTTTATTTTTTTAATTTGTCAATAATATATATCAAATTTATGTTTAATTTTAATTTTATAATATTATAACATTTTTTTCTTATTGTATCGTTAAACACTAAGGTGTATGTAAATTTCAATATTTAACTCAACGTTTAAAAATACAACTAAATAGATGGGTGTGGTGTTGTTAAAAATTTAAAATTCATTATAAAATCAAAATAAATCAAGAAAATAATATTTTTCTAGAACCTACTCTATTGCTTATTTATTGAGCTTACAATTGCTAAAAATTTCAATAATTTGTGGGGCTTACATAATGAACTAAACACTGACTTAAATCAATGAGACGGGGTGGCAACCAATGGGTCGGTGACTTGCAAGGCTCAAATTCAATATTTTAGTCCCAAGGTGGGAGATTTACCTTATTTTAATTTATCTTTGCATAATGATGGTTTTGTGTCCCACCTTTCATTTACTTAAAGAGGAGCTGCTTCGTTTCCTTCTTTTAACCAATATATTTTATTTTATTTTTCTTTTTGAAGTTGTCTCCTCCTCTCATTGTCAATTTTTTTTATGATCTATGTGCCTTGCACTTCACCCCCACCACCCTAGGTGGTGCTATTATGCACAGTCTTAGCATATTTGTACAATATGTTCAAATTTATTGACACCCAATGGCCCGTGATTTGTGTTGGCAAGATCCCAAACACATGCACATAGCATAATGCAATAAATTCGGATGGCAAAACACATGTCTTGATATGTCGGTATTATTCTGTGGATCACAAATTTGAACTTTAGTCTTTCTGAAATACATCTCACGATTTATCTCCTTTAAAGAAATCAAGAGACTGAGCACTGGGGACCATTGCAAGAAAAGGTCATCCCAAAAAATTCAAACTTATTTATAAGAATTTAATTTAATTGGGTTCATGTTTTTTTATACCCCTTTTATAATTTATGCGTTAAGCTTGAGATATATCAAATATTTAGAATTATAAAAATTGGTTTTAATGATCATTCTCAAAATTTTCTTCATTTTTTTTATATGTGTTTGCAAGATCCCACACACATATATATAACATATATGGTTGGAATAGGATGTTCAAATTTATGTTTTTATTTATGAGAAGTTAATTGGGCGCATGTTTTTTGTAGTAAGTTCAGGACTATATACTTGGATCGATTTACCTATGACAAGCTCTGAATCCAACTCTAAATCTGAATTCAAATCTAAATTTAGAACCAAATCTACAATCGTTGTGTGTAGTTGCAAAGGGAACAACTATCGATTGCAGTTGAACCCCATTTTTCTTTATTTAGGGTGAAAGTGAGTAGATGGTTGAAATATTCGTACATCATAACATATATATATTGTTTATATATATAAAATGTCAAAATGTAGAAACTATTACAAAAAGTCGAGTTTGAATTACTGAGTAAACTCTTAAACATTCAAAGAATTTTGTGTGTATGTGTGAGACATTTAAGTTGCAGAAACAAACGATTTTTATTGTGATTTCGTTTAATACCAGTAACTTAACCAATCGATCTAATTTTTGTTGTGTAAACCAAATAAGTTTAGTTTCATTTTATTTAAGTTTTCTAACACTTTTTATACCTTTTTTTATTATTTATGCATTAAATTTGAGATATTTCAAATAATTAGAACCATTAAAATTGGTTTAATGGTCTTTGATTAGAGTTTTTTCATGTGTACGAGAACTTAATGGGATTCAAATAATTGGAACCTTCCCATAATTTGTGCATTAAACTTGAGATCTCATTCTCAAATATTTAGAACCATTAAAAATGGTTTAGTGGTCATTCATTATGGGGAAATTTTTTATTTTTTATTTTTTGAGAAAAAATTTCATCACCAATACCCACTAAGTTCTTAAGGACAAATTTGATCACCAATAACCCACTAAGTTCTTAAGGACAAGAAGATTGATATCAGGATTGGTGGGTGGTTTTGGGCAAATATTTTTGAAATCCTTTGTAAACTATTTGGGGCACAAGAGTACTTAGTGCTAGAGCTTAGGTTTTCTTTTGATGCAGTGCAGCAAGCAATGGTTGCTGACTTTGCTGGCGGCTTTTGATGTTCCCAGTTTGTTGCCAGTGTGTGATTATACCAATTCTGTGCATGGAGCAGTACAAATATGTGTCCTCTCCCTCCCCCTCATAGTGTTGCCACTGGAGCCATCATGTCAGCTATCATTGTCTTCAGTTTCCTCCTCCCTCCACCACTACCATAGAATAAAAGAAAATTAAAAAGAAAAGAAATGATAGAACATATCAAGAGGGGAGCTTGGAATCTCTGTGCCCATCAATATGTCAAAACAAGAGGGGGAGAGGCAAAGTTGAAAGAAAGGTAAAATTTTATATGTTATATTTTATTATACGTTACAATTTTTTTATATTATAATATAAATTATCAGTGTGTGTGCTGTGTTAATAAATAATAAAATCTCTTTCTATTTTTGAGAAGTAAAAGGTAAAGTCTCTCACCTCCGAAACTCCATAGTTCAATCTCAAGATTTTTGTAAAAGATTAAATTATGAAATTTAGGGTCAAAATTCAAATACAAAATCTTCAACTAACTATATAATAGTTTAGTATTCAAAATTTTTTTAAAAACAACTCGTATTCGCTCTTAATTGCTAAATTATGCCCGTGGGGCGCCTCTCTCCACTCTCCACTCTTCACTCTCCTGGCCCCCTTTCTCTTTATTTTTGCTCACATCAGATAATCAAAACCCACCCCCCACCCACATGATCATGACGAATCAAGACCATGGGTCAGTTTAAAGAATCTCTTAGCAGAGCAACAAGCAGGCAATGCAATGTGAATTATCAAAAGGCTGACAGAGTGATGGATGGATGGGGTCTGAACATTGTTTACCCCTTTTGGGGGAAACCAAGCAGCGAGCCCACTTCTTGGAAGATGGAACCTGTTGTCTTGGCTCTAAGCTTGAGAAAGAAAAAAATCAAACATTTATTAATAAAGATTATTAAAAAATTAAAATATACAAATATTTTATATAAAAATATTTTTATTGTGTTTGTTAAATTTAATTAATAATTTTTTTTAAAAAAAGAGTATATAACTTCTTTTTAGATATATTTATCTCTCATCTTCTTCAAATAACTATATATTAGATTTTATAAATAAAAAAAATAAAATATATTTTTTAATGTATTTTAAAAAAATTTAAAAAATTATTTAATAAAAATCTTAGAATATTTTTTAAACTTAGCTTAACCATTTTATATTTTGATTTAAAAAATATTATAACTTTATCTTAATAGAATCTTATTTTACTTATTTTAACAAATATTAATCTAAAAGAAAAAAAAAATACCAAAAAGAAGATGTGATCAGAGTGAGTTTGTGGCACCCATACATAATAAACTCACTAGTGGTGGGGAGGAAAAGATTTTGAAAGCAATTCTTCTTCTTTTACCTTAAAATAAAAGGGTATAGAATAAAAGGAATAAACTAACCCTCCCTTCTACTATTCTTCTAGTGCTTCAAACCAAATATGCAATGAATGTTAAAGACATTAACAGGTGCCCTACCTCATGCCAAAAGTTAATTCCTCTTTGGGCAAAATTCATTCTAAGTTCTAACTTTAATTTCTGATTTTTTTTTTCTTTCATCAATAAGTGTTATTTTCTTGGTTATAGCCTTAAATCTTAGCCCAAAGAGGAAGAGCAGAATTAAAATAAAGAAATATAAAAATAAATAAATAAATTTGAAGTTGACATTGTCAGAGGGGATCATTAAGATTGCCTTTTATTTTGTGAGGAACAGAGCATAGCAGTTATTACTAATAAAATTAAAAAAAAAATCTTAAAAGTAGAGAAGAAAGTTGCTCATGATGTCCAGAGGGTTTGATGAAAGTAATGATCATACCAAACATGTCCTTTCAGGACCTAACTAAGCTTTTACCTTTGTTGAAATTGCTAAGGCACCCTTCCTTTCAATTTCTTTTTTTTTTTTATAAAATTAAATTCCATAACCATAAAAAATTATAGCAAAATAAATTCACATTTTTTCATTCACATTTATTAATGCATATATTTTCCTCCTCATAAAAATTTAACTAACTAACAGTTTTATATAATTTTATAAAAGTGATAATCTAATGTTAAATACACAATTGGTAGTAGGAGTTTATTTTTTTTATAAAAATAATTTTTTAGCTCTGAAATTAGATAAATTTTAGAGAATATGGTTGATAAATTAGTTTTGAAAACTATATACATACATATATATATATGTAATTTACTTTTGAGGGTGAACTAATTTTGTATCCTTACATTTTTGTATTAGGGTTAAATTTAAAACCTTAATTATACTAATTTAATACTCAACTCCCTATGCTCTAATAGTTTTGATAATGTGAATATTTTTACAAAACAAATGAAAATGTCACATCACCCTGAATTGCAAATAGAATGGCATACAGCACAAACTTATTGTTGGATATATATATGAAGTTTAAGTCTCTTAATTAGTAATCTATATTCCATTTAGTTGAAGCTAATTCCAAATTTGAACAAAGAAGTGTTGCACTAAATAATTGGCATTAACAAATAAGATAAAACTAGTAAGAATAAATTAATATTATGAATTTTAAACAAAAGTGTATATAGTTGTGTTTGCTTCTTTCTTTCTTTTTTTTTTTTTTCTTGCTAATTTAAGTAAAGTGTAGTTAACCCAACTCAACTACTTGTCTTACATGTACAATTATATATTATACCATTTCTGTTTAGAGAACGCTTGTTAAAATGAGTAGGATAAAGTTGAAATGCTTTCTGAACTAAAATATGGAATGATCAAGACGAGTTTAGAAAACATTTTAAGATTTTTATTAAATTATTTGTTAAATTTTTTAAACAAAGTGTATATAGTTTTGTTTACTTTTTTTTTTTCTTGCTAATTTAAGCAACATGTAGTTAACCCAATCCAACTACTTGTTTTGTATAATATGTTTATCTTGAGAGGAGATGGGAAAAAAATAAACGTATATAAAAAATGTCAAATAAGAAGTTACGTGACTTTTTTTTTAAATATTGTCATATAAATTTAACAAATATATTGAAAAGAACAAAAGTCTATAATATTTTTTATATATTTTTTTATTTATATCTTAATTAAAAAAAATAGATAAGAGAATATCCATTAGGAGATTCATTGCTTGCAGGTTTCTCCTCGTTTTCCCTCTCTCTCTCTCTCTCTCTCTCGCAGTAACAGTGTTTTAACTAGAACAAGCATCAAGCTGTGTTGTTCCCTAACCTTTTGCTTTATTGTTGCTTTGGTCTTCTTAGTTTGTCATTAATCACTGTACTTCACTTTGCCTGTTCTTTCACACAATACCCTTTTCTACATAGTGGAAATGGTCCACAGCTGTTTGGTGTTTCCAAGTTTTGTTCTAAACCATTACTCCTTGATTGGGTCCTGGATTTGTGGCAGAAAACAAGAAAATAAAAGCTATTTTGTCTCTTCCAAACAATCCCGTCCTCCCTCCCTCCACAGAACATAACCGAACCAACACAAAATAATAAATACACCATTTCTATTTCTATTTTCATTTTCTTCGAGTATCCAAAACTTGGTGGGTGGCAAAGATATTTGTTGGTACATAGCTTAGTTTTTTGTGGTCCAATTTCTTCGAATCTTGGGTTGCTGCTGCATGAACAACTGAATCAACGTGTCCAAATTCCCAGACGTAATTTTCCTTTGGATGCCAACAAGTTTTTGGTGCTATAATTGGCTAATTCCCTCTTGTCAATTAGCACTGCAACAAATGTCTAAATCATATGATAGATAGAATGGCAAAATAATATGCCCATTCTCTTGTCACTCCAATTTTATCTCTACCAAAACCGTCCAATTGGTGATAGGGAACCTCCTCAATTTCAATGTGGACATTTCTCTTTCTATCGAGACTTACTTGGGTTGGGTTCTTTTTTATTTTTATTTTTATTTTTAGAATTCATCGATATTCATATATATATATATATATATATTATATAAAAATATATCACTGTCGTATTAATCTGTGTAAAATTTTTGTATTATAAATATAAACAAAGTTGTTAAGGTGAAGAAGCCATTCAAGCATTAACATTAGAAGGGCCCCATTTTGGCTAATCAATGAGAGTTCTAATCTGGTAGGTTATATATATCATAATTCATAAATGTGTACAACTTCTGGTCACTATCCACCATTAAAGAGGGGACATGTCAATTATTCTTGACTCGTCATACTCCTTTCTTGCTAAACATATGCTAAAAGCCACTTTAATGTACTAATTAGATACTAACTTTGTTTTTATTATCTTTTTCATTTTACAAGTTATTCTAATTTTAAAGAAATGTTATGTTATCGCGTCAGACAACATAACATTTACCTGACACGGGTGGGCAAACTCAAAGGGAGGCGTAGCCCCGCTATTCCGTGCAAGCAGCAGATCATGTCTGTCTAATTCTATTATATTCTTTTAATTTAAAAAAAATATATATATTTTAATATTGAAACTTACAATTTCATTAAAAAAAAGTAATTGATTAATTCAAACTCAAACTCATTGGTTGACTATTTTTTTTTTCTTTTTTTGATAGAATCGAAGAAAAATTATTTTTATACAGTTATACAAAAGAATTTCAAAAGAACAATCGTAATTTTAGTGACTTGTCTTCTAAATTTCAATACAAGCTAGTAAGGGCGACCCACCTCTATCAATTAGGCTTACCACCCCAAGTGACATGCCAACTTCTACATGTAATGGCCGAAAATGTACGCTTTTATTGACAATTGCAAGAGCAAAAAAGTCGCAATCAATTTGTCAACAGGTAAAAAGGAGAACCAACTTTGCCCTCAGACATACCCACCGGCACAATTCTGAAATTGTCAAATGCCTTTACAAGTTCACATATCACTGCAAAGGTACCAAGCTACAATGTTCCCAAATCCCAACTGACCCTTCAATTTCAAATGCACACACAAGACTAGGTATACCGTCGTGGGTGGGCGTGAAACAGTCAAATTAAGAGCCAACAAGCTCAGGTGTCAAAAGGGCGTGCCTTATACTAAAGAACTAATGATGCAATTGCTACCAAATTGGACCTTTGTTTTCTGAGTTTAGAACATTAATACTTTGTGAGAAAATCATTGGCAATGGTCAACCACAACCAAGAGAGCCCATAAATATATAATGTGAAACAGGTAAGGGTAAGTTCTGATTATTCATATACTCTATTCTTCCAGATCATCATCAAATCAATAATCTCTATACCATTGGACAGACACAACGTTGAGTAATCAATAAACTTAAATCTACTCTTTTTTGAGACGGATTAATTTCTGATAGATGCTGCATTCTGGTAGGATGTTGTACAGGTAATGCACAACAAATGCAAAAACAAGTGAGCATTTCGGTTGCCAATAGAAGGCAAGGCAGCATAATGAAGATACTAATCAGGCTGAATTGATAGCCCCACATCAGCAATGCAACGAACCAATGCAGACAACACTAGAACCCAAACATTCAATAAGACAAATAAAAGGCAGAAGCATCGTGTGTTAATAGATGCCCAAAGTCCCCATCATCACTGTAATGGACCACGGGCTTCTCTGTGTACCTTCCATGTTAAAGAAGCTTTGTACTGGATGTCAATACTCAATAGAAGGTTTCCACTCAACCCTATTCGACATGAAGAAAAAGTCTTCCTCACCATGTTCCACCCCGAGAGGAGTTGCACTTTTTTCTACGTAATCCACATCTAACCTCATTATGTAGACCCCAAAAACACACTACCAGAGGAGTTGCAAGGCTGGGCCTCAGAAGTCAGATATTGAGTCAAATTGTCTAAGCCAACTGTTTTTGGTCAAGAATAAACCCATGACCAGTAAAGTTAGATGCAGGCGTACTACTCAATATAAAAAACCAAGAAACTGTAAAGACAAAAGAGACGAGAAAAATTGCAAGGGGAGACAATGCCCGACAAAGTACCTGCATTATTTTACCATAAAATGGGATAGCTTGCCTAAAAAAGGAAGACACCAAGCATGCAGGGAATCTACTCTCTTTCTACAAGCTTTAAAAGCTGTGTTTACTAAGATACGCCACAAAAAGACAATGTCAAAGTAACAATAGAAGATAATGAAAAAAAAAAATTAAATCATTCTGACATCATAACTGGCAAGGCATCATGGAATTATATGTAGTATTATTGGACACAAAACAAACAATAAAATCAACCTTGCCATGTTATTACAAGATCCTTAACCTGAAACCAGACACCATTTCAAGAAATATAATTATGATTCAAGCTGTACAAATATCACCTCCAGGGCCTGCATAGCCAAAAATGACATTCCTAATAACTGACGGTCAAAGCAATTTTTCGGTTGAGAATTAAATAAATGGCTGAAATGTGGCAGATCCAACCCCTTGAATTCCCTGAAGTAAAAAGGACAATAATGGAGGTGGCCTTGAGGATAAATTTTTGTAGTTAGTACTGCAGTCAAAAATAAAAACTGGAAAAATAAAAAATTAAGTCATGAAAAGAATATTTGCTTACCCAAAAAAAATAGAAAAAGAAAAACAGGCTTGCCCCAACAACTCATCTATCAATTTTAATTTAAGCCTTTCAGTTCCTAACAAGATTTGAATGTATTTTGCTCAAGGATACTAATAACTATTAGGAATCATAATGCAATCTCAGCCAAAAACAAACATGAACCACATGGTATAAAAGAACTTTGTGATAAATCATTAATCAAGATACAAAGTTACCCTTCTAACAAGAGCATATGGCGATTCTAATCTCCAATCCTTCTGTTTACGGCTCAATGGTCTACCTTTTGCTGATGGATCTCTGTTCTCCTTTACATCTGCCAGCCTCCAATAACAGCTCCCAACTTCAGTTTTAATGGCGTCCAGGAAAAATACTCCATTCTTTTCTGGGCATTTACTCTCTAGATCTTCTACATAGCTTACTCTCATAGGCATGTCTTTGAACCGATATAAATCATCTGGTACTTTCAATAGCCGCTCTGCACCAGGAGATGACACCTTCACAAAAATATAAGTAGAATAAGCTTTTTTTTTTCTCCTTTTTTCAATAGCTGAGCTCTTTCAGCTTCATGGAATATCTCCTCAGGTCACTTGTAACAATTGGAACTTGAACATAGCAAGGACCAAACAAGAAGTTACCTCTAGAGCCAAATCATCAGGTATTTCTCCCAGTTCTCCAACTTCATCTAATCTTTTCTTAAATTGGTGGCTGTAGCTCTCAATCTCCTCCATACTGGGGCATCCGAATCTGATCAAAGGCAAAGTGGTGTTTCGATCTTTTAATTAATGAAATTCAGAAACAAACCCAGCAACACATAAATTACTAACATAATACTTTGAAATAATAGTGTTTCGATAAATAAAACCAGAAAGATTACAGCATTGTAAATGCATGCATTTAGGCTACTATAATGCTTCAAGAAATGAAAGCATAACCACCACCACAACAATCACAAGCCTTAATCCCACTAGGCGGGACTTTCAAGAAATGAGAATGAATAATTAAAATAATAGACTATTATTCAGAAAAAAATATTAAGATTATTATTGGAAATGCATGATGGAGATGAGGATGGATGTACAACCCACACATGAAATGATAAAATTACAAATGAAATTATTCATAATAAGTCCGGAGTGGTTCTTGTTGAACATAAGATGCTTGTGACATGATTAAAAAGGTTTGGTCATGTAAGAAAAAGTCCAATAGAGGCTCCCATAAATGAAAAAAGCATTTAGCAAAAAACGTAGATGAAGACTAAGAGAAACTTGGTAGAAGACACTTAGGTATGATATGAGATAAGGACTCTACAAAAGATAAGCCCATAGATATCAATGACTAGTGAGCTAAATTTCATATAGCAGACCTCACATGGTAGGATTAAGACTTGATATGTTATTTATTATAGGAAACACAACTAAGAAAAGATGGTAGTGTTGAATAGCAATTCTTGTTTGTTTAGCTATTGAAATATTACAAAAATTATTATTAACAGAAAATCAAAACAATATATGACCTTAATCCTACTAGTGGGATTGGTCACATGGATTCTAGCACATCAATCATCTCCATCGATTAACAAGAAATTGATGGAAATAAAATCTTTTGCAACAAAAAGCCTTTTTTTTCTTCTTTTCCCCCTTGGCCCATGGAGGAGGGAAAGGAAATACATCAAATTCTTATGATGCAGTGTAAGCGTTCTTTGCATTACAATCATACTGGCTGCCACGGGCCCTGTTAATATCCAATAAAAAAAGGTCTTCCCAGTCAATATCACCAAGCAATAAAGCTCCCACATTATTTAATAGATCAAGATACAGAGTGTATGGATTGATGTTTCCATCATCAGATAGACAAAAAAGCTATCCACAGAAAAGTTACGCACATGCCTGAAGAAGATATTGGACTTGTCAGATGATAGTCCCACATTTTCTGCTGTGTTGCAAACCACACATGCGATTATCCAGAGCAATTGATCAAAGAATCAACGGATAGACCCACAATCATCACCATATCAATGAAAATTAAGTAAAGTCCTGAAAGAGTTTTAAAAAAAAATAAAGAAAAAGGCCTCATGAGAAGAATCAGGACCCTTTTCATTTGTGGGCTACATGAGAGGACTCAAAAGGTAAAACAGAAAGTAAAGTTGACTCACAAAAGGAAAGACATTAATATTGTAAGAAGTCAGTAAACAATAAGCAGAAAAAAAGAAAGAAAAAAAATAAGAAGCTTTGAGACTTTTCAATGTTCAAACTGAATATTCTATGGAGCCTCAACAAGTAATGTACATGTTCAATATAAGACTGTAATTGCAACAATAATTAGAAGCTCTTTGGCAGCATAGAAAAGCTTACTCAGTTGAAAGTTTGTCTATTCTCACATAAATATATCCCCGAGGAGTAGTCTTAAAGGCGTAGAGTTTCATGTCATCACCAAAGTGCAGCAAGACCTCATGGGCTATTGACAGAGCCTGTTCACCCCAAGGACAGTTTTGCAGAACCACCCCACCACCATCGCCTCCATCACCGATCTGGACTTTTATCAAATAACTAAGATCAACTAAAATGTAATGCATACATCTAAAGTTCAAATTAAGCAGCCATGATAACCGTTCAAAAACAACATACCTCGGGCTCAGCATCATCCTCTTCTTCCCATGAATCAATGGGTTCTACATCTTCATTCATTTCATCTGAAAATCTCAACATATTTCAGGTGAAGCCATAGTTATCAAAGGCGCGCCTAGGCGCAAGGCGCCTTAAGGCGCCAGTTTGGCGCCTCGCCTAGGCCGAGGCGAGGCGGTTTTGGTGAGGCTCTCGCCTTGCGCGCCTAGGCGCTGGGGCGTGAGGCGCGCCTCATGAAACTGTTTTAATTTAAAACTTAGACAGCTCAATTCCTCCCCTCTTTTTGGTTCTAGCATGTATACATTACAACCTACAACTTAAGTAAATGTCCACATTTTCTTTTATTTATATTTTACCTTCCATTTACTTTAATACATAAATGTAAATAAGAAAGTACCCCCCATTTGGATTCAATAAAAATATCTAAAAAATCAAAATCCATAACAATAAAAAAATAGAATTTTGATTTTAGTACAAACTCAGAATTTAGTGATTTTACCACCCCAAAATACATACCTACTATTTCTTGAAAAATTCATTAAAAATCATTTTAACAACAATGAACATTAACTATCAAAATACCGGGAGTTAGTTTTTCAAAATGAAAACATTTTCTTATATGTCTCCTTATAATGCCCTAATCTTCCAGACTTAGAAAAAATGCGCTAATCTTCCAGACCTAGAAAAATAGCATTTTTCAAAATGAAAGCATTTTCTTGATTGTGGACTTGTAGTGTTTATTGATTGTGGAGAATACTAAAGCTATTCCAAAATGTCCTCCATCAATAAAACAAGAGATTGGAGAGTACATGCAAAAGAAGAAAAATAGCAGGGAATCAGGGATGAGCAAAATATGGCACCGTAAGATGATGATGATGATGATTAAAACTTCTTTATTGATTGTGGACTTGTAGTGTTTATATGTTCGTTTAGAACTTTGCACGATGGTTGGTACTTGTTTGAGTTTGAGACTTTAAGTTTGAACTTTAATGATGTTTCTAGTTTAGAAATTGTATGATGAATGAATTAACTTTGATGTTGTTTGTTTAGAATTTGAAGATAATGAAACATTAATGATATGCATGTGTTATTATTGATAATTTGATAGTTTTTTATGATTTTACAAGATTTTTAGTTTTTTTTCTAAAAGGTGCGCCTCGCTTCGCAAAGGCGCGCCTCGCCTCGTGCGCCTCGCGCCTCAGGCTCCAGGACCCTTTGCGCCTCGCTGCGCCTCGCGCCTTTCAGAACTATGGGTGAAGCAAACATCTAAGTTTACATCAGACTGCTTGCAACAATTCAGAAACCATTAATTTCACAACCATACTCTCATTTGTCAAAAATTTATACATCCACCAATATCTGTATACGAGGAATTTAGATACACTGAGGTCAACATCTAATCAGTTCATTAGAATTTCAAGATTGCCACTTAGCTTTCAGTCTAACATTGCAGAAGCAACAAAAATCTAGGGGCTAATTTTGCTTGACCTAACAAATGACAACAAGAATTTTAAACTCTTCTACTCCCCCTTCCAAAAGAAAAAGTAAAGAAAGAAAAGGTTCAATAATTTAAATCCTGGGGACAAAGAGAAATATTGCATATGTTGGGGATGAGAATCAAGAATCAGGAGGCAAAACTGCTTAGCAATTCTTGATGTTGTAACAAAACCCTAGGGCACAGACAGAGAACATGAGAGGAGGAAGAAGAAATACCTCTCAGGAATTTTACTAAATCAGAGAACAAAGAATGAATACAATAATCGAACTCAAAAGAAGAGACACTGCTATTTATATAGCAGCTGTCTTATTGAAGGCACCTTATAACCGCCTAACTATAACAAAAAAAACAATAGTAGCAGCAACATAACATAAAAGATACAATAAGAAGCCTACTATGCTTTCACATTCCCCCTCAAATCAGACTCAATAGAAGAACTTGTGATCCTTGAGCTGCTTGTAGAATCATCAAACCTGCCACACACTGGAGACATCTTAAGACCAAGTTTATCACATAGAAACTGAAACCGATCTCTTGCCAGCCTTTGGTAAAAATGTCAGCCACCTGATAAGCTGTAGGAATATATCTAATTTCAACTTCACCACTTTCAACCTCTTCACGCACAAAATGAACATCAATCTCGATATGTTTTGTTTGAGAATGAAAAACAGGATTCTCAGCCATACTTTTTGCAGCCAAGTTATCACTCCAAACAATTGAAGTAGTAGTACAAGGATAACCCAACTCTAAAAACAATGATCTTAGCCATAAAAGTTTTGTAACTCCATGTGCAACAGCCCGGTATTCAACTTCTCCAACAGATCTGGCTGCCACTGATTGTTTCTCTGAACCCCATACAATCAGATTTTTGCCAAGAAATACACAAAGACCATTGGTAGATCTCCTAGTATCCTTGCAACCAGCATGGTCTGCATCCGTACAGACAACTAGGGACATATCATCATGTGAGGGAGAGAACCACAAACCCAAGCCAATTGTCCCTTTAAGGTACCTAAGGAGTCTTTTGTAGGCTGACCAATGTTGTACCTTAGGTTTAGATAAAAATTGGCTTAATTTGTTAACCACAAAAGCAATGTCTAGGTGTGTATAGATCAGATATTGCAGTGACCCAATGATAGTCCTATACAAGGACGGATTAGTAAATGGATCTCCCTCATTAGTTAAGATACTCCTTAAGTTATAGGTGTATCACACGGTTTGCAGTCTTGCATTTCAATTTTCCTCAACAAATCCAAAGCGTGCTTAGATTGAGTCAAGTATAAACCATTTGTATCTCGTTAAGACTCAAACCCTAGGAAATAATTGACGGATCCTAGAGTCTTCAGAGCAAAGTATTTATCCAAGTCATAAATGCATGACTTAAGAGCTGTTGGATCTGAACCAGTGATCAAAACATCATCAACATAAACCAAGATAAACAAGACATAAGCTAAAGTACATTTAATGAACAACGAAGCATCAAAAGTAGCTCTAGAGAAACCCCAGCTCTGTAAAGCAGTCCTCAGTTTAGTATACCAAGCTCGAGGAGCTTGCTTGAGACCATATAAAAATCTTCTCAACTTACAAAAATGTGAGGGAAACTTAGAGCTTACAAACCCTTTAGATTGAATCATAAAGATTGCTTCTTGCAGATCACCATTCAGAAAAACATTATTTACATCCACTTGTTGAATATCCCATCCAAAGGTCACTGCTAAAGAGAATAACACCCAAATAGTGGGAACCTTAATAATTGGACTGAATGTTTCATCATAATTCACTCCTGGATTTTGAAGAAAACCCTTGGCCACCAACCTCGCTTTGTGTTTAAGAATAGTCCCATCAAGCTTATACTTGACCCGAAACACCCATTTACACCCCATTAAGTTCATATCCTTAGAGAAGGGAACAAGATCCAAGTATGATTTCGGTGCAGAGCTGAAACTCCTCCATGACTTTAACTCATCATGAGTCTAAAAGAGTCATGAATCGAATCAGGTTCAAGAGAGCTCACTAAAGCATGAGCAGAGGTAGTTCCAAGATGCTTGGCTTTTGATCTAGTGACCATAGGATGAACAGAAGGTACAGGTGCAGCTTTAGGTCTAGGCAAATGAGGGTTAATGACAAGTGACTGAATCTCAAGACTAACAGTCATAGGTGGGGTAGATGAATTTCTGGAATCTAATGGAGACAGGAGTTGAGGGTCGTGTTACTTGAGGAGATGAAGAAAATAAGGTGAAAGAAGGAACAGATTGAAATACTGAAGTAGATGCCCAATTAGACACCCCACTGGAAGCTGACTTAGAAAAAGAAGATGATGCAATGAAGGAGAACAAACTAGGAAAAGGGAATTCATTTGGATTGAACTAAACATATCTTGAAACATATATCTTCCCTAATGGATGCAGACACTTATAATCGGCTTGGGTGTGACTATATCCAAGGAAAATACATGTGATAGTATGAAAATCAAATTTGTGCTTGTTATAGGTTCTAAGATAAGGAAAACAAGCACAACCAAAAGGCTACAACAAAAGGTAATTTGGTGGTTTATGGTAGAGCAATTCAAAAGGTGTGTTAAATCTGGGGGGAACAGATTGATTGTATGCACAACAGTTTGGAAGGCTTCTACCCAATACTTTAAGGGCATATGGGCATGAGCTAATAGAGTAAGGCCCATTTCTGCTATGTGTCTATGTTTCCTTTCAACCACACCATTTTGTTGGTGTGTATGGGACAAGTAAATCTAGGTTGTATGCGATGACTTTGAAGGTAGGGCAAAAAGGCCTTGAATTGCCCCCCATTATCAGTTTGTAATGTCCTAAGTTTGGTTTGATACTATAGCTCAGCAAATTTGTGGAAAATGATAAAGACAGATAGAGCATCAGACTTATGTTTCAAAGGATATAGCCAAGTATACCTAGCGTATGCATCCACGAAGATAATGTAATATCGATGATCTTCCATGGACAATACAGGTGAAGGACCCCACAAATCAGAATACACCAATTCTAATGGTCTAGTAGATTTGATTTCACAATCAGCAAAAGGAAACTAATGCAATTTGCTAAGTTTACATGAATCACAAAAGGAAAGATCAAATTGTAAAAAATGAATATGAATTTTATTCAATACTGATCTCACTACACTAGAAGATGGATGCCCTAATCTGGCATGCCATTGTTGATAAACAGTATTACATTGGGCTACATTTGCATCATGAGACAACTCATGGCAAAATGAGCTTTGTCTACTACATTTATTCAAAGGAAAAACAATATTACTAAATAAGGACTTGTTGGAATGGGCTGGAGTGCTATACGTAGCATGACCAAATGTTGGAAGCAACCGATATAGCCCATTTTTAAGGTGTCCCTAAAGTAGCACATGGCTGGAATCCTTGTCCTTAATCAAACAAGAAGTAGCATGAAATTCAGCAGCAACATTGTGATCACGAGTAAGTTGTGATACACTAATCAAATTCTTCTTCATACTAGTATATGAAGCGTATTAAGCAATGAAATAATAGAAGCAAGTTGTGTTTGAGTATATAATTTGCCATAACCAACATTAGAAATAAGCAGAGTCTTACCATTTCCTATGGGCACTTTGTCTCCACCATTATAGGGAGCACGAAAGGAAAGATTGTTTGAGGTTGGATGTAATGTGATTTGTTACTCCAGAGTCAACAAACCATGAAGAATCTAACAAAGAAGAAGGTTGAGATAGGTTCTTAGATTGCTAAGGAAAATGACTTTAGTGAGCACCTTGGACTGATCCTATCTCATTCATGTAGACTCTATTAGAATCACTAAGAGCAGCCATATATGCTTTAGAATATGTCTGAACACCATTGTTAAACCATCCAAATCCTTGATTAGAAGTTCTCTGAAAATTTCTATCAAACCGATGATAGCATTTATCAATAAAGTGCCCTGGTTTACCACACAATTGACTATATTTTTCTATTGGAAGCTCTACCTCAGCCTCGGCCTCCTCTATTAACATAACTACCTCCTCGTGACATATAACCACCTCTATTATTAACAAAATCACCATTTCGTGATGAGTGTGAAGCCACATTTACAATCATTGAAGGAGACATAGTTGAGTCAAAATTAGTTGAAAGCGATGACAAATTCTTGGCTGTTAGTCTCTGTTCATGCATTAATAACAGATATTGCACATTCTCTAAGTCAATTTCATCCATTTGATATGTAGTCAGACTCACTACTATCTCATAGTCATGATCAAGACCATTTAAAATAGCAAGCAACAATTCCTTATCATTTAGTGGCTCTCCGATAGCTGCTAGAGAATGACCTATCGCTTTAATCCTTAGAATGCAATCATTCACAGATAAGGAATCTTTCTTTATAGATCGTAGTTGCTGCTTTAATTGAAATGATTTAGCAATAGTTTGATGCAAGTAAAGGCTTTCTAAAGAAATCCATACCTCGGTAGATAATTCACAGTAAATCACCAGCGTTAGAACCTCTTTATCAATAGTGGAGAACAACCATCCAAGCAACAGTTAGTCTGATCTAATCCAATTCAGGTACTTTGGATTGATCTCTGGATTGATTGAAGATCCAGTGATAGCTTCACCGATTGCTGGATCTAATAGGTACTTCGGTGGAGGTGGTGATTTATTTAGAAATGACACCAAATCAAAAGCACAGAGAATCGCAAGAATTTGTGTTTTTCAAAAAATATAGTTGCTCAAATCGAGCTTTATTAGAATAAAGCTAAACGCCTTAGCCACTGTAGAAAAGTTTGATTGTGAGGCTAGAGAGAAAGAGGAGGTGTGAGGTGATGAGGAGAAAGGACCACAATCTGAATTAAATGCCATTGAGATAGAGCTATGGCTTTGATACCATGTAACAAACCCCTAGGGCACAAATAGAGAACACAAGAAGAGGAAGAAGAAATACCTCTCAAGAATTTTACTAAATTAGAGAACAAAAAATGAATACAATAATTGAACTCAAAAGAACAGACACTGTTATTTATATAGCAGTTGTATTATTGAAGGCACCTTATAACCCGCCTAACTACAATAAAAACAATAGTAGCAGCAACAAAACATAGCTACATAACATTAAAGATACAATAAGAAGCCTGCTATGCTTTCACGAATGCGTGCATTAGTAGGAAATCAAGCACCACTAGGGTTGAATTTATCAAAAGCCACCTCCCTATATAATAAACACAACACTTCAAGAATTGGTATTATTAGGCCTAATCTTATCTTGACAAATATTAGGCCTAAGCTTGCCAAATTCCATGAACACAACACTTTAACGTAATTTTGTATACTCTCTCTGCAATTTGAATTTAATATATTTAGGAGTTAAATTGCACTAGTTTGAGCTTCAATGTTGTATAGGCTAAGGAAACCTTTAGCAAAGTAGAGTTAGATTCCAGGAGGTACCATGCCTATGAGATTACAATTCGAGCCATGAACAAAAAGATAACTTTTTGGCATGCCAGAAAGCACCATCCAATGCTGTGGAATAGCTATTCAGACACTAGGGGGGAAATTTGAGAGACAGAGAGAGACAGACAGAATTGAGGGGGGAATTTGAATTGCTTCTATATTATTTTCATAGTTTAAAATGCCTGGTTCAGTTCCTCTTATACTGCCCTCAGCTACAGATTGGCACCAAAACAGTTACCAACCTCTACTACACTTGTACAACTTGCACTACTGGAACATTCATCCAGCTATGCTAATTCCCTTTTATTTTGTAAAGGCCTAGTAGCCTAAGTACGTGAAAAAAATTCTAGCTTAGGTTAGTCCTTGCATGACTATTCCAATAAAAAGAAAGGGCATTACAGTTGAGGCTTACCCTCGCTCTGCACAGAGATTGTTTCGACACTCGAACTCACTGTTGCATAACTATTCAAGTGATGGATAAAATTCAAACAGTTACAAAAATTCCAGTGCCATCATGGGATAATCATTGAATGTTTCAATGGAGCTTGATATTATGATAATTTTAAAGCCTGATTTCTTGGATTTTAACTCTTTTTATATATGAATAAATATTTAAAGAGAATTTGGACTGATTTTTGTCAAGCCCTTGAATTATAGGGCTGACAATTTCAGTAATTACAGAATGTAAGAATGAGGGAGAGAGATAGAAAAAAAAGAGAAAAGAGGGAGATAGGAAGAGGGAACGTGGAAGAGAGAATTATGACTTATAGGGCACATTATGCTTCTTAAAAATGGCCTCCAAGGTCATTTCTTGCAGCCTCGCTTTTTCGGCAGCCTGCCCTACCGTCGTGGGTGTCATCATCTTGACCATGGGCCATGACTCCTCCCTCAACCCACTCACAAAAATTGATACCGCATATTGTTTGGTAAGTCCGGGCTGAATTATACATACCAATGATCTCAATTCTTCGAAACGAGTAAGGTACTCCATTACAGTACCTTCTTGCTTCAGCTTACTAAATTCTTTAATAACATTCCTCATCTTCTTCTCTCCGAAGCGTTCACAGAGACCATTCAAGAAAGCTCTCCAACCCCCTTGCAGCCCTTCGTCTTGGACCCCACCAAGAATCTGCTACTTCATTCAAATAGGCTGCCATTAGAGCCATTTTTTGATCCTCGGGAGTCTAGTAAAGTTGAAAGAATCATTCACACCGCCTTAGCCACCATCTTGGGCTCTTTCCCTTGAGCAGGGGTATCTCCAGCATTGGCATGGGTGCATAGCCGTGTGCCACCGGTTGCACATTCCTTTCCAGATTTTCTCAAACTAATTGCTGCTCCACCTCCTCCAGAACTCCTTCCGACCCTGATCGATTGCCCTGATGTGGCAAGATTGGCTCCGACACCTACATTGGTAGAAATTCCGGTGGCAACCGGAACTGGGGCAAAGAGGCCAGCATATTTAACATATTGTTGATCCTCTGCTCTTATTGTTCCATAGTTTCTTGGCACCTGTGGACCGGTTCTTGGCATCTTTCGATTGTTTCTTGTTGCTTTTCCGATGTCACTTGCATGACTTCCTCCCACTCGGCTAATTCTTCCCTTGTTTGGCACATGGCCTCTTGGGTATAATTCATGCTAAACTCCATGGTGTCCAACCTCACCTCCAGTTGCCTCAGGCATGTTCCTTCAGCCATCGCTTCTTGTTCCTCAATCGCACTGGGCCCCACGATTGTTGGTTCTTCCCTTCTGCACCAGAACAACAGTTACCTGCTTCTTTCGACACCATCCTCGCCGCTTCTTGGAACACATTTGCTTTATGCTTCCCTTACTTGCTGGGATTACAATTGTGAACCAAAAAATTACGAAATTCACCCCATGCCTTCAAGACTTGACCGAGAGTCGTTACCTGTGATCGCCTCCTCAAGCCGTGACCTTCCTGAATTCAATACCCCTTAATTCGATGCAATTACAGTAATTGGGATCAAGATTGCTTGGAACACAATCGCCTCACCCCAGACCTATGTTGTGCATCAATCAAAAACGATTCTTGCTTCGGAATCACTCCTTCAAGATCACCTGGTCTCAACTGCAATCGCTAGAATACACCCAATCACCGACCTCAACTACAATCAGTAGCTCCGTACTTTTCATAATCACCGTAATGCACTACTTCTTGAATCGCCACTTGTGGGTTCGTTCAATTTTGCACCCAAGATTGTTCGACTTTGCTTAGGCATCTCTGTCATTGAACCTGCCTCGTTGTGATGGCTTCTGCCGATTACTCCACAGCTGGTTCGTCCGGCTCTAATACCACTTTGTCAAGCCCTTGAATTAGGGCTGACAATTTTAGTAATTACAAAATGTAAGAATGAGGGAAAGAGATAGAAACAGAGAGATAGGAAGAGGGAACGAGAAAGAGAATTATGACCAGTATTATTCATTCCATCCCTTTCCATCTTGTCGAAGGTCTCTATTATAGACCCTCTAGCTGTTATCAATCCTCTAACTAACCTAACCGCCATGCTAGCTGTTGTACAAGTTAGTTATTCTCTTTTCTCGCCTAACCTCTTAAACCTTTTCCATTAGCCTTCCTAACAGCTTATACCTAAACTAATTTCCCCAATTACAAACATACCCCTAAGGTCGTGAGAATCCCCACCCCTTCAAACAATTATTGTCCCCAAGAATTAACAGCGAAGACTATGGTTCAAGTGATGGATAAAATTCAAATAGTTACAAAAATTCTAGTGCCATCATGGGATAGTCATTGAATGTTTCAATGGAGCTTGATATTATGATAATTTTAAAGCCTGATTTCTTGGATTTTGACTCTTTTTATATATGAATAAATATTTAAAGAGAATTTGGACTGATTTTCAAATGGGAAGAAACCTGGGAGAAAACTTTCATCTTCATTTTTAGCTAATATTAATCTTCAAATCCTTTAAAGAATGTCTATGTGGTGGATTTTCAAGAATTAGAAAAGAGTCTTGGTGGATTTCACAACAATACATAGAGCATAAAGGAGCTAGTGTAGGAAATCTTGTTGGATCTTGAATGTTAACTGCATATCATGGATTTGGTACATGGTGTCACAACCCCAATGGGGTAACAGAGGTACGCTTGTAATTAGCTTAGACCAGCCAATAAAGGGCAGTAGTACTCAAGTAGTTAGCATTATAACCACTTGTACATTCTTGGTTATAATTGAAAGACTGCCTATTAAAAGAGGCTGATGTATGAGAATGGGAATTATGAAATGAAATAGATCATAATTCTTTCCCTCCAAATTTCTTTCCCTCCTATTCTTTGTCAATTCTCCCTCCTACTTTCAGTTTCGCTCTGTCTCTCCCAATTCAAATTCCTACGGCTACTATAATTCCAAAATTGTATGTCTTACATTCGAGACTTATCATTTTGGTATCAAAGCCGATCATCCTTGATGACGAGAGCCGTGATCGAATCGAGCAATTAAGGTGATCTAGCGGTGTAGAAGCAATGGCAGAAGGTACTTGTTTGAAGCAGTTGGAGACACGAATGGAGGCGTTGGAGTTTGCAATGAATCAGACACACGAGGCGATCGCTCAGGGAAGAGAAGAACAGATCCCTAAGCAGGAAAGGATGCAATGTGAATTGGAGAAACAACAAGAGACAATAAAGCAATACGAACAGAAGATCAATAGCATGTTCAACATGTTGTCCTCTCTACCTCAATTCAGGCTACCGCCTGAATTTTCACCCTAATCATTCATGGGTCTTAGCCATTTTGGCCACGGAATCCTTCCACAAGCCCCTAGGATGGAGGAGCCAGCTGAACCATCAAAGGAGGACACGGAAGTTCAGGTGAGAGGAATTACATCCCATACTAATAGTCATGTCCCAATGCCATTATTAGAGATCCCCTTGTTTGATGGATCCAAGCCTAGGTGGTGGATTCGTAGGTGTGAGCGATTTTTTCAACTGTACAGTGTTGTGGAAGGGCAAAAGGTAACCATTGCAGTGGCTTATCTCAATGATATAACCGATTCCTGGTACCAAGGGTGGATTAAGACTAAGGAGATGGAGGCAATGTGGAGTGCGTTCGCGGAGGAATTGTGTGAAAGATTCGGGAAGAAGAACATGTATGACGTGATTGAAGAATTCAAAATGCTAAAACAAGTGGGAACAGTGACTGAATACTTAGATAAGTTTGAAGAATTGAGAGCATTGATGTGGAATGCTCAACCATCCTCGACTAAGTAGTATTTTGTGTCGAATTTTGTGAGTGGCTTAAAGGGTGAGCTCAAGTCAATGGTAAAGATGATGATGCCTACCACGATAAGGCAGGCCACAAAGAAGGCCAAATTAAAGGAGTTAACATTGGAGGCTATATTTGGGAAGAATAAGCCGTGGCCTAAGTCAAATCCCAACTCCCAACCAACTATGGGGATGAACTCGAAGGGGACAAGTATGGGGGTTATGTTTGGGCCTCCTAAAACCAATACTAATGTGGCTAAGGGGACCACAATGAAGCAGAAGGCAATTGGGACTCTACTATAGATGTGGTGATCATTACAGCCCCGGTCATTAATGCAAGAGACAGTTGCTGAAGATGGAAGGAATGGAAGAAGAGAAAGAAGGGGAGGAAGAAGAGGTTGTGGAGGAAGTAACTGATCCCATAAAGGAAGCAGAGGTTGAAGACGAGGGAGGGGAGATCTCCTTCCATGCATTGAAGGAGGGGCCTACGGGAAAGATCATCAAGGTAAAGGGGCAGTCAGGGAAGAGGAGATAGATGGTTTTAATAGACAGTGGCAGCACTCACAGCTTCTTTCTTGAATGAAGCCATTGCCATTGATCTAAAGTGTAAGTTGATAGCCACAACGCCCTTATCAATTACAGTGGCAAATGGAAATCGTATGTACAACCATTATAAATGGTGCTAATTTCAAATGGCTTGTGCCGGGGTAAGAATTTTCGATAGACCTAAGGGTCTTAGAGCTAGGGGATATGATATCATATTGGGGATTGATTGGATGAGGACGGTTAGTCCTCTAACATTCGATTTTAATAAGATGGAGGTGATAGTTGACATTGCAAGGAGGAAGCTAACATTAGTGGGGAGCCTAGAGGCAAGGGGAATGTAAGCTCATCTCAGGAAAAAAGCTACAGAAAATCTTAAAGAAGAGGAAAATATAGATCTCCCAACTATTCTCCATCCAAGCAATGGAGGTGGAAGAAGAAAAGTGCACGGAAAGGGAAGAAGCAGGGGAGGAGGAGACAGAAGCAAAATTGCCCCACAATGAGGTAACTAATCTGGATACCCTAAATTTACTCTTGATTGAATTTAAGGATTTGTTTGTTGAGCTTATTTCATTACCACCTACCGAGCCTTGGACCACTCCATTCCCCTCAAACCAAACTCTGAACCAATAAATATTCAGCCCTACTGATACCCACCAACACAAAAGTCTAAAATTGAAAGACAAGTTAAACAGAAGCTAGCCTCTTCTATTATACAGCCCAGCCAAAGTCCCTTTGCCTTAGCAGTACTTTTGGTAGAAAAAGGATGGTACCTGGAGGTTTTGTATTGACTACCGCCAGTTAAACACCCTCACCATCAAAAAGAAATTTTCAATTCCGATCATAGAGGATTTGATGGGTGAACTACGTGGAGCCACTATCTTTTTCAAGCTTGACTTGAGATCAGGGTACCATCAGATAAGAATGCACCCTAATGACGTTCACAAAACAGCCTTTCGTATCCATCAAAGTTTATATGAATTCCTTGTCATGCCTTTCGGGTTGACTAATGTCCCTACCACCTTCCAAGCCCTGATGAACCAATTATTTGCACCCTACCTAAGGAAGTTCATCCTAGTATTTTTTGATGACATACTCATCCATAGCCCGAACTTGAAAGCACACCTAACTCACCTAAGGACAACTTTTGAGATCCTTAAATCCAATCAATTGTATATCAAAATGTCCAAGTACCTATTTGCTATGAAGGAAGTGGAGTATTTGGGGCACATGATAACCTGGGGGGGGGGGGGGGGGTTAGCACAAATCCAAAGAAAATCTCAGCCATGACAGAATGGCCAAGGCCCACAACAGTGAGGGAGTTAAGGGGCTTCTTTGGATTAACTAGGTATTATAGAATATTTGCTCCCCATTATGGAATTATCGGCAAACCCCTGATAGGGCTACTGAAGAAGGATAAATTCCAATTGAATTCAGAAGTAGAAGTGGCCTTTACCACCCTTAAGAAGGCCATGACAAGAACCCCAGTCTGTGCCCTACCAGATTTTTCAAAGATATTTGTAGTAGAAACAGATGCTTGTGAAGTGGGTGTAGGTACAATGCTCATGCAGGAAGAGAGACCATTGGCATACATTAGCCAAGCCTTAGCCCCTAGACACTTGGGACTAAGTGTATATGATAAAGAACTCCTAGCAGTGTTGGTGGTTGTGGACAGGTGGAGACACTATTTGGAGAGCAACCCCTTTATTATCAAGACTAATCACGAGAGCTTGAGGTACTTGTTACAACAAAGAGTGCACACCCAATTGCAGAGGAAAGGGGCATCCATACTGCTTGGATTGGACTACACAATTCATTACAAACAAGGAAAGGGAAACAAAGTGGTTGATGCACTTTCTAGAAGAGGAGGGGAAGTCTGTTGCAGTGTAATCACAGCTATAGTGCTGGATTGGGTGAAAGAGGTCACAGAAAGTTATGGGCAGACTGAATTGACCAGGGAATTACAAGGGCAATTAGCTATAGAGCCTACTAGAAACAAAGGGTATTCACTTTCCACTGAGTTGATACGTTACAAAGGCAATATAGTGGTGGGCAATGACCAGAGATTAAAGGAGAGAATCTTACAGTCCTTACATGACTCCCCATTGGGGGGACATTCGGGAATTAAGGCCACTTACTACAAGGTGAGTCAATTTTTCTTTTGGCCAGGGCTAAAGAAAGAAGTGAGGTCTTTTGTGTTAGCATGTCTTACCTGCTAGAGGTGCAAACACGAGCATGTGGCACTTCTGCGGTTACTCCAACCCCTTGCCAACCTTGAGCAAGCTAGAGAGGGAATATCAATGGATTTTATAGAAGGGTTAGCCAAATCAGAGGGCAAGGATGTGATTTTGGTGATTGTGGATCTCTTAACCAAATTTGCCAACTTTGTAAGTCTTACTCACCCTACACGGCCTAGGAGATTGCTAGACAGTTTATGGATTCAGTAGCCAAGGTACATGGGGTCCCAAAGTCGATAGTGTCTAATAGGGATAAGATTTTCACCAGCAATGTCTGGTAAGAACTATTTAAAGGATTGGGAGTGGATTTACACATGTTTAAAGCCTACCATCCCTAGATGAATGGGCAAACGGAGAGGGTAAACCAATGTTTGCAGGCTTATTTACAATGTATGTGCTTTTGCCAAACCTAAAAGTTGGAACATGTGGTTATCTATGGCACAGTGGTGGTACAATACAAGCTACAATAGTGCTCTCAAAAGATCTCCTTTCAAGGCATTATTCGGGTTCAAGGCCCCTATCTTACCAACTCTGATGAATGCCCCCACCACAGTTCATGCAGTGGAGGACTATCTTCAACAGCGCCAGAAGATGTTACAATTGCTAAAGAAAGAGTTAACTACAACTCAGAATAGAATGGAGTAGGCGGCTGATAGGAAGAGAGTGAGAGAAACTTCAGCGTGGGAGATAAGGTATACCTCAAAGTCAAGAGGTTCCTCCAGCACTCCTTTTTAGCCACTCCAGCCTCCAAGCCGAGCCCTAAGTACTTTAGGTCGTTCCCTATACTTGCTAAGGTGGGTAAGGTAGCCTACAAGCTGCAATTTCTAGAGGGAGTACCTACTCACCCGGTGTTCCATGTGTCTCTGTTAGAGAGAGCAGTAGAACCTGAACCCACTGTTAGCCCACATCTCCCTACAGTAGATGAAGACATTGAAGTAATAGTAGAACTCAAGGTCATAGTAGACTGAAGAGTTATCTACAAAGAGACACTGCCATTTACTGAAGTGTTGGTCAAGTGGAGTCACCTACATCCACACCATGCTACCTAGGAGTACCTACCAGATCTATTGAGGTAGTTCCCACAGGCAACTCATCTCTTGTCCTTTCTTGGGGATGAGAAAGATCTTAAGGGGAGGGGGAAATGTCACGAACCCAATGGGGTAACAGGGGTAAGCTTGTAATTAGCTTAGACCAGTCAATAAAGGGCAATAGTACTCAAGTAGTTAGCGTTGTAACCACTTGTACATTCTCAGTTATAATTGAAAGACTGCCTATAAAAGAGGCTAATGTATGATAATGGGAATTATGAAATGAAATAGAACATAATTCTCTCTCTCTCTTAATTCAAATTCCTGTGGCTATTATAATTCCAAAATTGTATAAGTCTTAGATTTGAGACTTATCACATGGTTTTGTTGATTGCAAGATGCCAATAGTTCATACTACGGAATTCATATGAGGGAATGTGCATGGGAGAAAGGTGAGCTGCCAATTCATACACAAGGCAATGGGCATGGATTCATCAGGCTTCCATATGGGTTTTAATTTGTATTTGTTAATTGCTCGAAAGTATAGTGCACCATTTGGCTGATCACTACATAAGATTTGACCTCTCTACCTCCTTTGGATTTTAGCGTTGTTCTTTAATTTTTTGCATTGAGTGGCTGGACATTCTAAAAGAACTTGAGCATATTAGGTTATAATCTCGGCAGTGGCAAACTAGGAATAAAAGGGCTAATTTGCGTGCATTTAAGTGAGGGGTAGTAAGGGTATTGCATACCGGTTATTTTCTCTCTTGTAGCTAACGCCCCTTATATCTATAAATAAGAGGTGATAGGCAATATGTCGAGTACATGAATTCTGATTATCCTCGTTAAGTCTTGAGTGATGTACTGTATGAGAAAAGTGAGAGAAAGCTTTGTAATCTGCAGTGAGGGTTCTCGAGAGTATCATTGAGGGTTATGGGAATGAGCGAGAGTGATTGAATGTACTGTTCTTCATCAAGATTATAGGGGATTGCTCTCTCTGAAGGCTGGATGTCAGACTGGTGAAAACTAGTTTGAACCAGGATAAACTCTTGATGATTTCATGTGGTTTGATTGTTCTATCTTTGTCTTTTGTCAATTCTTTTAATTTCTGTTTTTGTTGTATTTTTAATCGGTGAGAGAGTGAACGAGTGAATATATTTCTTGGTTTATTGGGTGATTTAGTGGACCGACAGTGCTCCCAATTGTAACAAATTGGTATCAAAGCCGGGTCTCTCATCAAGAACCTTCAAGATTCGTTAGAATTTGACACATACCCGCAGGAATGGCTTCTATAGCCTTTGTCGCATGGTATGATATTGAGAGATTTGATGACCAAAATGATTTCCGCCTATGGAAGATGAAGATGAGAGCCTTATTGGGAAGCCTAGGTCTAGATAAAGCCCTAGAGGCTGAAAAGAAGATACTCGAGTCTTTCTCTGAAGAACAGAAAAGAGAAATATGTGAAAAGAAAAAGGAAATCAACAAGAAAGCATTTAACACCTTAATCCTTAGCTTTGGAGACAAAGTATTGCAGGAGGTGTCAAAAATGACAACCGCAAAAGATCTTTGGAATAGGCTAGAGACACTCTATATGACCAAAACTCTTTCTACCCAATTATATTTGAAAACAAAGTTCTTTTCATTCAAGATGATTGAGAGTCAATAAATTACAAGATCACACTGATAGTTTTAATAAACTATGTTTAGATCTTAAAAATATTGATATTAAATATGATGATGAGGGCAAGGCTGGTCTTGTTGCACTCATTGCCAAAATCATATGAGACTTTTGTTGACATCTTGAAACATGGTAGAGACAAATTGGCTCTAGATGATGTTATAGGGGCTATGAATTCCAAGGAATTACAACAGAAAGTAGATGTTAAAAAGACTACTGGTGATGTACTAGCAGTGAAGTTTAGGTCAGAAAAGAAAGACACAAGATAGAAAAATAGGTCTGATCAGAATCTAGAAATGGCAAGAAAGTGATTAAGTGCTCCCATTACCATAAGGAAGGGCATATAAAGAAGCACTATCCCAAGAGGAAGAAAGATTACCCTGATAAGTCCAGTCCAGAATTTTCAAACTTCATTTGGCACTATGATAGTGCTGACGCATTAGTAGTGTCTAGTAAGGATGAGAAGGATGAGTGGATGCTTGATTCTGGGTGTTCATTTCATATGACTCCTCAGAAAGAATGGTTGCTAGACTATAAGGAAATTGGTGGAGGCAGAGTACTTCTAGGAAACAACCATGAGTGTGGAATAGTGGGAATTGGAAATATTAGACTTAGGATGCATGATGGATTAATTAAAATTTTAACTAATGTAAGGTATGTTCTTGATTTAAAAAGGAACTTAATATCACTTGGAGAATTAGATAAGAATGGCTACTCCTATAAGGGAGATAGTGGAATGCTTAAGGTATTGAGAGGGTCCTTAGTGAATATGAAGGCTGTCCTTGAGAATTGCATTTATGTGCTGCAGGCATCCACTCTAAGTGGTGATGCAGCCTTAGGAGAAGCCAACTGTAGTGATCAGTCTAGCTTATGGCACTTTAGGATGGCCCATATAAGTGATCAAGGCCTTAAGGAGTTATCTAATCAAGGAATTTTAAGTGCTGAGAAATTTACAGCATTAGACAAGTGTGAAACCTGCATTCTAGGAAAGTCTATAAAAGTCAAATTCCCTAAGAAAGCCACCCACTCATCTCAAGCCCCATTGGATTATATCCATTCGGATTTATAAGGCCCCAGTCAATCCTTAACACATGGAGGAACAAGATATTTCTTATCCATAATAGATGATTTCTCTAGGATAGTTTGGGTTTTTGTTTTAAAATTGAAAGATCAAACTTTTGAAGTGTTTAGAGCTTAGAAAATCAAATGGGTAAGAAATGTCCATATTTGCTCATGAAGACTCTTCCCAAAAATGGCTCATGAAGACTTTATCCCTGTCAGACACAATAGATCGAGGCACCCCACGTAGGCGTATCACCTCCTTCACAAAAATCGCAGCCACACTACCAGCAGTAAAAGGGTGTTTGAGTCCTATGAAATGTCCATATTTGCTCAATCTATCCACCACAACTAATATCGTGTCCATATTTCAGGATCTAGGCAACCCTTCAATAAAATCCATAACTATATCTTCCCATACCTAACCCGGAATAGGGAGTGGCTGCAAAAGGCCTCCCGGTGATAAGGCTTGGTATTTGTGCTGCTAGCAGATGGCACATTGGTTCACATAGCGATGGATATCCCTTTTCATTCCAACCCAATACACATTCGCTACTATCCTCTTGTATGTCTTCAAGACCCCTGAATGCCCGCCCGAACTCCCATCGTGCCCCTCTTGGAGCAATATAGGAATCAAAGTTAATCCCTTAGGCAAGTATAATCTGCCCTTGAATAAGAGCTGATTATTGGCCCACTAATAGTCGAGTTTGGCCAAAGGATCACACTATATTTCCTGGATTAATTCTTGCAAATCCACATCTGCCTCCACTTCCTTAGCCAGCTGTTCAAGTTGAATAACTTTCGAAACTGTTATCACAAAAAGACCAGCAGAGTGATTGAACCTAGAAAGGGCATTTGCTGCCTTGTTCTCCCACCCGGGCCAATATTGGATGTTAAACTTACCTATCAGTTTCAGCACCATTTTTGGTGTTCGGGACTCACCACTCTTTGCTCCATTAGAAACTTCAAGCTCCTTTGATCTGTGCTATGATAAACTTCCAGCCCAATAAATAATGCCTCTATTTTTGGACAACGAACACTATTGGCATCAACTCCCACTCATACACCGACTTGTTGCGGTTGTTAGGATTAAGTGCATGGCTGTAAAAGGCAATGGGGCGATGCTCTTGTATTAAAACAGCCCCTAAACTTGATCCAAACGCATCCGTTTCCACCACAAACTATTTAGTGAAATCAGGTAATGCCAGCATTAGTAAGGAAGTCATAGCTTCCTTCAATTTTTAGAAAGCCTTCTCAGCTGTTTCATCCCAACCGAACTCGTTTTTTTGTAGTTTTTTTGTGAGAGGCCAAGCTAACTTCCCATAATCTTTCACAAACCGTCTATAGTACCTTGTCAACCCCGAAAACCCCCGTAATTCCTTTATCGACCCCAGCCTTGGCCACTCAAGCATGGCCTTACCTTTGGACTGGTCAACAGCCACCCCTTTGCGTGAGATGACATGGCCCAGGTACTCCACTTCCTGCTGTCCAAACTGTCATTTTTTTCTGTTTGCGTAGAGTTGGTTTTCAACCAACACCTTTAACACCTCCTTCAAATGCAGCTCATGTGCCTCCAAGTCACTGCTAAATACCAAAATATCATAAAAAAAAACCAACACGAATCGCCGCAATTGACCTTTGAAGATCTTATTCATGAGGGATTGAAATGTTGCCTGTGCATTGGTCAGCCCAAAGGGCATGACCAGAAACTCGTAGTGCCCCTCGTGAGTACAGAACGTCGTCTTCGACACATCTTCTTCCTTAACTCTAATCTGATGGCATCCGGCCTTCAACTCCAACTTTGAAAACACCGTGGCCCCATGCAGTTCATCTAACAACTCATCAATCACTGGAATAGGAAATTTATCCAGCACCATTACTTTATTCAAGGCTCGGTAATCTACACAAAATCTCCATCCCTTGTCCTTTTTAACCAACAAAATAGGGCTGGAAAAGGGACTAGTACTAGGTCTAATAATCCTTGTAGCGAGCATCTCTCGTACTAGCCTCTCAGTTTCATTTTTTGAACATAGAGGTAGCGATAGGGCCTTACGCTTACCGGGGCAGCTCCTAGCTGTAAGTTAATAGCATGTTCTCGTGTCCTTCTTGGTGGCAGCCCTTCTAGGTCATTAAATACTTCACTGAACTCGGCCAACACCTGCTGGATACCACCCTATGTGACGGCATTAAACTCCCCATAGTCTGCCGACAAACACCCTAATTCAAGAAGCACACCCTCCCCGTTGTCCTTTAGCGCTTTCATCATGGCTTTTAATGTGACAAGGGTTTTGCGTAAACTAGGATCCCCCTGCAACGTAACCATCATTCCTCCTACATTGAATCTCATAGTTAGGGATTTCCAATCAACCTATACCTTGCCCAAGGTTGCCAACCATTTCATTCCTAGGATGACATCCGAGCTGCCCAGCTCCAAGGGAAGAAAGTTCTCGATTTCCTCCAAGTTTTGAAGGGAAAGAAGTACCCCCTTACAGATTCTGGCACCCTGCACAGCAATCCTCGTACCCATGATCACTCCGTAGCCTGCTATCTCTGACCTTGGCAGTCCCAATGTTTGTACCAGCTCAGCTGCAATGAAGTTATGAGTAGCCCCGTTGTCTATAAGTACCACAACCTCTTGGCCAGCAATCTGCCCTTGCACCTTCATGGTTTGGGGTGGGGTAAGTCCCACCACCGAATTTATAGACAATTCTATCACCTCTCCCTTAGCCTCCTACACCTCCCATTCACACCCTTCTTCTGTCTCCTCTTCTTTCCCCAGCTCTTCCTTCTCTTTGTCATAAATCACCATAACTTGTAACTCCCTATTTTTACAGCAATGCCCAATAGAATATTTCTCATCACATCTAAAGCACAACCCCTTCTCCCTTTTGGCCTTCAAGTCTGCCTCACTAAGTCTCTTGAAAAGCGAATTACTCCCTTTACCAGCAACTGGATTTCGGTGCAGCACAACTGCATTAGTTGTTGTTGACTTTGACGCCGCTAATGGGGCAACCGTATTCACCGATCGGTGGTGGTTCGGAAATGGGTTAAAGTGAGTCGGTCTCTTATTTTGGCCACTTCCTAAAGAGCCTCCTCTGACAACCATATTTCTTTCCTCAATTCGCTGGGCCACTTCCATTAGCTGATCTAATCCATTCGACCTTAGCACTCTCAGTTCCGCTCTGATTTCTGGCTTCAACCCATTAATGAATTGGCCCTCCGACATGCCTTTGAGAGGTGAAGCCAATGTCTCAAAGCAAAGGCGGTACTCTTTAACGGAGCCCCACTACCTAAGGGAAAGGAATCTCTCCTCTAGGGTCCTCTCATGTGTGGACCTAAATCGGCTTCTTAGCATTGCTTTCAGTTCTTCCCAACTCCGCACCTGACGCCGTCTATGTTCCCATTGAAACCATGCGAGCGTTAGCCCATCAAAACAAAGGCTATTGATTCCAACTTCTCTAGCTCCGTCAACTGGTTGACGATGAAATACCTTTCAATCCTGAAAATCCAACCATCTGGATCCTCTCCCTTGAAGATCGGCATTTCCAAGTGCCTTCCCTTGTAATCAAACCTTCCTACCCCTTCGACTCCATCATCCCCTTCACCTCTTCCCATACTCACTTCCGGCGTTCTCTCTATGAACGAAGAGGAACCCAGTGGCAGCTCTGTCCCTTCCCGTTTCCCTTTTCTCCATCACTCCTGTTCATCCCATTGTGCCATCAGGAGAGCAAACTGATCCATCATCGTGGCCATATTTTTCTCGATTCCACTCACCTTCTGCACTTCCGACTTCAGTGAGTCTAGTCCATTGTACAACCTGATGATGGTGTTTGGGACCGACCACCACGTGCCACCTCTGCGAATGGACCTCGGGAATAGAACCTAAAAGACAATGGAGGGCCGGGGCTAGGATCCCCCGGGGTGGACTCCGACGCTCAAATTAGTAGAGTAAATGCAAGTAGTAATAAATGTGAGAGCTGTAGAGCTTGTCCATACCTGGTGAGGACCTTTGTCTTTTACAGGCAGACCCGCTATGGGGTACCTGAGATAAAACCCGAGATGAGTGGGCACGGCTCCCGATGATCCTGGTCAAGTTGGAACAGGTCTTACGACCCGGCCCGGATTTTTCGGGCTCCGCTCCGGATTGTTGACTTGCCACGTGTCAGTCTCTCGAGCAATCCACAGGCGAGCGAGACTATTAGCACGTAGGAGCATTCTAATAATTTTAGGTAGTGCCACATCACTTGCCCCCTACTCCTTGAGCCGAGCTGAAAATCATGCTGGGTTGAGAAGTAGCTTAATTTTTTAGGTTATTTGACTGTAGATTCCCCCAAGACGTACAAGGATGTTTTTAAGCATGAGATTAATGCCTAACAACCTCATTTACTACCTTGAAATTATAAATGGTCCATGGTTGGAGGGAAACATTCGTTGGAAGAAAACATTCGCTATTTTGAATTTTTACAGGGTATTCGGTTAGAGGGCTTGGGTCCCTTCTATATAAGCCCTAAGGCCCCACCCCACAATTATCACTTCAAGACAAGCATTCAACTTCTTGAGGTTAGTCTTTCCCACACTCCTTTGTTTATTTTTTCTTCTCTTTTCCTTGCTTGTTATTTATTTTTTGTGCATTAATGCTCTGTTTTTTATTATTATTATTATTTTTTTTAAATATTGCATCATCTTCCTCGGCCAGGCAAAAGCTTGCCTGACCAAACCATGGCCATGGCCGAGGTCGGCCTCGGCGAATCCTAGCAGGGCCGCACTCCTCGGCCATGGCTGAGCCAAAGGTCGGCCTCGGCCCCTAGCCGGGCTCCTCGGCCTCGCCGGATCTTGGCGAGGCCGAGCTCCTCGACCATGGTTGGCCTCCTTGGGGCACCTAGCCCTCTTTCCTGTTTTTCATTATTTATTTTTTTTAATATATATAAATATATATAGGTACGCATTGGGTTAGCCATGGACGACCCTTAGGGCTTTTGCCCCCCTTTTTTTTTATGATACATAAATATATATCTTTTGTTAATAATAACAAAATAAGCCTTAACTTGACTAACCCGTTTCTTTGACTTTTCTTTGTCGCAAGTGTGATTCGAGATTTCTCAAGCTAAACCGCGCTTGTTGAGCTCCCTTTGGCTCGAGCCCAGCCGTGGTTTTCCTTCCCTAACCTCTGCCTTCATTCTGTTGGTCAGTGATCTCTTCTTAGTTATTTCTATTCGTTTTTTAGCATGTCTTCTTCCTCTTACTCCTCTGATTCAAAAACCTCCAGTATTACCTCTAGTAGTGAGGAATCAAACATCGTGTTATCCAGCCCCTCCCATGGCCCCCTTCGTAGGCCCGAAAGAGTTTCACTTCATCCCTCTTTGGAGTCTCATGTGAGTAGTGATCCCCACCTAAAAAACTTACCCGAGGATCTGACCATGGGCCACTCCACCATAACCGAGAGAGAGTTGTTTTCCATCCTCAGAAAATACCACCTCATTCATGATGAGTATTGGTACAGTGAACCCCGAGGTCTAAAAGCTCACCAGGCCCCCCTGGTTGTATCACCGTATACGAGCAAACCCTTACCGCCGGCCTTAGGATTCCCCTCGCGCTCCTGTGGTTGAGATGTTCACTATCGTGGGGTTATGCCCCTCTCAATTGACTCTCAATGGCTGGAGGTGCCTATCTACCTTCATTCTCTGTTGTCGAGCTCGAGACATTTAGCCTACTGCTCAACTCTTCTTTATGATTTTCAAGGTAATCTCCATTAGCAAAATCGAACCTCCATTCGCTTTTTCCCCCCTCAACCAGCGTCAGTTCATAGTCGATAACCCCACATCGGTAAAACGATGGAAGAGTAGATTTTTCTTTACTAGCTTGAAAGACGGGGGGGTCAACTTCGAGGTGCCAGTTGAGTGGGCTTTCCAGCCCTCAAAGGTCCGTAGTCGCGAGATCACGCAAGACGAACTTCGTAATATTCAGATCTTGAGGGAATTGAACCCTATCAGTGCTCGAGCCTTGATATGTGACAGTACCTTGTACCTGGGGGGTTTATCCACTCACAATTGCTTCGAGCCTGATGTCACTTTGGGTAGTCATTTTCCTATTATTTTCATACCTTTTTGACTTGTTTTTCTTGCCACTAATATCTTACCTGTGCATTTTACAGCTGAGATGGTGAGTACGGCTTTTATCTAGGGGAAGAACAAATGAAGACCCGCGGAGGATGGGGGCGCCCCTGCTCCCACGAGGGGAAAGGCTGCCTTGGATTCCCCTCCTGCTGAGGAATGAGAGCCTAGCCGCACTAAGAGGAAAAGGACTTTCCAACCTCCGAAATAGCTTATGCCAGTCCCTGAGTCTTCCCCACACTATCCAGACCATGTTCCTAACTAGGGAGTGAAGGAAAACAATCTCAGCCGGAACAGTCAGGTGGCGAGATGGACGATTCACCACTTCGCCACCCCCACCGACCGTCAAGTGCTGGCTGAACAGTCCTCGAAGACAGTAGAAGCCACCTTGTGCAAGTATTTGGCCCAGGTAATCCCTTCTACTTTATCAGCATCTTTCAGACTTTTCTGAAACGAGCGTGACCACCTGTAATGAGCAAGACAAGTAAGGGCAACATAGCTAATCCTGAAAGATGCTGATAAAGTAGAAGGGATTACCTGGGCTAAATACTTGCACAAGGCGGCTTCTACCACCTCCGAGGACTGTTCAGCCAGCATTTGACGGTCGGCAGGGATGGTGATGTGGTGAATCATGCGTCTCGCCACCTGACTATTCTGGCTGAGATCGTTTTCCTTCACTCCCCAGTCAAGAACATGGTCTGGATAGTGCGAGGGAGACTCAGGGACTGGCATGAGCTGTCTCAGAGGTTGGAAAGTCCTCTTCCTCCTAGTGCGGCTAGGCTCTCCTTTCTCACCAGGAGGGGGATCCAACGCAGTCTTTCCCCTCGTGGGAGTAGGGGCGCCCTCATCTTCCGCAAGTCTCCGTTTGTTCTTCCCCCAGATAAAAGTCGTACTCACCATCTCCGCTGTAAAATGCACATGCAAGATATTAGTGGCAAGAAAAACAAGTCAAAAAAGTATGAAAATAGTGGGAAAATGACTACCCAAAGTGACATCGGACTCGAAGCAAGTGTGAGTGGATAAACCCCCCAGGTACAAGGTACGATCACATATCAAGGCCCGAGTGCTGATAGGGTTCAATTCCCTCAAGATCTAAATATTACAAAGTTCGTCCTGCGTGATCTCGCGACTACGAACCTTTGAGGGCTGGAAAGCCCACTCAACTGACACCCTGAAGCTGACCCCCCCGTCTTTTAAGCTAGTAAAGAAAAATCTACTCTCCCATCGTTTTACCGATGTGGAGTTGTCGACTATGAACTGACACTGGTTGAGGGGGGAAAAAGCGAATGGAGGTTCGATTTTGCTAATGAAGATTACCTTGAACATCCTAAAGAAGAGTTAGGCAGTAGGCTAAATGTCTCGAGCTCGACAATAGAGAACGAAGGTAGATAGGCACCTCCAGCCATTGAGAGTCAACTGAGAGAGGCATAACCCCACGATAACGAACATCTCAACCACAGGAGCGCGAGGGGAATCCTAAGGCCGGCGGTAAGGGTCTGCTCGTATACGGTGATACAACCAGGGGGGCTCGGTGAGCTTTTAGACCTCGGGGTTCACTGTATCAATACTCATCATGAATGAGGTGGTATTTTCTGAAGATGGGAAACAACTCTCTCTCGGTTATGGTGGAGTGGCCCATGGTCAGATCCTCGGGTAAGTTTTTTAGGTGGGGATCACTACTCACATGAGACTCCAAAGAGGGATGAAGTGAAACTCTTTCGGGCCTCCTAAGTTTTTTGAGCCTACGAAGGGCGCCATGGGAGGGGTTGGATAACTCGATGTTCGATTCCTCACTACTAGAGGTAGTACTTGAGGTTTCTGAATCAGAGGAGTAAGAGGAAGAAGACATGCTAAAAAACGAATAGAAATAGCCAAGAAGAGATCACTGACCAAGAGAATGAAGGCAAAAGTCAGGGAAGGAAAACCACGGCTGGGCTCGAGCCAAAGGGAGCTCAACAAGCGCGGTTTAGCTTGAGAAATCTCGAACCACACTTGCGACAAAGAAAAGCCAAAGAAACGGATTAGTCAAGTTAACGCTTATTTTGTTATTATTAACAAAAGATATATATATATATCATAAAAAAAAGGGGGGGCAAAAGCCCCAAGGGTCGGTCATGGCCAACCCAATGCATACCTGTATATATATTTATATATATTAAAAAAATAATAAAAAAAAAGCAGGAAAGGGGGGCAGGCGCCCCAAGGAGGCCGGCCATGGTCAAGGAGCTCAGCCCCGCCAGGATCTGGCGAGGCCGAGCCCGGCTAAGGCCAACCTTGGCCAAGCAAGCCTCTGTCTGGCCGAGAAAGAAGATACAATATTAAAAAAAAAAAAAACAGAGAGCAATAATGCACAAAAAATAAATAACAAGCAAGGAAAAGAGAAAAAAAAACAAATGAGTGTGGGAAAGACTAACCACAAAAAGTTGGATACTTGTCTTGAAGTGATAATTGTGGAGTGGGGCCTTAGGACTTATATAAAAGGGACCCAAGCCTTCCAACCGAATACCCAGTAAAAATTCAAAATAGCGAATGTTTCTCTCCAACGAATGTTTCCCTCCAACCAATGACCCCTTATAATTTCAAGGTAGTAAATGAGCGTGTTAAGCATTAATCTCATGCTTAAAAACGCCCTTGTGCGTCTTGGGAGAATCTACAGTCAAATAACCTCAGAAATTAAGCTACTCCTTGACCCAGCATGATTTTCAGCTCGGCTCAAGGAGTGGGGGGCAACTGATGTGGTACCACCTAAAATTACCAGAATACCCTTACGCGCTAATAGTATCGCTCGCTACGTGGATTGCCTAAGAGACCGACACGTGGCAAGTCAACAATCTAGAGCGAAGCCCGAAAAATTCGAGACGGGCAGTAAGACCCGTTCCAACTTAACCAAGATCCTCGGGAGTCGTGCCCGCTCATCTCGGGTTTTATCTCGGGTACCTCATAGCGGGTCCGCCTATAAAAGACAAAGGTCCTCATCAGGTATGGACAAGCTCTACAGCTCTCACATTTATTACTACTTGTATTTACTCTACTAATTTGAGCGTCGGAGTCCACCTCGGGAGATCTTAGCTCCGACCCTCTATTATCTTGCAAGTTCTATACCCGAGGTCCGACATCGCCAAGTCCGATATACTATTCCCGAGGTCCATTCGCAGAGGTGGCACGTGGTGGTCGATCCCAAAAACCATCATCATTTGGCGCCCACCGCGGGGTCGACGTCCATACTCGCCAGCCTCTTCTTTCCCTACCTCGCGCTTCGAACTTCAACTCCTCACCTCGAACCTCGGTCTTTCCGCAAGTGTCAAACGACTTTCGCTCCTTGCCATAACTAACTACATGGCTCCCCGAAAGGACATGACTCATAGCCAGGCTAGTGCCAATCTAAAGGCCCCACCGTAGGGGGAGAATCCACCACCTCCGGCCAATCCAATGCCAGAGGACCGACTCACCAGGCTGGAGAATCAAATCCAACAGTTAACTGAGTTGTTAACTGGTTATCTACACCAGAATGAACAACATCGTCCGCATGTGCCCTCTCAACAGGTGGAGTATCAGTCACCTCCTCCTACTGGGGAGCCTCGTCAATCCTGCCAGTCAGGCTAGGAAATCCACTCCTGTGAGACGACAGGATCTACTTCTACCCCCTCACGAGAAGGAGGGACTTCGTAGGAGAGGCGATTGTGTTTCCTGGAAAGGCAAGTCCAGAAACTCAAGAAGGGAAAGGAAGAGCTGCCCCACCTTGGCTCTAACCAACCCTTGAGCAAGGGCATCATGGCAGAGGTTCCGCCAAAAAGGTTTCATATCCCATCCATCAAGCTCTATGACGGAAGCACAGACCCCTATGATCACGTAAAGCTTTTCTCCTCTCACATACTGGTGCAATTGGGGTCAGACGCGATGTGGTGCCGGGCATTTTCAGCTACTTTGGGAGGACATGCCCGGACTTGGTACTCCTGCCTTCCTCATCGTTCCATCAACAACTGGGGGGAGCTGAAGACCTGTTTCCTGGCCCATTACGCTCCCTTGAAGCGCCACCGGAAGTCTTCTATGGCTCTGGTGAACGTCAAGCAAAACCAGGGTGAATCCTTAAGGGATTTCGTGGCTAGGTTCAATGAGGAGGCGTTGAGCATCGACGAGTTCGACCAAAGGATCGCAATGGTGGCTCTTCAGAATGGCTTGAGGGCTGGGCCATTCACTCAGTCCTTGGCCAAGACTCCACCTCATACTTTCACAGAGGCCCTGGCTCGGCCTAATAAGTACATCAATGCTAAAGAGGTGATGAAGGTGAAGCGGGCGGAACAACCTGACAGGAAGGAAAGAGAAAAGGAGAAGAAAAAGGCAGTGGTGGAGCAAAAGACGGACTATCGCCCCTCCCGAGCTCCAAATCGCCCGGGTTTTGGGGGTGCACGTGGAAGCCCAGTGAGTTACACTCCCCTCAACGCCAGTCGAGCAAAGATTCTCCTAGCACTGGAGGATAAGAATGATTTGCGACGTCCTCCCCCACTGAAGTCTCCACCCAACACTCGAAATAAAAAGAAGTATTGTCGTTTCCACCGCGACCACGGCCACGATACTGAGGACTGCATCCAATTGAACGAAGAGATACAGGAGCTTATCAACCGGGGTTACCTCCGAGATTTCGTTGGTCGAGCAGGCACAAGCTCGAGCAGGGTAGAATCCAAGCCGGAGCATAGAGGGAAGTCTCCTACTCGTGATCGCTTTCAAGAACGAAGTCGAACACCGCCTCAGAGAGAAGGAAAACAGCTCACCGAGAAGGGAGGATAGAAGTTTATCTTGTACACGTTGGTGACAGGAACTGTTCCAAGGCCTCACTCAACCGCTCCCACGAGCGTGGTAAAGGAAAAGGTGGTCATCACTTTCTCCGAAGAGGATCTTCCAAGCTATCCCAATTATTCAGACCCTCTGGTGATCACTGCTCAGGTAGGAGAGTGGGAGAAGAGGCGAATCCTCGTGGATCCAGGTAGCTCTTCAGAGATTCTCTACAAGAGGGCATTCCTAGGGATAGGGTTCACGCTCGATCAGCTGAGGCCAGTCTGTGTCCCATCGGTAGGCGCCACATGATGATGGTTTTTGGGACTGACCACCACATGCCACCTCTGCGAATGGACTTCGCGAATAGTACCTCGGACTTGGCGATGTCGGATCTCAGGTATAGAACCTGTAAGACAATGGAGGGTCGGGGCTAGAATCCCCCGGGATAGACTCCGACGCTCAAATTAGTAGAGTAAATGCAAGTAGTAATAAATGTGAGAGCTGTAGAGCTTGTCCATACCTGGTGAGGACCTTTGTCTTTTATAAGCGGACCCGCCATGGGGTACCCGAGATAAAACCCGAGATGAGCAGGCACAGCTCTCGAGGATCCCGGTCAAGTTGGAACGGGTCTTACGGCCTGGCCCGGATTTTTTGGGCTCCGCTTCGGATTGTTGACTTGCCACGTGTCGTTCTCGCAGGCAATCCACGTGGCGAGCGAGACTATTAGCGCATAGGGGTATTCTAGTAATTTTAGGTGGTGCCACATCACAACCCATCTATCCGCCCTTCCAGATCTCCTACTCACTCAGTAAGGTTCACCATGGGAATCGATTTTGCTGCTCTGATACCAAATGATAGATTATTGAAGATAATCTATCTTAATTTACTGAAAATGAAGAGGAATACAACTGAAAAATTAAGTAAATGAAAAGAAAGTGGACTTTCGAGAGGTCCACACTCTCCCAATATCTTCACTACTCCAAAAAAAATCCCCCCCCCCCTAATTCTACTATCTTTTCTATTTATATGTTGTTCCAGCTATCCTTCTCTAACCGATTATGTTGTCCGCACATGCCACCTATTTTGCTCTACCCATATTACCCTTTAACCACCTTTGTTGTTTTCTCCCTTCCCTTTATCACTATTCTACCCCTGCTTATTCCGTCTTTGGTAACAAAATTGTATGGGTCTTCTATCACAGTCCCCGAAAATCTTAGGTAAAATGGCTTGGCCGAAAGGATGAATAGAACTCTCTTAGAGAGGGTAAGATGCATATTGATACATGCTAGATTACCAAAATCTTTTTGGGGAGAAGCTGTAACTACAGCTACATATTTGATAAATAGGTCCCCCTCAGCAGCTATGGGTTTTAAAACACACTATGAGATGTGGAAAGGTCATAAGCCAAGCCTTGAGCACATAAAGGTGTTTGGATGTATTGCCTATTTATAGGTTATCCTATAGGGGTGAAGGGATACAAACTTTGGTGTTTGGAAGAAGATATGCCAAAGACGACTATTATTAGTAGGGATGTATAGTCTTTAAAGAAAATTCTTTCTTGGATAATGGTCTGATAGAGGATGAGAAAGGAAAGGCAAGAGAAGCTGTTCAGAAACAGCTTGATTATAATGTTACAAGTGACAGTCATGATGCTGTAAGAGTTGGTTATGAGGCAACAAGTGGCAGCCAGGATACTGCCAGCAGCAGTCATGATGCTACTAGTGACAGCCAAGGCTTGGATGATGCTACTTATGATAGTCCTATGGACTTAGCAACAGGTCAGCATAGTGCTGATTTAAGATCCTCTAGTTTAGATAACTTTCAGCAATCAGACTTTGATGATTCCTCTAGTTATGATGGAACCCAGCACACTGAGAGTGCTGGTTCTTCTAGATCAGACAGTAGCCCTAGTTTAGATAGGTATAATGTAGCCAGAGATAGACAAAGGAGAGTAGTAAGACCTCCATCAAGGTTTGGATACTCAGACTTAGTGGCATATGCACTTTCAAGTGCATTAGAGATAGCTGGGGATGAGCCTTCTTCTTATGAAGAAGCTATAAGATCCAAAGATTCAAAGAAATGGCTTGCAGCCTTGGAATCTGAAATGGATTCTCTAAGAAAGAATAAAACTTGGACCCTTGTCGATAAACCCTTAGGTAAAAGGGTGGTAGGTTGCAAATGGTTATAAAAGATCAAGGAAGGAGCAGGAAATGAATCAAGACCTAGGTATAAGGCTAGGTTAGTAGCAAGAGGATTCACTCAAGTGGAAGGAGTGGATTTTAATGAAGTGTTCTCCCCTGTGGTAAGACACACTTCTATAAGGATTTTACTTGCTATAACTGCTCATTTAGATCTTATCCTAGAGCAGATGGATGTGACCACTGCTTTCCTTCATGGAAAATTAGAAAAAGATATTCTAATGGATCAACTAAGAGGATTTGAAGTTAGGGGAAAGGAAAAACAAGTTTTCTTGTTGAAAAAGTCCTTATGTTGACTTAAGCAATCCCCTAGACAGTGGTGCAAGAAATTTGACACATTCATGTTGTGTCAAGGGTTCAAGAGGAGTAACTTTGATAGCTGTGTTTATTTTAGACATGTTTCCTCTAAGACTTCTATATATCTCCTTCTTTATGTGGATGAAATGTTGATTGCTAGCCAATCACATGGAGAAATCCAAAGTTTAAAACTGAAATTGAATTCAATCTTTGAAATAAAGAAATTAGGAGAGGCTAGAAAGATCTTAGGTATTGAAATAGCTAGGAATAGACAACTTAGGAAAGTCCAACTTTCTCAAAAGACCTATCTCGATAAGCTCATTAGAAAGTTTCATATGCTGGAGGCAAAGGAAGTAAATGTTCCCCTTGCTCAGCATTTTAAGTTGTCCCACAGTCAATAGCCGAGTGATGAAGAAAGCATGAGAGATATGAAGAAAATTCCCTATTCTAGTGCTATAGGTAGTCTTATTTACTATATGGTGTGTACAAGGCTGAATCTAGCACATGCTATGAGTGTGACTAGCAGGTTTATGGCTAATCCGGGAAAAGACCATTGGACTGCAGTTAAGTGGATATTTAGGCACTTAAAATGAACAATCAATATGGCTTTAGTTTATGGTGGAGCTAATTTAGATGTAGAACCTAATATTCTAGGATTCACTGATGCTGATTACTAGGGGTGCTCATGGTGCGGTTTGGCCGGTTTGAACCATTTTCAGCAAGCCAAACCGCTAGTGCGGTTTTCTGATCAAACCAGACCCCGGTCTATTTTGGGTGCGGCCAAACCGCACCGCATTTGCAGTCTGGTTTGGTACGGTTTACCGTGATTTGAAAATAACTATTAATACCATATAATATATTATAAAAATATTAAAAAGAATAATTATATATTATTATAAACTATTGTAATTACTATTATAATCTTTGGCAATTATAATAGTTATATATTATTATAAACTTGTTATATATTATTATAAAAATATAAGGTGATTTTTATAATAATATATTTTTTATATTTTTTTTATATTTTCTTGGGCGGTTTGGTTTTAAACCAAACCGCCAACCATACAAACCGCAAACCGTGCGGTTTGTACACCCACCAAACCGTTTTGGACCGCAAAAAAAAAAAAAACCGACCGGCTCGGTTTGGTTTGGTTTGGTTTGACCGATTTTCGCGGTGTACCGGTTTTTTTGAACACCCCTACTGATTACAAAGCAGATATAGATAAGGAGAGATCCTCTACAGAATTTGTGTTTAAGCTATGAAATTCAACTATTAGTTGGAAAACAAATTTACGATCTATAGTGGCTCTCTCTATCACTGAGCTTGAAAATATAGTTGTTACAAAAGCTATAAAAGAAGTCTTATAGTTGAAAGGTATAGTAGGTGAACTCTTAGGGAAAAATATTAAGGCTATGTCATGAACCTAGGGTTCATGACGGGCTGAAATGGACAATCGGAAAGATCCGATTGAATTAAAGTCAAGGGCAGAATGTATTAGGGGAAGAATTGAAGAAGAATGGGGGGAGAATGGCAAAAGAACGAGAGAGAGAATTGAGGGAGAAATCTTAGAAGAGAATTGAGAATTTCAATATCAAAATCAGAATCCCTTCTCCCATGGAATGGGATGAATACATATAGGTGCTGCTTAGCGTGGGTGTGGATGCAACAGATCATCCCCCCCCTTCCAGCAGTTACAACAAACTATTTTGTCATTTTCCTAAAGCCTCACATGTGGCCTTTTTAATTCTAACAGAATTGATAACTGGAATATAGGTGCAACAATTAAAATAAAAGAAATACTGCATAGCTATTCTAACTAACTTTTGGATTGTGACAGGCTACTCTAATGTGTGATAGCCAAAGTGCTATTCATTTAGCTAAGAATCAAGCTCACCATGAAAGAACTAAGCATATTGATGTGAGGTACCATTTTATTAGGGAGATACTTAAGAGAAAGAAAGTAGACCTAATAAAGGTCGTTGGAGATGATAATGTAGCCAATATATTCATTAAAACAGTACATATGGCTAAATTACACCATTGTTTAAGACTCTTATAGGTTATCTTATGTAAATGATCAGTTTTCATGTAGGTCCAGATGATGAGCAGCTTGATGAAGGCAGGTTTCAGGCAGGAACTCAAAGCAAAATGGTGGAGAATTATTATTCAAGTTTTGCATTGAGTGGTTGGACATTCTAGAAGAACTCGAGCATATTAGGTTATAATCTTGGCAGTGGCAAATTAGGAATAAAAGGGCTAATTTGCGTGCATTTAAGTGAGGGATAGTAAAGGAATTGCATACCAGTTATTTTCTCTCTTGTAGCTAACGCCCCTTTTATCTATAAATAAGAGGCAATAGGCAGTATGTCAAGTACCTGAATTTTGATTATCCTCGTTGAGTCTTGAGTGTTGTACTATATGAGAAAAGTGAGAGAAAGCTTTGTAATCTGCAGTGAGGGTTCTCAAGAGTATCAATGAGGGTTGTAGGGATGTGCGAGAGTGATTGAATGTACTGTTCTTTATCAAGATTATAGTGGATTGCTCTCTCTGAAGACTGGATGTAGGACTGGTGAAAACCGGTTCGAACCAAGATAAACTCTCGATGTTTTCATGTGGTTTGATTGTTTTACCTTTGTCTTTTGTCAATTCTTTTAATTTTTGTTTCTGTTGTATGATTAATCGGTGAGAGAGTAAATATATTTCTTGGTTTTTTGGGTGATTTAGTGGACCAATAGTGCTCCCAATTGTAACAGGCATTAGAATTTTCCACATAAAGTGAATGGCATGGATCTTATGATATATTGAGTATATATATTGTTCATATGTGCATTTTGGTCACTTAATATTGTTAAGGCAATTCATTAAATTAGCCATTTAAAAAAATTTCGATTGATACCAAAGCAATATTAATTCTTAAATAAGATCACAATGTAAATCACAAGAATCATTCAGGAAAACAGTTAAACCAATGCCTTAATAAGTAGGGGAAGAAAAAAAAAAAACTCCACAATCAACATGACTACTTCAGATTTACTTTACAGCTGTGATATTGCTGAGTTCATTATCCAATAAAAAATTACTCCTAGATGCCGGTATGGCTTTCTTGTCAGCCTGGGGCTTAAGACAATCTTCCTCACCACTTCTATGAGCAATTGTAAATATCCTACCGAATGGAAAAATTGGTTACAAGTTCAGCCTCCAACTAAACTTCACTGGAAAAAGCAGAAATGAATGACAACTCACTAGAGTCTCCAAACCGCAAATATATGAGGAGCCCTACTCATCCTGGAAAAGGATCACAATAAATCCTAGAAATTCTATTCATGGAGTTATAACAGGTTAGTAAAGCCTCTCTTAGAAATGTCACGACGCAAGGGGAATTAGAGGGGCAATATTGTAATTAGTTACAATTGTTTGTTAGGAGATGTTATTAATTCTGCTGAAGGCACATGGGTACTGTTTCTAGATTCTACTTTCAGTTGAACAGCCTATAAATAGGCTATAATATGTAGAGAAGTGTATGTTGAAAATGGTATGGTGAATCTCTCTCTCTCTCTCTCCCCCTTGTTTTCCCTCCGTTCTCTCTATTTCTGCTCTCTCTCTCCCTCCAATTCTTCTCTATTTCTCTCCCGAATTCTTTCAATTTCCTTTCTAAACCCTAGCCAAACCCTAGGGTCGTGACAAGAAACTATTGCACAAGCAGTTCTGGAAATACTAACCCAAACAAGGTCACTTCCACATTCAATCAAACATTTGAATGGCACATTGCATATTAAAAAAAAAAAAAGGAGATAAACAAGAAAAATGTTTACTAGTAAAACACAGGGAAAGGAGGGTAATTTGGAGGTTAAAGGAAGGGGCTTACGCCGAAGTGGGCTTGCTTCTTCATTGCCGCCAATATTTCGAGAGGCGGTAGTGGTACTCGAGTACTGGAGCGCCATGACGCAAAAAGACGAGGTGGGACTCAAAAGGGTAGCGCCCAAATGGCCGAATGAATGACCAGAACGACAAGTGTAATCAGAGATTCTTCTTGATTGATGATAATGGTGGCGGGTTGAGGAAAGATGCCTGCATGTTGTTCTGTTCCGTAATAGTAGCAGTAGAGTTTGAATCCTACTAGGGCACCAGCTATGGCTTCTCATTGTCGTCTCCTTTCTTTTCCGATTCTCCGCCGCTATCCTCTTCTCTTTTTCAATCTCTTCGAGACCGTCGTTATGGCCAACTGGTCTATTCTCCTCCGGAATCCACCGCTCGGTTCGGCTTAGGGTTCTAAGGCCGCCGCTTTTGGTCTCCAAAACATCAGGAAAATTCTTAAGAGTGGATCTCAAATTAACCCTATATATTTTGCTTTCTATTAGACTAGACGTTATTTCGCGCGATTTATGAATTTTTTTAAAATAAAAAATAATAATATTTGAGTTATATTTTTTATAAATATTGTTAATATTAATTTTTAATTTTTTTGGAACAAATTTTTACTCTAAATATATTATGAAATTTGTTAGCTTTGTAAATTAATGTGAAATATTTTTTGCTATTTTATTCTTGTTGTTTAATATTTTTTTATACAATATATATTTTTTTACATTTTAGTATCGTAGTTGGATGATCTCTTTAGTTTTTGTTTTTTTTTTGTAAGATTTGAATTGGGTTTGTGAAAATAAATAATATACTTTTAATTGAAAAAATGTTTTAATAGACATATAATGAATCTAGTACAGTTATAGTTATGTGTTTTTTTTTAATTAATTTTTAGTATAGTACCATTGTTATTTTAGTTATGCAACATTTAATGTTTTCATATTAAGTGGATCTATATAATTAAAATGTGGCTATTGACATATCTTTTGTTGATAAATGTTGAACTTTAAAGGTTTATTATGTTTGGATTGTGAGAAATTAAAAATATCATAAATAATAAAAAATACTATATATTTTTGTTACTCATTATAAACACTTAGGTAATTACAAAAAATAGAAATGATATACGAAGCCTAACACTGTAGGTAATCTGCTAATTAAATTGTACAAATAATACAACTATTATAATATCTAGCTTTTTTGTAAACCGTCACTATTAAGGCATCACTACTGCCATTATATCCCGCACCCTAACCATATATAAGTTTTCCGTCATAAAAGTTTAAGTAATAATAACTAACAAAAATTGTAAATAATAATTTGTAATGGAAGAATATATAATTCAGTATGTTTATTAAAAATATTTAATAAAACTTGTAATTAAACTAAATTTGTAGTCATATGTAAGTAAATTACAAAATATTTTTCATAAAAGTTGTAATATTCTATCTTATGTGATATATCTAATCCGAATAGATTAATTTTCTCTTTTTGTTTTTGTTTTGTTGTTCATTTTTTGTCTTTATTGTCTTGATTCAGATTCATTTTATCCTTCATTTTTTTATTCTGAAATATTTGAAATTTCTAAATGATATTGAAAATCTTGTAATTTTTTTAATTGAAAATTTTTTAAGCAACTTTTTTATTAAAAAAATTAAGTTTAATAAATAAAGAAAAAAATTACCTCAAACTCTTCAAGTCAATCCTCAATCCCTTCTAGTGCTATGCGAAACTGAGAGGTCATATTTTGTAAGTTGCTCTTTGTTACACAAAACTAACCTAAAAAAAATTATAAGATTAATGTGCATCATACAATGAGACATACCTCTTGCAATCAGATTGTGTCAAATACTATAGTGTCTATTGTGAAAGTAAACCATTTAAACAATTGTGTTTTTTATTAAACAAATAAATTTGTAATACCTGGTGTTTGATCTGAGCAGTTTTCTTTTATATTTGCAAAGATTTCTTTGTATGCTATGTTTTTTTTAGCAATATTGGATTTTTTGTATCCGCCTCAACATTGAAAATCATTAAACATTTTCTTGTTGTGACTTGAGACATTGCAACATACAATTGCCCATGTGTGAAGACTTGTTTAGGCAAGAATATGCCAACTCTGTTGAGGGACTGTCCTTGGCTTATTGATGGTCATGGCAAAAACATACAGCGAAGGGAAGTTGTCTCCTTTTCAATTTCAAAGGCCATTCGGATTAATTTGGAGACATAATTATACGTGGAATGGTAACCTACCGTCTAACATGTGTGCCTGAAATAAGTTTTCCTTTAAACAGACCATTTTCCTAATTGAGTAATAATGAGCCTTGTACCATTGCATAAACCCTATGTTTAATTGAGATTTCTCAAAAGCATGATAGATACACCAATTTTCAAACATAGATCATGGTTTGGAATTCTAGTAAATGTCAACCCATTTAAGAACTCTGTAGTAGAGGTGTGCAATCAGTTATAATTGAATTGAACAAACCAAAAATCATGAATCGAACTGAACCATATATAATAACCAAACTGAACTAACCGACTAACCCCAACAAATTGAACTAACCGAAACCTAAATCGTGATAACCGAACTGGAACACAAAATTAGCAAGAGACCGAACATTAGTTTGCCCTTGCTGTTACCGCCAACCACCTAGCCAACTGGTGATTTCAATTATTGGAATTGATCATCGGATTCTCCCAACCACAGTGACCCACATAATCAAAAAACAAAAGCATCTAATGGTTGGATTTTAGTATATCTAGGTTTTAAACTTTCAATGTAAAATAGAAGTACCTAAAAAACTTACCCAAAAACCATCAGTATCATCTTCGACCTTTGTTTTCATCTTTACCATTGATAATGGCGAGGGATGGTGGAGGGAGGGAGAAAGGACGAAGAGATGAGGTAGTGCTATCGGCAAGTGCCTAATCTACGAAATAACGAAATGGCGAGAGAAAGAGAGAAAGAGAGAGAATGATGAAGAGAAAATACTCAAGACAGATATCGTGGGGGTGCCATGCCCGCGTGGGAGGCGTGCACAGTTCAGTTGAGGTGCTGCACCCGCATGAAGTGGGGTAGGGGTGAACGGTTTAGTGCGGTTGGAGGGGTTGGGTTATGGCTTCACGGTTCAGTTTGGTTTTTTGGTTATTTATACCAAAATTGTTGGTTTTCTTAGATCCAAACGCTTTGGATCAACCAAACTCTTTGGCTAAACTTGAAACCCGAAGAAACCGGATCTAGTTTGCAAATATATAATCTTTCAAAAATAAAGAACATATAATGAAAAATTAAACTTTTTGATTGTCCGATAAAGAATGGATGAATCTTTGTGTCACGAGGTGTTACCCACCCTCTATAAGTGATTCACACTAAAGAGAAGCTTCAATCGATATCCATGAGCATGCCCCCTCGTTCACCTTGCATCAACTATGCAAGATCTAATCGCACACTTTGGAAATTATCTTGTTTTTTCTCAAAAATCAAACTTTCTCTCACTAGAAAGCAAAAAGGGTGAGGCAAAAATGGAGAGATCATACTCAAACCCTAGTCAAACTAGGGATTTATAGAAAATCCAAGCATGTTGGGCCAAGGCCCAACCCATTTGTGAGTTTTTCACCTTGTTTTCATTTTTTTTTTATTTTTGTTGACATCCTGTGGACTTTTCCGCAAGTGCTAACTCGCCCCAAAAATCCACGAATTCTTTCAGGCCCTAAAAATATTTTTCGATTCCACTGAATTTTCATGAAACTTCTCTTTGTTTGTGTGTGACCTTATAGGTTCACTACAATGATGGAAAAGGGCAATTTATAGAATCTTACTCCTAATAAAACTCTTTGACTATGATCTTTAATTTATTTCATCTCATGACAAAATTATTATCTTGCCCTTAAACCAAGATTGACGTCTAGCAATGTATCATGGCCCCTATATCATAATGAAATACAAATGGCACTTCTAATGAACCTTTCCGTGACAAGTTTCAATACTATTCGATCCATCTATCATAATGTCTCGGTATAGTCTAGAAGTATGGTAAAATGTCAAACTTCTAATAACCAACACTATTTGTACGAATGTTAAGTCCACAACTCCTATAGTCGAATTAATAACTCTTATTAATTCTCAACTATCCGCGTTGGCCAACGACTCCTCGAGTTGTGACTTCATCGATTCACATAGGGCATATACCTTTTAAATCTTACTAAGGTCGATAGATTCCATCTTGCGTACTTACTTACTTTCGTATGATTCGGATCATACTCAATAACCACTCTATTAGGGACCCATCTTACTGGACCTTGTACAGTGGCATCAAAGCATGACACTCCTCATACAAGATAACTGTAGTACCTTAGGAAAAGAGATTAGTAGCACCTGTCGCCACATAGAACTCCTAATTGACATTTAGTAAGAATTACCATTTGGGTGTTCTCAAGTTAGGTCATTCAGTGAGCTCATTCACCAATGAGCACCTACATACTTGCATTAGTGTCATCACACAAGTAGTCAATGAGATCAACTACCCTCTTTACGAGCATGCATAGTATGTACTGGTCTTGACGCTATTATAGAGGCTCCATTCTATAGTCCTATGACAGGAATAGTTTAAGAATGAAACATCAGTCATTCGATCTCATTAGTATTATCTCATCATAACTTGATTGACATTGCTACACTTTTTGGGATTCATTTAAATAGTAAAATATAAAGATGAACGTATTGTCACGTATTAAAAGAGAAATAACGATATTAATTAAAATATGTCCAAGCTTAATTAAAAATGCAGCCAACTCACAACTCTTATGATTAGCTCCTAGGTTACAACTCTATCAAAAATAACATAACCGAACTGAATAACTAATTTTTAGGAAATGAGATAATCGAATCGAACCACTCCTTTTGAAAAGTCGAACCAAACCAACCAAATTTGTTAGTTCAATTCGGTTAGTTTAGTTTACCTGAACTTTTGCTCACCCCTACTCTGTAGTGTACAAAATTTCATCATTAATGATGCCATTAGTTGCTTTACAAATGGTGTTTGAACTTAGGGAAACACTTGGTTCTCACGGCAATAGCTGCATAATGAAGTCATTTAATTGATGAACTGACTTATTCTTTGGGGGGTTAGGATATCTCCCTATTTCAAATACTCTGGTTCATAGTATTTTTCATAAAGTTCCAGATAAACACACTCTACAATGCACTTAATTGGATCTGTGATAGTTTCCAAAACAATGTCTGAAGGGACTTCAATAAATTCTTTTTCAACATCATAATAACATGAAATGTCTCCAATTTGTAAGAGCCACTCATCAAAAGTAGTTATTCCATTCAAATCTGAATCCATGTTCATTGCTAGGTGCATGTTTTGCTTCAGCTCAAGTATAGTGAAAAATTGCCACAAATAAGAAGAATTTAGCGAAGCATACACTATATCCGCTCTCCGTCCTTTAGGAATGACCAACAAGATTTGTCGAAAGTCTCATCCTAGAACTATCGTTAGTCTCCCAAAAGGCTTATTACAACTTTCCTCGAATTTATCCTATAAAATGTCTCACAAGCTCTTATCAAGTGCATCAAAACAGAATCTATTTGCCATTGGTGCTTCATCCCATATAATTAGGGAAGTTTTGCATATTAGTTGAGCTAGTTGACTACCATAGCATATGTCACATGACAATTCAGTTGTGATATCTAGAGGTATATGAAAATGTGAATGTGCAATCCTACCATTTGATAACAAAAAAGCTATTATGCTTGAAGTTGTTATTGCCAAGACAATTTTCAATTCCGATATGAGTTTTGCAATTGTTTTCCACAAATGTCTTCCCAGTACCACCATGTCTATGAACAAATATCAATTTTCCCTTTTCATGCGAAACTGAATCAATGATAACTTCATATGCTTTTTTTTGGCATACATTCATTCTAACACACAGTTGTTCATGCATAGTTTTCAATTCAACAATATTATAATTCAACTCTTCATTTATTAACCTGTTACTGACATTTTTTATTAGACTGTGATCTAGTAAAGGCATCCCATCAATTTTTCTCAAGGTTTTTCCCATTTGTGAAATAATATTTTCTATCTCAATGAGTGTAATTCTGAAGTGGTTCTTCTAATAGTAGAAGGTCCTGAAATCTAAGATTTTTCTATTCTAAATGTGTAATTAATACCATTTGACAAAATGTAGAAATTTAATTTTCAAAGTTCTTTAGCATTTGAAACTTGACAATGTAAAAGAATCATAACAAATAAATGTCGAAACTCATGGCCAGTAACCCATGCAAATGCCTCTGTGAAACAATCGTTCCATTCCTTATCATCATCTAGCAACCCTAATGCATAGCAACCAGCCTTGAATGTAGGATATATAATTCCATTCACTATCTGTATGCTTTCAAAAGAAGTGTTTCCTTTAACAGTATTTAATAGCATCCTCAAATAATACATTTCACCGTTTATAGGATGAGCGAAGTATATTCTACCGATAATTTTGCCTTTTTTCCTTCTACTTCAAACCACATCCTTTGAATTCCATACCCAAAACATGAAAAACTCGGCAAATCCTACCCTTGAACATAGGGGGCCTTAAATGTCGGTACCGTTCCAATGATGTGGTTGTGTGCCGAGTAAGCTCCTCTCGACTCATGTAAGTTAGCATGTTATCTAGGAATCGTTCCATTTGCTCAAACCGATCCTCGCTAGAGCTTGACTCCCCAACATATCTCCTGTTTCCTCCCATGTGATTCCTATGATCACTCTGATCTCCGGGATTATTTTCCTCTTTTCTCCCATTTCCATTGTGGGCTGTATCTCGGAGTCTTCGTGTATTCACCATCTGAAGTGAATCACATAATGAGTTATGCACAAGACAAGATCATTTCTTTACAAGGAGGGACAATTTTATTTCTTAATAGTATCCTGCAAAACATAACATTACAACCGAAAAGAAGATAAGCATAACATCTTATTATATTATATATTTCTCTTTCCTTTAGCTATTCCTTTGGCCTCTTTCAACTAGTCCTTTGCCCTCTAGATCCACGACTCCTTGTGATCCTCATTGTCGTCAAACTCTACCGGGGGTCCTTCATCATCCTCCTAAGACTCCTCATCAGAACTGATGTCGATGACATCATCTTTTGCTCGGAATCTGCAACGCCATCTTCCAGATCCTCCTCGTCCATAATTGCCTCATGCAACTCCCTATGCTGATCCCGAATCCTCGCACAGAATTCGCTTAGGGTTAGAAAATCCATATGTTGCCGTATCCATTGGGCATATGTCTTCCATTTCCCCACCATTATGTCGATTAGGTAGTCAATCTGATAATCTGCCAAGTCTATCAATTGTCGATAGCTCGGAGGCACATCGTCAATGATTTCCTCCATTGCATTCAAAAGCACAATCACATCCTCATCGGGGTGGTTTCCTCGGGCTTTGATCCTTTGTGCCCAGTGTGACAAGAGCACTTGATCCACCATTGTTTGCTAATAACACATAAGTTTTACTGAGAAACTTTGAACATGCTCATAAAGTTTCCATATGTCTCTTAGAATCCTTAACCCTATTCTAAGTTCTCGTTTAATAGTTCTAACCATGCTAAGTTCAACAACCTAATTTAACCATCCTAGGTTTTTAACCTAAGGCTCTGATACTAATTGTAACACCCCGCCTTAGGCGGACGCGTCACTATAAGGGAATCCTTGGGAATCTTTTTTTTTTCCAAGTCCATCACGCGCGGTGCAACAAGAACAATCCTCAAATGCAGATAAAACACCCAACACATATGATGGCTGGCACCTGTGGTGAATTTAAGAACAATCTTCATATGCAGATAAAAATTCTGAGAACCCCAGTCTTGCCTGTTTAACAGACAAGATCAAAAATCTTAAACTAAACGAGACATAACATATCACAGTGGAATAATTAACATCAAAATATCGTGGCCTACCACGAGGTTCATACAAAGTGTTCCCACACTGAAATACGTATTATAAAAACACCAAATGATAACAACATTATCATACCACTGTTTATACATAAACCAAAATACATACTAAAGCCTCCAAAATGATACAACGACTATCAAACTAAACACCATTCGCCCTCAACTGGCCACATCATCGCCCTCGCAACAGTCCTTGGTTGGAACGTTGAATGTGCCAAGGGCATAACCCAGGTTAGATGATAAAACATCTAAGTGATGGCATGAAATAGTTTATTGAATGCGTGAAAGACATACGAGCATGCCATATACAAACAACGACAACATGCAACACGTCTAACTTGAGAAATCTCCTTGACACACTCAACCTCTTATGGAAAATCCATTCCACACATCTTTGGGGTTAACCTTGCCGCGACATATTTAATTTTTGAGTGCCCTACCGTGTCACTCGATCACTAGGATTAACCTTACCCCATTCTCAAGAAGACCCCATCATGTCCCCCCACGAACATAATAACGACGTGAAAACCAATACCCCAATGATATGAAAAATCACATGCCATGCACTGACTCTTTTACAAATAAAAACAATTGATGCAATAGTCCACATGTTCAATATGCATATGATGCCACATGTACCTAAGTAAAACACCTATGCATAATATCCCAAGTTCTAGAGGGTATAACCGCTCACTGGAATTGGTTTAATCACATGTAACCTAAGCTCGGGACGGTAAAATTGCTCACCTGAACCCATTACACACACTCCAATACACTTTTAAGACAAGGTAAGATTAGAATCAAATCACTCACCTTAATTTAGAAAAAGCTGATTTTTACCTCGAAAAGTGTGTCGTATCTTGAAAATCGTGCAATCCTTCTCCTTAACAGTCAAACAGACTCATGTTTACCATTATGACTCTAGAAATCAATATTTTTATTTTTCTCATAATTTTCACAATTTTCCTTATTTTTTCCTATTTTTTCAACATTTATTTCTTTCGAAAATTCATAATAAATGCCAAACACCTAATTTCCCCAAATATTTTTGCATATACCATCCTAAAATAATTTTACAAAAATGATAGAACTAATTTTCGAGAAAACCTGGGCTTCACGTGCCCTCACGCGCTGGCGCGTGGGTGAGGCTGGAGTTCGCGTGTGCGCACGCGCGGGCTATCTTCTCCGGTCTTCTTCTCCAACAAAGGTTGCTGGCGGTGATCTTCGATGGTCGATTTGATTGCAGGGGCGTGAAGCTTTCCTCAAGGTGACCTCAATAGAACCCTCAAACGTCGACAACAGTCATCGGAAGAAGCCTTAAAGGCTGTTGCAGGTCGCGGCTCCAACGAGCCCGACTTTCTGGCCAACTCGCTAAAACCCCACTTACTCTGCACCAAACACCTCCAAACTTTCTAGAAATATTTTGCACAACCCAGAGAACAAAAGCCCCTTATCCCCAAGGCTCGATTCTAGCAAAATGAGAGCAATTTTTGGCCGATTGTGCTTCAAAGCCCTCGGCCATCAACCCCCTTTTATACTTTTTCTCAACTATAATTCCCACCAGATCCCACTTGTTCTTATCCCTTAAGCCCCAAATGTAGCTTCCAAACCAATCATCTAGCCCTAAATCATGAGATTTGGCCTTCGAAAAATTCAGCCAAAATCTTGGTCCCATCTGCCATTAATTCCGGTCGCATCACGGTGGTTCTCGGCCAATGGCCACCCTTAACGCAATCGTCATCACCTGGAGGCTACTTTGGAGCCTCTAGGTGACCTTCCCGACACACAGAGGAGGCTGTCGGTGGCCATGTGTAGCGGTCGAGTTTAGGGGTGTGCATTATTTCGGTTTAACCGAATCGACCATACCGGCTGGTTCAGTTCGGTTATTTAGGTTGACAATGATCGGCTTGGTTAAAAGGATAGGGGTTTAGCGGCTCGGTTAGCTCGACCATTTACCAGAAGAAACTGAACTGACCGATAAATGAAACAACGTCATTTTGCGTTAAGACCCCACCTAGCCTTAGACCCTTAGTCGGTTCATTCGTACATCATCCATCCATTTCCTTCGACCTCCCCAAGTTCACAGAGAGAGAGAGAGAGAGCGAAACCCTAACCCTAACCAGAAACCCCATTTTGAACCCTGGTCGTCGTCGTCGTTGCCGTCGTCTGTGGCCCTTGGTAGTCGATTCCTTCGTCGCCTCCATTATCTCGGCCCGTCCATCACCCTTGGTAGTCGATTCCTTCGTCGCCTCCATTGTCCCAGCCCGTTTGTCACCTTTGTGCTAGACATCGACATACTCACAAAGTAACAGGAGAGTCCCTGATCGACCATCTCTTCTCGCTCTCTCTTTCTCTCTCCCTCCAGTATTTAACTTTGTTTTTGGTTATGCTCAGAGTCGACACTGAATCGCCGACCATTTGCTGTCCATCCATCGTCCATCCACGTACACCACTCCTAGGCATTTTTTTCATTTATTTTGGTTCTTTCGTTTGTTTTGAATCTTTTGATATGCTACTCAACTTTATCTTTGTGTACACTGTCTGTCCCAATCTATTTTTGGTTTTTTCTTTTTTGTTTTGGTTTTATTTTGGTTTTAATTAAATGATTCCTTCTTGGTTTTATTTTGGTTTTTTCGTTTGTTTTGAATCTTTTGATATGCTACTCAACTTTGTCTTTGTGTACATTGTCCCAATCCATTTTTGGTTTTTTCGTTTTGGTTTTATTTTGGTTTTAATTAAATGATTTCTTCTTGGCATGATGGTATCAATCCATTTTTTTTTCTACTGCTGGCTACTTATGGTCTGTTTCAAGACCCCAAAATAGAGGATTCGGACATGGAGAGTTTTTTTTTTTTAATTTTGTATTTTACAGTAATTGTTTTATACTTTTTTATTCAGTTGGGGTCATAATCCTATTTGGACAAAAGGGAAGATCTAATTATGCAATATTTTGTGCCATGGGACCCTCTCTGACCAATGGTAGAAACACCTATAAATTAATTAATTAATAACTATATCACCCTGTTTGTGGACAAAAAATAAAATTAGTTAATAGAAAAATTTTAAATTTTTATTGTCATGATTCATAATACATGGCATGTCTATTCTATTTCTCATTTTAATAGTTTTCTTTTGAACATAGTCAAATGGATCTTTAAGGCTTGAGTTGTTCAAAGTCATACTTAAAAAAATGCATGACAAATAACATATATTTTTCACTCATAAAATAAAAACATATATTTTTCAAAATCATGTGCAAAACCAAAACATATCTTCTCATAGGTTTCTATGGATACTAGTGGTGGTATTATTTAAACCTCACTAAGCTTATCCTTCCAAGACCATTCAAATAATAGTAATGACAACATTACTATTATTTGAAAGAGAAAAATTTTGATAATATTATTTATTGTAATGTAACAGGGAGTATAAGTGTTATTACACTGGTACTTCTTTCAAAATGGCAGCCTCAACGTCCTCCTTTTGCAATGTACGTAAAGTCATACTAATATTGCTATATGGTTTTTTGGTAATTGATCCTTGTTTTCATGTGTTGGGTTTCCTAATTTATGTACATAGTCATAGATGCCATTTCCAACTATAGTCTTTAATATTTAAAAAAAATTAAATTAAATTAAAATTACTCTTTAGTCTTTAAATACATTTAAATTAAATTTAGAATTGTCGATTGTACTAATAATCTAATTTTAGATGGTAAGAGAAGAAGACATGACTCGCACCACAAATATCCTTAGTATTGATGATAGTTCAAGGCCTGCACCAATAGCACCAACCCAAGATAGCCAACTAGAAAATGATAGAGGTGCAACATCACTTGGGAAGACAAAGAGAAAACCAATAAGAGCTAGGTCAGAGGTTTGAGATCATTTTACCAAGTTTACAAATTCAGAAAGTGAGATTAAATAGAGATACAACTATTGTTCTAAGGAGTTCCACTGTGATCCCCAAAAAAATGGGACTACAGGTTTAAGGAATCATATGGGAAATTGTAAAAAACACCCTCATGTTGTAAAATCTCATCAAATGGAATTACATTTTCAATCAACTGCAACAGGGCGTGAGAGAAAGGGTGGTGATAATGTTGCTATAGTGGTTAATTGAAAATTTGATCAAGTGCTCGCAAGAAAGGCTTTAGGTCGTATGCTAATGGTAGATGAGCTACCTTCAAGTTTGTTGAGCAAGAGGGGTTTAGACACTTTGTGAATGTTATTTTTCCAAAATTTCGATTTCCTTCACGTTGGACTTTGGTGCGTGATTGTTTTGAGTTATTTAATGAAGAGAGGTTGAACATGATGAATGAGTTAAAAAATTCTTATCAAAGAGTTTGCTTAACCATTGACACTTGAACTTCAATTCAAATGATGAATTACATGTGCTTGACAGTGTACTATATTGACAATACTTGGATTCTGAAGAAAAAAATCTTAAACTTTTGTCCAATTTCTAGTCATAAGGGGTGATGCCATTACTATGGAAATTGAGAAATGTATCATGGGATAGGAACTTGATAGAGTTTTTACTTTGACCATGGATAATGCTAGTTCAAATGATGTTGTTGTGGTTAATTTCAAGAAAGAAAATGGCAAAATGGGATACTATCATTATGAATGGGCAATATTTGTATGAGGTGTGACTCACATTATAAATCTGGTTGTACAAAATGGGTTAAAAGATCTAAATGAAACAGTAACAAGAGTTAAGGATGCAGTTTGATATGTTAGACAATCACCTACAAGATTGAGAAAATTCAAACAATGTGCTGAAATGGAAAAAATTGAATGTAAGGGCTTGTTATCGTTGGACCTTGCAACTAGATGGAACTCCACATACTTGATGTTAGAGACCGCTCAAAAGTTTGAGAGGGCTTTTGAGAGATTTGATGAAGAAGATCCTTATTTTAAACTTGATCTTAGTATAAGTAATTGGAATACTGATTTGAACCAAGTTATTACTATAGATGGGAGACCAAAGGCAAATGATTAGAATAAGGTCAGACTTTTTATTAAAGTGTTGAAACATTTTTATGAGCTAACTTTGCGAGTATCGGGTTCATCATATGTCACCTCCAATACATTTTTTCATGAGCTTGGTAAGATGCATTGTCTCTTACAGGGGTGGTTGGAGAGTGACGATTTTAAAATGGTGGAAATGGCAATAAAAATAAAAGAAAAGTTTGATAAATATTGGGGGGATCTGCATAAAACAAATCACTTAATTTATATTGTTATGGTGCTTGATCCGAGGTACAAGTTAGAATATATGGAATATGTACTGAAAGAGATGTATCAGGGTGAGAAGGGAGTTAGTGTAGTTTTATTAAAAAAATTCCCTAGATGCTTCATATGAGGAATATAAGAAAAAGTTGGGACCTCGAGATAATGCTAGAGAGCCATCTGAAGTGTTTACTCCAACTGTTGGGGCAGATGATGAGGACGACTTTGAAAACCCATTTTTTTCTCGTTTCAAAAAACATAAGTGTGGCGGTGGTAGTGGACCTACAGTTGTGCCTTTGAAATTGGATAAGTATTTCAGTGAAGTGTGTGAGCCTCCAACTAAAGAATTTGACATTTTGAAATGGTGGAAAGCAAATTGTCATATGTTTCCTATTCTGTCTTCGATGGCTCGAGATGTATTGGCAATTCCAGTTTCTACTGTTGTGTCTAAATCTGCATTCAGCACTGGGGGTCGAGTACTTGATCCATTTAGGAGCTCTCTACCTCCTAAAGTGGTTGAATGCTTGATTTGTATGCAAGAGTGGCTTCGGTCATCTACCACCCCAATAAGTGTTGAAGAAGATTTAGAGCATGTTGAACAACTTGAAGAAGATAAAACTTGTTAAATTTACTTAGATTTACTTTCTTTTAAATTTACTCAAGAGTTAGTTCAATACATGTTACTTTTATATTAACTAATTCATTTTACATATTGCCTTTAGAATTGTCAAAGGTTATCATAAGCAACAACTCAACGTCCAATATGGAAATTTAGATTTCTTCATTTGAATATCTCATGCATTTGTAAGTCTATATGTTTTATACTTTCTAATTGTATATATTTTATATTTGCTTTGAACAAATTTCTTCATGGACTAATAACATATATTGGCTCTACTTCTTTTGTAGGTTAGATGCAAGGAGAGAGAGATGAGTATTACACCCATGGATAGAGGTCAAAATTTGTACTCAAAGGTAAGTACAATTTTTTTTTATCAACTTCACAACTTGTAATCAAATTTTGGAAGGGGCATGTCAAAATGCTTGTAGAATTGTAGTTGAGTGTGATTTTGTTATATAAATGCCCTTAGTTTCCAGTAAACTTATGTTGAGGACAACACAAAAATGAAGATTTGTTTGTTTAGATGTTTATATAAACAGATTTTATGTTTATATGTTTATGTTCTTTCTTTTTGTTTAGATTTGTGTTGGTTTAACTTTTGGTCTTTTACGTTGCGTGTTTATATGTTTATATCACGTTGCATGGCTTAGTTAGTTTCCGAGTTCCAGCAGACTTATGTTGATATCTTACAATTAGTTTCCAGCAGGCTTAGTTAGTTTCCAACTTCCAGTAGATTTGTGTTGATGTCTTATGTTGATGGCTTAATTTACTCTCCAGGTTCCAATTTTCATGTTGTGTGGTTTAATTTAGACTTATGTTGATATCACGTTATTGGCTTAATTTAGTCTTAATTTAGGTTCTAGGTCAATTCTTTGTGGAAAACTTTTGGCTGCAAACTTCTGTTTTGTTTGTAGGAATTTGTTCACCAGTTTTGCTTTTGTTTGTAGGATTTCGGTTATGTCGGTTTTGGGTATAATCGGGTTCGATTTTTTTCGATTATTCTTGTGTATAATTGGTTTGATTTTTTTTTATTATTCTTGTCTATAATCGGTTCGGTTTTTTGGTTCGGTTAAGTGAACTTCACTGTCAGTTTGTTCGGGTTCAGTTAAATTGGTTAGTATAATAGTTTGGTTCGTTCGGTTCGATTTTCCATTTTAAAACGGTTTGGTTTGGTTCACTTTAAAATGGCCGGCTCGGTTCGGTTAAACCGAATGCTCACCTCTAGTCAGGTTCACACCTTGATTTTTTCAATTTTGCACTTTACCCCCAAGAAACTTTCAATTACATTTTCACCCCATCCATGCTGCCCCTAGACTTCTCGTTAATTCCTCTACTGCCCTCAAGTTCCAATTTATACATTTCCCTCAAGAATTTCTAGAAAATTCATCATTTCGACCTCCCTTAAGCAGTTTACAAAATCTGTACTTTTGCCCGGATGCCCCTAATTGCGTATTTTCGACCTTAAACCTTCATGAATTTCTTGATTTTGTCAAGTGTTGCTTATTTGGGCAATTTTACCTTCATTGACTTGCTTTGACGTAGTCCCTCGCCTTTCGTTTACGTTTTGAATATTACGCGTAGGCCTAAAACTTTGCTAAATTCCATTTTGATCCCGTAATTTTCAAAAATACTTTTACTATTAAATATTGGGTATTACAACTTTCATATATAAAAAAATCTTTTTTTTTTAAAAAAAAAAGAAACACTTATGCAACTAAAGTATAAATTCTAAAAAGACTATAAAGCAATACTAACCAAGATTATAAAGAAGCACTAATATTTATAACTAATGCAGCTTTGCTATTAGTTATTTGAAGAAGATAATTTTAATAAAAGCTATTATTATATTACAAATATGAAAGGATGAATTAGGAAATTGAATAGACCACAATTTAAATATATGTAATGTATCATAATAGTTATTATTCTCCAATTAATAGAGAACTTACTTGCAATTGTGTGACCAAATAATTTCTTGTGTTTAGGATCATGAATAAGTTCATGTAGCTTTATCTCAAATACTCTACAAGTAATTTCAACTCTGTTTTCATCATTTTTTTTTTTTATGTAGAAGATCTAACATATAATTGATTTGTGGCCACTCTGAGTTGCAGGTGAATGTGATAAACAAATCAGGATATCTAGCTCATCTGCATATGGCCATGGCATCTTGGTAGTTTTGTACTCTGTATCTTGGTATGCGAAGAAGGGAGAACAATAGTTTTTCCTAATTTGTTGCAATCAAAATCTTCATGATTAATCCATGAACCCAGAATAAAGTTCACTACGTAAATTTTTTTGATTGTTTCTTATCCATGAAAATCTTTCTTCCTCTATAGCCATGTAAGTATCAACAATGAATTGTTGCAAAAGTTTGTCATCTTGTAAAAGCGTTTTGTCCTCTTTTTCTCTAGCCTAAAGCAATAATACTCTCGCATTGACAAAATGTTTCGTTTGTAACACTTGCCTTCGATGTCCTTCAAGAGTATTCCCAACCTATATCCATCTTCACCATAAGGAAATAACAACTGATAGTTCAATGCCATAAAGCTAGGATGAAGGTCAAAATTCCTTTGTAGTTCCTTACTTCTATGCTTTATTATTATATATCACACTCAGAATTATCAACTGTGAGATCACCAACTATTAGCCTGGTAAGTTCAGAAGTAGTTGGGAGATTGTATTCTCGCCGATCTTGTTTCCTTTCACTTTTAATACGTAGGCGGATCTTGCATTTTGAATTAGTTTTTAAATGATCTTTAGCCATGCGAAACATTTTTTTCAAAACGTCGTGATCATCTAATACTTTTTGCAAGCCATTAACAATTTTTGTATCCATGTCGCTCTTATCTTCATTATTCCTAAGAGATTTGATTCTATTCGATATTTCATTTTCGGTATCATATATGTTAGGATCCATTTGTACTAGATTAGAACTTGTAATGTGAGGTAAATGTCATGTTGTAATTTCTGGATCTGTTCTTCTAGAAAGAGTTTTGTTATCATTTTTAGGACTGATCGAGTTTGTTGTAACTGCCATTTGGGCAGGCACTCAAGAGGGTTTCTCCCGCCCCTATAGCTTATAAATAGGGGCCGAGAGGTAGGATTTGGTGTGTGCTTTTAGTTGTGAGTTTTCAATCTGTCTTGGGCGAGTATGTGTAGTGAGAAGGAGTGTATATCTTTCTTGTTTACAACTCTATACAGCTTTTAGGTTTATAGGCTAGGAGAGAGTTGGGTTTTTGTGGCACATGTAATTGTGTATTAGTATTCAAGATAGTGGAGAAAGTTAAAGGCAAAGCCAATCAGGATGTAGGTTTTTATTGAGACTGAACCAGGATAAACTTGTGTGTTTGTTTGCAGTTCTTGATTAGTTTCTTGATTGGTTTCTATTTTAAATTTGTTGCGGATTAGAGAGATTAGTTTGATGTGTATGAGTGATTGAGTGATCATAGATGAGGGTGAGATCTAGGTTAACAACTTGGTATCAGAGCTGGTCACCTCTAGATTTGATCAAAGACTCAAGAATCTCAAGTCGAAGAAGACGATCTCAAGAAATCAAGAATGGCGCCAATTGCTTCTCGATCAGATATCAACAAGTTCGATAGGAGCAATGATTTCAACCTATGAAGGATCAAGTTGGAATCACTCCTCTGCAGTCTCGGTCTGGCGGAGGCGCTAGAACAAAAAGAAACAACCAAGGGAGAATCAATCAGGAAAGAACTTCAAGTTCTAACTGCAAAACAGAATAAGGCTCGGATACAGATCAAGAAGAAGGCCTATAGCCTTCTTATTCTAAGCCTTAGAGATAAAGTGCTCAGGGAAGTATCAAGGCTGAAGTCTGTGACAGAAATCTGGAAGAAGTTAGAAGATTTATATCTCAAGAAAACCCTCTTCAGCCAGTTATTTCTCAAGGCCAAGTTTTTTAATTTTAAGATGCATGAAAACAAGAAACTCCAAGATCATTTAGATGATTTTAACAAACTATGTTTAGAACTAGAAATCATAGATGTTAAATATGAAGAAGAAGACAAAGCCTTAGTTCTCCTATATTCTTTACCTAAGACCTATGAGAATTTTGTAGATATTCTCCAGCATGGTAGGGTTCAAAATGAAATTTTTGGAACAATGTAGGGTTCAAAATGAAATTTTTGGGAATCAGGTTTCGAAATAGAATGCTAAGATGTTTTGAAATAAGACATTTCGGCAAGCTGTTGTCAAAAAGGCAGTGATGGAACACTCTAGAATGATTATGTCTACAATAGGACTCATGAGAAAGGTCTAATAAAAATAATCTGCCAGGTGCAGTGAGAGTTTATGATAGCTCAAAAGATCGGATTGCGTGTTAGTGCAACATGACCAAATGATTATGTGTGGATTATACAAAGGCACAAAGAAAACTACTTGATGTATGACTTAGAGCTGACAGCTAGGACATGTACCCTTAAGGTTAAAGAGACACTGCCAAAATGATGGGACAATTGATGTATTCACAAACCACGAGGAGCTTGAGGTACAGGTTCTCGCAGAAAGAGCTAAACGAGTGGTAGCGATAGTGGATAAAGTTCCTTGAGGACTACGACTGCACTATTTCATATCACCCGGGGCGTGGCCGTGAGGTGTCGACACATGACATGGGTGGATAGTTATGAGTGTTAGATGTTAGAGGCTTGTTGGCCTGCTGGCTACGAGCGTAGTGCTAAATGGATCGTTTGTCTTTATCGCTGACCTAACGGTTTAGCTGGATCTGGTGAACGAGATACGGAAGGCATGTGTGGTTGACAAGTGTACTTGTCTATGGAATGATGATATGACCAGCCCAAGGTTTATGATTTTTACATGCGAGAAGGTATTCTCAAAAGTTTCAGGGTAGAATGTGCATGCCTAAAATGATTGAAAGATGTGTGGTCGTCTGAAAAGAACCACAACAAGAAATTATGTGAATGACACGGTATGCTTGTAAGCATTAGACGTGTAAGGAACGCAAACCGAGGTATTTGTCAAGGATCAAATAGATATTTGATTTGAGGTGTTCGAGTAATGAGCTACGTATTGTCTTAGTTACCTTAACGGTCAGATGAAAATTTCGAGGACAAAATTTCTTTAAGGAGGGGTGAATGTAATAACCGAGAAATTCTAAAGAACTCAAGGGTAATTTATCTTGGGGCAAAAATAGAATTTAAGGATAAATTGAGGGTATAAGGGTAATTTATTACCATATGATGACCGAATCAACTGCAGGGAGTGTCCTGGAGCTGAGATGCCAAAGGAAAATGATATGGTCATGATGAGTATTTCGAGACATGATTTATGGTATAGAAAGAAATAAGATCGGGAACGATTTTCGGTACAACTAAAATGCAACTGCTAATTAGGCTGTAATATCGAATTGTTATAGACGATTTTCAGAAAGTCAATGGAAGTTTGAGGGGACTTTGATTTTTCATAAGGAACAACCCTTCAGTGGTTTCAGGAAGAAACGAAGAGGTTTAGGGTCAAAACAAAGATTTGGGCCTAAGTGCAGTTTTTCGAAATTACTAGAGAGAGGCCGAAACGATATTTTTTCAGAATCCTCAGGGGTCAAATTGATGTTTTAGGACTTGAGGGTCTTGAAAGAAATTATCAAAAGTCGAGGGGCTTGGTGAAATGGGCCAAAGTGAGAAAGTCAAAGTTTGAGGGGCCAAAATACAATTTTAAGAAAACCTCCAAACAACTATGGCCGACCAACCCATCAAATCACCGAAATTGGCCACAGGGATGGCACGAGGGTTGCTTAGGGAGCATCTTTTGTAAAGGGCTTGACCGACAACAAGCAATGGAATGACCGAAAATTGAAGAAAAAGTGGCCGAAAGTTTGGCCACTTAGATCACGAAAATGGAGCTCTTTCGGTGAATTTTGGACTTGTTAAGGGCAATAGGAGACATCAGAGGCCTTGATTGAAGTGAGATCCGTCATTTAAGGGCCCGAAATCGCCTATAAATAGAGGATATGGTGGCTTAGAGTTTTGCAAGATTTGAGCTTCAAATCGACCTCAGTTTTGAACAAATTGAGGCACCAAACCATAGGGCTTTTGTTGCCCATGAGGTGAGGATCATTTCTGGAAAGTTTGAGGAATTTTGGAGTTCATTTGAGGGGTGATCAGAGCTTCGCCGGAAAAATCAAATCTCGTCGGAGCCGAACTGATTTTTACTCGGAGGGAGGTCTTCTAAGTGTTATTTCCACCTCAAATTTGGCCAGAGTGATAAACTCAAGGAAGTGATTTGGCCATGGATCTTGATGATTTACGTTATTTTCGAAGTTGACACGTAAAACGAGGTGATGCGCGTTTTTCGAGAAAATTCGAGTTTATGTCTAAAGGTGAGTGGTTTTATCTCAAGAACCTATATATGAAACGTTTGCTTCATTATGCATGATATTTATTGAAGTTATGATCATTTCATATTGCATGGAAAGATGTTATTCTTGCATAACACGATATTATTGGCATATTGATACTCATGCATGGGATGGGAATGTCGCCCTAAGAGTGTAGCTGTAATTCCCAAGGGCAATGATGGAACAACATTAGAATTATCCTGCAGAGGTTCGGGATTCTGCCTAGGATTCCGTGCCAGGCTGGTAGGCCAGGGAAGTTACACTAGGGCGTATGATTGTTTATGTTACTACATCATGTATTCATGTATCATGTTTTTAAACCCTTACTAGAAGATTCATCTTCTAATGGGTTATGCCCCTGGAACATTCAACGTTCCAGTTTAGACTTGTAGCTTAGGCAAGGATCAAGTTGAGATGAGACGGCACGTGATGGCGTGGCCGATGGATTCAGCAAGCTGACTGAGATATGTTTTAGCTGATGCTTTATTTATGATTAGCCTTGTTAGAACATTATGGAATCTCCATGTATTTATGTATTTCAATATTGAGGATATGATATTAATGTATGGTATGGATTCTTATACGGTTATAAAGCGAAATTGATTATGTACCATATCAGGTTTCGATTTTAAGCTTCTGCATTTATGATGATTACCTGTCTTAGCTTGTTGATTCTTATTTAGTGAGTTGAGAAGGTAAAACGGGATTGTCGGGAAATGAAAAAAATATATATATTTCTGAAATTCCTAAGTTATTTAACGCTCGGGAAAAGCAGGGCGTTACAAAGCGGCACTATCCTAAGAGGAAGAAAGACTATGCCAATAAAGAAAAATCTGATGGTGGGGTAAATGTATGTGATATTGATTATGATAGTTGAGATGCACTAACTGTAAGTGACAAATCTAATAGCCAAGAATGGGTCATGGACTCAGGTTGGTCTTTCCACATGACTCCTAGGAAGCAATGAATCCAAAACTTTAAGAAAATAAATGGGGGAAAGGTTCTGTTAGGAGATGATTATAAATGTAAGGTCCAAGGGGTGAGAGATGTTAGATTAAAAATGCATGATGAAACCTTTAGGACCTTCACAACCGTGAGGTATGCCCCTAAACTTCAGAGAAACTTGGTTTATCTTAGGGAATTGGATAGGTGCGGATATAAATTCAAAGGTGAGGGTGGAGTAATAATGATACATAAAGGCTCCCTAGTATGCATGAAGGCTATTTTAAGAAATGAAATTTATTTCGTACAAGCAGCCACTCTATGTGGTGAAGCTGCTAATGTGAGTTCAAACTCCCATGATAAGGCAAGATTGTGGCATCTAAGAATGTCACATATTAGTGAGCAAGGGCTCAAGGAACTTGCCAAACAAGGGATATTGGAGATAGGTCAGTCCCTAGATCTAACCAAATGCGAATCTTGCATTTATGGGAAGACAACTAAGATTAAATTTAACAAAACAACTATCCATTCATCAAAAACACCCCTAGACCACATCCATTTAGATCTGTGGGGCTTGACTCAAACCATGACTCATGGGGGCTCTCGGTATTTTCTATCCATAATAGACGATTTCTCAAGAATGCTTTGAGTATATGTTCTAAAGTCTATGGATAACACCTTTGAAACTTTCAAAACTTGGAGGAAAATGGTAGAAAATCAAATAGGCGGAAAAGTGAAGGCTATTAGGGCTGATAATGGGTTAGAGTTTTACAATAGGGATTTTAATCAAATGTGCAATGAAGGAGGCATAGTTAGACACTTAACAGCCCCTGGAAACCCTAAGCAAAATGGGTTGGCTGAGAGGATGAACCGCACTTTGTTAGAGAGAGTTAGATGCATGCTCTTTCATGCAAATCTACCCAAATCCTTTTGGGGAGAAGCTGTGTCCACAGCAACTCATATTATAAATAGATCTCCCTCTGTAGCAATTAATTTCCAAACTCCATATGAAAGATGGACAGGGCACAAACCGAGCCTGTCACATCTTAGACTATTTGGATGTCTAGCCTATACCCATGTGAAATAAGGGAAACTAGAGCCTAGAGCCAAGAAATGCCTATTTATAGGCTACCCCTCAGGTGTTAAATGTTATAAACTTTGGAACCAGGAATCAGATGGTCCTAAGACTATAGTCACAAGAGATGTGACATTTGAGGAGTCATTAGACAACCGTCAAACCCAACATAGTCTAGGAGAAGAAACAAAAGCTGTCCAAGTTGAAATCTCAGGATTTGACCCATCTAATACCCCAGATCAATCTGAAACTGCATATGAGTTTCAGGATAGTAATCAAGAAAATGATCGAGCCATTGACCAAGCCAAAGAACTTTCTCATCATGAAGAATATGAGGAAGACAGTGATGTAGATTCTAGTATAGGTGATAAACCAAATCCAGACAGATATAGTGTTGCAAGAGATAGACAACCTAGGTTCCGAAAACCATCTAAGAGATTCAGTTATTCTGACTTGGTAGCCTATGCGTTTACCAGTGCAACCGAAATAAGAGGGGAATAACCTCTTACTTATGAAGAAGCAATGTCTTCTAAGGATGCTGGAAAATGGAAAGAAGCCATGAAGTTTAAAATAGATTCTTTAAAGAAGAATCAGACTTGAGAATTGATTGAAAGACCAAAGAGGCAGTGCATAGTAGGCTACAAGTGGCTGTTTAAGATCAATGAAGGGGTAGGAATTAACCCAAAGCCTAGGTATAAGGCTCGGCTCGTTGCTAGGGGGTTTACCCAAGTTTAAGGTATTGATTTTAATGAGGTATTCTCCCCTGTAGTGAGACATACATTTATAAGGGTCCTTTTAGCCATAACAACCCACTTAGATCTCAAATTAGAGCAGATGGATGTTACCACTACTTTCCTCCATGGGGACTTAGAAGAGAAAATTCTAATGGATCAACCAAAGGGCTTTGAAGCTAAAGGAGAGGTGGAGAAGGTATGTTTGCTTAAGAAGTCTCTATATGGACTTTAGCAATCCCCAAGGCAATGGTACCGCAAATTTGACACGGTAATGGTAAGCCAAAGGTGTTCTAGAAGTTCCTATGATAGTTGTATGTACTATAAACATGTTACTCCTAACATTTCAGTGTATTTACTATATATGTGGATGACATGTTCATTGCAAGTCAATCCCATCAAGAAATCTAGCTTCTTAACAAAGGTTGAAAGCTGAATTTGAAATAAAAGAGTTAGGTGAGAATAGAAATTTATAGAGACACTTAACATAGAAAGATATACCTATCTCAAAAGTCCTATTTAGCCAAGGTTTTATCTAAGTTTAGAATGTTAAATGCAAAGGCAGTTGGTGTGCCTTTTGCACCTCATTTTAAGTTGTCTTCTATCCAATCCCCTAAGAATGAGGAAGAAAGAAAGGAAATGAGTCATATTCCATACTCAAGTGCGGTAGGAACCCTAATGTATAGTATGGTATGTACTTGACCAGATCTAGCTAATTCTGAGTGTTGCGAGCTGTTTTATGGCCAATCCAAGGAAAGATCACTGAAATGCAGTTAAATGGATGTTTAAATATTTAGCTAGAACCCTAAGTCATGTCCTAACATATGGTGGTGCCAAGATAGGAGTCCAACCTAGTATTTTAGGGTATTTGGATGCAGACTATGTTGCTGATATAGACAAAAAGAGGTCCACATCTGGTTGGGTATTCAGATTATGGAACTCTACAATTAGTTGGAAATCAAGCCTCCAACATGTAGTAGCATTATCCACAACTAAGGTAGAATACATATCTCTTTCAGAAGCTTTTAAAAAGGTTATGTGGCTTAAGAGACTATTGAGTGAACTCCTAGATTTAGATGTTAAAGCAACCTTAGAACCTATATTTCGTAAAAAAACGTTTGATTTGTAGAAAAAAAATAATTTGATGAAAACATCGATGATGATAAAACACAATTTGTTAAAGATTCCTTTAGAGTTAATTATTTTATATACATGATTGATCAAATCATTTCTCCACTTCAAAATAGGTTTGAGCAATTTGAAATATATGAAAAAAAAATAGATTTCTATGCAATTTCAAGAAATTAAAATTAATGGATGAAGATGTTTTAAAAAAGTATTGTTTGAATTTTGAAAATATTTTTAAATTTGATGAACTTTTTGATATAGATGGTTTAGATATATTTTTAGAATTAAGAGTGTTGAGAAAAACTTTTCAAAAAGAAAAAAATAGTCCAATAAAATTTTTTCAATACATCAAAATAGTGATTATTTTTTGAATGCATATATTGTTTATAGAATATTGTTCACAATTCTAGTTTCAGTAGTTTCCGCAGAAAGAATTTTTTCAAAATTAAAGTTGATAAAATCATATTTGAGGTCAACTATGTCACAAGAAAGATTGAATGGATTAGTTATATTATTCATTGAACATGATTTATTTTTAAAACTTGATTATGAAGATTTAATAAATATTTTTGTATTTCAAAAGGTAAGAAAAATTAATTTTACATAAAGTTGAACATAGTTGGAATTAAAATTTACTCATTATTGATAAACTTTTTTTAGTGCTATCAGTTTAATGTTTTGTTTTGTTTACTTCTATAGGAGAATCATTAATGTATAATTTTTTACTCAACTTGCACCGACCTTAGAGTTTCAAGAAAAATTAATTTTATTTTTTTTTATTTATTATAGTAGGTTGTTTGAACTTTTTTGATCTCTGAGATATTATTTTCTAATTAAAAATTTATTATTGTTAAGAGATTATCGTATTTTGTAGTTAATTGATTTTTTTTTAATTTAATAAAATAATAAAAAATTTCATAAAAAAATTTATTATTTATTTTTCATCTAAAATCCTTAACTTCATTGAGTCGAGATAAAGTGAGTATGTTAGATGAAAAATATTTAATTTAAATTATAATTATTGCCGAAAGGATGAATCTGTCACCGTAACCAATTACTTGTACTAACATAGATAACAATAAATCTCAAATTTCACAACCTAGTTAAAGTCTCTGGTAATTAAATTTCGTGTTTAAAATTTAATTCCGCAACTTAGAAGGGACCAACCAGCTTGGTGGTGTTGCATACTTTTTATATTCACGGTATACACTTTCAGACTTGAGAGTTGGGATTGCAATCAAAATTTGCAACCTATACTGAATAAATTAAACGAATGCACATAATAAATAAAAAATAATTTACAAATTAAATACATAAAAAAATAAAAATCCTTATTCGAGTTAAACCAAAGATTATGAACCGAATACGATAAAATCTTCATTCTGTGAGTCCATGCGTTTACGGGCATGTCCGCTTTGGACACTGTCTCAAGTCAAAACAAAGTATCAGTCAAAAAGAATTGTGCACTTTGTCAACACAAATTGTGAATCTGGTGGCCTAAGGATGTCGAGTCACTTAAGAGTGTGCATGTTGAAGGCCCTTCATACAAGATGAGTGAAGCAAGCGCGCAGCACACACCCCGCCCCCCCGTGTTAATATAGAAAATGAATAAATTTCAGCCTTCGTGGCTCATAAACACTCCTTATAGTTATTTTGAGTATTTTTAATTATTTTTGTCAAAACCCGCCCATTAGGTAACTAAAAGAAAACTATAAAAGATGTATGTAAAAATGGCCCAAATAACAAAGGCCTGCCTAATTTTCCCTAGAAAGAAGTAGTAGGCACCAATCTCAAAAGTCAATTGATAGGAACACAACATTACATGGGTCTTTTAACAATCACAGTAATTAAGCTTCTTCCAGACGACTTCGCATCTGAAACTGAGTTTTAAACCACCATCCAACCGCTATAGAACATGACAAAGATCAGGTTTTAACACTGTTCACCAAAGCTAAAAACAAGCCATCCCCACACAAGTTCCACAGAGAAGAACATGATGCATTACAAGGCATGATGGCTGTGTCGTCATTTGCCATCGCCAAAGAGGTAACCCAGAGAAGATCCGCCGCCAGGGGCAGCGTGGACCTTGGTTGAGGGCCGATCCTGCACCCAGGTAAGGAAGTAAAAGTGAGATCAATTTTTTATCAATAGAAGAAAGACTCAATAAACAGCTTTTAGAGAAGACGAAACATTTTTCTGACCAAATGTTGAAGCCAGAAAACTGAAAAAGAAATTTAAAAAAAAAAAAAAAAACAAGCGTAGTATATAGTACATCCATACAATGAAAAATAAAGTTCAGCACCTAATACTAAAGAAGAATTGCAAATTGCCAAGGAAAATGTAAACAATTAAATAAGACAACTAAATGGTATGGTGTTGTCGTGCAACTCCCAGGTCCATTAACAATTTTCTTCCCGTTTCACACTTTAATGACTTCTTCTAGCCCAGAATATGGCAGGCCAGAAGATTCACTTTCATGTGGCAAGTGCATCTAATCTAATCTCAGCATCACATCACATGACAAACTGATAATGAGTTTACCTGTATGCTTCCTCTCCTTGCCCAACTACAGATAATAAACATGAAAACCACATCCATGAATTAAAGGCTAAAGTTTCCATAAAGCCAAGTAGATGTGATCCTCATAAGAGGACAATTAAGGATTTAAAACCCAAAACAAAGTGAATGAAGGTTTAGTTAACGCTAATGTCAAACCAAATTGTCTTAACATTGTCAAGCAAGATTTCTAGCCATGGTAGGCCCTTTGAACATTTTGAGACTATAATCTTAAAAGCTAGGAACTACCACAGAAAGAAGTCAGAAAGCTCAATCTCTCAGCATTAATAACTCCAAAAAAAAAAAAAAAAGGAACTTGCTTTGCATAAACTGCAAGGTGATACTAATACCAAGGTACCCTTGTCAACAGTCCAGATCTGGGCCAGATTTGATCCAGAATTGATATGGTTAGATATCCAGCAAGGTGCAGGTACAGTCCAAATCAATTCACAACCGTGCCAGAGTTCAAATCTGGTTTGTGAATAACAAGTACCTAGTCCATTCTTTAAAAAAAAAGCATACATTACTGTCTTTAAATATATATATATATATATATATATCCATTTGGCCTGATCCGTTCCTTCTTCCACATTACTCCCCTCTCCTCTTCGTCCAAATTGTAGCATATAACATATGAAAGCAATCCGCTATCTCTCTCTCTCTCTCCTACTTCCAATTGCTACAATTGATAAAAGGTTCTCTTCTCTCCTTTTCTTTTTTTCCTCCCTCAGTGATGATTTGGATCCCAAGAAGAGAACCTTCTTGGTTGGACAACCAAATCTTGAGTTCTGTCATCTCATCTGTCACATTCCAAGGGTATTATATATAATTTTGGTTTTTCTGTAATTTGTTTTTTAATTTCTATTTCTGTTAGTTTCTGTCTTAGAGGTTGTTAAAATATTTTTTTCCTTTGTCTTTTTCCCTTTTTGTCTTGTAGCTTAGGCAGTTACAATACCTTGTCTTGTCGCTACAACTATGAGCTTATATATTAAGCCACAGCCTTCGTTGGAGGATATGTGGAATTAATGAAACTTCTGTAATTCTCTCTTATCTTATGTGATCTCCTCTCTCTTCTATTGTCATCTTGTTGCTGTTTCTCTCTCTCTCTCTCAATTATCTTCTCTCCCTCTCATCTGATTTCTTCCCAAATTTCTCCCTTAATTTCCAAATCCCTTTTCACACCCTAGTTCAACCCTAAGGGTGTGACAATTGGTATCAAAGCCGAACCATCCTCGACTGTGTTTCTGTTGCGGCTTCGATTTGAAGGTGAATCTGACTAGGGCTCGACAGTGTGCTACTCACTTTGATCGGAAGGTGATTCTGACTAGACCGATGAGACATTCGACCATGAGCTGTTGTGGCTGGCCACCTTGCTCGAAAAGCGAGTACACTGGAGGGTGACGTGGACAGCCAGGAGTTTCAGTTTGGAGCAGATGACTAGTGCGGTGAGTTTCAAAGTGAATGCGATTGTTGCAGTGGTTTCTGGCGAACGCGAGACGAGGCGGTGAGTGTCGCGGCCGTCGTCAAATTACGGTCGGTGATTGGGCAGAACCAGGGGAAGGAAACGTTGATGCATCACTAGCTAGGCTGTCATTAGCAAGAGGTTCGCGCCTGGTAGTGATTGCGATTAGAGCAGAAACAGAGGAAGTATATGAGAGGCTAAGCAAATTTGTTGACTAACGGTTGTGAAGCCACAAGTCGGATCCAAACCTAAGGAACATTGGGCTAGAAGGATTTGTGGTGAGGTATGGCGGAGGGCACAAGGATAAAATAGTTGGAGACTGAGGTTGGAAGCCTTGGAATTGGGCCTTCGACAGAACCATGAGCAAGTAGACAAGAGGCTCAACATGGTCGAGGCAGGAATCCGACACACATCCGAGCAAGCGTGGCTATGATGGAGAGGAACCTCCGAGAAGAATTCTCGGGGTTAAGCCAGCAATTGGGTGTTGCCCTCGCCAAGTTTTCTCGACAGCCTAACGCAAGCCTGCCGGTGGACTTTTCGTCGTGAGTCACAGCTACACCCATCTTCGTTGGAACAAAGGGATAGAAGGAAGTGGATGAATGAACAAAGTATGCTGCCGAAGGCTCTCTTCAGGGATCCTTGGCTAACCAAAATAATCCACCGACGCTACGGCTAGAAATTCCGATGTTTGAAGGGGATAAACCCTAGTGGTGGATCAGACATTGTGAACATTTCTTTTACCATTATCGAATAGCTAAAGGGAGCAAGGTTAACACGTCAGTTGCCTATCTGAATGATGTGGCAAATTCATGGTTTCAAGGTTGGAGCAAGTAGAAAACGGAATGGCGGTGGCCTAAATTCGTAGAGGAATTATGCGCTCGGTTTGAGGAGCGAAATCTAACTGATGTGGTGGAAGAATTTAACAAGCTGAAGCAAGAAGGAACATTGGAAGAATATCAAGTGAGGTTTGAGGCTCTTAGGTCTATAATAAGACAAGTTCACCCGACTCTAGATGAACATTATTTCATGTTGTTAGGAGTAGGAGCAAGAGGATCACTCAATTCTCAGCCAATTCAGACACACTCTCTCAGTCGATTCAATCACAACAACAGAAATATAAAATGGAATTGAAAGCAATAAAAAAATTAGGAAAAGAGACAACCAAATCACACAAGAGACAAGAAGTTTATCCTGGTTTAGATTGTAGTGAGCAATCCTATATCCAGCTTTGATCCAAGAGCAATTCACTAGAAATCCATTGTAAGAATCAATACAAGAACTCCCTCCACATAGGCACTTTAATTGCGAGATTACAAATGCTATATAATCTAGACTTTCCTCTCCTTTACAGCACTTGTTTACAATAAATGAATGAATCTGTTGGGTGCAAGTGCCCGCCTAAACCTTCTATTTATAGAGGATTTGGGTGGATATTACAAAGGGTTAAATATATACTACACAAAGTCTAAACTACCCCTCATAAGTACAACATAAGATAGCCTCTCCCTAACTTAGTTTATTTTGTCGCTTTCAACCACTCGAGGGTTCTTTTGATTCCTTCTATCCTTCTAGAAAAATTACTCAATGCAAAACTCAACATGTGTCCAGCTTCCTCAGTAGACTGAGTGATGAGCTAAGGCCAATGGCCAAAATGTTGCAACCTACTTCAATAAGACTAGAAGTAGAGAAGGCCCATTTGCATGAGTTATCATTGGAGGCGTTTGTTAAGAAGCACGAGACTGTAACAAAAAAGTGTCCTCGGAGCAGTCAGGAAGTCAGAGAAAATGCTTGGATGGCGGCCTCAGATCAGACTTAAGGAAAAGAGCATCCTCAGATAGCCAAATCTCCTATTATGGAGTCTAGAAGAAGACTCAGACTATGCTTTGAATATGGGGACAAATTTAGTCCAGGCCACCAATGCAAAAGACAGTTGTTGCAAATGGAGGGTTTAGAGGAAGACAACAAAGTAAGAGAGCCAGCCTGAGTGAGATAAAGGTACAAAGGATTAACAGAAATAAGTTTCTTGGGGACAAGAAACATTTCAAGAGGGGAAAATTTATCACATTCCAAGGGTATTATTTGTAATTTTAGTTTTCTGTAACTTGTTTTTTTAATTTCTATTTTTGTTAAGGTTATTTGTCTTAGAGATTGTTAGGATATTTTTCCCTTTTGTCTTTTTCCCTTTTTGTTTTGTAGTTTAGGCAGTTATAATGGCTTGTCTTGTAGCTACAGTTGTGAGCTTATATATTAAGCCACAACCTTCGTTGGAGGATATTTGGAATTAATGAAACTTCTATAATTCCCTCTTATCTTCTGTGATCTCTTTTCTCTCTTCTATTCTCATCTTCTTGTTGTTGTTTCTTTCTTAATATTTCTCTCTCTCTTAGTTATCTTCTCTCCAGTGTTTGAAAATGCAACCTAGGCAGTAGCCACAATTAAGGGTAACTCGGCACCCTTAGGCGCCGAGCTCAATAGAGCAGCGGCGACAGTGCCTAGGCGACTGGTTCCCCTTCCCCTTTCCCTTTCTCTCTTAGGTTGTTTGTTGCCTGAGTCGTTTCTCTCTCTCTCACCGCCACCGCCAATCTCATCTCTTGGTCGTTCTTTCTCGTCGTCGTCGATCACATCTCTTGGATGTTTTCTCTCGTCATCGATCTCGTCTTCCTTCGGTACGTATGGATTGCTCCTTGTTGCAGCAAGCAACAAGGATTGTTGTAACAGCTGCTTGCTGTTGCTGCTACTTGTTGCAGCTGCTACAACAAGCAAGAACATTTTTCCTAGGCGCTAAGCGCCAGCCTGGCGCCCGACTAGCGCCTAGCGCATTTTAGAGCACTACTTCTCTCCCTCTCATCTGATTTCTTCCCAAATTTCTCTCTTAATTTCCAAATCCCCTTTCACACCCTAGTTCAACCCTAAGGGTGTGACATCATCTTCTCTTATTCTTCCTCTTCTACACTAGCAATCTAGGTTCTCTAACTGAAAGTTTAGATCTTCTCAGCTGGGAAGGGACCCTCAAAATCTGGGATCTACCCAGTTCCTAGAAGGTCCCTCTAGAATCAGATCCAGCATTCCTCCTCTTCTTCTTCTCCTTTGCTGGTAATCATGAATTTCTAGCTAAGAACCTTCTTAGAGAATGGACCCTTGAAATTTCAGATTTCTCAACCAAAGAAACCCCAAACCTTTGAGAATTAGATCTAGTTTTCCAGCTAGTAGAGAACTCTCCATCTCTCTCCTTTGTCTTGCTCCCCTCCTCCTCCTTTGCTAGTAATTTGGGTTCTCCAACTGAGAATTAGATCTATGAACCCTGAAATTTTGGTAGATTCTTGACTTAGAAGTGCAGAGCAGGGAACAGGGAGACCACTAAGCTGCACAAGTTTAAGGTTCATAACTTACCATAAAGGAATCAAGTCTAGTACTAACTCCAATAGGGTCGTCCAAAGTTGATCTAGTTATTAATCAAATTGGCTAGATCTAGCCCTCTTAGGTCTCAAACCGAATTTAAATATAAATGGACGGAGTTCAAGGATTGAAATCAAATTGGATCCAGGCCAGATTCAATCCACTGACAACCCTATAACAAGACACTTTCAAGACACGTCAAACTACCTAAAACATGGTTCTTGAAACATATTTTAGTCTAGTAATGCAAGCTATCAAATGAAGTATCATTTACAAAACTTTTTCTTTTTGAAAACTAAAATATATAACGAGCTTCCTTAGGGCATTGACCCTGTACAAAGAAGCATTACAGCTTAATTACAAACAAAGATCATATACAAAATAAAGACATGACTCTATGGAGGAGGGAGAGTCCTCTCCTACCCACATAAAAAGGGAAGTGAGAATTGTTCCCTTAAAATAAAAATATCTTTTTCTTCATGCTTTCAAAAGTCTTGCTATTCCGTTCTTTCTAAATATGCCATAAAACAGAGTGACTTGCCATGTTTCTTACATAGGCAATATTACTTGGTCACTACCTGCCACACTTTCTCAGATTACCACAAGTAGAAGTAGCAAATCTAAGAAGTAGACATTATTTGGCAGCAATTGAGAACCAGGCAAAATATTTTTGTGTAAGAATATGTGTAATTCATTTTTCCTATATTTAATAAGGATAAATAAAAAATGTTGCATCCTACATATAATTCCCAATAGAACCTAATAAAGACATTTTTATGCAAGAATTATTGAGTAATCCCTTTTGCCCGGGGAAGACATTTTTATGTAAGAATTTGTGTAATTCACCTGGCTTATATTTAACAAGGACAAGACAACAATGTTGTAGCCTTCATAGACTTCCTGGTTAAAATCTAGTAGTTTTTGAACCCTCTCTTCTTTGCCTTCTTACATGATCAGTGTCAAAAACTGAAATTAACCACACGTGACTAAAATGCGCAAATCCCCAAATTATACACTTAAAAGTCATTCCAAGTAGGAAGTTAATTTCATATAAAAACAATCAAGTTTTTGATGAAGGAAATATACAAAAAGGAAAATACAAATAAGCATCAAATAAAATTGAGTTGCAACTTGCAAGCCTAACATTTTATATTCCTGCGGTTGAAAAATTTTAATTCCCAAGGTTGAATGATGTAAGCAAAAATTATCAACCTAATCCTCCAGCTCCTATAGGATGACACATAAGCCTATGTCTGCTACTGCCATGAGGATGTGGCCTAGTTGCTGTTTCTTTTACTTAAATGTCAACTATTCTCCCAAGATATCATATCATAGCCAATCATGCAAAGGCACAAATGATTTCCATGTTACACCAGTAAGATAATCAAATTTGCCATGAATTTACAAACCAAGCTTTTGTAATAATGATTATGACGAGAGACATACTGTGATGAAACTGCCATTGTTCTGAACATTAGCAGTGCTACTATGTATACCCGCAGGAATCTGCTTAGTAACATCTACTGGTTGAGAAGCAGCAGCAGTAGTCTTTGGTGAAGGCCCACTATTTACAGGCTTCCCTTCACTTGGAGCAGGATGTAGGTTGTTTGCAGCCGGCTTTGGAGCCTCTCCACTCCCAAACAAGTAGCCAAGTGAACTCTGACCACCGCCACTGCTAACTCCACGACCCATATCAGAACTCTTGACCACAAACAGAAATTTTCACCTGCTCACATTGTAAAGGAGATGATGTAAAACAACTAGCATTCAAAATAAAAGAAGCGAGACAAAGAGAAAAGGAGAAATACAATACAACTGTTGCAAGAAGTCAATTAAGAAACAACCATACACAGAATGCCAGCAAGTGGAAACATGATCAAATACGATTACAACAACTAGGTTAGATTTCGCTTGTTTACAATTTTCCTTCTTGCTTACATAATTCAATCTGTCATTGCAAGAAGTTGGACCCTTTTCATGACAATTCAACAGGCTGGTATCACACAAAATGGATAGACCATAATGTGGACTGAGCTCTGCAAGCCCCAGACGGATTTGTCTGCAGCAAGGACAGACTAACCACTGAGCCTCTGTTGAATGGTCTGGTTGGTTCCAGCCAAACCTAGTTTGGTGGTAGTATCGACAGCAAGCTCTCATGTTGACAGACATTACCGGTGCCAAAGCAGCCAAGCTTTCAAAGCAGTTGGGAATGTCAACCGTGGAGTGTCAGATATAAGTTACGGCAAGGTTTGCAATAGTGAGATTGTGGATTTACAAAGGCTTTGGTTAGTTTCTGAAGGGCCATTTCTATTTGTTTGTTAATCCTTTGTCTTGTTAATAGTATAGAAGGTTAAGGATTTTCTAGACACACAACATATATGCATGCCTTATGCAAGGTTTTGCATGTGATAGTTGCTGGTGCAACACCATTATAAGCTGCTCTACTTGGTTCTTCACAAAATCACCACTGGTCCTTTGATTTTAGTGGGACCCTGTCCTATGAATCTGTATTTGCAACTGGAAACCCAAATCTTGAAGGTCCTTCTTTAATTGAATATTTGACACCATGATGACAAGAGAGTATTACTATAGACTCAACGGAAGGCATCAATGTTCCAACATATTACTTAATAATTCCAACTCAACATGAAATTTTGCCCCCATATAGTCAATCATCAAGTTGAACCCATCACCAAGCCTGAGCAAGGCTCAAAACATTTGCTTCCTAGGAAGTTGGGACTAGTCAATGGGCTCCAACAGGACATTGAAAACTGTCAATATATCTTGATTGTTTTTCCTTCTCTCAACAAATAAAAAACTACTCTTTTCCTTCAATGCAACATGGTTAATCTGCAAAATCTCTTACAGAAGTAATTTGCCTTGGATGAATTCTATAGCAATTCAAGGATTGTGAAGCACTATTTAATAAGCAACAAAGTACAGTCACAGATATACTCAATTAGCCTTTTTCCTTTACCAAAAAATATGCTCCCCAAAGACATTTGAAAATTTGAAATTTCCTATACAACGAGAAACTTTATATAGAAGGTTATTGATGCTATTGGTGATAGGATTTGAAAAGGAAGAGAAAATGACATTACAGTAACTATATTTCTCAAGGGAAAGGAAAATATAGTTACTTGTGGGTATAAATATTTCACAGATAATAATAGAATTTTGACAAATAACTATTGAGTTTCTTCCAACTTTCTAAACCCATTAAAAAAAAACTAAATCTAATTTAACTTAATTTTGTTTCTCTCATCATTTCACTTTGCTTTTCTATTTGTTAACAAATCCAAGATCCAAAAGTCAAGTGTACAAGCATACATTTTTTTATGAATAATTAAACCAAAGGATGGACTTTAATAAATATCTATTAAATTTCAGAACTATCAGAAAATAGCTAAATTCCCATTCCTATAGTTTTCCTTTTTTCTTTTCCATTGCCACTACAAACCCTTGTTCCAAATATGGCAAAAGGGAACTTCTACATGGACCTCTAGAATACAGATACAGAATGGCATAAGCGTACGTGTAAACCTGCATGAGCGTGGACATAAACATACAAAGAGAGACGGGAGAGATTTAGAAAGTGATGTATAACAATCTACTCATAAAATAGTGCGCTTCCTTTGGCCACAAAAGAATTAATCGCACAAATTTAGAAGAGGAAAGACACGGTACCAGAACAACAGAAAACGTATTGCATCTAAATTAGCAAAATGATCATTGATCATGCAATCGAATCAGAAAACAGTAAAGACATGGTTAAAACAGACGGAGAAACAGCTTAGCTTGCGACCGAAATGGTAAAGGTAAGAGCTAGGTCTTCAGATGCACGTGAATTTGGGCGATGAAAAGAGATCTACAGGGTTAGGGTTTCGGTACCTTTCCCTTGGATCAGATCTGGCGGAGAGTCGAGAGCGAGAGGAGAGACAAGAGAGTGAGACTCAGAGAAATCGACTGCTAAAACAAACCTACTTGTTGGTGAGTAAATACTAAATGGAAAAAGATTCGCTATTGCCACTCTCACTTTTACTATTTGTCCGAACTCTTAAAAAAAAATGTCTCTTTTGTTCATATATGCGATCCCTAGATACTTTTTGGAAATATTTAATCGATTTATTTATTAGTAAAAGTAGTGTTCTAAAATACATTAGTTGCTAATCAGGTGCTTGGGGTCTAGCGCCTAGGGCACCTAGACAGGCTTAGAAAACTATTGATTTTTTTTTATTTTTTTTTAATTTTGTGATGTATCTTAATGTTATTTTCAATTAAATCAAAATTAAAAGTGACATAAAAATATGTATATATCTAATATATAAAAAACATATGTTAGATATATATCTAATATATCTAACATATAAATAGAAAAGAAAAAAATATATGCATATCTAATATATTTAACATATAAATAAAAAAAATATATATATATCTAATATATAAATAAAAACACATTAAATAAAACATAATAAACCCTAACACTAACACCCAACAATGCGCGCGTGAGAGAGAAGGGTTAGAAGGAAGCGGAGATGGAGTTTGACAGTGGCGGAGGTGGCATTGACTCAAGGAGGACGCAACATCAAGGATGAAACTTGACTGAATAGAAGCGGTGAGGAGGTCGCGATGGAGCTTGAGGTAGTGAAGAGATACCGACGACGTTGAGGCAACGGTAGCCTTGGGCTGAGAGGAATATGAGGGGGCGAGACGATTGAGAGGAATAAGAGAGGCTTCGAAATCGACAAAGAATAAGATTTAAACTAAAAAATTAGGCATTCCAACTGACTAGGCGTTGCTTAGGCCACTTAGGCGTTGGCGCCTAAAGGGATTGACTAGGCCATTTTCGCGGCGACCAAGGGCCGCCTAGGCCAATTTTTAGAACATTGTAAAAGTATTATCATCCAATAATATATATCTCGATCTACTAATTAGTCTATATATTATTATTTTTTTAATAATTTTTTCATTTAACTTTTTAGGTGATTTATCTGATAATTAATGATAAGAGTAATTTTTAATTTTTTTTCTTTTATTTTAAAAATATTGAATAATTTACCATTAACTTCAAAAAAGTATCTTAAATCTTTTTCTAACTCCCATATTCATTGTTCTATAGAAATTAAATCATATAAAAGAGATGATGGTTTTAGTTTAATTTCTTTATTAATTTTTTTGTTATACAAAAATCATAAATAATGAAGAAATAATATTTGTTCTAAAAAATTAAATAGAATAGGAAGTTAAGTAAAATAAAAATATTATTTTACTCTTATATTTAACACCTATAATGCATAAAAACTTATCGGAAGCATCATGGTGTTTCCAAAACATTTTCATTTTTGAAATGCTAAATAATATTTTTAAGTTACTTTTATAATTTTAAAATTTTTTTGTGCCTATTTCGTAATATTAAAAAATATTAAAAATACGTTTTCAATTTAGAACTATGTTTTTATCTGCAAATAGAGGTACATTTTTTTTTTCATTTCTAATTCAAAATTTTTAATTTTTTTTTAGAATTTTTTTGAATGTGTTATAAAATTTTTGTTTATTTTTAAATTAAATAACTATATTTTATAATTTTCTATATTAAAAATTATATAAAAAAAACCAACATTTTTTTTTATTTATAACAGCCGTTATTCTTCTTTGAGAATGTCAAAAAAAAAAAGATATAAGCAAGCAGAAGTAAGTTAAACAAACATCAGCTAGAAACAAAATTCACACTCCTAGCCAAACTTCAAAATCCTACACCGTCTTGGTCATCTTGGACTGGAGATAAGATTAAGCAAAATCCTCACTAAAAGTTTACAGCCTGTGATTCTCCCACCAAACCTCTTAACAAGTAAGGTTGCAGCCTCTACAACTGGAAGCATTTAGATTTAGTCCCTTCGTTAGAACAACGTTCAGAAACCGAGACAGGTCGGAGATGCTTTCAGGTTGCAGCAATCAGAGTCCACGATGGTTGGTCTAAGCACATTGCATACTATCTGAGTGCCAAAGATAAAGAGCATCCTATCTGAGTCGATGACTTGGAACCACTGGAATAGAGGAGAAGACTCCGAAATAGCAAGTTAACAGCAAGACAGGCGCACTGATCGTGCAGTGAGGCACTGACAAATTCTTCATGTTGCTGCTAACTGATTTGGCAAATTACTTGTAACTAACATGTATTTAATACCGGCAACTAGAATGAGGCTTATGATGCCAACTGAAACTGGAGCCACTAAACCCAACAGACTCCCAGTGATATTGCTGTTCTCCACGGGGCTGGACTTCAATGGACCAGAAGATTTTGCATATGGGTTCTTCGTGAACGAGGAATATGAATCAACTTCTTCTCTTGTTAGGGCTGGCTTCAAAGACTTTCTTACTGTCTGGAAGTGTTTATTGCACACAACATTGGCGGAAATGTCTTCTCTCAGGGCCACTATTCCAGCTTCCCTGCATAGGCCCTCCAGCTCCGCCCCTGTGAAGAGCTCGGTATCCTCTGCTATTTCTTTTAGATCAACATCATCACCCACTTTCATGTTCCGAGTATGTACACGGAGTATCTCATAACGAGCTTCTAAATCTGGAGGTGGCACATACAGCACCTACAATTTAATATAAAAGAAATTAGCGGGACTCTTGGCAACAAGCTATATCTATGTATTGTTTCACTCAAGAAAGATAACTGAACAGTTTAATAAAGCACTGGCAAACTATCAACCCTAAACAAAAGAAAACCAATAAAAAATGCTTAACATGTGGAAATGGAAAAAGTCCTCAGAGGAAATTGATCAACCTTTCCCCCTTCTAAATTTTAAGTGATGATGACAATAACATGTAACAAGCTGACTGTCAGCAATTTAATACAAGTCAGACCAATTTCCAGTATCAATCAAATAGCAGGAATCTTTTGTTTTACATTTTTACGTTATAGTCCTGCCAAAAACATCTTAATCCCTTTGTCTACACGCATGTTCTGCATCTGAAACTTCCAGTTGTACAACTGTCGCACTATTGTAATGAGCCTAATGCAAGTCCACCCCTTTTTGTCCATGTGTTTGTTTTCCCTCCATTCTCCTCACCGACTTCTTGTTGATTACAGAATTACAAGGTGCATTACAGGCAGTTTAGTACAACTGTTGAAGATATTCTCGGAAAAGATAAAGCCGAATTATATCTTGAAGATTTGAAGCTAAGGTGAGATAAGAAGATAAAACTTCCCTATATCCGAAAAATTATGAATTTTATTATCTAAATCTGTTATTATTTTGTATTTTGAATGTCCTATTTATTAGCTAGGAGATGAGTTGTATTGTTGTATTTAATACAGCCGGGTACCACATAATTTGTAGGATAGTTTCTGTGCTTTGGATTTCTGCTCAATTAGAGTTTTGATTCTCTAAATTGTTCATGGTATCAGAGCTTAGGTTCGTGTAAATCACCACACCTTTCGTAGCAATTTAACTCTCCTCAATATGGCAGATTTCTCAACCACCAGTGCAACCTCCATTATCAGGCCTTCCGCCTCTCGATCAGTCCTTCCATCACTTCTTCTATCTCGGTAGATTATCATACTCTTCAAATTACACAATATAAGCTTACCGGGACCAATTTTCGAGAATGGTCTTAGTCGGTTATGTTGGTGATGAAAGGGAAAGGTAAGATGGGGTATCTCACAGGTGAAACAACTCAACCAGATGTTGATACACTCGAGTATAATACCTGGGATGCTGAAAACTCCATAGTGATGGCTTGGATCATCAATTCTATGGAGCTAAAAATAGGGAGAACCTACCTATTCTATAAGACAGCCAAGGAAGTGTGGGATGTCGTTCAAAGTCTGTATTCGGACATGGAAAATACAACACAATGCTTTGAGGTATGATCGGCCTTAAGAACCACCCGCCAAGGTAACAACTCGGTTACTGATTACTACAATATTTTATCTAAGCTATGGCAAGAGATTGATCTATATTATGATATAAACTGGGAATGCACAAAAGATGGAGTGAAATATGCAAAGATGGTTGAGAAGGAGCGAGTGTTTGATTTCTTATCAGGACTAAACTCTGACTTAGATGAAGTCATAGGATGGCTTCTAGGGATAAAACCCTTCCCTTCCATCAAGGAGGCCTTTGTTGAAGTAAGGAGGAAAGAAAGCAGAAAAAAGGGGATGCACACAACAACTGAAGTCAACAATCAAGGTGGATCAGCACTCACAGTCTCAAAACAAAAGACAACAGTACCTCGAGGAGATCACACAAGAGATAGACCTTGGTGTGATCATTGCAAGAGACCAAACCACACCAAAGAAAACTGCTAGAAGTTACATGGAAAGCCTGCTAGTTGGAAGGGGAGAAACCAGAATCAGAAAAGACCATAACCAGCCTATGCAACGGATACAAAAGAAGGTACAAGTGTCATCCTAACTTCTAACCAGTTGGAAATCCTGTAGCAAGTTTTAAACCAAACAAGGGTTACAAAACCCACTGATTCTGAAGAAGTACCGAACCCAACAGCCTCCCATGTGAAACAAGGTATAGTTTATGATTGTTATCTTTCTAAGCTGCTTAATAAGAATGATTGGATCGTTGACACGGGGGCTTCCGACCATATGACCGGATCCCTTTGTGGTATGATGGATTACAAATGCTGTGAGAAGAATATAAAAGTGACTATGGCAGATGGCACAATATCACGGGTTGAAGGAGAAGGTTCGGTATATCTAGATGGCTTGAGTTTGAAATCTGTTTTATATGTGCCTTCATTAAAATGTAATATGCTATCTATCAGCAAAGCTACTAGAGATATGCATTGCAAAGTGAATTCTTTCCTACTCATTGTGTGTTTTAGGACCTCATTTCGGGGAGGATGATTGGCAATGCTAAAGAGAGAGAAGGCCTTTACTATGTGAAAGGATCGGCTGCTACTCCTGCTTTTCTTTCTAGGTTACATAATTCCTTTGTTTTCTCTATTGTTTCAGATTCTAACATCTACCTGTGGCACAAAAGATTAGGCCATCCGAACTTTCAATATTTAAAAATTTTGTACCCTCGTTTATTTGGCAATAAAATGAGTGATTCATTCAATTGTGAAGAGTGAATTCTTGCTAAACAAACTAAATTTTCTCATCCCATTCATGCATATCAACCAACTAAACCTTTTTACATTATCCACAGTGATGTATGGGGGCCAACTAAGGTACCAAATCTAACCAATACTCGCTGATTTGTCACTTTCATAGATGACCATACTAGGGTGTGTAGGGTGTTCTTGATGAAGGAAAAATCATAAGTCTCCAAAATTTTCAAAAACTTTCATCAAATGGTTCTCAACAATTTTCAAACATCAATTCATATCCTTCGTTCGGATAATGGAAAAGAATACTTCTCCTCCGAATTCGAGACATACTTGAGTGACAATGGCATTATTCATCATAACACATATCCCTATAACACCCAACAAAACGGAGTTGTCGAGAGAAAGAATCGGCATTTGCTAGAAACTGCTCGCACATTGATGTTCTCTAGTTCTATGCCTACATCTTTTTGTGGAGAAGCCATCCTTAGAGCACCCTATCTCATTAATAGGTTTTCCTACTAAAATCCTCAATTTCAAAACCCCATTAAACACTCTCATTACATCATATCCTCTCTTAACCCGCATGCTGAATTTCGTATCCCCTAAAGTCTTCGGATGTACAGTCTTAGTTCACAATTATCACTCAAAATTGCATCCTAAGTCCTTGAAGTGTGTGTTTGTTGGCTACTCACCCACCCAACCAGGATATAAGTGTTATTGTCCTAACACTAAAAGGTTTTTTGTGTCATGTGATGTCTCCTTTCTCGAGAATCAGTTTTATTATCCTCACTAACCTGCAGGGGGAGATGTCTAGTGCAGTTTTGGGTAGAGATAATTGTTGGGATGTTAGTATTTTGCCTAAAACAGTTGTTCCTTCTATTCTCATTCAGAATACTGTAACTTATTCAGGGGGAAAACAGCAAATATTACAGAAATCTGCTGCAGAAAAAACTGCAACCGCAGATCCTAAATCAAAGTTGCCATTCAAGGTATATTCAAGAAGAAAGGATCTTGAACCGAGGCAAGACCAATCATCATTCCCAGAACAAGGTCCAACACATGAAGAGGAAGAAATAAATGAATTAGTAGTGCCAATTGAAGATCTCAGCAGAACACAGAGTGCTGAATCAGAAACAGAAACTGGAAATTCGGAGGCTGAATCAATTGATCTGGATGTCCCAATTGCTTGGAGAAAAGGGGTAAGATCATGTACTAAACACCCATTGCTAATCATTTGGTGTATTCTTGGCTTTCCCCAGGTTTCAGGGCATTTACTATAAAGATGGATGAGGTGTACATACCAAAAAACATTGGTGAAGCTCTACAAAATCCTGACTAGAAAAGGGCTGTAATGGAAGAAATAGATGCTCTAATAAAAAATGGCACGTGGGAACTGGTTGAACTACCTGAAAACAAGAAAGTGGTAGGAAGTAAATGGGTTTTCACAACAAAACACAGAGCTGATGGGAGCATTGAACGATACAAAGCAAGTGTCATGTCCCTAATAGTAGTATAAGAGCAATATTGTAATAAAGATATAGTACTTGTTAGGCTTATAGTTGTATTGCACATGGGTGCAATGGATGTGAGGCTATAAATAAACCACTGTTGTAGGAGAAGGATTATGCTGAAAATTGATATTGAAATCTCTTATTTTCCGCTCTTGCATTCTCTCAATCTCCCTCCAATTTCTCTCTAATCTCTCTCTTTCTTTCTCTTTTCTTTCCCTCACTATTTTGTCCTCCCTAACTTCCTCCCATCTCTTCCAATCTAACTTCTGAATTCCTTCTAATTACATCTTAAACCAATCATGAACCCTAGGGACATGACAATTGGTATCAGAGTAGTCCATCCTTGGCTGTGGTTTTGATTCGAGTTCCAACAGTGATTATCGGTGAGTTCCGACGATGATTATAGGCTGCTAATTTCTGATCAAAGGAGAACAAGCAGTTTCGACTTATAGGTTGCTAATTTCCGATCGAAGGAGAGCAAGCAGTTTTGACTCGAAACTGTACGCGGATTCCGGTCAAAGAGACGGATTCCTCCGACTTCTTACTGGTGAGTTCCGAGACCCTAGGTTGCTATTTTCCAAGTCGGAAGGCGTTTGAGGCGAGAATATGAGGCCTGGCAGCAGGCAAGCCAGGAAGTCGCGACTGTTGTAGGAGTTCCAAGAGATCGCGGTTGTGTAGCGGGGTTCGGCTGGAAGGCAACGAAGGAAGGGTGGTCTACGACCATTGAAGTGTGAATGTTGAGGCAAGCGTGAGTCCATCGAAGGTGATCCAGTGACATATTCGGAATGGGCGAGGCAAGAGGTTGACGAACGGCAGCGAATTTTAATAAATCTTGCTCAGAATTGGTGTGCTAAGGAGAGGCTGACGGTGATACCGAGTGGAATTTGAAATCCAAATCAGAGTAGCGCAGCAGGTATGAGAAACTGAGGTACAAGCGATCACGGCTTGTGGTCTGGAAGAGTTGTTCGATTTTTCTTGGAAGCGAGCAGAAGGTTGACGCTCAGCCTTGAATTGCAGTAAGTTTGTTCGAAGTGGATGGGCGAAGCAATTTCAACAGATTTGGGCGCCAATTCATAGATTACTGCAGCCATCGATTCTCAATTCCAGAGAATTCGGTTGGTTGCATCACAATTGATCAAAGGAGACGAATAGCCCAGGTGATTCTGAATCGGAAGGTGTCACAGAGCAGGCGATTTGTAAGGGGTTGAGCTGAGCCAATTATATCAGAAGAAGTTGCAAAGTCCAGGGATCGTGGTGGTGAAACAAGCCAGGCGGCTTTGGCGATACCGAATTTCTGATAACCTCTCGTTTGAATTTGAAGGTGAAAAGGAGCGAGTGAATCTCATAGGCCAATCAGAAACATGTTTTAGAGACTCCTAGAGCAATTCCTTAGCCTTCAGTTTATTCTTCTAGTGTAATTCCAACAATTCCAGAGAATTAGGCATTGGAGACAGAGAAGCAACAAGGAAATTTCTGGGTAAATCTCAGAATTGATTCCGACACACAAGGGGAAATGAATCTGGCGCATAAGGAGGTGAGATCGGCTGATGTTTGAGGTTTGGAATTGGAAGATGGCTTGGCCAGTTGATTCCGACACAAGGAGCTTGACTCTCGGAATTTGAAGGCGATTACGGAAACCAGGATCAGCAGGCGATCTAAATCAGTTCCGTGACTTTGGCAATCTCAGTTGTGAAGGTGACCACTGTAGCAATTGATTCACACTTCGGATGGAGATCTAGGGAACTCTAGAAGGCCGATCAAATCACTGTAAGTGTGTGATTTTTCTGCTGCTAAAGTAGACTTACCTTGAAGCATAACAGTGGCTGCAATTTGCCACTTATTGGATCAATTTAAGAGGTGATTGGGTGAGGCAGCTACAAAAGAGAAGTGTGGGGATTCAGGATGGACAGCATTTCGATTTCTTGGCCTGTGGCTTGTCCAATTCATGAAATTTCTACCATGACGAGCAAAGCTTACATGAGACCATGAGAGCCTAACCTGCAGCAGAAGGATGTTGCATGTTCAGCTGGAGATAGACATCAGGGGAAGTTTGGCCAGAAGCCTTATGCATGGGAAAAGAAGTTGGAGATGGGGAGCAACCAATTGGACAAAGGAACAAGAAGTGTGGCACATGAATCGAGCAAAGAATTCGGCCAAATGATACGTGAAAAGTTGCAAGAGTTTGCAATGATACTATCTAAGGAGTATCATTAAAATTTTCCCACCGAATACTTTGAAGATTATCATGGGAGTTTTAACAAAGAAGATTTCTTTAAAATGGAGCAGCCGAAGGAGAAAGCAAGAAGTCGAGAAGCGGATTCACTACCTATTTCCAATGTGGAGTGGAAGAAGTGTACCGATTCCAGCATAATTATCAAGGGGAAATGCAACATTAGTGATGATATTGGTGGTGAATGGCATTATCCCAAGAGAATCTGTGATGAACAAAGTAATAAGGCAGCCTTTGAGGAACTGATCGAGGAAGCTAAAGCCGATCCGTTACCTTTGGTGATTAGAGCAGGGATGGAAGGATCGGATGGTGTTCCAAATCAGAATTCTATCAGAAATGGAATTGATGGTGGAGCTTCTAAGGATACTTTTCCATTGCCTATGGTTTCGGATAATACTGAGGATTCCTTAGCTAACGAAAGGGTGAAGACAGCACTAGCAGGAGGAAGTTTCGCAGGTCTTAATTACTGTCACCATGTTGCTGCCATTTCCAAAGATGTAAACCAGAATGCAAAAGGTGCAAACCAGTTTTTCATGTTGGAGGGAATAGAGCAACAGATTCAAAGTTGTGGGGAATCTTGGCAAATGGCTGTGACGAGAGGAAAGCTAAGGAAGATAGATGCAGCAATCAAAAGCTTAACCATGAAGAACAAAGTTGTTGCGGCTTTGTGCATTATTGCTACAGATGGCCAATTGGGATTTTTGCCTACTATAATGACGGATGGGGTGATGATGGAAATTAATGTTGCAACAACTCCTAGACTTGACATTTCTACATTGCTGCATTTTAAGGCGTTTGCGGATATTGTTGCGCAAAGTGATGAAGAATTTAAGTACATGAGAACCACTGCAAATCTGTTATGCATACAGAATTTTTTCAAAACTTCTCCATCCAAGTTGTGGAAGAGAAGGAAAAAGGATATGGAAGCTGTGGAGATTTGGCATTTCTTGGGGACAAGAAATGTTTCAAGATGGGGGGAATTGTCATGTCCCTAATAGTTGTTGATAAAATTAGGTAGATTAGATGAATTCTACCCCACTGATTTCCGATTATTCCTTGAGAATAAATATACAAGTCTCCTAGCTAATTACTAATTCAACTTCAACTCTAACTCCTAAAATATCTCCTAATATACAGCTGTAGATTACAACCTAAGCAAATAAAATAAGCAAACTTAAACAGATAAGTAACAATAATTTGAACTAAATTATTAACAATAAGAACTAAGAGGATGTGGATGAGAGATCGGATATCTCTCGGATTTATCTTTAGCATCAGCCGATCAGCCGTAGCTTTATCTTCCTCCACCAACACCCCCTCTCAAGTTGAGGGATATATATCAAATATTCCCAGCTTGCTTCGGATTGATTCAAAACTTTGTTTCTGCATTGCTTTAGTCAGAATGTCAGCATGTTGATCTGCAGTGGGTATATAGGTCAACTTGATCTCTCCTTCCTCTATTTCTTGTTTCACAAAATGTCGGTCAATTCGGACGTGCTTCATTCTATCATGTTGAACAGGGTTATTAACTATATTGATAGCTGATTTACTATCACTATATAGTAATTTAGGAGATGATAGTTGCATAGAAAGATCTCCCATCAGCCTTTCTACCCATATTATTTCACAGATTGCTTGAGCAATAGCTCGATATTCAGCTTCAGCACTGCTGCGAGCTACTACCTGCTGTTTCTTGCTTCTCCAACTCACCAAATTACCCCATAGCCTTGTACAATATCCAGATGTTGATTTACTATCTTCCACTGCACCTGCCCAATCAGAATCTGCATAACTGATTATTCCTCTGTCTTGATTTTTCTTGAATAGCAGCCCCTTGCCTGGTGTTCCCTTTAGGTATCTAAGGATGTGATAGGCTGCTTCCAAGTGTCTTTTAGTTGGGAGATGCATAAATTGACTAACAATACTTACCGCATATGTAATGTCGGGTCTAGTGTGTGATAAGTAAATAAGTTTGCCAACCAGCCGCTGATACATGCCTTTGTCTACCTGATTGTCTTCCTTTTCCTCTTCTCCTCCTTCTCTATTCTTCCAGTTAGGCTCGAGTGGGGTACTTGCTGGTTTACATCCTAACTTGCCTGTTTCCTTTAGCAAGTCTAGGGTATATTTCCTTTGTGATACAAAAATACCCTCCTTGCTTCTTGCTACTTCCAAACCAAGAAAATACCGTAGTTCTCCTAGCTCTTTTACTTCAAATGTCTGTTTGAGCTGCTGTTTCAGTTGCTGAATTTCTTGATGATTGTCTCCGGTGATGATGATATCATCTACATAGACAATTAGAATTGTTTTCTTCCCATCTCTTCCAATCTTAGTAAATAAAGTGTGATCTGCTTGGCCTTGAGTATATCCCAGCTTTTGTAAAGTATTGCTAAATCTTTTGAACCAAGCTCGAGGAGATTGCTTGAGCCCATATAAAGATTTTTGTAACTTGCATACTTTGCTACTTGTATGATTGGTTTCAAATCCGGGTGGTATACGCATATAAATTTCTTCCTCCAATTCTCCATTCAAGAAGGCATTTTTAATATCCAATTGATGCAGTTTCCAGTCCATATTTACTGCTAAAGACAACAATACTCGGATAGAATTGAGTTTTGCCACCGGGGCAAAAGTTTCTTCATAGTCCAAGCCTTGGGTTTGAGTGAATCCTTGAGCTACAAGCCTTGCCTTGTATCTCTCAAGACTTCCATCTGAATTATACTTTAATGTGAACACCCATTTGCTTCCAACAGCCTTCTTTCCTTTAGGAAGATCCACAACTTGCCATGTACCTGTTTTCTCCAAGGCTGCCATTTCTTCCATAACTGCTTCTCTCCATCTACTATCCTGCATTGCTTGATAGATATTCCTTGGAATAACAATGTTATCAAGGCTGAGGGTAAATGCCTTATAAGTAGGAGATAGTTTAGAATACCCGAGGAATTTTGTGATAGAATGCTTGGTACATGACCTTCTTCCTTTTCTTAAGGCAATAGGAAGATCATCTTCATATTGTTGTGCAGTAACATTGTCTGTAAGTTGCTGATTTGGACTTACCTCCTGGTTTGGAGGATTGGTTGGCTGAAGTATTGGTGGTCTTCTTGAATATACCTTAAGAGGAGGTTTATGCAGGCTTGGACCACCTTGTTGAATTTCAGTTTCCTCTTCTCCCCCTTCTTGCTGATTTTGGAATTGAGAGATGGGTTTTTGGCTTGAGCATTGATTATGGTCAGGATGGTCAATTTCAGTGGAAGGAACTGAACTTGGATGTGTGTCAGGAACTGACCTGGAATTGGATGGGTTGAGAGGGACTGATATGATTGAAGTCCAAGAATCTGTTGGTATACTATTCGGATTGATGTCAGCAAAGAAGGATTTGTTTTCCAAGAAAGAAACATCACACGATACAATAAATTTCTTGGTAGGAGGATGAAAACATTTATATCCTTGTTGAGTTGGAGAATAGCCAACAAATACACATTTAAGTGCCTTTGGATCAAGCTTGGACTGGTTTAGCTGGTTGTGATGTACGAAAGAAGTACACCCAAATACTTTAGGAGGAAGTGGATTTAAGGCTCTGGTATAGTGAGGAAAAAACTCTAGGAATACACTTAATGGTGTTTTGAATTGGAGAGGCTTTGAGGGAAGGCGATTGATTAAATAGGCTGCTGTAAGTACTGCTTCTCCCCAATATGAATTTGGAACCGATTGGGTGAACATAAGTGCTCGAGCTGTTTCATGTAGGTGTCGGTTTTTTCTCTCGGCTATACCATTTTGTTGCGGGTTATATGGGCAAGAGCTTTGGTGGACAATACCATGCTCGTTTAGATAATCATTAAATTGGTTTGAGAAGTATTCTCGGCCATTGTCGGTTCTTAGAAGATGAATAGAAGATTGGAAAACATTCTTAACCATTTGATGAAACTTCTTGAATATCAAATAAGTTTCAGATTTTTCTTTTAATAGGAATACCCAACATACTCTTGTGTGATCATCAATGAAGGTTATGAACCACCGAGTATTAGTTAGATTTGGAATTCTAGCTGGGCCCCAAATATCACTATGCACCAAGTGAAATGGTTGTGAAGGTTTATAGGTATGTTTGGAGTGAGTACTTCTAGTTTGTTTTGCAAGAATGCAATGTTCACAAGAGAAGTCTTGAATTTTATTGATAGAAACCGAAGGATACATGACTTGAAGATAATCTAAACTAGGATGCCCTAATCTTTGATGCCAAAGCATCAAGTTATTTCCAGAAACAGTAATTAGAGAGGAGTGAATTGAGGACCTAAATTCTTCTTGGTGATCCAGCCTTGATATTTGATATAACCCATCCTTTTCTTCAGCTTTGCCAATCCTCCTCCCCGAAGATATGTCCTGAAAAATACAATGAGAGGAGGAAAATATTACTGAACAATTCTTTTCCTCTGTAATCCTACTTACTGATAGTAGATTACACCTTAGATTAGGCACATAAAGGACTGATTTTAGGCTTAATCCTGCAACATGTGCTGTCCCTGTTCCTTGAACAAAAGTCCTAGTACCATCAGCCATAAACACTGTAATACTCTGATTACATGGCTTATAATCTGATAATGTATCCATATTACCTGTCATATGATCTGAAGCTCCAGTATCTATTATCCAAGCACCAGTTGACAATCTATTTGAGAATAGAGAATGACTAATTTTACCTTGTTTGGCCAAAGATACCATCGAATGGCTGTTGCTGTCTGAACTTTCAACTGGCTTTGATATCTTGGTTTGAGTCAACAACTGGTGAAGAACTTCCAGTTGTTCTTGAGTTAAAGAAACTGGTGCTGGAGTTCCTTTGTCAGATTCCATCATGTAAGCAGCAGATAGCCCACCTTTCCTTTGACTCTTAGGTTTCCAATTAGGAGGTTTCCCATGCAGCTTCCAGCAAGTCTCTTTTGTATGGTATGGCTTGTTACAATGGTCACACCATTGTTTTTCTCGCTGGTTGTCACCTTTAGTTGGAGTAGACATTCTTCCTCGAGTTGTATTCAAGGCAGAATTTTGTACTAATCCTTCACTGGTTGAATGATTTGACAGCATCACTTTCTTCCTACTCTCCTCCCTTCTAACCTCCGCAAATACCTCCCTCATAGAGGGAAAAGGCTTGATTCCGAGCAATCTTCCCCTTACTTCGTCTAAATCCGGATTTAGACCATGTAGGAAGTCAAATATTCGTTCTTTCTCCACCATTTTATCATATTGTCGTCCATCAACTGAACATTCCCAAGTGATCTGATGGAAGAGATCCATCTCTTGCCATAACTCAGTCAAAATATTGTAATATTCAGTTACAGAATTGTTACCTTGCTTGGTGGATCGAATGGTGGATCTAACTTGGAAACTTTGGGCAGTATTTGCAAAATCTGAGTAGATCTCTTGAACAGCACTCCAGATTTCACTAGCAGTTTTATAAAATAAGTAAGTTCGACCAACCTTTGGTTCCATAGAGTTCACAAGCCATGCCATGACAATGGCATTCTCGGCTTCCCATAATCCATATTCTGCCGATTCTGTATTAGGCTGCCTTGTTTCACCAGTTAAATATCCAACTTTGCCTTTACCTTTTATCACAAGCATAACCGATTGGAACCACTCGCGAAAGTTGGTTCCATTCAACTTATGAAGAGTGATTTGTAGAGAGGATCCATCAAAGCCTGTCGCTGCCGCTGGAGCTTGAAGATTTCTTGCTGCTGGAACTTGGCTACTGGGTGCCGGAGGAGGATTTGAGGCAGAGACCTCACTGATCTGAGGATTTTCTGCCATTGTATAAGAGTTCTCTTATAAGAAGAACTCTTTTATGAATCGGATATCAGATATCTCAAGAACAAGTCTCTGATACCATGATAAAATTAGGTAGATTAGATGAATTCTACCCCACTGATTTCCGATTATTCCTTGAGAATAAATATACAAGTCTCCTAGCTAATTACTAATTCAACTTCAACTCTAACTCCTAAAATATCTCCTAATATACAGCTGTAGATTACAACCTAAGCAAATAAAATAAGCAAACTTAAACAGATAAGTAACAATAATTTGAACTAAATTATTAACAATAAGAACTAAGAGGATGTGGATGAGAGATCGGATATCTCTCGGATTTATCTTTAGCATCAGCCGATCAGCCGTAGCTTTATCTTCCTCCACCAACAGTTGTATAAGGGCAATATTGTAATAAGGATATAGTACTTGTTAGGCTTATAGTTGTATTGCACATGAGTGCAATGGATGTGAGGCTATAAATAAGCCACTGTTGTAGGAGAAGGATTATGCTAAAAATTGATATTGAAATCTCTTATTTCCCTCTCTTGCATTCTCTCAATCTCCCTCCAATTTCTCTCTAATCTCTCTCTTTCTTTCTCTTTTCTTTCCCTCACTGTTTTGTTCTCCCTAACTTCCTCCCATCTCTTCCGATCTAACTTCCGAATTCCTTCTAATTACATCTTAAACTAGTCATGAACCCTAGAGACATGACAACAAGGTTGGTGGCCCAAGGATTCACACAAACCCAAGGTATATGTTAGCCGAGACCTCACCCTTTATAGGATCACACAATTCTCTAACTAGATCTCTCTCGAATATACACAAAACAGCAACTAAGAATAATATCAAGAACCAATCAAGAATCACTCAAAACACAAGAAGTTACCCTGGTTCGGCCTTAAGAAAGGCCTACATCCAGCTTGGCTTTCGCCTCCACTATCTTGAAAGATTGTACAAGATTACAATGCACTCAACACTCAACTCACACCTAGCCCATATAACCTAAAAGCTATATTGAATTGATACAAGAAGATATTCCCTCTTCTTATGTGCTTAATCTCTACCCAAGATAGACTGCTAACTCACAAAGAAAAGCCTCTGCCTCGAAGTCATCCTCACGGCCCCTATTTATAAGAAATAGGTGGGAGACTTCTACCTGACCGAGCTGCCCAAGAGGCAGTTACAAAACCGCTTCGGTCAGCCCTAGAGATGGACTAAAAGAAAACCTCTTATAAAACAAAAAATACAGCCAGCATATTACCTAAACAATGCTACTTATATTTACAAGCACTAATCTAGTACAAATGCTTCAACAAATTCTCCACCCATTTGACTTGATTAGGCTTCTCACAACTCTTCAAGACTTCAGTTGCCAGTTTTCCCCAGCTGAATAATCTTCAAACAATGATGAAGCTTGGCTGCTGGGACTGGTTTTGTAAACATATCTGCTACATTGTTTTCACCTGCCACTTTTGATAAGAAAACACATTTATTTTCAATCATTTCTCTTATAAAATGAAATCTAACATCTATGTGTTTTGTCCTTTCATGGTGTGCCTGATTTTTAGATAGGTGTATGGCACTTTGACTATCACATAATAAGGCTGCTTTCACATTTACACCTAAGAGTTCACTAACTAACCCCTTTAGCCATATAGCTTCTTTAAAAGCTTCCGAAAGGGCTATATATTCAGCCTCAGTTGTAGACATAGCTACTACATGTTGGAGGCTTGATTTCCAGCTTATTGTAGAGTTCCATAATCTAAATATCCAGCCTGATGTGGACCTTCTTTTGTCTATGTCGGCTGCATAATCTGCATCCGAATAACCTAACCATATGTTAGACAAAAGTTTTTGGTTCCTGCTAGATATTTGAGCATCCATTTTACTGCATTCCAGTGGGTTTTGCCTGGATTTGCCATAAACCGGCTTACAACACTCATAGGATGTGCTAAATCAGGCCGGGTACATACCATATTATACATTAGGCTTCCTACCGCTCTAGAGTATGGGATATGCCTCATTTCCTTTCTTTCTTCCTCACTATTAGGGGACTGGTCTAAAGATAGTTTGAAATGGGGTGCAAATGGCACACCTACAGCCTTAGCATTTTTCATTTTAAACTTGGATAAAACCTTGGCTAAATAGGACCTTTGAGATAGGTATATCTTCCTATGTTGGGTGTCTCTTGAGATTTCTATTCCTAAAATCTTTTTAGCTTCACCTAACTCTTTCATTTCAAATTCAGCTTTTAATCTTTTCTTTAAGAGCTGGATTTCTTGATGGGATTGACTTACAATGAGCATGTCATCCACATATAGGAGTAAATACACTAAAATGTTAGGGGAAACATGCTTATAATACACACAACTATCATAGGAGCTTCTCGAATACCCTTGGCTAATCATAACCGTATCAAACTTGCGGTACCATTGCCTTGGGGACTACTTAAGTCCATATAAGGACTTCTTTAGCAAACATACCTTCTCCACCTCTCCTTTGGCTTTAAAACCCTTAGGTTGATCCATTAGAATCTTCTCTTCTAAGTCCCCATGAAGGAAGGCAGTGGTAACATCCATCTGCTCTAGTTTTAGGTTTAAGTGGGCTGTTATGGCTAAGAGAACCCTTATAGATGTATGCCTCACAACAGGAGAAAAAACTTCATTAAAATCAATACCTTAGACTTGGGTAAACCCCCTAGCAACTAGCCTAGCCTTATATCTAGGCTTAGGGTTAATTCCTACCCCTTCCTTGATTTTAAACAGCCATTTACAGCCTACTATGCGCTGTCCCTTTGGTTTTTCAACCAATTCCCAAGTCTGATTCTTATTTAAAGAATCTATTTCAGACTTCATTGCTTCTTTCCATTTTCCAGCATCCTTAGAAGACATTGCCTCTTCATAAGTGAGAGGTTCTTCTCCCTCTATTTCGGTTGCACTGGTAAAAGCGTAGGCTACCAGATCTGAATAACCGAATCTCTTGGGAGGTTTTCGGACCCTAGGTTGTCTATCTCTAGCAACACTATATCTATCCTCGTTTGGTTTATCTCCTAAGCTGGAATCTGCATCACTGTCTTCTTCATCTTCATCCTGATGTGAAGGTTCTAGGGCCTGATCGATTTCTTGGTTATTATCAGAATTATTTCCCTGAAGGTCATGAGCAGTTTTAGAGGGTTCTGGGGAATTTTCAGGGCTTACACCTGGAATTTCAACTTGGACAGCTTCTGTATCCTTCTCTAAACTATGCTGGGGTTTAAGGTTGGTAAACTTAATGGTAGAGGATTCATCAAATGTCACATCCCTTGTGATTATAGTCCTAGGACCATCTAAATCCAAGTTCCAGAGCTTATATCCCTTAACTCCTGAGGGATAGCCTAAAAATATGCATTTCTTGGCTCTAGGCTCTAGTTTTCCTTGTTTTATATGTGCGTATGCTAAACATCCAAAGACTTTAAGGTGAGATAAGCTGGGTTTATGGCCTGTCCACCTTTCATATGGTGTTTGGAAGTTAATGGCTGCAGAGGGTGATCTATTAATAATATAGGCTGCTGTGGACACAGCCTCACCCCAAAATTATTTTGGCAAACTTACATGAAAGAGCATACATCTTACTCTATCTAGCAAGGTGCGGTTCATCCTCTCAGCCAATCCGTTTTGATTGGGGTTTCCGGGGGCTGTCAAGTGTCTAACTATGCCTCATTCCTTGCACATTTGTTCAAAATCCCTATTGCAAAACTCTAGCCCATTATCGGTCCTAATAGTTTTTACTTTTCTGCCCACTTGATTTTCTACCATTTTCATCCATGTCTTAAAGGATTCAAAAGTGTTATCTTTAGACTTTAGGACATATACCCAAAGCATTCTTGAGAAATCGTCTATTATGGATAGAAAATATCGGGAGCCCCCATGAGTCATGGTTTGAACTGGGCCCCAAAGGTCTGAATGTATGTAATCTAGGGGTGCCTTTGAAGAGTGGATTGTTGTTTTACTGAATTTAATCTTTGTTGCCTTCCCATAAATGCAGGATTCGCATTTGCCTAGGTTTAGGGACTGACCTATCTGTAAAATACCTTGTTTGGCAAGTTCTTTGAGCCCTTGCTCACTGATATGTGACATCCTTAGATGCCACAGCTTTGCCTTGTCATGGGAATTACAGCTTACACTAGCTGCTTCACCACTTAAAGTGGTTGCTTGGAGGAAATAAATTCCATTTCTTAAAACAGCCTTCATGCATACTAGGGAGCCTTTATAGATTTTAATCTCTCCACCCTCACCCTTGTATTTATAACCGCATCTATCCAATTCCCCAAGAGAAACCAAGTTTCTCTTAAGATCTGGAACATAGCGTACTGCAGTGAGGGTTCTATAAGTCCCATCATGCATTTTTAATTTTACATCTCCTACCCCTTTGACCTTACATTCAAAATCATTTCCTAACAAGACCTTTCCTCCATTAGTTTCCTTGAAATTTTGAATCCATTGCTTTCTAGGAGTCATGTGGAAAGAGCAGCCTGAGTCCAAGACCCAATCTTGGCTGTCATTGTTGTCAGAAACAGTTAGTGCATCAGCACTATCATAACCGGTGTCACACACATTTACCCCACCATCAGATTTCTCCTTTTTGGCATAATCCTTCTTCCTTTTAGGACAATGCCTCTTGATGTGACCCTCTTGTTGACAATAATAACATTTAATCGGCCCTTTCCCATTTCTAGATTTTGATCTGGATTTTCCTTTGTTTTTATGGTCTTTCTTAGGATTTCTAGACCTTACATTTAGGGCATCTGCTGGGGATGTTTTACTATCCATCCTTATCCTCAATTCTTTGGAATTTAAAGCCCCTATAACATCCTCTAGAGATAGTTTATCCCTACCATGCTGAAGAATATCTACAAAATTTTCATAGGACTTAGGTAAGGAATATAGGAGAACTAAAGCTTTGTCTTCTTCCTCATACTTAACATCTATGTTTTCTAGGTCTAGACATAGCTTGTTAAAATCATCTAAGTGATCCGGAAGTTTTTGGTTTTCATTCATTTTAAAATTGAAGAACCTGGCTTTGAGGAATAACCGGCTGGAAAGAGATTTCTTGAGGTATAAGTCCTCCAGTTTCTTCCAAACTTTTGCAGCGGTCTTCAGCCTAGACACCTCCCTGAGCACTTTATCTCCAAGGCTCAGTATAAGAAGACTGTAGGCCTTCTTCTTGATCTGCACTCGCGCCTCCATTTGGTCAGCGGTTAGGGTTTGAAGTTCTTTCCCAGTTGATTCTCCCTTTTCTGCTTCTTCTTGTTCCAGCGCTTCTTCCAGTCCAAGACTGCAAAGAAGTGCCTCCATCTTGATCTTCCATAGGCCGAAGTCATTGCTCTCATCGAACTTGTCAATATTTGACCGAGAAGCAATCGGCGCCATTTCTTGATTTTTCTAGGATTGCCTTCTGCAACTTGAGACTCTAGAAGTGTTTATCCAAACCAGAGGTGACCGGCTCTGATACCAAATTGTTAGCCGAGACCTCACCCTTTATAGGATCACACAATTCTCTAACTAGATCTCTCTCGAATATACACAAAACAGCAACTAAGAATAATATCAAGAACCAATCAAGAATCACTCAAAACACAAGAAGTTACCCTGGTTCGGCCTTAAGAAAGGCCTACATCCAGCTTGGCTTTCGCCTCCACTATCTTGAAAGATTGTACAAGATTACAATGCACTCAACACTCAACTCACACCTAGCCCATACAACCTGAAAGCTATATTGAATTGATACAAGAAGATATTCCCTCTTCTTATGTGCTTAATCTCTACCCAAGATAGACTGCTAACTCACAAAGAAAAGCCTCTGCCTCGAAGTCATCCTCACGGCCCCTATTTATAAGAAATAGGTGGGAGACTTCTACCTGACCGAGCTGCCCAAGAGGCAGTTACAAAACCGCTTCGGTCAGCCCTAGAGATGGACTAAAAGAAAACCTCTTATAAAACAAAAAATACAGCCAGCATATTACCTAAACAATGCTACTTATATTTACAAGCACTAATCTAGTACAAATGCTTCAACAGTATAGATTATAAAGAGACCTTTGCACCCGTTGCAAAACTCAATTCTATAAGTGTGTTACTATCAATTGCAACTAACTTAGATTGGGAACTACACCAACTTAATATAAAGAATGCTTTTCTGAATGGAGAGCTAGAGAAAGAGATATATATGAGAATTCCTCCCGGATTTGAAGAAAAAGAAAAGGTTTGTAGATTAATCAAATCATTATATGGGCTGAAACAATCTCCTAGGGCCTGGTTCAAGCAATTTAGTACCACATTACATTGGCTAGGGTATCAACAAGGGCAGTTTGACCATACCCTATTTACTAAGCATGTTGCTAATGGTCTAAAACAATTTTAATTGTTTATGTGGATGAGATTATTATTATAGGTGATGATCATCAGGAGATTAAAGTTTTAAAGGAACAATTACAGTAGACTTTTGAAGTAAAAGACCTTGGGCAAATGAGATACTTTCTTGGGATGGAAGTAGCAAAAAGCAAGGAGGGAAATCCTTATATCTCAAAAAAAATATACATTGGACCTACTCAAAGAAACAGGCAAGCTAGGTTGTAGACCAGCTAGTACCCCACTAGGACCCAATTGGAAGGTCAGTGTTGATGGGACAGAAAAAGAAGTGGATAAGGAGAGGTATCAGAGATTAGTAGGGAGGCTGATATACTTATCTCTTACCCGGCCAGGCATTTCATATGCAACAAGTAAAGTAAGTCAATACAGGCATTCACCTCATGGTAAACATCTTGATGCAATTTATCATATCCTAAGATACCTGAAAGGAACTCCTGGCAAGGGTATTTTATTTAAAAAAAATGAAAACTAAGGAATTCAAGGGTTTGTGGATGATGATTGGGCAGGTTCCTTTGAAGATAGCAAATCAACTTCTAGTTATTACACAAAGTTATGGGGAAATCTTGTTAAGTGGAGAAGCAAAAAACAGAGCGTGGTAGCTAGAAGTAGTGCTGAAGTAGAGTATCGAGCTATAGCTCAAGGAGTCTGTGAAATAATATGACTAGAAAAATTTATGAATGATTTAAAGATGCCTAATACTAATCCTACAAGATTATATTGTGACAGTAAATCTTCCATCAATATAGTAAACAATTCGGTTCAACATGACTAGATGAAGCATGTGAGAATTGATAGGCATTTCATCAAGCAAGAGATCGAAGATGGTGGAATAAACTTGGTGTATATCCCTACTGGCCTACAAGAAGCTGACATCTTTACCAAGACAATGAACAAACAAGGCTTTGAAGTGATAAGAGGCAAGCTGGGAATGAAGGATATCTATTCTCCAGCTTGAGGGGGAGTGTTGGAGATGTTGTCGGAAAAGATAAAGCTGAATTATATCTTGAAGATTTGAAGCTAAGGCGAGATAAGAAGATAAAAGATAAAGCTTCTCTATATCTGAAAAATTAGGAATTTTATTATCTAAATCTATTGTTATTATTTTGAATTTTGAATGTCCTATTTTTTAGCTAGGAGATGAGTTGTATTGCTGTATTTAATACAGCCGTGTCCACAGAATTTGTAGGATAGTTTCTGTGATTTGGATTTCTTCTCAATTAGAGTTTTGATTCTCTAAATTGTTCAACAACAATTATAATACAGCTAGAAAGTACCAACTGAAACTACAAAGCTTAGACCTCCAAGAACCATATGCAACCATAAACTGTAAATCCAACATCCAGGCTGGCTTAGCTAGAAAGACCAGGCACCATGAGCAAAAGTCAACAAATGAACAGAAAAATATCTTACTAGATCAAAGCGTCCAGGCCGCATAAGAGCAGCATCAATTGCACGAGGGCGATTTGTGGCAGCCAAAACAAGAATTCCCTAGAAAGAGATTTAGCAGGAAATAAATTAATTTTGTTAAATCTAATCTCTAGTATTCAGTTTTGATATTTGAAATGAATGGATATGAAAATAACTCTCAAAGTTTAATGCTTACTTTAACCTGCTCTAATCCATCGATTTCAGTCAACAAAGTTGATAGAAGCCTCTCTCCTGCAATGTTGCTGCTTGATTCCCCTCCTCTATCAGTGAAAGATGGGAATGAGAGTGAGAGAGAGAGAGAGAGAGAAGTAAAACCAAATATATGAAATGAAAGCCATACTAAAGGGGCCATTTGACAGAGCTTCTAGTTTTATGTTTTTAGTCTTGTTCTCATCTTTTTTTTTTCTGTTCAATCTTTGTTTTTAGTTAAAAAAATTGACAACTTTACATACTGCTTGATAGTTTCCTCTTGTTTTCAATTTACTTTTAATTTTTTTTCTTCTTTCTTATTCTTTCTCTCAACCACCAGCGAAAGTTACTGAAGAGAGAGGAAAAAAAATGAGAGAGGGAGAGAGGAGAAGAACAAGCCTGTGAGTTTGCTAGAGAAGTGTGGCCTGTGAGTTTGCTGGATAGAATGAGTCTCCTGTGAATTTGATGGATGTAGGTGGTGGCTGGTGAGTTTGCAAGTCATGAAAGGAGGGAGAGGTCTTTTGGGAGGGCAGGGGAAGGAAATGAAAATGAAATAAGACCTATGGAAACAAAATCATGTTTCTATTTTTTTCTCAAAATTTTTCACAAGTTATCATTTTAAAAAAAAACAAAAATGAATAACCCATTTTCTGCCTTCATTTCAAAAATTTTAAGAAAAAAACTGAATAACTGAAAATGGAAGCACAACCAAACAAGCCCTTAAATGGGAAAGGCAAACCACTATGTAGAAAATACAGATGCAACAAAAATCTTGTAATCATATGCCTCTTATCAATTCATTTACTAATGTAATGTTGGATTAGTGATATGGGTGCTCCCATAGAGAAGACTTGCACTTGAATCCATGAAAGCACAATAGTTTGGATGTAATCATGAAATATTGTTGGCTTATCCTAATCTAATGTTTGCTAGGACAGAAAAAATGGCAAGGGAAGAGAATAATTTCAAATCCTTCCATATCTCTTGTTTGGTTGTTTTAGGAGGAGAGAAACAAAAACAAGAAAATATCATCTCAAACACAGTATTGGGAGGAAATGTTGAATTAAAAGTAGGGGCCAAAAGATTAAGAAAAAGTATAGTAACTTTTCTTCTCTTTGTTTTTTTTAATGACAACTCGCAATAATATTAAGTACATGTCCACTGCAAAAAAAAAAAAAAAAAAGAAATCAATGCACTATCCCCCCGCAACCCCCCCCCCCCCCCCAAAAAAAAAAAATGAATGTAGCACATCTACCAGCAAGAACCCTAAGGTCCCTCACAAGGACCTAACACCAGAATTAATCTTCCATTTTCTCTATTGTTATCTCATAATAACAAAAGATCATTCCTTACAACAATGGCAAGATAAATTCTCCCAATCCCTAGGAGCAGCACAACAAATCATGCTTTGGCACAATCAAAACAGCTCCAAAACCCAGCCCACTTAAGAAGGCATCAATTAGCATAGTCACAGGATATATTTGAAATCTTAAATGATGCAAGCCATTTTAAGAATAAGTGTTTGAAAATAACACATCAACGAGCACAAGGAGAAACAAGTAGTCTCAACACAGAGCAAGTCAATGAACTTAAAGAAGAGATGGCATGGATTTTTAGCACCTTAACTGCAGACAAATGACATTTTAACATGAAACATTAATACTGAATTGCTGATCTTTTGACTTTTAATGGCCTACACCCCACTGTTCCAAGTTTTAAATTTTATTAGCTCATAACCAGATTATATGAGCTTGTTCAGATGGCTTGCCAGAAAAAACATTATCATTCAGTAAGAAATTAATTTGGAACCAAATGCAAATGCCAAGATGCTTAGTCCAAGGAGTTGAACAATATCTTAAAAGAATGCTAAATAAAAAAAAGAAAAGAAATAAAGGTAACTTACAAAACTACATTACTTTTGGAATTCTTATACACTTTGAAAGATCAACAACACTGTTGGTTCCCGAAGGATCATCAAAGAAGAAAGGCTACGCTGGTCAAAATGTGACTATTTTAGAAGTTCCAAATTTGGAATAGGATACTTTTCTAATTCAGACTTAAGAAACTTTCCTAAGAATGTACATATGTATCTTTCATTTTTTAGGTGTTATAGGTTTCCTATGTTGTATCCTTTCTCCTCTATAAGAGGACTCAATCGTTTACATATGAAAGATATCAAGAATTATTAAGTTTCTACATGGTATTAGAGCCGGCGATACCTTCCTATTGCCCCTAAACCCTAGTGTGCCTTCATTGCACGCCCTTGCTCTTGCTCCCATCCTCTCTAATCAAGCCTTTATTGCTATCTTTTTGTTTAACCGATTGTTAAGGTGAACACGTCAGAAATCTTAGAAGTCACCCCTTATATGACAATTGGAGAATCAACTCCAGTTGATTAGCCAACCGAAGCCGGAGAGCTGCCTGGAATGCATCATTCCTACCGCCTAGACGGTAGGAACTACTTACAATGGGCCCAGTTGGCGAGAACCTTCCTCAAAGGCCGAGGAAAGATTGGTCACTTAATTGCACCCCCTCCTAAGGCCTTTAATCCTACTTTCACAGCATGGGACATTGAAGACTCCCTGATTATGTTGTGGCTACGGAGTGGTATGCAACCCAAAGTGAGTAAAAATTATATGTTTTTGGCTTCAACAAAGAAGATTTGGGAAACAGTGAAACAAGCCTACTCTAAGGTCCAAGATGCCTCAGTAATATTTGAAATTAAAACAAAAATCAGTAGCACTAAACAGGGGATTTTGACTGTAACAAAATATTATAATAAGATGAATGGCTTGTGGCTAGAGCTAGATCATTATCAAGACATCAAAATGTTGTGCAATGAGGATGCTGCCACCCTCAACCGAATACTTGAAAGAGGTAGGATTGTGGAGTTCCTAATAGGCCTTAATACAGATTTGATCAGGTGAGAATACAAATTCTTGGTAGAGAGAGACTGCCTTCTCCTAATGAGATATTTGTTATTGTGAGAAGTGAAGAGCATCGGAGGGTAGCCATGCTTAGTGAACCCAGTTCAGAAGATTCAACTATGGTTTCAAATAAGGGAGAAGGAGCAAGGCTCAGAACAGGGAAATCAGAAATGCAAACTAAAAACCCAAATCGTGAAGGATTGTGGTGCACTTACTGTAAGAAACCTAGGCACACTTGAGATACATGCTTTAAGTTTCATGGGAAGGAGGTTGTTCTAAGAAAAATGGAAGGCTTAAAAAATCTAACATCAAAGAACCGGGCCTATCTCTCCAACAAGGGGTAAGAGGAGGGAGGAGCTACTAATAAGACAAAATCCATCTTTGGTTCTGAATTTAATCAGTTGAATGTCTAAGAAATCAACAAACTCAAATCCTTCCTAAAGACAGTTCAAGATGGGGTTTGTTCTTTTGCTCATCAAGGCACTTGTCTACATTTTGCATCCTTTTCTACCTCAAAAACTGATAAGAATGACATTTGAATCTTAGATTCAGGAACCACTGATCATATGACCCTTGATCTACATGTTTTTGATTCTATAAACCTCTAAACAAATAACAATAGCCAATGGAACCTCAGTTCCCATCACAGGACAGGGCAAGGTCAACCTTAGCCCCAATCTTTCTATTAAACAAGTACTTCATGAACCAAATTTGTCTACCAATCTTGTGTTTGTTCACCAACTAAGGATTTGAATTGCATTGCTATTTTCTCCCCTCATATATGTGAATTCCAAGCCATGGAGACGGAAAAGATGATTGGTGTTGCTAGAGAACAGAATGGGCTGTATTCTTTGAAGAGGGAGGGTGATTATCCTAAACGAGATCAACTAAAAGTTGCTTGCTCATCTTAGTCTATCTCAAATCTTGCCAACATTTGGCTGCATCATTATAGACTTGGTCATCCTCCTCTCACTCTCTTAAAGAGCATGTTTCCTACCCTATTTAAGACTCTAGATCCAAGTACTTTTCAGTGTGATGTGTGTGTAATATCTAAACATCATCGTGTGTCATATCCAATCAATAATAAAATGTCTTTTAAACCCTTTGTCTTAGTTCACTTTGATGTTTGGGGACCATCTAAGATATCTAATTGTTTTGGGGCTTGATGGTTTATTTCTTTTATTGATGATTGTACTCGAATGATCTAGATTTTTTTGTTAAAAGATAAAGCTGCTATTGGACCTATCTTACCCTATTTTTGTAAAACGTTTTCAACCTAATTTGGGTCTCCTATACAAAAATTGCACACTGATAATGTAAGAGATTATTTCAACCATCACTTGCATCAGTTTTTCCAACAAGAGGGGATTGCCCATGAGTTTTCCTGTATAGATACTCCACAACAAAATGAAGTAGTTGAACGGAAGATTAGACATCTCCTAAACGTTTCTAGAGCCCTTCCCCACCATCATCATGTTCCTAAGAAGTTTTTGGAGGGAAGCTGTCCTTACAACAACTTATTTAATTAACCAAGTACCATCTAAAATCTTAAAACATCAGAGTCCTTTCCATTGTTTATCTTCCTATTTTCCTTACCTCAGTTTGCATACTCTTCTTCCTTTAAAGGTATTTGGTTGTGTCTCCTTTGTTTACATTCCCAAACATCATCGAGACAAGCTTGACCCTAGAGCTATTACGTGTGTCTTCCTAGGTTACTCTCCCACTCAAAAGGGTTACAAATGTTATCACCCTTATACTAGGAAATTTTATGTGTCGAAGGATGTAACATTTGCTGAATCTACACCTTTTTTGGTTCCTTTCAGGTTGGTCACCAGGGGGAGACTTTGGTTTGTGGTGACCAAACCAAAGTGGTGGTGATGTCTTTCCTAACCTAGGCTTAACACCAACATGCTCAAGTATTGCTCAACAACCTACATCTATTCCATCTCCTCAGCCTCCTATGTACTCCTCAAGCAATAGTGAGCAAGTTGTTTCTCAATAGTTGTCATCTCTGGTTAGGTTTAAAGGATCTCCTTATGTATTCAAACGAAGACAGCCTATTCTGGAGCCTCAACATGCATCAACATCAGACCTCAGTCTAGGTATGGAACTCATGCATCCTTCAATTTCAATTCAATCTAACCCTCCTACTGATGATTTGAACCTACCTATTGCTATTAGAAAGGGAGTTAGAAGCTGTACTCAACACCCTTTGGCTAATTTCATGTCCTACCACCGTCTTTCCCAAAACCACAAGAGCTTCCTAGCATCATTTGATTCCATTGTTATTCCTAAGTCAGTTGATGAGGCTCTAAAGGATCAGATCTAGAAACAAGCTATGCTATAGGAGATGAGAGCACTAAAGAAGAATCAGACATGGGAGCTGATATCTAGGCCAAAGGGAGTGACTCCAGTAGGCTGCTGGTAAATTTTTAATGTGAAATACAAGGCTAATGGAACCTTGGAAAGGTATAAAGTCAGGTTGGTGGTCAAGGGCTATACTCAATCCTATGGCATAGATTATCTTGAGACCTTTGTCCATGTGGCAAAGATAACAACCGTAAGAATTCTCCTTTCACTAGCAGCCTACTTTGGATGGAAGCTACAATAGTTAGATGTGAAGAATGCTTTCCTACATGGAGATTTGGAGGAGGAAGTATTCATGGAATTACCTCTCGAATTTCAAGAAGGTTTGCAAGCTTAAGAAGGCCTTCTATGGACTCAAGCAGTCCCTACGAGCCTGATTTGGCAAATTTTCTAAGACCATGAAATCTATGGGATTTAGTCAAAGTAGGGGTGTGATCACCCTCTTCGTTAAGCACTCAAGGGAAGAGAAGGTAACTGCACTATTGGTATATGCGGATGACATAATTGTCACCAAAAATGATGAAGAAGAACAGAAGATTCTCAAGGAAAATTTAGCCCAAGAATTTGAGATTAAAGACTTTGGTATCCTCAAGTATTTTCTGGGAATAGAAGTTGTTTACTCTTTAAGACTGAAATTTTTCTCACTCAACGTAAATATGTATTGGATTTATTGGCTGAAACAAGGTTGACAGGAGGTAAAGGATATAACATTCCCGTTGAATCTAATAACAAATTATGGAAGAACCCTGGCAGTCAGCTAGTGGATAAGGGAAGATATCAGCGGTTGGTTGGCTAGTTATTTTATCTCTCCCATACTAGGTTGGACATTGCTTTTGCTGTCAGCCTAGTAAGCTAGTTCATGCACAATCTAACCGAGGAGCATATGCAAGCAATAAGAAAGATTTTAAGCTATCTAAAAGCTACTCCAGGCAAGGGGACCTTGTTCAAATCAGGGGCTGAGTTTGACATTAAAGGCTTCATAGATGCAGACTATGCAGGGTCTCTTACTGATAGAAGATCAACAATTGGTTATTGTGTGTTCTTAGGTGGTTGGAGGAGTAAGAAACAAAGTATTGTGGCAAGATCAAGTGTAGAGACAGAATTCAGGGCCATGGCTCTTGGCCTATGCGAGTTATTGTGGCTAAGGATCATCTTAGAAGATTTGAGGATCAAGATTCAAGGCCCAATTGAATTGTTTTGTGACAATCAATCATCAACCATTAGTATTGCTCATAATCCTATTCGGCATGACAGGGCAAAACATATAGAAATGGACCGACACTTCATAAAAGAGAAATTGGATGCAGGTCTAATTCATATTCCTTATGTTCCATCCAATGAACAAGTGGTTGATGTGTTAACTAAGGGACTGACAGTCAAGAGGTTTGAAGACCTAATATGCAAGCTACGAACGATAGATATTCATTCTCTACCTTGAGGGGGAGTGTTGGTTCCCGAAGGATCATCAAAGAAGAAAGGCTACGCTGGTCAAAATGTGTATTTTAGAAGTTTCCAAATTTAGCATAGGATACTTTCCTAATTCAAACTTAGGAAACTTTTCTAAGAATGTACATATGTATCTTTCCTTTCTTAGGTGTTATAGGTTCCCTATGTTGTATCCTTTCTCCTCTATAAGAGGACTCAACCGTTTACAGATGAAAGATATCAAGAATTATTCAGTTTCTACAAACCTGAATAGCATGAGCAATCTATTATACCTACTGAAGTGTTTCCATGATGTTAGTTGAAAAACCTTGGGCATGCCCATATCAAACCATTAACTGGGTACGCTTTTCAGTAATTACGTTGTATGATTTTTTTTCCTCAAAATTATGCTTTCAAATGGAGGAAAAAGGCATGGGAAGCAGGTATTATTGTGATCCAAAAGCATATACAACAGGATAGGATAGGATAAGAAGTTGGAAAGATCCATATTAGTTGAAGAACAGAGCCACAAATTTTATTAGAAAAATTATAGGAATTTTAATGGAACACCCCCCCCCCCTCCAAAAAAAAAAAAGAAAAAGAAGAAGAAGAAGAATGTGTATGTGCACACAAATTAGGGACGTGCTTTCTCACTTGTCAGATGTTACTGTAGTTGCCTGTTTGAGGCTCTTTTTAGCAAGAGTTTCAGAAACGACACCCAACAGACACTAAAAGTAATAAGTTACAGTGTTCAGATGCAACCAAGTATTTATCTAAACTTCTGAGTGGTAAAGAATCCCAGATTCCCAGCTTTTGACATGTGTTTTTCATTTAGTAGTTTCTTTCAACACACTATGAAACTAAAATCAGGCCAAAGAGAAAAAAAAGGAAAGAGAAGAAGAATGTAATGATATGACAGAAATTTATAAGTAGTTGTGTAGTGTAGTTCCCACTTTTCAGGAAATGGTCTCATATTCTTCCACACAAAAGAAACATCATTTCCACAATAGTTACAAATAAAATCCAACTGTTTTTCAGTTGAGAAAATCCTAATGGTTATGAAAGAGCTTTTTGTGATTTGCGTCAACACTCAGATATGATGGACAGACACAGAGGGACACTCGTACTTGTAACTTTTACCATAAATGCGTATGTATGTAATCATATCAACATTTAGTTGACCTTAATAATTGAAACATAAGGGATGCTCTAGTGATTTAAAGATGAGTTATATTCAGTTATTATTGCAATCCAAGCGACTAAATCAAATGACAACAGAGAACTAACCGTTTGGCAGCAACAACGTCTGCCTCATCAAAGAATATTATGCTAGGGGCAGCAAGGCGAGCTCTCCGAAATGTATTACGCAACAAAGCTTCACCCTCTCCAACATACATTGAATATAATTCTGCACCACTGATGCACCATTCATAATTATCAAAACATGCAATTACATATTGTAAGCACAATCTTAGTAAGCTAGTACCAAGAGATATAAGCTGACACAGATGTTCATAGCTTCTGGACGATTCAAGTGATGTAGGAATCAGGTAAATATATGTTCACTACAAGAAATTTGAAAGGATCATTATCACCCAAGTGCATAGGTATTATAAATTTATGATATTCTAAAGCCTTTATACCACCAAAACATTGATGAAGATGCTGAAGCCAGAGCAGTACTATAAATTTATGATATTCTAAAACATTGATGAAGATGCTGAAGCCAGAGCAGCGATTGTTCACAGTGGCAAGCAAAAGTCAACACTGCATCATCCTGTGTCAGTTCCTGAGTATACTGAGGCAATGATGCATGGTTGGAGTGTCACGAGATGAACCCAGCTTGCTCCGAAATTTTTAATTCCTTCATAGCCAAATTTCTATTATTTCTTATTGCTGTAACTCTTAGTTATCTAGCTGTAATTTTCTGTTGAGAGTTAGTTTTAGGTCCCACATGCAATGGGCGGATAGGACAAAAAGGTTGGTTGCAACCACAAGAGGAAAGGAATCTGCTATAGCAGACTTACCCTACCTCCGGCTAGTATATATCCTCTCCGAGGTTCTCTAGAGAGACAATCAAGAAATAGAATCTGAATTTCTTCCTACTTATCATTTCCCCTCTATATTTCTCTCTAATTCTCCCTCTTCATCTCGTTCTTTCTACCATTCTTGTTCTCTTCTTACTCTTCTTTTTAGTCCTACGGAACTAGTTATCAGCTTGTCATATCCAAGCTGTGACAAATTGGTATCAGAGCCACCATCCTCGACCGAGCTAGGATAAAGAAGATGGCGGAGAGAACTCGAATGAAGGCCTTGGAGTCGCAATTACATCAGTTCAGCTCAACTATGACCGACACCCATAATCGGATAGAGCAATTGGAGTTAGGAGCTAACTGGAGTCACGAAGCGATTGTGGGAATGGATTGGAAGGTAGAGAGTTCCATGGAAGGACTGGAACAAAGACTTGAAGACTCCAAAATGCGGGTGCGCGAGGATCTGGCTACCCAAATGCAGCAATTTATGTTAATGTTCGGACGCCAGAATCAAGTAAGTATATCTCCCGAATTCCCTCCTACGAAGAGAATAGAGCCAATTCTATAGGGAAATCGGGAAGTTGGAGAACAAGGTGCGGTGGAGATAGAGGGTTAACCCTAGGATGAGCTGGAAGGATTACTCAATAGGGGAAGGAATGGCCAGAGTAATCTCCACCAACCAGGATTTCCCATGCCCTGGGTAGACATTCCCACATTCGACGAAGTGAATCCCTGATGGTGGCTAAGAAAATGTGAGAGAATGTTTGATTGGTATAAGATTCTCGACAAACAGAGGGTGTCACTGGCGTCAGCTTACTTCAATGAGGTGGTTGATGCCTGGTATCAAGGGTGCATAAGGTGGAGAAGGGATTGTACTCGGGCGGAGTTCTCGGAGAAACTGTGTGAAAGATTCGGAGAAAGAAACATGGTGGATGTCATAGAAGAGTTCAATAAGCTCAAACAGACTGGAAGTGTAGAGTCATATCAGGTACAATTTGAGGAGTTAAGGTCCCTCATGATTCAGCATAACCCCCACCTGTCCGAGACATACTTTGTGTCTAGCTACTTAAGTGGGCTCAACGAGGAGCTTAGGCCGATGGTTAAAGTATTGAGGCCTCAAACAGTAGAGCAAGCAACAGAGAGTGCTCGCCTACAAGAGTTAGCAGTGGAGGCGCTATTAAAAAAACAGAGGCAACAGAAAAGGGGAATGGTTGTTGGAGCCTCTAACTCGAGGGGAAAGGGTTACACTAGAGAGCCAGTGAAGGTAAGCAATGGGAGTAGAGGTGGAGTGGGCACAGGTTCACTATCGTATGGGGATCAATTGAAAGAACAAAGGAGATTAGCTAGCCTCTGTTTCCGTTATGGGGATAAATACCATGTCGAGCACCAATGCAAAAGACAAATCCTACTACTAAGAAGGGAATGATGACTAGGAAGAAGGGGTGATAGAGGAAGGAGATTGCGAGGACCTTGAAGAGTAAGATAATGGGGAGATTTCCATTCACGCCTTGAAGGGAGTAGCTAACAACAAAATTATTAAGGTGGAGGGACAAGCCTAAGGAGGTAAGCTCATGATCCTAATTGATAGTGGGAGTACCCACAACTTCCTTGATGAAAGCACAATCAGAAGCTTGAAGTGTTTGCTGGCAGGGACACTTCCCTTGAGTGTGACAGTAGCCAACGGCTAAAAGGTGTTCAGCAGGTCATCTTGTAACGATTTTTGCTGGGAAATGCAAGGGGAGAGTTTTGAGGCAGATTTAAGGTTGCTGCAGCTGGGGAGTTGCGATGTAGTCCTTGGGCTGGATTGGATGAAGGGGGTAAGCCCCATTAGCTTCGATTTTAACAAAATGGAAGTATCCTTCGAGAAGGAAGGAAGGAGGATGACTTTATCGAGGGATACGGAAGCTAGAACTTGTAAAATGATTTCTGGAAAACAGCTACAAAGAGTGTTCAAAGGAAGATGGAATCAGCTAGCACAATTTTTCTTGATGGTGGCCATAGAGGAAGGGTTAGAGGATCAAACGATACAGAACAAGATTAGCCTTACTGTCAGCACACCCTAGGGAGGTCCAGACCAGTTACATTACTTAGAGATTATTAATGAACTGTTGATAGAATATGAGAATCTTTTCTTGGAACCCAAATCTCTACCCCCAACCAGATTATTTGACCATTCCATCCATCTAAAACCCAACATGGAACCTGTCAACAGTAAGTCCTATCGATATCCCCCAATTCAAAAAAATGAGATAGAAAATATGGTTAGGGACATGCTTCAACAAGCCATAATTCGACCTAGCCAAAGCCCATTTGCCTCTCCCGTCCTATTGGTTAAAAAAAAGGATGGATCATGGCGATTTTTTGTAGACTACCGCCAACTTAATGCCATGACCATCAAGGATAAATTTCTCATACCCTTGATAGAGGACCTTTTGGACGAACTTCATCATGTCCAATACTTTTCTAAGCTGGATTTGCGTTCGGGATATCACCAAATTAGAATGAACCCTAAAGATATCCATAAAACAGCCTTTAGGACCCACCATGGGCACTTTGAATTCTTAGTGATGCCATTTAGGCTCACCAATGCCCTAACTACTTTCCAATCCCTCATGAACAGAATTTTTGAACCACATTTTCGAAAATTTATACTTGTATTCTTTGATGACATACTTGTCTATAGTCCTACCTTTGAGCAACACTTGAACCATCTTAGAACTACTCTTAATATCCTCAAATCTAATCAACTCTTCATTAAGAAATCTAAGTGTGCATTTGGTCAAGGACAAGTTGAGTATTTGGGGCATTTTATATCAAAGGAAGGAGTTAGCACCGATCCAAGGAAGATAAAAGCTATGATAAATTGGCCAAGGCCGGCCTCGGTTAGGGCCCTAAGGGGATTCCTAGGTTTAACCAGATACTACCGTCGATTTGTACAAAACTATGGAACCATCAGCAAACCTTTTAACTGATTTGTTGAAGAAGGGGAGATTCAGCTGGGATACTGCAGCAGAAGAGGCCTTTCCGAGGTTGAAGGATGTAAAAGTTCTAGGAGAAACTTAATACTCTCATACCTAAACTATGAATACAAACAACTCTCTTATAGAGAGAAAATACAACAACAAAGGAAACAATAAGAAAGGAAAGATACAAAAAAGGAAAGATAATCAACAATAAGGAAGAAAGGAAAGATATATATAAGATCCTAATTCTAGCTTAGGAATTAATCCTAACCAAATCTCCATTGCCTTAATCTTGGATATCCTCATGATCCAACACTCCCCCTCAAGCTGGAGAGTGTATGTCAATCATTCTCAGCTTGCATACCAATTCCTCGAACCTCTTAGCAACAAGCCCTTTAGTTAACACATCCGCCACTTGGTCTTTAGATGAAACATAGGGTATTTTGATCAGGCCTACATCCAACTTCTCTTTAATGAAGAGCCGGTCTATTTCAGCATGCTTTGTCCTGTCATGTTGAACAAGATTATGGGCAATGCTGATGGTTGATTGGTTGTCACAGAACACCTTGATTGAGCCTTGAACCCTGATCTTCAAATCTTCTAGGATGATTCTTAGCCACAACACGTCACAGAGGCCAAGAGCCATTGCTCTAAATTCAGCCTCTGCACTTGATCTTGACACAACACTTTGCTTCTTGCTCCTCCATGACACAAGGTTTCCACCGAGAAATACACAATACCCACTAGTTGATCTTCTGTCAATAAGAGATCCTACATAGTCTGCATCTGTAAATCCCTTAATATCCAGCTCTTCTCTTGATTTAAACAAGATCCCCTTATTTGGGATAACCTTCAAATAGTTTAAGATCTTCCTTACTGCCTGCATATGTTCTTCTGTCGGGTTGTGCATGAATTGGCTCACAAGGCTAACACCAAAGGCAATATCAAGTTTAGTGTGAGACAGGTATATCAAACGGCCTACCAACCTTTGGTATCTACCGTTATATACTCATTGACTATTAGGATCAACTCCCAACTTACTGTTAGGCTCTACCAGCACATTAGATCCTCTTCCTCCTGATACCCTTGTCTCAACTAACAAGTCCAACACATATTTCATTTGGGAGAGAAATATTTCAGCCTTCGAATAAGCAACTTCAATCCCTAAGAAATACTTGAGAGAGCCAAGATCTTTAATCTCGAATTCCTTGGCTAACTTGTCCTTGAGAATCTTTTGTTCCTCTGCATCATTCCTTGTGACTATTATGCCGTCTACATATACCAATAAAGCAGTAACCTTTTCTTTGTTTGAATGCTTGAGGAAGAGTGTATGATCACCCCTGCTTTGGTTATATCCCATATCTGTCATGGTCCTGGAAAACCTATCAAACCATGCTCTTGGGGACTGTTTGAGCCCATAAAGTGCCTTCCTTAGTCTGTACACTTACCCTGCTTCCCTTTCCTAAAATCCAGGGGGCAATTCCATAAAAACTTCTTCTTCCAAATCTTTATGTAGAAATGCATTTTTGACATCCAACTGCTGTAGGCTCCATCCAAAATAAGCTGCTAATGATAAAAGAATTCTCACAGTTGCCATTTTTGCCATAGGGGCAAATGTCTCGAGATAGTCTATGCCATATGATTGAGTGTAGCTCTTGGTGACCAATCTAACTTTGTATCTCTCTAGGGTCCCATCAGCATTGTATTTGATATTGAAAATCCACCTGCAGCCAACTGATGTAACACCCTGTGGTTGAGGCACTAAGTCCCATGTATGATTCTTCTTCAAAGCTTTCATCTCCTCCAACATGGCTTGCCTCCAGTTCAGATCTTTTAGAGCCTCCTCAACTGACTTGGGGATTTCAATGGAGTCCAAGGATACTAAGAAGGCCCTGTAATTCTGGGAAAGACAATGATAGGACAAGAAGTTGGTTAATGGGTGTTGAGTGCAACTTCTTTTCCCTTAGGTCTAGGTCATTAGGTTGAACTAAGGGTGAAGATTGAATGGGATTCATACCTTAACTAGGAGCTGATGATGGTGCATGCTGGGGCTGTCTACGTTTGAATACATAAAGAGATCCCTTATACTTGACAAAGGGTGGTAGCTCTTGAGTATCTGATTGCCCCTGCTCCTGCTCAGTCATACCTTGATTGAGGGTTGATTCATGACTGTTATTTGGAGATTGAGGAGAGATAATATGATGGCTAGGGGGTTGAGAAGATGTAAGAATAGATTGAACAGAAGGAAAGAAGATGTCACTATCACATAAAGGGTGCTGTCACTAGAAGGGTGGTCACTTTGAACCAAAGTCTCCCCCTGGGGACCAGCCTGGGATGAGCCAAAAAAAGGTGTAGATTCCACAAATGTGACATCCTTGGAGACATAAAATTTTCAAGTGAGAGGATGGTAACACTTGTACCCCTTTTGAGTGGGTGAGTAGCCAAGGAAAACACATTCGATTGCTCGAGGATCAAGTTTATCATGGTGTTGTTTGGGAATGTGAACAAAGGATACACAACCAAACACCCGAAGGGGAAGAGGGGAATGTAAGAACTGATCGGGAAAGAAAAAGGATAGACAGTGTAAAGGACTTTGATTTTGTAGCAACTTGGTAAGGACTCAGTTAATGAGATAGGCCGCTGTAAGGACTGCTTCCCCCGATAAGGATTTAGGAATATTGTGATGATGAAGAAGAGATCGATCCACATTAAGGAGGTGTCTCATCTTCCTTTCAACTACCTCATTTTGTTAGGAGGTATCAACACAAGAAGATTCATAGATTATTCCTTCTTGTTGGAAGTATTGATGCAAGTGATGATTAAAATAATCCCTTGCATTATCAGTTCTTAATCTTTTGATAGGCAAACCAAACTGAGTTGCAATCATTTTACAGAAAGTGGGAAGAACTGAACTAATGGTGGCCTTATCTTTTAATAGAAAAACCCAAGTCATACGGGTACAATCATCAATGAAAGTGATAAACTAACGAGCCCCAGAACAATTAGGGATTTTAGAAGATCCCCACACATCTGAGTGAATCAAAGTAAATGGTATAGATGAGATTTTATTCCTAGGAGGATAGGACACACGATGATGCTTAGACAGAACACAAACATCACAATGAAAAAGACTAGGATTTAAAGATTCAAACAATGTAGGAAACATGGATTTTAATAGAGCGAAAGGAGGATGACCCAATCGGTAGTGTTGCAGCCATACCCTATAATTGGAGGTTGACTGAGATAAGTAAGTAGCAGTTGGAAGTTGTTTCTTTGTAGGATAAGTGTCTTCCCTCATCAGGTAGTACAACCCATTGCATTCTCTAGCAGCACCAATCATCTACCCTTTTGTCATGGCCTAAAATTCACACAAATGAGGGGAAAAAATAGCCCGACAAGTCAAATCTTTGGTTAGTTGGTGAATAGAGATAAGATTGGCTAATAAACTAAGTGCATGAAGAACCTGTTTGAGGGAAAAATGAGGGTTTAAAGTGACTGTACCTTGGCCTAAAATTGGAACAGATGTTCCATTGGCTATTGTGATTTGTTTAGAGGTGGAAAGAGAGTGGTAGGCATCAAAAACATGGGAATGAGCCGTCATGTGATCAATGGACCCAGTATCTAGAATCCATACATCCTATTTATCAGTCTTAAAAACTGGAAAAAATGCTGAATGAAGGCAGTTACTTGAGGAGTCTTGGTGTGCAAGAGAGCAGGCACTGTCTTGTAGGGTCTTGAGGAACAACTTCAACTTAGAGATCTCTTCAGTGTTTAAAAAATCAGCACCTGGAGCAGGCTCACTTTGGGTAGTTAATCCCTCTTCTTCTTGACCCTTGTTGCATACATATGCATGATTCTTGGCTGCCAGATTTTTAAAACTTCTCAAACGATTGAAAACCACTTCCTTGCCATGGAGCTTGAAACAAGCCTCTCTAGTATGTCTCAGTTTATTACAGAAGGTGCACCATAGTGCCTCTTTATTTGCAGTCCGAGACTGAAATTCTCCCCTTCCTGTAATTTTTCTAAACCAATTTCAGTCACTACAGCAGCCCTTCGATTGGAGATCATGGCTGATCTTTCTGATCCAGCTTCATGAAGCATTGTTGTCCTTCGATTCTCCTCACTTCTAACCATAGCGAAGACCTCATGGAGTGCTAGAAGCTTTTCTCTCCCTAAGATTTACACCCGAACCTGATCAAACTCTGAATTGAGGCCTGCTAGGAACTCAAACCACTCTATCTCTTTCAAATATTTGACTAAGAGTTGCAGTATCAGCACTGCATACCATTTTAATATTCTGATAATGGTCTAACTCTAGCCATAAGCCATGCATCTTATTATAGTATTCAGTAACACTCATGCCCCCTTGTTTAGTGCTACTAAGTTTAGTTTTAACCTCAAATATAACTGATGTATCATGAATTTTGGAGTAAGTTTGCCGTATGATTTCCCAAATCTCTCTAGCCGAACCCAAAAACATGTAGTTTTTACTTACCTCGGGTTGCATGGCATTCCAAAGCCATGACATGATTTGAGCATCTGTTACCTCCCATGCTGGAAGTGTAGGATTTGTTGGTTTTGCAGGAGCCAAAGTCAAATGGTTGTTTTTTCCTTTACCCTTGAGGAATGTTTGTACCAGTTGGGCCCATTGTAAATAATTCCTACCATCTAATCGGTAGGATTGGTGGATTCCAGGCAGCTCTCCAGTCCTTGATCCAATTCCGGCTTCCATTGATTGAGCCATTGAAGTTGATTCTCCAGTTTCTAGATCTGGAGTCACGCCTAAATGTTCCGACATGGCTGTTTCAGTTGGTGAGGAAGAGGACGAATGCGGTGAGAGTACGTTGAACACCAGGGATGGTTGAGAAAAAGGTCGGAGGGCTGATCTGGAGAAGTTGGAGGCGAGAGGGTGGCGCACGCACTGGTGTGTGGGGTCGGAGACGAATTGGGCGGTGACGCGTGACGGCGCGTGAAGGCTCCAGCGGTGGTGGGTCTCCAGTGGTCAACCGATCTGATGGCGGTGAACTCAATGGCAGTGCCGGTGCTAGTGGTCAGACAGTGCGCTGAAGGCACTCTAACAGGTTAAGACCGATAGTAAAGAGGAACCCAATGAAGGGGTGGCGGCTGGTGCAATGAAGGCACTAGGGTTTTAGTGTATCAACCTATTAGGCTCTGATACCATGTAAAAGTTCTAGGAGAAACTTAATACTCTCATACCTAAACTATGAACACAAACAACTCTCTTATAAAGAGAAAATACAGCAACAAAGGAAACAACAAGAAAGGAAAGATAATCAACAATAAGGAAGAAAGGAAAGATACATATAAGATCCTAATTCTAGCTTAGGAATTAATCCTAACCAAATCTCCATTGCCTTAATCTTGGATATCCTCATGATCCAACAAGGGAGGCCATGAGCAAGGTGTTGGTATTGGGATTGTCAGAGTTCGCAAAACCCTTTGTGCTGGAGACGAACGCTAGTGGGACTGGAGTTGGGGCAATTCTAGTGTAGGAGGAAAGGCCGTTGGCATTCCTAAGTCAAATCTTGAGTCCTAAACATAAAGGGCTCAGCATATATGCGAAGGAGTTCATAGCGGTGCTAATGGCGGTGGATCAAAGGAGGCACTACCTGGAAGGAGGTAGATTTGTGATCAAAACCGATCACAAAAGTCTGAAATTTCTGTTACAACATAAGCTTCAAACTCAGTTGCAAAAGAAAGGGATGGCCAAGTTAATGGGTTTGGACTGCTCAATACAGTATAAGAAGGGTAAGGAGAACAAGGCAACAAATGCGCTTTCGAGGTGTCATGAGGAAGGAAGCAATGCAGTTATGACGGCTATAATTCCAAATTGGTGCATGGAGGTAATACACAGTTATGAAGGGGATGAAAATGTGACAGAGGTGTTAGAAAGATTAACAGTGGGATCTGAGGAACAAGAGGGGTATACATTAATGGAAGGATTACTAAGGTATCGAGGCAGGATTAGGGATGGCAATTGTAACCGAAACCGTAGGGAACCGAACCGAAACCGAACTGGTCAACGCGGTTAAAAACCGTTTGACTGGGTAATGGTTTGGTTTGGGGAAAAATCGAACATTGTTTCAATAAGTATGGTTTGGTTATGGTTTTCACTAAAACCAAACCAAAACCCAAACCGAAACCAAACCGAATAGTGGGTAACCGAACCAAATCGAACCGAATATATTATATATATAATAAAATAGGTATAATATGTATATATAATATATATATTATATAAAAATCCAACCCAGCCCACCGAGCCCAACCCACCCGCGCCCACCCCAGCCCAACCCACCCGTGCCCAACCCACCCCAGCCCACCCGATCTAGCCTTCTCCCCTTCTCTTCTCCCTTTCTCTTCTCCTTCCTCTCTCGATCTGGCTCTTGCTCTTTCTCGTCCGCGCGCCCTAGCTCTCTGCATCTCTCTTGCTCTCGCTCACCCTCACTCGATCTCTCTTGCTAGGGCTCGGCTCGACCCCTCTTGCTCTCGGCTCTCGCTCACCCTCGCTCGATCTCTCTTACTAGGGCTCGGCTCGGCCCCTCTTGCTCTCGCTCGCCCTCGATCTCTCTCACCCTCGCTGTTTCCTCTCTCTTGCTCATCGACGGGCGCTCGCCTTCGCTCTCTGCCTCTCTATTTCTCTCGCTCGCCATCGTTGGCCCTCTCTTGCTCTCGGCCCCTCTTGCCCTCGCTCGCCCTAGCTCTCTGCCATTCTTGCTCTCGCTCGCCCTCGCTTGCCTTCCGGTCTCTCGCTCGACCCCTCTCGCTCTCGCAGGCCCTTGCTGCCTCTCGGTTCTCTCCCTCTGCCTCTTGGTTCTCGCCCTCGCTCGCCCTCTGCCTCTCGGCTCTCGCCCTCTCCCCCACGCTTGCTCGAGGGCTCGGCTAGTCAGCCTCGCCCGCCCTTGCTCGCTGCTTCTGTTTTAGGTATTTGTACTTTGTGTGTTTATCTTTTTTAGTTGTTTGATTATCTCGATTGATAGCTAAATTTAGGTAGTTTTTCTATTTTTTGGCCATATTTGTTTTACTTGTTTATGCTTGATTTTAGGTAGTTTTTCTTTCATACTTGTTTTTACTTGTTTCAGTTGAAGTTGCGATCAGTTTTTAGCAAGTTTTTACAAAATATGGCATGCTCGCAAAGTGGCAGCACACAACAATGTTTTGTGGGCAGATCGTCGTCCGGTGAACAAACTCATCAATCAATATCAGTGGAGAGTTCTCAAGAGGTAAATGTTTCTGATAAGGAAATTGGTGGTAGAACTAGAAGTGATGTATGGAAACATTTTCAAACAGTGATCATTAATAAAGAAATTAAGTCCCAATGCAACTATTGTAAGAAATTACTTGCGGGGAAATCAACGAATGGTACATCAACTATGAAGCAACATCTCAATAGATGTCCTAAGAGAAGATTGGTAGGAGATATAAGGCAAATGTTTATAAAATCTGATTTGAAAGGAGAGATCTCTTCTGGTCCATATGATGAAAAAAAAGGAAGAGAGAAATTAGGAAAGATGATCATTATGCATGATTATCCTCTTTCGATGGTGGAGCATAGTGGATTCAAAGATTTCACAAGTACCATTCAACCTCTTTTCAAGTGTCCTTCTCGTAATACTTTGAAGAATGATATCATGAGGATTTACAGTGAAGAGAGGGATAAAGTGATGAGTTTGATTGAAAATATTCATAGTAGGGTGGCTATTACAACAGATATGTGGACTTCTAGTAACCAAAAAAGGGGTTTTATGGCTATTACAGCACATTTTATTGATAAGTCTTGGACATTGCATAGCAAAATTTTGAGGTATGACAAGTATTTTTTAACTTAGTATATTGTTTTATTGTTGTTAAATTTGATAATTGTAGTTTTAAACTTGAAGTTTATTAATAATTTATAATTGTATTGTCATTTAGGTTTATCTATGTCCTTTGCCCTCATACAAGTGATGTGTTGACCGATGTGTTAATTGATGCTATGGTTGGGTGGAATGTGGACTCAAGATTATCCACAATTACAGTGGATAATTGCTCTACCAATGATAGTATGATTGGTAAGATTAAAACAAAATTGAATGTTGGATATCTTTTGAATGGTGGATCTTTATTGCATATGCGTTGTTCTGCCCATATCTTGAATCTTATTGTTAAAATTGGTTAAGATGTGATTAAGCATGCCATTGATAATGTGAGGGAAAGTGTAGTTTTTTGGACAGCATCTCCAAAAAGAATAGAAAAGTTTGAGGACGTTTGTCGACAAATGAAAGTGTCTTATACTAAAAGGTTGGGTTTGGATTGTCCTACTAGATGGAACTCTACTTATTTGATGCTTAAAACTGCTTTGGTTTATAAGTCTGTGTTTTCTCGACTTAAATTATTTGAATCACAGTATAAGAATATGCCAAGTGACGGGGATTGGGAAACTGCAAAAGATGTTTGTGACAGATTAGAGTTGTTTTATAATGTAACTGAGTTGTTTTCTAGGACAAAATATCCAACTGCTAATATGTACTTTCCAATAATTTCTAAGGTCAAGTTGACATTGAATGAGTGGGTCAAGTCTCCCAATGAAGTGATTAGTACAATGGCAAAAAGCATGTCAAATAAGTTTAATGCATATTGGAATGTGATTCATAAGTTGATAGGTGTTGCTGCAGTGTTAGATCCTAGGTATAAGATGACTTTTCTTGACTTTTACTCTCCTAAGGTCTATCCTTATAACTATGATGAACAAATTAGCAGCATCAAGTACCTTTATTATGATTTGATGGAGGAATATCACATTAAAAAGAACAAAGTGAATGATGTGAATAACCAAGAATGTACATTGGATGGGAGCGTCACTCCAAGAGATAATTTCATTTCTTTTGATGATGAATATCAATCTTTTATTAAAAAGAGGAAAACTACTAAAGTTACTAGTTTCAAAACTGAATTGGACCTTTACTTGGATGAAGATGTTATAGTAGATAATGGTCAGTTTGATATTTTACTTTGGTGGAAAGTGAATAGGGTGAAGTATCCTATCTTGCAAACTATTGCAAGAGATATATTAGTCATTCTTGTATCTACTGTTGCTTCGGAATCGACATTCAGTTCTAGTGGGAGACTGGTGAGTCCTCATCGTAATCGACTTCATCCAAAGACAATAGAAGCATTGATGTGTGCCCAAAGTTGGTTGTCAAATGAAGTGAAAAAAGGTGAATTTATTTCATTTACTAGTTATTTTTTATTGTTAAAACTTTAACATTTTTATATTAATTTATTTTCTATATTTATAATTTTGTTAGATGGAGTTGGCTCATTCATTTCAGATGGATATGCATCAATTTACGAAGAAGATATTAATGTTGTTGATGAAGGTATTAACTTTCGTAGCTAAATTTTTTTAGCTTAAATTACAATTTAATTATGCAAATATTAATTTATTGATCTTAACAATTGTAGGTTTGGAGATGTGATTTTATATCCAAGAAGTTTTGTAACTTTATGCAAGAATAAAGTAACTTTATTAGTATTTATCTTTGTTTGTTGTGAAATTATCAAAAAAATTTATGAATGTTATTTGTCTTTGTTTGTTGGTATGGATTAAACTAAAAAAACCATAGTTAAACCGAAACCGAACCGAAACCGAATGGTTTGGTTATGGATTTAAATTTTTAAAACCAAATGGGTTTTGGTTTGGTTTTGGTTTTAGGAATTTAAGTTTGGTTTGGTTATGGTTTTGGCAAAAATCGAAACCGAACAGAACCATTGCCAACCCTAGGCAGGATTGTAATTAGCAATAGTGCCAGCCTCAAGAGAAAGATTCTGCAAGCCCTACACGGATAGGGGGACACTCGGGGATTCAAAACACATACCTACGAATGAAACAACTCTTCCATTGGTCTAGGCTAAAGACAGAAGTGAAGGAGTTTGTGATGGCCTGCGACACTTGCAAGAGATGTAAGTATGAAAATGTAGCTTACCTGGGACTACTACAACTGCTACCCATACCCGAACAGGCCTGGTCTAGTATCTCAATGGATTTTGTTAAGGGATTGCCAAGGTCTAAAGGAAGGGACAGCATTCTGGTAATCATTGATCGGCTAACCAAGTTTGCCCATTTTATAGGGCTTGCTCATCCCTACACAACCAAGGAGGTGGCCAGGGCTTTCTTAGACCAGGTGGTGGCGCTGCATGGTGTTCCTAAGACGATAATATCGGACCGAGATAAGATTTTTACAATCCTCTTGTGGCAAGAACTCATGAAAGCCCTGGGGATTAAATTGGGTATGTCAACAGCTTACCACCCTCAATCAGATGGGCAAACTGACAGGGTAAATCAGAGTTTGGAAACATACTTGAGGTGTATGTGTATTTTACAACCTAAGGAGTGGCATAGGTGGCTAACCTTAGCGCAGTGGTGGTATAACTCTAACCACCACTCTTCCCCCAAAATGTCACTGTTTGAAGCCCTCTTTGGATATAAGCCACCCCTCCTACCAGTTATGAGGGATCACACCACCGCAGCCTTGGTTGAGGAATATTTACAACAAAGGAGGGGAGTACTACGGCAGCTAAAACAAGAATTGGCGTCCGCAGAGAACAGAATGAAGCAGGTGGCTGACCGAAGGAGAAGCGAGAGAGAGTTTACTATGGGGCAGAAAGTGTATTTGAGACTTAAGCATTCCTAACTGAAGTCAATCACGCGAGGGCAAGTGTCTAAGCTCAATCCCTGATACTATGGGCCCTTTACTGTATTAGCTAAGGTGGGGAAGGTGGCCTACCAGTTACAACTCCATGAAGAATCTCACATACACCCTGTCTTTCATGTCTCTCTCTTGAAGAAGGCAGTGGGTACTGAACGGGTGAACCCAGCATTGCCCTCATTGCCAAAGGAAGGGAATAAGGTGGAAGAGCCAAGGTTGTACTGGACAGGAGGGTAATTTACTGCCAAGAAGTCCCACTCATTCAGGTGTTAATCAAATGGAAGGGAGGCTCAGCAGAAAACAACTCCAGGGAATATTTGCCCGATTTGCTCAAGTAGTTCCCTAGATCAGCCAGCTTACTCAGGATTTCTTGAGGACAAGAAATTTATTAAGGGGGGAGAATTGTCACGAGATGAACTCAGCTTGCTCCGAAATTTTTAATTCCTTCATAGCCGAATTTCTGTTATTTCTTATTGTTGTAACTCTTAGTTATCTAGCTATAATTTTCTGTTGAGAGTTAGTTTTAGGTCCCACATGCAATGGGCAGATAGGACAAAAAGGTTGGTTGCAACCGCAAGAGGAAAGAAATCTGCTATAGCAGACTTACCCTACCTCTGGCTAGTATATATCCTCTCCGAGGTTCTCCGGAGAGACAATCAAGAAATAGAATCTGAATTTCTCCCTACTTATCATTTCCCCTCTATATTTATCTCTAATTCTCCCTCTTCATCTCTTTCTTTCTACCCTCCTGTTCTGTTCTTACTCTTCTTTTTACTCCTACAAAACTAGTTATCAGCTTGTCACATCCAAACTGTGACATGGACATAGACAGATATGCTTTAGGTTGGGAGCGATTGACAAAAGGTCAGATATATTGTTGCTCGAGGAGTTTATGTTTGGGTTGTAATACCCCAAGAGCCCAGAAAAGAGTAGTATATATCGAGTATAAGTAAGGAAGGAAACACCAGCTGGATACCTTTTAGGCTGAATGTAGGCAAGGAACTCATGGGTTAAGCGTGCTTGAGTCGGGGAAGCTCAAGGATGGCTGACCCCCTAGGAAATTCGAGTATGCCCATCAGGGTGAACTATTCCGGTCCTTCCTATCGCTCGATGCGGGATGTCACAGGTGTTATGGGTATTTTAGTTTGCACATTAGAGTTGTTGCCTTTATTAATTAATTGTTGAAAATATTATATGCATTGGTAATGAAGCAAATTAATGAAAATAATTTTTTTGTGGGAAGATAAATGTAGGTGGCTCAATATCTTTGTAAGTATAAATAAAGTGTGTGGAAAAGCCTCAAAGTTGTGGGCTAAATGGGTTTGAACCTTATTTGAATTAGGTCAATGATAAATAATTAAATTTTAAGCGTAAATGAATTGGGTTGAATCCTAATCTCAAGAAAAGTCCATTGGACCTTTGGATTGGGTCATATATTTTGACTTGGGCCATGGGCATAGAGAATGGTATCTTAATTAAAAAGAAAAAATATTAAGAAAATAGTAAAATGACCAAAAGGGGTAAGAGATATTTGAATTGTATGTGTTAGTATGAGAGGCAAATTAGGGAAAATCAAAAGGGAGATGGATTAGAGGGAGTTGGGAGACAAGTCTCCCCCATTTCCCCCTCCTTTTCTTCCTTCTTACTTTCTTGCCCCCTTCTCCCAATTGTCTCTTCTTCCTCCATTGTTCTTCTTCATTGGAGCTTCAAGTGGAGAATTTCCAATTTCAAGGGGTATCTTTATCTCTTTGAATTTGCAACCATCTAAGGCAAGTTCTCTTCCTTCTCGTTTCATATGCAAGATCTTCTTCTTCTTCTCCTTATGATTGTGTAAGTTCTTCTTCTCTTATTTATCTTTCAATGCAAGTTCTTCAATCTTGTTTCCATCTTAGAAGGCTTGGTTCCTTCAATTTTAAGTTGTTGCTCTTAAATTCTTATTTTCGAATTCACTGACCATGCTATGTTCTTTGACCCATAACTCCTTGTGTTTATATTCAAATTGAGATCCGTTTGTTGGGTTGTAAACTAGACATATTAAGCTTCATTTTAGACACAAGAATCAAAATTTTTTACTAAGATTTGAGCCTGTGATAGCCTTGTAAATCCCTGCTAAGATCTGGCAATTTTACTGCTTTCGAGTAAACTGACCTAATTGTACCCTTTAGGGTATAACTCTCTGTGGTTATATCCGATTCAAGATCCGTTTGTTTATGTGTAAACTAGACTCGACAATTTTTGTTTGATAATTTTTTTAGAATTTTTGGCTGCGTTTTGAGCCTACAGTAGCCTTGTTAATTCTTGCCCAAAATCTGAAAATTTCTGCTCTATTTTTAAATAATCTGTTATTGCTTCAATTTTTGGAGTATAACGCTCCATGGTTATATCCAAATTGTGATCCGCTTATTTTTATATAAACCAGACATCATAGGATTCGATTCCGTATAAGATTTGAAATTTTTTGTTATGATTTGAACCCATAACAATCTTGTTGAATTCTATCTAGAATTCTGTAAATTACTATTACGAATTTTGCCTTGTTTCGGTTTTTGTGTAATATCTCCTTGTGGTTATTTCCGATTTCAAATCCAATTGTTGTTCTAGAAACTAGACTCATTAGGTTTTGATTTGGTATATCATTTGTGATATTTGACCACATATTGAGCCCGGATTAGATTTTTGAAAATATGCTTGAAATCTGAAAATTTCTGAAAAATGTTGTTATTAAATTCTTCCTATGTAGTCTATCCTTCCTATGTTTAAAATTATGATTTTTGTCTAGTTTCTTCCATTTTTTGAATTATTCTTGATAACCCTCATTTTTTGATAAAAGGGTTTTATTCTCTTTATTTCGATAAATCTTGCAATATTAATTGGTTTTCTTGATGAACATTGCTAAAATCTAAATAGAGTTTTGTGTCGCCCTACATTTCTTAAGGAATGACATTTCTTGATTAGGGTCTAGTGCCATACAAGATTTGGTGTTTCTTGCATGTATAAATTTTGGTTACTTGTGGTTGTTGTTGGGGTAAAAATATACTGTAAATAATGGTTGGACATTTCTATAAGTATTAGTAAATAAATGCATTAAAATTTACCATATGATCATAAGATAGAGCACACCTTAATTTATGTAATTGTGCATGATAAGCATAATTTGACATTTTTCTTAATCATTGAGGATTGATATGAAATTGGGATATGCATATGTGATGCATGATTATACTGATTTGCACACCTATTATTTTTCGCGACAGCTATGTCCGTGGGTGAAATGATATCCTATGAGCGCTTGACGCAGGTGAGGTGGCCATTAATCCAGTAGGCGTGACTCAAATTATTATTGTTTGTTGATGTATTTTCGTGATGCATATATATATTCATGTATGCCTTGGGAATTATGTGAAAAGTTCCTTACTATTGGTGCATGTGCATAAGCAGGGAAATGACTACAAGATATGTATAACAATCATAGCATGGGAAATTGACGTAAATGGAAAACTTATGAGTTGTGTTATACTGATATTTCTCATAGAGTTGTTGTTTACTCTATCTCGATTATCCATGCCTTTGATTCCATATCTCCATGCTTTATAAATATACTGGCTCACTTTGTACTCTCGTGTCATTCCAGATAAAGGTAAAACAGTGGTTGAGGGCGAGTCCAGTGGGATTAGAGCCCAGGATTAGAGATGTACAGAGATCTCCCAGATTAGATCATCCATGTTAGTGTGTGTGAAGAGGGCATGTGTGAGGGAATTTTATGTTGTAAAATTTGTTAGTACCCTTATATTTCATTTTGTGTTGGCCATGGTGCTAAGATATTGAAAACCTTTATGTTGGCTTCCGCTGAATTTATCTAAGGATTGTAATGTGGTGTTATATGTTATTATTCTATATTATCCTTTTGATGATCTCCTTTCAGATATCCTATACTAGTGGGACTATCTGGGAGTGGGCCACTACAGTTTTGGTATCAGAGCCACCCGGGCCATGTGTTGGGACCGTGTACTAGCCAAAGGGTGGGGGTACTGGACCAAAGACCGTGTACTAGCCACAGGCTGGGGATATTGGACTTAGGACACTGGATGAGGGATTACTGGTAGGTTGTAAGAGTAAAAGTTGGAATGAGATGAATCTCTGTACACATAGGAATGACGAGTAGAGTTAATGGTGTGTTTAGTGGTTTAAATGAGGTAAAGCTAAGATAGCGTTCAAAAGGTAATTTGATTGTGCTGGAAAATGAGGGGCTAAGTCCTTTGTAGCAATGAAGCAGTGATGAAAAGGTTCGCCGAATGTTGAGACCATATAGTGTTTCAAGATGTCCATGGAGAGTGGAACCCACGGAACGAGAAATGGCTTTATTATGGAATAATGTTACAGGTGATGCCTACCAATGACGGGTCTAATACTAGGGACCATTGAATGCAGGTGACAGGTGGCCACTAGGTTAGCTCATGTTGAGGGACTGTAACCCTCTTTGTAGAGTAACCAGCCTGTTGTGAAGACGATTAGACGCTGAAGACCGGGAGCAAATTGTAGGTTATGTCCAGACTAAGCCTGATTTCCGTGGGGATTGTAGTGTCGTGGTAGTGCAGCTACCATGGCACGGCGGTTTGAAAGTTTGTGTAGCCTAACTTATGATGTAAATTTCCAAACTTCGAATGAGATGACAACTAAGATTCGGTATTTTTTACCTCGACTTCATGAATTATTAAACAACTGCAAGAGACTGAGATATTTTAGGATCAATATACAATCGAGGGTAAGACAAGGGAATGAAACGTTAAAGTATCCAAAACATAATATTCATTCCATATGTTCAATACAATTGCAGGATGTCAAGCCATACAATTGCTCAAAAAAACAAAAAACAAAAAAAGGGGCAAACCATAGAACTGATAATGATTGCCGATGCTTAGTGACGACGATGGTTGCCAAACACGACAGGTCCTAGCTCATCGATGTCGTCTGGGAGTGGCATCTGGCTACTGCTAGTTTCGCCAGGTTAAGGTAGAAGAGTAGCCTCTGGGAAACTAGGATGAGGGACGTCCTCTAGGATGATGGGAAGATCAAAACTCCAGTTTGGTTTTTGATCAGGTTGTAGGAGAGACCAATCTGGGGCAAGTTAGGAATGTGCAGGATAGGTTGCAAGGAGTAAATCCTGCAAATGAGCTCGATAAACTTGTAGATCACTAACCTGCTGCTGAAGGGCAAGAATGTGGAATACACATCCATAAACGGGATCCTAAAGTCGGGTCGAAGCGTCAAAGAAGAGTGTATCGGCAACCCAAAACCGATCACTTACCGGAAGCTGAACTAAGAGGTTGATGGCATTTCTGACACCAAAAACATCACGAATTGCGGCAAAACGAGTGGTGTCATCCTCACGATGGAAATAAGGAACAAAGATGCACTGTGGATTGCATCCTCTATTTAAGACTAATCAGGCCCCACAACGAGACCGGGCTCTTGGCATGATAGATCTGAATTTGGTTAAATCTAAGCAAATCAAATATGAGTCAGATCTAATTGGATGGGTCAAATCAGATATGGGTCAGATCTAATGGGTCGAATCAAGGATGGGTCGAACTTGAATCGGGTCGGGCCAATCGGGTCGAATCAACCCAAATTTGGCAGCAGCGGCAGAGGCAGTGATGGTCGCGGTGGCGGTCAAGGGAAGCCAGGCGATAACCGATGGTTCCGCGAAAGAGCAAGCGGCGGCGGCGTGGCCAGATCTGGCTGGTGGAAGGCAGCACCCGGAGGTGATGGTAGCCGATTGTAATAGCTGGGGACGTTGTTCGCGCAGGAGATCGAGGCTGCGAAGGCGTCGGCTGGTGGTGCGATCGCAAGGGCCGATTGGGCCGGTGATGATGGCTGAGAGGAGATGGTGATCAGCGTCTGGGGCGCGAGGAAGCCATGCGGTGGCTTGCAGCCGTTGACGGAGCAGGCGTTGGAGGTGGTTACAGAGCAGGCTTAATGGTCCTCTCTAACTGTCCGTCAGTCTGTGGATGAAACGCAGTGTTGAACCTCAATTTCGTCCCCAAGGCCCTTTGCAACGCTTCCAAAAATGCGAAGCAAATCGGGGATCTCAATCCGATACAATACTAGATGGAATACCATGTACATCTTCGCCAAGCAGTTTAGAGGGTAAGTCTTCTTTATCAGCAAGAAGTGGGCTGATTTAGTCAAGCTGTCAACTATTACCCATATGGTATCGTGCCCCTTTACCGTCCTAGAAAACCCGTCACAAAGTCCATGGATATAACTTTTTCAGAGTGTCCCATCATGACCCTCTGACAATAGTTTGACAAGCATCTTATTTCGAAAACACCACAACATTCTATTTCGAAACCAAATTCCCATAGAATTTTATTTCAAACCCTACATTGCTCCATGTTTCGAAACATAGAGTCGGGGCTATAAATACCCGAAAAGCCCCAAGCTCAACTTTCGCATGTCCGGATGATTTTTTTTTTTTTGCCAAAATCTCTAGAATAATAAAACACGTTTCTCCATAAAATAATTAAAAAAAAATCTACATTTTTTTCCCTTTTTTTTCTTTTTCTTTTATTTCTTTTTTTTTTTTCTTTTCTTCATTTTCTTCTTCTCCCTTCCTTCCTCCTTCATCTGCAACGCACAGACCCTGCGTGCGAATAGCCATCGGTCATCGTTGCCTTCTAGCGTCGCCACCACCTCCAACGGTCGCCATCGCCCGCTCCGTAACCACCTCCAGCGCCTGCTCCGCCATCAGCCGCAAGCCACTGCGTGGCTTCCTCACGCTCCAGCCGCCGATCACCATCTCCTCCCAGCCGTCATCGTCGGCCCAATCGGCCCTCGCGATCGCACCACCAACCGACGCCTCAGCTGCCTCGATCTCCTGCGCGCATAGCGTCCCTAGCCGCTGCAATCGGTTGCCATCGCCTCCTGCTGCTGCCTTCTGTCGGCAAGATCTGGCCACGCCGCCGCCGCTTGCTCCCCAGCGTAGCCACCAGCCATCGCCCGGCTTCCCCCGGCCGCCACCGCAACCATCGCTGCCTCTGCTGCTGTTGCCAAATCTGGGTCAATCCGACCCGATTAGCCCGACTCATCCTTGATTCGACCCATTAGATCTGACCCATATCTGATTTGACCCCTCCTATTAGATCTTACTCATATCTGATTTGCTTAGATTTAACCAGATCCAGATCTATCATGCCAAGAGCCCGGTCTCGTTGTGGGGCCTGCTTAGTCTTAAATAGAGGATGCAGTCCACAGTACATCTTTGCTCCTTATTTCCATCGTGAGGATAGTACTACTCGTTTTGCCGTCATCTGTGATGTTTCCGGTGTCAGAAATGCCCTCAACCTCCTAGTTCAACTTCCGGTAAGTGACCGATTTTGGGCTGCCGATACGCTCTTCTTTGAACCTCAAGCCCGACTTCAGGATCCCGTCTATGGATGTGTATCTCACATTCTTGTCCTTTAACAGAAGGTTAGTGATCTGCAAGCTTATCGAGCTCATTTATAGGATTTACTCCTTGCAACCTATCCTACACATTCTCAACCTGTCCCAGATTGGTCTCTCCTACAACCTGATCAAAACCCAAATTAGAGCTCTGATTTTCCCATCATCCCAGAGGACGTCCCTTATCCTAGTTTCCCAGAGGCTACTCTTCTACCTTACCCTAGCGAAACTAGTAGTAGCCAGATGCCACTCCCAGACGACATCGATGAGCTAGGACCCATCGTGTTTTGTAATCATTATCAGTTCTATGATTTGCCCTTTTTTTTTCCTTTTTTCTTTTTTTTAAAACAATTGTATGGCTTGATCTCCTGTAATTATATTGAACATATAGAATGAATATTATGTTTGGGGTACTTTAACATTTCATTCCCTTACCTTACCCTCGATTATATATTGATCATAAAATATCTCAATCTCTTGCAACTGTTTAATAATTCATGAAGTCGAGGTAAAAGATACTGAATGTTAATTGTCATCTCAATCGAAGCTTGGAAATTTAAATCCTAAGTCAGGCTACACAAACTTCCAAACTACCGTGCCATACTAGCTGCACTACCACGACACTACAATCCCCACGAAAATCAGGCTTAGTCCAGACAAAACCTACAGTTTGCCCCAGGTCTTCAGCGTCTAATCGTCTTCACAACAGACTGGTTACTCCACATAGAGGGTCGTAGTCCCTCAACCTGAGCTAACTTAGTGGCCACCTGCATTCAATGGTCTCTAGCATTAGACCCGTCACTGGTAGGCATCACCTGTAACATTATTCCATACTAAAGCCATTTCTCGTTTCGTGGGTTCCACTCTCCATGGACATCTTGAGACACTATATGGTCTCAACATTCGGCGAACCTTTTAATCACTATTTCACTACTACAAAGGACTTAACCCCTCATTTTTCAGCACAATCAAATTACCTTTTGAACGAAATCTTAGCTTAACCTCATTTAAACCACTAAACACACCCTTAACTCTACTTGTCATTCCTATGTATACAGAGATTCATCTCATTCCAACTTTTACTCTTATAACCTATCAGTAATCTCCCGTCCAGTGTCCTAGGTCCAGAACCCCCAGCCTGTAGCTAGTACACAGTCCCTAGTCTAGTACCCCCAGCCTTTGGCTAGCACACGGTCACCAGTCCAGTACCCCCAGTTTTTGGCTAGTACACGGTCCCAACACACGGCTCGGGTGGCTCTGATACCAAAACTGTAGTGGCCCACTCCCAAATAGTCCCACTAGTATAGGATATCTAAAAGGAGGTCATCAAAAGGATGATACAGAATAATAACATATAACACCACATTACAATCCTTAGATAAATTCAGCGGAAGCCAACATAAAGGTTTTCAATATCTTGACACCATGGCCAACACAAAATGAAATATAAGGGCACTAACAAATTTTACAATTTAAAATTCCCTCACACATGCCCTCTTCACACATACTAACATGGACGATCTAATCTGGGAGATCTCTGTACATCTCTAACCCTGGGCTCTAATCCCACTGGACTCACCCTCAACCACTGTTTTACCTTTATCTGGAATGACACGAGAGTACAAGGTGAGCCAGTATATTTATAAAGCATGGAGATATGGAATCAAAGGCATGGATAATCGAGATAGAGTAAACAACTCTATGAGAAAATATCAGTATAACACAACTCATAAGTTTTCCATTTACGTCAATTTTCCATGCTATGATTGTTATACATATCCTGTAGTCATTTCCCTGCTTATGCACATGCACCAATAGTAAGGAACTTTTCACATAATTCCCAAGGCTCTCACGGCCAAGATATCCATACATGAATATATACGCATCACGAAAATACATCAACAAACAATAATAATTTGAGCCACGCCTACCGGGTTGATGGCGACCTCACCTGCGTCAAGCGCTCATAGGATATCCTTTCTCACCCACGGACATAGCCATCGCGCAAAATAATAGATGCGCAAATCAGTATAATCATACATCACATATGCATATCCCAATTTCATGTCAATCCTCAATGATTAAGAAAAATCTCAAATCATGCTTATCATGCACAATTACATAAATTAAGGTGTGCACTATCTTATGATCATATGGTAAATTTTAATGCATTTATTTACTCATACTTATAGAAATGTCCAACCATTATTTACGGTATATTTTTACCCCAACAACAACCACAAGGAATCAAAATTTATACATGCAAGAAACACCAAATCTTGCAAGACACTAGACCCTAATCAAGAAATGTCATTCCTTAAGAAATGTAGGGCGACACAAAACCCTATTTAGATTTTAGCAATGTTCATCAAGAAAACCAATTAATACTGCAAGATTTATCGAAATAAGGAAAATAAAACCCTTTTATCCAAAAATGAGGGTTATCAAGAATAATTCAAAAAATAGAAGAAACTAGACAAAAATCATAATTTTAAACATAGGAAGGATAGACTACATACAAAGAATTGAATAACAACATTTTTTAGAAATTTTCAGATTTCAAGCAAATTTTCAAAAATCCAATCCGAGCTCAATATTTGGTCAAATACCACAAACGATATACCAAATCAAAGCCTAATGAGTCTAGTTTCTAGAACAACAACTGGATTTGAAATCGGAAATAACCACAAGGAGATATTACACAAAAATCGAAACAAGGCAAAATTCATAACAGTAATTTTCAGAATTCTAGATAGAATTCAACAAGATTGTTATGGGTTCAAATCATAACAAAAAATTTCAAATCTTATACCGAATCGAAGTCTATGATGTCTGGTTTATATACAAATAAGCGGATCACAATTTGGATATAACCACGGAGCGTTATATCTCAAAAACTGAAGCAAGAATAGATTATCCAAAAATAGAGCAGAAATTTCCAGATTTAGGGCAAGAATTAACAAGGCTACTGTAGGCTCAAAATGCAGCCAAAAATTCTAAAAAAATTACCAAACAAAAATTATCGAGTCTAGTTTACATAGAAATAAACGGATCTTGAATCAGATATAACCACAGAGAGTTATACCCTAAAGAGTACAACAAGGTCAGTTTACTCGAAAGCAGTAAAATTTTCAGATCTTAGCACGGATTTACAAGACTATCACGAGCTCAAATCTTAGTCAAAAATTTTGATTCTTGTGTCTAAAATGAAACTTAATATGTCTAGTTTACAACCCAACCAGTGTTATTAAAGGCGCGCCTAGATACCAGGCGCAAGCCTGGCGCCTAGAACCCACCCAGGCGGGCGAGATCTGCCCAGGCACGCCTGGGCGCATCCAGGCCCTCAGGCGCAGCCTTGGGCTTAGGCACCCAAGGCTGCGCCTGGTTTGTTTTAATTGAATTTCAATTTAATTTAGTTTAATTTTAGTATTTCTTGCAATATTTTAATCAAATCTAATCCTATTTCAAATTATACCTAAATAAAAGAAAGCAACATATTTTGAAAAGCTGAATTCAAAGAGACTTAAGACAGAAAAAATCCCAAAAGTCAAGTTTGCTGTTGTCCGCTCCTCTCCCTTCTTGGCTATTCTCGACTATTCCTCTCCACAGCAATCACGACACAACTCCAAGACAACCAAAACTCCTCCCCCTTCTCGGCTTTCCTCTCCCTCTTCAAACGAACGGCTGCAATGGCACAACCCTCCCTTCTCGCTCGGCTCTCCTCTCCCTATTCAAACAGATAGGACAAGCTGCACAACCACCCTTCTTAGCTCTCCTTTCCCTCTTCAAACGGACAACACAGCTACACAACTTATCTCCCTTCTCGACTCTCCTCTCTCTTCTTCAAACGGACAACCGATAGCATAGCTACTAGCCAACTGCATCATCTACCTTCTCGGCTCTCCTCTCCCTTCTTCAAACAGACAACTCAGCTTGATAATTATATTTAAGATCTACAAACCTCTTTTGGATTTAATCTAATTTTAGTTAAAGACTTTTCTTACAAATTTTTTGAACTTCAGTGATACTTATATTTTGGTTGCTGAAATATGTTTGGATTTGTTGTGTTGGAATTCACAGGTATGTAACTTGTTTTAATATTTATTTCTCTTAGTAGTTAGCATATATTGAATTTTTTATTTTTTTTATAGCATGCTTGTTAAAATATTATTAGAAGTTAAGACTTATTTTATACATTTTTCTTTAACTATAACATATATTTTTATTTTATTTTATTTTTATTAATTTGCGCCTAGTTCCACCAGGCTCACGCCTCGCCTTGCGCCTTGCGCCTCAGGCTCCAAGACCCTTATGCGCCTTAGTGCGCCTTGCGCCTTTAATAACACTGAACCCAACAAACGGATCTCAATTTGGATATAAACACAAGGAGTTATGGGTCAAAGAACATAGCATGGTCAGTGAATCCGAAAATAAGAATTTAAGAGCAACAACTTAAAATTGAAGGAACCAAACCTTCTAAGATGGAAACAATATTGAAGAACTTGCATTAAAAGATAAACAAGAGAAGAAGAACTTACACAATCATAAGGAGAAGAAGAAGAAAATCTTGCATATGAAACGAGAAGGAAGAGAACTTGCCTTAGATGTTTGTAAATCCTAAGAGATGAAGACACCCTTTGAAATTGGAAATTCTCCACTTGAAGCTCCAATGAAGAAAAACAATGGAGGAGGAAGAGACAATCGGGAATGGGAGAAGGGAGCAAGAAAGTAAGAAGAAAGAAAATGAGGGGGAAATGGGGGAGACTTGTCTCCCAACTCCCTCCAATCCATCTCCCTTTTGGTTTTCCCTAATTTGCCCCTCATACTAACACACACAATTCAAATATCTCTTACCCCTTTTGGTCATTTTGCTATTTTCTTAATCTTTTTTCTTTTTAATTAAGATACCATTCTCTATGCCCATGGCCCAAGCCCAAGTCAAAATATATGGCCCAATCCAATTAAGGCCCAATGGACTTTTCTTGAGATTTAGATTCAACCCAATTCATTTACACTTAAAATTTAATTATTTATTAATGGCCTAATTCTAATAAGGCCCAAACCCATTTAGCTCACAACTTTGAGGCTTTTCCACACACTTTATTTGTACTCACAAAGATATTGATCCACCTACATTTATCTTCCCACAAAAATATTATTTTCATTAATTTTCCCATTACCAATGCATATAATATTTTCAACAATTAATTAATAAAGGCAACAACTCTAATGTGCAAACTAAAATACCCATAACACCTAGACCCACTAACGGGTCATTATATCGATCCTCAGAAAGGCAATGGTGGCATCAAATCCCAATATAGCAAATATACCCCAACTGGGCAACTATACCATCAAAGAAGCCCAACTATGGGGCATCTGGATCCATCTGCTAACATAAATTCCAAAACAGCCAATAAGTAGCTATTTTCCCAACAGGAGTCAAGAGGAAAGTCTTCACACCTATTCTTAGGCTAATGAAACATCAATCAATAATTTAGATTTATTAGGAAGATTAGATTGGATTCAATAGGATTAAAAGATTCTTATATGGTTCAGTTGTATGAATTATTCACCTTCTTTTCTGTAACTAAACTTGGCCTTTCAGAGAATATCAGAGATCTAGATTTCAAAAATATGCAAACTTATGTTACAAAAGTCCTTGGGCTTGTAGCCCACCTAGCACAATGGCCATGTTTGAAGTAGTTGACTTGCAATAGAATCAGACTTATGCATATTTGAATAGCACGATGAATTGGGGCTGATGAATTCTAAAAAACATGCATCTAATGTTAAAAATGTCCTTAGGCTTGTAACCTCTTAGCACAATGACCATGTTTTGAGGTAGCTCACTGCAATGGCATAGGACATATTGCATGTTTGATTAGCACAACGAAATGATGCATCACCTAGGAACAAGAATACTAGATTGAGCAAGTAAACAATGGAAAATAGGAAAAACTTATCGGCAAAGATGGATGGAGGAGATCTAAGACAAAATGTTTCATACCCAAGTGACATAACTTCAACTATTCTCCTCGATTACTGTGTATGACAACACTATAGTATGACAATTCCAATAGACAACAGTCGGGATATGATGTTTGTTAAAAAGGAATTTGAAGAGAATAGAACTCCTTCACTTTATTCCGTGTGTAAGCCATTCTATATATACAAGAGAGCTCCTAATAATTCTCCTAAAAACTAAGAATAGATTGCAATCCTAATTAGTAGGACTAGATTATAACAATAACTTTATAATTTACAGATTTACATAGGAGATTAAAAACTTAAAACAAATAAAGCTTTAATTCTTATCTTCTCGTCTCCTTATCCTCTTCTATTCAATCACCAACTATTCAAACTTTAAACTTCAATCGTTAACACTCCCCCTCAAGATTGAGAATGGATATCATCCATTCCAAGCTTGTTAGTCACCCTCTGATACACAGCTGTGGGTAACTGTTATGTGCATTTCTTTCTTATTATTACTTTATTATTTTCTAGTTGTTGAATAAGTCTTATTAATCTTGTTTCAGTTGCGTTAGTATTACGGGAAGAACTATTCTTCTCCTATTTGGTTGGGTAGGTGGTTCTGTAACTGTTTTTCCTATTTGTTGGTGCTTGCTATGGTAGATAAGGCTATTTAAAAAGCCAAGTCACTTCTTGAAGGGAATATGTTATCAATTTTCTTCAAACACCTAGTATTGTTGAGATCAAGGGTTCCTCAGTAAACCTTAAATAGCTTCTATTTCCCTAATTATCATCATAAGTAAAAAAGAAAGTATTCATTTCATACCAAAGTGGTATCAGAGCATAGGCATGGATTCCAGAGTAGAGAAATTGGAAGCAGATGTCAACTCTCTCACCATCGGTCAACAACAAATTGTTGACGAGTTAAATGAACTTTATGTCCAGTTCAACACCAGAGTTAGTTCACAACCCACAAATGTCCAACCTGATCCAAAAGGTGAGAACTCACAGGCTCCACTCCAAAATCTGAATCAGCAAATGGGCGGCACCAGTGGAACATCATAGCAGGGATCACACTATGCACCCTGATTTGTCAAATTTGATTTTCCGCGGTTCAAGGGAGAAGAAGATACTACGAGTTGGTTTTGTAGAGTGAATTAGTTTTTTGAATTCAATCACACCCCAGAAGAAGATCGAGTGGCTTTGGCATCCTTTCATTTGGAAGGAGACGCTCAATTATGGTATCAACTACTCAAACAGGAGAAGGGGGTACTGACGTGGAAACAGTTCTAGGATGGATTAGATCTTCAGTTTGGTGTTACTAAATTTCAAGATTTTTTCGGAGACTTGATCGAGTTACAGCAGGTTGGTTCAATTCGAGATTTTCAGACTCAATTCGAGTAATTGTTAGCTAAAGTGGGGTATCTTCCTCCGAACCGCCAAGTAAGTTATTTCATTAGTAGCTTGAAAGAGTCCATCAAAGCTGATGTACTAGCTGGTTGCCCTGCAACCTTGTCAACAACCATCGATTTAACTCAACTGTATGAAGCTCGCAATACATCACAGTGCCGACCAACAATAATAGCAGACTTGAGAAAAATTTATTTTCCTCAACGGGAGGAAAAAAACAGCAACACCACTCTCCCAGTCCGACGATTATCACCAACAGAACTGCAAGAACGATGTGTGAAAGGCTTGTGTTACAATTGTAACGAAAAATTTGTTCCGAGTCATCGATGTACGAAGTTGTTCCTAATTGAACTCTGTGAAGCAGAAGGAGACGACGATGTGGTTATGGAAGAAGAAGACACAGATCAAACATCCTTGAATGACATGCCAGAAATTTCCTTACATGCTATTTTAGAATCACGAGCACCAGAGACAATGAGAGTCAGAGGCACCATCAGACGCATATCCATCATTGTTTTGGTTGATTTGGGAAGCACTCATAACTTCATCAGTGAAGTTTTAGCAAAGAAGGTGGGCTTACAACCAATACAAAGAGGACAGTTTGAAGTAATGGTGGCATTAGCTGAACGTTTATCTAGTCAAGGGAAGTGCAAGAGTGTAAAGTTGCTCCTACAAGGAATTCCTGTGTCTGCTGATTTTTATTTACTGCCTTTGGAAGGATAAGATATTGTTTTGGGCACGCAATGGTTACAAACACTTGGTCCCATCTTGTAGGACTTTGCAAAATTACAAATGAAGTTCAAACTAGTAGAGGCAGAGGTGATTTTACAAGGAGAGTCGTGTTCGGCAGATCAAATAGTTAGGGAATTAAAATTCATCAAAGAGGCACGAAAATGGTATAAATGTATGTTGTTCCAATTATTTTCTCCGGATAGTTCAAAGCCTTCACAGGAAGAACAATACCAACCTTCTCACTTGCAACAGCTCCTGGAAAAATTCCAAGATGTCTTTGAAGAACCAAACAACCTACCACCCTCTCGCACCCATGATCACAAGGTTCCATTAATACCAGGAAGTGGACTAGTCTGTGTTAAGCCATAACAATATCCATATTATCAAAAGACGGAGATTAAACAACTTGTAGTGGAGATGCTTTCTATAGGAGTGATTAGGCCAAGTAACGGTCCTTATTCCTCTCCTGTCATTTTAGTTAAAAAACACGATAGTTCCTAGTGAATGTGTGTTGACTACCGTACTCTTAATAAGATCACAATCAAGGACAAGTTTCCGATTCTCGTTATTGATGAGCTACTGGATGAGTTAAATGGGACAAAAAAAATTTTGAAGCTTGATTTGCAAAGTGGGTACCATCAAATCCGAGTAGTTCTAGAGGATACTGCTAAGACAGCTTTCCGTACGCATCATGGGCACTACGAATTTTTGGTAATGCTGTTCGATCTCTCCAATGCACCCTCAACTTTCCAAGCCTTAATGAATGAGGTATTCCAAGAATATTTGCGTAAATTTATTTTAGTATTTTTTTATGATATTCTTGTTTATAGTCGGTCTTGGAAAGAACACCTTCACCATTTGGAACTAGACTTAACTGTATTAAAAAGTCACCAGTTGTTTGTCAAGAGAGAAAAGTGTCATTTTGGGCAGCGATAGGTCCACTACCTTGGCCATGTGATTTCTAATAAAGGGGTTGCCATCGATCAAGACAAGATCGTTGCTATGGTTAATTGGCCTAAACCCGCCACCCCAAAAGCATTGAGAGGGTTCCTTGGGTTGACAGGTTACTATCGCAAGTTCATCCAGAACTACGGAAAGATTGCAGGGTCGCTAACTTGGATGCTAAAAAAAGACTCATTTCTATGGTCATCTACAGCAGATACTACCTTCCAAAATCTAAAATCAACAATGACGAAAGCTCTTGTATTAGCTCTACCCAATTTTACTCAAAAATTTAATATGGAATGTGTAGAGAAAAGGAACCGGTATTCCTTGTAGTTTTATTGATATCAATGATGAAATTTATACACAAGAGGTTCCTAAGAATTCTCCTAAAAATTCTCCTATATTTTAGGACTAGATTACATTCCTACTATCTAGGACTAGATTACATTAATTTAAATACAACAAGAAGATAAAGAACTACAAAGATAAATATAAATAAAGAACTACAAAGATAAACATCTAAAAAATAATCTAAATAATCAAACTTAAACTTAGGATTATCTTGATCTTGATCTTCTCGGCTGCTTATCTTCTTGAATATTCCAACACTCCCCCTCAAGCTGGTGAGTGGATGTCTTCCATTCCCAGCTTGCTGACTAGTTCCTCAAATTTCCTAACAGGCAATCCTTTAGTGAGAAGATCTGCTACCTGTTGATTAGTTGAAACATAGGAGATTTGTATCAACCCGGATTCAAGTTTTTCTTTAATGAAATGCTTGTCAATCTCAATGTGCTTGGTTCGGTCGTGTTGCACTGGATTATGAGCAATATTGATTGCTGATTGGTTGTCGGATAGCAGCTCAAGTGGATATGGTATTTGAATCTTTAAATCTTCTAGAATAATTTTCAGCCACAAGAGTTCACACACGCCAAGAGCCAAAGCTCTGAATTCAGCTTCAGCACTTGACCGTGCTACTACTCCTTGTTTCTTACTCCTCCAAGATACCAAATTTCCTCCTAAGAACATGCAGTACCCAGTGGTAGAGCGTCTATCAACCAAAGAACCTCCATAATCTGCATCTGTGTACCCTTGAATTTTTAGACCAGCTCCTGGTGTGAAGAGAATCCCTTTTCCTGGTGTGGCTTTCAAGTAATGAAGAATTTTTCTTACTGCGTTCATGTGTTCCTCATTGGGTTTGTGCATGAATTGACTTACTAGGCTTACTCCAAATGCTATGTCTGGCCTAGTATGTGAAAGGTATATCAGTTTTCCTACCAATCTTTGGTACTGCCCTTTATTTATTGCTTCTCCCGAGTAATTTTCTTGTAGCTTGATGTTTGGATCTACTGGAACCTGAGCTCCCTTTCCACCTAGCAATCCAGTCTCAGTCAATAAGTCAAGAGTGTATTTACGCTGAGATAGGTAGATCCCTTTTTGTGAATAGGCCACCTCGATGCCTAAGAAATACTTCAGCCTTCCAAGATCTTTAATCTCGAATTCCTTAGCTAGATTTTGCTTTAGGTCTTCTTGCTCAGCTTCATCATTTCCTGTCACAACAATATAATCAACATAAACTAATAGAGCAGTTACCTTATCTTTTGTGTGCTTTAGGAAGAGGGTGTGGTCCCCTCGGCTTTGCCGGTATCCCATTTTGTGCATTGCTGTAGAAAATCGCCCAAACCATGCTCGTGGTGACTGTTTAAGTCCATATAACGCTTTCTTCAATCTACACACTTGTCCCTCTTTGTTATGAGAAAATCCAAGGGGTAATTCCATAAATACTTCTTCCTCTAAATCTCCATGCAAGAATGCATTTTTAACATCTAATTGTTGTAGTTTCCACCCCAAATTTGCTGCTAATGATATGAGGACTCGTACTGTTGTCATCTTTGCTACTGGGGCAAAAGTCTCAAGATAGTCAATCCCATAGGATTGTGTATAACCCTTGGCTACTAGCCTTGCCTTGTATCTCTCAAGAGTACCATCAGCTTTGTATTTCAAATTAAAGACCCATTTGCAGCCTACTGGTTTAATTCCCTTAGGTTGAGTCACCTCCTCCCAAGTTTGATTCTTTTCCAAAGCCCTCATTTCTTCTAGCATGGCTTTTTTTGCAATTTGGATCTTTTAGTGCCTCGTCCACTGATTTTGGAATAACACTAGCATCTAGGGTTGTTAGGAAGCTTCTATAGGGAGGAGAAAGGCGATGGTAGGATAAGAAATTTGCAATGGGATGTTTGGTGCATGTTCGGACCCCTTTTCTGAGGGCAATAGGCAGGTCCAAATCAGGAAATTCTTGATCTGTTTGGCTGCTGTTTTGTTCATCAGATGTGTGCTCTTCTAGGCTGGGATTTGGGGCTGCAACTGGTGTGGACTGAAGATCAGCAGTAGGTTGTCTTCTCTTATACACATAGGGTGAGCCTTTGTATCTGTTGGTTGTCAACTGCTGGTTTGAATCAGTGTGATTTGATGGAGGTATTTGATGGACGGAATCATCTATAGAAATAGGGGATGCTGGAAGGAAATCTGGGAAAAGATTATCCAAATTTTCTGGTTGAGTATGCTCCCCCTTAGGCTGAGAAAAAAAAGATTGGGACTCAATGAAGGTAACATCCTTAGAGATATTGACTTTCCGGGAGATAGGATCATAACATTTGTATCCTTTTTGAGTTGGAGAATACCCTATGAAAACACATCTTTTTGCTCTAGGATCAAATTTGTCTCTATGGACTTTAGGTATGTGAACAAAACATACACATCCAAAAACTTTAAGAGGCAATGGAGAGTGCAGTTTCAGGTCTGGGAAAAAATTGGTTAGAGTTTGGAAAGGACTTTGATTGTCAAGGATTTTGGATGGGACTCTATTAATAACATAAGTGGCTGTCAAGACTGCCTCTCCCCATAGATATTTAGGAGTATTATGATGATGAAGAAGGGCTCGAGTGACATTCAAAAGATGCCTCATCTTCCTCTCGGCCACTCCATTTTGTTGTGGAGTATCGATGCATGAAGATTCATGGACAATTCCCTCGTTTTGAAAGAAGAGATGCAAATGTGCATTGAAATAATCCTTTGCATTATCTGTCCTAAATTTTTTAATTTTAGTTCCAAATTGTGTATGAACCATTTTGCAAAAGTAGGGGAGAACAGTCCCAATACTAGCTTTATCTTTCAAAAGAAAAACCCAACACATCCTAGTGCAATCATCTATGAATGAGATGAACCACTTGGCACCCGACTGGTTTAAAACTCTTGAAGGACCCCAAACATCCGAATGAATCAAATCAAAAGGTCTAGTTGATAGTTTATTGCTAATTGAATAAGAGGTTCTATGATGTTTGGCCATAACACACACATCACATTGAAAATTGCTAGGACTAAGAGTTTTAAACAAAGCAGGAAACATTTCCTTCACTAAGCTAAAAGGAGGATGACCTAATCGAAGATGATGAAGCCAAATGGCAGCTCGGTCAGAGGCTGTTTTCTGGGTTGAGTAGGCTGCTTGCAGCTGATCTTTAGGCTTAGTGCTCCCCCCTTGAAAGATATACAACCCATGTTGTTCTTTAGCCACACCAATCGTCCTCCCCGTGTCCATGTCCTGAAATTTACACACATATGGAGAGAAAACAGCATTGCAATTGAGGTCTTGAGTGAGTTGTTTTATAGAAATAAGGCTAAGAGTTAAATCTGGTACATAAAGGACTGGATTTATTGACAAATTTGGACCAAAGATAACTTTTCCTTCGCCTTTAATGGGAATTGTGGTTCCATCGGCAATAGTGATCTGTTTGGATGATGTAAAAGGCTCATAAGTATCAAAAAATTGGAAATTTGGTGTCATATGGTTAGTAGCTCCTGAGTCCAAGATCCAAGTGTTATTCCTACCAGTTTTGGAGGCTAGAAAAGTAGTAAAACTGATTGGTTTACCTTGTTGAGCCATAGAGCAGGATCCTCCTCCATCTTGAATGGTTTTTAGAAACTCCTTCAGCTTATAAACTTCTTCTTTATTGAGCTGGCTGAGGTCCATACCAGCTCCAACACTCGGTTTTTCTTCTTTTTCTGCTTCTCCCTCTTGTTCTTTGTTTGAAAGATAGCTTTGAGGATAGTTTTGCGGAGGACCTTGAGTCCTTATATTCTTGAATCCACCAAGTTTATTGAGGACTGCTTCCTTTCCATGCAACTTGAAGCAAGTCTCCTTAGTATGCCTCGGCTTATTACAGAAGGTACACCACTGTCCTTCTCGTCCGGAGGATTTATTTCGATTGGTTGATTGCTGCTTCCATGATCTGTTGTTGGAGATGAGTGCTGATCCTTCCATATTGGATCCACCAAGCATGAGTTTCTAAACTTCTTCTTTATTGAGCTGGCTGAGGTCCATACCAGCTCCAACACTCGGTTTTTCTTCTTTTTCTGCTTCTCCCTCTTGTTCTTTGTTTGAAAGATAGCTTTGAGGATAGTTTTGCGGAGGACCTTGAGTCCTTATATTCTTGAATCCACCAAGTTTATTGAGGACTGCTTCCTTTCCATGCAACTTGAAGCAAGTCTCTTTAGTATGCCTCGGCTTATTACAGAAGGTACACCACTGTCCTTCTCGTCCGGAGGATTTATTTCGATTGGTTGATTGCTGCTTCCATGATCTGTTGTTGGAGATGAGTGTTGATCCTTCCATATTGGATCCACCAAGCATGGCTCCTCTCCTATTTTCTTCACTTCTAACAATAGCAAACACCTCATTTAAGCTAGGTAATTTATCCTTACCAAGAATTTGAACCCTTACCTGATCGAACTCGGGATTTAAGCCGACTAGGAATTCAACTATCCGGTCTCTTTCAAGAATCTGATTGAGAGTTGTAGTATCCGCTTGGCATACCATTTTTATAGCTTGGTATTGATCAAGCTCTAACCATAGGCCTAGCATCAGATTATAATACTCAGTGATGGTTAGCTGACCTTGCTTTGAGCCATTGATCTTTGTTTTGATATCAAAGATCACAGATGCGTCCTTGGCCTTTGAGTAGGTCTGATGAACGGTCTCCCAAACTGCTCGAGCAGTGCTAAGGAACATAAAGTTCCTGCTGATGTCCGGTTGTATGGTGCTCCATAGCCATGACATGATGCGGGAGTCTTCCACATCCCATGCGCTGAAGCCTGGATCAGTTTCTGGTGGGGGATTTCCAGTGAGGTGAGTACTCTTTCCTCGGCCTTTAAGAAGAGTTTTGATTAGCTGTGACCATTGAAGAAAATTCCTACCATCTAGCCGGTAGGATTGATGAATATTTGGCAGTTCGCCAGCAAGAGGAGAAGGCTGGTCTACTGTAGTATGTTCTCCAGTGATGGTAGTAGGTGAAGTCGATGGGTTTGCTGATGTTTCTGACATGGATTCGCTGATGTTGAAGGAAGAACAGAATGATGAAAAAAAACGTGTGGAACGACAGGAAGAAACCGAGTGCTATTAGGGCACAATGCGATGAAGGCACTGAAAAAAACAAAAATCGTGCAATGAAGGCACCGATTTCTTAGAAAAACAGGCTTGGATTTGCAAGCTCTGATACCATGTAGAGAAAAGGAACCAGTATTCCTTGTAGTTTTATTGATATCAATGATGAAATTTATACACAAGAGGTTCCTAAGAATTCTCCTAAGAATTCTTCTATATTTTAGGACTAGATTACATTCCTACTATCTAGGACTAGATTACATTAATTTAAATACAACAAGAAGATAAAGAACTACAAAGATAAATATAAATAAAGAACTACAAAGATAAACATCTAAAAAATAATCTAAATAATCAAACTTAAACTTAGGATTATCTTGATCTTGATCTTCTCGGCTGCTTATCTTCTTGAATATTCTAACAGAATGTGATGCCAGCAGTTCGGGGGTGGGAGCTGTATTGATGCAAGACTAGCCAATAGCTTTTTACAGTCAAGCATTGCAAGGAAAAAATTTATTGTTATCAACATACGAGAAAGAAATTCTGGCATTAGTCTTGGTTGTAAAACGATAGCGTCCCTATTTACTTGGGCGACAATTTGTAGTGAGAACAGACCACCAAAGTTTGAAGTATCTGTGGGCCTAAAACATCACCACTTTAGCACAACAAAGATGGTTATGTAAATTGATGGGGTTTGATTTCGTCATCAAATACTAGAAGGGACCTGAAAATATTGTGGTCGATGCTTTATCTCGAAGAGAAGACAATGCAAGGGAGGAAAAACTATTAGGCGAGTTAGCAACAATCTCTCAACCAGTGTCAAATTGGGTAGCTGCAATCAAAGAAGAAATTAACTCTAAAACAGATTTGCAAGACTTAGTTCAACGAATCCAAGGAGATGAAGCCGTGGGACCATGGAAGCTTGTTAATGGAATGATTTTTTTTAAAGAAAGAGTTTTCCTAGCTGCAGATTCACCATTAATCCCTGATATAATTGAGTAGTTTCATAACAGCTCTCATGAAGGGTATCATAAAACCCTCCAACGGATTCAGGCCACCTTTTACTGGACAAGAATGCGAAAAAAAATCAAGGAGTTTATAGCTGCATGCAACATTTGCCAACGCCACAAGTCCGAACAACTTGCTCCTACTGGGCTTCTATAACCACTGTCAATTCCGAATCAAGTATGGGAGGATATATCGATGGATTTCATTGATGGTTTGTCGGTATTTAAAGGCAAAACTACAATTTTTGTACCGAGTACACACATTTTATTCCATTGTCCCATCCATATACTGTTGCCGGTGTTGCTGAGATTTTTTTTCAGAATATATTTAAATTGCATGGGATGCCAAGATCAAGATCCCACCTTCACAAGCATCTTTTTCTCAGAGTTATTCAAGATGAATGGTACAACTTTTAATTATAGCTCTGCCTACCATCCGCAAATTGATCGCCAGAGCGAGGTGGTGAATCGTACCCTTGAGATGTATCTAAGGTATTTTTCGAGTTCGCGACCCAAAGAATGGTGTAACTAGTTAGCTTGGCAAAGATGGTGTAACAGCAAAGTACTGTTACAATACCAGCTGGCATTCCTCTATCAAAACGACTCCCTTTGAACTTGTTTATGGCAGGGCTCCGCCTACATTGTTGACTTACATTCTTGGTGCTACTGTTGTTGAGTCTGTGGACCATCAACTACAGATTAGAGATCAAGTTCTTAAAGACTTTGAGAGTCACACTTCAGGAGTCGCAGTCTCATATAAAGAAGATTCATCACCAATATCGTACAGAACGAGAATTTGAAGTGGGAGATTGGGTTTATCTGAAACTCCAGCCTTATCGACAAACATCAGTGGCAATAAGAAAAGCTGCCAAGCTAGCTCCAAAATATTATGGACCTTTCATGATTCTAAAGAAAATAGGAGCAGTTTCTTATAAGTTGGAATTGCCAACAGAGTCTAAAATTCATCATGTATTCCATGTTTCTCTTTTAAAGAAAAAAGTTAGCTCCAGGCATCCAATTCAAGGTGAACTTCCAGCGGTTGTAATGGATACAGGAACCATTTTCCCTATACCATAGGCAGTTCTCGTTTGACATCAACGAAAATATAAAGATGAAATTCTCATTCATTGGAAGGGACTTACACCTGCAGAAGTGACTTGAGAAAATCTTGCTGCTATCCAAAAGCAATTTCCCAACCATAGCCTTGAGAACAAGGCTAATTTTTAAGGGGAAGGAAGTTGTTACGTGCCTTTCTTTCTTATTATTACTTAATTATTTTCTAGTTGTTGAATAAGTCTTATTAATCTTGTTTCAATTGCGCTAGTATTACGGGAAGAACTGTTCTTCTCCTATTTGGTTGGGTAGGTGGTTCTGTAACTATTTTTTCCTATTTGTTGGTGTTCGTTGTGGCAGACAAGGCTATTTAAAAAGCCAAATCAGTTCTTGAAAGGGATATGTTATCAATTTTCTTCAAACACCCAGTATTGTTGAGAGGTCAAGGGTTCCTCAGTAAACCTTAAACAGCTTATATTTCCCTAATTATCATCATAGGTAAAAAAGGAAGTACTCAGTTCATACTAGTAACCCTTTAGTTAGAATATATGCAAGTTGTTCACAAGATGATATATATGGGATACAAATCAAGCCACTATCCAATTTTTCTTTGATAAAATGTCTGCCCACTTCAACATGTTTAGTTCTATCATGTTGGACTGGATTTTGAGCAATACTTATTGCTGAATTGTTGTCACAATAGAGTCTCATAGGTACTTCCAAAGTGATTTTCAAGTCACCTAGTAATATTTTCAACCAAAGCAACTCACAAACTCCTAGAGCCATGGATCTGAATTCTGCCTCCGCACTTGACCAGAACACTACACCTTGCTTCTTGCTCCTCCAAGTCACAAGGTTACCCCCTAGAAAGGTACAATACCCAGATGTATATCTCATGTCCACCACTGATCCTATATAATTTGCATTAGTGTAGGCTTCAAGTGTCATGCATTCTCCCCTTTTGAACATAATGTCTTTTCCCGATGTTCCTTTCAAATAATGCAGTATTCTATAAACTGCTCTTAGGTGAGTTTCTTTTGAATTATGCATGAATTGGCTAACCACCCCTATTGCATATACAATATTTGGCCGAGTATGAGCTAGGTAAATTAGTCTACCCACTAGCCTTTGGTAGGACCCCTTATCAACTTCATTATCCTCTTGAACAGATGGCTATTATGAGTTTTCTAGCAGGATTCGAACGTAGATTTTGTCCAGCCTGAAGATTAGATCTCTCCATGATGTTTTTACTTGGCTCCTACAAGCAAAAAAATCCTCGTCCTCCTCCAAGCACTAATTTTGCTCTTGTAAGTCGTAGTAACTATACTGCAAATGGACATCGTGGTGGAAAGGGTGGCTGAAATGGTCATGGAGGGAAGCACAATGGTGATACTAATGATAGTTGGGGTCATGGTTCAAATACTAGCAGCAGACCTACGTGTTATCACTACGGTGAGGTTGGTCACACTAAACGTATTTGTTGGAAACTTCATGGGAAACCCTTATAGCCATCAATTGCCAAGCAGCTCATGATAAGAGCCCTTCACCTTTTGAACAAACAGTTCTGATTTTTAGTGATGAATACGCTCGTTTTACCCAATACTAGGCCTCCAAATCATCTATCAACGCCTCGACAGCCATTGGTGATAGCTCAGGTAATCCTACTACGTGTCTTATGTCATCCTCTACCAAATGGGTTATTGATTTTGGTGCTACAAATCATATGACGGGTAACCTAGGTATTCTTTCATCCTTTGATTACCAAACTCCTTTCCCAAATGTGACATTGGCTGATGGGTACATTGCATCTGTAGTAGATTGCCATCCTACTCCATCTCTTTCATTGTCATATGCTTTATGCTACCTAATATCTCTTTTCATTTACTCTCTGATAGTAAGCTCACTCGTGTCCTTAACTGTTGTGTTTCATTCTTTTCTACCCATTGTGTCGTTCAGGATCTTATGACGAAGAAGATTATTGGTAGAAGATATGAGTCCAATGGTCTGTATTTCCTACCCTGTTAGTTCCACAACCAGCCACTTGCTTCAGTATCCTCTCTCCTCTCAATCTCCATTGTCATATGGGACATCCCTCCTTGTCTACGTTGAAGAAGCTATCCCCTCATTTTTCTTCTTTATCTCATCCAAAATGTGAGTCCTATCAATTTGATAAACATCACTATGTCTTATTTCCCTCGAATTAATAAACGCACTTCATGTCCTTTTATGTTAGTCCATTCCAATGTTTGCGATCCTTGTCCGATACCTTCCAAGTCTGGATATTGGTATTTTGTAACCTTTGTTAACAATTATGCTCGTGCTACATGACTCTATTTAATGACATCTCGCTCTGAATTATTTTTTATATTTCATTCCTTCCTTCTTGAGATCCAAACATAGTTTCATACTAATGTGTGTGTTTTACATAGCGATAATGCCACTGAATATTTTTCTGCCTCATTTACCTATTTTCTATCACAACATGGCATTCTTCATGAATCGTCTTATGTTGATACCCCACCCTAGATTGGTGTTGCCAAAAGAAAAAATAGACATCCCTTGGAAACTACCCAGGCTCTTCTTTTCCACATGAAAGTTTCTAAACCATATTAGGTTGATGTAGTCTCTACTACTTGTTTCTTGATTAATTGCATGCCTTCGTCTATCCTTTTTTCTTTTTTCTTTTTTTCTTTTTTTTTTTTTTGGCCAGGGAGGGGGGGATATTCCCTACTCTTTCTTATTTCCTTCTCAGTTTCTCTTCCATGTTGAATATCGTATCTTTGATTGCACTTTTTTTATCTATGATGTTCATCCTCACTTGTCTAAGTTGGATCCAAAATCTCTCAAGTGCATTTTTCTCGAATACTCCCATACTCAGAAAAGGTATCATTGTTTTTCTCCTACTCTTGGCCAATGCCAATACTTGGTCTCTGCTGATCTTTTCTTCCTTAAGGCCACACCTTTCTTCCCTATCTCCACTGATCATGAGTATGCCCATGAGGACGATGACATCTTGGTCTACATTGTAACCACTCGCATTGCTCCACCTGTCTCTTAACCCACCTTTTCTTCTAGTGTATTCTTACAGGACTCTAACTTCACATCCTCCACCAGCTTCTTTTTCTTCTATGGATCCTCCTACATCCACTACTACCCAAGTTCTTCCATCTATTGATTTGAGTCTTGATCTTCCCATCGCTCTTCGCAAAGGTAAACGCCAATGTACTTATCCTATCTTCTTTTGCTTCTTACACAAATTTATCTCCCTCCCCTCAGTGCTTTAGATTCTATCTCAAATCCTAAGTGTTTATCTAAAGCTCTCTCACTATAAGAATCCATATTTTCATGAGGTTGCCACGTAATTTAAGCAAGTTTAGAATATCAAAAAATTGGCTTGATAGCAATTATAAATATCGAATCGACTGCAAGGAATGTCTTGGAGTGAAATTGTCTAAGGAAAATGATATGGTCTCGATGAGCGTTTCGAGATAGAATTTATGGTATCGAAAGAAATTGGATCAGAAACAGTTTTCGGTACAGCTAAAATACAGCTGTCATTTTAGCTGCAAAACCGAATTGTCGTAAGGGACTCCCGGGAAGTCAACGGAAGCCTGAGAGAGCTCCGATTTTTCGTAATGAGCAATCTTTCAGTGGTTTCAAGATGAAACGATAGCCCGGTTAGGACACTGGGGAAAAATCGACATTTTGGAGTAACTTTGAAGTTATTAATTTTGCGTTTTCAGTATCATAATGCAAATTAATTCAGTGTTCGAGGGCATGGTTGCAATAAGAAAATTACCCAGGTGATATTAGATGAATTATGGGATTAAAAGTGTAATTTTCCTTATATGTTGGTGTATTATATAATAGTTATATATATATACATCTCGTGCGTGCATGAGGCCATCCCTCTGCAACTTACCCATGCCCTACAACCTTCAAGCCACACCCTGCAAGATTAAAGCCACGTCTCTTCAACTTTGGAAGGATTTGCACGCCAAGAGGGATAGGCGATGCAATTGAGGCGGTGAGTTCTCTATAAATAGAGAAAGAAATGGGAAGCAAATGGCAATGAGCCATGAGAGCTTCTGTCGAGAGAAGAGGAAGAGAGGGCTTGTGAGATCGAGGGAAAGAGATCGCGAGGGAGAGGTCGACCGAGGCAGTGGCGCGCGGTGCTAGCGGAGCAGCGGGAGGGGCTAATCATGGCCGACTGCAGGCGGCCAAGGCAACAACCGAGTTGTCGTTGCAACGGCTGGGCAACACGCAGGAGTTGCGAGCAGCGAGCTGGGGGCCAGACGTGATGGTGGCGAGCTCAATGGAGGCTGGAGCGACGGCCAGCGAGGCCGAATGCGGCCAAAGCTGGCCGCACAGTTGCAGGCGGCCATGGCCACGAGCTCACCGGGCTAAACGCTGCCACGACGGTGGTCGCACGGGCGGTGGCGCGCGGCGGTGGCCACGGCGGGAGCTATGCGTGCATGGAGCTGGTGCGCGCGAAGGAGTTGCAGGCGCGGTGTAGAGGAAGAAAGAGGAGAAGAGAAGAAGAAAGGAGAAGAAAAAAAGAAAAAAGAAAAGAAAAAAAAAAGAAAAGGAAAGGAAAAAATTGGGAAAAAAAAATGCCGAAAAATCCTAGAAAATCCCGAAAAATAAGATTTGGAGATTTAGTAATATCCTAGAGATTTTGGCAAGAAAAATTGTCCGGGCTCGCGTTTCGAGGGTATGGCACAAGGAAGCCTAAGAGACTAAGTCAAGGTAAGTAAAATTTTCTAAAAAATTTCAGAAATTCAAGAATATTATTTTATGAATTGTCATAGTAAAATATTTGAGAAAATATTTAAGAAATATTTAGTTTGGATTTATTGAGGAAAAATAGGCAGAAATAGAGAGAAAAATAAAGAAAATGCAAGAAATTATGAAAAAATAAGTTTTAATACTTATTTAAATAAATATGGTGATTAGGATACTTTGAGGATAAAGTGAAGTGACTTGTGCAAATTTTGAGGTTAGCACGCAAATCGAGGCGATGCACGAATTTTGAGACAATGCGCGAATATCATGGTAACTCGATAAGCTTGATAAGGTAAGTGGTACTTCCCAACTGGATTTAGTTTTATGGAAAATGCTTGGTTTGTAAGTGGTTCCACCCAAAAACTTGAGTTTAAGTAAATTATTTTATCATGTTGTCATATCTTGATGTGAATATGTCATGTAGATTGTATTTACATGCTATGATGAAATGTGCATATGTACACGTTGATATCATTGATCACGCGCATGTTGTCCGTTAAGAGTACGAACTGGCACCGCTGCTTTACCAAGAGTGCCCCCATACACCCCGGCTTCGAAAGAAGTGGCCGCAAAAATGGTGAGTAGCATGAAAGGTGCAGTTGACTCTTACGATGAAATAAGACATTGCATACATGCATGATAAAATATTTTGTTCCCTTACTTAAATGATTCATCATCTAACTTGGATTTTGCCCCTAAAATATTCAAACGTTCCAAATGAAAAAGATAGCAGAAACGAAGATGAATAAGGCATGAAATGGCACTTAGCAAAGTGCATGACGAATGGTATGTCGAGTTGAATGTATGTAATGTAGCCCATGTATTTAAGTTCTGCTACTTTGAATTCTGAACGTTTTGAGGAATGATGATATACAACCAATGGTTAATGTTGATATAAAAACCCTATTTAGGGTTAATGATTAATGAGGACTTATGCTTTGTATTAAGTTATGTTGAGGAACAATTATGTAAGAACTAAATTTCGATTAATGTTAAGATATCAGGTTCGATCCTTGCTTCCGCATTTGATGTGTATAATAATTCTCTTTCGAGAAAATAATTGGAAGTTTTGGGACGAATACGAGGAATGATGTGATTTAGGATTAATTTGAAAGAAAAAAAATTAATTGTCCCAGAATTGTCCTAAATTATGACGCGCCCCGGAAAATAGGGCGTTACACTCACCCTAGTTGGAGTACGGCTATGGTTGATGAGATGCGGGTTTAGGATGAGAACGATACTTGGGATCTTGTTCCTTTACCTTCTGGAAAGATGACTATAGGATGCAAATGGGTCTTTGTTGTCAAGGTTAATCCTGATGGTTCTATGGCTCGAGTTAAAACCAGTCTAGTTGCTAAAGGGCATGCTCAAACTTACGATGTTGATTATTCTGATACTTTTTCTCCAATGGCTAAACTTACTTTTGTTTGCTTGTTTATCTCTCTGTCTACTACTAATGATTGGCCCCTCTATCAATTCGACGCCAAGAATGTTTTTCTTCATGGTGACTTACAGAAGGAAGTTTATATGGAGCAACCACTTGGGTTTGTTGCTCAGGGGGAGTCAAGAAAGGTCTACAAACTTTGAAATTTTCTATATGGTCTAAAACATAGTACTTGTGCTTAGTTTGGCAGCTTTGGCTAGTTTAGTGAGGTTGTTCGAGAGTTTGGACTTAAAAAAAATTCATGTGATCATTATGTGTTTTATCAACAATAGGAGGCTGGTATAATATTGTTAGTTGTATACTGTAATGATATTGTTATCACAGGGAGTGACAATGCAGGCATTGCAGCTCTTAAGTCCTTCATCCAGTTGAGATTTCAGACCAAGGACTTGGGAGAGTTGAAATATTTCTTGGGAATTGAAGTAACGAGATCTTAAAAAAGGTATATTTCTCTCTCAAGGTAAATATATTCTTGATCTTTTGATTGGAACAAGGAAGCTAGGAGTCAAACCATGTAGTGCGCCAATGATTACGAACTTACAACTTACAGCTGATAAGGGAGAGTTGTTTGAAAATCATGAAATGTATAGAAGGTTGGTTGGGAAACTGAATTATCTAACCGTGGCTCATCCTGATATTGCTTATCCTATCAGCATTGTAAGTTAATTTATGTCCTCTCCTAGAATGGCTCGTTGGACTGCTTTAGAGCAAATTTTGTGTTATCTCAAAGGAGCTCTAGGACGTGGCATGTTAAACAAAATCATGGGCACTCTAATATTGAATGTTTCACAGGCGTAGATTGGGCTTCTTCTAAGGTCGGCAGGAGATCAACAATGGGATATTGCGTTTTTGTTGGTGGCAATTTGGTCTCATGGAAGAGTAAGAAGCAAAATGTGGTATCTCGGTCTAGTGTAGAATCAGAATATCGAGCAATAGCACAGTCAACATGTGAACTTATGTGGATCAATCAACTAATGAGTGAAATTGGATTGGGGAATACTCTACCCATGAAGTTATGGTGTGATAATCAAGTTGCTCTTCATATTGCATCAAATCCAATTTTCCACTAGAGAATCAAACATATTGAAGTTGATTGTCATTTCACCCAAGAAAAAATCCAACAAAACATCATATCAACTAGTCATGTCAAGACAGGCGAACAACTAGGTGATATATTCACCAAGGCATTGAATGGTTCTAGAATTGACTATCTATGTAACAAGATAGACATGATTAACATCTATGCTATAGAAACTAGATCTAGAGCATTCAATGTTGTAAGAATAGAAGGTGTAGAATAGTCAACTCTGTAAATATAGAAAGTAGAATATCCCAAGCATAATCCTAGGATCTAGAATGAATATATATTGGTGAAATGTGTCTCTGCATGAATACGAAAATACAGAATATTTCTTCTCTCATTACAATCCCTAAGCATTAAATCTATTAAATGCTCAAGTCTGCATATATTTAGTTAACATTTAACTAACAATATTTGATAATCAAGAAACAGATAATAATTAAAACTGAACACCAAGTTAAAATGAGTCTCAATTTTCTGTTGAGCAGCCAAAGTTATCCCCTTGTTGAATACTCCCAATAGAATGTGACTTTCACTTCAATAAGCAGATATAACCTAAGATTTCATTGCAAAATCTAGAATGAAAAGCACTCATAAAAACAATAACTACTAGTTCACCATAGCAATTTCTCACATCATTAAACTCCTAATTATTCAGGAAGTTGCATTGCTCTTAACTACATCTTGCTGAAAAGAATGGAAGATGATCAAACCTCAAGGAAAAGAAAGAAGCTTGGGCAGCATGAGCTGCAGCTTTGGCAAGGGTGGTTTTTGAGCATCCTGGAGGTCCATGAAGAAGGATCCCATGAATAGGTGATATTCCAAGCCTCAAAAATGCAGCAGAATGTTTTAAAGGCCACTCAACAGCTTGCTGTAGCTTCTTCTGTTTTCACATGTGGAAACACTGTCAGAGGCCAGTAACCATTTCAGCAACTAAAGGAAGTTTAACATTGCTGACCTTTATATCTTTTAATCCTCCAATATCATCCCAAGAAACCTTTGGAACTTCCACGGTAACACCCCTTGTTATGCTTGGACCAACAACAGTTCTTGCATGCTTCCAGTCATCCATTGTTAAGCTATGGATACCAGCTTCTTCATTTGTGTCTGAAGCCTTTTTTATAGCAGACAAGGCAGCCTCACGACACAAGGCTTCCAAATCAGCCCCAACATACCCATTGCAAGATGCAGCTATGGACTTCAAGTCAACATTGGGATCCAGAAGAAGCTTTTTTGTATAAAGCTGCAAAATGTCACAAAAAGAGCATTATGCCTTCAACTTGATCAATTCAACATAAATTGAGCAACATTAAGTTTCAAAGGGGTGAACCATTATTGACAGAAAATTCCTGACACCAACTAGTACAGTTCAGTTTCACCTTCAGTATTTGAAAACGTTCATCTTCATTAGGTGTTGTAACGTCAATCTCACCATCAAAACGCCCCGACCTTCTCAATGCAGGGTCAATTGCATCCACTCTTTGTACATGAAAACCAGATAAGATGAAAAAAAAATCAATATGTATGTTAAAATACATCCAATGATCTGGTGAATGATGCAAAGGAATAAGATATACAAAAAGTCAGTGCTGAATTTGAGATTGTAAACAAATTGGTAATGCTATTTGTCTCCAAATTGATTTTGACAATCCAGCAGAGATGAATGGTAATGCTATTTTAGAACCGGACACTGCAATAAGGTAATGTCTGTGAAAGTTCATCCAGGCATCTTTTGTGTGATATTATTTACTTCATTAAAGAGAAAAAAAGTAACAACACCCCCCCCCCCCCAAAAAAAAAAAGAAGTTCCTTCTTTTGTTGTCTTTCACTGAAAACATGGAAATCTTCTCAGTTGATTTGAACTTCATTCCCATTTTATTCCAATTAAATCTAAAAAAACTCTGAAATATTTATGTCCATCCTTTTCCATAGCAATGGTGCAGGTGCTGGGGAATGGAAAGAGAAGGAAAAAAGAAAATGGCCCGTATTCAGAGATAAAGAAACAAACAGAATGTTGTCACTGCATTGGGAATTTTTCGTCCCCACACCCCACCCCACCCCCCCACCCCCCCCCCCCAAAAAAAAAAAAACACACTTTTTAATTAGGGTGTCTCCAGTGCACAAAGACAGGAGGCTCATTTTAATGTGCACCCTTCTTAAATTGAACCCGTGACCTTCCAGTTACAAAGGGTAACCCTGTTGCTGCTCTTTTTTAATTAGCAAAACAATAATAATCATGGAATTGCAGAATGCTACCTATACCAGCCATGGGAGATTACTCTTGTGACCTTCTGTGGTTTGGGCTAGTTGCACAAATACCCCTCAAATTTTCGTGTTGACAATAATGCTACTTATGATTTAAGGAGAAAAATCAGTATAATGGAAACAACAACTCGGTATCATGCTATGTATCACCTTCCAACAATGTAAATATCAAATAGACTTGCTAGGTAAATTTACATATATACAGTATATGCCCTTGTGCACTAGGTATGCCCTTTATCTATGGATGAGGATGATCCTAGGTTTCTAGAGATAGTGTGGAGATGGGTTTTATAGAGAGAGAAAATGAGAAAATGGTAAGAGTGGTGGGCAGCCAAGGAAGATAAGGTGGGAGAGGAAATGGACTATCACTAGATGGGAACTCAGTGGTGGGAAGGAGATTGTGAATGGGAAAATTAGGGTGCCATCTCCAAATTGACATAGAGAATATAATAGTGGCATTCACCAACAGTTTGGACAAAGTCTGAAATTTACTCCATACTATGAACCATGGGATGCTAATATCAACTACAAAATATGATGGTTTTTGTCAAAATAAACCTAAGCATAGGAACGAAAGTAATGTTCCCTTAATCCCATCAACATCCATTACATTCATGTAGTTAACCAAAAAAGTGCTGCACAAGAAATAACGAAATAAAAAGTGCCAATGCTAAATGCATTTAGTAGTGCAATCATTTGATAAATCAACTTGTTTGTTTGTGTTGACAAGCAATAAGAATGGAACCCGTGAACCATGTTGCCATTTAAGTATGACTACAGCAAATCCATTTGCTATAATGACCTTTAGAAATATTTGTTCATGTGCCTCTAGAGGCATAGATAATACAAAAGAATGGATAAATGGCAGAATAACAGACTTTTTCATAATGGAGGAACATAAAAAATTGAATTTACCCAAAAAATATTATTCAGACATTCAATAAGCATATGACTTGTCAAGACTGTAGTTTAGATGTAACCTATTGGTAGATGCCACAACAACTACTTGTAGTGTGGATTTTGATGACAGTTTGTTGGAGTCCATCAGCATAAAAAGTTGAGAGGCTACACGAACATCTTGCTGTTTTCTGCATTTTAAGAATAAAGGATAAGTAAAAAAGTACATATAGATGACGCATGCTCTCCAACTCCTTGGTTCACGGTTACACAAATGATATGTCTCACATCAGCACTTATTACTTTTTTGTTCTCGGTAGTTTTATCAAAATATCAAGACAACAAAAAACAAACATGGCAGTGGACTAACAAAAGGCATCATATAGGCAAAAATGGACCTGCATGCAAACACAGAAAGAAAATAACTGCAAGAGGTTCTCCAAATCATATAGGAGAACAAAAACTTCAAATGCTAGCAACAAGAAAACTAAACATTTATCTACTCTTTTCTCGCACCATTCTACTAAAAAGATATGCAAATTATTGAATTATATTGGAAAAGAAACAAATTGTAGTCAAAACCTATGTAAACAGGACATCACCTCCATCCAATGTAAAAGCTAAAAAAAAAAAAAAGGATAGAAAACGTAAGCAGAAAGACGTCAGACAGAGAACAAAGATTTCAGGAATATTTTTACAGAACATAACCTAATGAGCCTAACTTAATCACACAGTATGATGACAACATGATTGAGGATAGGTCCCAAATTGTTTTTTCTCTTGTAAAAATTAGCAAAATTGATTACACCAGGATTTATATCATCATTATTTTAATAAGATCATTTAATCTTGTCTCATTAAATAATTGAGTGGATATGCTTCTCCGATACTCTCGTACAATGCATTTAAACTAGTTTAGACAAAATCTTCCCAGGATTTTCACCACGGCAAAAGAATAAATTTTTTCACAGGTGAGTACACCTTTATAAAATTATCAATGGCTTCAAAAACTAAGCACAAATCGATTCCAACAACATTCTTGACGACTATAAACAATTGCGAAATTTCTGGTGAAAAAGAGAAGATCTTTAAACATGAATAGTATAGCCAGGATGTCCACCCAAACAAGCCCTAGTAGAACCTCCATGATGATTGTTATTTGAAATCTTGAACTAAAAAGCCTCGTATCACTTTTGCATACTTTTTAAACATGACCACAGAAAACTTGATGAGAAATCTTTAAACATGAAATGGGATATAATGGCTTCAAAGAAGATACGGCCCTGAATAGAGATGGTTGGAAAGCTAGAATTCATGTAGCTGATCTGCCTAGTAGGACAAAGGCCTGGGATTGTTGTTGTTATTGTTGTTTCTTTTTGTCCTTCTACTTTTATCCCTATTAAGCAATATGCATGTATCTATAGATTTAAGTGCAGCACACTGGAAAATATTTAATCACATTGCCAAAAATAATTGAAAGTCAAAAACTGAAAAAAATTGTTCGTTTTCAGTTGTCACAGACCTAAAATCACGACGAGGACAAAGTGCATCAATTTCATCAATAAAGATAACAGAGGGCTTTCCCAATTTTGCATGAGATGATGCTTCTGTGAAAGCCTCCCGCAAGACTCTTTCACTTTCTCCAGTATTTGCCCTGTGAACAGAATGGGGACTGCAATATATACCCCACATCCAAAATTAGCACAAATCAATAAGTGAAACCATCAAGGACACAAAGGGATGGTTGGACATCACAATCGAAAGTTAAAACACTCCATTTGTTTTCCATCATTTCCATGTGTTTATCCTTCAAAAGTTGAGGTCCTTGGAGACAAACAAGTAGGAAAATAACATCAGCATATACAATAGTGGCTCTTGTTCAAGTTTTCAGTGCCTATTACCACAATGATGCCATCTCGCTCAATACATATCCAAAATAATTAAATCTTTGTATAAATTAATATACAACAACATAAGTACATTAAGGTTTTGGGAACTTACCTTGTGATACAGAACCCCATTAGTTAATTCAGATTTTTGGACATGCAAGTTTGCCCTTAAGAAGATACTAAACAGTGCAAATGGAAGGAAATGTTTGCAACTAAGCAAACTACTTCACCATGATAATTTAATTTTTAATATCCAACACTATCTGTTAATTCAAATTCCATCTAACATGGAATTTCACCAGTAAAAGACATTGAACAGCATAAAAGAATGAAATAATCACAAGTTCACAACCAAGCAAATTATTTCACCATTATCATGGGAAGATTCAGTGTGCAAGAGTCGGTGCAACATTTGGAAATCCAAGAAATTTTTTACATGAGTCAAAGGAATGAGAAGTCAAAAAAACAAGAGCAAGATTACCTAATAACAATTAAATGTGCACCACATTCACGGACAGCTGCTCGAACCAAGCTTGTCTAAATTGCAACAAAAGAGAACACAAAAATGAGAAAATAAACAACATTTGAATTCCAAAATGTACACAAACTAGCATACTTCTCATAAGCATTAGATATCGAAGTTCACTATGCATGTAGATAAATGTATTTATGTGCATGTGCATACTTTATGCTGTGACGTGTATACATGTACAAATAGGTGTATTATGAATAAAAAACAATATGCATATGAAACCACCAAAATGGTATCTCCACTGATGATATCCTTTACACCAAAACTTGAGACCTCACTTTCAAGTCTAGTGCCAAAAATTGCTCGTCTGATCAGCTACCATATTGTCCACTTGGTTAAGGGTAAAAGAACTGATAAAGCTACCTCAAGTGGCTCTTAACCGAGGTTTTCCTGGATGGCCAGTGTGTGTCCCTCCGGTTTAGGAGGCGTACATTGTGTCCCCAGCCACCGGTTTCCCCTTTCTTTCCCAGCAAAAAAACAAATGCATAAGATAAAAACTAGCATCAGCCGCGTCACTGACTTTTACAAGTGATTGAAGGTATCATTCCTAAATCCTAATCCAGACTTCAATTGTCAGAAAATTAACAAGTTTTTACAGCCAATCATAACCTAGTGGCAAATTTACATTCCACAAATCTGGCCTTTAAGTTAAATGCTTCTCCCATGCTCACGAGACAAGCCAAATTTCAGGTCTCGAAATCAGTGAGCCAGCCAACCCCGTGATAGGACATGCAAAACATATCAAATCCAATAATAAGTTTCATCTGAAGTGCAAATATATCTGTCCATATAGGACTACATGCATTCTTCGAGGAGAGAGTATAAAATTGATACCTTTCCGGTGCCAGGGGGACCATAGAGCAGCAAACCACGACACCACTGAAGGAAGAAAGTAGAAGAATTCATAGATTAGGCGATTTTAACTAAAAAAAATCAATAATAATAAGCATCGAGAAAATAAGCGAGACATAAGGAAGTAAGAAAATTGTTACTTTAAGGCCGAGCTTTCGAGCCTGGCGAGAGTAGAGGAAAGGGAAGATGATGTGTTCTCGAAGAGCTTGTAGGGCTTCGCCGTTACCGGCGATTGCTTCCTCCGCCCTCCACTCCCTCCCGTCGCCGTTACCGTTGCTGTTCGTGCAGCAGGCTTCCATGGGTGCCCCCCTCTCTAACCCTCCGAAACCAAAGACGAAAAGCAAATTTAATCCCTTAATGTATACATATATATATAAAATATATATATGCACCTTATATATAAATCCTTTATCAAAATATTCTTGTATATTTTTCTTTTCTATCAAAATAATCGAATTAAATATAATTAACTGAGATTGTTTTAAGTAAATGACGCCTTACTAGCCTCTTAATTCACAATTATTGTTTCCTTCCATTCTCATTTACAAAATATTAGTCTTCAAATCAAATGAAAATTTCAAACTTTTAGAATATTCAAATCAAATTAATTAATATTAATTCAATTCAAATTTAAAATTTTGATATTTTAATAAATATCTGTTTAATGTATAATTTTAACATATATCGATTAACAAATATCGGTTAACAGATATCAATTAACCGATACTCGTTAAGAATATCAGTTAATAGATATCAATTAATAAATATTGAGTAACCGATATCGAGTAACTGATATTTGTTTAATCAATATCTATTAAAGATATATGTTAAAATATCAAAAATATTATTGTATATAAACCTTTTCTGTAACATCTCGAAATTTTGGAGATAGTTAATGTAACGGCCCGCCTCCCGGAGCCTCCTCGTGCACAAAGAGGATCCGTGAGAGGGTCATTACTAAAATGATACCGAACAAAACCTTATTAAAATCATATTCTTTTTTTATTATAACATCTCATAAACATCTTTACAAACCATTCATCACTTGGCCCCACCTGGGCTTACATAACATACGACAATCTTAAAAACGTAAACATTAACCTTAACAAAGGCACAATAATACCCAGGATCTAGTTTCGGGAGAGCTCTGCACTTGCTACCTTGACACGACGGCCTGGACCCAAACCCCGCTGAACGTATCTGCTATCTCGGGAATACTCTTACCTGGAATGATGTAAAGCAAACATGAGTCGCGAGACTCAGCAAGCTCATGAAAGAAAGACTGAGGGTTTAAGATAGGACTCTTCCCTTGACACCCCATGCAACCCATGCCAATGCAATCACGCCATTTCATGAGCTATACGTACTTTACTTCTACATGCATAACAAAAAATTAACTGCACATAAGGAACCAGGGGCCCACATAAGTCACACATTGGCACCCGAGTCCCGCATACATACCTGTTATCAGCCTCTTGTAGGCTACTATACCATTTCTCTTACGTATCCATTTCCCTGTCGCTATCATCTTATCCTGTCGTTGCCGTGGGACTCTAACCCCCGGTCTTACCGTGAACCATGCCGCCGTGGGACTCTAACCCCCGGTCTTACCGTGGCCACGTCGTGGACCACGCCGCCGTGGGACTCTAACCCCCGGTCTTACCGTGACCACATCCACCACCCATTCTCATCATTTAAAACCGCACATTCTCTTTCTCACCATGCAGTGCAACAAATAAGAAATGCAACGGCTTTTGTAGCATAAACGTGATGACAAGGCCCCCATAAACCAAGCATCAGGCCCTGCTACGCCTCACATAGGAATACACACATGCAGCATGCTCTAAATGCATATGCTTACCTAGGGTACCCAAATTGGCTCTTAGACCAACTGGGTCATGTAAATGCTCATACATCCCATCACAGACAAAGCATGTCCCCAAGTGAATGCAACCCAGCCCCCTGTAGCACACACATCATGATATGCACAAGCCAAGGCGGGAATCTGGCAGTACCAGCTCTTCTGGCCCGTCTAGCGCTTATCGTATCAGTCGATGACTGGCGCCCATACATCCAGCCATCAACTGTCACGACCCACGATCGACAGTCAGTGGCTTTGTACCCCATACCCTTAAGACACACATAGATAACATCAAACTTAGTCTCTTACGCTCAACATTTCTCTTACTTTATCCATAACAACATAGACATCATTAGGTCATTCACATTCTCTGCTCTTCTCAAACACAGGAAACCATTTTCACATTCATAACAAACTACTAACATAATCACATGATCTTGACCACATCCATTTTCTAAGAACCTAGCCCCAACGGGTTCGGCATCATTCCCAATGAAAGCGGAGCGGTACAATGCCCTGTGACGGACGGAATGAAAGACACCAAAACATCTCTGTTTAACTCTTTCCATTAACAATAATCTCATTAAATAAATAAAAGTCGTAGGGTGGTACCACGCGGATTACCATTATTAGTGCGTGGAACCGAATCATGGTGAGGGAGGGAATAGAATATAAGAAACCTCGAAGACTTTCACGAGAAATAAATAACGCGAGAATAGGGTTAGGAGCTTGCCTGTAGATGGTCGATCGTAGCTTCTCTCACACTCCCGCTGCGAAATAAAACATTTAACATAAAATAATAAGTTTACGACCTATTTTAATCAAATCTAACCGTATAAAATCTATGATTTAAACGTATAATACTTATAATAATTTTACCCACTTACCTGAATATTTTAATCACCAATTAATCCACAAAATCCCTTAATCTTTCTCAATTTTTCCTCCATTTCCATGGCTGCTCGCGTCCTCCTTCATCTCCCATTAATTCCTCTCAATTCCCTTATCTGTTTTGGCAGCAAAAGTGGCCGAATTGGCCTTATAAATGACACAGCCAGCAGCTTGGAGGCCAAGGCAATTTTGGTAGCCCTCAACGCGCCACGTGTCCACACATACACCACATCACACACACACACATATATATATATATATATTATGTCTCTCCCTCATATGCTCTGTTAACAGATTTCAAATTGAAGAAATAATCTTATAATCAATTTGGCCACTGTTACACACTTGGCCACCAAGTTCCTTACGTAGACACACACACACATATATATATATATATATATTTATATTAGTTTATTAATTTAATTTGATTAATTCTTTTACTACTATTATTTTTATTATTATTATGATTTATATTATTATTGTCATTATTTTTATTATAGTTTATTTTATTATTTTTATAAATACATCCAATTAATTTAATTAATCATCTTAGTTTCCTATTTCTTCAAAATATCATAAATAAATATTTTCTCACAAATTTTTAAATATTCTAAAATATCCTCAAACACCCAATTTAATTATTTTTACTTGTCTCCAAATTTTTGGGATGCTACATTTCTCCCCTCCTTATTGGAATTTCGTCCTCGAAATTCGCGTTCGATCCATTTCCTCAGGACATACTCGTAACTCTCATGAGATTACTCAACCTCACTTCTAGGACATTCCATATCATCATTTTCCAGTATCTCACTAGACGTCCTGTACCACATGGCATTTCCTAGGTCTCACATATACTAGTTTCGTCTCATTTTCCTTATACCGAGGCAGCTGCCAACCTCTATCTCCTTGTACGACTTATGACTTCCAAATCACTTTAATATTTACTTTATTTATAGGGTTGAACCTATTCTAGTTATCTTCATTATGCATTCTTCCTGTCGAGTTCCCATTTGGGAGTCCTTACCAGTTGCGAATTCCTTAGGTGGGTTCTGGTATCCAACTTTCACTCATTGCCTCGTGTAACATTTCCTATTGTGGCCTCCTACTGACAGTTACTCCCGCTACCAAGAAATCACCCAAGCACATCCTTAACAATCTATAACCATTCATCATGCTCCTAAGCTCTCACTTATACCATACCTTTCTTCAGAGCCAAAATTAACATCGATAGGGACACGAACACCAAGATTAACCTAGACATTGAGCACGTACCTCAAGCGGGGTCTACTCCTACCATGTACTCGTGGCTAACTTCAACCTCCACGAATCTCTAAACTTGCAACGATGCCAACTGGAAATCTATTCCTTGCATTCCTAGCACCTCTGGCCCACAAGCCGGTAATTTTCTTTCCTTAACATTCACTTCATTATATAGCAACCATACTTAGAAGTCCAGATTATAACTAATCGCACCTCGAATACCATTCTAGCCATACGACCCATGACACGCACCTAACTCTACCTGATCGTCCTATGTGTGCAGAGTCTCCTTCTTTAAACTTAAACTTGCTCTGATACCAAACTGTAACGGCCCGCCTCCCGGAGCCTCCTCGTGCACAAAGAGGATCCGTGAGAGGGTCATTACTAAAATGATACCGAACAAAACCTTATTAAAATCATATTCTTTTTTTATTATAACATCTCATAAACATCTTTACAAACCATTCATCACTTGGCCCCACCTGGGCTTACATAACATACGACAATCTTAAAAACGTAAACATTAACCTTAACAAAGGCACAATAATACCCAGGATCTAGTTTCGGGAGAGCTCTGCACTTGCTACCTTGACACGACGGCCTGGACCCAAACCCCGCTGAACGTATCTGCTATCTCGGGAATACTCTTACCTGGAATGATGTAAAGCAAACATGAGTCGCGAGACTCAGCAAGCTCATGAAAGAAAGACTGAGGGTTTAAGATAGGACTCTTCCCTTGACACCCCATGCAACCCATGCCAATGCAATCACGCCATTTCATGAGCTATACGTACTTTACTTCTACATGCATAACAAAAAATTAACTGCACATAAGGAACCAGGGGCCCACATAAGTCACACATTGGCACCCGAGTCCCGCATACATACCTGTTATCAGCCTCTTGTAGGCTACTATACCATTTCTCTTACGTATCCATTTCCCTGTCGCTATCATCTTATCCTGTCGTTGCCGTGGGACTCTAACCCCCGGTCTTACCGTGAACCATGCCGCCGTGGGACTCTAACCCCCGGTCTTACCGTGGCCACGTCGTGGACCACGCCGCCGTGGGACTCTAACCCCCGGTCTTACCGTGACCACATCCACCACCCATTCTCATCATTTAAAACCGCACATTCTCTTTCTCACCATGCAGTGCAACAAATAAGAAATGCAACGGCTTTTGTAGCATAAACGTGATGACAAGGCCCCCATAAACCAAGCATCAGGCCCTGCTACGCCTCACATAGGAATACACACATGCAGCATGCTCTAAATGCATATGCTTACCTAGGGTACCCAAATTGGCTCTTAGACCAACTGGGTCATGTAAATGCTCATACATCCCATCACAGACAAAGCATGTCCCCAAGTGAATGCAACCCAGCCCCCTGTAGCACACACATCATGATATGCACAAGCCAAGGCGGGAATCTGGCAGTACCAGCTCTTCTGGCCCGTCTAGCGCTTATCGTATCAGTCGATGACTGGCGCCCATACATCCAGCCATCAACTGTCACGACCCACGATCGACAGTCAGTGGCTTTGTACCCCATACCCTTAAGACACACATAGATAACATCAAACTTAGTCTCTTACGCTCAACATTTCTCTTACTTTATCCATAACAACATAGACATCATTAGGTCATTCACATTCTCTGCTCTTCTCAAACACAGGAAACCATTTTCACATTCATAACAAACTACTAACATAATCACATGATCTTGACCACATCCATTTTCTAAGAACCTAGCCCCAACGGGTTCGGCATCATTCCCAATGAAAGCGGAGCGGTACAATGCCCTGTGACGGACGGAATGAAAGACACCAAAACATCTCTGTTTAACTCTTTCCATTAACAATAATCTCATTAAATAAATAAAAGTCGTAGGGTGGTACCACGCGGATTACCATTATTAGTGCGTGGAACCGAATCATGGTGAGGGAGGGAATAGAATATAAGAAACCTCGAAGACTTTCACGAGAAATAAATAACGCGAGAATAGGGTTAGGAGCTTGCCTGTAGATGGTCGATCGTAGCTTCTCTCACACTCCCGCTGCGAAATAAAACATTTAACATAAAATAATAAGTTTACGACCTATTTTAATCAAATCTAACCGTATAAAATCTATGATTTAAACGTATAATACTTATAATAATTTTACCCACTTACCTGAATATTTTAATCACCAATTAATCCACAAAATCCCTTAATCTTTCTCAATTTTTCCTCCATTTCCATGGCTGCTCGCGTCCTCCTTCATCTCCCATTAATTCCTCTCAATTCCCTTATCTGTTTTGGCAGCAAAAGTGGCCGAATTGGCCTTATAAATGACACAGCCAGCAGCTTGGAGGCCAAGGCAATTTTGGTAGCCCTCAACGCGCCACGTGTCCACACATACACCACATCACACACACACACATATATATATATATATATTATGTCTCTCCCTCATATGCTCTGTTAACAGATTTCAAATTGAAGAAATAATCTTATAATCAATTTGGCCACTGTTACACACTTGGCCACCAAGTTCCTTACGTAGACACACACACACATATATATATATATATATTTATATTAGTTTATTAATTTAATTTGATTAATTCTTTTACTACTATTATTTTTATTATTATTATGATTTATATTATTATTGTCATTATTTTTATTATAGTTTATTTTATTATTTTTATAAATACATCCAATTAATTTAATTAATCATCTTAGTTTCCTATTTCTTCAAAATATCATAAATAAATATTTTCTCACAAATTTTTAAATATTCTAAAATATCCTCAAACACCCAATTTAATTATTTTTACTTGTCTCCAAATTTTTGGGATGCTACAGTTAATGATTAGTAATTTTTGATATTTGCTATTGAGTATTTGAGGAGTAAGGTAACAAAATAATAGTAAGAATAATGCCAATAATAATAGAGATAATAAAAATAATCATAATAATAATAAAAGAATAAATCAAATTAACTTAAATTAAATTAATATGCTTATATATGTGTGGTTGTGCGCGTGCGTTGCAGGCCAAGTTTTGCACAATGATTTTTCTCTAAAGCTAAAACAGATGAGAGAAAGAGATAGCTCGTGAGTGAGCATGGAGTCGAGAGATTGGGAGAGGGAGAGAGCTCGATCAAGTGATGGAAGAAGGGAGAGAAGGAGATCGGGAAAGAGAGAGCTGGTGGCCGAGGGCTGGCCAGAGGCAGCCGGGTGTAGTCGCAGGCAGCCATGGCCGACGCAGAGCAGGGCAGCAGCAGCGCATGGGGGGGGCAACCAACGACGACGATCTTGCAGCGATGTGGTGTGGTCGATGGCGGTGTGTGCATTGGTGAGGTCAATGGCGACCAGAAGCAAGCAAAGCTACGGCCATAGCAGCCATGGCCGCGAGCTCCGCAGTTGAGCGAGGAAGGCAAGCAACACGGGCAGCAGTGTGCAACTGTCGGTGGCGGCGCCAATAACGAGGGCGACCAATGATGCCCCTGGTAAGAAGTGGCAGCGGCTGGTAAAGCTAGGCCGTGAGATGTGGCCGTTGGTGCATGTGCAGGGGAAAAGGCGCGGGGAAAAGGAAGAAGAAGAAAAAAAGGAGAATAAAAAGAAAGAAAAGAAAGAAAAAAAGAAAAAAAAAAGAAAAATAAATGGGTTTTGGGATTATTTCGGAGTGAAAGATAATCATGTACGTGGGTAAAAATTATTAAAAGCGTTATATTTTTAAGAATTTTGTACGGCTAAATTATTTATATTACACGGTAGATTCATTTAATGAAAGCTATGATTTAATTAATTATTAGAAAACGTTTTACTTCGTATCGGGAGTGCAAGAAAGGCAAGAAATAGTTGTGTAAAGGCAAGCTCACAACCCTTTCCTCCTATTCTTTAATTCCCGTGAAAGACTCTGCGATTTCTCGTATTTTTTCCCTTCCCTTACGCTAAATCGACGTCTAGCAGTAATTATTGAGTTATTATTCATTTGGTATGATTTAAATTAAATCTGGAACTTCTAAAATTTTATTTGTTGTGAGCCTACGGGAGTTTGTACCGCCCCAATTCCTTTCGAAATGATATTGAATCTAACTTGGGGACTAGGTTCCTAGATGTGCGGATTTATTTATGGATTTATTAGGTGTGGGTCGGTTAGAGCTCTCGAGCAGTGAGGCAGGGGTCGGCTATTTGGTGACATTGGGGTAGACTATTATATGACCTTAAAGTGGACTGTCGGGTGGACACTCCTAGTCACTGACAGTTAACCAGTGCCGGACACTGCTGACTAACTCTGTCATTATGTGACTTACTACATGATATATTATTTTATCGTTCATGGTTTGATATGCACATAGGTACGAGATACATGTTGGGATAATCAAATTGAATGTAAATAATATAAGATTGTTTTAAGTAAATAGTGCCTTAATAACCTTTTCATTCACGGTTATTGTTTCCTTCGATTCTCATTTAGGGGGCGTTTGTTAAAATGAGCAAGATTAGGTGCTATCAAGATAAGATTGAGATGTTTTTCAGACCAAAATATGGAATGACCAAGATAAGGCCAAGAAGCATTACAAGATTTCTATTAGACTGTTTGTTAAATTTTTTAGAATTAACTGATAACTGTACTTTTTCTTTTCATGTGTTTGTTAATACATATGATAAGCATCAAGATAAGAGTTTTTTTACCAAAATATCCTTATTACCAAATTTATGATTAAAATAGTATTTTATGAATAATATGAATTGTCAAAAAAATTAATATTAAAATTAAAAATAATATTTTATTTTCTAAATTCATGTTCAAAAATAAATTTAAAAAGAGTTGAAAAGTATAAATAATAATTGTTAGAATTACAATAATTCCACCTAGATAATTAAAAATGGCCAAAACATATTTTCATAATAGATAATGAAATATAAAATTAAATAAAATAATTTTAAAATCGATGAAAGGAATTATATTAGTTAATAAAATATATATAGAGAGAGAGAAATTTAAATTTTCAAAATAGAAATGAATAATGTCATTTAAATTTTAAAAATTGTTAAAACATATAATAATTTAAAAACATATTAAATAATATTAATTATAAGAGTTAAATAAATAAGTTTTTTTAATAAATTTAAATATTTAAAATGCATTAAATGACATTAACTATCTTACAAGGGGCAGATAAGTAATTGAGCCTTATCTTGAAAGAGGCAGATAAATTTATTCGAGAGTGGAGGTTGGATAAATTTATCTTGAAATGGGGAGATAAGAGGTCACGTGAGACCTTTTTCGGAAATAGTCAGATAAGGTTAACAAATACGTTGGAAAGACCAAACATCCGGAATGTTTCCCATATCTGACTTTTTCTCCTTCTTATCTTGATTAACAAGCACCCCGTAGAGAATATTAGTTTTCAAATCAAATGAAAAATTCAAACTTTTAGAATACCCAAGTTAAATTGAATTGAAGATAAAAAAATTGAATCAAATTAATTAATGTTAATTCAATTTAAATTTAAAATTTTAATATTTTAACAAATATCTATTAATTGTTAACCAATATCTGTTACAGATATTGATTAACCAATATATTTGTTAAGGATGATATCCTTTAATAAATATCCACTACAAGGAAAAATGTTATTGCCGGCGAAGTTTTCCCGGCGGTTTCATTTAGTGACGGAAAACATTACTATTACCGGCGGTTTAAAAATCGCCGGTGATGGGGTGAACATCACCGGCGGTTTTAAAAAACCGCCAGTTATATCATATATATCTCCGGCGGTTTTTTAAAACCGCCGGTGATTTTGACCATAACCGGCGGTTTTTAAACCGCCGGTTATGTTTACCCTTTACCGGCGGTTTTAAAACCGCCGGGGATAGGATCTATATATATTCTTCGCGCGCCCGGCCCGTTTCTTTCCCTCAACCCCTTCGATTTCTTCCAAAATCCCCCCCTGCAAACCCTAACCGGTTCTCGATCACGCTCGCGCCTCGCTGCCTCCCTCGATCACGCTCGCCTCGGCTCGCCCTCCCTCCCTCGCTCGCCTCGCCTCGCCTCGCCCTCCCTCGCTCGCTCGATCAGGTTTGTCTATATCAGTTCTTCTGCAAGTCAGTATCTAGAAGCTTGAAATGAAAGACAGCTAGTTCAATATTTCCAATCTATGATTTTATAAATAACATTTTCTAATGCAAAACTTGTATGGAATCTTAATTTTGAGCCTTACACTTAGCCTTCTTCAAATATAAAACTTGTATGAATCATAATTAATTTTTGGCCCTTTCTTCGAGTTATCCGCCTTGCAAGCTTATTTTGTTGATAATCTTCTCAGTTCCTTTATGTTTATAGAAGTAATTGTTGGCAGTGGAGTGGTAACAATTCAATTCAATTGGGGGGGGGGGATAGACGACCTGATGAAATTCTCTTTCCTCTGATCGCCAGTTTATAGAAGTAATTGTTGTATATAGAAGGAATCTTCTCAGTTCCTTTATGTTTATAGAAGTAATTGTTGGCAGCCAATATTCTGTTACAAGAAATCATAAGAATAATCTAGATTGCTAGAACATACTATTAACCAGCAAGGAAAAATTTCTCAAACCACTTGGTTAAATTACTTTGGAAAGGAAAAAAAATGTATTTAAAGAATTGGCCAAAGCCAAGGGTTCGGGCAAGGGTTGTGATAAAGAATGAGTTTTGCTAATAGGAAAAAATTATTGTCTCAAGTAGTTATAAATTCCCTAATAATCATATGATATTTATACCCTGTTTTTTAGTTTTTATTATGTTTGCTGCTATATAACTATACTGCCATGTAAATAATCAATTTATCTTTATTCTTTAACCTAATGGGTGTATTAATACTTGGACAATCTTGAATTAAATATAAAGAGAAGGAGGTTCAGTGGGAGGATAGGCAATGCAGTAGTAATATTTTGCTGCTGCTTTCATTTTGAGCGTGTGTATATACAGTTGAATAAATTGCCTCGACCTCCTGTGGTTTGGGCTAATTGCATGGAGTCCTCTTGTGGTTTATCTTTTTTTGCTTGGACACACCCTTTGCTACAAGACGTTAATTAAACCAAAATTAATTCAAAATTAAACCAAAAAAATAAAAATTCAAAAAAAGACCTATGCTAATGGTGGGTGATGATGCGGCAATTATTTGCCACCTCATTGTTCACATCAGCACTTCCTTGATGCTTGGTAGCATTTAACAATAAAAGCTAACAGATTGTAACAATATTCTTCAATTGAAAGTAAAAGATAAGTTTGGTATGGCTATTGAAAAAATTGAAAGTTCAGTCTAAAATTAAAATTGAGCTAAAAGTTTGGTAATTTTTTGGTAATTTACCTAAAATAATTTAACAGGTTGGATCAGATTATAGTCCCCCGGACCCATACCCTACCCTATCCATAGTCATTATTGTACTAGTGTGAATTCTTGACCTAATAGGTGCCACTTTTCAACTTTTTTCCAAAACTCATGATATTAACCATCATACTTTCTGAATGTTGCTGATCAGCTTGCATGAAATTGTTGTTGCAAAAGTGACTGCCTAATTAGGAGTCTATCCACTGTCTCTATCATAAATAACATGTACACTGCAGTGAATGCAGAATTATGAGATACAGGCAATTTGATGGGTTCATGTACACAAAAATGGCTAAGTGATAATTCTGTGGCCATCTGAAATTTCTTCATTGGAATCCCTTGAAAGGCTTTATCAAGTGTATGATTGAATGTTAATCCTGGTGGTGTATGATTGGTGTTATAGTTGCTCAACGTAGCCTTATTGTCGCTGGTGGTGTATGATTGGTGTTACTGGCAATAAATGGAGCCAATTTGAATGTTAATTCTTTCTATATAAGAGTAGTTTTTCCATTTTCAACAACACTAATGGCTAAGCAGTTTTTCTTCATGTTTGTGTGCACACATGTGATTGTTGTATGCTACAGTTACTTCAACTACCTCTTCAACTAATTTACCATTTTAAAAAGTGACAACACCACCATCACTTGCAAAATAAATTATACTTGGTTGCATTTTGTTTCTCTTGTGATTGTATGACTGTTACCGATTATATTAACTAAAACTTTAATATATTATAATCCCATTCTTAGAGCATCCTTTGAATCCTTATTCTTAGCAGGTTTGATATATAAATTATTCTAATGGAGCTGAATAAGAGTTGGATTAACATATCGAACAGGCTAGATCCTCGATACGAACAAGGAATTCAAGAGTTCATTCAGTTTGCCTATAGACATAAATCTCTTGGGGCAAGCATATATTGTCCGTGTATTAAATGTGTTAACAGATATTTTCATAAACGAGATGTTGTGTATTAAATTACTGCCGAGTTAGAAGAAAAATTTCAAGTTCAAATCCAAAATCAAGTTCAAATGCAAGTTCGTGCAATACTTGAGGCAATGGGACATGTACCACCAGCTCCAGACAATACACCACAACCGAGACAAGTATGTTGTTCATTAGTGCATTTCGTGATTTAAAATTACATGTTTACTATATATATTAACTAAACTATTTTGAAATATAGCCATCCTCATATGCTAGTGCTTCTGCCACACATGCAAGCACACCATCACCCGAAGCTGAATACGCTGGATTATCGATACCGGAATGTGATCATCATTTAGAGGTAATTCGCTACCAAATAGTTAATATACTTCAAAATCATTACACTTGCATGTTACATCCATTGTTAGTCATACACGATAAAGATTACAACTTTTGTGAATATACTTTGGAGAACAAATTATATTGACAGAATGAACTCAATCGTATTATTTGTGCAAATAATGAGCTTCAAACACCTGTTTTTGAAGTGGAGAACAAATCCTGTTTATGTAAACAGGATTTGGATAGAGTTTCCACCTTTAAGTTGATAATTGCAGGTATTCGTGCTATAACTTTTTATCACACAATAGTTGAATTGGAAAGAGGGAGAAGCTAAGTTTCTGCTTCTGCCACCAATTGTTAGCATCAAATAGTTGATGCTAACAATTTAAAACCAATACAGGAATTATTGTTAAAGCCTTTGTGTTCAATATGACTTGCGGGTTTTTTTATCTACTAGTTAATGGTCCAGAATTAATAGTCTCACTGAACAAAATGCTCAATGTCCTTACATTGGTTTTAACAATTACAAATTATTGTTAAAACCAATACAGGAATATACTGAGCATTTTGTCCCCTCACACACACACACTCTCTTTCTCTCTCTCACGTGTTTACTTATTTATTTTTTTATTCTCTTGCTAGGTTATTATGTTCTCTGTTGTTCATGTTCCCTTATACTACTATTGTTTTATAGTTTGTAGTATAAGAAGAGCTTGTGGTATTTTAGGGGTACCCACCTTTGATATTATTATTATTATGTGTGACAAAATCTACCTTTTAGAATAGTGACATCACGCCTCAAACTTACATTCAATACTTGATGCACATGGAGTCGCCTTCATGTTAATCGGATCCAAACCCAAATATGGTGACAAACAGTTGGAAAATTGGGTGCATGCCAACAAAGTATGTAGATACTATCATTAGTACCTTATCCTTCTTTTCACAGAATTCTTCTCACACCAAATGGGGCATCATCATCTCGTACTATTTGGTCAACCCTAGGATTTACTTTTGATCTAAGAAAAATAATTTTTATCAATCTGTACACTTTTTCACACTGAAATATTACTACTTCTTATGGTTAATCTTAAATCGAAAACAAAAGAAAGTTATGTAAAGTGCTAACAATTAACACAAGGAAGAATAATAGTTTACAATGGAAGAAATGAAGTGAAGTGCATTTTTTATTATTGTTGTGTACAATGGAAGAAATGAAGTGCAGAATCCAAGGCAAAACATAGCCTCCCTTGTATGTAGAATTTTGTCCTTAAATTATGCAAGCTGGCATAGTTTTATGTTTGTTTCTGTAGGCAAAGATTAGGCTTTGAGTTGGACAGCCTTTCCCACTAAGCTAACGTCCACTTCTTCAATCACTGTTTTTTCCTTGTTAGGCCATGTTTGGTTTGAAGAGTTGAAAAGTAAACTATGAAAATTACCTGGCAGAGGGCTAATAAATTTCAATGCAGAACATGAAGCTCTTCAATTCTTCAACTTCCACCTTAACCTATATCAAAATTACCTGGCAGAGGGCTGATTGGGTTTTATTAATGAAGTTGTTTCTTTCACTTGTATTATTTATGAAGGTTTTAATGCTAGGGCTAGTTGTTGTAAAAATCTTTGGTAGCGTTTGCTCTCAACCTTGGCTGAACTACTTTACGTAATTCTCATGTTCTATAGTCTTGATCCCCTTTTTCTGTGATTTTAGCTTGCTCATTTCCATTTTAAAATTCTGAAGTTAAGCTTTGACAATTTCCTGATTTGGTTAGGTAAAATAATTCAGTATGACTACGTGAGGTTCTTGATCTCTTGACTTCTCTAATTTGTACATGATCTTGATCTTGTTTTTTTATTATTTAGTCCCAACTTAAGACTAGTTGTTTGTTTGTCATGGCCAAACTGACTAACCAGATGCGCCTTTGTCCTCCAAAAGTGCAATCGGTTGGCAGCCTTGCTGTTATGATCTGACAGGAAAAGGGGGTGCAAAAATGAAAAAGTAAAGGGGAAAATGGATAAATATTGAAATAAGGAGGAGGGGTACGTACTCTATCAGCAGCAGGCTTTCTTGGTTGGATTATTTTGGTTATTTTCGATAACTCCACACCCTGTTTGAGTGATTGCATATTCTACTCTTGTCTTCTTCTCCTGTTGTCATGTCACATAAATTGAGCCTGCCATCTGATTTTTTTTTTGTTAGTTGTCATTTGAAATTTGTTTTAAAGGCACTTGTTAGCAAAATTCGTATTCTTAATATGTAATTTTATTATGATATGACAGATTAGTGAATTTGTTCATTTGATGAATGGACGAATACCTCGCCACATTGTTGCTGAGGCAATCATTGTGTCCATTGATCCAACCAAGTCTGTAGGGGGAGTAGTGCTAGGTAATGAATTTGTTGAAATTAGTATTCAGAAAGTGCTGAAGCCTTTATATCCATTGCCTCGACAATTTTCTGGGATGCGTGTTTTAAGGGATGCTAATAATAGTAAAACTACAATACCATGGAGGGTTTCAGATGTAAGTGTTTTTGTATATAGTTATGCAATTTTGAATATATTTTATGCAATTTCATACTTATAAATCTATTATTTTTCAATGCAGATCGAAAAAATATGATATGCAATTTTGGTTGGAGCAGCATGGTGGTGTAATCAAGGGTTCTCTGAGGTCACTTAGACATGTTTTAGTTTAGGGTTGATTTGTAGGTGCAAAAATGGTATTGTGTAATGAGACGAGACAAGATTGATCTTTTAAAATTGTAATGGTATTTAAATAGATCTATTATATATAATTGTTGTACTTAAGTGGGTGAATTTTTTAAAATTGTTGGTGATTTTTTGTTATACAGGTTTTGATTGCATTTGATTACAGGCACACGGGTTGTAAAATTTTTTTACACGTGTTGTATTTAAATAGATTTATTGTATACAATTATTATATTTAATTGTGTGTAGTGGGCGAATCTTTTAAAATTATTTGTGATTTTTTGTTATACAGGTTTTTTATTGCATTTGATTAATGCTATTGTGTGTGTAGGTGGCAAAAAAAATTTACCGGCGGTTAAAAACCGCTGGTGAAAAGATTTACCGGCGGTTTTAAAACCGCCGGGGAAAAGATGTACCAGCGGTTTTAAAACCGCCGGTAAATCATTTTTACCGGCGGTTTTAAAACCGCCGGGGAAAATATTTACCGGCGGTTAATAACCGCCGGTGAAAATATTTACCGGCGGTTAAAAATCGCCGGTAAAAATGATTTACCGGCGGTTTTAAAACCGTCGGTAAATTCGAAAATTTTCCGGCGGTTTATAAAAACCGCCGGGAATTCTTATTTTTTACCGGCCCTATTAAAAAACCGTCGGTAAATGTTTTTCTCGGCGGTTTTTAACCGCCGGGAATATTTTACGACGGAGGTATTTTCGGCAGACGTTATTACCGCCGGTAAAAACTTTACCGGCGGTTTTTTTTACTTTTTCCGGCGGTTTTTTAACCGCCGGGAAAAACCGAATCTCTTGTAGTGATCTGTTAAAGATATTTGCTATGGCCACTGTAATAAATTGAGATGATATAGAGAAATATCGGCCATGACCGCAATCAACGATGCCATGAACGTTGCTGCAGTCGCTTTTCTTCTTTTTATGTACATGGCCACCATCTGCCTCTTCTCCTCTCCCATCAACGCAAATACACACAATACATATATACACAATGGAGAGAGAATGAGAGAGACTCGCATTTTTTAAACCTAATTGTTGAATATGAACAAAATATATACATATATTTAAGTTACAGAAAGTGGTAAAAGAAAAAAAAAACAATAGATGGATATATATATATACTTTATATATATATAGAGTAATAGAGAGAGAAGGAAAAATTTATTGAAAAAGAAGAATGAAGAACATAGAGAAAATTAATTGAAAAGCGGGAGTATTTTTGTCCAATACACATTCAAAAGTCTTAACTTTGTAAAGATTTTTAAAATGTCCTATTTTTACAAAGTTTCGTATCGAGAGCCTTATTTTTCCAAATTTCCTGTATTTTTAAGAAAGAACAATGACATTGTGTCAAGTCACTTGCCGTTTGAATTCTTATTAATATTTTTTTTATAAGGAAATATTAATTATCTCTATTATTTTAAAAATAATAATTAATGCATAATAAATATAATTTATTTTTAAATACAGTAATGCTTCAATAAATGGATATTTTTCATTATTCTAATTTTTAAAAAATATTGTAAAACACAATATATTTATCATTAAAAAACAAAATTGTTTTGTAACAAAAAATAATGCATCTTATCTAAAACATCATGCATTTACTGAAGCTTAATTATGAAACAATTATTAATATTACCCTTTTAAGTAAGATATAATTATTATATTAAAATATTTTTTATTAATTAATAATAAATGTAGCATATTTTTTAAATTTGTTTTATCAACTAAAAATCAGATGTAATAAATTTATTTTCTTTAAAAATAAAATATATTTATTACGCTTTAATTACTACCCTTTAAATAATAGTTAATATTATCCTTCTTTATATTTGTTTCAACAATTGTAATGATTGTTAACTTAATAAAAATATACGTTAAACATTTGGTTCAATTTTGAACTGTCAAATTGAATCATCAAGAAAGACAAAAAAATAATTATGTAATGTTATTTATACGTAAAATTTATATACTCTTTGGTAAAATTAAAACAATTTAATTTTAACATTAAGTGATTTAGAATTTATATTAATTATATATTATATTATTTTTTGTTAATATAATTTGATAAAAATAATCAAAAAAACTTAATTATAAAAAATTAAATATAATAGTTAATTTATTACAAAATTTAAAATATAATAACCAGTAAACCTGCAAAATAACCCTTTTAACAGGTTGGCCACAATTTCAACTTTTAATTTCACTGTCCAATGGCATTGTGGCAGTGACAGCTTGTATGAGTAGCTTCTGGATTTATTTAATTTAATTAATCATAATATTGGCGGCCTCCATAGCATAGTGGTATTGCGTTCGCTTCGTAAGCGAAAGGTCGCGAGTTCGATCCTCGCTGGGGGCTCCGCTTTTTGTTTCGTTCTTTTGTTTTCCGCAATTATTATATTTAACATTAATAAAGAATAATTTAATTAATTAAAAGAGGCATTTAAAATCTGTACGCAACTTTCTAGGCTGCATTTTAATTTATAATTTATTTAAATATAAGGAACTTCTAAAATACTTTCTCTTATTTGATTTTCTTTTATCTAAGACCGATTTCTTTTTTTCATTTGTAATTTTTTGTAATAAAAAATAGAAAACTCAATATTTTAAATTTTATTTTATGAATCAAAAATAAAATTAGTAAATACCTTACTATTATTGTTATTTTATTTATATACACATAATTTTGTCTTTACACTTACATATAAGATTTTTTCCCAAAAAACTAAAATTATTATTATTATCATGATTTATGAATTAAAAACATCAGGTTTAAAGGATCATTGTAAACATATTTTATATATAACTCATCTACAATTATATATATTAAATATTTATTATAAAACATTAATATAAAATTATTCAAATTAAATTTGAGTGTGTGAATCACATAGACAGCCAAATTAGTCGGATATAAAAATCAATTTCAAGCAATTAGTAACAGTAAAAGCGTGGGACAACAGAATGCAATCCTTTAATTTAATAATTGTAAAACTAAGACGCTATTTGGTAGTAACAATTTTGTTAAAAGGATGAGAGCGAGACAAAAAAAAGAAAAAATAAGGGGAAAATATACAAAATATTGAATTTATTTTTAACATGAAAATAATATATTCCATTTATAAAGATAATTAAAATTGAGATTATTGATGTTTAATATGGCATTTGATAAAAGAAGATTCACAGGGTTGTATGTGAATTAGACTAATTAATTATCAAAATATTCATGAAAGGAAATGCCTAATTCTAACACAAACTTACTTAACAAAAACAAAATATAATTCTAAAAATAGTCACAAAAATTGAGAAATAGATGTTCATCTATAAATACACACATGCAGTGCAGGCACACATATTTTAAGTTTGTTCTAATTTCATTTCAAGAATTCAAACAGTATTGATATAATATCCCGAATTTTAGAAATAAATGATTATGGGGTATTTGGAGATTTTAGAAAAAATAAAAATAAATAAAATAATAATAATAATAATTTATAGTGTTTGAGAAAATTAAAAATTAAGGGTAATTAATTATTTTATTCGGGAGTAATTAATAATTATTAAATTCTGCTTTTGAAGTGATTATATTGAGGTTTTAAGGAAAATGATTAAGAGTAGCATTTTGAGGTTTTAATTTTTATATTATAACTCATGATGTGTAGTATGTATTATATGTTAAAATTAAAATAAATAAGATAATAACAACCATAATAATAATAATACTGCTACTACTATTACTAATAATAATAATAATAATAATAATAATGATAATGATAAAGATAAATTAAATCAAATTAAATTAAATTAAAACGAGTGATATATATATATATATATGTATGTATGACCGTGCGTGGCCTCCAAGCAATCTACAGTAGCATTTTCTATCAAATTAAAACAGAGAAGGGAATGAAGGAGATGGCCGAATCAGCCATGGCAGCAAGCTGGCCGAGAGACCAGGTAAGAGAGAGAGCTTAGCCGAGGGGGAGAAAGAGAGAGATAGAAGGAGGGAGAGGTGCGGCGGTCATGGAAGCTGGCCCAGCTTCGCTCAGCCATGGCAGCCGAGCAAACAGCAACGGCGGCCAAGGCGGAGCAGCGGGCCAACAGGCGCAATGGCGCTCGGTGATGCTTGATGGCCGGCAATAGTGGCCGGCTAAGGGCGAGCGAGGGCGGCCGGTTGCAGCAGTAGCCGCGAGCTGGTGCGCGCGCCATGGAGAAGAAGAAGAGCAGCTGTAAGCACCCCCGCCTGGATACTCCAACCACCCGGACTACCAGAACGAAAGCGCTTACGAAAGGGAAAAAGAATGAAACACGAGACAAAGACCACCCTTGCATGCATACACAAAAACTTAAAACAACGGAAGCGAAACAATATATACATGCATGCACTACGGGTACCCCGTTAGCACAGTGGTCACAAGATAAATAAAAGAATACAAACTCCTGTGCCAACACACACGAGACACGAGGTATGACCTGGCACAGTCAGAAATAAAAGAATAGACCCTACACAACCATCAAAGTTGACAAAGGTTGATGGGACTGCCTGTACACCATGCCGACTTTGCCGCTAAAAGCTGACTCCCTTGCTCGGACCCACTCTGGCACTACCTGGAATAATGGAAAGCAAAGTGAGTCGAGAGACTCAACAAGTATAAAGAAAAGAAAGGCTGAAGGCTGTACATAACCAAAAAACTCTTCCCAAAATAAACCCCTAGGTACACACAAGTCATGAGACGCTACAACACAACAGTATAGTATAATAAAACACATACCGGTCCTTGGGGCCTACACAAGACACATAGCACCCAAGTCTCATACCAACCTGCCGTTGCCCTGAAAGGCAACAAATATCTCCACAAACCTGCGCGCGCGATCCCGGGTCGGTACTCCCGTCACCCGTCCATGTCGGTACTCCCGACAACCGAGCCATAGGCTCCTTCGGAACGGTACACCCGTCCGAGAACTAAATACTACCAGTAGCCATGCAATGCACATAGAAATACAATGGCGTAGTGAGCATCAACGCGATACACTGACTCCCATACATCTAGGCATCAGGCCATGCTCTACCCATATAGTAAACCACACGCCATGCATATGCCCGCACTGGATGCAAGCTAACCAAACTAGAGTATCCGTGTCCAAACATACTCAACAAATGAATATCCCAACATGCATCCCGTACCTATGTGCATATCAAATCATGAACAGTAATACAATATATCTACTCATGCAGTAAATCACATACCTGTAGAGCTAGTCAGCAGTGCCCGGCACCGGTCAACGCCCAGTGAATAGGAGTGTCCGCCTGACGGTCCACTTCAGGCCCGTACAATAGTCTACCCCAACATCACCAAACAGTCAACCCCTGCTCCACTGATCAATAACTCTAACCGAATCATAAATAAACTCAAGAAAACCGTAAATAAACCCACACGTCTAGAAACCTAGTCCTCAAACTGGGTTTAGCATCATTCCGAAATGAATGGGGGTGATACAAACCCCTGTAGGCACTCAACAAATAAAACTCTAGAAGTCTCAGATTTAATTTAAATTAAAACAAATGAATAATAATTTAACAAATAAGGTTAGGTGCCGAATTAGAGTAAGTGAGGTGATAAAGTATAGGTAATCACGGGAATTAAAGATCAGGAAAAGAGAGTTGGGAGCTTGCCTTTACACTACCGTTCCTTTCTTTTCTTGCACACTCGCTGCGAAGTAAAATGTTTAATGACGATTAATAAAATCGTAGCTCACATTTATTAAATCTAACCATGTAATATAAATAATTTAGCCATCTAAAATTCCCACGTAGGCACACCATAAAAAAAACCCCAACGAGTTTTATATTTAATTTAAATTAAATTGCGCCAATAACATCCTCAATGTATATAATTAATACGCGAAACCAAAACGAATTGAGGGAAGACGAGGGGTTCATAAAATGAAAGGAGATCGCAAAGGTAGAGGGAGCTTGTCTGTATCTAGTCGTTTACAGCGTTTTCACACTTAAATATCACCAAATTAATACACGCTGTAAAATAGAATAATTCTCAAAATTAATAAAATTATATCCAAAATAAAATTCTAATCGTACAGAATGTTTAATACATAATTATTTACTTACCTAGTTAATAAAACTGCAATTAAACCAAGTTTAATCTTGATTTTTCGCTCAAACTCTTACATTTTCTCCACTGCGCTATTTTCTTCTGTAATTTTCCCTTGCAAAATCACCTTTGGTTGCTGCTAAAAAAAATGGTGGCCGAAGCTCGTTGAAATCGGCGCATAAAACAGCAAAAATGTGCGGCTGTAAGTGAGCCGCGTGGTAGTTTTGGGGGCTGGGTTTGGCTGAAAAATCAGTAATTTTCTTCCCCCAGCGCGCGGCAGTTTCCAAGCCTCGAACCTGCGCGTCCGCGTCCCAGCCAACATGCACCCTTGCCGCCCCAACTTGTTAATATCATGCACTTTATTAATTGTAAGGTGACTTCTCAGCCCTTCTTAAAATTGTGCCACAGCCCCCAAAGTTTCTGAAATTGTCACTCACACCTCCAAACTCTCATTTCCCTTATTACATTTGTATCCTAAACATTCCAAAAATTCTTCCAAATTACTTTATTTTAATCTTTTCCTAAATACTCCCCAATAAATAATTATTTTCTTTAAACAATAAACACTCAATAATCACCAAATACAAATTAAATCATTATTTCCTTATTTTCATAAATACTCCCAAATAACTTAATTAAATACCTAAATTTCCTATTTCCTCAAAATTACATAAATAAACATTTTTCTTTAAACTCCCAATTAATCGATTGTCACCATAAATACAATAATTATTAATTATCAAAATTAATAATTAATATTTATCTCCAAATTTTGGGGTGCTACAGCAGCGGATGCGAGAAAGAAGAAGAAGAAGAAGAAAGAAGAAAGAAAAGAAAAAGAAGAAGAAGGAAAGGAAGGGAGAAGAAGAATCAAGGCACGTAGGAGCAGGGGTGGGGAAGAAGAAGAAGAAGAATGAAGGAGAAGGAAGAAAAGAAAATAAAAGAAAAGAAAAGAAAGAAAATAAAAGAAAAGGAAGAAAATAAGGAAAAATAAAGGAATTTTGGAATTTTTTGACATAAAAAGTAATCAGGTACATGGGTAAAAATTAGTAGAAGAGTGATGTATTTAAATTATAAATTTTACGCAATTATAATTAATTAATTTAAGTCATGGTTGTGTTATCTGTTAGGAAATGTTTTAATTCGCATCGGGAGCACAAGAGAAACTGAAAGTAGTTGATTTCAGGCAAGTTCCTAACCATTTTCTCATGTTCTTCATTTCCTGCTAGAGTCTTCGTTATTGTTGATATTTTATTCCCTCCCTCACCGTGACTCGGTTCCACGCATTAATAACGCTAATCCGCGTGGTAACCATTCCATAACTGGTATGTTAATAATAGGTTTATTGGTGATTAAATAAGTTAAGTAAATGATGTTTTCGTGTCTTTCATTTAGACCGTTACGGAGCTTTGTATCGCTCCGTTTTCCTTGGGAATGATGCTGAACCCGATGGGTTAGGTTTTTAGAAGAGTCAGTATGATTTATGAGGTTATGTTAAAGAGTTTAATTGGAAAAGTAAGTGGTTCATGTAACACCCCACTTTCTCAGGCTAAAATAGGACAATCCTGGGACGATAAATTTTTTTCCTTTCAAACTCATACTAAACCACATCATTTTTCCTATCTGTCCCAAAATTGCCTTACATTTATTTTATTCTCGAAAGAGAATCATCACATACATCTATTGCGGAAGCTAGAATCGCACCTGACATCTTACCTTAACATAAATCATAAATCAATTCTTCACATTACTATTTCTCGAACTTAATCCCAATACAAGGCTTATTTATCAATAACTTAAAACATGACATAATCTCTCAACATAACTTTAATACATAACATACGTTCTTGCTAACATGAACCCTAAATGCGAGGTTATACATCGTCATCATTAACCATAAGGTTATATATCATCGTTCTTTAAACATCAATCATAACTCATATCTTACATCATAGACTTTCAAAACGTTCAGATTTCAAAGTAGCAGAACTTAAACACATGGGCTACATAACGTACATTCAATTCACATTCAATTCATCATGCACTTAACTAAGTGCCATTTCATTTCAATTCAATTCATCGTACACTTAGAAAGTGCCATTTCATGCCTCATTCATCCTCGTTCCTACTACAATCTCCATCTGGAACGTTTGAATATTCTAGGGGTAAAGCCCAATTAGATGATGAACCATCTAAGTAAGCAGTACAAAATCATTTTCATGCATGTATGTAAAATGTAAAATGTCATCATTCCTCATTTCTTTCCGTGAATCGATCGCACCTTATGCTACCCATCCCATTGCTACGACTTCCTTTCCATGCCGAGGTCAATGGTGTAGTGGTGCCGGTCCGCATTTCCGTTTGCACCTTAATGCTACCCCCAATTGCTACGGCTTCCTTTCCATGCCGAGGTCAATGGGTACAGCGGTGCCATCGTAAACTCATATGCAATGCATGATCAATAACATCATTGTGAATATATGCACATTTCATCATCAAAACATGTAAATGCAATCTTCATGACATAATCACATCAAGACATGACAACATGATAAATCGTTCACATAAATCTGGTTTTGGGAAACCACTTTCAAATCAAGCATTTTTCATAAATCAAAATCCAGTTTGGTAAGTACTACTTACCTCATACACATTCTCATAACATCTCGATTCTCGTGCCAGGCTTCTAACGTACTTAATTCGAATCCTCAATCATACCCTGACTATCATATTTATTCAATAAATCAATATTATATTCCTTTCCTAATTTTCTCATAATTTTCTTTTATTTCTCTTATTTTCCTCAATAATTCCTTAAACATAATTCTCTTCAATAAATAACTCCTCAATAATCCAAACCAAGTATTTCTCAATTATTTTCTCGAATATTTATCAACCACGATTCATAACATAATATTCTTAATTTATTGAAATTTTCTAGGATATTTTTATTTACTTTAACTTAGCCTCTAAGACTGCCTCGGTTTGCGTGACATGACCAACCTCGATTGTCGCGCAAATCCTCAATTGTCACGCAAATCCTCAATTCTCGCGCACTACCTCACTTCTCGCACATTTATCTCAATTTTTGAGTGACATCTCAATTTTTGTGTATCGTCTCGATTTTTGTGCACCGTCTCAAAACGCGTGCCTGAACCATTTTTCTGGCCAAAGTCTCCAGAATATTAATGCATCCTCATTTCCATTTTCTAGGATTTTTCGAGATTTATTTCTAATTTTTTTCTTATTTTCTTCCTTTTCTTTATTTTCTTTTCTATTTTTCTTTTTCTCCTTGAACTGTTCATCATCTTCTCCCTCCTCTGCTTCTTCAACGAACAACCTCCTCTACAACTTCTTCTTCTTTTCTTCTTTCCTTCTTTCCTTTTTTTCTTTCTTCTTCTTCTTCTTCTTCTTCTTCGTCTTCTTCTTCCTCTTCCTCGCGGCTTCTTCCTGCAACTCTCTGCAGCGTCCGAACTGCCATGCTCCCTTGGTCATGCCCTCCTTCGCACGCCGCCACCCGCATCCACATCGCCGTGAGCAGCCATTGCACCACCCCCTCGCAACCTTCCTTGCTGCCGCTCTGTTTTGAAGATGGCTGCCCCTACTTCGAGCTTTTCTTCACTGGGCCTTCGCGAACCAGCGCCTGCAACTCTCCCGCATGCGCCTTGCGCACCAGCGCTGCCACCACGAGCCGCTGCCCGCCATCGTCGTCCGCTCACGCTGCTGCCATCACCACGGCCTTCCCCTTCATCGCGTCGGCCTGCTCACTGCCATGGCCGCAAGCTGCGGCCATGGTTGCTTCCAGCTAGCCGCGGCCGCAACCGGCCAGCCCTCCTCTCGCGCTCTCGGCTTCTCTCTCATGAGTGCGCTGCCATGGCCGATTCGGCCATTGCTTCCTCTATCACTCCCTCGATCTCCCTTTCTCTCTATCTCTCTCGATATATATATATATATATGGCGAGCATCTCCCGACGGCCTTGGCTGCTACTCCACCTCCCTCTAGACAACCTCTCAAAACTTAGCAATTCTCTTGGCCCAATTCCAACCTCTGCAAACTGCTCCCCACGCCTATACGCGCGCATGCACATATAATACATATATATATTTTATATGTAATCTATGTATATTATATACTAATATAATTATAAAAAACACTTATTTAATCCTTATATTTCTACCTTATTACACTTAGGAACTTCTCTTAAAATGCAGTTACACCCTATACCGTCCAATTAATTTGCATTACGATGCTTTAAATCCTCAATTAATAACTTTGGGTTTATTCAATAAAATCTATTTCGCTCTCGGGTCTTCACCGGACCCTTGATTCATCCCGCAACCACTAAAGGGTTGGTTTTTATGAAAAATCGGAGCCCCCTCAACCTTCCGTTGACTTTACGGAAGTCCTCTATGACAATTCGGTATTTCAGCCTCAATCACAACTGTATTTTAGCTGTACTGAAAACTATCTCAATTCTAATTTCTTTTACTTCCATAAATCTTATCTCGGAATGCTTATCGAGATTATACCATTTTTCGTAGTCAATTACATTCCGGGGCATTCCCTCTAATCGATTCGGTGATTTATTTTGCTATCAAACCTATTTTTCGGTATTCAAACATCGCTTAAATGATGTGGCGACCTTACAATGAAACAGGGTTTTACAGTTCATTTCCATGTTTATAAAAGATGAGAATGAGAACGGTATTATGATGTTCATGGGATTATGTACATGAAGAGTTATGGAGAAATGTTGTGTAATGTTAAGTTTAGAAGATATAAAGTTAATAGTGTCAGTAAGTGTGTCTAAGGGTATGAGGTACGGAGCCACTAACTGTCGACCATGGGTCGTGGCAGTTGATGGTTGGATGTATGGGTGTCAGTCATCGGTTGTTACGATAAGCGTTAGATCGGACAAAAGAGCTGGTACTTCAGATTCCCGCCTTGGTTTGTGCATATCATGATGTGTGTACAACAGGGGGCTGAGTTGCATTCACTTGAGGACATGCTTTGTGTATGATGGGATATGTGAGCATTTGCATGACTCGGTTGGTCTAAGAGCCAACTTAGGTATCCTAGGTGAGCATATGCATTTAGAGCATGCTACATGTGTGTATTCCTATGTGGGCGTAGCAGGGGCTAATGCTTAGTTTATGGGGGCCTTGTCATCACGTTTATGCTACAGAAGCTATTGCATTTCATATTTGTTGCATTGCATGGTGATAATGCAAGCTCAAGGAAAGACTTTAGAAATTAGCTCGGGGTTGTCCCGAGGGAGCTTCGGCTCGGCTTAGATATTAGCTCGGGGTTGGCCCTAGGGAGTTCCAGCTCGGCTTAGATAATAGCTCGGGGTTGGCCCGAGGAAAAATCAAGATCGCAGAAGTATATGATTATGTGATGTATGACAGGAAGAACATGTGAGGGTATGATAGGTATCGGGAAAAACATGTAACGAGTATCAGGAAAAACCAAATGTTGAATGTCAGGAAAAGCCGACCATGTCAGGAAAATGTGGGTCAAAGAGAATGATGAAATGGTAGCCTATGTTAGGTTACAACAGGTTTGTATGCGGGACCTGGGTGCCAAAGTGTGATTTATGTGGGCCCTTCGTTCCTTATGTGCAGTTAACTTTCTGTTATGCATGTAGAAGTAAGGTATGTATGGATCATGACATGGTGTGGTTGCATTGGCATGAATTGCATGGGATGTCATGGGAAGAGTCATACCTTAAACCTAGCATTTCTTTCATGAGTTTGCTGAGTCTCGCGACTCACATTTGCTTTACATCATTTCAAGTAAGAAAAACGCCTGTGATAGCAAGTACGTTCAGCGGGGTTTGGATTCAGGCTGTCGTGTCATGGTAGCAAGTGCAAAGCTCTCCCGAAACTAGATCCTGGTTGTCATTGTGCCTATGTTAAGGTTAATGCTTATTTTTTTTGAAATTGATATATGTTATGTAAGCCCAAGTGGGTCCCAGTGATGAATGATTTTGTAAAGACGATTATGTAAAGTGCTATGGTAAACAGATTGTGATTTTAGTAAGAGTATAGTTGTGTTATTGTTCGATATCATTTTAGTAATGACCATTTCACGGATCCTCTTGGTACACGGGGGCTTTGGGAGGCAGACCGTTACAGTTGAAGATATAGACAAATTATCGCAATTCTCTTCAACTCCTGCCAAACTTAGAAATCAAATCTTTCTCTCTTAATGGTCTTTGTCGTTTATTGACTTGATGCATTCTATAAGATTGATTGTAGCGCAGTCTCAAATCATTAATGTATTGAGTTTCGGGCAGTGTCGTCTCTCCGTCAATTCTTCCTGCTTCTTTCTATTCCTAATCAAAATAGCTATTTAGGTATGCATCTAACTAGATACTTATATATATATATATAAATATATATGATTGAATCAATCACTCTATTCTGTTGATCATTTTCTTTATATATTTGTTTTTAGTTCTTTCCATTTTCTCATATCTGATACCTCGATTTTAGTCGGACAAAGGGATTCGATTGGCTTTTATCTTCTGTAATGGCTTGGCCAGTCGTTAAACCCAAATTACTAATGATCGAACATAGTTCTGTTTTTTTTTTTTTTGATTTTTTTGAAAGACATTTCTTTCTTTTTTTTTTATTTATTTCTCTCCTTTGAATGTGCTTTTACGTACATCTCTGTTGGGTTTTTGTTGGGTTAGTTTAGGGTTTTAGTACTTGAATTCTAATTTTTAAATATCCTTTTCTCTATGTATGGGAAAAGGGGTTTACTTGTTAATTTTATTAGCTTCTATTTTATATGGGTTCTAATTAGGAAATAAAATAAATTATATTTCTGGTGTTTTCACTTATACTTTATAAAAATTAATTATTATATTTTTGGTTTCATTGTTTTGCTTTTTGAAATTATATTTAACATTAATGAAGAATAATTTAATTAATTAAAAGAGGCATTTAAAATCTGTATGCAACTTTCTAGGCTGCATTTTAATTTATAATTTATTTAAATATAAGGAACTTCTAAAATACTTTCTCTTATTTGATTTTCTTTTATCTAAGACCTTTCAAATGATTTCTTCTTTTTTCATTTGTAATTTTTGTAATAAAAAATAGAAAATTCAATTTTTTAAATTTTATTTTATGAATCAAAAATAAAATTAGTACATATTTCACTATTATTGTTATTTTATTTATATACACATAATTTTGTCTTTATATTTACATATAAGATTTATTCCCAAAAAACTAAAATTGTAAAAATTAAATTTGAGTTTGTGAGTCACATAGAGAGTCGAATTAGTCGGTTACAAAAATCAGTTTCAAGCAATTAGTAGGAGTAAAAATGTGAGGCAATAGAATGCAATCCTTTAATTCGATAGTTGTAAAACTAAGACCCTGTTTGATAGTAGCAATTTTGTTAAAAGGATGAGAGCGAGACAAAAAAGAAAATAAGGAAAAAATACAACATATTGAATTTATTTTTAACATGCAAAGAATATATTCCTTTTATGAAGATAATTAAAATTGAGATTATTGATGTTTAATGTGACATTTGATTAAAGAAGATCACGAGTTACATGTGAGTTAGACTAATTAATTATACAAACTAAGAAATATATGCTCATCTACAAATACACACACGCAATGCACGCATACACCATTTAAGTTTATTCTAATTCTATTTTAAGAATCCAAACAGAATCGAAAATATAGATAAATGATCATAATTCGCTCCAACTTCAAACTGTAAGTGTCAAACTTGGAAATCAAATATCTCCCCCCTTTCTCTCTCTCTCTCTCTTAATGGTTTTTGTCGTTTACCGACTTGATGCATTCTATAAGATTGATCGTAGCACAATCTTAAATCATTGATGTATTGAGTTTCGGGAAGTGTGGCCTCTTCGTTAGTTCTCTCTGCGTCTTTCTATTCCTAATTAGAAGAGCTACTTAGGTATGCATCTAACTAGATATTTATATATATTTGTATGTATGATTGAATCAATCACTTTGTTCTCTTGATAATTTTCCTTATATGCTTGTTTTTAGTTCTTTCCATTTTCTCATCTTTGATACCTAGATTTTAGTTGACCAAAGAGATTCGATTAACTTTTATCTTCTGTAATGAATTAGCTAGTTGTTAACCCTAAATTACTGCTGATTGAACATAGTTTTATTTTTTTTCCTTGATTTTTTTAAAAGATATTTCTTTCTTTCTTTCTTTTTTTTTTTTATTTCTCTCCTTTGAATATGCTTTTACGTACATCTCTGTTGGGTTTTTGTTGGGTTAGTTTAGGGTTTTAGTACTTGAATTATAATTTTTAAATATCCTTTTCTCTATGTATGGGAAACGGGATTTACTTCTAAATTTTATTAGCTTCTATTTTATATGGGTCCTAATTAGGAAATAAAATAAATAATATTTCTTGTGTTTTCACTTTATACTTTATAAAAAATTAATTATTATATTTTTGGTTTCATTGTTTTGTTTTTCGAAATTATATTTAACATTAATGAAGAATAATTTAATTAATTAAAAGAGGCATTTAAAATCTGTATGCAACTTTCTAGGCTGCATTTTAATTTATAATTTATTTAAATATAAGGCACTTCTAAAATACTTTCTCTTATTTGATTTTCTTTTATCTAAGACCTTTCAAATGATTTCTTCTTTTTTCAATTGTAATTTTTGTAATAAAAAATAGAAAATTCAATTTTTAAAATTTTATTTTATGAATCAAAAATAAAATTAGTACATATCTCACTATTATTTTTATTTATTTATATACACATAATTTTGTCTTTATACTTACATATATAAGATTTATTCCAAAAAAACTAAAATTGTTCAAATCAAATTTGAGTTTGTGAGTCACATAGATAGTCAAATTAGTCCGTTACAAAAATCAGTTTCAAGCAATTAGTAGTTGTAAAGCATGAGGCAACAGAATGCAATCATTTAATTTGATAGTTGTAGAACTAAGACCTTGTTTGGTAGTAGCAATTTTGTTAAAAGGATAAGAGCAAGAAAAAATAAATAAATAAAATAAAATAAAAAAATAAGGGGATAGTACGAGATATTGAATTTATTTTTAACATGCAAAGAATATATTTCATTTATGAAGATAATTAAAATTGAGATTATTGATGTTTAATGTGACTTTTGATTAAAAAGGATTCATGATAGTTGCATTAGAGTTAGACTAATTAAATATACAAATTGAGAAATATATGCTCATCTATAAATACACACATGTATTGCACGTATGCAACTTTTAAGTTTGTTTTAATTCTATTCTAAGAATCCAAATAGAGTCGGAGATATAAATAAATGATTGTAATTCTCTCAAACTCCAAAGTGTAAATGTCAAACTTGAAAATCAAATATTTCTCTCTCTCCCTCTCTTAACGGTCTTTGTTGTTTACCGACTTGATGCATTCTACAAGATAGATTGTAGTGTAGTCTCAAATTGTTGATGTATTGAGTTTCAAACAGTGTCGTCTCTTCGTTAATTTTTTTTGTTTTTTTTTTATTCTTGATTAAAAGAGCTATTTAGATATGCATCTAACTAGATATTTATATATATATATATGTATGATTTAATCAATCACTCTGTTTTGTTGATCATTTTCTTTGTATGTCTACTTTCAGTTCTTTCCATTTTTTCATCTTTGACCTATTAGTCAGCTAAAGAAATTCAATTGGTTTTTATCTTTTGTAATGGCCTAGCTAATCGTTAACCCTGCATCACTGTTTGATCAAACATAGTATTATTTTTTTTTCTTGATTTTTCTGAAAGACGTTTCTTTCTTTCTTTTATTTCTCTCCTTCGAGTATGGTTTTACGTACACCTCTGTTAGGTTTTTGTTGCACTAGTTTAGGGTTTTAGCACATGAATTCTAATTTTTAAATATCTTTTTCTGTATGTACGGAAAAAAGGATTTACTTGTTAATTTGATTGGTTTCTATTTTATATGGGTCCTTATTAGGAAATAAGATAAATTATATTTCTGGTGTTTGAACTTTATATTTTATAAAAAAATAATTCTTATATTTTAAAATAATATATGATGTTAAATAATATATATTTTTTATGTTAATTATTATTATTATTATTATTATTATATTTTATTATATTTCATAGTTCTGTTTGCCCGATTGTCACCTATTTGTAAATTTTTGTCTGGATTCTCTAATTTTGTATATTGTCTAAAATTTTATTATATATATATATATTTGTTTTTCTCTTAATTAATATCGAATTTAAAGTTTTTACTAAAATAATATATAATGTTATTTGAATTTAGATTGAAATAAACGTGCTAGTCTAACCAACGAATCTCTCTCGTTTTACTAAAGTAGTATATGATATTATTTCATTTTGAGTTGAAATCGCTAGTCTAATTAGCGAGTTTCTCTCAATTTTTTTTTGTCACAAGTGACAAAAAAATTCTAAATATTTGGTATAGAAAAGGCAATCCTTAAGCATATGTCTTGAATAAAACCCTCCGTTAAAAAAATTACAAAATAAACCCTAGTTGTTTAAGAAAACAAAAAAGAAATGCTAATTTAAGTAAAAAAAATTTCATTACCTCATATCTACAGTATAATATACATATTACACCTATGAGTTTCTGTAGTATAATATTTGCGTAAATTTTTCTGTCCAAAGACATTAACCATATAGGTAGGAATTGATTTTCCTGGGGAAATTCACGATTTCCTCTGTTCTTTTTTAGCAACATCCCTTTGCTTTCTCTTAGCTGCAAATCCAGCAAAGCTAAACTCATCTTCGTAAATCCATCCTTTACTCAAATGTTTTTTCTAGAATTTCCCCATTTTTTCTCGATTGACGAGTTAACGATTTGTACGATACATGTGTGCAATGCTTTCTGTACGGATCGATTTAATTAATCTTCTGTTGAATCAGTGCTAACTTCCTACAAATTGTCAATCGTAGATATGGCAATGAAGACAGAGGCTTCTTCCCCTCCTCCGTGTGCTCGCTCACAGTACGTAGCCGATGCCTTCACGCGTCAGTATTACAGTGTGCTTTTCACTAATCCCGATATTGGCCACAAATTTTATGGCGACTCAAGTGTGCTAAGCTGGCCCAGCCCAGATGGTTCATTGACAACAGCGACAACCATGCAAGTAAGTTTCGTTGAACGAGCGTAAAAAGGTATAATAGCTCATCCTGTCTTCTCTTTCACTTTTGATGGTTCCTTAACCTATAAATCTTGGGACAGGGCATTAGAGATACCATTTCGTCCTTCGTCTACAAGAACTACACAACAGAGATAGAAAGTGTAGAAGCCCAAGATTCTTTCAAGGAAGGGGTCTTAGTTTTCGTGAAAGGTTGCCTGATAGGGAAGGGCAATGTGAAACGGGGCTTCATCCAGACTTTCTTTCTGGCTCCACAAGCTAAAGGCTACTATGTTCTGAATGATATATTTAGGTTCGTGAACATACATGAACCGGTAACAAGTTCGGATGATAAGGAGAATGTTACTAGCTCTCCTTCTGCACCTAATCAAGGTAGGCTTTCTATGTGAGTGTTTCTTTCTTTTCTATTTAGATAAGTTTTCTTCTAAGTATCACCTTCTTTGTGGAAGAACATACCAAAGAGTGTTATGAGGTTGCCTTTCCCTTTCCACTGGAGATGATGTTCAGTGGTGGGAAGAATGATTGCAGGGTTTCTTTAGTTATAGCTCTTACTTTCATTCTCTATTTGTTTATATGATTTAATCTTACACTTGTCCTCAGAGTCCGGTGATGCTCCTATGCCACCCGAAGATGGAAACTCTCTAGCTGGGAAGGTCACTAATAAAAATCGTAAAGCCAAAGGATCAAATTCATCTGATGCGGAGGTTTCCATTACTAAAGAAGTGATTGCTAGCACAGAACCACTTGGTTCACATGAGAAAGATGGAAACTCTAATGCTGAGGTCCTTGCAAATGTGAGAGTATCGTACGCTTCTATAGTGAAGGATAAAGTGAAAATGTCATATGCTTCAATAGTGAGTTATACAAACGCTTTGTGGAATGTGCTCAAAATTTTTTTTTCTTATTAACTTTTGTGAATGTTTGATGAGTCTTTCTTTATAGGTGGCAAGGGAAAGTAGAGTGCCTTCTCTACCACAGACATCTCCTTGGACTGTTCCTGCTCTACCTTCAGTCAATAGTCAACAACGGGTGGCTCAAGCACCAAAATCATCAAACCTTCATGGGAAATATGCCCCACAAAGTATAGAGATTGATACTTGAGTTTATTATACCTATTAATTTATTTCACATTTCGATATTGCCTAATTCATTTTTGGAACTTTGTTCATTTTTCTTGCCACAGGTGAAGTTATATATGTAGGGAATTTGCCATCAAATGTATCGGCCAAACAAGTTCACACAATTTTTAAGGTATTCGGGCCCATTAAAAAAGAAGGCGTTCATATAAAAATCTGCAAGGTATGTGACTTTGTTCTATTTGAGATAAGGCATTTTCATGCTTCAAATATATTAACATATTACTGTGAAATCCTTCTGATTAGGATGGGTTCTGTTATGCATTCGTGGACTTTGAATCCTTGGAATCTGCACACGCTGCAATTCAGGTACTTATTTGAAATTGCAGATTACCGTATACATGAATCAAGGGCATGTGCTTTTCACCTTCAAAACTAATCCTTTGAAAAAAGGCAGATTAATGGGCATTGTTTAGCCCAACATATTACATTTGGTAGTTTTTTCTTGCTTGACATTTTGCCTAACCATAATTTTTTCTCGACTATTGATCAATAGTAGTATACGAAAGCACTGCACTTTCCGCTGCTTCGTCTGCTGCAGTAGTGTTGTTCTTACTTCAGTCTTTTCTCTGATTTTATTCATCTTGTTGCACCAATAATGCTGTATCTGAGTCAGAAAGAGACCAAATTGCTAGTTGAAGCTCTATGCGTACCTTTTTGGCTCGTATAAGACGAGCTCATTCTTACATCTCTTGAGCAAAACATACCACATAAATTTCAAATTATTTTCTGTTGGAGATTTTATATCAAATTCTTTTCCTGCTTTTTGATGCAGGCCTAGAATTGTTTCTGAAATACTAACCAGAAAAAAAAAAAGAATTACCATATTCAAGGTTGTTGGTTTGATGTTAAAATGTAATAAAGTAACCGGTGGCAAACTCTTCATGAAACTGTTAGTCTTGAAGTTGCTTATTTCCGTGTATCCCTGCAACTAAAGTCTCAATCTCAATTGCTTTCTAATGAAAATACATGCAATTTCAGGCTCGTAGTATGAGGATTGGATCAAAAGAAGCTTGCATTGCAGAGAGAAGAGGTACCAATCACTGTAAGTGGGAGTATATGACTCCCTTGCATTTGTTAATTGTATGAAGCCAAACCCAATAGTCTCTTCATCCTCCTCTCCCCCCCCCCAAAAAAAAAAAAAAAAAAAAAAAAACAAAGAGATAAAAAGAGTCGTGGAAACAGTCTTTTTGTAAAGTAAAAGTAACCTTTTAAAACCCCGGGAGAATAACAACGCTTGTATTGGTTTTTGCAGCTGGTCGAGGTCGAGGCAGGTTGGCGTCTGAAAAGGGTGAGCTCCAGAATGAGGACAACAGGACCAGTCCTGGAGGGCCTACCAGACGCAGTGGTGATGCTTATGGGAGAGGCTACCAGAATGTGGCTGGAAGAGGAGGCAGTTCAAGTGGGGCGAAGTTCACTAGATAGCAATAGCTGTGCTCCTAGCAAGAGGTACATAGGGAGAGAGATTGGAACCAGAGAGGCAATGAAACAATTCCAGGGGTCTTCGTAATTAAACATTTTTTCTTTTCTTCCTTTGCAGTTGCAAAGGATCTGAAGGGTGTTTTGTCATCGATCAATTTGTGACATCTCTCTCCCTCTCTGCTTTTTATTTTTATCTTTGATGTATTGATGGGTTTTCTAAAAAATATTGGTCGGTCATTTTTAGTTTTGAGATGAAAATTAAAATCTTACTATTTTAATGAGAGGATTCATATATATATATATATGTATGTATACAAAATATTGATAGATATTTGGAGTATGCTTTTTTTCATAAAATGTCTTATGTATGCATTTGAGGCTAGATTAATTATTTTTTTATGAAATTTTATTAATGCAAATCAAACAACAGAAAATAATTTTTATATGAATTTTTTATACAAAATTTACTTTTAATGCAAAATATTTTAAATCCAGACAAATCTAACCTTTGTTTTCTTAAGAGCCTACTGGTTTTGTTGCAATTTCCCATTTTTTATTTTTATTTTGAAAACCTTAAATGCAAAATCCAAAACATCTTTTATTATTTGCTTTTCCTTTCAAAAAAGACAAAAAAAGAAAACACTTTCAAAAAACAGGAAAGGTATTTTTGTGCAATGTTGTATTTTTCAACTCAACTCATTTTATTTTAATATCAAGAGTAAGGTTTACGACGATTAATGATTGGATTTTGTTGATAAGATTTCGTGTCGATTGCCCATTTTATGGTTTTTTTTTATCTGTAACACTTGAATAATTTATTTAAAATTATTCATTAGCTTACAATTACTCAATAATAGTCATTTACTGACCGTAGTTTGCAAGCAGGACAAATATGGAACGATATGATGGTTGAAAAACACCAAGAAGTTACAGTGCATCGCCGGTCTCTTCAACTTGCTCTTCTTTTTTTGATAATAATCCCTTTGGCATGGCATGTAGATTGGCTCTTTATAAGCCAACTCCAAGGCTTTCCAATTAATTACAAATCAACAACCTTTAGCCCTAATTACCTCACCAACAGTTTTACAAGCGCAACTTCCAACCAACATTAATATACTTTTCAAAAATCGTATAATCTATATTAATAACAATCTTGATATGTACTCAAAGAGCTTTCAAACTGACGATTGCTTTAACTTCATATTATGCTCGTTGCTGCAAATCTGTCTTCAAACAAAGATTATTGACATTATTTATCTATTATAGCAAAGAGTGTATAGACAAGACTAAAGCTCTAAATAAAAGAAACTCACTTGCATCCTAAACACGTGCCAACGCGATGATCTAATCAAAATTTGGATCATTACAATAGCCTAAAATCATATCTAACTTAAACCTATAGCGACAGTCTTTTCAAACTTTGAACAATTAATTAATTATAATAGAATAGGTTTCTGTTCCTTCTGGCCCAAACAAGATGATTGGACAAATGGCTTTGGGTGACAGCGATTCGCACGGTCAGGGGTGGTTGGCACTTACAAGCAGTTTGATGCTCAAGTGAGTGAGAGTTCAAGATAACAAGATTTCTATAAGACTAAAAGTGAACATATCTTGACTGGTGGTCGGCTAGTGTCTATATATAGGAGAGAAGGGGAGAGCCCCTTGCGTGTTGCTAGTTGTTGCAGGTGTGTTGGGAGTCGAGGACCTCGAGGTAGTTGAGGCTCGTTATGGGCGCAGGTGATTTGGGTATGGCGTTGGTGGGACAAATTAGAAGATGAATATTTTATATGAGGGTTAAAATAAATTTTATAATTTAATGATGCATGAACATGAATAAACTGATATCCTAGCGTATCTTTCACTAGCATTCTAGCCCCGACGCGTAACCCTAGTCAGTCATCGCGACAATTCTCACTATGGGAAAAAACCATCTTTGGCATGGGAGACTCTTGCGGCTTTTGGGCAAAACTCACTTGGGAAAATTTAGATATGCTACTAGGGCAACATCCCATTTCACCATAGTCAACATGGATGACCCAATTATCGATATGCTAACAATATCATGCTCAATACAATATCACCATTATCAGCTCAATATAAAATGAATATGCATATGTATAACAAGATACACATAAATCACATAAATTTGGCAAATTCCTCGTAAATTCCATACTCATTTAGGCAAACATACTACGTGTAAATTTTTGAGAAAACCACTCACATTGATTTAGCTTTTCAAGTCGTCTCGAAATACGTGTGAATACCCCGTTTCGGCATAAGGTTCTCACATAATTTAAGTGAGATTAGAATACAAAAAATTGGCTTGATAGTAAAAATAAGTCATCGAATCGACTGCAGGGAGTGACCCGAAACTTTGATGTCTAAGGAAAATGAAATAGTATTGATAAACATTTCGAGATAGGATTTATGGTATTGAAAGAAATCAGAATTGAGACATTTTTCAGTATAACTGCGATTTAGGCTAAAAAATTGAATTGTCGTAGGAGACTCTCGTGAAGTCAACGAAACGCTAAGGGGGTTCTGATTTTTTGTAACGATCAACCCTGAAGTGGTTTCAGAATGAAACGAAGGTCCGGTAAAGGTGCATGGATGAAATCGTCCTTATTGAGTAAGCCATAAGTTATTAATCTTAGATTTTCAGTATCATAATGCAAATTAATTTGACGTTTGAGGGTATATTTGCAATTAGAGAATTGCATAGGTGAAATAGAGATAAAAATTGAAATTTAAATGTGTAATTTTCCTAGATATAATATATAATGTTATATATATATATATATATGGCTTTGCGCGTGTGCGTGTGAGATCATCTTCATGGCCCAAGATTTGTATAAGATTGGAAGGATTTGGGTAGCATGATTTAAAGAGGAAATTTGTAAGAGATATGGAGTGGTATGATAGGAAGTTGAGGGATTGTGTGATTATGTGATGTATAATATATATATATATACACATTTCTTGGAGCTCAAGCGTAGTAGATGCCTATAAATTGGCAAAGGCTGTCCGATCGGGAGAAGTAGTAAGAGGAGATTGAGAAATAGAGAGATTTAGAGCGCGAGCTGGGGCGAGGAAGGCTGGCCGGAGGCGAGGGCTAGTGGAGGCAGTTGACGTGGTGAGAAGCATCCATGGCCGCAGGGAGCAAGCCGCGACCAGTGGCAGTGGGCGGTTGTGAACAGTGGTGAAATAGGACCAGTAGCAACGACTAGCAGCAGTCATGACGGTAGCCGGCGACGGCGTGCGATGGCGGCTGGCGAGCATGGCTGTTCACGCAGGAATGAGTAGTAGGGAAGAAGAAGAAGGAAGGAAGGAGAAGAAGAAAAGAAGAAAAGAAAATAAGAAAAAAGAAAAGAAAATGGAGAGAAAAAGAAGAAAATAGGAAAAAATAGGGAAAAGGTTCCAAAAAATCTTAAAAAATTCTAGGAATTAATTTAGGGCCAGAGGAGCATGCTTGAAGCCAGGAAAATTGATCGGGCACGTGTTTTGAGGTTATAACACATATACCGAGGAAGCCTGAGAGACTAAGTTAAGGTGGGTAAATTTTTTGAAAAATTTTAGAAAATTAGGAAAGTTATTTTATGAATTTTTATAGAGAAATATTTGAGAAAATATTTGAGGAACATTTAGTTTGAAATTATTGAGGAAGAATAGGGAGAAAACGAGGAGAAATTATGAGAAAAATAGATATTGATATTCTATTGAATGAATATGATGTCTAGAGATCGATGAGGCTCGAGGTTGAACATTAGTGCGATTACTTGAGGTTTGACACGAAAATTGAGGTCGACACGAGAATCGATGTGTCTGAGATAAGTTCGATGTGATTGTTCTTACCTTAAAAACTTGGTATTTGTTCTACCTAATCATATTATGATTTCAAGGAAATGATTTTGTTGCATGTGAATAGTTTAACCTATGGAAAGTTGTTTTCATGTGGGAGGTTTGTCCCAAATTGTTTTATGCATGTGCATTGAATTTGTGCGTTATAAATTCATGCTTTGAAATGTTGAGTTTATATGATGCAAGTTTTGTGTTGTGGCATTGGCATGTTTATGTGCTGTCCATGTAGGATGTGAGTTGTCAACTTGTGTGTGGCACTTGAGTGATAACACTTGGGATGCATGCCAAGGATTAATGCTATGTGACCCACTTGGGATGGAGCTGAGACAGACTTCACCCTATGGTATTCAAGTGACAGGGCTAAGAGTAGACACCACCTCAGTTGTTGGCTCAAGTGGCAGGGACTAAGAGTGGACACCATCCCAGGTGCCTTTGAGAAATATCATTATTGCCTAGGTGAACGTTGATTCCGGGGATAGTGTTGATTATCTTGTGGCCAATGTTGTGTTGAGATCCGAAATACTTTTGAGTGGGAGCGTAATGCCTAACATGATATAGGGGTGATACTTGGGTTCATGCGTTGAGGTTATCCCTCTTAAGTAGGATTGTGTTATGCCAATGTGTCGATGAGGTGGTATTGCCTTTAGAGAGATTACATTTTTCCCGGTTAGGATTAAGTGCTATGTGGGATTCTCTTGGATTGGGACATGTCAGGATTTGTCAATTTTATTCATGGTTTGCATACATTCATGAAAATATTTTTGAACTCTCAATTAGATGATTCAACATCTAATTTGAACTATATCCCTGGAATATTCAAACATTCCAAGTGAAAGCAGCAGCACTAAGGGAAAGGCGTTATCAAGATGTAGCTGATAATGACATAATAGATCTTTTGTAGTTTTTATTATGTATTCACTGTAGACGTATTATTTTGGTGATGTCATGTTGAACATCAATAGTATGAATTCTATATTATGAATAAAGGAATTATGGTTTTGTATTATCGAGGTTTCGATTCTACTTTTGCTAATATGATGTTATTACTAGTCTTAGTTTATTCCTTTAAGTTGATACGCTGAGATAGTAGATTGGGATTGTCGGGGTTTAAATTATGTTAAGTATATGTTGAATGATTGTTGGAAAAAAAAAATATCCTCAAAATTTCGAATTAACGCGCGCTTGGGAAAAACAGGGCGTTACAACATGCCATGCCTCGAAATTCATTCCTTGATAAGTTCCTAACCAAATTTTTTGAAATATTAATAAAACTAAATTTCACATTTTTCTAGAATTTTTTTCCCAATTTTTCTCTATTTTTTCCTTTTTTTTTTACCTCACGCGCCTTGCACACATCCATGCCCATGCGCCTTGAGCGTGCTCCCACACACCTGAAGCTGGTCATTTTCTTCGATCTTCATTTCGTTGGAGGGCCACTATTTTGCCTCGATTTTTTTGGTTTTTCTTCTCCTTTCTTGCGCTATTGCTTCTTCTGAACTCGATAAACCAACCCTTAGCTCGAAAATCCGGCCAAAACACCCAAAAATTGGCCGATTATAATGCGTCTCTGGCAAAGCACAATTTTTTCGATAAAGCTTCGAAACCACCACAAATCAACATGAAAACTCCCCAAATTCTCTAGAAATGATTCCTAACCCTTCAAGAACAAAAGTCCCTTTTCCAAACCTCTCGATTTTCCCTAAACATTTAGATTTCTCGACTGAAACTTGACAAAACCCTTAGCCCAACCTTGGCTATTTATATTTATTTTTGATCGAATCTTTGGCCAATCGGATCACCCCATAGCCTTGAACTCATCCCTTAGTGTAATACCCTAAAAGTCCAGAGAAGGGTAGTATATATCGAGGATGAGTAAGGAAGGAAACAAGACCAACTAGATACCTTTCGGGATGAATATAGGCAAAACACTCCCGAGTTAAGTCTACTTGAGTTAGAGAAGCTTAAGGATAGGTGACCCCTGGGAAGTTTGTGTAGGTCTATTAGGGTAAGTTGTTCCGATCCTTTCTATTGCTCAATGTAGGATGTTATAGGTGGTATTAGAGCTGACCCTTGGTGAAGGCAGTTCAATGAGGGCGGGGAATGGAGCTAGGGCGTGATGGCCTAAACAAGGAGTGGCTCCTGACAGGCTTCTAGGATTGTAGCCCCTAAAGGGGAGAAGATCTGAGACCAATTGTAAGGTCGCATGACAAGGACGTAATGTGCTCAAGGGAGGGAGAATATAATACCCTAAGAACTCAGAGAAGGGTAGTATATATTGAGGATAAGTAAGGAATGAAACAACACTAGCTAAATATCTTTTGAGCTGAGTGAAGGCAAAGAATTCCCATGTTAAGCGTGCTTGAGGTAGGGAAGGTTAAGGATGGGTGATTCCTGGGAAGTTCGTGTAGGCCCATCAGGGTATGTTTTTTCGGTCCTTCCTATCACTCAATGCGGGATGTTACAAAAATAGGCAGCGGAGGGCACTCGAATCTTGATCGGGCTACACGCTTGAAATCTCAAAGTTGTTACAGAGACATGATGAGATCATGGGAACAAATTTACATAAAATCCAAACTCTATATTTAGTACTCGTTCACCCCACACATATTTATTACAAACTATAAAAATAACCATACAACTCATGTCTCAAATGACAAAATAAACAATTATACGGAACCTTAAGCCATCGATAACTAGACTACTCGGAATAAGATACCATCACGGCCCTTTATCAACATCCAATGGCGATGCATCCACCACCACCGCCTTTCTTTTGCTAAGTCATGGGCTATCTGTAAGGTTAGCTATGGAGGGGGTGAGTCCTAAGACTCAGTAAAGACAATATGTAAAATAGAAAATTATAGTTCTTGACGAACATAGAAAAATATGAAGTGAATCATGCATGCAGGCCTGTCCACCTCATCTATCCTGGAGTCTTGGTAACCCTATATGATTTTTCATGGACCCCAACACGAGCTCTTTTTTGTTCCTAAAATCTATAGCTACATGCCTAGGCACTCCCCTGTCATCATATGGAAGTCATGGAAATACAATTTGCACAAAGAACATATTAACCCTTACAGTTAGTTTTTGACACCTTGACAACCCCTTTTGATAAACATGTCTCCAAAGCGTCAACATCATTGATATCACGACCCATAATTATTCTAACAAAAAATAAATATAATAAGATAAAATAATTATTTAAAGAGATATATTACTAAACCCATCTTTATCTAATATCAGATATATCTCACTTACTTTGTTCCTTAGTTTTCACGACTTTTTCCCTTCTAATCCCTCCTTAAATTCACGTTGGCCTCCTCCTTTCTAATTTTCCCTATGCTTGGTCTTCACTATTTATAACCAATTTACACACATTTAAGTCACAATTAAAGTGTCCCATGTCAACAACATCATGAATTAAGGAGATATGCTTGCAGGGAATAAAATAATGCATTAGGTGGCAACCTTCTTCAGTAAAAAAGATCAAGCCTTGCTCCCACAAATAATCGAACTAGCAACCTACCCCCAGCAAATACCTATCCTCATGCGCCAGACCACCAATTTATAAGCTTCCTCATTCTATATATGCGCCACAATTAACTATATACTAATCCAAATCCCAATTTTTGAAATTGCATTTAAACCCTAGAAATTCCACAACTTCTAATCACTTCCCCATTCAAAAATATAATAAATTTAATGTCCCCTATTAAATTCATTAAAGACACAAATCTTTAATTAATTACAAAAACAAGAATTAATTCTTTCTCCAAAGCACCGGGATGTTACACCTTGCCTTTGAGCAATGGAAATGAGAGTTGTTTTGATTTAGTTGTATTTGTACCACTTCCTTTGATGTCCTACCTCCTTGATTTCTTTTGGTAGCGTGATCTCCGGGAGGCAGGAGTTACATAGATAGAAAGAAACATTATGTAGATAATTATGTGATTTTTAATTGTCACATCATTCCTCAATTTGTGTTCATTGCCTAGTAATGTTCCACATTATCCCTCAATTTTTCCACAAAGTTATCAATTAAAAGATAGATGCTTTGTTGTATACATTATCTTTCTATTTATTCAAATTATCTACCAGGTCATCATTTAATGGTAAAGAGTAATAGTTTTTAACAACGTTCTATATTTGAAACAAACTAACAAGTTCGGTGAGTAAATTACTAAAATTAAAAGTTTATTATTAAATTATAATGATAAATAAAAACAAGCAGCATTTATTTATTTATTTTTTGTAATTCACCCTTTAGAATAAAGCCTAATATGGAGCTAATGGTTGTCTTTTATTTTTTACCTAACCTATGAAAAGAGATTGAGGTTGTTGGATGTCATTAAAATTAGGCATTTTGGGCTGAATTATTATTGCAAAATTGTTACTAGAGATTATATGGTTTTGAAAAGCTCTGAAGCACGAAAACGACAAAGATGACCGAAACACTTTTTGAGTTGTTTTTATAATTTGTGAAACACTTCGGGGTCGTTTCGAAAATTACAAAAAATGGCCAAAAATGTGTTTTGAAACCATCGAGAGGCGAGGTGGTAGCTAGAGCAGAGGATGTAATGGCGAGGGAGATGAGGCAATGATAGAGATGAAGGATGCAGCGATGGTTGATAAAGAGGGCGAGAGACGAGATAGGTCGGCGATGGCCAAAGAGGAGAGGCGATGCATCGACAATGAGAGAGAATGCGATGGCGATAGAGATAGAGGATGTGACGAAAGTCAACGGTTGGCAGCGAGCAGCAAGACGGGTTAGCGGCTAGAGCAACGGACACCTCGGGTTGGCGGCGGCAACGATGGGTCTCTCTCTAGCTGGTTTGGAGCACGCAAGAGAAAATAGAGAAATAAAAAGAGGGTTTCTGGGAAAAAGTGAGGGTTTCTTGGAGAAAGAGTTATATATATATATATCTAATATATATTATTTAATTACAAAATAATATATTTATCAAATTATATTTGCAAAAAACCCCTTATATGTTTTTAATTTACACTTTACCTCACGTTTTTGTTTTTACTTTTTTAGAAAAATGTTGTTTCCTCATTTCCGTTTCATATTAGAAACATTTTTTGTATCCGTTTCGGTGCAACCTAGTTGAAAAGTATATTAATGCTAATCAAAGTTACGCATGTTAAATTGATGGTAAAGTAATAAAGGTCTAAAACAACTAGGATGTAACTAAGTGAACTTCTATGTCAAAAACTATTTGTTCAAAAAATAATAATCAAAATAAACATAACAGTGCTTTTAAAATTGGATCAGATAGGTCAGTTGGATTGTGAGCCAAAGGGGAAACTTGTTTGGTTTGCATAAAAAATGTGGTTTTCAAAAACCAAGTAAGTCATAGTTGAACTACCTGTTGAACTGTTGGTCGAATGAAGTGGTGCGGTTTGACCGATTCACTTGTAAGGGTTGGTAGTTGCTCAAAACATTGTTGTTTTGAGTAGTATAAATAACTCAAAAATGTTGCCTTTCTAACAAACCATAACACCGTAGACACACTCTAACAATTCTCCACTTTGAGCTTCTCTGTCAGTGGTCGTTCCCTTCTTTTTCTTCTCAAATCTTCCCCCCCTTCTTCTTTCTCTCCAATCTTCCAATGTCCTTCTCCAATCTTCCCTTCTTATTCTTCCTCTTTCACTATTCTTTTACTTCTTCTCTGTTCATCTTTAACCATCAATCTTCCATTTTCTTCTTAATCTCCATTCATCTTCAACAACCACTCACCTCTCAGGTATGTAACTATATAATATATTAATATATTATCATTAAGCATGCATTTTTTATGAATTTATTTATTTAATAAAAAATTAAAATGGTTCGACCCAGTTCAATTCCAACCAACCACTAAATTGTGAATCACTCCCTTTTCCAATTTGATGTTTAGTCCGGTTATGAAAAAATTGATAAAGAAAAAAAATCTGAAAAGATAATTATTACTAGAGATTGCCCTAATGGGTTAGAGGTTTGTTGTAAGTGATGTACTTCCCCAAATCTCAATGTAGAACTTCTCTAAACTCTTAGATGGAAGTGGAAAGTTAGGAAAGATCCCTTTCTTCTTAGTCCACTAGAAGAATGCTAATGATAGAACTTTGACAGACGATGTTGCTAAGCTTTTTCAATGCTTCTAGTACTAACACTGGCAGGTTCTCAATGTCAATGGAATAACCATCCAAAAACAGATACAAATACAATGCTGTGAAGAAGAGAGGAATAGGGTAAGAGTATTGAATCTAGCTTTCTAACCAATTAAATGACAGAAAGAGTATTGCAAATTACTTTGGTTCCTATTGGTTGGAGAATTGGAAGATATATAACCATTTTGAAGTGAAGAAAGAGACTTAAAAAAAAAAAAATTTATGGGTCGGTATCATCAATTTTTGCTTTTTCTTTTTTATTTTTTAATTAGAAGAGGAGAGAGAAAATGATCTTTTTACAATTTTTAACATTACAAAAGATTAGTGTAGTCTTTTTAAAATAAGGGCTATTAGCACCAAAAAGCTAAACGTTATCATGTTTTTGGCAATTTTATCCAATGGTTTCAATTTTGGCAAGAAGAGCCCAATTTTTGAAATTAGTTGCAATTTTAGCCCATGTGCTAAATTGAATCCTTGGGAGTGTGCCTTTGAACAGGTGGCATGCCACGTGGCAATTTTAAATGGGACCCACACTGACTCAAAAAAAAAAGAAAAATAAAACAAAAACGATATGGGTTTAATCGCGGTTAATTACCTGCAGTTAAAACCATGTGGAATTGAAAATTGAAACCCTAGTTTTAGATTAGAAAGAGTCGAAGCGAAGGGGGAAAATAGGAAGAGGACAACACGAAAAGCAATTGGAGGCCGAGGATGACGTTGAAGATGAAGCAATCGAAGGACGAAAAAGATAAAGCATAAGTGGCTTACCATTGTCTAGTTTAAGTTTGAATCCGATCGAACTTGTGGGTACGGAAATGAATCGGACTCCTCGCCCTATGAGTCCGATCAGACTTGTCCACTTTATTTTTGTTTTCTTTTTTCTTTGAAAGTGAAGTTTAGGATGAGATTTTCAACTTTTGTTGAAGTGTTTTTGAGCATTTGGGGATGAAATGCATGAAACCCAAAATACTTCAGTTGAAGTGTTTTTGAGCATTTGTGGATGTAACTAATGAAACCCGAAATACTTCAGTTGAAGTGTTTTTGAGCATTTGTGGATGTAACTAATGAAACCCAAAATACAAAAATGAATCGGACTCTTCATCACGATCGATCTCTTGATCGGAGTCCGATTGGACTTATTGTGAAGTTGTTTTTGTTAGAGTGTTATTATTGAGAATTTGTGGATGAACATGAAAGCCAAAAAATAAGAAAATGTGTAATACCCGAGATTTTTTAGAATCAAATATGATGTAATTCTTAAAACTATTAGGTTCTGATACTTGAGGAAATAGGTCCTTTTAAGGGATCATTGAAGTCTGAGACAAAAGTTCATTTTCTGAGCCAAGAGAAAAGTCGTAATTATTGAAGTTCGGGTAAAAGTGCAATTGACCAAAAGTCATGAGAATTAGTGTAAAAGATATGAACTTCAAAATATCTTTGGATTTCAAACTTCAATCAAATGTAGTTTTGGATAATTTTGAAATCCAAGACTTAACCTCCAAGTCTCCAAACCTTATCCTCAAAGATACATGGCAAGCAATAAATGACCACTTGGAAGATAAGATAAGGCCACATGATGATTCATAATGACCCCCTAATGTGGCATCGCGTGATTGGCTCGAGAATGTTACTTAGCCTCCAAGTTTGCTAAAACCTTGTCCTTAAGGACAAGTGGCAAGAACTATTAGGCCACTTGGGAGTCATGATGACGTCTCATAATAACTCATTTGAGGTGGCGGATAAGATTCATGATGACCCTTGAGGTGGCGAGACACGTGGTGAAATATGATTGGCCGAAGGGGTTTATAAAGCGAGACACTTGGCACCTTGGGGGTGTTTTACATGGTGAAGCAGTGATGAGTCGTGATTTTGAGACACTTGGCACTGTAGGGATGTGCTACATGGTGGAGCAATGATGAGTTGAGATTACAATCAAATTTTCAAAATCTAAGTAATGATGAAGGCTAATCTAGATAATACTTGGCACCATGGGATTGGGACACATGAAAAAGTAATTATGAGGCTCAAATCTCAAGGCCAAGTAGCTTAATCTTGTGGTACAAAGTGGAAAAAGATGGTAAGAATAATGATGAGTTATGATTAAGGGCAACACGTGGTGAAATGGGATTAATTGAGCACCTTTATACATAGGCCACTAGGGGAAGGAATTTAGCTATACCAAAAGGAGAGAAGAGAGGTCATTTTGGGAGGTTTCTAAGTGAGGATTCTGTTCTTAAAAGAGAGGGGGAGGTTCTGCAAAAAATGGGAGTGAATTTGGTGGAGAAACGAAGGAGATATGAAGGTTCAATGGAAAATCGCACCTTGCCGAAGTTCAAGCCAAAAAAGTCAAAAAACAGTGAGGTAAGTCTCATTTTTTGTTATAATCTTGTAGAGCATGGAAAAATGGAGCTATAGAAAAAAATAAGGGTCAAATCGGGGTTAAAATGACTAAGTTATGGCTAAAAAACAAAGGAAATTGGAAGCTAGCTAAAAAGCAGGGGCGTCGCATGCTCTTCACGCGCCGAGTTGGGGCTGTGCGTGGTAGCGCATGAGGCCCCTTCTCGGGGTGCGTAAGGGACCGTGTGACCTTCTTTTTTCTTGAAATTTTCCAGAAATTGCCCTTGATTCAACCGCACACTTTCATGTAAAAATATTTAACATTTACCTTAGAAAACTCATGTTTTGACAGTAAACAACCTTGATTTTCATGTAAACGGTATTTTCTGGTGAACCTGAAGATGAGTGGTTCTTATGCATGCTTCTTCTTGATCGCCCTTGGTTTTATTTGTGGATGGTTTGTTGCTTACGTCTTATGTTCCCTTTGTTTCGAGTATATCTTTTCTACTTTTTTGCATCGACTTTGACCATGAGAACTTTCGTGCATGGCTTGTGGCTTGCATATCATATTTCTTTTGCTTTGTCATACATCATGTTGTTTTGGTGATTGTGGCTAGTTAGTGGCTTATCATGTGTGAACTACCATAGGGGCCTATGTAAGAGGGTTGACCACTTGGGCCTATGTAAGGGGGCTACCTCGAGCTTATGTAAGGGGGTCGAGGGGTTCATACATAGCAAGTAAGAAGGATACCTCGTGCCTATGTAAGGGGTTGAGAGGTTACATCTCATATTTTATTGCTTTTGAGCATATCTTGCTTATTTATATGCATCTCGGTATTTGTATTTGTGGCTAGTTGTGGGGAAATCACAGGGGATCTCATGCTCTTGCGGTGAGTCATAATCTCATGCTCTTGTGGTGAGCTACCCTGATGACTGTGAGGGTGATTGCAACACCCTGACCTTCTACCACATGGGAGGTTTTTATATTGACATGATCTTAGGAGATTTTGTTCTTATTTTTGCATATTTCTTGGCATAACTGCATATAACTCATGCATGCATTATTCTTGTCTTGTACCACTCACTTAGATGTAACTATCTAACTTGGGTGTTTCATACGCTTAGAACATTCAACGTTTCAGGTATGTCAGATGTGACAGGTATCCCAGATTCCAGTTCGGGTAAAGGTGAGGAAATAGTGTTGGGCTAGCTTTTAAGTTTTGGATTTTTTTTACAGAATCCCTATTTATATTTGTAAACCAAGTGTAGTACTTGTATTTCCAATATTGTATTGTAAATAGCAACTAAGATGCTAAAGTATGTATGGTGTTTGCGTGTGGTTCTACGGCTGTACTGCAAATTCATGTATTCATAAGGTTGCTATAGTTTTCTGGTATGTTAGTGCGTGACTTATTTTTATTAAACTTGTGGAAATCCTAGCTATTTAGCGTACTGAGGTTCGATCCTTGCTTTCATTGATAAAGGATTTCCAATAACGCCCGTGTGTTGTAAATAACTTAATTAACTTGTATTTAGCTTCATTGTATATTTGAAAAGTAGGGCGTTACAAAATGAATCGGACTCTTCATCTTGATCAGACTCTTAAAGATCCAAATTATAGCATTTCAATCTAACTTTTGATCGAACTCTTCAATTGTTTTGATCTTCAAGAGTCCGATGACAAAACTGTTTGGATTTGAAAGAGTTTGATGATTGGAGTTATTAAGAGTCTGATCTGACTAATTTTGGAATGTTTTTGAGAATCTGATCAGACTTTTCAATTCGTCTATCATTAAGAGTTCAAATGACAATACCATTTGAATTTGAAAGAGTCTGATGAAGAGTTCGATGAAAAGATTAGTTGAAAGAGTATGATGAAGAGATTATTTTTCAATCATCTATCAATCAAACTCTTTATTGGAGGAAGAGTCAATTAGATCCAAATGGTATTGTCAAATCAGATTAAGAGTTCAATCGGATTCTCAAAAAAATGGTATTGCGTTTTCACAAAAACACTCAAGACTTAAAAAAAAAAAAGTGCAATCGGACTCTTCAATCATCTATCTTAAAGAGTTCGATGACAATACAGTTTGAATCTGAAAGAGTTCGATGAAGAGTCCAATCGGACTGATGGAAGAGTTTGATCAGACTTTTCGTCAAGTTGTTTTTTTTAGTTGAATTTTGTTTATTTAGAATTTAATTTGTTCAATTTTGTACTATTTTTTTACCGATGGATGCCCATAAGAAGAAGCAGACCGTTACTTATGTCCATGGTAGCTGGGTGCTACTGCCCGGTACACGAGCAACCACTTACTGTTACATCAAAAATCTTACCACTGTTCGTGAGGCCTTGTGAAGTATGGTTTGTTGGAAGATTTCATCTGGGGCCCAGTAGGACATTTCATGCAGATACCCTACTCATCCCAAGCTACTGCACCACAATTGATTCATCAGGTGCTTTTGAGAGAGGTGAAAAATCCCGGTTCTCGCCTCTACGAGATGTGGTTCAAGCTGGGCGGCATGGCATGTAGATATGGGAAGTAGGAGTTCATCTTCATGATTGGAGTCTGATTTGGCCATATTAACAGAAAAATCTTTCAAGTGAGACCTGATGAGGATGGTAGCTCACGGGCCCGTTTACTCCCACATAAAGAGGTAGTGTATCTTGATGGCATAAAAGAACTACTTGATACAAAGGCAGACCTCAATAAAGATAATGTGTTGAAGATAGGATACTTCGCCGTGGTCAACATGCTATTAATAGGGCCACGGCGAGCGTGTAAGTGTAGAAGATTTCCATTGGAGCTTGCTGGAAGATTTAAAATCCTTTATGTCATTCCCTTGGGAAACACACGTGTATAGTCAAGGTCTATATTACTTTCGCCTACCTACCACCAGGGGGAAGATGAATGTAGAGGTTGGTAAGAAAGTCAACTTGTATGGATTTGTATGGGCGTTTCAGGTATAATCCTGACTTGATTTGTCTATACTAACTAATGGTTTATTTTTGTTTAGTTGTGTTTTTTTATTATAATTATTGCTCATTTTACAGTGGTGGTTAATCGAAATAATCACGTGGGTGGCGAGTACATGGGCTATACTAATAAAAGACGTAGTGAAGATCCCTATATGCATGAAGTGGTTATCAAAAAAGAAACACAAACAAATAAATTATGATGAATGTTACTTAGTGTTTTATGTAAATTTCAATGAATGTTTTTTATTTTTATTTTTGCACAACTAGCTGTCTAAATATTTTAATATTCTGTTGTCACTTAAACCGAGTCCGACGATCGATCCAACTGATGTAGGGCAGACCACTAATTTCTTGAGGTCTTCTAATCCTCTACACATGGTTAAACCTGACGTTTTCAAGCATGGGGTGGGGCGGTGGAGGAGGAGGTTGGTGTATGCGGGGATGGTGGGGATGAAAAGGAGTTCGTTCGTAGGATAGAGGGGGGGGGGGAGAGATCAAAAAAGGAGGATAAGGAGGAATCCGTTCGTAAGAGACCCCTTCCAAGCACACAACTTGTTTAGAACAAGCCTACGGTATGATTATTATCTTAAAGTTTTTTGTACGCACACTAATCATTCGTTTGTAATTGTTTTTGATTTTGACTTTTAATCTTGTATAGCACACTGAGATGCTTCAATTGTTGAGGAGTATGGACACACGGGTGGGCCAATTGGACACACAGGTGGAGCAATTGGAGATGATGGTTGAATCATTGTTAACTAGTCATTGACAGTTGGAGACGATGGTTGAATCATTATTGTCAACTATTCTCCTTTTGCCATCCAGTCCTTTTTTCCTTGCACGTGCCGATTAAGACGATAAACATCGGGATTGTTCGACACAACCAGCTGGTGGTGATGAGATCCAGCTTGTTTGTGCTCTTAAAGAGGACTGAACATCTCATTTTTGTTATAAGATATAAATTCACTTTTATATGTTATTATCATATTATAATGGATAATTTCGTTTGAGTTGCAGGAGGAGGTAGATGGTGGTGATCATAGCCAACTTGATCGTATTTAAGAGGAGGACATGACATCTGTTGGGTTTATGTTTCCTAATGAGGCCCAAGGCAATGACGATGGTTCATGTTAGCTTTATAGGCTTTGGCCCAAGATTGAAGCGACGGTTCATCACCCTTATTGACAACCCAAAATTAGAAGTCAGGCCATAAGCTCTTAACCTTTTCTTTGGAGGAGAAATGGGCCTTGGACCATTTGCTCAAGAGAGGGGGCAAGCCCTTGAAGCCCAAGCTCATTACCTTAGCCTATTTCTCTCGTGCCCTAGGCCCTTAATATAAAAGGGATTATTCTTTCCCCTTTGTGCCTTACGTGTGCGGTGGCCGATTCTCTTCCCTTGGGCGCCCTTGCTGTGGCCGATTGCTCATTCCTTGTATGGTTGAACCTTCTTGGGTATTTTTCCTTCTTGGTCCAATGCTCATTTCCTTGATAGATGTTGCACCTTCCTTATGCGTTATGGCTGCCCGTTAATGGTATTTACGATGCCTATTTAGTCCGAGTTGCTGTCTTCTCTTAGATAAGTTGTTTTCGGCCATTGTTGAACCTATATCTTCGTGATTACTCTTCGTTCCTTGTGGATCCTAGTATGTGTGGAAGCTTGTGTGGCTTGGGCAAGGGATGTCGATTGGCCAATAGGCTTGGGGGTTTGAGGGTTTCGGTTCTTGGGGGTTTGGGCTTCTTTGTGGCTTGGTGTCCCTATTCTTGGAGTTACCTAAGTGGTGTTGACGAGCCTAGAATTAAGCCTTGATACAGTCTTAGTGCCTTTCATTGTTGCCGAAACAGAGAGTTTTACTTCGTGTTCATCTTCTTGTTATTTTCGGTTCATTCTATTGGTGTTGGTTTTGTGCACTAATATGTTTTGTAGGTGCTTCCACCCCAACAATTGGTATCAGACCCTTTCTTAGCTCCTAGGTAGTGCTTGTTTTGAACCAAATCTGAAAAGCCCCATCATTTTCAAATCTGATTTCACGGTAAGTGGTTTCCATATCAGATTTGATCCTAGTTTGATTACTCTTTGTAGGCTGTGAGTTGGGTTGAAAGGACCCCAGATCCGGATCCAGCAAGTCATGGGTCATCTTCCCCAGCAGCACGTGGCTACTCACTCGCCAGCTGATCGGCGGCTTGTGGACTTGCAGGCGTCGGCGTGTGGAGGCCAGGGTTCCCTTCCTCTACTCCAAATCCGATTCTACATCATTCACAGATCTCTGTCCTGGTAACCTTTGTGGTTTAAATTCTAGATTTTGTGATTTCCTTTTCCAGCAACTAACAGGTCATCGTGTGGGGGTGGCCATTAGGTTTTGGGGGTTACCATGTGGTGGTAACGCTTGTTACTAGAACTAAGATTGTTTGTGATTTACTTGTGATTATTTAATTGCTTGGTGCCTTTAATTAATGCTAAGTAAATATGTGATATCTTTATGATATTTGTGAAACCTGCATTTACTTGTGGCTGTTTTGTTGCTTAGTGCTTCATTATCTTGCCTAGTAAATTTGTTAGGTATCAGAATTTGTTTATGATCTTTATCCAGTTTCAGCTTGATATTTTTTTTGATATCTGTTATTCTATGCCTATATAGCTTGCTGTGTGCAATCAGTTTCAAAATACTGTTTTTGTTAGTCAAATCAGTCTTTGTTTAGTCCTGTACCTATTTTGATTTGATATCTCTCTGTGAATCTGTTGCCTTAGTTAAATTTAAATTGTGTGTTTGCATTAAGTTAACTAGGTTGCATGTTTTTTGTGTAGTACATATACTTATTGAATATGACCACACACTTTGAATTGGGGGTTTTTAATGGAAAAGTGGATTTCTCTATATGGCAACAAAGGGAATTTTAGTACAACAAAAAGTCTCTAAGGCCTTAGATGGAAAATATCCTGAAGGTACTAAAGAGGAGCGAAAACTTGAAGTTGGTGAACTTGCCTATACTTCTATAATCTTGAATTTCTCTGATTCAGTGTTAAGGAAAGTAGGAAAAATTGACACAACTAAAGAACTTTGGGAAAAATTAAAAAAATTATATGTTAAGAAATCCACCCCTATCTTAAAATTTTCTTTAGTTTAAAGATTGACCCTTTTAGGGACCTAGATGATAGCTTAGATGTCTTTAAAAAGTTGGTTCAAGATATCATAAATTGTGGTGAAACAATGTTAGAGGACTACAAGGCAATTATTTTGTTAAATGCCATTTCTAATACTTATAAAGAAGTTAAAAATGTCATTAAGTATGGTAGGGATACGTTAACACCTAAAATATTCATAGATTCTCTTAGGAGAAAGGAATTAGAATTATGGAGTGAGAGAAAATATGGTGAGGTCCACATGATAAGGGGTAGAACTAAATTTAAGAATCAAGAGGAAGGTAGCAAGAAAGGGAAAGGTAGGTCAAAATCCAAAACCCAAGGGAAGGGTAAGAAATGTTATGGTTGTGGGAAAATCGAACATTTCATTAAGGATTATTATGCCTAGAAGGGAAAACAAAAAGAAAAGGAAAAAGATCATGAAGAGACAAATGTGGTCCTAAAAGGGCAAACAAAAAGAAAAGGAGAAAGATCATCATGAGACAAATGTGGTTACCTCTTATGATCCAAGTGAGGTATATTAAAGGAAGGATATGGTAGATCCTAACCTAAGTTGTAGGATGAGAGAAATCCAAACCTAAGTCATAGGATAAAGTAGATCCTAACCTAAGTGGTAGGATGAGTGAGAGATCGAAGCCTAAGTGCGAGGATTAGAAAGAACCTTAGCCTAAATGGGAGGATGATTCAATGGATAAGGATTGTGTGTCCATTATTCCATTTTAGAGAAGGGTTGTGTATCCTTATTCCCACCACCTTGAGCAAGGTGGAGAGTCAATCCTAACCTAAGTGGGAGGATAAGGCAGTTCCTAACCTAAGTGGGAGGATAAGAGAGACACTAGCCTAAGTGGGAGGATGAGAGAGATCTTACCCTAAGTGGGAAGATTAGTGAGATCCAAACCTAGGTGGGATGGAGGGCTAGTTCATGTTTATGCATTAGTTGCAAGATTATGTATTTGTTGTATGTTTATGCATTTGTTATAAGATTATGCATTTGTTGCATGTGCTTATTTCTTGTGCTTATTTCAAGGTGGAGATTGTTGGGTTTATGTTTCCTAATAAGGCCTAAGGCAATGACGATGGTTCGGGTTAACTTCATAGGCTTAGGCCCGAGATTGAAGTGATGGTTCATCACCTTTATTGGTAGCCCAAAATTAAAAGTTGGGCTATAAGCCCTTAACCTTCTCTTTAGAGGAGAAATGAGCCTTGGCTCATTTACTCAAGGGAGGAGGGAAGCGCTTAAAGCCCAAGCCCATTACCTTAGCCCATTTCTCTCCTGCCTTAGGCCCTCAATATAAAAGGGATTATTCTTCCCCTTTGTACCCTATGTGTGCGGTGGGCGATTCTCTTCCCTTGGGCACCCTTGCTGTGGCCAATTGCTCTTTCCTTGTATGGTCTATCCTTCTTGGGTTTTTTCCCTTCTTGGTCTGATGCTCATTTCCTTGTTCGATGCTGCACCTTCCTTATGCGTTGTGACTGTCCGTCAATGGCATTTGCGACACCTATTTAGTTCAAATTGTTGTCTTCTCTTAGGTAAGTTGTTTTAGGCCATTGTTGAACCCATTTCTTTATGATTACTCTCCGTTCCTTGGTGGATCCTATTGTGTTTGGAAGTTTGTGTGGCTTGGGCGAGGGGTGTTGATCGGCTGAGAGGCTTGGGGGTTTGAGGGTTTCGGTTCCTGGGGGGTTTGGGCTCATTTGTGGCTTGGTGTCCCTATTCTTGGAGTTACCTAAGTGGTGTTGACGAGCTTGAAACTGAGCCTTGATACAGTCTTCAAGACTTTCATTGTTGCTGAAATAGCGAGTTTTACTTCGTGTTCATCTTCTTGTTATTTTTGGTCCATTCTATTGGTTTTGGTTTTGTGCACCAATCTGTTTTGTAGGTGCTTCCGCCCCAACATGTCATGTAAGTCGTAAGATGCAAATACTTTTATACATTTACATATTCTTTAATACTATTATCTTGTAACTGTGAATTTTTATTTAGTTGCAAGAGGAGCTAGATGTTGGTGACAACTCCCTACCCACTGGTCATCATGAGGCGAACCATACATCTCCTTCTGTGGTAACAACTTCGACTTTTATATGTGTAATGGCCCGCCTCCTGGAGCCCCTAACGCGAATAGAGGATCTGTGAGAGGGTCATTAATTGAATAATATAGAATAACAATGCAAGCTAAAACCCACACACAACCCTTATTGAAACTATAACCTTTTTATCACATAACATGTCATAACCATCCTTACATAACCATTCTCAACATGAGCCCACCTAGGCTTATATAACATTCATCTATCTTAAGGACATAAAAGTATTACCCGACCAAACACACCGACACCTAGGACCTAGTTTCGGGAGAACTCTGCACCTGCTATCATGACTCAACGATTTAAACCCAACCTCGCTGAACGTAGCTGCCAGATCAGGTGAATCTCTTACTTGGAATGATGGAAAGCAAAGGATGAGTCACAAGACTCAACAAGCTCAAGAAGGAAAGGTATTAGGTTAACGATAGACTCTTCCCCTACATCCCATGCAATTCATATCAATGCAACAACGTACCATATCATGATCAATACATGCCTTAGCTCTAAATGCATAAACATAAAGTAAATTGCGCATAGAGGGTCCTTGGGGCCCACTTAATACACATATTGGCACCAAAGTCCTGCATACAAACCTGTTAGCAACCTAATATAGGCTACCATAGACTTCCGAGGTATACACCAGATTATTCCCCTAAGTCTCAAGGAACACCAGTGGAGTATACACCAGATCATTCCCCACGGGTCATCAATTGGCTTTTCCTGTCATTCATACCTTTTCCTATCATCATAACGTAAACATCATTATAACATACTACTGTAGTGGGCGTCCCCACAGACTTGTGGGCCAAACCTACCTTTCATAATCACTCATCCTCACCATGCAATGCAACACATAAGAAATGCAATGGCATCTGCAGCATAAATATGATGTCAAGGCCCCTAAAACCAAGACATAGGGATATACACATGTGAAATGCTCTAAATGCGTATGCTCATCTAAGGTACCCAAGCTGGTTCTTAGATCAATCAGGTCATGCAAATGCTCACACATCCCATCACACACAACGCATGTTCCCCCTAATGAGTGCAACCCAATACCCATGCATCACATAATCATCATGATATGCACAATCGAGGGGGGAATTTGGCAGTACCTACTTTTTTGACCCATCTAACGCTTATCGTAACAGTTGATGACTGGCGCCCATACATCCAACCATTAGCTGCCACAACCCACGGTCGACAGTTAATGGCTTTGTACCCCATACCCTTAGACACAAGTACAGACAATGCTAACCTCACACACTTCTAGACTTAACATTTCCTAAGCTTTCCTCATGACTTTTCCTGCACCTGGCAACATAATATCATCATACAATTCTTGTGATCGTCTCTTGTCATATATAAGAACCTGTCTCGCCATACATATTACTAAACATTCCACCCCTCTCATTAAGACACTTAACATAACCCAATAAAACCATAGTCAACTTTTCTAAGAACCTAGCCCCAACGGGTTCGACATCACTCCCAAAGAAAGCAGAGCGGTATAAGGCTCTGTGACAGACATGAGAAACGACACCAACACATCATTTATTTTACTTAGTCCATCAAAGACAAACCCATCAATAAAATATAAATCATGGGATGGTTGCCACGCAAATTTGTATTATTAATGTGTGGAACCGAGTCACGATGAGGGAAGGAATAAAATTTGAGAAACAATAAAGACTTACATAGGAATTGAAAAACATGAATGGAGGGTTAAGAGCTTGCCTTTATTCAGCCAATTTCTGCCTTTCTTGCGGTCCCGCTGCGACGTAATATGGTTTGCAGGAATTAATGAGATTACAGCCTAAAATAATCAAATCTAATAGTAAAAAAGTATAATTTAAACATACCGTATCACTGGTAATCTTACCCATTTGCCTGGTTGCTTTAATCGTGAAATAACTCCAAAAAATCTCCTAATTTCTTCATATTTTCCCCCCTCAATCCCTTGCTGTTGCACCCCCATCCTTCTTCCCTCTCCTTCCCTGATTCTTCTATTTTTGAAATGCCCGAAATGGGCTTGAAAAAGACAAAAATAAGTGGTTAGGACGCGACCACGTGGCAACCGTTGGGCTGTGCTGGAAGGCCACTGCTAAGGATTGAAACGATGTCATTTTAGCCCTCCTTTGGCCGAATAAAGTGGCCATTTTTCATCCCCCGCGCGCGACCCCTCCTGCTCAAACCTGGGACCACCTTCATCACACGTGCATGTGAGACCACTTGTGCTGACAACTCCCTCAATATTAATATGCACACCATTAAATTTAAAGAGACCCTCGACCCTCTTTCCAGAATTGCACTAACAGCTCCGAACTTTCAAAAATCGACACTTGCACCCCACATTCGATTTTTCTCTTATTCCACTTTCATCCCAAAATTTCTAGAATTTCACCAAATCAATTTATTTTATTCTTTCATTATTTCCATAAATACTCCCAAATAAAATAACTAATTATCCTTGTTGTCCGTTTCCTCAAAACAACATAATATATTATTTTTTCCTAAATCTCCAAATATTACGTAACGACCTCAAATACCGAAATTAATAATTTTCATTTATCTCCAAAATTTTTGGATGTTACAATATGATTACATATTTGTCAACTCTACCAAATTGCCACGCTGTGTTTTTGTTGCATTATAAAAGGAGGTGGACAGATGATCTCGTGAGAGTGGGCACCATCCAAATTTTGTTGTACACCTTTCACTGATCTCGATTGACGAAAGAAGAGAATGAAATTTGCAGCGGCAGAGGGGACAATAGAGGCCTTAATGTCAACTGGCGCTGTAGATCTTAAGGTTATTCGAAATAACCCAAGAAGCAGCTAAGCAACACCATGAGACTGAGAAAGAGGAGGACGTTGGTCCTATACCCCTTCCAAGATACACCTAGTACATAGTCTCCCAAGATGAGATCTAGTAAGCATCTACCTTTTATGTGTACATCAGTAATATGAGTACCCGTATAATAATTCTTGTATCGATTATGCTTCGCTATATAGAAGGAGATATGAGTTGGTTAGAGGGGCAACACATCGAAAACTACTTGTGTTGCCTCTAATGGATCAGAAATATGCAGTCACTGTCTGGTGGGATCTATGACAAAAAGTACCCCATTGTGTCGTCAACATTTTTGGTGAGTGTATCACAATTTATATTAATGCCATTTTTTTTTTGTTTTTTAGTACATCTTTATTTAGTCCGTTAGTAATGTTTAACCTTCTTCCTAGGGGTATATGCAATATCTATGGACAACGGAGTTGGATAGGAGCCATAAGCAGTATGTGCCTTCTGAGGTTAAGCTCCCCAAAGAATGGGCCCATTTTGTCTCAGGGGTACTAGACAAAAATTTTCCCTAGTGGACCGTAGAATACGTAAGTGTTATTTGTATATTTTTTTTATTTTTTAATAGTCTAGAACGACTAATGTGTTCCTATTACAGTTAGGCATTGCTCCCGTGTGCTATAGGAAACAAGCATTGGGTACTGTAAAAAATCTGCTTCAATGATAGGAAAATCGTCCTATACGACCCTATGTCAATGTTCATTAAAAGCAAGAAGAAAAGAATCAGTGAATTGAACCCATTGTCCAAAATCCTACCCATTCTGCTAGTTAATAGTGATTATTTTAAGCACTGTTCGACACTTGCACATTCTTACCAGGATTGGGAGGTAGAGGTTCCTGATCCAGTGCAGAGGTCGATCCCTCAGCAACAAAGACGGGTACTGCATTCATATTTAAGGATTAATCCAAAACATTAAAATACTGTTAACTAATATATTTTGTATATAACTGGCATTATTTCTAATACAGGAGTAACTGCGGGTGCTTTGTATTAAAGTATGTGGAGGACATTTTGCAGCATAGGGAGGATAAATGAGAGATGCACTATACGAAAGAAGACACTCGAAACCTTCGTAGGTTCATTGCCTTTTACCTGTATAGATATAGAATTCCAGCTAATAAATGATAATTGCCGAATAAGTTATAAGCTTGTACATCCCTTATTGTTTTTGTATAACTAAATTTGGTTTCCTAGAAATAGATGAATTTTTTGGTATAACTTGTATAGCCCTCACAGGTTTAGGGTTTAGGTGTTGTGGGTCGGTCAATAGTCCAATCGAACTTATGTGAATGTTCGGACTATTATGTGATTAGACTCTTTCATATCAGGTCCGATCGAATTATTATTGGTTCATACATGAGAGGTGTTGTGGGTCGGTCAATAGTCCGATCGGACTGATTTCATTATATGATTGGATCGAACTCTTCATGTAAGGAAGGAATCAGTTTGATCAGACTCAGGCTATTGAATGTTTAGACTATTATGGGTTCATACATGAGTGGGTCGGTCAAAAGTCCGATTAGACTCTTCTTCATATGAGGAATTAGTCCGATTGGACTATTATTAGTTCATACATGAGAGGTGTTGTGGGTTGGTCAATAGTCCAATCGGACTGATTCATTATGTGATTGGATCGGACTCTTCATGTAAGGAAGGAATCAGTCCGATTGGACTCACATGCCATTCACCCGATACTACGTAAGGAATCAGTTCGATCCAAAACGTAATGGAAAAATGCCTAATCCTATGACTAGATTGATTAATGAATCGGATTGAATTAGTCCGATCTATTCACTGTTCCTTAATAGTTTGATCGGAGTGATTCCTTATGTGATGGGACTCTTCATATAGAATCAATCTGATCCACAATGTTGTGGATCAGACCAAACAGATTGATGAATGAATCAGACTGAATCATATACAAAAATCGAATGCGATGGGTGAATTATCCGATTGGATATATAATAATAATGTTATTGGACTTTTCATAGTCCGATCCACAACGTCATCAAAAAATGTCGATGAAAAATCAGATCAATGAAAATTAGTCCGATCGGATTATTCACTGTTCCTACATGAGAGCAATTGATGCCACTCAAAGAAATGTCCGATCGGATTGATACCACCACGTTATAGAAATTGCATATAAGTCAATAATGATTGAAAGGACCATACAAGTCAATGATGAATCTAAATGATTGAAGTATACAATAATGTGAAATCCTACTTGAATGAATTACACAACACAAGCAATTACACCACAAATGATACGTTAAACTTACATACCATCTCAAATGATATGTCAAACTTACAAATGATACTGCAACATGTCCAAATCTCCATGCCATCTCAAATTACACATACCAGAGTCCAAATTTCTAGGTTCGCCATCTTGTGGTGCAGTTCATGTCTGTTAGGATTGCCCTGTTGGTGGTGGTGTAAATGACTAAGATTCTTCTTGAGACGCCATGGGTTGTGATCCATTGGTTACATGACTTTCTTGTCGTTGGGATTTTAATAGATTCCTTGTTGCTGAAGATGTTGATGTAGGTCTACATACATATCTAGCTCGTTTTTCCCCTGGCATCTGAAAGGGAAAAAAAATTAGATGGCCATGATAATAAAGAAACAAATTCAACAAACAAATTCAATAAAAAAATTAAAGCAAAGTATGTACCGTTGCATAAAAATTGCCTGATTCTGATGAGAACATCACTTTGTAACCTTGTCTTGCCTATATACGTCATGGTGAATAAGAAACATCATATATAAAGCTTGCATTGCAAATATTGAAGATAATAGTAACTACGAAATAAACCAGAAAAGACACAGACCTTCCTTTTATCTCTTGCCATTTGTCTTGCTGAGGCCATTGTTGGGGTTGTTGCTAAGGCAGTTGCTATGACATTTGCGGATGCACTTGCTGTAACACTTGATAGGGCACTTGCTGAGGCACTTGCGGTGGCTATTGATGGGGCACTTGCTATGGCTGTTGCTAAGGCACTTGCTGTGGTTGTTGCTGGGGTACTTGATGTGGTTGTTGCTGAGGCAGTTGTTCTGGATTGTGCCAAGGAACGTGATTTGGCAGTTGTTGGAGTTGTTGCTAAGGCAGTGGATGTGACATGTGGTTTGCCTCTCTTGCCCTATAATGGGAATAATGTTAGTGTAAACAAAACAAACAAATAAGAGATGCAAAAAATGGACATGTGTAATTAGACTATCATACCTTGGGAGGTCTAGGTGCTATTGCCTTTTCCTTATTTGGGCAACCCCTCGTATTATGGCCAATTTGTAAGTAGTGTTGGCATGTCATCTGCATGCCATGCCGACTGGCCACATCCTGTCTTTCTTTAGTTTCGGCAACATTCCTCTTTCGATTCTTCTTTGGTCTACTAGGCATTTTCTTATATAGAAGGGCAATATAGGAGCAACATCAATCCTTGGTCACATTGATAACCCATTCAATGGCTCCAATGCATACTAGTATGCCTTAAAGTATTTTGATTTCCTATAATACTGATCTACATAAGCAACCAGATCATGCTTCATAAAATGTATATAGGCCAAAGCATGGGAGCATGGGAGGCCACTCAAGTCCTATTGTCTACAAGAGCATGTGTGTTCATCTAGATTGACCACATAGCCTTGGTCTGCAATGCTAACTTGGAACTTATGTCCCACAACAAGTCTCACAATGCAATACCTTGTTCCCAACTATGCATTCTCCAACATATCCCTAATGCTTGGACAAATTTCACCTGAACACTTATTCATCATCTCTCTTTTATCGTACATTCTTTCCATTAAAGATGTTTGGATCCATTCTAACATGTCTATGATTGGCAAGCATCTTGCCTTGCATATATAACCGTTGAAGGTTTTAGATAGGTTAGAGGTTGTAACATCACCCTTGGGCCAAGTACTAATGAATACCTTGCAAAAAATTTTTGGATTCTACTTCATGAAATCATCATGTGTAGTGGCATCCAACACTTGCAATTCTTCCATGTAGCTAAAAAAACCTGCCTCATGTGCTTGCATTTACTGCCCTCCAAAACAATGACTTAAATTCCTGCCCCTTTTGTAAGTTTTTCCGAATGGCATAAATACGCGTTGCACAATTCCTGTGCTCTGTATGAGGTACAAGATCCTTGACTGCCTTGACAAGACTCTTTTGTTGATCACTAATAACTGTTAGGCCAAGTCCATAAACAATATTAATTTCCCTAAACAAATGCTCTAGAAATCATCTCCAATAGTTCTCATTTTCCCCCTCAACAATAGCCCAACATATGGGAAACATCTGATTATTCCCATTCCTTCCGATTGCACTCAACAAGGCACCTCCTGTTAGGTCTTCAGAAAGCACCCATCAAGACTAATACAAGGCCTACAAGCTGTCATATACCCCTTCCTAAGGCCTGAAAATCCTACATACATTTTTCTGAATACAGGTTACCCAATAGGTTTAGTATTTGCTATCTTAATTTCGAAGTTGCCTTAAGGGTTAACCCTTTTGAGTTCAGCCTTGTATGCATGGAGTTTTGAATAATAAGAATCCAAACTACCCTTAAGTATTTTTAGTTCCTTGGTCCTTGCCCTATAACATGCCCACTTTGACACAATCATTGCATATTCGTCCTTCATATCAAGGGCCACGTCTTCAACACCATAGGAATGATTTCTTCTGAATGTTTGGAGGAATTCTCTTGCTAACCAGTTCGAATTGCCTTGCTTATTTGTTAGACTTCTAAAACAATGATGTTCAACATTATATCTTCTCACCACAAATTTCATCTCTCCTTGCTTCTTCACAGCATAGATGGTCCATGGACAACCACTTGTACACACCCCTTCCACACGTTTTTGACATGACCTCTTCCAGCCTATATTGAACCCATTACAAATTCTGTATTGCTTGACACATTCCTTAAACTTTTTGGCATTCTCAAAAACCATGCCAATTTCGAATTTAATTGTAGTGTGGTCAGATCGTGGGTTATAAACCAAAGGCCTTTTTTTTTGTACCTAACAAATCACTTTCAGCACTACTGCATGGAGTGTCAAAACCTTTCTCATCAGACTCCATGTATTCACTAAGGTGTCCATCATCATTTCTCAATTCAGATTCTATAACTAACCCTTCACCATTATCAACAATGGTTGATTTAAAGACCTTTTTTTTTTTTGTGTACCTAACAAATCACTTTCAACACTACTGCATGGAGCGTCAATACCTTTCTCATCAGACTCCATGTATTCACTAAGCTGTCCATCATCATTTCTCAATTTAGATTCTACAACTAGCCCTTCACCATTATCAACAATGGTTGATTTAAAGACTCTCTTATTATTCCGTGCAATCACAAACTCCTTATCATCGGTCTCACATTCCTCAACCCAGCTGTTATCACTTTCAGGATCATCTCCACTGACTGTATTAATATCAAAATCCTCATCCTCTTCACTATCCCTATCACTAGTGTCTGGTGCATTATGTGCATCCTTTATGGCTACCTCAATTGGTGCTTCATAATTAATACCAACGTCAGAATCCTGTTGATCCTTGTGAACATCAACATCGTATCCTTAGTCTTCCTCACCCATTTCCTTCCCACTTGACTCATCTAATTTACATTCAATGTAAATCTTAAGGAAACCAAACCCTATTCCCTCTTGCCATATCCTAAAAACTTTATCATCAGTATGGACTAAGGTTTGATGATCCCACTCCCTCTTTGGTTTGTAGTACCCTAACTTATACAATTCCCCATACCTTTCCTCCTTACACTTCACCATAATATCTTGATAAGACATTTTAGTGCAATTCTTCCACCCCCAATAAATATGTACCACCTATATATGTATGCCATGGACCATTAGTGAATTCCCCCCTCCCTCCCCCCAGCCCATATTTCAACAGGGCAACTGTTAACAAAAAAAAAAAAAAAAATATTAAACCCCTAATTAAACCCTAATTTAATTAAATTTTACTTAAAGGAAATACCCTAAATGATTAAGCATCATAATTTCAATAACCCCCTAATGCATATTAGTAAAACCCTAATTTTCCCCAAATACTGTAGCCATAATCCTCAATCAGTGAAACCCTGAGGCATAATGATAAAAACATACAAGAGCATTCTAACTTAACCAATAAAAGCTAATAACTGTTTCCCCAACTTTAAAACCCTAATGCATATCATTGAAATCATATAATAGCACTACTATTTCAATAGATATTGGAAGATGCTTTCGAAGTCATGACTATAAAGGAATTAAAGAATAAATAAGAAATTCATGCCAAGGCATGCTGTTAATAAATTAACGCCGTAAAGAAAGTAAAGAACTTCATGCCATACCAAGGAAGGAACACTTACCCTTTTTCCTTGTTAGGAGCACCAACGCTGCTTTCTTTATGACTCCCTTTGGACATTATGTTGTCTGGGAGGTTTGAAAATCTGTTTCAAAACATCTATTTCTTCCTCTGCCCCATCATTTTCGTCCTCGACATCTTCTTCCTTCGATTGCTTCTTCTTTAATGTCGTCCTCGGCCTCCAATACCTCTTCATGTCTATAACAACTCGTTATTCGGTCAGATTATATTAATTTGGGAAAGGAATATTTAATTAATTGAGTAATGACTTTGAGACATTGTGTTATTTTTAGGTAATGTGACCAAAATAGAAAGAATGTGAAAAAAATAAAAGGTTTGATTCTAATGGAAGTTGGACCCACGACTTTGTAAGGTATGTAAATAAGCATTTTATGGAATTTAAGGTATTAGAAATAGTGTAATATGGATTATGGAATCTTGGTTTAAATGAAAATGGGTTTTTCTTGAATATTGGACAAAGTCTAATAAAAGAAGGGTTAATAATGGTATATATATATATGTGTGTGTGTGTGTGAGGAAAAGAGGAGAAAAGGAGAAAAATGAAGGAAATGAGAGAAGGGGGGCGTTCGTGAGAGGAAGAAAGGAGAGCAACTAGGGTTTTCCATTCTTCTTCTTCTTCCCTTGATAATCAAGCTCCAAGAGGGTTTTGGTTTGGTTGGGTGTTGAATTTGCATCATCTTCATCTTTTCTTGCCTTTTTTCCCCCTAATTTGAGTTAAGGAGTGTGGTGGCTTTGGTGGAACTTCTTCAAGTGGTGTCCCTAAGAAAGGTGATTAAGGCAAGTTTTAGTTCTTCTCTTCTCTTCTATACCTTTTGTTCTTGTTGGATTGATGATTAGAGCTTGCAAACTTCTATGATTTTTGGAGAAAAATTCATGTTGTTGGTTAATGAAGAAGTATGTAAACACCTTTTCATTTTCCGTTATTCTTACTGATCTCAATTGGACTTTGACATAGGGTCTTTTCCACCCTATATTTAGTTGGGAATGATGTATTTTTGTGATTGGGATTGATGGTTGGGAGTTTTGGTTAATTTTGAGGTGTTCCCGATCATTTTTGTGCGTTTCTGGGTTCATTAGTCGACTATTTTGATCAATAGTCGACTATTTAGTAGGTTAGTTGACCTTCGAAAGATCAGCTCTCAGCCCAGTCGACTAAGTCTTTCAATAGTCAATTAATCTCCTCATTAGTCGACTAAAGGTTCCAGACAACTTTGCGCAATCGTATGGTTTTGGACATAACTTTTTGTAGAAATATCGAAATTGAGATCCATTTTCTTTGTTATAAACTAGACTCGATAGGATTCAATTTTATATATTATGAGTATTATTTGGACAAGTTTTGAAGGGTCTCCCTAGGGTTTAAAGTCATACCTATTGGGATTTAGAGTTTAATCCACGTTCCGTGGCATTACATGGTTTGAGTTTTGGGTCTTGTGAATAATTATTATGAGAGATGGATGAGATACATTTTTGGGGTGCATTTCATACATTATCATGTTATGGTATATGTGTGTGTGTGAGCCTAGGTATTGGATGGAGCTGATTAGCCTCAAGGGTTGTGTGTGGTCACGAGCACCGCCCTTGGAGTGGAGCTATCCGGACCCAATGAACTCATGGCATTTGAATTGGATATGATCTTGGGTGGGAGTTAACTGTCCTTGTGCGTTATATGTACTCACGAGCATAGCCCTGGGAGTGAAGCTATTTAGCCCAAGCGTCCATTGTTAATTGTGCAAGCTAATGGGATTTATATGTGTGCTTATATTTTCTTTCGTTCATGGGGCCGGTGTGCTTGATTCATTGGGCTTTAATCTTTTTCCCTATGGGTTTACCCTGGATGGGTTATGGAAAATTATTCATTTTGTAATATGATTTCCATTACCATTCGTTGTTATGCTTATTAGGCTTTGTGGCTCATTTTCTTGCTTCTTACATCATTCCAGTAAAAGACAAAGCTAAGGTTGAAGGAAAATCTAACAAATGGGGATCTCTAGGGACCTAACTATGTACAAAGATTACCTAAAGACAAGGTCATTGAAAGTCTTTTGTTGTATTACTGAGAACTTGCCAGTCTCTTATATTTTGAAGGCATATGTATATGTTGTTGTGGTCATGGCTTGGGTATTGCATCTAATGGAAGCTTAGAACTTGTGTACTTATGTCATGAGTGGATGTGCATATGTGGTAATACAAGGAGTGTTTATGGATGTTTTGATATTATGTCTTTCCTTGTGGTGGTTGGGTTGAATGTTCTTATTTGAGTTGTTTCTGTATCATTCTATTCATGACTTTCTCACAGATCCTCTATTCTAGTCGAGCCTTCAGGTGGTGGGCCATCACAGTGTCCTCCCCCTTCACCTTCCTCTTAAAGTCACCTCTTCCTCATCTCAAAATAGGGTTTAGGGTTTCACTTCCGATTTGATTTTTAATGGTCCATATGGATTAAAAGTATGGGTTAGTTAAAAGATAACAAGTCCGGTCGAACTCATGAAAAAGTCTGATCGGATGAAATTTAAAAAAAGGACGAGAATTTCGATCAAACAAAATTTAGAAAAAGGACGAGAAGTCCGATCAAACAAGGACGACAAGCCCGATTAGACTCTTGTTCCAAATCGTCGATTTCTTTCTTTGCCTCGTGTTCTTCGTCCTCGACATCTTCGTCCTTCAATTGCTTTGTCTTTGACGTCGTCCTCGGCCTCCAATTTCTCTTCGTGTCATCATTTTCTCATTTTTTCCCTTCGCTTCGACTTTTCCTAATCTAAAACTAGGGTTTTAATTTTCGATTCCATATGGGTTTAACTACTGTTAAACCCATATGGTTTTTATTTCATTTTTGTTTTTATTTTTTTTTCTCTGAGTTAGTGTGGGTCTCATTTAAAATTACCACGTGGTGTGCCACCTGTGCAAAGGCACACCTGAGGATTCGATTTAACGCGTGGGCTTAAATTGCAACTAATTTTAGAAATTGGGCTCTTCTTGCTAAAATTGAAATCATTGGATAAAATCGCAAAAACACAATAACATTTGGCTTTTTGGTGCTAATAGCCCTTAAAATAAAGACGGAGTTTCTTTTAAATTTCACCAAGTGTGAGTTTAATTATCTCAATCAAATATTCAAAAATGATTAAAATCTAGATGCCTTTAACCTTATATTTTTAAGTGTGAAAAATAAAGAAAAAATGCATTTGTCAACAACTATTTCATGCAGTACAGTCCCAAGAGGTAAAGTAATGAGATTTGTTATTTTCTTTTTAAACAATGAAATTTGTTTTTAGTTTAAAAAAGGAAAAGTCCTCTTAAATTCTTTATGATGGATTTTTTATTATTTAAAAGTACTTTTGGATATGGGATATGAACAGGGAGGGGAGGAGAAGGGAGAGCCTTTCCCTTATTTGTATGGAAAGTTCATAATAAGAGGGGAAATAATACATGATACTCTCCTTTGCCATTTCCTATCTTTATTTTGCTGCACCTCGATTTGGAGTGCAAAGAGAGAATAAAATATATTGAAAGGAAGTTAGGAGTCTACATCCAAAAGGGGGTGAATATAGTGGTTCGACACAACCTAACTTACTCCATTACCTTGACTCTTCATTAAAGATTTTCAACAGTCAATTACAGTGGCTTTTCAAAGACAACTATAACTTTTACAATAGTTTTTACCAAGCTCAGGTACAACTTTTACAATAGCTTTAATAAAGCCTACCTACAACCTTTACAATAATTTGAGAGAGAAAAATATTAAGCATAAGCTGAGAAAAAGTATAGCTCTCAAGGGCATGAGCGGAACTCATGGAGCAAATAACCCTCAAAAGAAATATGAATAAAAGATTAAGAGGGATTTAACCATACAGACATAGTATAAAGGATAAGTAATGAAAAACTCTTCACTCTCACTTAAAGACAAATGAATAAATTGGCTTTACACTCACCTCTTTTTTTTTTTTCTTTTTCTTTCTCATGCCTCAAGAGAATTCTTTTTCAGAATAGGTAACATAGTTTAATACATGTCATGGATATTTATAGTCTTTGCTTCTTCAATGCACTTTTTAGATTGTCCTAAGAATAAAAACTTTTAAACCTATTACCTGCAAGGTAGTTCTGTTTTCTTTCCATTCCAATAGTTATATATGTCTTTAAAGTTCAAGCATTTTCAATTTTGATAAAAGAATGTTCAGACATCTTTTGATAAAGATCTAATTGTCTGAAACTAAAAACTGTACGCATTTAATGTTGTTTGCAATTGCTATATTTTTGAAATTTAATGCAAGATTAGTCAACTAAAATTAATGTTACTCGAGTGTGACATATAGTTACTCAAGAAAACTTTAGAATTAGTCGATTAAGTTCGTTAGCTATGTTAGTTATTATTTGATTAAAATATATATTTTATGTTTTTTTTTTTGAAACACTTCATCAATTTATTTAAGATCATGGCCTTAAAATTACTCAATAATAGTCATTTGATGACCATAGTTTGTAAGCAAGTCAAATATGGTTGAAAAACTCCAAGAAGTTACAGTGCATTGCCAATCTCTTCAACTTGCTTTTCATTTTTTGATAATAATCCCTTTGGCATGTAGATTCGCTCTTTATAAGCAAACTCCAAGGTTTTCCAACCTCAGGTACAAAAGTTCAATTAATTACAACTCAAATAACCTTTAACCCTAACTAACTCACCAATAGCTTTACATGTGCAACTTCAAACCAACATTAATATACTTTCCAAAAAACATATAATCTATAATAATAACAATCTTGATATGTGTTCAAAGAGCATTCAAGCTGACGATTGCTTCAAGTTCAAATTATGCTCGTTGCTGCAAATCTGTCTTCAAACAAAGATTACTGACATTATTTAGCTAATGTATCAAAATGTGTATAGACAAGACTACAAGACTATAAATCTCTCAATAAAAGAAATTCACCTGCATCTTAAACACAAGCGAATGTGATAGTCTAATCAAAATTTGGATCATTACCATAGCATAAATTCATATCTCACTTAAAACCTACTATATTGACAGTTTTTTCAAACTTAGGACAATTAATTGATTATACTAGAAATAGATTTTCTATCAGACTCATCAATGGAGGAACTTGGAACAATTAAGAATGATAGAAGTAGAATTTCTATCAGACTCATCGATGGAGGAGCCGAAGAAATCTGGGTTACAAGGGGCAAATAGGGAAGGCGGGGCTGGCACTGGCATCACTTCGAATCACAGCTTGCATGCATATAGGTTTGAAGAATGTTGGCCTTTGCTGTTCTTGATCCTTTTGTTTGAGTTCTGCCTCCTTGAAGTCGCATTCCAATGGTTCTTGATGCCATTTTCCGTCCTACCTGGAATGCTCTTGGCAATTTTGGTCCTCAACTGCCTATTCTCTTATGAGCTTCAACTAGCTGGTGCTCTTCCTCTGTTCACAAATCCAGATGACAATTGTGATCACAAATTCATTTCAAACAAAAGTGGAGAAAAGCGTAAAAATAGGGGAGAAGATTTCTCAATGAATTTAATTAGAAGGCCTTTCTGTACGGAAGGATAATGATATTAATTTTTTTTATGAGAAACATGAACATGTAACAAGCATTCAAGCAGCATGTTTCATAAGAATTATCACTATCTTCTATGCAAATGTTAGGGGATGAGGTGCCTTCTCTAACAATATCAGCATTGATAGAAGGAAGACTCTATCTAAGATCACAAGAAAGCATAAGGACCGATGAAATAACATGGACATACAGACAGAGGGAATGTGAAGAAGAACACCTGAAAAAGAAAATAAGAGAACGTAAACTTAAAAATAGGTACCTGAATTCCTCCACGTGAAGAATTTGAGGATTCAAATCTAGAAGCCCATAATAGAATCCTTCCTGAATCAAAACTCAACAGGATTGCACAGTAAAATGTTAATTAATTAATGTCTGAACCTGTATAATTAAGTTTAATAGGCTTCATCTATCTCAAATAAACCAAAGTCAAATTTTGGTTTAAATGCCTTCCTTTTTAATAGGTCCAAATACCTTGAATATTGAATGAACTTGTTTAGCTGATATATCCCACCCAAATTCCTCATAAATATTCCTGTACCTGTGACAAGAAGAATGAATGGATTCCACAAGTGAAATTAGGCAATTTCCGAATATGACCACAAAATAACGCATGCAATAAATTTAGATATCAATCCCTAGAGTACTTTCTCTTCCCAATTATATTTAAACGAAGACTCAAGCAATCAGAGAAGTTCAAATTCAGCACACTTAACAAAACTTATGTATGACTTTCTATTGGAACATATATGACATGTTTGGGTAATCCGTCAGATTATCATGGTGATATAAAATTTAAGTTAAAAGTAGCCATTTTTAACTCTGGTTTATTTATCTACTTATTTTTGCTTGGAATACAGATAGGACACATGGATGGGGAACATGTACAAAGATCTAGCTTAGGTGCAAGAACTCCAAAGAGCTTACATGACTTAGATAGGCAACAAAGCAAAACAAACAACCAAATACAGCACACCAAGTAACACATCCAAAGCATATTAAACGTACGTATGCATTGGAAAACAACCTGTACATTGCTATGAAGGACTGAAAATCCAAGCCACACCCACAAAGTGGACAAACATTGAGACTAACTCAAACCACAACTTTGAATAACACAACCATGACTATGCCATACACCTAAACCAATAGAGCCAGCTAACAACCAGGAAAGCAACCTTAAATATCCCCAAAAAGAAACACCATCAACCAAACCACATAACATAGAAATAATTAAAAAATAGCGACAAACTTGTAAAACCTTATTAGGTTCACTTGGAAACAATTGCAAAACAACTATACAACAAGCAAGACCTGACGATCCAACTAAAACAATGAGATGCATCCTTGGATCTTCAAAATCTTATCATCATCACCCAAATAACTACAGAGGCCTTCAAGATAAGATTAAGGGACTTAGAGCATGCCTGGGTCCCATGTTTGATGCCATAAGGTAATTAGTTCCAAGACGATGAGGGTCATTATTATTGTCAACAATCAACTTTGAGAAAGACTTATGCTTGGGGTAGCATGAAAAGGGGCAAATGGCCGATTTGGGTTATAGTTAGGGTTAGGGTTTGTGGGGATAAATGGATTGGGGAAAATCTAAAATTGAAGAGGGGATTTCACAAGGAATAAAAGATAGATTCAAGGAAGGGGGATAAAAAATGATCGATTTGAAGAGGAAAAAGTGTTTCAAGGGGTATGAAATAAGGGGGTATGTTGTGTTAGAAAGGGACACAATTGGGAAGAAGAAAGACGATGGTGGTGGCAAAGAAGAACCAAGGTAGATAGTCGATTGATGTCGAAGAGGGAAGAGAAGGTGAAGGGCATGAAAAGATGATGGTTGGAGAAACGATGAGTGAATGATGGTAGAGGGGATGATCCAACCAAATCGAACGAAGCGGTGTATTGGCGGTGAGAGATCTTTAGACCTAGGGTTTCCTAGAGAGAGATGTTACATATATCTTTTAGTTGCATTTTTTAGTCCACTCTAATATATATAAGTAACGAAAATAATTAAAAATGGGTGATCATTTATTGACTACTTGATATTAGAATGGTAGCATGTCTTTTAGAATAGAGTAAATTTAAAATAAAAAAAATACTAAAATTTTAAGTTTGTTATAATTTTCTAACAAACTTTTAATTTTAATTGTTCGTTAACTTATTCTATAACAATTATAAAATGACATTAGAATTCATTAGCTCTTCCTATTAAATAATGATTGGAAGATAAGCTAGACAGAAAGAAACAAGATGCAGACAATTATTTGATTTTTAATTGTCATGTTATTCCTCAATATGTGTTCATTGCCTAGTAATGTTCCACAATATCCCTCAATTTTTCCAAAAAAATTATTAATTAAAAGATAAATACATTATTGTCCACATTATCTTTCTTTTTATTCAAATTATCTATTAGGTCATCTTTTAATGGTAAAGACTAATGATTTTTAATGAGACTTCACTAAACTCTTAGATTCGAAGTGGCAATTTAGGAAAGATCCCTTACTTCGAATTTAGGAAAGATCCCTTTATTCTTAGCCCACTAGAAGAACGCCAATGATAAAACTTCAACGCTCGGTGTTGCTAAGCTTTTTCATAGCTTCTAGTAGTAACGTTGGTGTGATCTCAATGTCGATGGAATAACCATCCAAAAGCATATACAAATACAATGCTGCAAAGAAGAGATGAATAGGGTAAGAGCATCGAGTTTAGCCTTCTAACCAATTGAGTGACATAAAGAGTATTCCAAATGGTTTTGGTTCCTAGTGGTTGGAGAATTGGAAGATATATAACCATTTTGAAGTGAAGAGAGATACCTAAAACAAAAATTGGTGGGTCGGTATCATCCATTGTTATTTTTTCCTTTTCTATTTTTCTAATTAGAAGAGAAGAGAGATAAAATGATCCTTTTACGAATTTTAACATTACAAAAGACTAGTGTAATTTTGTAAAATAAAGATGGAGTATCTTTTAAATTTCAAGAGATGTGAGTTTAATTATCACAAAGAAAAATTTAGAAATGAACAAAATCTACATGTCTTTAACCTTTTATTTTTAGGTGTTAAAAATAAAGAAAAGAAGCATTTGTCAATGACTATTTCATGCAGTATAGTAATGGTAAAGTAATGAGGTTTGTTTTTTTCTTTTTAAATAATGATTTTTTTAATTTTAAAAAGGTAAATTCCTCTTAAATTCTTTAGGATGGATTTTTTATTATTTAAAAATACTTTTAGATAAGGGGTATGGAGAGGGAGGGGAGGAGAAGGGAGACCCTTTCGCTTTTTCGGATGGAAGTTTCACAATAGGATGGGAAGGAGTGCAATGAGAGAAGAAAATATATTGAAAAGAAGTGTACGAGTGTACATCCAAAAGGGGGTGAATTTAGGGGTTTGGCACAACTCGACTTACTCTATTATCTTAGCTCATCACCGAGAATTTTCAACAAGTCCACTATGGTAATTTTTCAAAGGGTCATCTATAACCTTTATAGTAACTTTTTTCAAGCTCAGCTACAATCTTTACAGTAGTTGTTGTTGCCAAGTTACAATAATAATATTTATTAATCTAGGGATCAGCCTGATCAAAAGTATCCATCAATGTCAAGGGTTCTATTACCAAGGCTTCGAAGGATCTAGATTGGGTTGAAGTTCAAAATTCAACAAGGCACGAGCCTAGAGTAGTCTCCAGAATCTCCTCTACGAGTAGCGGTGTTCAAAAAAACTAGTGGACCGCGGAAACCGCCCGCACCGAACCGGACCGCACCGAACCGCACGATTTTTTTAAAGAAGCGGTTTGGTGCGGTTTGGAAAACCTCCAAACCGCGGTTTCATGGTTTGAAGGTTGGTGGTTCGGTTTGAAACCGAACAGCCCGATTAGACTTTAATTATATTAAAATATATATATATATAATATATTATAAAATGAGAAACGTGGTCGAGGGGGGCCGGGGGGGGTTGAACCCACTAACCCTAAATCCCCAAATCACTTCTCTCTCCCCCTCTTCCTCTGTCGGCGTCGGCGACGCACTCCTCACCACACCAAGTTTCTCATTGACAAACCCATGCCCCCACCGGCCGCCGCTGCCATGCACCTAGCCCTGACTCACCCACCGCACACAGACACCGACTGAGGTGAAAGCGACGAACCGACCCATCCTCCCACCGGCCGCCACTGCCACGCACATGGATCTAACCCACCCACCACACCCAGACACCGACCGAAGCGAGAGCGACGAAGCTTGCGACGAAGCGACCCCCGGGCCCGCCGCACCAGACCAACTCACGACGCCATTTCGATCAAGGTACTGCAATATCCTGACTAAAATAACATGGGTTCGAAGCTTGTATTATTTGGAGTAAATTTGAGTCGATGAACGTGTGTGGATTTCTAGCAAACCACAGAAACCGAACCGTACTGCACCGCAATCTGTGGTGCGGTTCGGTGCGGTTTCTCCTCACCAAGTCAGACCAGTCGGTTTGCTTATGGTCCAAACCGTATGTGCGGTTTGGTGAATTTTCTTGGCCCAAAACCGGCCAGACCGAACCGTGTACACCCCTATCTACGAGGCACTTGGAAGGGTTTCCGAGCGACAAGCGATGTGGGACCCTGAGGGTGTCTTTAATTGATTGGTCTTCCAAGGTAAAGGGAAGCCTTCTAGGATTTAGCCTGCAGGCATAACAATAGTTAGAAGGTCGTGTAGGGGAATTCCTTGAACGGGCCCTCCGATGGCCAAGTCAGATAACATTATCAGAAATACGTCCAATGCATGATATTGTCGATATATGCATAAATGCTCATGTTTATGCTGATGAATAGTTACACTTTAATGAATAACACTATTCAAATAACCGAATGGCCTGAGAATCGACTGGCCTAAGAACCGTTTAGCCTTGAGTAACGATTGAGGCTGAGAATCGAGTGGCCCTGAGAACCAACTGGGGTTAAGAAACGACTAGCCTTGAGAATCAACTAGCCCCTAAGAACTGACTGGCCCTGAGTAATGATTGGGGCTGAGAACCGAGTTGCCCTGAGTAACAACTGGGGCTAAAGAACTGATTAGCCCCTAAGAACCAACTGGCCCTTGAAAACTGATTGGCCTTGAGTATAACGATTGGGGCTGAAGAACCGATTGACCCTTGAAATGCTTGAGAGCAAAATAGAGTCCTTGTCCCAAAAAATCCATCCTCCAAATGAAGAGGCAAGCCGCCTATTTATAGAGGAGTGAGCGAGGGACACGTGGCAATCATCCCGGATTTCCTGGGGACACATGGCAGCCATCCGGGGCTTCTCAAATGGCATATTCTAGGCATATTTTGCTTGGGATTTTGAAGAAGCACGAGGCTAAGAACTGAGTGTGTAACACCCCGTCTCGCCAGGCGTGTCACTATAAGGGTATTCCAGGATTTCTTTTTTTTTTTTCCCTCTAACTTCAACACGTGCGGTGTATCAAGAACAATCTTTACATGTAGATACAAACCCTGAGAATCCCAGCCTTGCCCGTTTAACTATCAAGATCAATAATCTTAAATTAAACAAGACATAATACAACGCAACAAATACATTAACATCAAAACACCGTAGTTTTTACATGGTATTTCCATAACAGAATACATAATATAGGTCAAATGATGACATTGCTACCATACAACTGTTCATATACAACCTGAAATACATACTAAAGCCTCCAAACGTTACAACGACTATCAAACTAAGCACCATTGGCCTTCAACCAGCCATGTCCTTGCCTTCACAGTAGTCCCTGACTGGAACATTAAAAGTTCCAGGGGCATAGCCCAGGTTAGATGATAAAACATCTAAGTGACGGCATGAAATAGTTTGTACAATACATAAAGACATACGAGCATGGCATACTCAGACAAACAACAACATGCAAGACACGTCTAACTTGAGAAATCTCCCGAAAATACTCAACCACCCGTGGAAAACTTCATTCCACACACTGTTGGGGTTGACCTTGCCGCGACATACTTAATCCCTCAAGTGCCCACCGTGACACCCGTTCACCTGGATTAACATTGTCCCATTCTCAAGTAGACCCCATCCCGTCCCACACGGACACAACACCGACATGAATATCAATACCCCGATGATATGAAAATCACACGCCATGCACCGATTCTTTTATAAGTAAAAACAGTTGATGCAATATACCACATGATCAATATGCAAATGATGTCATATATACATAAATAAAGCGCATAAGCATAGCATCCTGAGTCATGGTGAGACCGCTCACCTAAACCCACTACATTCACACCAAGACATTTTCAAAACAAGAGTAAAACTAGAGTCAGACCACTCATCTTATGCGAAAAGTCAATTTTTGCCTCGTAATGCGTGCTAAGCCTCGAAATACGCATCTGAGTAATTTCCTGACTTTGGCATGCTCTTATAGCCTCAAATTAATCCTCAGAAATTTCTAGAACTTTTCTGAGAATTTTCTCAAATTGTTTCCTATTTTTCTTCCTTTTCCCTCATTTTCTTTTTTCTTTCTTTTTCTTTTCCTTTCTTTTTTTTTCACTATTCATCTTCCTCCTCTGTTCTTCGCACTAGCACCTGCGCACGAATAGGGCACCGCGACTGGCCTTCAGCCGCTGTCGCTTGGCCTCTCGCTGGCCTTCCCAAGCCTTCCATCAACCTTCGCGACCTCACTGAACCACTGCCCCTGCCTTCTAACAGCCATCTTCGTGGCTGTTTATGGCTGTTTCAGCTGCCATGGATGCTGCCAAGCTTGCGGCTATGGCTGCAACTTGCTGTGCGGCCACTCCGGCAGCCTCCAAAGCTCACCACAACCACCACAGACCACCCCTAACCCCGCGCAACCACTGGCCACCTTCCTCTCTGTCGCTGCTCACTCTCGTCCGAGCAGCCATGGCTGCTAGCTGCGGCTATAGCTGCTGCCCAGCCTAGATTTCCAGCGGCTGCTGCTCGCCCCAGGCCACTAGCATCATTCTCAGCACTTCCTTTCAATTCCTTAAGCTCCTGGCCACTCCCTCAAGCTCTCGGCCACATCTTTCTTCCATTTTTGTTTTCCATTTTGCTCTCATTTTGCTCCCTATTTATAGCCTCTCCACCGACTTAAGGAGTCTTGGCCACTACTCCTCTAGAAAAACTTGGCCACTACTCCAAGAATTTTGGCCATGAAGCTTCCCAGAAACTTTGCAGAAATCAGCCACCATGTACATGCGCAAATGCGTATCTATATATATATATATGTAAATCTATATATTACACTATTAATATAAAGAAATTACACATTAACCCCCTTAATTTTCATCTTAATTTCACTTGGGTAAATCTCTTATTGCAATTACATCCTTAAACCTCAAATTAATTTGCATTATAATATCGAAAACGTAAAATTAATCATCCAAGATTACTCGATAAAGACGATTCTCCCCTAGTGTCCTCACCGGGCTATTGTTTCATCCCATTGTAGGGTTGTTCTTTACAAAAAATCGGAGCTCTCTCAGGCTTCTGTTGACTTCCCAGAAGTCCCCTATAATAATTCAGTTTCTGAGCCTGATTCGCAGCTGCATTTTAGTTGTACCGAAAATTGTTCCCGATCCCACTTCTTTCATCACTAAAAATCATAATTCGAATCACTTGTCGATACTATACCATTTTTCTTGGCTATCTAAGGTTCGGGGTATTCCCTTCGTCTAATTCGGTAGCCTAAAGCTACGTCAGTGTACCCTATAGCCTTATTTTTCTGTAAATTCCATTTATGCCCTTCATTAAATACTGTTTATAACCTCAAATAATTTCTTGGGTATTACATTCTCCCCGCCTTAAAAAATTTCATCCTTGAAATTTGGTCCATGATAATTGAATCATTGCTATTGCTAATGACTCCCAATTGAAATGTCATAGATACCACTTCTATTCCTTAGCAATCATTCATAACTTACATCCTAAGATGATCCATGCTTACCAAGCATCTTACTTATTTTCCAAAATATCCCGTTGTAGCTTTTCACTGATGGCTACACGAATCCCAAAATAATTTATATAACCTAATATCATTCCCAATCGTGTCCTTAAAATACATTATATTCGGCTCCTAAATCTCCCAACCCAATGTCATGATCACACCAAGATTGAGCTAACTCGGCTGCCATGATGGCACAGAAATTGATAACTGTAACACCTCGTCTCGCTGGGCGTGTCACTATAAGGGTATTCACGAGATTTCTTTTTTTCTTCTTTCTCCAAGCTCAACACGCACGGTGTGTCAAGAACAATCTTCACATGCAGATACAAACCCCGAGAACCCCAGCCTTACCCGTTTAACTATCAAGATCCATAGTCTTAAACTAAATGAGACATAATACAACGCAGCGGATATATTAATATCAAAAACCGTAGTTCTTACATTGTATTTCCTTAGCAAAGTACGCGATACAGATCAAATGTTAATATTGCTAATATACAACTGTTCATTTACAACCTGAAATACGTACTAAAGCCTCCAAACGTTACAACGACTTAACAAACTAAGCACCATTGGCCCTCAACCAGCCACATCCTTGCCCTCGTAGCAGTCCTTGGCTGGAACATTAAACGTTCCAGGGGCATAGCCCAGGTTAGATGATAAACATCTAAGTGACGGCATGAAATAGTTTATACAATGCATGAAAGACACACGAGCATGGCATACTCAGACAAACAAAAATATGCAAGACACGTCTAACTTGAGAAATCTCCCTAACATACTCAACCTCCCGTGGAAAACACCATTCCACACACCGTTGGGGTTGACCTTGCCGCGACATACTTAATCCTCGAGTTCCCTACCGTGTCACTTGATCACTAGCCCCGGATGCCCTACCGTGTCACCCGATCACCAGCACAAGCCCCGGGTGCCCTACCGTGTCACCCGATCACCAAGATTAACCTTGTCCCATTCTCAAGTAGACCCTATCCAGTCCCACACAAAAACAACATCGACACGAATATCAATACCCCGATGATATGAAAACCACACGCCATGCACCGACTCTTTTATAAGTAAAAATAGTTGTTGCAATACATCACATGATCAATATGCAAATGATGTCATATATGCATAAATAAAACGCATAAGCATAGCATCCCGAGTCCTGGTGAAACCGCTCACCTGAACTCACTACACTTTCACCAAGACATTCCCAAAACCATGGTAAACTAGAGACAAACCACTCACCTCGAACGTATTCGAATTTGCCTCAATCCTTGTGCAATGCCTCGATTTGCGTGCCAAATCCCAAATACTTGAACTTATATGCAACCTCGAGCCGCAACACTTCCTAAACACCATATTTAATTAAGAAAGCATTAAAATCTAGTTTTCTCAATTTTTCCATAATTTTCTTTATTTTCTCCCATTTTTCACCTCGATAATTCTAAAATAATTATTTCCTCAAACATTTTTCTCATTTTTTTCACATGATAATTCCTAAAAGAATTAAAGGAAAATACTGGAATTAAAATTATCGAAATTCCCTATTACACGCGCTCTCACGCGCCTTGCACGTGAAAACTGGCGTGTGCAGCCACGCGCCATCGTCTTCTTCCTCAAAATCGGTCGGTGACGACCCTTTTGATGAGCAAAATAAGGGCACCCCCTTGAAGCTCAGTCAATGTCGATCACAATGGTACCAAAATGAGGTCGAAACAACACCGTTAAGGCCTTTAAAAATCGATTTACAGGTCGGCGGTGGCGGTCCGCCTATAACCCTCGGCCTTACTCGAACAACCCTCAATCTCACTCCAAAATGCTTCAAATTACTCCCAATCTCTTCTTCTTGATGCAAGGATCAAAAGCCCCTTAATCATTCTCTCAAAAACATCCAAAAACGCGTTTGATTTGAGCTCCAAAAGTCAAAACCCTCAGCCCCAATTTATACTAAAAATTTGATCTTTTTCCGGCCAATCACCGGCCATGGCTTGGTTACCAAGCATCCTCGCGCCGGTTAGCACCTCCCCCAGGTCGCCCTTGGCCATCCCTTCGCCGGATTCGGCCTCCATGTGTGAAGATTTGCGGCGGCCGAAATCCCTTCGTGTTCACACTATGCCATTTTTGTTAAATTGCAGTTTCACTCCCACAGTTTCTTCCAATCACGTTTTAGTCTTTCCCATGCACCCCTGAACTATCCAATACCACCATTGAGGCCCACAAGTATAGTACATCTCATTTGACCTTTGAAATTCTTGAAAAATTACCATTTTGACCTCTCTTAGGCAAATTTAGAAAATTACACTTAGGCCCGATTGATCATTTTGACCTTTCATCCACTCGTTTCAACTCGAAATCCCTTAAGGGTTGTTCTATACGTAAAATATTAGTCCTTGACATGCTCCATTGAATTTTCGGATATCTCTAACGTTGATTCGATTTTCTCAGGCCAGTTGATAGATGTACCGAAAACTGTTCCCGATCCAATTTCTTTCATCACTAAAAATCATAATTCAAATCACTTGTCGATACTGTACAATTTTCTTTGGCTATCTAAGGTCCGGGTTACTCCCTCCAACTGATTCGATTGTCTAAAACTGTGTTAGTGTGTCATATAGTCTTATTCTTTCGATAATTCCAGTTTTACCCTTCATTCAATATCATTTATACTCTTAATAATTTCTCGGGTATTACATTCTCCCCCCCTTTAATAAATTTCGTCCTCGAAATTTGGTCCGTGACAATTGTATCACCACAGGTGTTAATGACTCCCAACCCAAGTGTAATGCCCTATATACCATTTCTAGTTCCTAGTAATCATTCATAACTTTTATCTCCATAGGGTTTGGGTTTACCAGACTCATTTCTAATATTCCAGAATATCCCATTGTAGCTCCATATCGGTGGCTACTCAACTCCCAAAATGATTTATAAAACCCAGTACCATTCCCAATCGTGTTCCCAAAATATATTTTATCTGGCTCCTAAATCTCCCAACCCAATGATCACACCAAGATTGAACTAACTCGGCTACTATGATGGCATAGAAATTGATAACATTGAACTATCTTGGCGTATTTATTTATTATATATATATTTTTTCAATTATCGGTACCTCGATTGCATATTAGCTTTAGAGATAATTTCTTAGCCCTTTGTGGCTTGTCTCGCAAATTACCAATGTAGGTTTATCAAGAATACATTTTCTTTTTTCTCATGGTAACCTAATATCCTGGCATGTCACTATTTCTCTTTCAAACACTGACCATTAATTATGACTTAAATTATCTCAACACATTACTCCTTGTTTCGTTTTAACCACAATATTTCATAACCATACTATCAATTCGAACACTTAGATCCATTTGTTATTTGTGGCACCTCACCCTAAAACTGCCAAGTATTCTATCTTACCTAGTCGATGTTCTCCATATTCTTCTCACGTAAGGAACAATCTCTTTATCGAGTCAAACAAGATCCCTATTATCCTTGATTCCAGGAGTAGATATATTCTCGTCCTTCTTAGGCGATCTAGTTTTTACAAAACTTCCTTAAATGATAACCTTACTAAACAACTTTTGGTTTTCACCAGGTCTTTGACAATACCTAGCATAACTTTAATAGCTTAGCCTACTGTCTTACAACCCAAATAAAATTTTCGTAGTGGAACTAGAAACTCTCGTTTTTCATTATAACAACTTATTCATATGTTTTCTCAAATCACAACATGTCTCTCGAGAAGAAAAACACTTTCAATTACCTATCAACATGTAACCTACCATATCCCTATGTTGATTTTGTCTTTTTCAATCTGTCAACTCATGTTTTCAAGGGTACCTAGGTATACTTACCATTGCCCCAACCCTTTTTTTATATCACCAAAGGTAAGGTTTGAAACAACTAAATTGCAGCCATTTGCTAACAATTCCTAAGGTGTGTAATATTAAATACATTAAACTAAGAGCCAAGTCGATACCAATAATTAAATTCCTCCCAAAGCTATATCTAGAAAGCAATCGTCCCACCTCTTTCTTAACACATTTTTCCTAAGCAACTTCACGACACATGCTTATACCAAGGATTACTCCATTCCAGGTTAGGAGCTACCTCGACCTAGGAGCAATATTTCTATTTCACCACAACTCCTGAATTTCCCGAGCGTATTCATCCCTTCTTAGTAGTCTCAACTTCACGAATTTCTGTCGTGGGTGTAATTATCCTAGAAGAATCCTTTAAATCTCTATTAACAGCCCGCCAAACATTATTTTGTCACTCAAGATTACATTTCCTTATTCTGATTCTCTTTTGATTATCGGTCATCATAATCCACATGGCAATTATCCTGCTTAAGTCATCTTCCAATCCTTCAACCTTTTTATAACGGTTAGGGATTCTACCACAATGCTCCAGCCCATAAGAACTTGGACTCTAATTCGTACATAACGTCCACGTTGCCACCCAAACCTTGGCATCTGACCGTCTCCACAGTTTGTTGTGTTGCTTCGACTCATGGGTATCACACCCCAAACTGCGAGCCAACTACCAGTCCTCTGCCTTGGTCCCTTGGCCTAGATCCGTTGTTACAGGCCAAGCACCAATGGTGTTATCGCTACGCTAGAATTCCTCATTCCATCTCCGAGAGCTACAGTGGTTCTATTGGTACTAATCCAAGTCCTTGATCTTTTGGATTCCCAATTTTCTTTTCTAAAGAAGATATCACTCAATTTGAGTGGTGTACCCTTGTCCTTACCATTCCTAAGACTTCGAATTTCTTTCTCACAATTTAATCTCTTTTACTTTCCAAATTTATCATGCACGTGACGAAACCTCACGCTTCTATTGCTGCTCTTGCAGACGTCCATAATTTGTCAAACATTCCAACATTAATTATATTTCTAGTTTATCATATTCTTAACTTACACTAGATCGTTCAACCATATTCTCGTCACTGCCGTATGCTTAATCTATAACAAGATTAGTTTAGAAGTTCCATTCTTCTTATACGTTTATTCCACGATTGACTTTCAACTAACACTCACTATATAGGTCATTATGTCAATCATTCCTATTTCTTTGAATCTATTAGAATCAACTTCAATTTTGTTAAGACCTAATCAAGTCCCAAGATATTTTTACGAGCTTAATCAAGCTTTAGCAAGCCTATCTCATTGCTTGGTGCCTTAAAACTCAAGCCAAGACTTTTATGACTACCCCTCGGTTCTTGACAATCATCGTTATGCTAACTATCTTCTTTTGAGTTCGAATCTTCCTAAATTGGCTAGGGTCATTTCAAACTTAAAATATAGTCGTCTCCATAGGTTAAAATACCATTTTATCTCCAAGTATATATAGTACACGTAAATTTTCTTTTAGCAACATCAAAGTCATACTCATAATTCCCTTATCCCAAAATTTTTCTAATCTCCAAGGTTCGTCTTAAATCAAAAATTTCTAATCTATCGTTGTTCCTTATATTATTTACAATCTCAAAGTCATCAAGTAAGGTTTCATCTTGCAAATGCTCTATAAGCCAAAAGATTCTTTCAAATCTCCAAGGAAAAATTCTAATCCCCAAAACATGCAAATTTTCACGTTTTGTAACCTAGCAGTTTTCGGTCGCATCTCGACCTTAACTATGGCTGATTTACGGTTGTTCCTTCTTTGTCTAGTAGTCACTATTTGAAATTCCAAAATTCTAAATCATCAAAATTTTACTCAAAGGAAAATTCCCACTATAACCTATAGCATTTTATTTTAGCTAATTACTACCAAGAAAAACTTCTAAACACCTCAAACAAGAATTCGATCCTCAATTAGTTCCGATTTATTTTCCTCGTCTGATCCTAAACTAATATCCTCGATATAGTTATTTCTTTTATCGTCTCCCAAAACTTCCACAAGACCCAAATCTATACCCTAACTCTCTTTGTCATAAGAAACCATACGCATACGTCTCGTTCCTATGAGTCGTTTTTTTTTTCCTTATTTCCTCTGTCATCAATTCCGGTTTCTCTATCTCAATATCCCCATCAACAATTTCAGATTCCTAAAATCCTCAAATTCTATTTTTCAAATGCTTTATCTAATCATCCTGGGTTGCTCACTGCAGATCGTTGCTTGGAATCTATATCAAGTCATTCTTACCCTTGATTCTTCATATCATCTGTTCACAAACCTAATTTATCATCAAATTATATCATATTAGACTAAATATCCCCAACTTGCTTACTCTTAAAAACCACTAGGGCCACTAGGGACCCCCACATTCAGCGAAAAGAATTTTGACTAATGTTCTCCATTTTTTTACAGTTCCCAAATCCCCTAGATCCTCAATTGTGGTTACCCTTACATTTGAACCACATTGTCGGCTCTATCCCTCATAGCTAAGTTAACCCAACGTTCTATCACCTAGCAAGGTCTAGTATTCTCCAATTAATAACCTTAAAGACTTCAATCGAGAATCCCCAAATCTCCAAGCAGGGATTTTGTCCTTATGATTAACCAATTCCTTTCCCCTAAGTCTCCATTCGGGATTTTCACTAGTTAGCCCTAACTGAATCCGTTCTTCTTAAGTCCTCAATTTGGATATCTAACTTAACCTTAAGATCTTCAAGTCGTTCCTCTTTCCCACGCCATTGACAAGTTCTCCTAATAGTCTCCATCGTTTCACTTATCCTTGTCAGGGCAGGACACGGGGTATTAAGATGATTCACTAAGATTTCCTAGGAGAGATTTTATGCTATGCTTCAAGTTGTACCAGAATTACCAAAGTATTTATTCCTCAAAGGTCTTGGATCATATATCTCTTTCATTTTGACGACCCTCATTACTGGCTTCCTAATTTCCAAAAGATGTGAATAGATCTTGTTCATCTCCACTTGACACTGAAAGTATATTCAAATTGAAAACCTCAAATTTCACATTTCTAGAGTCTCCATACCATTTTCGACTATGTTCCGAACTTCCCTTAGAATCCATAACCCTGTTCTAAGTTCTCATTCAGTAGTTCTAACCATGCTAAGTTCAACAACCTAGCTTAACTGTCTTAGGGTTTTAACCTAGGGCTCTGATACCAATTGTAACACCTCGTCTCGCCGGGCGTGTCACTATAAGGGTATTCTTGGGATTTCTTTTTTTTTTCTTTTCTCCAAGCTCAACACGCGCGGTGTGTCAAGAACAATCTTCACATGTAGATACAAACCCCGAGAACCCCAGCCTTGCCCGTTTAACTATCAAGATCCATAGTCTTAAACTAAACGAGACATAATACAACGCAGCAGATACATTAATATAAAAAACCGTAGTTCTTACATTGTATTTCCTTAGCAAAATACGCGATACAGATCAAATGTTAATATTGCTAATATACAATTGTTCATTTACAACCTGAAATACGTACTAAAGCCTCCAAACGTTACAACGACTTAACAAACTAAGCACCATTGGCCCTCAACCAGCCACATCCTTGCCCTCGCAGCAGTCCCTGGCTGGAACATTAAACGTTCCAGGGGCATAGCCCAGGTTAGATGATAAACATCTAAGTGACGGCATGAAATAGTTTATACAATGCATGAAAGACACACGAGCATGGCATACTCAGACAAACAAAAATATGCAAGACACGTCTAACTTGAGAAATCTCCCTGACGTACTCAATCTCCCGTGGAAAACACCATTCCACACACCGTTGGGGTTGACCTTGCCGCGACATACTTAATCCTCGAGTTCCCTACCGTGTCACTCGATCACTAGCCCCAGATGCCCTACCGTGTCACCCGATCACCAGCACAAGCCCTGGGTGCCCTACCGTGTCACCCGATCACCAGGATTAACCTTGTCCCATTCTCAAGTAGACCCCATCCCGTCCCACACAGAAACAATATCGACACAAATATCAATACCTCGATGATATGAAAACCACACGCCATGCACCGACTCTTTTATAAGTAAAAACATTTGTTACAATACATCACATGATCCATATGCAAATGATGTCATATATGCATAAATAAAGCGCATAAACATAGCATCCCGAGTCGTGGTGAAACCGCTCTCCTAAACTCACTACACTTTCACCAAGACATTCCCAAAACCATGGTAAACTAGAGACAAACCACTCACCTCGAACGTATTCGAATTGGCCTCGATCCTTATGCAATGCCTCGATTTGCGTGCCAAATCCCAAATACTTGAACTTATATGCAACCTCGAGCCACAACACTTCCTAAACACCATATTTAATTAAGAAAGCATTAAAATCTAGTTTTCTCAATTTTTCCATAATTTTCTCTATTTTCTCCCATTTTTCACCTCGATAATTCTAAAATAATTATTTCCTTAAACATTTTTCTCAATTTTTCCACATGATAATTCCTAAATAATTAAAGGAAAATACTGGAATTAAAATTACCGAAATACCCTATCACACGCGCTCTCACGCGCGCTGCGCGTGGCTGCTTATGAAAACTGGCGTGTGCAGCCACGCGCCATCGTCTTCTTTCTCAAAACCGGCCGGCGAAGACCCCTTCGATTGTCTAAAACTGCGTTAGTGTGTCATATAACCTTATTCTTTCGATAATTCCAATTTTACCCTTCATTCAATATCATTTATACTCTTAATAATTTTTCGAGTAATACAATAGCATTGAACTAACTTGGCGTATCTTTCTTCCATTTATCAGTACCTCGATTGCATATTAGCTTTAGAGATAATTTCTTAGCCTCTTGCGGCTGGTCACGCAAATCATCAATTTAGGTCTATCAAAAACTCAATTTCTCTTACGGCAACCTAACACCCTGACATGCTTACTATTTCTCTTCCAAACACTATTCAGCAATTAGATCAATTTTCCTCAACACAAAACTCTAGTGTCTTTTAATTTATTGTTCACAAATCAACATTTCATAATTATACTATCAGCTCGAACACTTAGATCCATTCGTTATTCGGGGTGCCTCACCCTAGAACTGTCAAGTGCTCTATCATACCTAATCGATGTTTTTCATATACTTCTCACATGAGAAACAATCTCTCTATTGAGTCAAACAAGACCCCTATTATCCCCGATTCTAGGAATAGGTTTAATCTCGTCCCTCTTAGGCGGTCTAGTTTTCATACAACTTCCTTAAATGAAAACCTTATTGGACAACTTTTGGTTCTCACCGGGTCTTTAGCAACACCTAGCATAACTTTAATAGCTTAGCCTACTGTCTTACAACCCAAATAAAATTTCCGTAGTGGAACTAGAAACTCACGTCTTCCTATATAACAACTAACTATATGTTTCCTCAAATCATAACACGTCTCTTGGAAAGAAAAAACACTTTCGTTTACTTATCAACTTATAACTTACCATATCTTTATGTTGACTTCGACTCATTTTAAAAATCAACTCATGTTCTTTGAGAGTACCTAAAATATATCTACTATTGCTCCAACATGTTTATATCACTAAAGGTAAGATTCAAACAACTATATCAAAGCCAATTGCTTACAATTCCTGAGGTGCGTACTGTAACACCCCGCTTTCTCGGGTGTGTTGATTCCTTGGGACAATTCCGGGGCGATAATTTTTTTCTTTCGAACTCACACTAAATCGCGTCATTTATCCATCATCCCAGAATTTCCCTGCATTAATTTTATCTCTAAGGAGAGACATCATCATATACATACCTCAAACGCGGAAGCTAGAATCGAACCTGATATCTTACCTTAACATTAAATCATAAATCAATTCTTTACATCACCGTTTCTCAAACTTAATCCTCAATACAAGACTATTCATCAATGACTTAAGACATAACATAATTCTCAACATAACTTTAATACATAACACACGTCCTCAACTAGCATTAACACATAACATGCATCCTCAACTGACATTATCCTTAAATGAGGTTATACATCATCATTCATCAAACATTAATCATAACTCATGTCTTACACCATGGACTTTCAAAACGTTCAGATTTCAAAGTAGCAGAAATTAAACACATGGGCTATATTACATACATTCATCTCATCATGCACTTGGAAAGTACCATTTCATGTCTCGTTCCTTCTCGTTCCTGCTACAATCTCCATCTGGAACGTTTGAATATTCTAGGGGTAAAAGCCCAATTAGATGATGAACCATCTAAGAGTACAAAAATCATTTTCGTGCATGAATGCAAAATGTCTTTTCCTTTCATTTCGGTTTGAACCAACCGTTCCTTATGTTACTCTCCATTTTTACAGCCTCCTTCCCAGGCCGAGGTGTATGGGTGCACCCTTGGAAAAGTAGCGGCCCCGGCCCGTACTCTCAAACCCTTATGCGGATGCATGATCAATAATTTCATCGTGAACACATGCATATTTCATCATCAATACATGTAAATGCAATCTACATGACATATTCATATCAATACATGATAACATGATAAAATTGTTTACATAGAATTGAGTTTTGGAAAAACAACTTACAAATCAAGCATCTTTTCGTAAAGCTAAATCCATTTCGGAGAGTACTACTTACCTTGTACGCATCTCATAACATCTCGATTCTCGTGTCAGGCTTTTAACGTACTCAAATCGAATTCTCAATCATACCATGCCCATCATATTCGTTCAATAGTATCAATGATCTATTTTCCATAATTTCCTCATGACTTTCCTTTATTTATTTCTATTTTTCTCAAATTTAATTCATAAATAAATAATTCCTAAATAATTTAAACCAAGCATTACTCAAGCATATCCTCAATTTTTTCTCTATAATAACTCATAAAATAATATTTCTAATTTATTGAAATTTTTAGGCATTTTCACCTACCTTAACTTAGCCTTCCAGCCTGCCTCGGTATGGGCATCATGACCTCAAAATACGTGCACTATCTCGAAATGCGTGCCCAAACTATTTTTTTCTTGCGAAAATTTCTGGAATATTAATACAACACCATTTCCTATTTTTCTGGATTTTTCAGAGCTTTATTTCCATTTTTTTCTATTTCTTTTCCTATTTCTTTTCTTTTCTTTTCTTCTTTTATTTTTTTCTTCTTCCTCCTTTCTCCATCTTCTTCCTGCGCCTCTGCAACTCCTTCTTTCCTCCATTTTTTTCTTCTTTCTTCTTTTCTTTTCTTCTTTCTTCTTCTTTCTTCTTTTCTTTTCTTCTTCTTTCTTCTTTTCTTTTCTCCTTCTTTCTTCTCTTCTTCTTCTTCTTCTTCTTCTTCTTCTTCTTCTTCTTCACCGCGCCCGTGCCTCCCCTGCAACTCGGCCGCGCGCACCAGCCACGCCCAGCCGCAGCCCACGGCCACTGGCCGCCTGTTGCCTTCTCGCGCGCGCACCCATGCGCTGCTTGCTCCACCCGACGCCTCAAGCTGCCATCTCGTGCTCGCTAACCAACGCCATCGCGAGCCACCTCCTGCCCGCACCCTCTTGCTGCGCGGCCATGGCCGCTTGGCTATGGCCGCTCGCGGCTTGTTTCGGACCTCTCCCTTGAGCCCTTGGCCTCTCTCCCTATCTCTCGATCGAGCTCTTTCTCTCTTCCTCAGCCTCACTACCTCGCGACCAAGCTCTTGCGAGCTCACTTCCATGGCCGATTCGGCTATGGCTTCTCTTCCTCTCTCTCTCTCTCTCAATATATATATATATAGCTAAGCAAACTTGGGCGCTAATCTTCTCCCGACAATCAGCTCTCAGATCCTCTGCCCAATGATCCAACATGCTTCAAGCTGCCTCCCATGCGCAGAGACAACTTCTTCCCTGCCTTCACGCGTACACGCATACATATATACACATATATATTTTATATAATTTATATTAATATAATAATTGGAAATATCCATTTAATCCCCTATTTTATTCTTATTACTTTTAGGAATTTCTATAACTGCAATTAGCCCCTCTATTGCTCAAATTAATTTGCATAACGATGCTTTAAACCCAAAATTAATAATCTCGAATTTGCTTAACATGGACGATTTTGGTATCAGTCCTCACTGGGCCCTTGATTCGTCCTGAAATCGCCTAAGGGTTGATCGTCACGCAAAATCGGAGCCTCCCTAGGGTTCCGTTAAATTCCCGAACGTCTCTTATGAAAATTCGGTATTTCAACCTAATCCGAAGCTGCATTTTAGTTGTACCAAAAACTGTCTTAATTCCGATTTCTTTTACTTCCATAAATCCTATCTTGGAATGCTTATCGAGATTATGCTATTTTTCATAACCAATTACACTCCGAGACATTCCCTCTAGTCGATTCGACAATTTATTTTACTATCCGACCAATTTTTCAGTGTTTTATTCTCACTTAAATGACGTGACAAGCTTACACCGAAACGGGGTATTACACGTACTAATAGTCTAGTCACACGGAACTAGAAGTTAAGTCAATAACTAGAGTTAAATTTCTTCCAGACGCCACATCCAGGAAACGCATATTCCTAAGCAAGTTCGTAACACACGCCTATATCAAGGATCGTTCCATTCTTGGTTAGAACCTACCTCGACTTATGAACACAATTACCATTTCACCACAACTCCTAAATTTCTCAAGCGCACTCATCACTTCTTAGTAATCTTAACTTTACGAATTTCTGTCGTGGATGCAATTATCCTAGAAGAATCCTTTACAATTTTTGTTAACAGCTCGCCAAACATTATTTCGTCGCTCAAGATTACATTTCTTTCTTTCGATTCTCTTTTGACTACCATAATCCACACAGCCATTATCCAACTTAGGTCATTTTCCAAGCCTTCAACCTTTTCACAACGATTAAGGGATCCTGCCACGATGCTCTGGTCCCTTGGAACCTGGACTCTAAACCATACATAACATCCTCAGTGTTGTCCAAACTTTGGCACCTGACCGTCTCCACAGTTCACTGTGTTGCTCTGACTTGTAGGTATCACACCCCAAGCCGCGAGCCAACCACCAGTCCTCTGCCTTGGTCCCTAGGCTCAGATCCAGTGTTACAGACCAAACACCGATGGTGTTATCGCTACGCTAGAACTCCTTGTTCCATCTCTGAGAGCTATAGTGGTTCTTAATAATACTAGTCCAAATCTCTGATCTCTTGGACTCCTTAATTTTTCATTTCCAAAATTATCACTTAATTGAGTGGTGCACCCTTGTTCTTCCCATTCCCAATACCTCGTATCTAATTTCCTTTCGTTTCCAACTTGTCATGGAACCTCACTTCCTTGTGGCTACTGTCATAGGCACAATAGTCATTTCCTCCATAATTATTTGAAATCCATCCAGCACTACTATCGTATTAGAAAATCATACTAGGTTGCGTAACCGTACTTTCCTGTAGACTTATGTCATAATCATAGGCTCTATCTATCACAAATCTTGTTCTAAGAGCTTTGCCCTCCTATATATCTTTCTAACATCCTATTTCAACTTGACACCTCACTTTTTGAATCTCTAATCCCATTTCTCTCTTTGAGTCTACCAGGATCAACTTCAACTTGTTAAGATCTAATCATGTCCCAAGATATCTTTACAAGCTTAATCAAGCTTTAGCAAGCCTATCTCATTGCTTGGTGCCTTAAAACCTAAGTCAAGACTTTTATGATTACCCCTTAGTTCTTGATAATCATCATTATGCTAACTATTTTCTTTTGAGTTTGAATCTTCTTAAATCGGCTAGGGTCATTTGAAGCTTAAAATAGCATCATCTCCTCATGTTGAAATATCTTTTTTATCTCTAAGTCTATATAGTGCATGTAAATTTTCCTTTAGAAACATCAAAGTCAGACTCAAAATTCTCTTATCCCAAAATCTTCCTAATCTCCAAGGTTTTCTCCTAAATCATAAACCTCTAATTCATCATTGATTCCTATATCATTTTCAATCCCTAGATACTTACGTAAGGTTTCATTATGCAAATCCTCTACAAGCAAAAAGATCTTTTTAAATTTCCAACTAAAGGGAAGAGTCTAATCTTTAAAACATGCGAACTTCACGTCTCATATCTTCATAATTTTTGGTCGCAACTCGACCTTAACTATAGCTGATTTACGGTCGTTCCCTCTTTGACTAGTTGTAACCATATGCAAGGGAAGTAAGTTTAGATCATACTCCAAAATTTTACTCGAAAGAGAAATTCTCATTGCCACCCAAAATCTGTTACCCAAACCTCCAGTTGGCACCATGAAAACTTCTAAAACTCCGAAATAGGAATTTGATCCTCAATTAATTCTGATTCATTTTCCTCATCTGATCCTAAACTAATATCCTTGATATAGTTTTTTCTTCTATCATTTCCCAAAACTTCCACAAGACTCAAATCTACACCTTGACTCTCTTTATCCTTGAATAACATATGAAACCATACACATATGACTCATTCCTATGAGTCATTTTCTTAAGGTAATATTTCCTTATTTCCTCTGTCATCAATTCCAGTTTCTCTATCTCAATATCCCCATCAATAATTTCGGATTCCTAAAATCCTCAAATTTTATTTTCAAAAGTTTTTATCGAATCATCATGGGTTTCTTACTTCGGGTCGTTCCTTAGGATCCTTATATCGAACCATTCATAATTCGCTCATTCTTAATAACCACAAGATATCCCAACATTTAGTAAAAATGATTTTGACTAATGATCTCCAATTTATAGTTTCCTAATCTCAGGGATCCTTAGTTAAGGCTACTGTACCAACCTTACATTCGAATCACATTGTTGGATGCTAACTCCCAATCTAACGTTCTATCACTTAGCCAAGTCTAGTATTCTCCAATTAGTAATCTCAAAGACTTCAATTGAAAATCCCCTAGTCTCTAAGCTGGGATTTTGTCTTTATGATCTACCAGTTTCTTTTCCCATAAGTCTCCATTCAGGATTTCTCCATTCAGGATATCCATTAATTGGCTCTATTTGAATCTGTCCTCTTAAATCTCCATTTGGGGTATCTAACTCAGCTTTTAGGTTTTCATTGGATCAAGCCATTCTTACTCTCCCAAGTTATTTGATAAGTTCTCCTAACAACCTCAACCGTTTCATTTATCTCGTCAAGCTAACATGTCCCGTTCAGGAAGTACTAAAACTATTTACTAAAATTCTTCCAAAAGAGATTTATACTATACTTCAAGTTGTACCAGAATCACCAAAGTATTTATCCCTCTAAGGTTTTGGATTATATATCTCTTTCATTTCGATGACCCTCATTACTGGCTTCCTAATTTCCAAAAGATGTGAACAGAACTTGTCCAATTCCTCCTGTCACTGAAAGTATATTCAAGTTAAAAACCTCAAATCTCACCTCTCAAGTGTCTCCATACCATTTTCATTTATGTTCTGAATGTCTCTTAGAATCCATAACCCTGTTCTAAGTTCTCATTCAGTAGTTCTAACCATGCTAAGTTCAACAACCTAGCTTAACCATCCTAGGATTTTAACCTAGGGCTCTGATACCAATTGAAACACCCTGTCTCGCCAGGCGTGTCACTATAAGGGTATTCCCGGGATTTCTTTTTTTTTTTCCTCCAAGTTCAACACGTGCGGTGTATCAAGAACAATTTTCACATGCAGATACAAACCCCGAGAACCCCAGCCATGCCCGTTTAACTATCAAGATCAATAATTTTAAACTAAACGAGACATAATACAACGCAACAGATACATTAACATCAAAACACCGTAGTTCTTACATGGTATTTCCATAACCGAATACGTAATATAGGTCAAATGATGATATTGTTACCATACAACTGTTCATATACAACCTGAAATACATACTAAAACCTCCAAACGTTACAACAACTATCAAACTAAGCACCATTGGCCTTCAATCGGCCATGTCCTTGCCTTCGTAGTAGTCCCTGACAGGAACATTAAACGTTCCGGAGGCATAGCCCAGGTTAGATGATAAAATATCTAAGTGACGGCATGAAACAGTTTGTACAATACATGAAGACATACGAGCATGGCATACTCAGACAAATAACAACATGCAAGACACGTCTAACTTGAGAAATCTCCCTAATATACTCAACCTCCCATGGAAAACATCATTCCACACATCGTTGGGGTTGATCTTGCTGTGACATATTTAATCCCTCGAGTGCCCACCGTGACACCCGTTCACCTGGATTAACAGTCCCATTCTTAAGTATACCCCATCCCGTCCCACACGGACACAACACCAACACGAACATCAATACCCCGATGATATGAAAATCACACGCCATTCACCGACTCTTTTATAAGTAAAAACAGTTGATGCCTCGTAATGCGTGCTAAGCCTTGAAATGCACTTCTGAGTAATTTCCTGGCTTTGGCATGCTCCTATAGCCTCAAATTAATCCTCAGAAATTTCTAGAACTTTTCCGAGAATTTTCTCAAATTGCTTCCTATTTTTCTTCCTTTTTCCTCATTTTCTTTTTTCTTTCTTTTTCTTTTCCTTTCTTTTTTTTTTACTATTCATCTTCCTCTTCTGTTCTTCGCACCAGCACACACGCATGAACAGGGCACCGCGGCTGGCCTTCAGTCACCATCACTTGGCCTCCCACTAGCCTCCCCAAGCCCTCCACCAACCTTCGCGACCTCACCGGACCACTGCCCCACCCTCTAGCAACCATCATCGTGGGTGTTTATGGTTATTTCGACTGCCATGGATGCTGCCAAGCTTGCGGCTATGGCCGCAACTTGCTGTGCTGCCACTTCGGCAGCCTCCAAAGCTCGCCGCAACCACCACAGACCACCCCTAACCCCGCGCAACCACTAGCTAGCTTCCTCCCCGTCGCTGCTCGCTCTGGTCTGAGCTGCTATGGCCACCAACTACGCCTATAATTGCTGCTTAGCCTCGATTTCCAGCGCCTGCTGCGGGCCCCAGGCCACCAGCATCACTCTCAGCACTTCTTCTCGACTCCTTAAGCTCCTGGCCATTCCCTCAAGGTCTCGGCCACTTGCTGCAACTCTCGGCCACTTCCTTCTTCCATTTTTGTTTTCCATTTTGCTCTCATTTTACTCCTTATTTATAGCATCTCCACCGACTTAAGGAGTCTTGGCCACCACTCCTCCAGAAAAACTTGGCCACTACTCCAAGAATTTCGGCCATGAAACTTTCCAAAAACTTCGCATAAATCAGCCACCATATACATGTGCAAATGCGTATCTATATATATATATATGTGTATCTATATATATATATGTGTATCTATATATTACACTATTAATATAAAGAAATTACACTATTAATATAAAGAAATTACACATTAACCCCCTTAATTTTTATTTTAATTTCACTTGGGTAAATCTCTTATTGCAATTACATCCTTAAACCTCAAATTAATTTGCATTATAATATCGAAAACGTAAAATTAATAATCCAAGATTACTTGATAAAGACGATTCTGCCCCAATGTCCTCATCGGGCTATTTTTTTATCCTAAAACTACTGAAGGGTTGTTCTTTATAAAAAACCAGAACCCCCTCAGGCTTGTATTGACTTCCCAGAAGTCCCCTATAACAATTCGATTTCTAAGCCCGATTCGCAGCTGCATTTTAGTTGTACCAAAAACTGTTCCCGATCCTACTTCTTTCATCACTAAAAATCATAATTCGAATCACTTGTCGATACTATATCATTTTCCTTGGCTATCTAAGCTTCGGGGTACTCCCTTCGTCTAATTCGGTAGCCTAAAGCTGCGTTAGTGTACCCTATACCCTCATTTTTCTACAAATTCCATTTATGCCCTTCATTAAATACCGTTTATAACCTCAAATAATTTTTTGGTATTACAGAATGGATCTCAGTTGGCCTCCCTACTTGAAATCGAGACCCACTCGGTTGAACCGAATGAGTCTTGATTGTGGCCATCCTTGGGTGGCCACAATTACAACAGTGTAAATCTCAGTTGTGGCCACCCAAGGGTGGCCACAATTACAACTAAGACCCACTCGATTGAACCAGGGGAGTCTCGGTTGTGGCCATCCTTGGGTGGCCAAATTTCAACCAAGTGGGGCCCTTTCAGCCCTTTTTTTGCTCCCCAATTGCTACATCATTTTTTGCTTCTTTGAATTATTGAGTGGGTTCTTTGTTGGATTAATTAATTGGGAAGAGACTTGGGCTAATTAATTAATTGTCTTGTAGCGCCTTATCCTCAATTACCAATTAATCTCAAGCACCAATAATTTAATTGTTTAAATTGCCAGCTTCAACTTCAAGTTCCTTAGATTATTTAAATGGATTTAATCCTCAAATGCAAGCTTCATATTTTAATGTTGTTGATGGGTTGTGGCTTGCTTCCACGAGCCTTTTGCAAGAAATATCAATTGCTTCCTACTCTTTTGTTCGAGAGCTTTAAGCAGAAGAGTATATTGCCTTGTCGTCTTCCTTCAAATTTGAAGATCATTTTAACTCTGACATTTTCGTATTCTAGACCTTTATAGGTGTCAACGGCTATAAGATGATGAAACAAATGTGTCAGCAAACACTTATGATGCTAGAGTTTCTTTCTTCATAGTATAGATCCATATGTTCAATAATAGCTTGCCTTAGCACGTTGACTTGACTTCTCTTTGCACTCTCAGCTCCCGATGAGGTGAGGGTTTTTCTTCTTCTTGACCATGGTGATCTTTGTTGTAGTTATGGGAGTAAAGCATATGTTCGCAATTAAGAAGAATATCAATATTTTGTTTTTGTGGTATGGCATAACCCTAGATTCGCAATATATTTTGTTTTCGTAGTTTGGCATAACCCTACATTCAGGATCACAAAAACAATAACCATATTTTGTTCTCGCAGTTCGGCATACCTCTACGTCCGCAGCCATAGAAAATGACCATATTTTGTTCACGTGGTTCGGTGTATCCTTATGTCCATAACATATTTTGTTCACACGGTTCAACGTAATCCCAACTTTCATGATTGCTATATTTTGTTCACGTGGTTTGGCGTAACCCTACGTCTGCATTCGGAGGGAATAATTACATTTTGTTCATGCGATTTGGCGTAATCCCAACTTCTGGGATTGGGGGAAACAATCTTATTGATGAAATGATTGTTCAAACCATGTTGTTGGGTCGTTAGGTGACACAATGGGCCAATTGTTTTGATAGGGCAATTGTACGAACCATATTACCAGGCTGTTAGGCGGGATAATGGGCCAATCTTGTAGACGGAATGATTGTGTGAACCAGAATGTCAAGCCTCTAGGCGGGACAATGGGCCAATCTTGTAGATGGAGAGATTGTGTGAACCACATTGCCGGGCCATTAGGCGGGACAATGGGCCAATCTTGTAGATGGAGAGGTTGTTGATGTGTTAATATTTTCTATACTATTCTTACTTGATTTTATGATTAATTCTTATGCTTATATATGTTTTCTATATTAATTTTAGGTAATTTATCATGTTGATAGGATTTGAAGGAAAAGTGAGAAAGAAGAGCAAAAGTTATGGATTTTCGCTACTCAAGGGTTTGATTAAAAATAAAAGCTGTACCAATTGGAATGTCAAAAAATTATGAAAAAAATATATGTGAGAGTTCTATATGTCTAATTTTATGCGCTTTAAATGATACATAAATTTGAATTTTTTACAAAAAGTTATGGCTATTGGAGTGACAGAAGGTCAAACCTATCAAAAATTCAACATTACTAACAAATTTTTCATTCAATTTTCTCCAAGTTGGTCTGATTTGTAGATGGATTAAGAGAAATTTTAAAGGTTATTTGGGTTGCCTATTTCATGAAGAATCAGACCCAATTGGACCTAAGAAGTCTAGCCCAAATGTCTAATCAAATTAAGCCCACATCTTATAAAAATCCCTAAATTGTAATTCTTGATATTTTAAGGGATTATTTTGTATTGAATATGGGACCTAAACTTTTGAGTAGACATGGATGGCATGAAACATGGAGAGGAAAACATGGAGGAGGAAATTATGGAGGTAGGGTATCCTGTGTTTTAAGGAGGAAATTAGGGAAAAGAAGCAATGGATGAGTATAAATAGAGAAGGAAGGTTGGAAAATTGGAAAAGTTAGAGAGGAGAGAGCTTGAGGGAGTGGAAAATTGGAGCACTCTTGGTGGAAGATTTTTTTAAGAATTGATGACAACATTTTTGGAGAAGGAAATCCTACACATCAAAAGAGTTTTTTTCTCTTTTTCTATTTCCTTTAAATTCTTTATTTATGTTCATTTGTTTTGTTATGTATTCTATCATTTGTAATATGAACTAAACTCTATAACTAGGGTGTTTTGATGTAACTTAAATATGATAATTTGATTTTCATGGATTGATTTTCTTTATTCATGTAAGTGTTTATTATTGTGCTTAATGCTATCAAATACTTGGCCAATATTTGATTGATATGTTGATATAGATTTAGACCGGAAGGAAAAATTTATAAGTTGATCTAGATAATAAACACCACAAGAATATAATTGGAACGGAAGTAAAAATTTGACTTGTGTGGTTAATTATCATTTCATGAATAATTAAATTTGGATTGTCAACCATTTAAATTAAATTAGATTAATTAGGTGAAATCAAAATACCCCAGTGCTCTCCAAATCTTGAAACTCTCCTTATATACTTTATGTGTTTTTATTTTGTTTTCTTAAATTAATTCTCCTTAATCAATTGTTTAAATAACATTTGGGTTAATATAATTTTGGTAATTATCACCCAATCCTTGTGGGAACGATACTCTACTCACTACTTTATTAATTGTGTGATCCGCACACTTGTGTAAAATCGCCATCAATTGTGCAAACCGTATTACCGGGTCGTTAGGCGGGACAATGGGTCAATCCTTTACATCATGTTGTCGGGCTGTAAGCAGATGTTGTCAGGCTATAAACAAGACAACTAGAGTTTTTATGGAAAAAGAACTTTTGGTGATGTTTCCTTCCATCTCAAGAAATAAGGTAGACAAATAATAATGGACACAACACTAATAATAATAATGCATCTGTGCAAGAAAACAATTTTGGTGTAGTTGAACGAAATGCACATATGCCCATAATCTAACTTTAGGCTCATAAATGCAAATAATTCATATGAAAAGAAACAATATAACTCAAAATTAGTCTTACACAACTTTTTTGGCAAGGAGTAGAGTTCCTTCACTCTCCTTCCCTTTTATGGATGACACATAACAAATGCATGCCTTCCGTTGATCTCCTTGAATTTGTCCCACACCCTGAGGTGTAGGAAACTTCATTAACAGATAGCAGGAGGAGACGATAACCCTCATATCATTGAGTAGGGGGCGACACAAGATCACATTTTATGCAATCGATGTGGCTCTAATCACCATAAAATTGGCTTGTAGTGTTATGCTCTAAGGATCGGAGCCTAGTGTGATCGGCAATTGGATTGAGCCTGTTGCCAGAATTGTTTCCCCGTTGAAGTTGGATAATGGAGAGGAGATATGTTTTAGTTGGTCATGCACAATCCGCATTTGTTCGAAGCAGTTCCAATAAATAAGGTTAACCAAACTGCCATTGTTCACTAGAATTCTCTCATAGGATGTTTTGCAATGATGGCTGAAATCACTATTGGGTCATCATGTGGGATGATTTTGACTTCCCTGTCAGTAGTTGAGAACATAATGGGTTCTTCGCTTTCTCTAGTTTCCATTACTACACTGACTTGGCAAACCAAACAGGCATAAGCCTTTCAAGAAGTGAAGCTATCATCAGCCAAAATTTTACCACCTGATATAGCATGTATAGCTTGATGAATTGGCTCATTGTTGAGAGGTGGATTTTATCTGTAGTCCCTTCCTCTCTTTTGTTGTCTCTGATCACGACTCTCTTGCCGTTCAAGCCTCTCTTTCTTTCTTTGTGGCTCCTAATCATTCCTTTCTTCTTTTTGTACATATCGTTGCAAATGTCCTTCCCGAATAAGCATTTCAGTTTGATTTTTTAGTTCATTGCTTTGATCAGTGGAGTGGCCACGAGTTCTATGATATCTACAGTATTCACCCTGATCCCTTCTTATAGGATGATCAGTTCTCTTCAAGGGCTTGATAAGTCTCAACCTTTCCATAAATGCTAATATAATAGGCAATGGCTGAGTGAGTTAGGTGTAATGACTAAATTGGGGTTTAGGTGGATCTGACCTTCGTACCCTTTCATGTCGCCTGTTAAAATCCTCTTCATTTTCCCGATCTTTTCTCTTTCATTCTCTATCTTCACCTCCTCCCACTGTTTTCATCACTTCAGTGTGGAGTATGTATTTGTGGAGTATGTATTTGTTTGCTCTGAGAAACAAATTAGCCAAGGACTTTGGGGGATCCAATGACAATGACTCTTGGAAGGATATTAGTCGTGCCCCTTGCATCATAGTAGAGATTTCCATTTCAAGTGGTAGGTCTCGGATCTCAAGGGTGGTATTCCGAAATCTGTCTACATATTGTAGTTGGGTATCTTTGGCTCCTTATCAAATGCTAAGAAGACGTGTTGCATCCTTTTTTGTTTTGTGACTACTAATTACAAAAACTTTAATGAATTATGTTCTTAGTTGTGCAAATGATGAAATGAACCCATCAGGTAATCCCTTGAACCAGGTTAAGGCATGCCTCATTAAAGTTAGCGAAAATGCTCGACACATGATTTTGTCATCCCATCCATGAAGTAACATTAGCAATTCATAATTTTCAACATGATCTTCCAGGTCATCCTTGCTAGTATAAGGGATAATTTGTAGCATCTTGAATTTTTTGGGCAGTGGCTTCCCCAATATGTTTTGGGTGAATGGGGACTTCCTTCTAGGTTGTTCCTTAGTAGCCGGAATCAATTTTTTTTTGTTTTAACACTGATTCTATTGCTCTTTTCATGTCGTCTCGCATACTCATTGCAATGTTATTATTGTCAACCCTTCTATTTTTTGGTGTTGAACTCCTAACAGGACTTTGCTTTCCTCTTGTGGGTGTACTTGGTACAACTTCTTGTTGTCATTTGTATTTCAAGCTTTGGCTATCACCTCTCTCTCTTTGGTAGTTTAACTTATGCACCAAGTTTCATTGTAGAGAGGTGCTAGGATCTCACAATGAAGTTTTTAAGCAATTTCCTTGACTTGGTGAAGATTGAGAGTGAGTGTTGGATGTAGCTTCTTGATAAGAATCAACCTCATTATCTTTTTGCTGAGTTATACTCGGTAGCGCAGGTTTGGGCACGAATCTTTTGAGTGTTACCAACAATGTTGTACTAGGGACCATACTTTGAAGTAATTCCACCATGTCTCGTAAGGCCTGTATTCCTTTGATATGTTGTTGCTGCAAAGCTTCATAATCTGTCTAGGGGACAGTAGTATGAGCTTGTTGTGAGGGGCATGGCTAATTGTGGAGTTCATGTTGATTTTTGGAGTGTTGAAAACCTGATGGAGGTGGTAGGGTCCCCACTTGTTGTTGGGGGTCAAAGGGAGTTGACTAAAGGCTCCCTTGTCCTTGAAAGTTGGGTGGAAGCTGATACGCTCCCATTGGATTTTGTGGGTCTCGTGAAGGAGGACGAATTTCAACGCCTTAATAGAGAGTCTATTGATTGCCTCTGGTGATTTCCATTGATGGCGTTCTTTGTTTGACTTTTCGTTGCACTTTCCCACAAACGGCCCCAATTGTTGTTGCCAAGTTACAAAAATAATATTTATTTATCTAGGGATCAGCCTGAGCAAAAGTATCCATTAATGTCAGGGTCTAGGGTCTCATTAGCAAGGCTTTAACGGATCTAGATTGGGTTGGAGTTGGAATTCAAAAAGGCATAGGCTTAGAATAGTCTCCAGAATCTCCTTTACGAGGAACTTGGAAGGGTCTCCGAGCGACAAGCGATGTAGGACCTTAAGGGGGTCTTTAATAGATTGGTCTTCTAAGCTTAAGGGAAAGCCTTATAGGATTTAGCCTACAGGCATAACAATAGTTAGGAGGCCACACGAGGGAATTCCCCACGCGGGCGCTCTAACAGCCAAATCAAACAACATTATGAGAAATACGTCCAATGCATGTCGCAGATAATATGCATGACATTATCTATATATGCAGAAATGCTCATGTTTATCCTAATGAATAGTTGCTGGTGAATAGTTACTATTTCATGAATAATATTGCTGAAATAACCGACCAGGCTGAAAATCGACTGGCTTAAGAACTGATTGGCTGAAAAACCAAGTGGCCTTGAGAACCGACTAGGGATTAGAAATGACTGGCCTTGAGAATTGACTAGCCCCTAAGAACTGATTGGCCTTTAGTAATGACTGGCCTAAGAATTGACTGGCCCTTAGTAACGACTGGGGCTGAGAACTGAGTGGCTTAGAGTAATGACTGGGGCTAAAGAACCGACTGTCCCCTAAGAACTGACTGGTCCTTGAAAATCGATTGGCCCTAAGTAACGATTGGGGCTAAAGAATCGACTGGACCTTGAAATGTTTGAGAGTAAAATAAAGCCATTGTCCTAAAAAATCCATCCCCCTAATGAAAAGGCAAGCCGCCTATTTATAGAGGAGTGAGCGAGGAACATGTGGTAATCATCCCAAATTTCTTGGGGGACACATGGCAGCCATTTAGGGCTTCCCGAATTGCATATTCTGCTTGGGATTTTGAAGAAGCACAGGGCTAAGAACCAAGTGGATCTCAGTTAGCCTTCTTACTTGAAACTGAGACCTACTCGGTTGAACGGAATGAGTCTTGGTTATAGCCATCCTTGGGTGGGCACAATTACAATAGAATAAATCTCGGTTGTGGCCACCCAATTACAACCGAGACCCACTCGATTGAACCAAGTGAGTCTCAGTTATGGCCACCTTTGGGTAACCACAATTTCAACCGAGTATATCTCGGTTGTGGCCACCCAAGGGTGGCCACAATTACAACCGAGACCCACTCGTTTGAACTGAGTGGATCTCCATTGTGGCCACCCAAGTTTCAACTGAGTGGGGCCCTCTTAGCCCCCCTTGTCTTGAACCGAGTGGGGGGTTGCTCCCCAATTGCTACTTCATTTCTTCTTCTTTGAATTGCCGAGTGGGGTCTTTGTTGGATTAATTAATTGGGATGAGACTTGGGCCAATTAATTAATTTCCTTGCAACGCCTTCTCCTCAATTACCAATTAATCCTCAAGCACCAATAAATTAATTGTTTAAATTGCCCAGCTTCAACTTCAAGTTCCTCTGATTATTTAAATGGATTTAATCCTCAAATGCAAGCTTCATATTTTAATGTTGTTGATGGGTTGTGGCTTGCTTCCATGGGCCTTTTGCAGGGCATATTAGTAGCTTTTATAAGACTCAGCTACAACCTTTACAATAATTTGAGAGAGAAAAATATTGAGCAAAACTTCAGAGAAAATATCACTCTCAAGGGAATAAGTAGAAGCTTATAGCTTAAATAACCCTTAAAAGAAATATGAATGAAAGATTAAGAGGGATTTAAGGATACAAATTGAGCAAAAAAGGATAAGTAATAAAAAACTCTCCACTCTCTATTTGTAGACTTGAAGATAGATGAATAAATTGGCTTTACTCTCAGACTCAACTCTTTCTCTTTCTTTTTTTTTTCTTTTTCATTTTTGTCCACATAATTCTTTTTTAGAATAAGTAAGTCAATTTTGTGCATTTCGTGGATATTCATAGTCTTGACTTCTCCACTGCACTTTTCAAATTCTCCAAAGGATAAAATCTTTAAGACCTATGACTTGCAAGATATTTCTGTTTTCTTTCCATTCCAACTGTTAGATGTGTCTTTGAAGTTCAAACATTGCCAATTTTGATAAAAAAAAAAAAGGTATATACATCTTTTCATGAGGATTTGATTACCTGAAACAAAAAAAAATCATGTGCATTTAATGCTATTTACAACAGTTATATTTTTGAAATTCAAAGCATCATTAGTCAAGTAAGATTGAAGTTATACAAGTGAGGTGTACAATTACTTGAGTAAACTTTAGAGTTGGTTGATTAAACTTGGGTATTATTCGACTACTAAATAATTTTGCTCAATTAAGCTTGTCAGCTGCATTAGTTTTTACTTGATTAAAATATCGATTTTATGCTTCTTTTTTTTTTTTTTTGTAACACTTCATCAATTTATTTAAAATTATTTATGACCTTGCAATTACTCAATAATATCATTTGATGACTATAGTTTGTAAGAAAGTCAAATATGGTTGAAAAACTCTTGTTTTACTTTATTTTATAATAATCCCTTTGGCGTGTAGATTGGCTCTTTATAAGCAAACTCCAAGGCTTTCCAACCTAGGTACTGTTAGTGTTGTATGGCCTAATGCTAGATTTGGATGACACCTAGCGGGTTTATAATAAATACATTTATTGTATTTTTGTTTATATCAATATAAGGTAATTTTTCTTTATTCATAATTTAATGACCCAAATTCAGTTATGTAATGTTGTATCATGCCTTGAGGTTGAGTTGGTTAGCCTTGATGTGTAGTATGTTGTTTTTGGTGATTATTCTCTAAGTGTTGCATCTAAGCTTGGAGTATCCGAATGTATATAATGTTATATTTGAATAGGAACAAGGATATTCAGATGGGAAAGTGGGGTATTCGAATATGGGGGTGAGATATCCGAATATGGCATGTGGTATTCGGATATGGTGTAAGTTTTGTGTCGGTATCCGAATTTGGGTGATATATTCAGATAAGGTGTTTCTTTGGTTAGGTATCCGAATAAGCATGGGGTTATTTTGTAATACCCCATGTTCTTATGAAGTTGGCACATAATTCCGATGAGGTTAGAATACCGAAAAATTAATTTTATAGCAATTTCAAGTACCGAATCGATTGCAGGGAATGGCTCGGAGTGAAATTGTCTAAAGAAAATTATATGGTCTCGACGAGCGTTCCAAGATAAGATGTATGGTATCAAAAGAAATGAAATCGGAAACAGTTTTCGGTACAGCTAAAATATAACTGCTAATTAGGCTGTAAAATCGAATCATTGTAGAAGGCTCCCGAAAAATCAACGAAACCCTAGGGGGGCTCCGGTTTTATGTAACGAGCAACCCTTTAGCAGTTTCGAGATGAAACAATAGCTCGATAAGGACACTGGGGAAAAAATCGTCCTTCTAACTAAGTTTCAAGTTATTAATTTCATGTTTTTAGTATCGTAATGTCAATTAATTCAATGTTTGAGGATATTATTATAATTATATAATTATTCTAATGAATTTAAGATAAAATTTGAGGTTAATGCATGATTTTAATATATATTAAATGTAATATATAATATATATAGTATATATAGATATAAATGGTTGTGAGCGTGTGCGTGTGAGGCCATTTTCTTGGCCGAGAGTTTGCTGCAATTGGGAGAGAATGTCAACAAGATTTAAGGGAATGGTAGCAAAAATTGTAGAGATTTTCTGATATGCTTGGCGGCCAAGTTGCAGAAGGGAATTTAAGTGTTTCATATGCCAAAGTTGGCTGGAGTAGTGGCCAAGTTTCCTTGGTTATAAATAGGCAGAGACGTTCGGCCAAGAGGGAGAGCAGGGGCAGAGAGCCTAAGGGCGGCCAAGAGCATCAAAGCTAGGGAGAGAGAGAGAGAGCTGGGCAGCCATGGCCGCGAGCTCCAGCCATGGCTGTAGCGACGTAGGGAGGCTAGCCGCAGTGCAGAGGCTGTGTGAGCGAAGCAGTAACGGCAGTTTGAGGCAGTAGAGGAGGCCAGTAAGGCGAGGCCGAGGGTGGTCGAAGATGGCCACACAACCGCGACAGCAATGGCTGATGCACAGTGAGGAGGGCCGCGAGCTTCGCGGCTGGACGCAAGGCAAGGGAGCTACCGTGATGGTAGCTCATGGTGGCGAGCTTGGCGCGGCCAGTGGAGGCACCAACAGGCAGCGAGGAAGGTGACGCCGACGATGGCAGAGGGGGCTGGCGGTGGCGGGCAGCTAAGCACGAGTCGCAGGCAGCCGTGGAAGAAGAAGAAGAAGAAGAAGAAGAAGAAGAAGAAGAAGAAGAAGAAGAAGAAGAGAAAAGAAGAGAAGGAAGATGAAAAGAAAGAAGAAAGAAAGAAGGAAAGAAGAAGAAAGGAAAAGGAGTTGCAGAGAGCAGGGAGGCGGGAGGAGGAAGAAGATGAAGTGGAGGGAAAAGAAAAAAAGAAAAAAAAAGAAAGAAATAGGAAGAAAAGAAAAGAAAAGAAAAAAGAAGAAAAATAGAAAAACAAATTGGAGAAAATTTTTAGAGAAATTCTGAAAAATAAGAAATTATATTTCGATAATATCCCAGAGATTTTGACGAGAAAAATGGCCCGGGCACGCGTTTTAAGGTTAGGGCACGCATATCGAGGAAATCAGAGATGTTGAGTTAAGGTAAGTAAAATTTCCTAGAAAATTCAAGAAATTCCAGAATATTATTTTATGAATTTTCATAGTGAAATGTTTGAGAAAATATTTTTAGAAATATTTAATTTGAAATTATTGAGAAAAAAAGGAAGAAATAGAGAGAAAATTGTAGAAAATGCCAGAAATTATGAAAAAATAGGTTTTAATGTTTATTTAAATAATTATGGTGATTAGGATGCTTTAAGGTTGAATTTGAAGAGACTCGTGAAAATTTTGAGGTTGGCACGCAAATCGAGGCGATGCATAAGGCAAGACACAGATATCGAGGTAGCCCGATAAGTTTGAGAAGGTAAGTGGTACTTCCTCGAAAATGTTTTCATCATATTGACATGCCCTGATATGTATCCATCACGTAGAATGCATACATGACTATGAAATGCATGAATACACGTTGATATCATTGATCACACACATATGAGGCCATAGGGAGTACGAACTGGCACCGCTGCCTTACCAAGGGTGCACCCATGCACCCCGCTTTCAAAAGAGGTGGCCGCTAAAATGGTAGGTAGCATGAGGGGTGCGGTTGACACCTATGATAAAAGACATTGCATACAAACATGACATATCATTGTGTACCTGATAGAGCACATATTTCCATATTATTTAGCCCTCATATTTAGTCCTTTCTACACATTAGTTGTGTTATTTCATTCATCTTGATTTTATTTCATTTTATTCTATAGGAATTGGGCTTCACACTATTTTATTTTATTTTGCCAGGTTTAGGGCTATGTGGGAGCATGAGATGGGGCATGAGACATCTTGATAGCAATGAGATATCTTGGAGATTGGAGATAGAGAAGTAAGGGCAATTCTGGCAGATTTGACCTCCTGCACTTCCTTCAGTATTTTGGCCAAGATAAAATTCCAGAATGAAGATGATGTCTTCAGAGGTACTGTAGGGGACTTCTTGAGCTTTCTGGAATGGTATGGTTTGTCCAAATCCGAGTTCATTTGGGCCTTCAAACAGCGCTTCAAAATCTGGGCCAAGAAGTTGGGGGCAAATTAGGAAAGCTGCACAGATACTGATTCTTTAAAAGGCCATATCTTGGGCGTCCGATATCCAAATCAAGTGATTCAAAAGCCTAAGTTCATCTACTATTTCTGATCTAAATTATTACGAAGAGGCCGAAGCCCAGAACGCACGTTAACCTATCCGAAATCGACCGTGAACAGGCGGTAATCTAGGGTTTCCTCCTAAAGCTCTACTTAAGCACCTTAAGAGGCCATTAGAGAGACATTCTTTTGAAGGGCGTCAACAGTGGCCGACTTCTCTTCTCTCTATTGTTCTTGTGAAGATGGAAGGCTAAGGATCTTGTAATCAATTGCAACACCATCCTTGTTCCCGGTTTGAGTCTTTGGTTTTAATGGAAATCTGTTTTCTTGTTTTAACTTTGTTGTTCTCTTGTTTCCGTTCTCTCTTGAATCTGTGTATGTGTTGATACCGGTTGGATGAATGCATGCATTGTCTTTGTTTGAGAATCCAAGGTTTTTGTGCTCGGTTGAGGCTTTAACTGGAAGCAAGAACAACCTGTTTGGATGGTAATCCAATCAGTCTCGAATCTGTGCAATAAGGGGAATCAAAACTGATAGATTGAACTAAGAGGTTTATGAAATCTGTTTATTGGTTTTCTTCCAAATCTTTGGCGGTTGTTAAAGGATTTTTCTGATTTTCGATTTGAGGATTAAAACTAAATAAATGGTTTATTGAGAAGGCGATGAAAACTGGGATAGATGGTTGGTTTGCAATTAATTGCATCTTGATTTATTGTGTTCTTACTAATTTTATTTTCTGTTCTTCATTAAAAACTCCCCCCCGTTTAGCCTTGTTTTGACAGATCCGTTTGAGATTCGTTGGGAGACGACTTAGGGTTGCACCTCTATTGCAAATCCGCATCATCATACTATCTAATCTATTGGTGTTCGATAGCCCCGATTAGATTTTGGCGCCGTTGCCGGGAAACCAATTTCGTTTCTGTCAAAGAAGACTAATTTAAAAAAAATTATGGTTGCTACTTGGTATATAGGTTGGAAACTAGCTGGTTGCGGGCTACTGGTCCAAAGCGAGTTAACCATACTCGGCACTGCTAGATACAACGCCACGTACCAAGTTTATGCCATAAATAAATCAAGAAGATCAAGAAGACCAGCAAAACAGAAAACTCTTCTTCTCTTCTTCTCTTATTCTCTTTGCTGACAGAGAACTCTTATTCTTTACTTTGTAGGAGACCAGCAAGCTGTATCCAAGTGCAAGAGATAGCAAAGCTCAGCAAGTGCAAAACAGCAAACTCTTATTCAGCAAACTCAACAAGTGAAAAACAGAAGACTCTTATTCAGCAGATTTGACAGCCTCCATGACAGATAGCAATATTTAAGGATTGAGATCAAGATATCGGTTCTATCCTCTTCCTTTCTCATCCTTAATTGATGTTCTTTCATGTCTTTATGCTTCCCTTGATGTTTTCTTGCATTTAGAGTGGTTTTTGAGGCAAAATAGGAGCCGGTTTTAGGAAAAAAAAACGATTTTGAGGCAAACAGTTACTGTTCACATTTTTCCACTTGCTCCGATTGGGCTGATTTTTGGTGTCCAAATAAATGGGGGTGTGAGGAATCAATATCACTTCTTTGTAGTGAGGAGACCCTTTTTTGGCCAAATTCCAACGTTTAGACCACTTTTTGGGCCATTTTGTGTTTCTCAGTGGCTGATTTTGTGAGGTTTTCAATGTTTTTAGGTCCCTCAATGTTTTTGTGTTGAAATTTTGTGAAAAATTGCATAAAAAAATCATCTTAGGGCTTCTTGATGATAGATTTTATGTGCCTTACGTTTTTGCATTTTTGGTGTGCATAGGTCGGTTTTTGTGTGCTGTTTTTGTGAGTCATCTTAAGTGTGTTTTTGTGCTGATCTTTAGTGCATGACCAGATCCTCTAAGGACATACCAATTGACCTAAACCTTGAAATAGAAAGGACCCTTAGGAAGCAAAGGAAGGCTAGAGGGTTAGAGCTTCGGATAGCTGATAATCCTGCCATTGCATCTGATATTCCTTCTGTTGCATCTGATATTCTTTCTGTTTCTATACCTATCCCTGACTTAAACACAATGGGGGATAATGGGAATGGAAATAATGGAAATAATGTAAATCATGGTCATTTGGATGGTAGAACCATTAGAGAATTGGCTGCCCCTGATATGCACTACCAGTCTTTATGCATTCAATATCCCTAATTGGATGCAACCTTTGAATTGAAATCTGGGCTAATCCATTTGCTTCCCAAGTTTCATGGCCTTGCAGGTGAAGATCCGCATAAGCACCTCAAAGAATTCCATGTTGTCTGCTCCACAATGAGGCCACAAGGAGTTGATGAGGAGCAGATAAAACTTAGGGCCTTCCCATTTTCATTGGATGGAGCTGCAAAGGATTGGTTATACTACCTACCACCTGCTGCCATCACAAGTTGGGATGGACTTAAAAGAATCTTTTTGGAGAAGTTCTTTCTAGCATCTCGAACAGCTGCCATTCGAAAAGAAATTTGTGGCATAAGGCAGAATCATGGGGAGACATTACATGAGTATTGGGAACGATTCAAGAAACTTTGTTCTAGTTGTCCACGCCATCAAATCAGTGACCAGCTGCTAGTCCAATACTTCTATGAAGGTCTTATTCCAATGGATAGGTATTTGGTTGATGCAGCTAGTGGAGGAGCCCTCTCTGAAAAGACACCAGCAGCTGCTCAAGAGCTAATCTCCAAGATGGCACAAAATGCCCAACAGTTTGGTACTAGATCAGCCACTCCCATGAGGCAGGCCAATGAGATTGGTGTTGTTGCCATCAATGACCAACAGAGGATAGAGAACAAACTGGAGGAATTGGCCTCCATGGTCAGACAGCTAGCCCTTGATAAAGGACAGTCCCAATCTCAGCAGGTATGTGGTATTTGTTCATTATCTTCCCATGTTACTGACCAATGTCCTCAATTGCAGGAGAATACAGAAGCTTGTGCTGGCATTTTTCCAGGAAGACCCTTCCATCCACAGCATCAGCAGCCACAGCAACACAGATATGATCCATATGCTGCCACCTATAATCCAGGGTGGAGAGATCATCCAAACTTGAGGTATGGAGGTCCTTCCAACTAGCCATTCCAGCCATAGCAGCAGCAACCTCAGCAGCACAGATTCAATGCACAAAGACCAAGTCAACCAATGCAGCAACCACAACCAGCCCCTAAATCCGAATCAAGCTTGGAAGATATCATGAAGCAGCTCGTTGCCAACAATCTCCAATTTCAGCAAAGGACCAACACTGCCATACAAAATTTGGAGACACAGATTGGACAGCTTGCAACCAATATCAGTGAGCTACGGAGTCAAGGTTCGGGTCAGTTGCCTTCACAGCCAGTTTCAAATCCAAGGGGCAATGTAAGTGCTATCGTTCTCCGCAGTGGCAAGGAGTTGAGCAGCCCACCCTCTCCACAACCAGAATTTGGGCAGCAACAAGGAAGCAAAAAAGAAGATCAACCTCCTCCCATTCAAAAGGACAAGCAGCCCACCACCATTGATCAAGATAGAGGAGAGACTTCCTACAGCCATCCATTGCCATTTCCTCACCGAGCCACTCAAAATAAAAAGAGAACAGAAGCTGAGTTGGACAAGGAGATCATGGAGACTTTCAAAAAAATTGAGGTGAACATACCACTCTTGGAGGCCATCCGACAGATTCCCAAGTATGCCAAATTTCTCAAAGACTTGTGCACCCACAAAAGGAAACTGAAAGGAAATGAAAAGATCAACTTGGGAAGAAATGTGTCAGCATTGATTCAACCTGCCATGCCTCAGAAATGCAAAGATCCAGGGACTTTCACCATTCCTTGCACTATTAGAAATTTGCAATTTCATAATGCTATGTTGGATTTAGGAGCCTCTATTAATGTGATGCCTAAATCTGTGTATTCTTCTTTGCAGGAAGGTGCAGGCACATTGACATCTACAGGAGTGGTGGTCTAGTTGGCAAATAGGAGCACAACATACCCTGAGAGAGTATTAGAGGATGTGTTAGTGAAGGTAAAGGATTTCATATTCCCTGCTGACTTCTATGTTTTGAATATGGAGGATGATCACACACCTGGACACTCACCACTCATTCTAGGTAGACCCTTCTTGAAAACTGCAAAAACAATAATTAATGTGCATGAGGGTACTTTATCTATGGAGTTCGCTGGTAACACTATTCAATTCAATATCATTGATGCCATGAAGTATCCCTTAGAAGATTATTCTGCCTTGCATGTTAACTTTATTGACTTAATGGTGGAGAAAGCATGTGTTGAGTTGTATGATCTTGAGTCTGAATTCCCCACCATCCATAATTTTCCTGATGATATGCATTGCCTTCAGTGTCATGATGGACCCAGTAAGTGTAGTATTTGTTCTGAAATAGATGAGTTTTTGAGTATTGTTGAAAGTGCACATTCTCATACTATATGTGATTCTCATGTGCCTCCCATAGAGGAAGTTTCTGTTGTTGAGAATGTAGTGCAGGTAGGTGGCAACATAAGCAGACTGGTGCCTTCAATTCAACAGCCACCCACCTTGGAGTGTAAGCCCCTGCCCGAGAATCTGAAGTATGCCTACTTGGCGGATGGAGACAAGCTACCCGTGATCATCGCCAACAACCTTCAGCCTGACCAAGAGGAGAAGTTGCTGAATCTGTTGAAGCAACATAAGAGAGCCATAGGTTGGTCACTTGCAGACATTCTCGGTATATCCCCTTCCTTATGCATGCACAGGATTCATTTAGAGGAAGAAGCTCGACCAGTGAGACAGCCCCAAAGGAGACTCAATCCCACCATTCTAGATGTGGTCAAGAAAGAGGTAAGTAAACTACTTTCGGCTGGCATTATTTATCCTATCTTTGATAGCAAGTGGGCGAGTCTAGTGCAGGTAGTTCCAAAGAAGACAGGATTCACAGTGGTAGCCAATGAGAAGAATGAGTTCGTGCCCATGCGAGTGCAGAACAGTTGGAGAGTCTGCATTGACTATAGGAGGCTCAACCAAGCTACCAGGAAGGATCATTTCCCACTCCCATTCATTGATCAGATGCTAGAGAGGTTAGCTGGAAAGTCCCATTACTGCTTTCTTGATGGTTTTTCTGGTTATTTTCAGATTTGCATAGCACCGGAGGATCAAGAGAAGACCACCTTCACCTGCCCCTTTGGCACTTTTGCATACCGGAGGATGCCATTTGGTCTATGTAATGCCCCAGGTACATTCCAGCGATGCATGGTGAGTATATTTTCAGATTTCCTTGAGCATTGCATGGAAGTTTTCATGGATGACTTTTCTGTTTATGGGACCTCCTTTGATGAGTGTCTAATCAGTTTGGGTAGAGTCCTAGAGAGATGTGTTGAGAAGAATCTTGTTCTAAATTTTGAAAAATGCCATTTCATGGTTGAGCAGGGGATTATTTTGGGTCATGTTGTGTCCAAGAGGGGTATAGAGGTTGATAAGTCCAAGGTCGATAACATTTCTTCTTTGCCTTACCCCGCATCTGTGCGGGAGGTACGTCCTTTCCTTGGACATGCAGGATTCTACAGGAGATTCATCCAGGACTTCAGCAAGATTGCCCTTCCAATGTCCAACCTGCTTCAGAAGGATGTGGAATTCAAATTTGATGAGTCTTGCAAGATGGCCTTTGAGGAGCTCAAGAGGCGCTTGACTTCTCCACCCATCATCCAGCCACCCAACTGGGACTTGCCATTCGAGCTCATGTGTGATGCTTCCAATTATGCAGTTGGTGCCATCCTTTCACAACGAGTGGAGAAGAAGTCACATGTCATTGCTTATGCCTCGCGTACTCTGGACAATGCCCAAGAAAACTACACCACTACTAAAAAGGAGCTTCTTGCCATTGTGTTTGCTTTAGATAAATTTCGCTCTTATCTCCTGGGTTCTAATGTTGTTGTGTTTTCTGATCATGCAGCTTTGAAATATCTCTTGAAGAAGCACGATGCCAAACCCAGGTTGATACGGTGGATGCTCCTACTTCAAGAGTTCAATGTTGAGATCAAAGACAAGAGTGGAGCTGAGAATCTTGTGGCTGATCATTTGAGCAGGCTTCCTTCCTCTTCAGATGCCACTACCATGGACTGTCAGCCTATCAAAGATGACTTCCCAGATGAGTTACTCTATCACTTGCATGGTACTGAGCCCTGTTATGCTGACATTGTTAATTTTCTAGCTGCATCTGATATCCCTGCCCATCTTAAGAGAGATCAGCTAAGTAAATTTAAAAGTCAGGCCAAGTACTATGTATGAGATGATCCATATCTATGGCGCATGTGTAGTGACCAAGTCCTTAGGAGATGTGTGCCCGATATTGAGTTTGCTTCAGTCTTGCATTTCTATCATTCACTTGCATGTGGTGGTCACTTTGGTCCTCAACGCACAGCTAGAAAGGTCCTAGACTCAGGTTTATATTGGCCATCCCTTTTTCGAGATGCTCATACATTTTGTAAGAATTGCACACGTTGCCAGCACACAGGATCAATATCATGTAGGAATGAAATGCCTCAGCAACCCTTACTATTTTGTGAGATCTTTGATGTTTGGGGCATTGATTTCATGGGTCATTTTCCCGTCTCCTTTGGTTTTCTGTACATTCTTTTGGCTGTGGATTATGTTTCGAAATGGGTGGAAGCTAAAGCCACCAGGACTGATGATTCTTCTGTGGTTGTAGATTTTGTTAGATCTCATATTTTCTGCAGGTTTGGCATTCCCAAGGCCATCATCAGTGATCAAGGATCCCACTTCTGCAACAGAACGATGCAATCCATGCTCCGAAATTATGGAGTTTTACATAAAGTGGCGACGCCCTACCATCCACAGACCAATGGGCAGGCTGAGGTTTCAAACAGAGAGATCAAGCATATTCTAGAGAAGACAGTCCAGCCCAACAGGAAAGACTGGAGCAAAAGGTTGGAAGATGCACTTTGGGCCTACCGCACGACCTACAAGACTCCTATTGGCAGTCCCCATATCGACTGGTCTTTGGAAAAGCATGTCATCTGCCGGTAGAGATCGAGCATAAAGCCTATTGGGCAGTAAAGCAATGCAACATGGATATGACAGAGGCTGGTTCCCAACGAAAGCTTCAATTGCAAGAGCTTGAGGAATTGAGATTGGAAGCATATGAGAACTCCAGAATTTACAAGGAAAAAACTAAGGCTGCTCATGACAAATTGATTAACAAGAAAGAGTTTGAAGTTGGCAAGAAAATCCTCCTATACAACTCCCGTCTCAAATTAATGCCAGGTAAGTTGCGTTCTCGTTGGATTGGTCCTTTTGTGGTTACTCATGTTTTTCCTTATGGTGCAGTTGAGCTTATGGATGAGTCAACCACAAGGCGATTCATAGTCAACGGGCAGCGGCTTAAGCCATTCTACGAGAGCTTTCAGGAGCATACTATGGAGGAGCTGCATCTCCTCAACGCCGCCTACAATTGACAAAAATTAGGCTGTTCCTCTCTCCTTATTTTATGATTATTATTTACTTGTCCTATACCTGATTCTTGCTGCATGCTTACATTGAGGACAATGTAATGTTTAAGTGTGGGGGGGAGGAATTTTAGAAAATTGAATTCAAAATATATATATATATATATAAATAAAAAAAATGGCAAAATGAGGCAAATTGAGTTTGAAAGAATTTAGCATGATTAGAAAGTTGATCTTATCTTTTTGGGCTTTCAAGTAAATTGGAAATGAGTTTGGCTTGGTGAGTTGATTGAGGTAGTCTTTGTGGGAATATTTGTGCATATTCTTATCCTTTCTTATGCTATGCCTGTATCCACTGAATTATGGGTATCATTCCAGAGCTTGTTTTGAATCTTTATTGAAGCTATCAGTGCTCATGCATGTGAAAAGATGATTAAGGCATTCTTTCATTTTATACCTAAAAAAAAAAAAAAAGAGAGTGATCTTTTCCCTTCTTTAGGTTGAAGAGCATTCATTGCATCCCTTAATTAAACAAAAAAAAAAAAAATTAAGCAAGACCTTTGGAATAAAAAAAAAAAAAATAATAGATAGAAAGGCCAAAGGCCAAGGTGAGATGGAGCGTAAAACGCACTCACCAAGGTGGGATGGAGTGTAAAACGCACCCACCATGCGAAAAAAAAGGGGGTTCTATTTTATGCTTGCTTAATAGTTCTTCATTGATCTTTGGATTGTCTTGAATGTTTTCTTTCTTCCTAAAGCTTACCTATCCCTTTCACCTTACCATGTTTGAGCCATGAATAAAAGTCCTTTTGATTTGCAAGCATAAAGCACTGAGAGTGGAGATTTAGAAGATGAGCATATCTGGTAGTGGAATTATGATTGGGTGGAGTTGGGCATAGCATTTGAGGAACTTGAAAGCATGTTCTTATTCTATCAGGGTCTGCTTATTTTGACTCGCCTTGCCAAGTGAAATTGCCATGCTACTTGTTTGTTTGGGAAGTGTAAGAAAGATGATCTTTGAAGTGTTGAATTCCTATAAAACTTGCTATGCCTCTCATTTTGCATTCTTTGTCATCCTTTTTGTTAGTGTTTAGTGTTTTGCCCAGGAGTGCAAAATTCCAAGTGCGGGGGAATTTGATAGAGCACATATTTCCATATTATTTAGCCCTCATATTTAGTCCTTTCTGCACATTAGTTGTGTTATTTCATTCAACTTGATTTTATTTCATTTTATTCTATAGGAATTGGGCTTCACACTATTTTATTTTATTTTTCCAGGTTTAGGGCTATGTGGGAGCATGAGATGGGGCATGAGACATCTTGATGGCAATGAGATATCTTGGAGATTGGAGATAGAGAAGTAAGGGCAATTCTGGCAGATTTGACCTCCTGCACTTCCTTCAGTATTTTGGCCAAGATAAAATTCCATAATGAAGATGATGTCTTCAGAGGTACTGTAGGGGACTTCTTTAGCTTTCTGGAATGGTATGGTTTGTCCAAATACGAGTTCATTTGGGCCTTCAAACAGTGCTTCAAAATCGGGGCCAAGAAGTTGGGGGCAAATTAGGAAAGCTGCACAGATACTGATTCTTTAAAAGGCCATATCTTGGGTTTCCGATATCCAAATCAAGTGATTCAAAAGCCCAAGTTCATCTACTCTTTTTGATATAAAATTCTTATGAAGATGCCGAAGCCCAAAACCCACGTTAACCTATCCGAAATTGGCCGTGAACAGGCGGTAATCTAGGGTTTCCTCCTAAAGCTCTACTTAAGCACCTTAAGAGGCCATTAGAGAGACATTCTTTTGAAGGGCGTCAACAGTGGCCGACTTCTATTCTCTCCATTGTTCTTGTGAAGATGGAAGGCTAAGGATCTTGTAATCAATTGCAACACCATCCTTGTTCCCGGTTTGAGTCTTTGGTTTTAATGGAAATCTGTTTTGTTTTTTTTTAACTTTGTTGTTCTCTTGTTTCCGTTCTCTCTTGAATCTGTGTGTGTGTTGATACCGGTTGGATGAATGCATGCATTGTCTTTGTTTGAGAATCCAAGGTTTTTGTGCTCGGTTGAGGCTTTAACTGGAAGCAAGAACAACCTGTTGGGATGGTAATCCAATCAGTCTCGAATCTGTGCAATAAGGGGAATCAAAACTGATAGATTGAACTAAGAGGTTTATGAAATCTGTTTATTGGTTTTCTTCCAAATCTTTGGCGGTTGTTAAAGGATTTTTCTGATTTTCGATTTGAGGATTAAAACTAAACAAATGGTTTATTGAGAAGGCGATGAAAACTGGGATAGAAGGTTGGTTTGCAATTGATTGCATCTTGATTTATTGTGTTCTTACTAATTTTATTTTCTGTTCTTCATTAAAAACTCCCCCCCGTTTAGCCTTGTTTTGACAGATCCGTTTGAGGTTCGTTGGGAGACGACTTAGGGTTGCACCTCTATTGCAAATCCGCATCATCATACTATCTAATCTATTGGTGTTCGACAGCCCCGATCAGTACCCTTACTTAGATGATTCATCATCTAACTTGGGCTTTGCCCCTGGAATATTCAAATGTTCCAGGTAGAGATTGTAGCAGATACAAGGATAAATGAGGCATGAAATGGCACTTAGCAGAGTACATGAAGAATGAAATATATGTTATGTAGCCCATGTATTTAAGTTCTGCTACTTTAGATTCTGTACGTTTTGAGGAATGTTGAAGATGTAAGAAATATTAAGATATCGGGTTTCAATCTTTGCTTCTGCACTTGATATGTATAACGATTCTCTTTCGAGATAAATAAATGGGAATTCTGGGATAATTTCGAGGTATGATGTGAATTAGGTTTAGTGCTTGAAAGAAAAAAAAAATTATTATCCTAGAATTGTCCCAATTTATAACGTGCCCGGAAAGCGGGGTGTTACAGTTGGTATCAGAGCTTAAGTTTAGTGGAAGAGTTAAGTAACCCTGAAGTAGTTGACATCAGAATTAAACCCTATTTGGAGATTAGGAAATAACAATTTGGAGACTTAAAAGGATTTGGTATTGATTGAACCAGTTAGTAGGAGCTCCAAGTGGAGGCTTAGGAATAGACTAAGGGTTCATAAGACGAAATCCATATTTGAAGATTCGAGTGTAAGGTTGATTTAGTGACCGTGATTCAGAGATTGCTAATTTGAGGTCATTAGTTGAAATCCTTATAATGAAAGATAAGGTAACCGTGGTTATTGAGGATGATCGAATCATAGATGATTAGTCTGATGTGACATGGCCTAGCTAAAGAGTTAGGATCAAATGATAAATATTTTTTGAGGATCATTTAGTGTCTCAGTAATAAGATGTAAAGATCAGGGATTCAATGGATTGGGTCAAGCAAGAGGTCAAAGATGGCCAAGTGATGGCATATGAGTCGTGTCAAATAATAAGGTGATAGTGGTGCAACTGATGTGACTCGCAGAGAGGGGATAAGAAACCCTAGTAGCATGATGGCACTACTGATTCGGTGTTCGATCTGGATCTAGGGACCCACGTGCAGATGGTTAATGGATGGCTTGTGATAAGATACAGGAAGCCCGTCGATCAAAGCATCATAGTATACTGCCTGGGAGATGATCAGATGTTAAAGATTTGGGACAACTCAGTAGGGTTGTACCTTGGATGGGTCTAGGTCCCAATGGTCTAAGATGCAAGGTGTATCACTAGTTGGTTGAATGAGGCGGGAAGTCTAGGGAATCAACTTGAAATGAAATGGATTGAATATAGACTGAGTATCTTAACTAAAGAATTGTATCAGGGTTCACAGTCATCTTGGGAGTTGGTGACACGATGCACAGTGCGAGGCTCAAAGAATAGAATACCTCGGTGTCCAGTATGGCAGTAAGATCATGAGATGGTCATGTGCCAATAGTCAACTGGGCCTAAAGAACAAAAAGTGAGGGTCAGTGGGTTCTCGGTAAATAAGATTTCAGGTAGTAGAGTGTGGTTAGTCCAAAACTTTGATGACGAGTTGTGAGATGGCAATCTCAGTTCGAGGAAGAGTTACTTGTAGGTCGTATTGACCCTAAGAAAGGATGGTGAGAAACCTAGTCAATAGGGGTTGTGACTACGGTTCAGTATGCCAAGTGGGCTTGAGGATTCGAAAGTCTGTAAGAGAAGACTCGTAAATAAGTTATGCCTTGTGCATCAGTATGGGGACCTGAATCGTTATTTGAGGTTTAAAGTATCATTCGGTAAAGAGTTCTTGCGAGTTTAAGGTTCAGTTGTTTTTAGGAAATAATTGGAATCAGGTAACGTGATCTAAATGGGGATCTTCAAAGATGAATCAATTTTAGATTTTCGAGGGATTTCCTAAGGATATGTGATGACGTATATTTGTGATAGGATCCAAAGGTACGTAAAATAGTTTGGTGAAATAAAAAAAAATAAAAATAAAAAATAAAAAAATAAAAAATAAAAAAAATAAAAAAAAAATAAATAAAAAAATCCAACAAAGATTGGAGTGCCGTAGGTGACGAAGGTACCTGCCTACTCTAGCTGGAAGTATAATTACGGATTATTATCTAGAGGATTATGTGAATCTTAGATTTGATAGAGAGAATCAAGTGATGACAGATGTGCTAGGATAACGGGTCACAATAAGAAATGCTGCAGGCCTAAATCGATTTGAAATCCAAGATTTCGATTTTGGAGAATGAAACCCTCGTATGACTAGGCGGTTAGTCTAGGTAGCCTTGGGAGGCAAATTGGGAGATATATAGCTGAGTGATGTCAGTAAGTTATGGTTATAAGGAGCTTGTTGATTGTGGTACCGGCATTTACAGTCAGTAAAAAAGTTGTAAGAAAAAAATAGAAAATACCAGGAGATATTCTCAAAAGGTTTTCAGATTTATTTTTAATAATAGAGTGAGGTTATTAATGCTTACCTATGAGTGGTTTGATTGAGGATGTAAACTATCGGGCTTTGAAAGAGGTGATATCTTTACCTCGAACTTGATAAACAGTTGCAAGAGGCTGGGGTAATTGTGATTGATGTGCGACCGAGGGATGAGACATTCCGAAAATAGGAAATGGAATCATGATTTGATGATTTGACCAAAGTACCATTTGCATTGAAGTCACGTGGTAATCGAGGGTATATTAGTATACTCCTCAAATAGGGAGACGCATGAAAAACATTGAGGATAATGATAGGGAACGTCGCGATAGATGTTGAAACTAAGACTTGCTTGCTAAGTCGTGAGCCAATCGAGAAAGAAATGATGAAAGTATCAGGCTCTGTGTCGGGAACGTGAAGTCAAGGTCGAGGATTGAAAGTTTCGAAGGTCAGATATCTCAGTAGGTTTCGAGAGACGAACCAAATGTTTTGAGTAGAGGTTGGTTTAAGCAAAAGTCAGTAACTTGTGTAAGTAGCTCCAAAAGAGATCGAGCATGATTAAAGTTAATTGACATAAAACGTTATTACTAGAAGAGTAATTTGAGGATTTAATGATTAATTTGATGATATAAAATGTTATTTGAGAATCACTTCGAAAAGTTCGAGGAGTTATTTAAGTTATGGGTATATGGATAAATAGGTATTAGTTTGGCGATCAAGTAACAAAGGAACAAGCGGTGTAAGGATATTAGTATTAGTAGACTTGGAAGAAAACATTAAATTTCGGTGGATATTAAAAGTTAGATTACGAAAGGAAGATTTGGAGACAGATAGAATCTATTAGTTTCTTATAATGAGATAGTTATATGACTTAACTAGAAAATGATTATGGTCAATTGTCAAAACTTGAGGTTATACTGGGAGATAAATACCTACAAGAATGAGGAAACAATAGAAATCTCAACTAGATTAGCACAAGTAAGGATTAAGCAATGACTAAGTTTGAGATGACCTAAGGTAAGGCATAGCTAGTTTCAAGGATATTTGATGACGTATATTTTTATGTTTTTGTATCCAAGGGTATGTGAAATAGTTTGATGATATAAAAGTATTTCCTTGAGGATTGATTTGATAAAAGTTAAGATGTATCGAGATCAAGGACTTTGTGTCAAGGTTGGAAAATTATCAAAGCATGATTGATTGATTCAAAATAAATGACGTCGTAGGAAATCAGAATTAAAGAAATGTCGTGATAACTTAAGAAAATTAAAAATTGAGAATCTAGATATGAGAGCTGCGGTCTCATTATGATGATGTGAGTACCGACTTAGATAGGAGCTCGAGTGGAGATTCTTGGCCCAAGGACCGAGTTATGCAATTATAATTTGAAAGGTAAGCATCGTTGACAAGTGTACTTGTCTATAGGTTGATGGGTATGGTCAGTCTAAGGGTTCGGATTTTGATATGTGCATTGGTATCCACGAGTTTCGAGTGGGATCTTCTTTATTCGATCAATCAGGTGTTGATTTCGATAATGAAATTTTGAGATTCAAGACATGTGACAAATTTCGAGGACGAAATTTTTGTAAAGAGGGGAGATTGTAATACCCCATGTTCTTATGAAGTTGCCACGTAATTCCGATGAGGTTAGAATACCGAAAAATTAATTTTATAACAATTTCAAGTACCGAATCGATTGCAGGGAATGGATCGGAGTGAAATTTTCTATAGAAAATTATATGGTCTCGACGAGCGTTCCGAGATAAGATGTATGGTATCAAAAGAAATTGAATCGGAAACAGTTTTTGGTACAGCTAAAATACAATTGCTAATTAGGCTATAAAATCGAATCATTGTAGAAGGCTCCCGAAAAATCAACGGAACCCTAGAGGGGCTCCAGTTTTGCGTAACGAACAACCCTTTAGTGGTTTCGGGATGAAATGATAGCCCGATAAGGACATCGTGGAAAAAATCGTCCTTCTAACTAAGTTTTAAGTTATTAATTTCGTGTTTTTAGTATCGTAATGTCAATTAATTCAATGTTTGAGGATATTATTGTAATTATATAATTATTCTAATGAATTTAAGATAAAATTTGAGGTTAATGCATGATTTTTATATATATTAAATGTAATATATAATATATATAGTATATATAGATATAAATGGTTGTGCGCGTGTGCGTGTGAGGCCATTTTCTTGTCCGAGAGTTTGCTGCAATTGGGAGAGAATGTTAGCAAGATTTAAGGGAATGGTAGCAAAAATTGTAGAGATTTTCTGATATGGTTGGCGGCTAAGTTGCAGAAGGGAATTTAAGTGTTTCATACGCCAAAGTTGGCTGGAGTAGTGGCCAAGTTTCCTTGGTTATAAATAGGCAGAGACGTTCGGCCAAGAGGGAGAGCAGGGGCAGAGAGCCTAAGGGCGGCCAAGAGCATCAAAGCTAGGGAGAGGGAGAGAGAAAGAGAGAGAGAGAGAGAGAGAGAGAGAGAGCTGGGCAGCCATGGCCGCGAGCTCCAGCCACGGCTGTCGCGATGTAGGGAGGCTAGCCGCAGTGCGGAGGCTGTGCGAGCGGAGCAGCAACTGCAGTTTGAGCTAGCAGAGGAGGCCAGCAAGGCGAGGCCGAGGGTGGTCGAAGATGGCCACACAACCGCGACAGCCATGGCTGACGCACAGTGAGGAGGGTCGCGAGCTTCGCGGCTGGACGCAAGGCATGGGAGCTACCGTGATGGTAGCTCGTGGTGCCGAGCATGGCGCGGCCAGTGGAGGCACCAACGGGCAGCGAGGAAGGCGACGTCGGTGATGGCAGAGGGGGCTGGCGGTGGCGGGCAGCCAAGCACGAGTCCCAGGCAGCCGTGGAAGAAGAAGAAGAAGAAGAAAAAGAAAGAAGAAAGAAAGAAGGAAAAAAGAAGAAAGGAAAGGGAGTTGCAGAGAGCAGGGAGGTGGGAGGAGGAAGAAGATGAAGTGGAGGGAAAAGAAAAAAAGAAAGAAATAAGAAGAAAAGAAAAGAAAAAAGAAGAAAAATAGAAAAAAAATAGGAGAAAATTTTTAGAAAAATTCTGAAAAATAGGAAATTATATTTCGATAATATCCCAGAGATTTTGACGAGAAAATTGGCCTGGTCACGCGTTTTAAGGTTAGGGCACGCATATCGAGGAAATTAGAGATGTTGAGTTAAGGTAAGTAAAATTTCCTAAAAAATTCCAAAAATTCCAGAATATTATTTTATGAATTTTCGTAGTGAAATATTTGAGAAAATATTTTTAGAAATATTTAATTTGAAATTATTGAAAAAAAATAGGAAGAAATAGATAGAAAATTATAGAAAATGCCAGAAATTATGAAAAAATAGGTTTTAATGTTTATTTAAATAATTATGGTGATTAGGATGCTTTAAGGTTGAATTTGAAGATACTCGTGAAAATTTTGAGGTTGGCATGCCAATCGAGGCGATGCATAAGGCAAGACACGGATATCGAGGTAGCTCGATAAGCTTGAGAAGGTAAGTGGTACTTCCTCGAAAATGTTTTCATCATATTGACATGCCCTGATATGTATCCATCACGTAGAATGCATACATGACTATGAAATGCATGAATACACGTTGATATCATTGATCACACACATATGAGGCTGTAGGGAGTACGAATTGGCACCGCTGCCTTACCAAGGGTGCACCCATACACCCCGGGTTTGAAAGAAGTGGCCGCTAAAATGGTAGGTAGCATGAGGGGTGCGGTTGACACCTACGATGAAAGACATTGCATACACACATAACATATCATTGTGTACCCTTACTTAGATGATTCATCATCTAACTTGGGCTTTGCCCCTAGAATATTCAAACGTTCCAGATGGAGATTGTAGTAGATACAAGGATAAATGAGGCATGAAATGGCACTTAGCAAAGTGCATGAAGAATGAAATATATGTTATGTAGCCCATGTATTTAAGTTCTGCTACTTTAGATTCTGTACGTTTTGAGGAATGTTGAAGATGTAAGAAATGTTAAGATATCAGGTTTCGATCTTTGCTTCTGCACTTGATATGTATAACGATTCTCTTTCGAGATAAATAAATGGGAATTCTGGGATAATTTCGAGGTATGATGTGAATTAGGTTTAGTGCTTGAAAGAAAAAAAAAATTATTATCCTAGAATTGTCCCAATTTATAACGTGCCCGGAAAGCGGGGTGTTACATATTTGGATATCCTCTTAGGGAAAAAAGGCATGGTATCCAAATACCATGCTTGGTATTCGGATATCCTTGAGCTTATTTGTGTCACATATTCGGATAACCATGCTAAGGTATCTGGATACTCCTCCCTTAGAATGGCATGTATCCAAATATAAGGTCGTGTATTCGGATACCCTATGCTTTCATGTATTTGGTTACCCATTTGCTAATTTGTGCCATGTATTCGGATACCCCTTGAGGATGCTTGTGTCATGTATTCGGATAGGAAGCATGATATTCGGATATCCCTCTTGGATTTTTGCTTTCTTGTATTTGAATGGTTATCCATATATCTAGATATGCTCTCTTGTATTCGGAAAGCCCCTAGTGTATTCAAATAAACTTTTCTGTAAACGAGTTCCCATGCTATTTTCATGACCCAAACCCCGATTTTCAGGCAGTGGTGGATGACTTTTTGTCCAGTCTTGCCACATGTCCAAACTCACTCTTTTCTGTCTCTTGGCTATATAATTAGAGGAAATGTCGATAAGAGAGGTATTGGTAAAGAGTTCAGCCAAGAGCAGGAAGAAGAAGAAGAAAAAAGTAAGAGAAGAAGAAGAAGAAGAAGAAGAAGAGGTTCGACCAAACTTCTAGGGTGATTTTCTTCTTCATATCAGGCAAGCTTCTTACCCAGTCACCTCTATTTTTGGTTAAATCCTTACCAGTTGGTGGGTCTTCTATTGTGAGCTTTGAAGGGCTCAGTTCCCCTTTCTGTTTGTTGTTGGAATGAAGTTAGGATGTTGTATGGGTTGGTTCTCGTTGGGTAGTGTAGGCATGTTGTTGTGGCCAAGAGTTAGCACATGTGGTCTTTGTAATTTATTTCCATTATTTTGTCATTTCAAATGCATGCAAGGGCTTGGGGATATGCATTTGGGGGATTCATGTTACTTGTGTGCTTGGCCATGGGCATACTGGGTTATTTTCATACCTAGGTTAGCTGGACATGAGCACTGCATTGAGTGTGACTTCCTATATGGGCGAGCAGAGCTTGATGCATGGTTTTATGGGGGTTATGTATCATGTTTATGCTCATTATGCTACTGTATTATATTTGTGCATTGTATGGTTTCTGGCACTGTGTAGGTGTGTGCAGCTGCTTTTTAGACAGTTATGCCATGCCAAGGTTTTTGGACGTGGTTAGCATGCCAAGGTTTGATTTTTGAACAAATATTTTGTGCTAAGGTTACGGACGTGTTTAGAGTGCCATTTTGGGTTTCGATAGCGCTGGCCTGAGGGAGCTTTGGCTTGATGAGTTACTTATATTGCCTTTTCGGGTAGTAGTAGGTTTATGATAGGGACTTGCATGCCGTGTATCTTATGTGGGCCCCAAGGACCGGTATGTGCATATTTTATTATGCAGCATTGCTATATATATCTATCAATATATATCTATCATGTGATTAATTGGATATGTGGTGTATGGTTATTGCATGTGGGGTGTGGATTATTCTTTAGCTTCCATACTCTTGTTAGCCTTTCCTTTCTTATATGCTTGCTGAGTCTTGTGACTCACTCTTGCTTCTCTTCATTCTAGAGAAGGGAAAAGCTAAGTGTGGGGGCGAGGCTAGCAGTCCTTACGCTATCCCAATAGGTGGTGTAGAAGGTAGTCTTAGCGGATCCTATTTTGGCGTTTATCTCATGGTGTTGTACCATGGTTGTTTAGTTTTTGGGTGCTTGACATGGTTTTGTATATGTCTATGTATATACCATGTAACCCTATGGGCTGATAACTTTTTATGCATGCCTGGGATGAGAGTTATGCTTCCGTTGTCGTTTCTTCTGTATGAGTATAGGTGATCTAGTTGAGCATGCATGGTAAGTCAGGATGGTTCCTCTTATGTTTCTTTACCCTTTTAGGGCTCTTACTCGGGTTCAGCTTGGCTAAGGTATCCAGGTAAGCGTTCCACATATAAACTCTCCAATTCTTATATGAATGAGTCCCAAGATATGCTATTTAAGAATCTTATTTTCTAGATGTTGAGACCGTGTGACAGGATTCTCTGGTAACGAGACTTCTTAAATGAATCCTAGTCTTTAGATTCTTTGGATGGGGACTCCAATTAGTTGAGTATGGACTAGCATAAGAGTTACTACCTCTTTCAGTATGAGATACTAATGGGAGGATGGTGTGTCACACACCATATGATATTTGGATGTTGCTAGTAGACCTGTGGGTGATTGTTGGAGAACAACACACCAAATGTGACACCAATGACTAACCACATGACATAGTGGATAATGGTCATGTCGTCAAGTTGCAATAGTGTAACCGATCCTTAGATTGAATTAACACAATTATCTTGTGTATTGGTGTGCGGGATTTGCTAATGGGCTGAAGTATCCAATTGTGAGGTGGAGAGGTTCATTTATGTGGCTTCGTATTGCAAGTGTATGAAGGTAGGTGTTCAGGGAGAGGATCTGTCACCCTTATCATCATTGATGGGGTAAATGTCCTATGTGATCTACTGTTGGTGTGACGAGACAATCCCTGGCCAGGATAAATTAATTTTCAAGAAAGATATTTCCTAAGGTGTCATTAAGTCACATTGATGAGGTCAAACACACAGTTACTGAGTTTGTGAGTTTATCACTCCATGGCATTGGCTTAGTTGGGACATTAAGTGATGGAAGGATTAAAACATATGGTAATCTTCAACTGTAATAGGTTCACTTGAAATGAGACTTCAATGTCACATATATTGTCCTGGACCGCTACTAGGTGCTATTTAGGAACTCTCAAGTTGTCATTGAGATATGGAGAGATTTTGATGATGGGTTAAGGGGTTGGCTAATGCCAAAATGAGTTTTAGTGCTATCTGATTACTAGCGGACAATGGATCTAGAAAGTCACACACCATATAGTATTACATTTGGTATCAACATCGTGTGCTTGGTGTGTCTCGAGATACAGTGGGTCAAATGTTGACTTGTTGGGCAGGGAAGTTGACTTTCTGTTGTGCCATAGAAATCGGGGGGAAAAATTGAAATATTGTTTTAATTAATTAACGACAGGGTGCCGAAAGATCTGTCACAAAGCCGCGAGCTAGCGGCACAATACAGCCGCTTGAATGAACTTGCGGCAGGTTGCCGCAAGATATCAGCAAGGACCGACAGCGGCTATCTCAGCTGCAAGCTCGCGGCATCTCTTTGCCGCAAGCTTGCAGCAGGGCCAAGCTCGCAGCATCTCCTTGCCGCGAGCTCTCGACACGCAATGCCGCAAGCTCGTGGTATGGCCGTGCTCGCGGCAATGCAATGCCGCAAGCTCGCGGCATGGCCATGCCTTAAGCTCGCAGCAAAGCCATGCCTTAAGCTCGTGGCAAGGCCATGCCTTAAGCTCGCGACCTGTCGCATACTGGCGGCCGTTAGGCATGCGACGCCTACCGGAGAGGCCACGTGTCACCACCAGGTACCCTTGAAAATCGTGCCCTATAAATACCCAACTAGAAGACAATGAATAGGACTTCCGATTCTGGTAAAAATTTACACTTTGATTGCGCATTTACTGCTTCTGGTGAATAGTCATTAGCATTGGAGACTGACTTTGGCATCGGAGGGTCTTCGCAGGGAAGATTCCCGCGAGCCTTCTAACCTATTCTCTCAGTCCTAACAGGGCCAAAAGCTAGTGGCAAGAGCTTGTGGCAAAGGCTAGTGGCAAAGGCTAGTGGCAAGAGCTTGTGGCAAGGGCTTGCGACAAAGGCTAGGGGCAAGAGTTTTTGGCAAAGGCTTGTGGCAAAGGCTAGTGGCAAGAGCTTGTGGCAAAGGCTTGCGGAAAAGGCTAATGGCAAGAGCTTGTGGCAAAGGCTTGCGGCAAAGGCTTGTGGCAAAGGCTAGTGGCAAGAGCTTGTGGCAAAGGCTTGTGGCAAAGGCTAGTGGCAAAAGCTAGCGGCGAAGACTTGAGACGAATACTTGTTGCGAGCATCCTAACAGTAAACTCCTTCGTGACAACATCTCTAACGGCAACCTAACTTCACCCGACATCAAGCTCGAGTGGACCCCACACATCACAAATTTTAATTGTTGTATTTTGGCAACAACAATTTGGCGCCGTCTGTGGGAAACTGCAACAAAAAGCCAATCTCAAAGCAAGATGCCAAGAGGGACGAGATCAACCGGTTTAGCAAACTCGCTTAAACCTGCTTGAAGGAGCGCTCGTACCAGGACCGGTGACCAGGTGCATCCTATGGTGCCCGAACCTTTGGAAGATCACCTAGATAACGAGGTGTGCTCAGGAAATATTCCAATGCTCGAATGAAATCAGGCTACTGGATTAGGAGGTATCGAGCACTCGGAACAGGGGGAGATACATGCCGTCGGATGGGGGAGGCAGGCGATAAGACAGGGAAGGCAGGCCTCGCCCCTCATACCAACGAATCAAGAGCAACACTCCCTGGGACAGTCTTTGATTCCTCGCAGGAACCCAGCGGCAACCTCAGTACCTCCAGAGCCTTCAGGGATAGCTCCCCCCACAGTCCCGCTGTCGGATTATGAACTGTTACGAAAAAAATTTGTAGAGTTGAAACATCAGAACGATGAGTTAAGGACGAACAACGAGGAGAGCATGAAAAGACTACAAGGGATTACCGCTCTTTTGCATGAATTGATGCCGGATATCCACATTCCCCGCATGGGACAAACAGGAGCAGGGGGAGAACACTGGAGATCTCAAAACAACCCCTCGAGGACCCCAAGGCAAGGGATAAGAATTGGGACTCCTAGGCCTAATGATCCAGTCCCAGAAGCGACAAACCTGAGGGAAAACTATGACAAGAGACCAGGAAAGGCCCCCATGTACGAAGAGACGGCAGAGAGCACCCACTCGAGAGCTCTTTGCGTCCCGTCCCCGCGCAAGAATGAAACGGAAAAAGAAGCATTCAAAGCGTCCGATATCAAACACCTCATAGAAGAAGTGCTAGAGCAGAAACAAGTTGTGATGATGCCAAGGAAAATCCCCACAAAAGGTTTCCCTCTATCCGAAGAACTCCAAAGGCAACCAGTGCAACCAGGATTCAAATTGCCGCAACTCTCTGTGTACCTGGGAAAGGAGGATCCTGTTAAGCATGTACAGCACTTCGTGGCAATGGCTGTGTTACATGGATGGGATGAGGTCACTAGATGTTGAGCCTTCCCACTCTCCTTGGCCGAGCAAGCTCAGCAATGGTTCACAGACTTACCAACTGGACATATCCGATCATTCGAACAGCTGAAAAGAGAATTTCTGGAGGCATTCTCTGCCTATGTCCCGAAAAAGAAGAGCGCCATGTATTTGATGAGTTTGCAACAAAGACCCAATGAAACCCTAAAGCAGTACACCGAGCGATTTTGAACCGCCACGCAAGAAGTAAGAGACCTCCCAGTTGGATTAGCAGCATCAGCTTTACTGAATGGAACCACATATGCCCCGCTTAGAAGATCCCTAGCATTTTCTGAGCCAGATTCGATGACCGATTTGTTTGCCTGGGCAGAACAATTTGTCGTACAAATGGAAATCCTTGAAGCTTGGGAAGGAAAGAGAAAGGGGAGGCAAAACGACGTTGGACCAGATAGGGTTACGACGATATAAAGGAGATATGAGCCCCCAAAGATGCAATTTCAGAATTTCGCCCCCCTCACTGAGCCAAGGGCGGCTATCCTTTCATCCATTGCCCACGCAGGACTCATTAACTTTCCCCCACATACTAGCCAACCTCTGGGTAAGAACATGGATGCTTTTTGCAAGTTTCACGAGTCCCCGGGGCATACTACAGAGCAGTGCCGGGAGCTATGCAACCAGATTGAGCAACTGATTAGAGAAGGGAAGCTTGACCGATTTATACTGGATAAGCCAAAAAATCAACAGAACAGGGGAGACAGGTACAAGAGGGATAATCAGAAAAGGCCTCCCTGTCCTAACAATGATGCCTCAAATAGAAGAGAGAACCAGCAACCTCAACAGAAAGAAGGAGGGAGAAACAATCAGAGAGGAGATGAAGCAGGGCCGAGCACGGGAGATAATGACAATGAACCCACTATGGAAAGGATACACATGATCTCAGGAGGTGAAAATTTAGTGGGAGATTCCTCTTCTACAAGAAAGGCATACGCACGACAAGCATTACACGTAAACTCGGTTGCGAAAATTCAAGAAGATGAAGACCCCATTATTTTCATACCTGAGGACCAGGGGGATGTACTGCTCCCCCATGATGATCCTTTGGTTATCTCTGCCGTAATTGCTAAGCACCCCATTGAAAGAATACTGGTGGATAGCGGGAGCTCTGTTAATTTGTTGTACTGGAATTGCTTCGAAAAGATGTGTATCGCCCATGACCGATTAAAGACAGTTGCTTCACCTCTATACAGTTTCACAGGGGAGGCAGTGCTGGTGGTCGGATCAGTACAGCTCCCCATTACACTCAGGGAACACCCCCAAGTGATCACCCGACAAGTTAACTTCATGCTAGTCAAGACTTTTTCTCCTGCCTACAACGTGATCCTAGGACGTTCCCTCATTAATGCTATGAGAGCTGCCATTTCCCTAGGATATTTCCTAATGAAATTCCCCACACCACAAGGGGTAGGTCAGGTGAGAGGTAATCAGAAACAAGCCAGAGTATGCTACGTAAGCTCTACAAGAGGCGCCAAAGGGAAGGAGAAAACAATAACCGAAGAAACCCTAATGATTAGTGAGCAAACTCTTGAGGCTAACAAGCCCCAGCCAGTGGAAACACTTGAAGTTATCCCCCTAAACCCAGATGATAGCGAAAGACAGGTGCGGGTGGGGAGCCAACTAGAGGGTCCAGAGAAAGAGGAGGTCATTAAATGTCTACGATCCTACGCAAACGTATTTGCCTGGACGCCTGTCGATATGCCCAGAATCAGTCCAGAGATCATATCTCACCGACTGAATGTTTGTTCAGAAGCCTGGCCAATTAAACAAAAGAAAAGGCATATCGCCCCAGAGAGATTGAGGTACCTAGAAGAACAAGTGGACAAGCTCCTTGAGGCATGATTCATTAAGGAGGTCCAATACCCTGAATGGTTGGCCAATGTTGTGATGGTGCCCAAAGCTAATGGGAAATGGAGGGTATGTATCGACTTTACCAACCTGAATAAGGCATGTCCAAAAGACTCCTACCCGCTCCCTCGGATAGATAGGCTGGTTGACGACACCTCTGGATACGCTGTGTTGAGTTTCTTGGATGCCTTCTCAGGTTACCACCAAATCAGTATGTACCCATCTGATGTCGAGAAAACAGCCTTCATCACAGAAAATGGGACATACTGCTATCAGGTGATGCCTTTTGGCTTAAAAAACGTGGGGGCCACGTACCAAAGGATGGTCAACAAGGTATTGAAAGACCTACTAGGAGAGGTAATGGAAGCCTACGTGGACGACATGATAGTAAAAAGCAAGATGGGCGAGTCGCATGCCAGATAACTTGAGAAAGTTTTTCTATGTTCTGAAAGAATAATATGCACTTGAATTCGGACAAGTGCGCATTTGGAGTGAAGTCCAGAAAATTTCTGGGATACATGATTACCCACAGAGGGATAGAGGCTAACCCAGAAAAGGTGCAAGCAGTAATCGGCATGGAATCCCCCTCATCCAAAAAGGAGGTTTAGAGGTTGACAGGTCGTCTAACGGCCCTGGGCAGATTTCTCTCGAAGTATGCCGAACGCAGCCTTCCTTTCCTCAAGGCCTTAAAAGGGGGAAAGGACTTCCAATGGACCCCTGAGTGTGAAAAAGCATTTCAAGAATTGAAGGATTACCTAAAGGAAATTCCCCTGTTGACCCGACCGGAAACCGGAGAAAGGCTATACCTATATTTGGGAGTCAGTCACCAGGCAGTAAGCGTAGCTCTCGTTAGGCAAGTTGAACAAGTTGACAGTCCAATTTATTATGTGAGCAAGGTGTTGCAAGGAGCGGAGTTACGATACCCTTACGCTGAGAAAATGGCTTTGGCATTGGTGACCGCAGCAAGGAAATTAAGACCCTACTTCCAAGCCCACACAGTGGCAGTATTGACGGATCAACCATTAAGATAGATTCTACAAAAGCCCGAATGTTCGGGGAGGTTAACCAAATGGGCAATTGAGCTTAGTGAGTATGATATCAACTTTGAGCCTAGAAGGGCGATAAAGGGGTAAGCATTGGCAGACTTCATAGTCGAGTGCACTCACCCGCCCATAGTAGAAGAAGCCCGCAACAACAGATGGATGTTGTTTGTAGATGGGGCCTCAAACGCAAAAAAGAGTGGAGCAGGGGTAGTGTTGATCTCCCCAGAACAAGAGATCTTGGAGTACTCACTTGGCTTCACCTTCCCAAGCACAAACAACGTAGCAGAATATGAGGCATTGCTGGCCGGAATAACATTGGCAGAAAAGCTAGAAGTAAAGAGCTTGACAGCCCACAGTGACTCTCAGTTGGTGGTACAACAATTCCAAGGAACTTATGAAGTGAGGGAGCCGATATTGGCCCGCTATCTGCAGAAGGTGAAAGAGCTCACCCATAGGTTTGGGCATTTCGAACTAATTCAGATTAATAGATCCCTAAATCAGCACGCAGACGCATTGTCAAAATTAGCCTCTGCTCGAGACACTCCCGGACGCCTAATCCACATGGAAGTCCTCCAACAACCTAGTGTAGGAGAGGAAGAGATCGCGGTGCATTGCATTATGGAGACTGAGGATTGGAGAGGTCCAATAATGAAATATTTGCTTAATCAAGAACTGCCAACAACCCTCGCAGAAGCAAGGAGATTAAAAACCAACGCGGCTCGTTTCATAGTGATCGGCCAGAGACTGTACAAAAGGGGATACTCCATACCTTTGTTAAAATGTCTGGGGCCCAAAGAAGCACAACAGGCCCTAGAAGAAGTACATGAGGGAGATTGTGGTGAACACCTCGGAGGAAAGGCATTAGCTGGAAAGATTTTGCAAGCCGGTTTCTTCTGGCCCATGCTGCGGCAAGATGCTGCCACTAAGGTTCGAACCTGCGACAAGTGCCAGAAGCATGCTCCCCTGACAATAAAACCTCCTGCCCCTATTCATCCGATATTCCAACCTCTGCCATTTGCACAATGGGGCCTAGACATACTGGGGCCATTCCCAATGGCATCTGCTCAACGAAAATTTTTGCTGGTGGCTATAGATTATTTCACGAAGTGGGTGGAAGCTGAACCTTTGACAACCATCACTGAAAAGAAAGTGGAAGGGATGGTATGGAAAGACATTATTTATCATTTCGGAGTGCCCCGCATACTCAATACAGACCATGGAACACAGTTTGACTCAGATGCGTTTAGAGCTTTTTGTCATCGATGGGGGATCAGTCTAAGAATGGCATCCGTGGAGTACCCACAAGCGAACGAACAAGTCAAAGCAAGCAACAAAACCATATTGCACGGCCTAAAGACCCGATTGGAGAAAGCAAAAGGCGAGTGGGCTAATGAGCTCCCCAGCATTTTATGGGCATACCGAACAACTAGTCGGGTACCCATCGGGGAAATACCTTTTAGTCTGGCCTATGGGACTAATGTGCTCATCCCTATAGAAATAGATCTTGGCTCACCCCGAGTCATGACCTTCAGTGAAGAAGATAAGTCGGATAGTTTATGGGAGAATTTGGACCTACTGGATGAATTGAGGGAAAAAGCAGTAGTACAGTTGGCAGCTTATCAGAGAAGAGTCTCCAACTTCTACAATGAGAGGGTTCGTCCTCGCAAACTTGAAGAAGGAGATCTAGTACTTAGAAAGACAGCCATCACCAACGCTCATAAAGAAGAAGGGAAACTCAGGCCTAATTGGGAAGGACCTTATAGAATTCAGAAAATGTTGGGACCAAACACATGCGTACTATAGACGCTGCAAGGTGAGGCAATGGGCAAAACTTGGAATGCCATGCACCTTAAGAGGTACTTCTCAACCCTACCGGTCATGAACTCCAGTGAAGAAGGTGAAGCACAAAAAGAAGGATTGAGCCTGCCACCAGAGACGTTGCTCGATCTAGCTGAGAGTCAGGATTCTCTCTAATTTTTCATTGTAATAATATCCCCCAATGAATAAAAGAATATACCCCCTGTATTCTAGTGGAGTAGGCAAAAATATAAGCCAAACCACATAAAATCTCTATGTGCTTGATTGTTTTTATGTGTCATGGAATGTAATGCAGGTACAGCGGCCCAAACGCCATCCGCTTCCGAAGGTCAAGTCGCCTTATGGCAATCTGGTGCTGATGTCCTTGAGCTAGCCCGGGATCGCTGGGAAATCCGATGCTTATGCCTGCAGACTCACCTGGATCCCTCGTGAGCTCGGTACTATGCCTTTTTAGCTAGACTCGACTCCTTGGTTGATCTGACGCCTAGGTCTCCCAGCAAACTCGGATGTCTAGTAAGAATCCTGGACTGGATCATGAGCCGAATCCCGACTCCCTAAGGTAGACCAACCCTAAGAAGGCACGAAAAAAGACGAAGGGGCCAGGTGATAATCTTGGCATAATACTGCTTATCAGAGTTGAGTCGCCCAGCTGCAATCTGGTGCCGATGGCTAGGAGCCAACCCAAGATCGCTAAAAATCCGATGCCTATGCCCGCAGATTCACCTGGATCCCTCGTGAGCTCGGTACTATACCTTTTTGGCTAGACCCGACTCTTTGGTTGATCTGGCACCTAGGTCTCCCGGCAAACTCGGATGTTTGGTAGGAATCTCGCGCTGAATTACTGGCCAAACCCAGATTCCCTAGAGTAGACCAACCCTGAAAGGTGAACACGAAAGACACAACAACAGATACGCTACGATCCATTTTGGAATCACTGGATGTTCCGAAGCCTATGCCCGGAGGCTCACCTGGATCCCTTGGGTGAGTCCAGCCTATGCCTCCCGAGCTAGACCTGACTCCCCAACTAATCTGGCGCCTAGGCCTCCCGAAAAGCTCGGACCCCCCAGGAGGAGCCTTGTTGAGGACCTTATATTTGAGGGCCGGGTCACCTAGAGATAATCTGGTACCCATGACCCCGAACCAATATAAGGACTTCATATATGCCGACACCAATTCCCGCAAGGCCACTTAAATCCCTTGTTTGAGTCTAATCTATGCCCTCGAACTATACTTGACTCCTTAGACGATTTGGCGCCTAGGCCCCTCGGAAAACTTGGATGCCCGACAAGGATCCCGTATTTGATCCCAGGGGCCAAACCTAGGTTGCCTAAAGGCAGACGAGCCCGTAAAAGGAAAGTAGGACACACCCCAATATAGTAATAATCAAAGAAAAAGCGCCATGACAAGCAAGCAAACAAAAGACATTAAAAGGAAATGCATACATATAAATATAAGCGATGACGGCACATGCATAAGCATGATGAAAAAAACACGTTCAAACTTCCATACATAGGAATGATGGCCCAAAAGCCCTACATCCACAAAAACGGGGGGCCGCCATTCTACATAACCAAAACAAAGATTCAGCAAAATAAAAGCACATTGACTAATCATCTTAGCGAGAATGGCGGTGCTCCAGCTCTGGAGGAAGCGGACTCAAAGGGGCATCGTCGGGTTCATCCAGCCCATGTCTGATTGTCTGTAGGGCCTCTATGATCCCAGAGGTATCATCTGGCTCAGGTACATAAGGGCTCCACGACCCCGACAGGTTAGCCAGATCATCTACTAAAGCGGCCCTGATGTATTCGTCAGGGTCACAAGAGCCGGACTCGTACTTTCGCCAATCAGGAGGATCCAGTGAAGCTGTTTCTGAGAACACCATTTCAGGAAATGACTCCCCAGGACGCCTGGACTCCAAGTGGCTGTGGCCAAGATAAAAGCCAAGTTTGGAGAAAAAGCTGGCATAAGCTTCCTTTCGTTGAAAGCAATCATTAGAAAGTCTGTACTCTTTCACCGCCTGTCGCGCAACCTTATTAATCTCTCGATGCTTGCTTTCACCGAGATTGGATATCTCTTGACGAGCGTGTGCCACCTGATCTTCGAAGTCGGCAAGAGATCTCCGAAGTTGAACGTTCTCCTCCCGAGCAGCGGAAAACGAAGATGCCATCTGTTCATATGCTTGACCCTGCTCCACAGATTTCTCTTTCCATTTTTGGGCATCGAATTCTACTGCTTGACATCTTGTGGTAAGGCCCTGAAGTTGGGTTTGGAGGCCTTCGACTTGTGAGTGAAGGCTCGAATTATCGGACTCCAGGTGTCAGATATTCATGTTCAATACTTGTTTTTCCTCACCCCATTGCCAAGATTTATTCATCCACTGAGCAATCTCTGCCTCAGCATGAGCAATGCTTGCCCGGTTCATTGCGTTTGCCACCACAGATCCCTGAGCGCCCTGGTCATAAGAGAATTTAAACAATAAACCTTAAAAAAAGAAAAAGAAAAAAAAGGGAGAGATCATTGAATTTTAAGGGGCTTACAATGGCTAAATGGCGTTCGAAATCATCCATGTCATTAGGGGGGTTTCAGAAATAGCGGTCCTCGTCCCAGGGAAGAATGGTGGAATACAACAAGCGTGCCCCAACCCCGCGCATGTTTATGGGATCCGTATCCAAAACCCCTGGGCGCACTGTGAAATCCTCGCCCTGCGCCCATCGGCCTTCCTTAAGGTCTAAGGCGCGTGTCATTGGTGGAGGGAGCTAGGCAAATTTCGGCTATAAGTTCCGGAGACGTAACCTCTCCTCGTTATGTAGGACCCGGCGCTCAGAACGTTGTGGGTTAATCACTCCTCTACGAAATTGGCCACGACCAGCAGCATGGGCTGCATCGATAGCCTCTTGGTCAAGGCGAGAGGTAACCTCGACCTCCTGACCACTAGGGATCACCGGAGCTGCATCATAAAGACCAATGTACCCTGCGCCATCTGGGGCCCCACTCATTGCAACCGAGTGGTACTCTTCATTGGGTAGTTCACCAAGCTCAAGGGGATAGGCAGCTGGGGGAGAAGCTAAGGGGGTGCCCTTAAGAGGTTCCATAGGAATGGGGGTAATGATCGGCTGAGAAGTAGACGGACCCGCCTCCATCTGCTGACGCCGACTCCTTTTATGACGACGTCTCACCTCACTGGTTTCCCCTGTCCCTTCAGCAACATGGGTCTCTGCGATGGCAGCCACACCTTCAGGAGGGAAGGGCATGGGTTGAGAAGGCCTGTCACACGCCGCACCCTCGATCGCCCTTTGGCGAGAAGCTCGCATTGCTCGCCTTATACCTACCAAGAAGTAGAAAGATTTACAAGTCAAAAATTAGCAAAAAATAAATGACCACAAAAGGATAAAAGCACGAAAGGAAAAGAAATGCCTAGGCGCCTAGAAAAAGGCAAGGAGAAGGACAGTTGGAAAGATCCAAACCCCTAGACCGTTCTTGGAGAGTGACGGCCTCTCCTTCTACTGGGACGTCAGTTGCTAGAGGAACTGGGGGCTGCAGGGGAAGCGTCGAAGGGGCTGCACACCTCGATGATTCTCCCGCATAGAGTACCCAGCCAGCCCTCCTCAACCGGTCCTCAGAGAGAAGGTCCAGGAGGCTGACTGGATCTCCATGCAAGAGTTGACAACGTTCATCATTGTATCGCTCTCGAAGATCATAGAGGAGAAGGGAAGAATCGGCTTAGCCACTCGATCATCAGAACGCCAACCCCGGGAGGTATACCACGTACCCGGTGGAGGATCGACTACAAACCAACGGGAGTCGAAGTTGTGAGCCTTAGGTGGTATACCCTCAAACAAACGATCCTCGACACACTCTCTATACTGTGTATATAAGTGATAACGGGACTGCCCTAGCCTGAAACGATAGAAAGAAAGAAGAAGATCGACAATAGGAGACACTCCCCTCTCATGACACAAGACCAAAAAACCTGCCAATTGGGCCCAGCCATTAGGATGTAGCTGAGCTGGAGCTAGAAAGCTCCGACGAAGAAGCTCTACACCGAAGGGGTGGAGCGGAAGGCCAAACCCTAAATGAAAATTTATTTCGTGAACTGCCATACATCCCTCAGAAACAGTAGCAGCACAAGATTCGCTCGGTTAAGGCAATCTAGGACGATAAGAGAAGGGAATGCGGTAGTTACTCGTTAATTGGGCAAGATTGTCAGCCGTCAAAGATGAACACTTGCCCATAAGAAACCGACAAGGTTGTCCCTCAGGATCTTGAGTGCGAAGGTACACACTCCTAAATGCCATGACTTAAAAAAAAAAATGTGTGTTAAACTAAGGGACGTAGAGAAAGGAAACAAGAAGTAAAGAGACTGGTGGCAAGATGTCTCACTGGATAGTTTTTATAACGAAGATAACAACCACGAAGGATGGTGACCAAAGCTAATAAAGGGCTTCCAAAAGGCTTATGGAAAAATATGGAGTGGCTTGGAAATTTAAAGAGGGAAAAACTCGCGGCAAAGATAGGAACCCTCGTGGCAAGCTGCTAGAAGCTCGTGGCGAGATACCTGGAAGCTCGCGGCAACCACTTGGAAGACTCGAAGTAAGAGATGGACTCGCAGTACGAGGAAAGCTCACGGCAAGGCGCTGGAAGCTCACAGGAAGGCGCTGGAAGCTCGTGGCAAGGCGCTGGAAGCCCGCGACAATCGACGAAAGCTCGCGGCAATTCCTTGAATCTCCCGGCAAAATAATGAAAAACTCGCGGCTAAGTGCTGGAAGCCCACGGCAATCGATGAAAACTCGCGGCAACTGCTTGAAACTCCTAGCCAAAAAATGGAATCTCGCGACAAAGAGGCTGCAAGCTCATGGCAAATGGTTGAAACTCGCGGCCAAACAAACAAACGCTCACGGCAGAGGCCACAAGGTCACAGCACGATGCTAGAAGCTTGCGGCGACTTGGTAAGAAGCAGAGTTTGCGGCGAAATCAAACGGAAAGCTTGCGGCAAAGAGGTTCTCGAGTTGGGTAAAAAGAGCACAGTAAGTTTGCGCGGAGAGGAGTATTTATAGGGGTGCCAGAAGAACCACTGGGTGGGAAGTAAAAATTACCCCGCGGGTAAAGACCAGGCTAGCAGCACTATAACCCAATTTTATTAAATTAAATTACTCTATCATTTTGTCTTTAGATAAGACAAAAATGAAAGAGTAGGGGGCAATTGTTGTGCCATAGAAATCGGGGGGAAAAATTGAAATATTATTTTAATTAATTAACGACAGGGTGCCGAAAGATCTGTCACAAAGCTGCGAGCTAGCGGCACAATACAACCGGTTGAATGAACTTGCGGCAGGTTGCTGCAAGATATCAACAAGGACCGGCAGCGGCCATCTCAGCCGCAAGCTCGTGGCACGCAATGCCGCAAGCTCGCGGTATGGCCGCACTCGCGGCAATGTAATGCCGCAAGCTCGCGGTATGGCCATGCCTTAAGCTCGCAGCAAAGCCATGTCGCAAGCTCGCGGCAAGGGCATGCGTTAAGCTCGCGACCTGTCGCATACTCGCGGCCGTTAGGTATGCGGCACCTACCGGAGAGGCCACGTGTCACCACCAGGTACCCTTGAAAATCGTGCCCTGTAAATACCCAACTAGAAGACAATGAACAGGACTCTGATTCTAGTAAAAATTTACACTTTGATTGCGCATTTACTGCTTCTGGTGAATAGTCATTGGCATTGGAGACTGACTTTGGCATTGGAGGGTCTTCGCGGGGAAGATTCCTGTGAGCCTTCTAACCTATTCTCTCAGTGCTAACAAGGTCAAAAACTAGTGGCAAGAGCTTGTGGCAAAGGCTTGTGGCAAGGGCTTGCGGTAAAGGCTAGTGGCAAGAGCTTGTGGCAAAGGCTAGTGGCAAGAGCTTGTGGCAAAGGCTAGTGGCAAGAGCTTGTGGCAAAGGCTAGTGGCAAGAGCTTGTGGCAAAGGCTAGTAGCAAAAGCTAGCGGCGAAGACTTGAGACGAATCCTTGTGCCGAGCATCCTAATAGCAAACTCCCTTGTGACAGCATCTCTAACGACAACCTAACTTCACCCGACATCAAGCTCGAGTGGACCCCACACATCATAAATTTTAATTGTTGTATTTTGGCAACAACACTTTCCCTTATGGAAGTCGACTCCTAGTGGTTGCAAAATTCGAGCAGCGAAAAGTTTGCTCCCACACTGCCTCAACTAATTTTGAGTGCGTTCCATGTGACATGAAATTGGGCTGTTGGTGGGGTGAGACAGCAGAACCCTAAACAGGTTAGTTAGAAAGGAAATTATAGAGGCCATTTGAATTGCTTGCTTCCTCTATTCTTTTTTACTTCCTTTGTCTTCTTTCATTTTGTTTCTGATTAATTACAGTTGCGTAATAGTTATGTGGGAATTTTGAGATGCTAGTGCTGGTGATAAGGGTAGCTCTGGTCTAGCATGGGAAGAAGTGACTGAAACGGTACTAGACAACATGCTAGGTGTGGATAGCCCAACACCACTACAATGTGAGGTGGAATCGATCTCAGTACAAAAATAGATTATATACCCCAAGCTGACATCAGACTCTAGGTCGCATTTATTTTATTTATGTGATGAATATACGTGTTACTTAAATATCCATACTGTGTATGGTATGTGTTTATTATATTCCACTGTGCATCTCTGATGTGTATAAATTTTTTTATGTTTCCCTACACCACCATACGTGTAATTCATCAGTGGTATCAGAGCCTTAGTTTAGTATTTAATGCATGTACGTGATTGTATATGTCAAATATAACAAATTGGTTGGCGTTTAATGGCAGAACAGTGTCGAATTTTAGCTGTGTGTCTCAGGAAAGTCCACTCCTCTATGAGAAAATCGACTCTCCTGAAGAACACAGTCAACTCCCATATGCTAAAGTCGACTCCTAGGCAGGTAGAAGTCGACTCTTGCATGCTACAAGTCTTAGACAACATGTTCTAATGGCCTCGTTGTTGGTGGTTGTGTGGCAATTCGCATTGGACATCGACATGGGGTGTTAGATATGTGTGTATGAATGCCTGGTTATGATATTTGAACAAAACAAAGATCTCACAAAACACGAGATTTATCCTAGTTCAAATCATCATGTTGTTGATGATCCTATCTCTAGCCTTTCAACTGAGAGCACTGATTCACTAATCGTGAAAGATTGGTACAAGAAATCTCACACACAAGTTCCTCACAGAGATTACAAAGGCTATTAGAATAACTAGACTTTTCTCTCTTGTTTACTCGTTTGTTTCAAAAAATGATCCAAAGCTCGTATACCTGCTACCATCTATTTATAGAACATAGATGTGGATTTTACAATGGACATACTTTAGTTATTGTTATACTTGGCTGTTACGGTTACTATTAATTAACTAATTGAAGCTTGAATTGACTTTGTACGCTCCTCGATCTAACTTGATGCAAACCGATAATAACAATAACAATCTTGATGTGTCTCAAAGAGAATTCAAGTTGACAATTGCTTGAAATTCAAATTATGCTCATTGCGGCAAATCTGCCTTCAAACAAAGATTATTGACATTATTTAACTAATATATCAAAGAGTGTATATAAAAGACTATAAAGCTCTAAATAAAAGATATTCACTTGCATCTTAAACACATGTAAACGTGATGATCTAATCAAAATTTGGATCATTACAATTGACTAAATTCATATCTAACTTAAACCTGAGTCTTTTCAAACTTTGAACAATCAATTAATTATAATAGAAATAGATTTTCTATTAGACTCATCAATTAATGGAGGAACTTGGAACAATTAATTATATTAGAAGTAGAATTTATATCTGACTCATTGATGGAGGAGCCAAAGAAATCTGGGGTACAAAGAGCATATTGGGGAGGCAAGGTTGGCACTAGCATCACTCAGAATCATAGTTTGCTTGCATATAGGCTTGTAGAATGTTGGCCTTTGTTGTTCTTGATCCTTTTGTTTGAGTTCTGACTTCTTGAAGTCGCATTCCAATGATTCTTCACACCGTTTTCTGTCCTACCTAGAATGCTCTCGACAACTTTGATCGTCGGCTGCCTATTCTTTTATGAGCTTCAACTAGCTTGTGCTCTTTCTCTGTTCACAAATTCAATTGATAATCGTGATCACACATTCATTTCAAACAAAAGTAGAGAAAAGCGTAAAAATGGGGGAGAAGAATTCTAAATAAAATTAATTAGAAGGCCTTTCCTTACAGAAGGATAATGATATTAATTTGTTTTATTAGAAACATGAACAATGCAACAAGCATTCAAGCAGTATGTTTCATAAAAAATACCACTATCCCATATGCAAATGTTAGTTAATTAAAAGGGGCAGTGCACCTTCTTTAACAATATTAGTATTGATAGAAGAAAAGCTCTATCTAAGATCACAAGAAAGCATGAGGATCAATGAAATACCATGGACATACAAACAGCGGGAATGTGAGGGAGCAAACCTGAATTACTATTTGATCGGACATAGTGCTGTTTTTTTATTTTTCTTGATTTTTCTGAAAGACATTTTTTTCTTTCTTTTATTTTGCTCCATTGAGTATTGATAAAGGTGAAGCTCCAAACGGTGCCGTTCTTCTTAAGCGGATTGGTAAGCCACGTTTGGCAACCGCAGGCTGCCATTTGGCCCTACTGGATGGTAACACATGGCACCATCCTCCCTGCCTCGATTGCGTCTGATTATCCTCACTGCCCGATAGCTCTCCCTGCCTCTAATCAATTCTGTTGGAATAATCAATCGTGATGCACGATTGAATCTCAGGCTTTTGTGCATACTTTATGAGGAGCAATCTCAGCCTTCGATTGTAGCATTTATTTGCTCCTCGGGATGTGATCCAGTAGATGAAAAGGTGAGAGCAAAAAGGGGGGATTAGGGTTTCATTGTGCGCTTGTCTCTTGGCTAAGGGTTCGAGAGGGTTCCCTCTTTGTGAGGGTTCTATGTAATTCTTTTCGTCTCCATTTTTATCCTATGTACATGCTCTGTATATTTTCTTTGTTCACCAGCTTGATAGGTTGACTTGTGATCTTCGTTTTGTGGTCATTGGGTCCGTTTTTGGTTTGCAAGCTAGTGATGTACAGAGAATCTTGTATGAAGTTGTGAATCGATGTAATCCTTTCCTTCATAGTGCAGTGAGCTCTTCTTGCCTGAGCTCAAAGTGGACGTAGCCCATTTTGGGTGAACCACGGTAAAAATCTGTGCCTCCTTTGTGTTATTTATTTTTCCTGTTGCTTATGTTTTTTGTTTTGTATATCTCTTATATGTTTGCCATGATTGAGTTGGGAGTTTCAATCCTTCCAGTTCTATCGGAAGTTTTTGTTTTCTAGGGTTTGTTTTTGTGAGCTTCTTATAGTGCATTTGTCGCACAATAAGTGGTATTAGAGCCTTTTATCTCTGATAGTGTTGTTAGGGTTTCATTTTGAATACTCTCTGAATCGATTGGTTTCAAACCTAGGGCTTCGTCTGTATTGTGGTCTCTGTACCTTTAGGGTTTTTTCTGAGAATCTAAGTCAGCGGGTATTTGCTTATGTGTCTCAGTAAGAGTATAGAGCCACTTTAAGTTACCTTCGTGCAAGCCGAAGATGATGTCCAACTGATTTGAAATTAGAATATTTGATGTCAAAGGAGATTTTGGTAGCTGGAAAAAGAAAATGAGAGTTCTACTCTCTCATCATAAGGTGCTTATAGCACTGGAAACCGATGAGCGAAAATGGTCACTTGATTAGCTTGCAAGAACAGAGGAGATAAGAGAAGAGGCATTTAACCTCATCTTTCTTCACCTTGGTGACACTGTCATACTCAAGGTAGATGGTATGTTAACTTCTATTGATTTATGGAATAAATTAGATTCATTATACTTTGTAATGTTTGCACCTAATTTAGTATACTTGAAAGGCATGTTGTTTAATTTCAAAATGAACACATCTAAGTCAATGGATGAAAACATAAATGAATTCACTAGACTTGCATTATTACTTGAGGTAACGATCAAGCATTAGGTGACACAAGTGAAGCTATAATTCTGTTAAATTCTTTACTTGATGACTATGATGTAGTAAAGCATGCATTAAGGTATACTGGCATTGTTCCTAGTTTGGATCTTGTTATCTCGGGTGTTAAAGCTAGGGAATTGGAACTAGGAACATCTAAAAGGTCTAGAAATAACCTTTTTGTAAAGAGTAAGAATGAGAAAAAAATCCTTTACTAGTAACAATGATCACACTAACGGGTCAGGGCAAAAGGGTAAGAAAAAGGATAAGAAGGGTAAACAAAAATGGAAGTGTTATCACTGTGGTAAAGAAGGTCACATTAAGAAGTATTGCTATGATTATATTAAGAAACTAAAACAAGGGGGAAATACAAATGTAAATGCTAGAACCTCTAATTGTTTAGCTAAAGTACTTAATGTCTCTTATTATCTGTTGAACATGAATGGGTAATGGATTCTGGTTGCTCTTTTCATATGTGCCCAAATAAAGAATGGTTTCAAAATTTTAATCAGAGGGAAACTGGTACTGTATACATGGGTAATAATCAGTCATGTAGTATCCAAGGTATAGGTAGCATATCTTTAAAATTACATGACAATAAAATCAGAATGTTAACTGATGTAAGGTTTGTACCAGGATTAAAAAGAAATCTAATATCTCTTGGCAAACTTGATGAGTTAGGTTATTCAAATAGAGCTGAAAATAGTTTCCTACATGTTTTTAAAGATGATAATCTTATTCTGTCAGGTACTATGAAAAATGGCCTATAGATTTTAAATGGTTGTTACTCTTCCCCTATTAACATACATTCTATCTGCATAGTTAATACTGATAAGACAGATATATGGCACCTAAGACTTGGCCATATGAGCCTAAAAGGTCTTCAGGCACTATCAAATCAAGGCTACCTTGGAACAGTGCCTATTGGGTCCCTCGACTTTTGTGAGCCATGTGTTCTGGGCAAGCAACATAGGCTGTGTTTCCATAAGGGAACTCACCTGGTGAAGGCATGCCTAGAATATCTTCATGCTGACCTTTAGGGGCCTTCTCAGGTCCCTACCTTTAGTGGTAACAGGTATTTTCTATCTATTGTGGATGATTTTACTCGAAAGGTATGGGTTTTTAAATTAAAATCAAAAGACCATACCCTAGAGAAGTTTAAAACCTAGAAAACAATGGTAGAAAATCAAATAGATAGGAAAATTAAAACCCTCAGGATTGATAATGGCCTTGAGTTCTGCAGTAGAGCCTTTGATACTTCCTGTAATGATCATGGTATACTTAGACATAGAACAGTTAGGAACACTCCCCAACAAAATAGGGTAGCCGAACGGATGAACAGAACACTTCTTGAAAAAGTTAGATGCCTATTATTCACATCTAATATGTCTAAGTCATTTTGGGGTGAGGCTTTATCCATTGTAGCTCATTTGATAAATAGAAGTCCTTCTACTGCTTTAAATTTTAAATGCCCTGAGGAAAAATGAACTAGTAGAAAACTAAATTTAAGTTACTTAATAGTATTTGGCTATGAAGCCTATGCTCATAAGTCTGAAGGAAAACTTGAACCTAGGTTTATCAAATGTGTGTTTGTTGGGTACCAAGAAGGTACCAAGGGGTATAGGTTATGGGTTAGGGAGTCTGCTGGATTTAAAATCATAATCAGTAGAGATGTCATCTTTAATGAAAATGTTTTCCCTTGTAAAACCAACAACCTAAAAGAAACAAGCACTAAGGAAAACCTAGATGACTTTGCTGTGTTTGGGGGTTCTCAGATTGAGGTGGAGCAATCAGCAGGAAGTAATGACTTGCCAGCTGCTCCAGCCTCACCTAATCAAAACCAACCAAATGCTACCTTGCCTATGTTTCATGATGAAAGTATCTCCGATCATGATGATGATCAAGAGGAACAAGAGAATGAACCAGAGATTGAGGTGGAGCATCATAGCTCACCCCAAGATCTCAGCTGCTATCAGCTAGCCCGTGATAGGAGCAGGAGGTTCTCTAGACCCTTTACAAGGTATGCTTACTCTGACCTAGTGTATTATGCTTTAATTGCTGGAAAGGAATTGAGGAGCAATGAGCCAATCTCATATGAGGAAGCTATCAGCTCCAAAGACTGTGTTAAATGGCGACAAGCCATGGATGGGGAAATGACCTCCCTCAAGGTAAATGGCACCTGGACCTTAGTCCCCAAACCTAAAAAACAGAAACTGATCCAGTGTAAATGGATGTTCAAATTAAAAGAAGGTATGTCTCCCACTGATCCACTTAGATACAAAGCTAGATTAGTTGCTAAAGGCTTTACTCAAAGGGAGGGTATAGACTACAATGAAATTTTCTTACCAGTAGTCAAATTTAAGACCATTCGCATGATGCTTGCTGTTGTTGTTCAATTTGATTTAGAATTAGAACAATTAGATGTAAAAACAGCCTTCCTGCATGGTTACCTTGATGAATGCATTTATATGGTTCAACCAACCGGTTATATTAATTCTACTCATCCTGATCATGTATGCTTATTGAAAAAATCTTTGTATGGCTTAAAAAAATCCCCAAGACAATGGTATAAAAAATTTGATAGTTTTGCTTTAGCGATTGATTTTATAAGAAGTCAATATGATAATTGCTTTTATTCCATTCTGTCTAATATCCCTATTTATCTACTGTTGTATGTAGATGATATCCTGATAATCAGTAAGTCTAAAGATAAAATTAGTGAATTAAAGTTAATGTTAAACACTAATTTTGATATGAAGGATCTATGGCCTGCTAGGAAAATTCTAGGAATGACAATAGAGAGAGAAAGAAGCAAATCATCTTTGAAAATTCATCAACATGACTATCTTATTAAAGTTGTCCAAAGGTTTGGTATGCATAACTATAAGACTGTAGGAGTTCCCTTAACTGGACACTTTGCTCTATCTAAATCTCAATGTCCTACAACTAATTCAGAATTAGCTAAAATGGAAAATATCCCCTATGCCAATGCAATTGGAATTGTTATGTATTTAATGATTAGTACTAGGCCTGATCTTGCATATTCAATATCTCTACTTAGTAGATAAATGTCAAATCCTGGGAAAACTCATTGGGATGCACTGAAATATATGTTAAGATATATTAATGGATTTGTAAACATTGGCCTGTGTTATAAAAGAAGCTTTGATACTCTTGATCTTATGGGATATGTAGATTCTGACTTTGCAGGTGATATGGATTTAAGAAAGTCAACAACTGCATACTTTTTCACCTTAGGTGGAAATTGTATTAGTTGGAAGTCCCAACTTTAGCCTCTGGTGGCTTTGTCCACCACCGAGGCTGAATATGTTGCTGTGACTGATGCCTTCAAGGAGGCTATTTGGCTGCAAGGTCTAATCAAGGAGATCCACTTGCTTCAAAGCAAAGTGGCTGTGTTCTCAGATAGTTAAAGTGCCATTCACCTCCCAAAAAATCTGGTATATTATGAACGAACAAAGCATGTTGAGGTAAGGTATCATTATGTTAGAGATTTAATAGCTAATGGCACTGTGCGCATTTTGAAGGTGCCTGCAGAAGATAACCCAACTGATATGGGGAGAAAAACTCTAATTGCAACCAAGTTCAAGCATTGCTTGGACTTGCTGCATGTTGGAATAGGTTGATCTCTCAACCAGAGCTGTGAAGGTGAGAATCGTAGCATGCTGCACTTTGATAGGGATAGGGTTCTCTGAATGGTTTGATGCTTCAAGGTGGAGATTGATAAAGGTGAAGCTCCAAATGGTGTCGTTCTTCTTAAGTGGATTGGTAAGCCACGTGTGGCAACCGCAGGCTGCCATTTGGCCCTGCTGGATGGTAACACATGGCACCATCCTCCCTGCCTTGATTGTGTCTGATTATCCTCACTGCCCGATAGCTCTCCTTGCCTCTAATCGATTTTGTTGGAATAATTAATCGTGATGCACGATTGAATCTCAACCTTTTGTGCATACTTTATGAGGAGCAATCTCAGCCTTCGATCGTAGCATTTATTTGCTCCTCGGGATGTGATCTAACAGACGAAAATGAGAGAGCAAAAATGGGGGATTAGGGTTTCATTATGCGCTTGTCTCTTAGCCGAGGGTTTGAGAGGGTACCCTCTTTGTGAGGGTTCTGTGTAATTCTTTTCGTCTCCATTTTTATCCTCTGTATATGCTTTGTATATTTTCTTTGTTCACTAGCTTGATAGGTTGACCTGTGATCTTGGTTTTGTGGTCATTGGGTCCGTTTTTGGTTCGCAAGCTAGTGATGTACAGAGAACCTTGTATGAAGTTGTGAATCGATGTAATCCTTCCCTTCATAGTGCAGTGAGCTCTTCTCGCATGAGTTCAAGGTGGACGTAGCCCATTTTGCGTGAACCACAGTAAAAATCTGGGCCTCCTTTGTGTTATTTATTTTTCCTATTGTTTATGTTCTCTGTTTTGCATATCTCTTATATGTTTTCCATGATTGAGTTGGGAGTTTCAATCCTTTCAGTTCTATCGGAAGTTTATGTTTTCTAGGGTTTGTTTTGTGAGCTTTTTATAGTGCATTTGTCGCACAACAAGTATGGTTTTACGTACATCTGTGTTGGGTTTTTGTTACGTTAATTTAAGATTTTAAAATAAAAAAGGGATTTACTTGTTAATTTTATTGAATTCTATTTTTTATGGGTCCTAATTAGGAAATAAGATAAATTATATTTCTAGTGTTTGAACTTTATATTTTATAAAAATTAATTATTATATTTTAAAATAAAATAATATATATTTCTAATATTATTGTATTTAATTATATTTCATAGTTTTGTTTGGCCGATTGTCACCAATTTGTAAATTCTTGCCTGATTCTCTAATTTTGTACATTGTCTCCAATTTTATTAAATTCATATATATTTATATTTTTCTCTTAATTAATATTGGATTTAAGGTTTTTTTAAAAAAAAATAATATATGATGTTATTTGAATTTGGAACGAAATAAACTCGCTAGTCTAACTGATGAATTTCTCTAGCTTTACTAAAGTAGTATCTGATGTTATTTTATTTTGGGTCGAAACCGCTAATTTAATTAGCGAGTCTCTCTCAATTTTTTTTTTTTTTTGTCACAAGTGACAAAAGATTCTAAATACTTGATATAGAAATGGCAAACTTCTAAGTGCGAGTGATGGTGAAAAACTTTTTTAGTTAAAATGGATACATTAAAATGGCAAACCCTCAGTTAAAATGGCAAACTTGCTTTAGTTGTAGAAATGGATACTTTTTAGATTCATTAATTAGATTGATGAGTCTCTTGGAGTTCAAACAGTGAACCCATAGAATGCTAGTTTAAAAAAATTACAAAATAAATCCTAGTTGTTTAAGAAAACAAAAACAGAAATGCTAATTTAAATAAAAAATTTCATTATCTCATATCTATAGTATAATATACATATATATTACACCTATTAGTACATTGACCATATAGGTAGGAATTGATTTTTCCGGGGAAATTCACAATTTCACTATTTTTTTTTAGCAAAATCCCTTTGTTTTCTCTTAGTTGCAAATTCAGCAAAGCTAAACTCATCTTCGTAAATCCATCCTTTACTCAAATGTTTTTTTTTTTTCTAGAATTTCCCCATTTTTCTCGATTGATGAAATTAATCTTCTATTGAATCAGTGCTAACTTCCTACACATTGTCAATCATAGATATGGCAATGCAGATAGGGGCTTCTTTCCCTTCTCCGTGTGCTCACTCACAATATGTAGCCGATGCCTTCACGCGTCAGTATTACAGTGTGCTTTTCACTGATCCTGACATTGGCCACAAATTTTATGGCGATTCAAGCGTGCTAAGCTGGCCTGGCCCAGATGGTTCAATGACAACAGTGACAACCATGCAAGTAAGTTTCGTTGAATGAGCGTCAAAGGTATAATAAATCATCTGTCTTCTCTTTCACTTTTGATGGTTCCTTAACCCATAAATTTTGGGACAGGGCATTAGCGATACCATTTCGTCCTTTGACTACAAGAACTACAAAACAGAGATAGAAAGTTTTTATAATTAAGTTCAATACTGCTTCATCCATCTCAAATCAACCAAAGGCAAATTTTTATTTAAATGCCTTTTTAATAGGTCCAAATACCTTGAATAATGAATGAACTTGTTTAGCTGATAAATCCCACCCAAATTCCTCATAAATATTCCTGTACCTGTGACAAGAAGAATGAATGGATTTCACAAGTGAATTAGGCAATATCCAAATATGAACACAAAATAACACATGCAATAAATTTAGATATCAATCCCCAGAGTATTTTCTCTTCCCTATTATATTTAAGCAAAGACTCAAGCAATCAGAGAACTTCATTAAAAACTTATGTGACATGTTTGGGTAATCCTCCGGATCATGGTGATATAAAATTTAAGTTAAAAGTAGCCATTTTTAACTCTAGTTTATTTATCTACTTAGTTTTGCTTGGAAAACACATAGGACACATGGATGGGGAACATGTACAAAGATCTAGCTTAGGTGCAAGAACTCCGAAGTGCTTGCATGACTTGGATAGGGAACAAAGAAAAACAAACAACCAAATACAACACACCAAGTAACACAACCAAAGCATATTAAACATACTTATGTAATGGAAAACAACTTGTACGTTGTTGTGAAGGACTGAAAATCCAAGCCACACCCACAAAGTGGACAAACATTGAGACTAACTCATACGAAAACTTTGAATAACACAACCATGACTAAGCCATACACCTAAACCAATAGAGCCACCCAACAACCAATAGAAGGTGAAGGGTATGAAAAGATGATAGTTGGATCCTTGGATCTTCAATATCTTCAAAATCTTATCATCATCACGCAAATAAGTAGAGAGGCCTTCAAGATAAGATTAAAGGATTTGAACCTTGCCTGGGTCCCATGTTCGACGCCATAAAGGAATTAATTCCAAGATGATAAGGGTCATTATTATCATCACCAATCAAATTTGAGAACAACAACTTATGTTGGTGGTAGCATGAAAAGGGGCAAAGGGATTTGGGTTATAATTAGGGTTTTTGGGGATAAACGTTTTAGGACAGATCTAAAAATTTAAAGGGGATTTCACAAGGAATAAAAGACAGATCCAAGGAAAGGGATAAAAAATGATCGATTTGAAAAGGAAAAAGTGTTTCAAGGGGTACGAAATAAGGGGGTATGTTGTGTGAGAAAAGGAGACACAATTGGGAAGAAGAAAAACGATGGTGGCAGAGCAAAGAACCAAGGTAGATAGTCGATTGATATCGAAGAGGGAAGAGAAGGTGAAGGGTATGAAAAGATGATAGTTGGACAAACAATGAGTGAATGATGGTAGAGGTGATGATCCAACCAAATCGAATGACGGGGTGTATTGGCGGTGAGAGATCTTTAGACCTAGGGCTTCCTAGGGAGAGATGTTGTATAAATCTTCTAGTTGCATTTTTTAGTCTATTCTAATATATATATATATATAAGTAGCGAAAATAGTTTAAAAAGGGGTGAACATTTATTGACTACTTGATATTAGAATGGTAGGATGTCTTTTAGAATAGAGTAAATTAAAAAAAAAAATACTAGAGTTTTAAGTTTGTTATAATTTTATAACAAACTTTTAATTTTAGTTGTTCATTAACTCAGTTTATTACAATTATAAAATGACATTAGAATTCATTAGCTCTTCCTACTAAATAATGATTGGAAGATTAGCTAGACAGAAAGAAAGATTTAGACGATTATTTGATTGTCACGCCATTCCTCACTTTGTGTTCATTGCCTAGTAATGTTTCTTAATATGACCCAATTTTTCCACAAAATTATCAATTCAAAGATATATACATTATTGTCTACATTATCTTTTTTTTTTTATTCAGATTATCTACCAAGTTATCATTTAATGGTAAAGTCTAATGATTTTTAACGAGACTTCCTCGAATCTCAATGTAGAACTTCACTAAACTCTTCGAAGTGGCAATTTAGGAAAGATCCCTTTATTCTCAGCTCACTAGAAGAATGCCAATGAGAGAACTTCGACGATCGGTGTTTCTAAGATTTTTCATAGCTTCTAATACAAACGTTGGTGTTTCTCAACCTCAATGGAATGACCATCCAAAAGCATATATAAATGTAATATTGGAGAGAAGAGATGAATAGTATCGAGTTTAGCCTCCTAACCAACTAAGTGACAAAAAGAGTATTCCAAATGACTTACAAGCTTATTTTAAGTGAGTTTATTTTAAGGAATAAAAGACAAATTCAAGGGAAAGGAGAAAAATGATAAACTTGAAGAGGAAAAAGTGTTTCAAGGAGTATGAAATAAAGGGGTATGTTGTGTGAGAAGGGGAGATGATTGGGAAAAAGAGATGCGATGCTGACGATGGAGAGAAACCAAGGTAGATAGTTGGAGGACATTCGCAAATGGAATATTAAAGTGGGTAAAGCAATGTTATCCTTAAAGACCACCATTGAAGAAGAAATGTTGGAGCACATTTGGGATGCTACAATGCTAAAAGAAGCTTGGGACACATTTGCTACATTCTTTCCAAAGAAGAATGACACAAGACTACAACTTCTAGAGAATAAGTTGTTGTCCATTGAGTAAGGAGATCTAACGATCAATCAATATTTCACAAAAGTAAAGCTTCTGTGCCGTGAAATTTCTCAACGTTATCAAACTTCTCGTATTGAAGAACCCAGAATGAAAAGAATAATCATTCATGGGTTGAGACCTTAGTACAAAGGCTTTATTGTTGCAGTACAAGGTTAGCCTACTCAACTGTCACTTGTTGAGTTTGAAAACTTGATTGCCAGTCAAGAAGCATTGGCAAAGCAGATGGGAGAAGTCTCACCAAAAAGTGAGGAAGAAGTGTTCTTTAGTGGTAAGGGCAAAGATAAACCCAAATAGAATACTGGGATAGGATCAAGAAGAAATGATGATAGATCAGGCGGTCATCAAGGAAGCTCACAATCAAGGGGAGCTCAGAGGCACGACAATAAGAATAGTCAATCTAATCAAAGAAAGAAGTTTGATGGGAATTCATATAATTGTGGCAAGAAAGGCCATATGGCGAAAGATTGTTGGTTAAAGAAAAAGTTTGTTGAGAGCAATGCTACTACTTCCAGTTCTAAGGAAAATAACGAAGGTTGTTGGGATGCTGAAGCATCATTTGCTATGGTGGAAGAAGAATTAGCTCTAATAGTAACAACACCTAAATGGATTGAATACGAGAATGACTGGATCGTAGACTTAGGCTGTTCAAATCATATGACAGGTGATAAAGACAAGCTGCAAAATATGTTTGAGTATAAGGGAAGTCGTGTGGTGGTAATAGCTAAAAACTCAAGGTTACCAATAGCTCACAATGGTAAGGTAATAGTCACACCTTGTTATAATTCTAACCAGGTGCCACTTCATGATGTCTACCATGTTCCAGGAATGAAGAAAAACTTGCTATCTGTGGCTCAAATGACATCATCAGGCTACTATGTCTTATTTGGTCCTCGAGATGTAAAGTTGTATCAAGATCTCAAAATTTCAGAAAAGCCAACGATGGAATGACGATGATTGGAATCAGTCTACGTGATGTCAGTAGAGTCTGCATATGTAGACAAGACAAGAAGGAACGAGACTTCAGATTTGTGGCACATGCAGTTGGGTCATGTTAGCTATTCCAAGCTAAGTGTGATGGTAAAGAAGTCGATGCTTAAGAGACTTTCTCAGCTTGACTTAAGAATAGACATGGTCTGTGTGGGATGCCAGTATGGTAAGGCACATCAATTTCCATATGAGGAATCGAAGTTTAAAGCAAATGAGCCATTAGAGTTGGTTCACTCTGATGTGTTTGGGCCAGTCAAGCAACCATCAATTGGTGGGATGTGGTACATGGTGACATTTATTGATGACTTCTCCAAGTATGTGTGGGTTTTCTTTATGTAAGAAAAATCTGAAACATTGTCAAAGTTTAAAGAGTTTCGAGAAATAGTTGAAGGAGAAGTAGGAAAGAAGATCTGATGCTTGTGCATAGATAACGAACAAGAATATAGCTTAGACGAGTTCTCTCGATACCTGTGACAATGCCAAATACGTCGTTAGTATACCTATGCCAATACGCCACAACAGAATGGTGTAGCAGAAAGAAAGAACTAGCATCTTGCAGAAGTTTGTAGAAGTATGCTACATACGAAGAATGTACCTGGAAGGTTTCGGGCCAAAGCTATGAGAACAGTAGCCCATGTGATCAACAAACTTCCTCAACCAAGGTTAGAGTTTGTTTCACCCTTTGAAAAACTATGGAAAATAAAACCTACAGTTAGCCACTTTCGAGTATTTGGATATGTATGCTATGTATTTGTTCCTGATCATTTACATAGCAAGTTTGATAAGAAAGCAATTAGATGTATCTTTGTGGGATACGATAATTAGAGGAAAGGGTGGAAATGTTGCGATCCTATAACTGGAAGATGTTACACTTCACGAGATATGGTTTTTGATGAAGTATCTTCTTAGTGGTCCTCAGAAAAGAAGGTGTTGCCAGATTTGAGAGAGTTTGAAGACTAGTTACAACAGAAGATGGGGGAGCATTCTATCCAACTCCAAAATTCAGATGAATTAGAAGATCCAAACGACGATGACGATGTTGAACAAGGCTTAGTTCAAAATCCTTAGCAAATTGGTGTATATGAACAAGATAATAGATCAAGTGAAATGGAAGAACTAGTTCCACAATCGCAACTTAGAAGGTCAACAAGAGCTCGAATGCCAAATCCCAAATATGCCAATGCAGCCATAGTTGAAGAAGTAATTGTAACAAAACTTGAAATGTTTAAAAAAGCATCAGAGAGTTCTGAATGGATTAAAGCTATGGGAGAAGAAATCACGGCACTAGAGCAAAATCAAACGTGGGATCTCGTGCTAAAGCCTAAAGATGTGAAACCCATATCCTCCAAATGGGTTTACAAAATAAAGTGTCGTCTAGATGGGTCGATTGAGAGGTACAAGGCTCGGTTAGTAGCTTGGGGCTTCTCTCAATAGTATGGACTAGACTATGATGAAATGTTTAGTCCTGTGGCAAAACTTACAATAGTGCGAGTTCTACTTGCACTTGCAACCAACAAAGACTGGAGTTTGTGGCAAATGGATGTGAAGAATGCCTTTCTACATGGAGAGTTGAATCGGGAGATCTACATGAATCAGCTAAGAGGATTTGAGAATAAAGCTTATCCAGAGTACGTGTAAAAATTAAGTAAGGCACTCTACGGATTGAAACAAGCACCTAGGACATGGTACGATAAGATTGTTAAATTCTTAACACAAAGTGGTTATGCAATGGCACATGTAGATTCTAGCTTATTTGTTAAAGCTAGTGAAGGAAAATTGGCAGTGGTGCTGGTGTACATGGATGACTTAATCATCACCGGAGATGATGAAGGATAAATTTGTCGAACAAGGCAGAATCTATCTATTCGCTTTCAAATGAAAGAGCTTGGTCAGCTTAAGCACTTTCTTGGTCTAGAAGCTGATCGCACACAAGAAGGATGTCATGATCCCAGGGTTTAGCCTAGGATTGGAATGACAATGGGAAGGAGCTGATGAATAATATGAAGAGAAGAATATTTGAGAGGAAGAAATGGACAGAAATAGGGAGAGAATGTAGCGAGAATTGAGGGAGAGAAGTAGAGAGAAATGAGAGGGAAATTATAGAGAGAGAATCAGTTTTCATTTATCATCTTAATCATATCTTCTCCTCCTACAATGGGGCCTTTATATAGGCTTCATCTAACAAAAATAACAGCATCCATGTGCTACAACAGCATTACAAAATGTCTCCTAACAACTTGCTAAGCCTATTACTATAATGCCCCTCTATGGAATCTTGGGTCATGACAGAGGAATATTTCTCTGTCAGCAAAAATATTCTAGAGACCTGTTGAAAAAGTTCAGAATGTTAGAATGCAAGCCAATCTCAACACTAATGGAACCAAATTGCAAGATGTGCGCATATGAAGGAAAAGACTTGGAAGATTTAACTATGTATAGACAATTGGTAGGTAGTCTTATCTACTTGACCTTGACTTGACCTGATATTTCTTATACAGTTGGTGTGATGAGTCAGTACATGCAAAATCCAAAGAAGTCACATTTGGAAGTAGTTCGGCGAATATTAAGATATGTGAATGGCACAATTGACTACAGTCTTCTGTATAAGAAAGGTGAAGATTGCAGGCTAGTTGGCTATTGTGATGCTAATTATGAAGGAGATCACAACACCCGTCGATCAACTACCGGGTATATGTTTACTCTTGGATCAGGAGTAATTTCTTGGTGCAGTAAAAGGTAACCAACAGTGTCCTTATCTAGCATAGAGGCAGAATATAGAGCAGCAACAATGGCAGCACAAGAATACACATGGTTAGTACAATTGTTGGAAGATACACGACAACCAATAGATTATTTAGTATAGCTATACTATGATAATCTATCAGCAATACGTCTGGCTGAGAATCCTGTGTTTCATGCTAGAACGAAACATGTTGAGGTTCATTATCACTATCCTAGAGAGAAGGTTTTGTAAGATCAGATTCAGATGGTGTCAATCAAAATAGATGATCAAGCTACAAATATATTCACGAAAAGCTTAAACTTCATAAAGTTCTCGAAGTGTCGAGAATTACTTGGTGTCATAAAGAAGACCCACATTAGTGATGAGGGGGAGTGTTAAATGTCATCTCTAATTGATGGGACACTAAGTTGATGATGAGATGAGTCATCATCCTTAAGTTTACACCACTAATTAAATGTATGGCTATTATTTAGCCAAATGTGTGGCTATTATTTAGCCAAGTGTGTGGTTATTATTTAGTTAAATGAGTCGTTGTAATTGCTTGAGAACTAGTATAAATAGGTGTGTTTAGCTTGCTAGTTTCATATCATCAAAGAAGGCAGTAGAAACTCATTAGTAGAGAGTTCCAAGTGTGAGTTAGAAATGTTCTAGCAATTGTTGTAAAGAGTCTTTTCTTCTTTGAATGGTCAAGTTAGAGTTTTGTACTCTTTTATTTTTTCAACAAGAGTGTCATACGCTTCTATAGTGAAGGATAAAGTGAAAATGTCATATGCTTCAATAGTGAGTTATACAAACGCTTTGTTGAATGTGCTCAATTTTTTTTTTCTTATTAACTTGTGTGAATGTTTGATGAGTCTTTCTTTATAGGTGGCAAGGGGGGGCCGATCTAGACAGGTGGACTCGGCTGGGTTGGAAAAAATTAGGGGTGTGCTGGACTAAATTTGGACTAGGCTATTACTTAAAAATAAAAAAATTTCCCTTGCAAATTTAAATTTTGTTGTGGGCTAAATCAAGGCACCTCACTAATAAATTTGCCTCTGCAAGGGAAATTGAGTGCCTTCTCCATTACAGACATCTCCTAGGACTGTTGTTGCTATACCTTCAATCAATTGTCAACAACTGGTGCCTCAAGGGTAAGGACCAATGAAGAACACTTGAAAAAGAAACAAAGAGAACGTAAACTTAAAATAGGTACCTTAATTGGTCCACATGAAGGATTTGAGAATTCAAATCTAGAAGCCCATAATAGAATCCTTCCTAAATCAAAACTCAACAGGATTGCACAGGAAAATGTTAATTAATGTCTGAACCTGCATAATTAAGCTCAATACTGCTTCATCCATCTCAAATCAACCAAAGCCAAATTTTTATTTAAATGCCTTTTTAATAGGTCCAAATACCTTGAATAATGAATGAACTTGTTTAGCTGATAAATCCCAACCAAATTCGTCAAATATTTCTGTACTTGTGACAAGAACAATGAATGGATTCCACAAGTGAATTGGGCAATATCCAAATATGACCACAAAATAACACATGCAATAAATTTAGAAATAATCCCTGGAGTACTTTCTCTTCCCAATTATATTTAAGCGAAGACTCAAGCAATCAGAGAAGTTCATTAAAAATTCAACACATTTAAGAAAACTTATGTATGACTTTCTATTGGAACATATATATGACATGTTTTGGTAATCCTTCAGATCATGCTGATATAAATTTTAAGTTAAAAGTAGCCATTTTTAACTCTAGTTTATTTATCGACTTATTTTTGCTTGGAATTACACATAGGCCACATGGATGGGGAACATGTACAAAGATCTAGCTTAGGTACAAGAACTCCAAAGAGCTTACATGACTTAGCTAGGCAACAAAGCAAAACAAACAAACAAATACATCACACCAAGTAACACAACTAAAGCATATTAAACGTATGCATTGGAAAACAACCTGTACATTGCTATGAAGGACTGAAAATCCAAGCCACACTATTAAGCCACACCCACAAAGTGGACAAACATTGAGACTAACTCAAACCACAACTTTGAATAACACAACCATGACTAAGCCATACACCTAAAACAATAGAGCCACCTAACAACCAGGAGAACAAGCTTAAATATCACTAAAAAGAAAAACCATCAGCGAAACCACATAACATAGAAATAATTAAAAAATAGTGATAAACTTATAAAACCTTGCTAGGTTCACTTGGAAACAATTACAAAACAACTATACAAGCGAGACCTGGTGATCCAAGTATAACATTGAGATGCGTCCTTGGATCTTCAAAATCTTATCATCATCACCCAAATAACTACATAGGCCTTTAAGATAAGATTAAGGGACTTAGATCTTGCCAGGGTCTCATGTTTGGCCCTATAACGTAATTAGTTCCAAGACAATGAGGGTTATTATTTTCCTCTTAATTAATATTGGATTTAAGTTTTTTTTTAAAATAATATATGATGTTATTTGAATTTGGAATGAAATAAACTCGCTAGTCTAATCGATGAATTTCTCTGGCTTTACTAAAGTAGAATTTGATGTTATTTTATTTTGGGTTGAAACCGTTAATTTAATTGGCGAGTCTCTGTGAATTTTTCTTTTTTGTCACAAGTGACAAAAAATTCTTAATACTTGATATAGAAAAGGAAAATTGGTAAGTGTGAGTGATGGTGGGAAACTTTTTTAGTTAAAATGGATACTTTAAAGTGGCAAACCCTCAGTTAAAATGACAAACTTGCTTTAGTTGTAAAAATGGATACTTTTTTAGATTCATTAATTAAATTGATGAGTCTCTTGGAGTTCGAACAGTGAAGCCATAGATGCTAGTTTAATAAAAATTACAAAATAAATCCTAGTTGTTTAAGAAAACAAAAAAAGAAATGCTAATTTAAATAAAAAATTTCATTGACCATATAGGTAGGAATTGTTTTTTCTCGGGAAATTCACAATTTCTCTGTTCTTTTTTAGCAATATCCCTTTGCTTTGTCTTAGCTGCAAATTCAGCAAAGCTAAACTCGTCTTCGTAAATCCATCCTTTACTCAAATTTTTTTCTAGAATTTCCCCATTTTCCTCGATTGATGAAATTAATCATCTATTGAATCAGTGCTAACTTCCTACACATTGTCAATCATAGATATGGCAATGCAGATAGGGGCTTCTTCCCCTCCTCCATGTGCTTGTTCACAATACGTAGCCGATGCCTTCACGCGTCAGTATTACAGTGTGCTTTTCACTGATCCTGACATTGGCCACAAATTTTATGGCGATTAGAGCGTGCTAAGCTAGCCTGGCCCAGATATTTCAATGACAACAGTGACAACCATGCAAGTAAGTTTCGTTGAATGAGCGTCAAAGGTATAACAGCTCATCCTGTCTTCTCTTTCACTTTTGATGGTTCCTTAACCCATAAATTTTGGGACAGGGCATTAGCGATACCATTTCGTCCTTTGACTACAAGTACTACAAAACAGAGATAGAAAGTTAGAAGCCCAAGACTCCTTCAAGGAAGGGGTCTTAGATTTCTTGAAAGGTTGCCCGATAGGGAAGGGTAATGTGAAACGGGGCTTCATCCAGACTTTCTTTTTGGCTCCACATGCCAAAGGCTACTATGTTTTGAATGATATATATAGGTTTTTGAATATACCTGAAATGATAACAACTTCAGATGATAAGGAGAATGATACTAGCTCTCTTTCTACACCTAATCAAGGTATACCTGAACCTGTATAATTAAGCTCAATACTACTTCATCCATCTCAATCAACCAAAGCCAAATTTTTATTTAAATGCCTTTTTAATAGGTCCAAATACCTTGAATAATGAATGAACTTGTTTAGCTGACAAATCCTACCCAAATTCCTCATAAATATTCTTGTACCTGTGACAAGAAGAATGAATGGATTTCACAAGTGAATTAGGCAATATCCAAATATGAACTCAAAATAACACATGCAATAAATTTAGATATCAATCCCTAGAGTATTTTCTCTTCCCAATTATATTTAAGCAAAGACTCAAGAAATCAGAGAACTTCATTAAAAATTCAACACATCTAACCAAACTTATGTATGACTAATGTCTATTGGAACATATATGTGACATGTTTGGGTGATCCTTCGGATCATGGTGATATAAAATTTAAGTTAAAAGTAGCCATTTTTAACTCTAGTTTATTTATCTACTTATTTTTTCTTGGAAAATAGATAGGACACATGGATGGGGAACATCTACAAAGATCTAGCTTAGGTGCAAGAACTCCAAAATGCTTACATGACTTGGATAGGGGAACAAAGCAAAAGAAACAACCAAATACAACACACCAAGTAACACAACCAAAGCATATTAAATGAACGTATGTAATGGAAAACAACCTGTACGTTGTTGTGAAGGACGAAAAATCCATGCCACACCCACAAAGTGGACAAACATTGAGACTAACTCAACCCAAAACTTTGAATAACACAACCATGACTAAGCCATACACCTAAACCAATAGAGCCACCCAACAACCAAGAGAGCAACCCTAAATATCCCCTAAAAGAAATACCATAAGCCAAACCACATAACACAAAATTAATTAAAAAATAGTAACAAACTTGTAAAACCTTATTAGGTTCACTTGGAAACAATTGCAAAACAACTACACAACAAGCAAGACCTGATGATCCAACTAAAACATTGAGATGCATCCTTGGATCTTGAAAATCTTATCATCATCACACAAATAACTAGAGAGGCCTTCAAGATAAGATTAAGGGATTCAGAGCTTGCCTGGGCCCTATGTTTGACGCCATAAAGGAGTTAATTCCAAGACCATGAGGGTCATTATTATCATCACCAATCAAATTTGAGAACAACGACTTATGTTGGTGGTAGCATGAAAAGGGGCAAAGGGATTTGGGTTATAATTAGGGATTGTGGGGATAAACGGATTGGGGCAGATCTAAAAATTTATAGGGGATTTCACAAGGAGTAAAAGACAGATCCAAGGAAGGGGATAAAAAATGATCGATTTGAAGAGGAAAAAGTGTTTCAAGGGTTACGAAATAAGGGGGTATGTTGTGTGAGAAAAGGACACAATTGGGAAGAAGAAAGATGATGGTGGCAGAGTGAAGAACCAAGGTAGATAGTCGATTGATGTCGAAGAGGGAAGAGAAGGTGAAGGGCATAAAAAGATGACAGTTGGAGAAACAATGAGTGAATGATGGTAGAGGTGATGATCCAACCAAATCGAACGAAGGGGTGTATTGGCGGTGAGAGATCTCTAGACCTAGGGTTTCCTAGAGAGAGATGTTGTATAAATCTTCTAGTTGCATTTTTTAGTCTATTCTAATATATATAAGTAGCGAAAATAGTTTAAAAAGGGGTGAACATTTATTGACTACTTGATATTAGAATGGTAGCATGTCTTTTAGAATAGAGTAAATTAAAAAAAAATACTAGAGTTTAAAGTTTGTTATAATTTTATAACAAACTTTTAATTTTAGTTGTTCATTAACTCAGTTTATTACAATTATAAAATGACATTAGAATTCATTAGCTCTTCCTATTAAATAATGATTGGAAGATTAGCTAGACAAAAAGAAAGATGTAGACGATTATTTGATTGTCACGCCATTCCTCAATTTGTGTTCATTGCCTTGTAATGTTTCTTAATATGACCTAGTTTTTCCACAAAATTATCAATTCAAAGATATATACATTATTGTCCACATTATCTTTCTTTTTTATTCAGATTATCTACTAAGTTATCATTTAATGGTAAAGTCTAATGATTTTTAACTAGACTTCCTTGAATCTCAATGTAGAACTTCACTAAACTCTTTGAAGTGGCAATTTAGGAAAGATCCCTTTATTCTCAGCTCACTAGAAGAATGCCAATGAGAGAACTTCGACAACCGATGTTGCTAAGCTTTTTCATAGCTTCTAATACAAACATTGGTGTGTTCTCAACGTCAATGGAATGACTGTCAAAAAGCATAGTGCGAGTTCTACTTGTACTTGTAGCTAACAAAGATTGGAACTTGTGGCAAATGGATGTGAAGACTGCCTTTCTACATGGAGAGTTGGATCAGGAGATCTACATGAATCAGCTAAGAGGATTTGAGAATAAAGCTTATCCAGAGTACGTGTGTAAATTAAGGAAGGCACTCTACGGATTGAAACAAACACCCAGGACATGGTACGATAAGATTGTTGAATTCTTAGCACAAAGTGGTTATGCAATGGCACATGCAGATTCTAGCTTATTTGTTAAAGCTAGTGAAGGAAAATTGGCAGTGGTACTGGTGTACATGGATGACTTAATCATCATCAGAGATGATGAAGGAGAGACTTTCCGAATAAGGTAGAATCTATCTATTTATGTTCAAATGAAAGAGCTTGGTAAGCTTAAGCACTTTCTTGGTCTAGAAGTTGATCGCACACAAGAAGGGAATATTTCTCTGTTAGCAAAAATATTCTAGAGACCTGTTGAAAAAGTTTGAAATGTTAGAATGCAAGCCAATCTCAACACCAATGGAAACAAATTGCAAGATGTGCGTATATGAAGGAAAAGACTTGGAAGATGCAACTATGTACAGACAATTAGTAGGTAGTCTTATCTACCTAACCTTGACTCGACCTGATATTTCTTATGCAGTTGGTGTGATGAGTTGATACATGGAAAATCCAAAGAAGTCACATTTGAAAGTAGTTCGGCGAATATTAAGATATGTGAAAGACACAATTGATTACAGTCATCTGTACAAGAAAGGTGAAGATTGCAGGCTAGTTGGCTATTGTGATGCTGATTATGTAGGAGATCATGACACTCGTCGATCAACTATCGGGTATATGTTTACTCTTGGATCAGGAGCAGTTTCTTGGTGTAGTAAAAGGCCACTAACAGTGTCCTTATCAAGCACAGAGGCAGAATATAGAGTAACGACAATGGTGGCACAAGAATGCACATGGTTAGTACAATTGTTGGAAGATACATGATAACCAATAGATTATTCAGTATAGCTATACTATGATAAACTATCAGCAATACGTTTGGTTGAGAATCTTATGTTTCATGCTAGAACGAAACATGTTAAGGTTCATTACCACCATCCTAGAGAGAAGGTTTTGTAAGATCAGATTTAGATGGTGTCAATCAAAATGGATGATCAAACCACAGATATATTCACGAAAAGCTTAAACTTCATAAAGTTCTCTAAGTGTCGAGAATTACTTGGTGTCACAAAGAAAACCCACATTAGTGATGAGGGGGAGTGTTAAATGTCATCTTTAATTGATGGGACACTAAGTTGATGATGAGATGACTCATCATCCTTAAGTTTACACCACTAATTAAATGTGTGGCTATTATTTAGAAAAGTGTGGTTATTATTTAGTGAAATGAGTGGTTGTAATTGCTTGAGAACTAGTATAAATAGGTGTGTTTAGCTTGCTAGTTTCATATCATTAAAGAGGGGAGTGGAAACTCATTAGTAGAGAGTTTCAAGTGTGAGTTAAAAATGTTCTAGCAATTGTTGTAAAGAGTCTCTTCTTCTTTGAGTGGTCAAGTTAGAGTTGTGTACTATTTTATTTTTTCAACAAGAGTGTCATACGCTTCTACAGTGAAGGATAAAGTGAAAATGTCATATGCTTCAATAGTGAGTTATACAAACGCTTTGTTGAATGTGCTTATTTTTTTTTCTTATAAACTTGTGTGAATGTTTGATGAGTCTTTCTTTATAGGTGGCAAGGACGGGGCCGATCCAGGCAGGTGGACTAGGTTGGGTTGGAAAAAATTAGGGGTGTGCTAGACTAAATTTGGACTAGACTATTACTAAAAAATAAAAAAATTTCCCTTGCAAATTTAAATTTTGTTGTGGGCTAAATCAAGGCACCTCACTAATAAATTCACCTCTGCAAGGGAAATTTAGTGCCTTCTCCATTATAGACATCACCTAGGACTACTGCTGCTATACCTTCAATCAATTGTCAACAACTGGTGCCTCAAGGGTAAGGACTGATCAAGAACACTTGAAAAAGAAAAAAAGAGAACGTAAACTTAAAATAGGTACCTTAATTGGTCCGCATGAAGGATTTGAGAATTCAAATCTAGAAGCCTACAATAGAATCCTTCCTAAATCAAAACTCAACAGGATTGCATAGGAAAATGTTAATTAATGTCTGAACTTGCATAATTAAGCTCAATACTGCTTCATCCATCTCAAATCAACCAAAGCCAAATTTTTATTGAAATGCCTTTTTAGTAGGTCCAAATACCTTGAATAATGAATGAACTTGTTTAGCTGATAAATCCCACCCAAATTCCTCAAATATTTTCATGTACTTGTGAAGAATGAATGTATTCCACAAGTGAATTGGGTAATATCCAAATATGACCACAAAATAACACATGCAATAAATTTAGATATAATCCCTGGAGTACTTTCTCTTCCCAATTATATTTAAGTGAAGACTCAAGTAATTAGAGAAGTTCATTAAAAATTCAATACATTTAAGAAAACTTATGTATGACTTTCTATTGGAACATATGTATGACATGTTTGGGTAATCCTTCAGATCATGCTGATATAAATTTTAAGTTAAAAGTTGTCATTTTTAACTCTAGTTTATTTATCTACTTATTTTTGCTTGGAATTACACATAGGCCACATGGATGGGCAACATGTACAAAGATTTAGCTTAGGTACAAGAACTCCAAAGAGCTTACATGACTTAGCTAGGCAACAAAGCAAAACAAACAAACAAATATAGCACACCAAGTAACACAACCAAAGTATATTAAACGTATGTTTTGGAAAACAACCTGTACATTGCTATGAAGGACTAAAAATCCAAGCCACACTATTAAGCCATGCCCACAAAGTGGACAAACATTGAGACTAACTCAAACCACAACTTTGAATAACACAACCATGACTAAGCCATACACCTAAAACAATAGAGTCACCTAACAACCAGGAGAGCAAGCTTAAATATCACCAAAAAGAAAAACCATCAGCGAAACCACATAACATAGAAATAATTAAAAAATAGTGTTAAACTTGTAAAACCTTGCTAGGGTCACTTGGAAACAATTGCAAAACAACTATACAAGCGAGACTTGGGGATCCAAGTAAAACATTGAGATACGTCCTTGGATTTTCAAAATCTTATCATCATCACCCAAATAACTACAGTGGCCTTTAAGATAAGATTTAGGGACTTAGATCTTGCCTGAGTCCCATGTTCGACGCCATAACGTAATTAGTTCCAAGACGATGAGGGTTATTATTATTATCACCAATCAACTTGAGAACAATGAGTTATGCTGGTGTAATGACCCGAAGATGGGGGCGGATATTAATGAATAACTCAATCTTATTTGGTGTCTTGTGGGTAGAATTTTTGTTAAATTGGGTTTCGGTGCGGTGTGAGTGTGTATGTAAGTGTTTTAGAAGATTTAGAATGAGTGGTTAAGAGTTAGGAGGGTTTAAGGGGTGGCATCTGAATGTGTGGGGCTTTGGGAGGCTAGACATTCGAATGGAGGAGGCACCATTTGAATGAGAGCAACCCTATTCGAATGAGGGGGGTGATCTATTCAAATAGCCTCTTTTTCTAGGTGCAATCTCTTCATTATAACCCAATTTCAACTGTGTTCTAGCCCGAATCTCTCAAAACTTAAAAGATAAAAGCTGTCGATCTTTCTCTTTTCATTCCATATCATCTTGAATCACCTCAATTGGAGTTTGAATGAGAGAGTTATACCCAAAATTCGAAAGGGTTTCAAATCTGTCCAGAATCCATTTTTAGCAGGCTGAGCCTTCATATTCGAATGAGTTGCCTTCACATTCGAATGAGCCATGCAAAAATTGCAAAATTCATCCGAATGAAGGCATTGTAGCATTGGAATGTGCTTCATTTTCCTTCAGCTTTTCTCCCAACTATTCCAAATTCATTCGAATACCTTATTCTAGCATTCGAATGACTCTTGCATTTCCTTAATTCTTCTACCAAATGCCTCAAAAGCCATTCGAATGTGCCTAGATCATCTGAATGACTTTTATACAACAACCTATATATGTATATATCATCTGAATGCCTTAATCTTTATTCGAATATCTCTCTTAGTGACTCACAAATATATATATATATACATATGTATATCACTCGAACTGCCATTAATTCAAGAAACATATAGAATATTCCAGATAAAGAAATAATAATAATAATAATAATAAAGGAATTAAGGAAATAAATGAATGGATAAACATGATGTATAGAGAAAATATAAAAGAGGGAAATTGTAAAGAAAATATCCCAAAAAATGGAGGAGATAAACTTGATCGTAAGCTCTCTATTCTTCTTCAAACCCTTATGTTTTGCGCACCTATTATTTTGCGCAAAGGGAGAAAGGGTACCATAGAGCACCTGGCACAAGATGAGGTGGCCATAGCTCGAAAGGTTGGCTCTATATTTATTTGTGAGGTTTTATTAAAATTATGCACTTTTGCATGCATTGATTTATGGATTGAGAGCCGGGGAGATCGATATTGATAATGAGATGACGCACTCTTGCATGTATTGATTGATGGCTTGCGAGCCTGTGAGAATTGATAATGATATTGAAATTTTATGCACATTTGCATAGTAATACATGGTGACATGATATATTAAGTTGAATTGATAAATTCATGAATTATGAATCTTGTATATAATTGTGGAGTCTTTGATTACTCTTCTTGGTGTCATCATGTTCTTGGATCCGATATATTGTTCATTGTTTTACGAACTTGCTGAGCCTTGTGGCTCACTTGATCTTCTTCGCCATTCCAAGTGAAGGAAAGAATGCTATTGGGGGCGAGTCAAGTAGGACTATAACCCATGGATAGTGGTATACGGAGATGCGTCCTAACTTCAATGATCCTAGTTAGTGATTTGGTGATGTTTACAGTGATGAGGATTTGTTATGTTTATTAGCATTTGAGCCTCTTATTATTTTGTATGGCCATCGACCCTAGAGTCATGAGATTTTGAAAATGTAATTAAATCTTATTTAAATTTTTGCTGCTAGAAATGAAATCAGTTGTTATTTGAGTTCAATTTTGTTCTATATCATCTTTGTAATGACCTTCTTTCGAGTATCCTATGCTAAGCGGGAATACTAGAAAGCGGGCCTCATAATCAGATTTCAGGTATGCATTTATTGTATTCATGTGATGAATATACGTGTTACTTAAATATCCAAGCTGTGTATGGTGTGTGTTTATTATATTCCGCTGTGTATCTCTAATGTGTATAAAATTTTTTACTTTTTCCTACACCACCATATGTGTAATTCAATAGTGGTATCAGAGCCTCATCTTGGTATTTAATGTTAGAACGGGAGATGTTATGGCACACACCAAGAGGGGGGGTGAATTGGTATAATTAAAACAACTTGATAGAACTTGAATTTTTTTTGACCCAATTGAGGTTTTAGTGATTTAAAACATAGAACATATGAGATGATAAATGTAAAGCAAGAAGAATAAAAGACACAAAGGATTTATAGTGGTTTGGCTTAAACCAAGCCTAATCCACTACCTTAGCTCCCACTAAGGATTTTAAACCAATTCACTAAAATCTCCTACTTACACAAGTAGGCCCTCTAGCTACACAAGCTAGGAAATACAATCTTCCAATTAAATGAGCTCTCTAGCTACTGCTAGAAAATACAACCTCTCAATTTAATGGGCCCTCTAGCTACTGCTAGGAAAAATACAAACAATCGAATAGAGAATCTAAGAGTACAACTCTTAGTTACAATGATCTCTCAAAAATGATACAAGGCTTGAAGTAAATAATTACAAGTGAAGATCGAAGCCTTAAAGAGAGAAAATTAAAGCACAGACGATTTTAAATACAAATGAGAATAACAGTAAGCTCAAATAATTTCATTCTCGTCCATTAGCCTTCTCTTGATCATTTTGTTCTCATTTTGTTTAATTTATACTTTACCTTCCATTTACTTTAATACATAAATGTAAATAACGAAATACCCCCCATTTGGATTCAATAAAAATATCTAAAAAATCAAAATCCATAAGAATAAGAAAGTAGAATTTGGGTTTTAGTAGGAACTTAGGATTTTGCAATTTTACCACCTCTAAGATTTACACTTTCTATTTTTTGAAAAATTCGTTAAAAATTATTTTATTACTAATAAATGTTAGCTATTGAATTATCGGGAGTTAGTTTTCTAAAAAGAAAACATTTTCATATATGTCTCCTTATAAGGTGCTAGTCTTCCAGACTTAGAAAAATATTAAAACGTTATCAAAACGAGTTTCAAGACATGATGCACGAACTAAAGGATTTTTCATACGATTAAGTTTCAAGTCAAAACCTTTCATGCATGTTTCAAAATATGAAAAACTTATATTGAAAACCTTTCATTTGAATTTCTAGTTGATCTTTTGCCTTAGAACAATTTTAACTCTATGTTGACCAACGACTTCAAAGCTAATTCGAAAAATATTTTAGGAGATGTTATCATAATACATGTTTGTTCAAATCTCCATGCATAGCCATTCATCATATAAAAAGGCATATACATTAAGTGATCAATATAAGAGTGAAATATATCATTTCAAGTACATAGAAAGACTCTATTTGAAAAAACTCCCCCTTAAACTTACACGGGGGATTTTAGCTATAGAGACATTTTTCATATAAAAATAGTAATTGTCTCAATTCAAATGATTTTCACAAGGGTATAACATATCAATGGCCAAGTATTTGAGGAATGAACCACATGAACTTAGTTTCCATATATTCAAACAATAAGTGGTCATCCAAAAACATAAATCTAAACAAGTTATGACAGATTTAATGCAAGACATATTAAGGATAGGCTTTAAGAACATACATTTGTCTTTTGATAATCTTAGTCATACTTGTAATCACATAGGATCATTACATATAGATAACTTCAAGAAGCAAGATGATCCTTTAGCAAATAAAGCATGATTTCATACTCAAGTATTCATTTGTCACACAAAGATAATCAAGCTATTTCATACAAGAAAAATAGCATTATAAATGATTCAAGACATGAATACTATATGCCATCAAGAATATATCATTTATCAATTTTTTAAGATCTAAGAAATTGACGATGAATCCTTTTGATTTAACCAATGATAGATTTGAGAGACATGAAGGATCTAAACTTCTTTGAATCAAAGGTTTCGAAACTTAGAACAATGTGTTTCGAAATGGAGCTCTTTGGGAAACTTCTTCAGATAAAATCACTTGAACTCAAGGATTGATAGGGATTTATCTAGAAAATGATTTCTAATAGATTTTGACATGATACCAATTGATATTTTCTTTTTAAGCAAGATTCTTTGAATTTTTGCTATGGCTATAGCATTTGTATTGGCACATTTGATTTGGAATATTGTGGGGTCTTATGCCATAGTCTTGATGTTCCATCCATAGGATTTGAGCAACTACATGTTCACCTTTAGTGAAAGATAATGAAATGAAAATTCACTTTCTTCTAAACAAAGACACTAGGAAATTTCTTATAACTTGACATGGATCACTAGTGTTCTTTTTAGCTATTTTGCCTCCAAAATGGAATTTCTTAGGATTGGATTAAAGTCTAGCACATAGACAAACACTAAACATGATGTTCGTCCTAGTAGCTATCAAATGTAGCAAAAGTCCAATCATATTTCTATATAGCTCATTTTCCACCATTGGGCATTACTCATAATTGTCTAGGCTTGATGTACTACTCTTTTGAGATGCCACTTTTCAAAAATATTAAATTTCTTAAGAATATGTAATTTTTTCTTAGACATAAAAATCTCTTCATCTTCTTTATACTATACTTATCTCAAGATCCCTTTGTATTAAATTGGAAAATGGATTCCATAGGGATTTATTTGAAGATGCTGCATAAATCATTTGTAGATTCATAAAATGTCCTTGTTATGAGGCTTAGAAGCAATGTTATATTTGTTTGAGCTCTTTTAAGGTTTTCTTCTAGAACAAACTTGCTAGGACTTCCATACCATGACTTAGGGGCTTGTTTTAAACAATATACTTCCTTTGAAAATTTGAACATAAGATCCTTTTATTGAGAATTCTCAAAACCAAGAGAATTTATCTACATATACTTCCTCATTTTTAACCATTCAAAAATGCATTTTCAATATTCATTTGAAATAGCTTAAACTTCTTATGACATGCACATGCCAATAATATTCTTAATGCTTCTAACTTAGCTACGAGGGCATAAGACTCATTATACTTGATTCATTTTTCTTGATTGTACCCTTTAGCTACTAATCTAGATTTAATTCTAATTTTGTTTATAAGACCCTTTTAGTTACTATGATTGGGTGATCCTTAGGTCTTGGAACCAATTGCATACACCACTTCTTTCAAATTTATTTAGCCCTTCTTGCATAGCCATAAACCAATTTTTATCCATTAGAGCTTTCTTAATATTTTTGGGTTCTATTTGAGAAATAAAGCAACACATTTTCTCATTTATAACCATTTAAAGATGCACTCTTGAAATTCTTTATGTAGCTTAAAGGATTTGTGGCATGCAATGCCAACAACATTCTTATGGATTCTAGTCTTGCTATGGGAGCATAGGTTTCATCATGATCTTCCTTTCTTTTTTTTTTTTTTTTTTTGACTAAACTCTTGAGATACTAATCTAGCCTTTTCTAAACGCCCATTTAGTTTGAGAATGGAAATAAGAATTTCTATAAGAGGGTGGGAAATTTGAAAAGAATAATAATTTTTTTAAATCTTTTTCAAATGAAGGAATGTCACCGGTGAAGGCCACGGCTTTGTTAAACCTCAAGACCTTGAAATGGCACGATGAGGTATCAACCGTATAAAGACAATCTCTTTTTGCAAGTAATAAACTTAGATTTGAAATACAGAGAGACAAGTTTTGAAATTATAAATAAGGAGGTTTCAAAAATAGAAGTTTTTTATTATGATATTTCTATTTGAGATAAGAAGGTTGCAACTTTTCATTCATTTATAATGGATGCCCTTGTCCTAATACCTTTGGAAGGATCTCCAATAATATCATTTCTCTACAAATTTTTCCTTTTGAAAATGATTGTTCTTTCTTTTCATGGACTATATTTTCTTCATTAAATATTTAAACATATTGACATTAAATCACAATCTTCAATAGGAATTGAATCTTTAACACTATCTCACATCATCAACTATAGCTAGAAAAGATTTGTCTACGGTTAGAGTTCTTTAAATACTCTATATGATTTACTTTGAGAAAAATATTCTAAGAAAATTCTTTCCTCACTCTTAACATCAATTTTTTTTTTAAAAAGAGTTTTTACCACTATTAAGGATAAAACATGTACTACAAAAAACATGAAAATATGAAATATTTGGTTTCCTTTCTCTATATAACTCAAGGGGTTTTCTTTAAGATAGGCTTTATAGAAATCCTATTCAACATATAGTATGAGGTGTTAATGGCTTAGACTAAAAAGGAATTTTGTCACATAGCACAATTCTAGCCATTTCTTGTAAAGATCTATTTTTCTTTTCAAGTACCTCATTTTGTTCTAGCACTACAAAATTATGATCAATACCATTTTCATCACAATAGTGCTTGAATTGTTCATTTCAAAATATCCCCATGTTCACTTTCTAATTTTTGAAATACACATATTTTTATCTTTTGAAAATATTTCAAATGGGCTAAATGTTTCACTTTTAGATACAAGACATATTTCCCAAGTTACCTAGAATAGTCATCTACAATGACACGGATAAAATGTTTTTCACTTTAGGCTTTTGGGTTCTCATAGGTCCAATGAGATCTAAATAGATTGAGATTAGAGACCTAGAGGTTGAGATTTTATTTGAAGGCTTAAATGATATACTTATTTGTTAGCCTTTCATGCATGCCTCACAAATATTTTTCATATTTAAGCTTTAGGCAATTTCTCAACAAGATCATGTTTGGATAGATTATAGAAGCATATTCATATTTGCATGACTTAGTTTATTATTCCATAGATAAATATAGATGAGAGATGAATGATACTAGGCATTTCTCTTATACTAGATGAGAATAAGTCTATGCACAATTTCTATCTAGTTTCTTATAATCTTTATTTCCTTTGTTTTGTGAATGGATACTTCACATGAATTAGCATTAAAGCATATTTATATCTCTTATCACACAATTGACTTATGCTAGTTAGGAACATCTATCAAGAAAGCATTTCTAGCATTTATCAATAAACTTCATTTTCCCTTTTCTCATAAGCATATATCAAAACATTATACTTCTCCCTTAATTTTTAGAAATAAGTACAAGTTTTCAACAATATCATAAAGTGAAAACTCATAATTCATTATCACCAAAAACTAATAAGCATAGGGAGGTTAGGGATAGAAACATACCACCAAGATTTTAATTAATAAAATCTTTCTTACACTTGGTTGGCAATACATCATTTGGGGTTGAATTTCTTTTTCATCCCCTTTTCTTTCATGCTTGACTCATCCACAAAAAATTCTCTTTAAAGTTCATTTGGATGTCAAGCAACCTGCACAAATACCTATCTACAAGCCTTTGGTGCCCAAACCACCTTGGGATCACCATTGTTAGCATAGATCTCTTCCTTAGGAACCAAATTTGTTTAAACCTATGTGGACTATTTCTTTCAAAGCCTTTGTTTCTAAATTGATACCAATAGCTAGGAGCAAAGGATTTTTGTTTCCTTTTTATGACGATTGTTTGCTTCTTATCCTTATGCACATTCCTCTTAAAATGAGAGTTTTTGGGTATCAAAACATGCTTGGATCCTTGGGGTTTAATATTGGAAACAGTAGACACCTTAGTTCCCTTAGGAATCCATTTCAAATTAGGACCACTGGATGATTTCCTTTTAAAAGGACAACAAAATGCAATGTGGCCTTTCTTGCAACAATAAAAACATTTAATATCATGAGAGGTGTGACAAGATAAGCTCTTGACATTAGCTTTTTGACTATGAAAGTTTTGAACACATTTGTTGTGATCACAAGAATTTGAAATCTCTTCTTTTAAAATAGATTTCTCATTTAATGTATTGTTTGAGGATTTCAATTCAAAGTCTTCCAAAACTTTTTCTTTTAAAAATTCTTTATTGGAATTAATCAAATATTCATTCTTAGATTTTAAAACTTCCAATTCTTTTGACAATAAATCTAATTTCATTTGAACAGTTTTATTTTTCAAACATAACTTTTCAAGATTTTCATATAAATCCTTCAAAGCATTCAACAACTCTTTATTTGTAAAAGAATCATGGTCATCATTTTTTCCATTCAAAGAACCAGACTCATGATCATTTTCAATATCATTACAATCATTAAAATCGACAGTAGAAGTAGAGGTTACCTCCTCTTCTTCATTTACCATGAGGCACGTGTTTGAGCTTTCTTCACTAGAGGTATGGGAACTTTCTTTCTCCTCTATTTGTTGATGATTCAATGGATTTTTAACCTGTAAATTTTCATCAACATGCTCACAAGACTTGTTAGAGAGATATAATGAATCAAGAGTACTCAATATCTCTTTAGCACTAGAGCACTTAGAAATTTTTGCATAAACATCATCACTTAGGGCATGCTATAAAATATGCATAGCTCTAATATTTAAAGAAAAATTCATTTTATCACGATCATCTCATTCCATCTTTGGTTTTAAAACAAAACCATTTTCCACAATATACCATAAATAACAATCAATAGATTGCAAGTAAATACAAATAATTTTTCTCCAAAAATCATAATAAGAACCATCAAAGTACGGTGCCACATTTGTAGGATAACCTTCCTTAAGAGCCATGGATCTCTCCTCAGGTTGTTAAACCTTGAAACAGGGAGTTAGGCTCTGATACCAATTGTTAGAACGGGAGATGCTATGGCACATACCAAGAGAGGGGTGAATTGGTATAATTAAAAAAACTTGATAGAACTTGAAATTTTTTTGACCCAATTGAGGTTTTAGTGATTTAAAACATAGAACATATGAGATGATAAATGTAAAGCAAGAAGAATAAAAGACACAAAGAATTTATAGTGGTTCGGCTTAAACTAAGCCTAATCCACTACCTTAGCTCCCACTAAGGATTTTAAACCAATTCACTAAAACCTCATACTTACACAAGTAGGCCCTCTAGCTACACAAGCTAGGAAATACAACCTTCCAATTAAATGGGCCCTCTAACTACTGCTAGGAAATACAACCTCCCAATTTAATGGGCCCTCTAGCTACTGCTAGGAAAAATACAAACAATCGAATAGAGAATCTAAGAGTACAACTCTTAGTTACAATGATCTCTCAAAAATGATACAAGGCTTGAAGTAAATAATTACAAGTGAAGATCGAAGCCTTGAAGAGAGAAAATTAAAGCACAGACGATTTTAAATACAAATGGGAATAACAGTAAGCTCAAATAATTTCATTCCCGTCCATTAGCCTTCTCTTGATCATCCATGACTTGTATTTATAAGCTTCCCAAGAGATTGAAGAGAAATATAGTCGTTCGTGACCGTTGGAGTTTGAAAAACTAGCCGTTGTAGCTTTCTACAAAAAGAAATAGTTGACAGAAGAAATGCATAGTTGACTATTTTTACAAGTAAAGCAAAAAATAGTCGACAGACAAAACGAATAGTCGACTATCTTATAACACAAAATTTTCAATAGTCGACAGATACACTTGCATAGTCGACAGATGCAGAAATATGAAGAAATTTTTGAATTTCATGAACAAAAATAGTCGACAGATCAAAAGGCATAGTCGACTATCCTTACTCGATAGTCGACAGATGAAACAGCATAGTCGACTATCATAAGGCATAGTCGACAGCATAAACAGCATAGTCGACTATCCATTATGAAAAATTTAATACTCAAGTGATAACATGAAAAAGCACACTTGATTGATACAAAACATCACAAGATATTTACATAAATGTCCTCATTTTGTTTAATTCATATTTTACCTTCCATTTACTTTAATACATAAATGTAAATAACGAAGTACCCCCCATTTGGATTCAATAAAAATATCTAAAAAATCAAAATCCATAAGAATAAGAAAGTAGAATTTGGGTTTTAGTAGGAACTTAGGATTTTGTGATTTTACCACCTCCAAGATATACACTTTCTATTTTTTGAAAAATTCGTTAAAAATCATTTTATCACTAATAAATGTTAGCTATTGAATTACCGGGAGTTAGTTTTCTAAAAAGAAAACATTTTCATATATGTCTCCTTATAAGGTGCTAGTCTTCCAGATTTAGAAAAATATTGAAACGTTATCAAAACGAGTTTCAAGACATGATGCACGAACTAAAGGATTTTTCATACGATTAAGTTTCAAGTCAAAACCATTAATGCATGTTTCAAAATATGAAAAACTTATATTGAAAACCTTTCATTTGAATTTCTAGTTGGTCTTTTGCCTTAGAACAATTTTAGCTCTATGTTGACCAATGACTTCAAAGCTAATTCGAAAAACATTTTAGGAGATGTTATCATAATACATGTTTGTTCAAATCTCCATGTATAAGAACATAAATCATTTGGTTTTCATTTTAACAAAGTATTTGAAATTGATTTTTGTTGAAAACCAGAAACTTGACTCATGACTTGGGGATAAAACACGATATTGTTTTTCATCATCAAAACTAAACACAAGGGTAGAACATCATTTAATGCATATATGCGATTGCATATGTAATTCAATAGGGCTTTGTCCTCATCTTCGTACTTTACCTTTATGTTTTCAAGGTTCGGACACAACTTATTGAATTCTTCAATATGCTCTTGCAATTTCTGCCCTTCATTCATCTTGAATGTAAAGAATTTAGCCTTCAAATACAACATACTTGAGAGGGATTTAGTCATGTACAGACTTTCCAATTTAAGTCAAATTTATGTTGCTATCTTCATCTTTGACACCTCCCTCAGAACCTTATCTCCTAGACTCAAAATCAGGGTGTTGTAGGCCTTCTTGCTTATTTCTTTCTTCTTCTATGTAGTATAGACTACATGCATCTTGGCCTCCCCTTTGAGTGCTTTCTCTAGTCAAAGATTTCCAAGCAAAGCCCGCATCTTCATTTTCCATAATCCAAAATCATTTTGACCATCAACCTTTTCAATATCGTACGTTTTTGTGGATGATGTTGATGCCATTTCCATATATTAGGATTTTTTATTATGAGGCTTTGATGTCGGTTCTTACTTTTCTTGTTTTTATAATTGAGCTCTGATAGCAAGTTTCTAAACATGCAGACACTCGAATAGGATTGACATACACACTCGCACACACAAATGATAGAGAATACAAAAACAAAGCAATAAGAATAGAACAAAGAACTCACAAGACATGAGATTTTTCCTAGTTTAGATCATCATGTTGTTGATGATCTTATGTCCATCCTTTTAACCAAGAGCACTGATTCACTAATCGTGAAAAATTGGTACAAGAAGTCTCACATACAAGTTCCTCACAGAGATTACAAAGACTATTAGAATAACTAGACTTTCTCTCTTGTTTACTCATTTGTTTCAAAAAATGATCCAAAGGTCATACACTCATTGCCATCTATTTATAGAATATAGATGCGGATTTTAGAATGGACATACTTTAGTTATCGTTATACTTGGCCGTTACAATTATTGTTAACTAACTAACCGAACCTTGACTTGACTTTGTACGCTTCTCGAACTAACTTGATGCAAACCGATAATAACAATAGCAATCTTGATGTGTCGACTCAAAGAGCATTCAAGTTGACCATTGCTTCAAGTTCAAATTATGCTCATTGCTGCAAATCTGTCTTCAAACAAAGATTATTGGCATTATTTAACTAATATATCAAAGAGTGTATATACAAGAATATAAAGCTCTAAATTAAAGATATTCATTTCCATCTTAAACACATGCGAACGTGATGGTCTAATCAAAATTTGGATCATTACAATTGCCTAAATTCATATCTAACTTAAACCTATTATAGTCAGAGCCGGTCCTGGGCCAGGGCTACAGCCCAGGGCCCACAATTAAGGGGGGCCCAAATTTCTTTTTAAGCCTATGTATATATGTGTATAAAAAATTTAAAAAAAAATTAACAAAAGAAGTTGTCGCCTGTACCTTGTCAAAAGAAGATTTCATTGCTATTTTTATTTTGTAGGTATATGTGATGATTGTTTTTGTTTCGATTAATTGTGGAGGATGAAAGTAGGGGTGTCAATGGTTTGGATTGGTTCGATTCTATAAGAATCCAGTAACCGAACCATTTTTAATGGTTCTGAAAAATAAGAATCGTAACCGAACATTACATATATAAAACCAAATCATGACCAATCCGTCACACCAGACTGGTTTCGGTTCGCTTTCGGTTCTATCCAATTAACATTTAGTTTCTAAATGTTTTCGCAAAATATGAAATTACAAACAAATTTGTTAATTAAAATAAACCCATAACTTCAAAAATGCTTCAAGTCTTGAAGTAAAAATAAAACAAAATAATTCATATACTATCTCATCAAATGAGATTACATCGACCATTTAGTACAGCAATAGCGCATAAAAGCCTAGAAATAAAAGAGTTCATGAATTTTGCTAGTTTTCTAAGAAGTGATACTATTTATGCATATGTATATATATATATACCCAAAAAAATAATATATATATAAGTATAATATCGGTTCCGGTTGAATTCGAACCACAGTTTGAAAAGAAATCAGTAACCAAACCAAATATATTGGTTCTTAATTTTTTAGAACCAAAACCTAACCATTGAAGCATAGAACCAATCCAAAAGGCACGGTTAAATCCGATTTGATCCGGTTCACTAGTTTTCAGATATTTTTTGACACCCCTAGATGAAAGGAAGATTGATCAAATCAAGAAATTCTTACGAAGATTCGGGAGAAAGCATTTAGACTCAAATATGTAGTTTTCGTTTTTTAATGCAATGTTTACAATGTAGGATACTCTTTTTCATTTGTTTGGGGTTTTGTCCTATTAGGTTTTCCTCAAACAAGGTTTTAATGAGGCTCCAAATTATTTTTTCTTATCTTTTGTCAATTCTTATAATTTTAATAAAATTAATTAGTTGATAATTTTTATTTTTTTATTTAATTTATATAAATGGGCACATTTGAGAAAATTTGCCCTGGGTCTTGAAAAACCTAAGACCGGCTCAGACTATAGTGAGTCTTTTTAAACTTTGAACAATCAATTAATTATAATAGAAATAGATTTTCCATTAGACTGATCAATGGAGGAACTTGGAATAATTAATTATATTAGAAGTAGAATTTCTATCTGACTCATCGATGGAGAAGCCAAAGAAATCTGGGGTGCAAGGAGCATATTGGGGAGGCAGGGCTGGCACTGGCATCACTCAGAATCATAGTTTGCTTGCATATAGGTTTGTAGGATGTTGGCCTTTGTTGTTCTTGATCCTTTTGTTTGAGTTCTGACTTCTTGAAGTCGCATTCCAATGATTCTTCACACCGTTTTCTGTCCTACCTGGAATGCTCTCGGCAACTTTGATCGTCGGCTGCCTATTCTCTTATGAGCTTCAACTAGCTTGTGCTCTTTCTCTGTTCACAAATTCAGTTGACAATCGTGATCACACATTCATTTCAAACAAAAGTAGAGAAAAGCGTAAAAAGGGGGGAGAAGAATTCTAAATAAAATTAATTAGAAGGCCGTTCCTTACAGAAGGATAATGATATTTATTTGTTTTATTAGAAACATGAACAATGCAACAAGCATTCAAGCTGTATGTTCCATAAAAAATACTACTATCCCATATGCAAATGTTAGTTAATTAAAAGGGGCAGCGCACCTTCTCTAACAATATTAGTATTGATAGAAGAAAAGCTCTATCTAAGATCACAAGAAACAAGAAAGCATGAGGACCGATGAAATACCATGGACATACAAACAGTGGGAATGTGAGGGAGCACACCTGAATTACTATTTGACCGGACATAGTGCTGTTTTTTTTTTATTTTTCTGAAAGACATTTTTTTCTTTCTTTTATTTCGCTCTATTGAGTATGGCTTTATGTACATCTGTGTTGGGTTTTTGTTACATTAATTTAAGATTTTAACATGTAAAGTCTAATTTTTAAAATAAAAAAAGGGATTTACTTGTTAATCTTATTGACTTCAATTTTTTATGGGTCCTAATGAGGAAATAAGATAAATTATATTTCTAGTGTTTGAACTCTATTTTCTAAAAATTAATTATTATATTTTAAAATAAAATAATATATATTTCTAATATTATTGTATTTTATTATATTTCATAGTTCGGTTTGGCCGGTTGTCACCAATTTGTAAATTCTTGCCTGATTCTCTAATTTTGTACATTGTCTCGAATTTTATTAAATTCATATATATTTTTTGTTCTTCTCTTAATTAATATTGGATTTAAGCTTTTTTTAAAAAAATAATATATGATGTTATTTGAATTTGGAACGAACTAAACTCACTAGTCTAATTGATGAATTTTTCTGACTTTACTAAAGTAGTATCTAATGTTATTTTATTTTAGGTCGAAACTGCTAGTTTAATTGGTGAGTCTCTCTTATTTTATTTTATTTTATTTTTTTTTTTGTTGTTACAAGTGACAAAAGATTCTAAATACTTGATATAGAAAAGGCAAACTTGTAAGTGTGAGTGATGGTGAGAAACTTTTTTACTTAAAATGGGTACTTTAAAATGGCAAACCCTCAGTTAAAATGGAAAACTTGGTTTAGTTGTAAAAATGGATAGTTTTTAGATTCATTAATTAGATTGATGAGTCTCTTGGACTTCAAACAGTGAAGCCATAGAATGCTAGTTTAATAAAAATTACAAAATAAATCCTAGTTGTTTAAGAAAACAAAAAAAGAAATGCTAATTTAAATAAAAAATTTCACTATCTCATTTCTATAGTATAGTATACATATTACACCTATTAGTACATTGACCATATAGGTAGGAATTGATTTTTCTGGGGAAATTCACAATTTCTCTGTTCTTTTTTAGCAATATCCCTTTGCTTTCTCTTAGCTGCAAATTCAGCAAAGCTAAACTCATCTTCGTAAATCCATCCTTTACGCAAATGTTTTTTTTTTCAAGAATTTCCCCATTTCTCTGGATTGATGAAATTAATCTTCTGTTGAATCAGTGCTAACTTCCTACACATTGTCAATCATAGATATGGCAACGCAGACAGGGGCTTCTTCCCCTCCTCCATGTGCTCGCTCACAATACGTAGCCGATGCCTTCACGCAGCAGTATTACAGTGTGCTTTTCACTGATCCTGATATTGGCCACAAATTTTATGGCGATTCAAGCGTGCTAAGCTGGCCTAACCCAGATGGTTCAATGACAATAGTGACAACCATGCAAGTAAGTTTCGTTGAATGAGCGTCAAAGGTATAATAGCTCATCCTGTCTTCTCTTTCACTTTTGATGGTTCCTTAACCCATAAATTTTGGGACAGGGCATTAGCGATACCATTTCGTCCTTTGACTACAAGTACTACAAAACAGAGATAGAAAGTGTAGAAGCCCAAGATTCTTTCAAGGAAGGGGTCTTAGTTTTCGTGAAAGGTTGCCTAATATGGAAGGGCAATGTGAAACGGGGCTTCATCCGGACTTTCTTTCTGGCTCCACATGCCAAAGGCTACTTTGTTTTGAATGATATATTTAGGTTTGTGAATATACCTGCAAAAAACAACTTCAGATGATAAGGAGAATGATACTAGCTCTCTTTCTACACCTAATCAAGGTATACCTGAACCTGGATAATTAAGCTCAATACTGCTTCATCCATCTCAAATCAACCAAAGCCAAATTTTTATTTAAATGCCTTTTTAATAGGTCCAAATACCTTGAATAATGAATGAACTTGTTTAGCTGATAAATCCCACCCAAATTCCTCATAAATATTCCTGTACCTGTGACAAGAAGAATGAATGGATTCCACAAGTGAATTAGGCAATATCCAAATATGAACACAAAATAACACATTCAATAAATTTAGATATCACTCCCTAGAGTATTTTTTTTTCCTAATTATATTTAAGCGAATACTCAAGCAATCAGAGAACTTCATTAAAAATTCAACACATTTAACCAAACTTATGTATGACTAATGTCTATTGGAACATATATATGACATGTTTGGCTAATCCTTCAGATCATGGTGATATAAAATTTAAGTTAAAAGAAGCCATTTTTAACTCTAGTTTATTTATCTACTTATTTTTGCTTGGAAAACACATAGGACACATGGATGGAGAACATGTGCAAAGATCTAGCTTAGGTGCAAGAACTCCAAAGTGCTTACATGACTTGGATAGGCAACAAAGCAAAACAAATACCAAATACAGCACACCAAGTAACACAACCAAAGCATATTAAACGTACGTATGCATTGGGAAACAACCTGTACGTTGCTATGAAGGACTGAAAATCCAAGCCACACCCACAAAGTGGACAGACATTAAGACTAACTCAAACCACAACTTTGAATAACACAACCATGACTATAGCCATACACCTGAACCAATAGAGCCACCGAACAACCAAGAGAGCAACCTTAAATATCCCCAAAAAGAAACACCATAAGCCAAACCACATAACACAAAAATAATTAAAAAATAGCAACAAACTTGTAAAACCTTATTAGGTTCACTTGGAAACAATTGCAAAACAACTATACAACAACCAAGACCTGACGATCCAACTAAAACATTGAGATCCATCCTTGGATCTTCAAAATCTTATCATCATCACCCAAATAACTAGAAAGGCCTTCAAGATAAGATTAAGGGACTTGGAGCTTGCCTGGGTCCCATGTTCGATGCCATAAAGGAATTAATTCCAAGACGATGAGGGTCATTATTATCATCACCAATCAAATTTGAGAACAACGACTTATGCTGGTGGTAGCATGAAAATGGGCAAAGGGATTTGGGTTATAATTAGGGTTTGTGGGGATAAATGGATTGGGGCAGATCTAAAAATAAAGAGGAGATTTCACAAGGATTTAAAGACAGATCCAAGGAAGGGGATATAAAATGATCGATTTGAAGAGGAAAAAGTGTTTCAAGGGGTAAGAAATAAGGGGGTATGTTGTGTGAGAAAAGGAGACAATTTGGAAGAAGAAAGACGATTGTGGCAGAGAGAAAAACTAAGGTAGATAGTCGATTGATGTCGAAGATGGAAGAGAAGGTGAAAGGCATGAAAAGATGATGGTTGGAGAAACAATGAGTGAATGATGGTTGAGGGGATGATCCAACCAAATCGAACGAAACGGCGTATTGGTAGTGCGAGATCTTTAAACCTAGGGTTTCCTAGAGAGAGATGTTGTATAAATCTTCTAGTTGCATTTTTTAGTCTATTCTAATATATATAAGTAGCGAAAATAGTTTAAAAGGGGGTGAACATTTATTAACGACTTGATATTAGAATGGTAATATGTGCTTTAGAATAGAGTAAATTAAAAAAAAAATGCTAGAGTTTTAAGTTTGTTATAATTTTATGACAAACATTTAATTTTAGTTGTTCATTAACTAAGTTTATTACAATTATAAAATGGCATTATAATTCATTAGCTCTTCCTATTAAATAATGATTGGAAGACTAGCTAGACAGAAAGAAAGATGTAGACAATTATTTAATTGTCACGCCATTCCTCAATTTGTGTTCATTGCCTAGTAATGTTCCTTAATATCACCCAATTTTTCCACAAAATTATCAATTCAAAGATACATACATTATTGTCCACATTATCTTTCTTTTTTATTTAGATTATTATCTATTTGGTCATCATTTAATGGTAAAGACTAATGATTTTTAACGAGACTTCCTCAAATCTCAATGTAGAACTTCATTACACTCTTAGATTTGAAGTGGCAATTTGGGAAAGATCCATTTATTCTCAGCTTACTAGAAGAATGCCAATGATAGAACTTCGACGACCAGTGTTGCTAAGCTTTTTCATAGCTTCTAGTACAAATGTTGGTGTGTTCTCAATGTCAATGGAATAACCATTCAAAAGCAAATATAAATGTAATTTTGCAAAGAAGAGATGAATAGGGTAAGAGTATCGAGTTTAGCCTCCTAACCAATTGAGTGACAAAAAGAGTATTCCAAATGATTTACAAGCTTATTTTAAGTGAGTTTATTTTAAGGAATAAAAGACAAATTGATAAACTTGAAAGGAAAAAGTGTTTCAAGGAGTATGAAATAAATGGGTGTAATACCCTGTATTACATGGTACTGAAAAATAAATAATTTTGATTATTTGGAAAGGACCTCGAGAGATCTGGGAAGTCCAAAGATTGATCTCAAGAAGTTAATTAATAAAATTACCGAATCGACAGTAGGGATTGCCTCGGAACTTGGATGTCCAAGGAAGAGGAAATGAGATTAGTAAGCGTCTCGAGGTAAGGTTAATGACGCTAGAAACAGTCAGATTGAGAATAATTTTTGGAATAAATTTTGTATAAACCCGAACAAGTACCAGTATTGAATGGTTATAGAGGATATCCGAGAAGTTGAGAGGATCCTAGGGGTGATTTGATTTTGCGAGTAAGGCAACCTTAAAGCATTTTCGGGTGAAATTAAAGTCTCGTGTAGGCGCATAGGCGAAATCGATATTATCAAGTAAGCGTCGGTAATTAATTTTGGAGAAATCAAGTGATGGGGCTTGATAGCTATTAATTAAGGCATGTAGGGTCAAAGTGCAATTATCTAAATTTTTAATTACACTTAATAAATCCCTCAAGTGTAATTTAGGAGAAATTAGAGGGTTAATGTGATATATATGTATATATATATATATATATATATAGATATGTGCACGGAAGTGGGGAGGAAGCTTCCTCCCACTGATATTTTGAATTCAAACGCAGAGAATGTGAGTGATGGCCGAGAGATCAGAGAGAGCGAGAGAAGGAGAGAAAGCTCGCGAGAGGGAGAAGAGAGATCGAGAGAAGGCAATGGCGGAGGCAGCATCGAAGGCCGCGGTGGCGGCCAGTTATAGCCGCCAGCAGCGGAAGCTGGCATGGTCGACGCGTTGCAGAGGAAGGCAGCAACGAGGGAGGCCGGGCGAAGCTGGAGCGGTTGATGGCGGTGGTTCCGGTGGTCGGAAGGAGCTTCAGTGGCGGTGTTGGAAGCCGTTGTGGCCGGCGATGGTCGCTGGTTGCAGCTGAGGCAGGGGTCGGCCATGGAAGCTGTAGCGCGCAGGTCGCGTTCGCGCGGGGGGAACCCAGCAGCGGCAATGGCGGCCGGCCGACGATCTCGCGGTGGTCGGGGAGCGCTGGCTACGGCGGGGCTGGCCTAGGCAGTGGCTGGCGGCGTTCGGCGGTGGCCGGGCTGGCGCTCAGGTGCAGTCGCGCGGGAGAGGAGGCAGAAGATGCGGAGGAGAAAGAAAAAAAAATAAAAAGAAAAGAAAAGGAAATATAAAAGAAATATGGAAATAAAGGAGAAAAATAGGGAAAAATTTTAAAAAAATTAGGAAAAAGTCTGGAAATTATTTCGGGACTCGAGGAGTATGCCAGGGCTTGAAATCGGAGAATTGGGTGCATGATGGCAATTAAGAAGGTAACATCGGTGTGGGTGTCTGGCTTTGTCTCCCAAATTAGTTGAGATAAATTAATTAAATTCTTTTATAGTTATTTTCATTATGAGAGATAATGAAATTTGTACTGTTAGTTGGTTTATGCCGTGGTTGGGGTTGTTTGGTTGAGTTGTTGTTGGGTGAATTTCGGATTATGACGAAATCGAAACCCTGGTTTAATTTCTGAATGGTGGAGTTTTTGTATGATTGGTATCTAGGTTCGACCGCGGTAGCGGTGATCTTAGACGAGTTCGGAGTTTGGGCTGGTGTTCTCGCCCGGAAAGAGATGAGGGTTCGAACCAGGTAAGGACAGAGCCAACCCAACTAGTTTGGGGGCTCTAGGCAAAAAAAAAATTTGAGGCTTTTTAAAAGTATTAATTTTTTTATAAAAAATAAATAACACATATTTTTTTTAAAAAAATCATCATTTCATTAAATTAAAAAAAAAGTTAAAGTTCAATCCACTACAAAATTTATTAATTTTTTATTTCAATCAATTACATAATTAATGTCATTTTTTATTTTTATTTATTATTTTTAAAAAAAAAATTGAAAACATCGTTTAATTTTACTAAATTTGTATTCAACATCAAATTCATACTATGGGTAAAAAAATATTATTGGTAGACTTACATTAATTCAATTATTATAATTATTAGTTATAAATTAGACCTGCAAATCGTACTATGAGTTTGTAAAAATTGAGTCTAAAGCCTGAATACTGAAGCAAGTAAGCAAGCATGAGAGAGAGAGATAGGGGCACTAAGAAGTGAGAAGAAAAACATGCAGTGAGCCAGTGACCTAGATTGCAGAGAGAGAGAATAGAAAAAAAATGGGTTTAATTGGGATTTTAAGAGAGAGAGAAAGAGATGGGAGAAGAGAAGGAAAAGTGAAAAGTGAATTTAATGGGTAGGTTTAAGAATTGGGAATTATGAATACACTATAAAATTGGATAGACAATTGTACAAAATTGGACAGAGAATATGGGAAGGAAATATAAAATTAATATTTTATATTTAATTTTTTAATAAAATATTTATTATTAAAAAATAAAAAAATTTAAAAATTTAAAAAATGGGGCCTTTCACATTTAGGGGCCTGAAACAGCCGCCTACTTGGCCTTACAGTAGGGCCGGCACTGGGTAAGGGATGACCCAATGGGGTCTTGCTTGCATTTGTAAGTACTTCCTTATGAGTTGCATGTAATGGTAAACATTTGCATGATATATGTTCTAGTGTACCTATGGCCATATGGAGTACTAGTAGTGGGAGGGATTAGTCAATGCCTTAACCTATGGAGGTTATGAGGGCATTGAAGTCTACCCATTGCATTACATTTTGCATTACATGCTCTCTCATACTTCATTTACTTATGATTTACACCTTTATTGAGTCTTTATGACTCATGAGGTTTTACCTTGTGTTGTAGATGAGAAAGTCCAGATGCAAGCAGGGATGGTGCCAAGAGGCTATGGTGGCAACCAGCGGTGTTGCCTGAGTCTGTGAATTATTTTATCTTTGTATGTATTCATGTGGTGGTGTGTGTATATGTTTATGTGGCTGAATGTAACTATTGTTGAACGCTAAATGTCTTTAACTGATGTAATCGCAATAGTGTGGTAGGTGATTGTGAAATTTCTTAATACATATGGCTTTGGTAGATAGAGCCAAGTCTCGGATCAAGTAAGGATCAGAAGGTATGTTTCCATAAATTCCCATTACTCAATGAAGTATTTGTTATACTAGCTGTAATACCCAGGAATGATTTGAGGATATAAATGGTATTTAGTGAAGGGCATAAATGGACTTTATGAAAAATAAGACTATAGGGTACACTAACGCAACTTTGGACGATCAAATTAGTCAAAGGGAGTACCCTGGACCCTAGATAGCCAAGGAAATGGTATAGTATTGACAAGTAATACGAGTTATGATTTTAGGCATCAAAAGAAGTTGGATCGGGAACGGTTCCCGGTACAACTAAAAAGGCAATTGTGATTTAGGCTGAAATACCGAATTATCGTACAGGGCATCCGGGAAGTCAATGGAACCCCAAGGAAGTTCATATTTGGCATATAGAGTAACCCTTCAGTAGTTTTTGGAAGAAACAAAATGGTTTGTAGCCAAAACAAAGATTCGGGCCTAAGTGCAGTTTTTCGAAATTGACAGAGGGAGATTGAAACGATATTTTTTTAGAATTTTAAAAAGAATATTTTAGGATATTTCAAAGGGTTATAAAGGTCTTTAAAGAGAAGTTTAGTTTTTGAGCCAGGGGCAAAATCATAATTTTTGAGGTTGGGGTAAAAGTGTAATTTACCTAAAAATTAGGGGCATTAGCATAATTAGTCCATTTTTTTAGGGATTAAAATGCAATTAAAAATTAGTCTGGGGACCATTTTGAAAAGGGTTAAAGTGTAATTACCCAAAAGTTCGGGTCAAAGTGTAATTATTGAAACTTTTTTACTAGGGGCATTTGAAAAATTCAGGAAAAGCCTCATAAATGACTTTAGTGATAAAGATGAAGTTTCATGATGATATTAGAGATAAGATGAAGCCTTATGATGATGTTAGAGATAAGTTGAAAGCTCATGATGACTTTAAGGATAAGATTTGATTGGATAAGATAAGATTTGAATAAGATTTGATTGGATAAGATAAGATTTGGATAAGATTTTGTTGGATATGATTTGAATAAGATTTGATTTTGATAACAACGATTATATAAAATCTTAAATGATTTAAAATGATTGCAGAATATCTTAGAAGATTTGGTAATGATTATATAATATCTTTGAAGATTCACAATGATTGCAAAAGATATTAAAATATTTTGGAATGATTACAAAAGATATTAGAAGATTTGAATGATTATAGAAAATCTTAGAAGATTTACAATGATTGCAGAAGATCTTTAGAAGATTTGGAATAATTGTAAAAGATTTTGAAATATTTGAAATAATTGCAGAATATATGTTTCTTGGTGGCTAAGTTTCCAAAACCTATAAATAGGGGTTCATAACCAAAGGTTTCTCATTCGAAATTGTGAGAAGTTTGTGCCAGATAAGAGAGCTCCAGGTTTAGTAGATAGAGGGTTTTTTTAAGCATATGCGAAGCATCACGTGCGCAGAGCACTTGGGTAGCGCGTGAGGACGTGTAAGGAGGTGGTTTGGTCAAAAAACTTGAGGAGTTGCACAAAACTTGAGGTTAAGCACAAGATTTGAGGCATTTGAGTTTCGTTCAAGGTGAGTGGTTTGACTCTAGTTTTACCATTGTTTGGAAAATGTCTTAGTGTGAGTGTGGTGGGTTCAGGTGAGCGGTCTCACCAGAACTCGGGATGCTATGCTTATGCGTTTCACTTATGTATTTATGTCATCATTTGCATATTGAACATATGATATATTGCATCAACTGTTTTTACTTATAAAAGAGTCGGTGCATGGCGTGTGATTTTCATATCATCGGGGTATTGATATTCGTGTTGGTGTTGTGTCCGTATGGGACAGGATGGGGTCTACTTGAGAATAGGACAATGTTAATCCAGGTGAACGGGTGTCACACTGGGGCACTCGAGGGAACAATGTTAAACCAGGTGAACGGGTGTCACGACGGTGCACTCGAGGGATTAACATTAGACCAGGTGAACGGGTGTCACAGTGGGGCATTCGAGGGATTAAGTATGTCAGGGTGATTTCTCAAGTTAGACGTGTCTTATATGTTATCGTTTGTCTGAGTATGCCATGCTCATGTGTCTCTCATGAATTGTAAACTGTTTCATACCATCACTTAGATGTATTATCATCTAACCTAGGCTATGCCCCTGGAACGTTTAATGTTCCAACCAGAGACTGTTGCGAGGGCAAGGATGTGGCCGGTTGAGGGCCAATGGTGCTTGGTTTGTTAAGTCGTTGTAATGTTTGGAGACTTTAGTATGTATTTCAGGTTGTAAATGAACAGTTGTATAATAACAATGTTATCATTTGGTCTGTATTACGTATTTTGCTATGGAATCACAATGTAAGAACTATGGTGTTTGATATTAATGTATCCGCTGCGTTGTATTATGTCTCGTTTAGTTTAAGATTATTTATCTTGATAGTTAAACGAGCAAAGCTGGGGTTCTCGGGGTTTGTATCTACATGTGAAAATTGTTTTTGATGCACCGCGCGTGTTGAACTTGGAGGGAAAAAAAAAATCTCAGGAATACCCTTATAGTGACACGCCTGGCGAGACGGGGTGTTACACTAGCTTGCACCTAGGTCACCTTTGGCTTGTTGTGAGTCGAGCTGAAGAAATGTGAAGCTCACTCAGGTTTTGGGTCCCGTTCTGCTGTGTTTCTTTATTTATTTATGGGACTGATTCCTCGAGTGGAGCGAAGGGAATGACGAAACCCAATGCCCACCAAGGGCGTTTCCTGTTGAAATATAGTCTAACCCTTCAGTGTTTGGTTTGTTGGGTGAGTAATCGGTCAATTATTCACAAGTGATACCCATAGGTGGGAGGGGGGCGTTACAAGGGGTATGTTGGGTGAGAAGGGAAAATGATTGGGAAAAAGAGATGCGATGGTAACGATGGAGAAGAACCAAGCTAGATAGTCGATTGATGTCGAAAAAGGGGAGAAGAGGTGAAGGGGTAGAAAAGATGATGGCTGGAGAAATGATGAGTGAATGATGGTAGAGGGGATGATCCAGCTAGATTGAATGAAGAAGTGTATTGCCCGTGAGAGATTTCAAGACCTAGGGTTTCCTAGAGAGAGATATTGCATAAATCTTCTAGTTGCATTTTTCAGCTTACTCTAATATATATAAGTGGTAATAAACAAGTTAAAAGGGTCAAACATTTATTGACTACTTGATATTAGAATGCTAGCATGTCTTTTAAAATAGGGTAAATTACAAAAAACAAAAGAATTAGAGTTTTAACTTTGTTATAATTTTATAATAAACTTTTAATTTTAACACTTTATTAACTCAACTTATCAATTTATTTCAATTATAAAATGGTGTTAGAATTTATTAGCTCTTCGTATTAAATAATGATTGGTAGATGATTTGGACAAAAAGAAACATGGTGTAGATAATTATGTGATTTTTAATTGTCATGTCACTCCCCAATCTGTGTTCATTGGCTAGTAATATTCCACAATATCCTTCAATTTTTCCACAAAGTTATCAATTAAAAAATATATGTAATACCTGGGAATGATTTGAGGTTATAAATAATATTTGATGAAGGATACAAGTGAAATTTTCGAAAAAATGAGACTTTAGGGTACACTAACGCAACTTTAGACGATCGAATTAGATGAAGGGAGTACCCCGAACCCTATATAGCCAAGGAAAATGGTATAATATTGACGAGTGATTTGAGTTATGATTTTAGGCATCAAAAGAAGTTGGATCGGGAACAGTTTCCGGTACAGCTATCTACCAGGTTGAGAAAATTGAATAATCGTGAAGGATATAATACTCGAGGTTTTTAGATTCAAATACTTGAGGAAATATGATGTTTTAAGGGATTGTGGATATTTGGAGATAAAAGTTTAATTTCTGAGCCAAGGGTAAAATCATAATTTTTGAAGTTCGGGTAAAAGTGTAATTTACCTAAAAATCAGGGGTATTAGTGTAATTAGTCCATTTTTCAGGGACTAAAATGCAATTAAAAATTAGTCCGATGACCATGTTGAAAAGGGTCTAAGTGCAATTATCCAAAAGTTCGGGGCAAAGTGTAATTCTTGAAATCTTTTTACTAGGGGCATTTGGGAGATTCAAGAAAGGTCTCATAAGTGACTTTAAAGATAAGGATGAAGTCTCATGATAACGTTAGAGATAAGATAAAGGCTCATGATGACGTTAGAAATAAGATGAAGGCTCATGATGACTTTAAGGATAAGATTCGGATAAGATTTGATTGGATAAGATAAGATTTGGATAAGATTTGATTGGATAAGATTTTGTTGGATATGATTTGATTTGGATAAGGATTTGATTTGAATAAGATTTGATTCGAATATCAATGATTATATAATATCTTAGAAGATTTGGAATAATTGCATAATATCTTAGAAGATTTGGTAATAATTATATAATATCTTGGAAGATTTATAATGATTGCAGAAGATCTTTAGAAGATTTGAAATGATTGTAGAATATCTTAGAAGACTTGGTAATTATTATATAATATCTTGGAAGATTTACAATGATTGTAGAAGATTTTTAGAAGATTTGGAATGATTGGAAAAGATTTTGAAAAATTTGAAATGATTGTAGAATATATATTTCTTAGTGGCTAAGTTTCCTAAACATATAAATAGAGGCTCAAGACTAAGGATTCTTTCGTCCGAAGTTGTGATACATTTGTGCTATACGAGAGTGCTTCGGGTTTAGTGGATAGAGGGTTTTTAAAGCATACGCGAGGCATCACACGAGCAGAACACTTGGGCAGCACGTGAGGACATGTAAGGAGGTGGTTTGGTTAAAATACTTGAGGAGTTGCATAAAAGTCGAGGTTCAACACAAGATTCAAGGTGTTTTGAGTTTCGTTCAAGGTGAGTGGATATAACCCAAAGATTTGGTTTTAAGTTGTGAGTGGTTATAACTCAAAAATTTGGTTTTAAGTTGTGAGTGGTTCCAACCCAAAATTTTGGTTTAAAGTTGTGAGTGTTATGTCTAGAAAACTACTTGATTTATTGTGCTTGTTCTATTTGAACATGTGGTGATTTCATGCAAAATGGTTTTGTGTATTGAAATGGTAACTGGTGACAGTTGGTTTTACGAGGGAGGTTCGTCCCTAAACGTTTTGAACTGTGCATTGCATTTTATAAATGTTGTTTATATGATGCATTGAATTGTGAAGTGTGGCATTGTCTTGAGTTTTATGTGTACGTATGGAATGTCACCCTCGGATGTTGTCTGGATAGTGTAGCCATAATTCTCCAAGGGCGTGACGGAATAATAGGGGTATCTGATGCTAGGTGTGCATGTTAGGATAGCTGCCTTGGTTTCTGTGCCAGACCGTTTGGTCAGGAAAGTTGCAATAGGACAATTAGGTGGTCCATACTGTGTTGTTCATGTGGGATGTCAGCCTAGGATGTTGTCTGGATAGTGTAGCCGTAATTCTCCAAGAGCGTGACGGAATAATAGAGGTATCTAATGCTAGTGGGCATGTCAGGATAGTCGCCTTGATTTTCGTGCCAGGTCGTTTGGCCAGGGAAGTTGCATTAGGACGACTATGTGGTCCATGTGAAATTTTGGAGTTGGGATTGTATGGTGGTTCCTGGATGCTTAAGGTGGGAACGTATTCTGGTGAGATGCGTTGGCAGCCCCATTTAAGCTAGAATCGCGTCGTGTCGTCGTGTTGTCAAGTCGGTGTGGTGGCATAGCTTTTAGAGAGATTGCTCTTTTCCCGTGGTAGGATTAAGCGCGTGGAAATTCTCTTGAGCTAGGGCTTACCGGGTGTATTGGTTTATTTCATATCTTGCATTATTCATGAAAAATGTGTTTTGAACTCTCACTTAGATGATTCATCATCTAATTTGGATTTTGTTCTTGGAATATTCAAACGTTTCAGGTGAAGGCAGCAGTGCAAAAGGGAAAGAGATCGTCGAGGAGTGACGGTGATTAGTGAATAGTTTACATTATGTCTTTTCAGTTATGTTATTTACCTTTGAAAACGTCATGTAAATGTTGGTGCAACTTTATATATAAAAATAAAGTGGTTTCGATTATGACATGTTAAGGTTTTGATCTAACTTCTGGATTTGTGTTGGTGAACCTCTCTTGGTTTATTAATGGTTCATAGTTGATATACTGAGAAGGTATAACGTGATCTTCGGGGAATGGTTTTTGCGATGGGCTTTTACTTGAAAAAATTTTTATCTCCGGAATCTTACGTTATGGTAACACTCCAGTGAAGTGGGGTGTTACAATATATATATTGTTGTCCACATTATCTTTCTTTTTATTCCTATTATCTACCAAGTCATCATTTAATGGTAAAGAGTCGTAGTTTTTAATAACATTCTATATTTGAAACAAACTAACAAGTTCTGTTAGTAAATTACTAAAATTAAATCTAAAAATTCAATATTTATTTATTTATTTTTTTGTAATTCACCCTTTAGAATAAAGCTTAATATGGAGCTAAGGGTTGTCTTTTATTTTTTACCTAACCTGTGAAAAAAGGTTGAGTTTGTTGGATGTTATTAAATTTGGGTATTTTGGGCTGAATTATTGTTGCAAAATAGTTACTAGTGATTATATGTGAAAATGTAAAATATAAGTGTACATCCAAGAGGGGGGGTGAATTTATGTTTTAAAACATTTTGTGTTTGATATAAGTTTTATATAAAAATTGTTTTCTACTCTTTTTATAGTTCGAAAACAATGTTATGAATGTAAATTGAAAATACTTGAAATGTGAAAATCAAATGCATGACAAATAAAATTGATAGCGCACAAAATTTATAGTGGTTTGGCACAATTCAGTCTACTCTATTACCTTGTTTCATCACCAAGGATTTTCTCAAATCTACTAAGGAGTACCTGATTAGAGAGACGAGCACTATTCTCAATAACAGTAGCTTTTAACAGACTCAACTACAACCTTTACAAACCTTTTTTTCTAGGATAAGACACTAACCCGTTTGCATTTTAGTTGGGCTTAACAATAACCCTTACAATAGTTTCTTTTAAAGAATATTGATAGAAGCTCGCAATGTAAAACAAACCCTCAAAAGATAAGGAAGAAAGCTCACAAGGGATTTCAAGATTACAGACAGAGAGTATGAAAGATTGAAAGTAAAAGCTCTCAACTCTATTAAGTGTGAGATCACTTGTAAACTTGAAGAAAGATGAACATATTTGCTTTCAAGTCAATTCTTTCTATTTCTTTCTCTTATTTTTCATTATTCTCAAAAGAACACTTTCTCTCTAGTTAGCTTACGGAAGAAGTGGCATGGACTTGAAGACACTTGATATTTATATCATTCCATTCTTTAATGCTTTTTTGCAATTTGTTTAGACGATAAAGTCATTAAGCCTGTAACCTATAAGAAAATTCTATTTTTTCCCTTTCCAATAGTTAGAATGTGTTCTTGAAGCCCAAACATAGTTAAATTTAATGAAAGATAGTTCAAACATCTTGTAACAACGATCTGATTGTTTCAAAATGAAAAACTATGCATAATTAATGTTGTTTGTAATGGCTATAAAATTTGAATTTAAACACAACATTAGTTAAGTAATCATGATGTTACTTGAGTGAGATACATAGTTACTTGAGTAATTTTAGGAGTTAGTCGATTAAGCTCAGATATTACTCAACTGCTGAATAAGGTTACTCGATTAAGCTTGTCGGCTACATTAGTCATTACTTGACTAATATCTTTGTTACTCGACTAGGATGATGATACTTGATTTAGAGCATATCTTAATTGATTAACATTTCAATGATGTAACTTTGAAAATGTTACTCGTTTAACAACTTTTGATACTCGATTAAAATATGACATTACTCAAGTACTAATTACTCTTAGTTGATTAATAATTCAAGTATAAGGACTCATACTTTGTTTGATAATTTTTAGTCGACTAAGACACTTGTTTACTTGACTAAGTATAAAGTTACTTGATTAATAATATCTTCTTAGTCAACTAAATACTCAAGTACAGAGACTTGACATTTTTCTCATGAATTATTACTCGAGTAAGATTTTTGGTTACTTGACTAAAGAATAACATTACTCAATTACAAGTTTGACTTAGTCAAATAATAATACAAGTATAGAGATTTGTCATTTTGTCCTACATTTATTACTCGATAAAAACATAGTTACTTGACTAACATATCACTTAGTCGATTAACTGTCTAGTTACTCGATCAATGCTATATACCATCACATACTAGAGTAATACAAGTATAAAATTGATAAATTCCTTGAGTATTTAGGTCTTACTCGATTAAAAGAATAAGTTAGCAGAGTACAACAATTGTTACTCAACTAAATTGATTCCTTACTCGATTATGATATAATTGTATAGCAATGGCACCAATACCCAAGAGAGGGTGAATTAGGATCTTTAAAATTTTGGTTGAAAAGTTGAAATTTACTTTATAATGAAGGATGGAATTTTTTATGCACTTTAAAAATGATTAAAAGATTACAAATCACAATATGTGAAGTAAAGAGTAAGAGCAATAGAGTGACACAAATGATATATAGTTGTTTGGCTTAAACCAAGCCTAATCCACTACTTTAACTCTTTACTAAGAATTTTCAAACAAATCACTTTGATCCTTCTATCACACCAGATAGACCCTCTAGCACTAAGTTAGGAAAATACACCCTCTTGCTTAAATAAGCAAGCCCTTTCGCAAAGATAGGTAGAAATATACAACCTCCTACTTTAATGCAAGTAGGTCCTCTAGCTATATGAGTTAGGAACACAAAGAGTGATACAAGAGAAATATCTATGAGTATGCACTCTTAGTTACAATGTAACCAAAATTAGATGTAAGGCTAGAAATCTAATTTTACAAAGCAAATACAAAGCCTTGCATTAAAGAGATTGAATACACCAATGGAGTACAAAAATGGGTGAGCACTTGGGAGATTGTAGTATGATTACTTGAGTAGTTTGAATCATCAATTTGACTTCTATTTATAGTGTCTTGAGAGCTTATTCGAGAATCTTGTTGTTGGACGAAGAGAGAACACTTTGGGAGAGTGGAGGAACTAGTCGTTAAGGCTGTCTGCAATCAAAATGGTCGATAGTTTCTTAACAACTGTCGACAGGTTAGTTATAAATTTAAACAACTATCGATAGTTTGAGCAAGGCTGTCAACATTTAGAAATTGAGAGCCAACATTTTACCTGTTGACAGTTTATGAGGCACTATCAACAGTTTAGGAAAAAAATCATAAAAATGGTCGATAGTTTAGATTAATCTATCGACATTTTTATCCAAACCATAGGGACTATCGACATGTTCTTTGAAATTGTCAATCTTTTGGTTTTATGTTTCAAAAGACCCTTGGTTTAAAAGATCCATTTTCTCCATTTCTTGAAATCCAATTTTGAACTCATTTTTATGAAACATATTCGTTGAAAGTGAGACATTATTTCCAATCTTTATAGAGATTGAAATTGATTTTTAGTTGAAACCAAAAGTAGTTCAAAACTTATATCAACTTATGCCATATGATCCAATTAGTTTTTCATCATCAAAACCGAAACAAAGAGCCCAATATTAGATTAAACTTCAAAATCTAGAGTAACATATGAAGGATAAACCTATTGAGGTTTATATAATTTTGCATGTAGCTTCTCACAATCTCAAAACATCCTCCAATGTTCATTGAAGTTTTGTATTAAATATTCATCATTAAAACATTCTCAAAATCAAACTCAACAATCTCCCCTTTTGATAATGACAAAAACTTTAATGTTATGTGAACATGTAGCTCAAATCGTCCACTTTCTTCTCCCTTCTTTTGGCATTAGCAAAAAGGATAAGTGAGTGAATACTACAAGATACCAATGTAGTCTCCCCCTTTTTGTCATTTTACACTTTTAAATTAATATAGTTCCACTTTTTTTTTTTTTTTTTGATAATATGAATTCCTTGGAGATACTAATTGAAAAGGAGATATGAATTCTTTGAGGACTTTCACAGTCCCTGAAATTTGTTTATTTGCAAGTAAATTTGCAAATCAATATTGATTAGAAAAGTCTTTTAATGCTAATTGAAGTTACACATGTAAAATTGTTGGTAAGGTAATAAAGGTCAAAGTAATTAAGATGTAACTAAGTGAACTTCTATGTGGAAAAGTATTTGTTCAAAAATAATAATCAAAATATATATAACATTGTTTTTATATAAAATTGGACCAGATAGGTCGGTTAGATTATGAGCAAACGGGAAACCTATTTGGTTCACATAAAAAAAATGTGATTTTTGAAAACCAGCTAAGTCGTAGTTGAATTGCCTATTGAACAATTGGTTGAACGAATTAGTATGGTTCGATCAATTCTCATTCAAGGGTTGGCAAATGCTAAAAACATTGTTGTTTTGAGCAATATAACTCGAACAACATGTTACCTTTGCTACAAACCCTCGCACCGCCGACAAACTCTAATAACTCCCCACTCCAAGCTTCTCCACTAGCCATCGTTCCCCTCTTCTTCTTCCTCTTTGATCCTCCATGTTTCTTTTGATATTTTACTCTTGAGTAATAAATTGGTTTGGATAATAACTATATGAAAATCAATTTCTACTATATGGTTTATATGAATGAGAAAATGAATTTTTAGTATATAAGTTTTGAAGCAAGATATGAAAACTTATAGAAGAAATATTGAGTATGGTTGAGAGTGATTTGTTTCAAAATATACTTTTGATAATCTCAACTTGCTTGTTGAGAGTGATTTGTTTCAAAATATACTTTTGATGATCTCAACTTGCTTTCAAAATAATCAAAATAAGGATTCAAAAGAATCAAATGAGGATTTGATAAATTTTCATTCTTTTCAAAAGGATAGTCGACTATGTTTTTCATTCTGTTGACTATGCCTGAAAATAGTCGACTATTCTGTTTGATCTGTCAACTATTCAAGACATCTGTCGACTATTTTTGCATCTGTTGTGTAACGGCCCGCCTCCCGGAGCCCCTACCGCAAATAGAGGATCCGTGAGAAGGTCAGTACTTAAAATGATATCGAACAATGACACAACTACAACACAGTCACAACTCTTTTAGAAATCATAATTTTTTTCTTTAATTATACATCTCATAATCGTCTTTACAAACCTTTCATCACTTGGGCCCACCTGGGCTTACATATCATACGTCAATCTCAAAAACATAAAACGTTACCTTGATCCAGACACACGACACCCAGGATCTAGGTTCAGGGGAGCTCTGCACTTGCTATCATGACTTGACTTTAACGAGCGTACCTGCAATCTCCAGATATGCTAACCTGGAATGATGTAAAGCAAATGTGAGTTGCGAGACTCAGCAAGCTCATGAAAGAAAGGCTGAAGGTTAAAGGTAGGACTCTCCCCATAACACCCCATGCAATTCATGCCAATGCAATGTCATGTCATGCCATGCCCAATACCTGTCTTACTTCTAGATGCATAAACATATAATAAACTTCACATAACGGTCCTTAGGGCCCACATAAAACACACATTGGCGCCCAAGTCCAGCATACAAACCTGTTATCAGTCTCTTATAGGCTACCATACCATTTCTCATACATGTCCATTTCTCTGTCGCTATCGTCTTATCCTGTCATTGCCGTGGGACTCTAACCCCCAGTCTTTTTATTGCCGTGGGACTCTAACCCCCGGTCTTATCGTGGACCACGCCGCCATGGGACTCTAACCCCCGGTCTTACCATGGCCACGTCGTGGACCACGCCGCCGTGGGACTCTAACCCCCGGTCTTACCGTGACCACATCCACCACCCATTCTCATCATTTAAAACTGCACATTCTCACCATGCAGTGCAACAAATAAGAAATGCAACGACTTTTGTAGCATAAACGTGATGACAAGGCCCCCATAAACCAAGCATCAGGCCCTGCTATGCCTCACATAGGAATACACACATGCAGCATGCTCTAAATGCATATGCTTACCTAGGGTACCCAAATTGGCTCTTAGACCAACTGGGTCATGTAAATGCTCATACATCCCATCACACACAAAGCATGTCCCCAAGTAAATGTAACCCAGCCCACGGTCGACACATCATGATATGCACAAGCCAAGGCAGGAATCTGGCAGTACCAGCTCTTCTAGCCCGTCTAGCACTTATCGTATCAGTCGATGACTGGCGCCCATACATCCAGCCATCAACTGCCACGACCCACGGTCGACAGTCAGTGGCTTTGTACCCTATACCCTTAAGACACACATAGATAACATCAAACTTAGTCTCTTACGCTCAACATTTCTCTTACTTTATCCATAACAACATAGACATCATTATGTCATTCACATTCTCTGCTCTTCTCAAACACAGGAAACCATTTTCACATTCATAACAAACTACTAACATAATCACATGATCTTGACCACATCCATTTTCTAAGAACCTAGCCCCAACGGGTTCGGCATCATTTCCAATGAAAGCGGAGCGGTATAAAGCTCCGTGACGGACGGAATGAAAGACACCAAAACATCTTTATTTAACTCTTTCCATTAACAATAATCTCATTAAATAAATAAAAGTCGTAGGGTGGTACCACGCGGATTATCATTATTAGTGTGTGAAACCGAATCATGGTGAGGGAGGAAATAGAATATAAGAAACCTCGAAGACTTTCACGGGAAATAAATAACGCGAGGATAGGGTTAGGAGCTTGCCTGTAGATGGCTGATCATAGCTTCTCTCATACTCCCACTGCGAAATAAAACGTTTAACAGAAACTAATAAGTTTACGGTCTATATTAATCAAATCTAACCGTATAAAATATGTGATTTAAACGTATAATACCTATAATACTTTTACCCACTTACTTGACCAATTTAATCAAGAAAATAATCTCAAAATCTTCTAATTTTTCTCCTTATTCTCCCATTTTCGTGTTGCTCGCGGCGCCTGCCTCTTCCTCCCATTTCTTCTTCTTCCTTCAACGCTTCAGAAACGGCCAAATTTGGCCTCCATACTTGCTGCCCAAGTTTGCATTATATATAGCAACTTCAAGTGGCTTTTAAGCCACAAAAAGGTAGTGGCCAACACAAGGCCACGCACGCACACTTACATATATATATATATTAACTAATTAGTTTAATTTAATTTAATTTGATTAACTCTTTTATTATTATTATTTTTATTATTATTATGATTTATATTATTATTGTTATTATTTTTATTATAGTTTATTTTCTTATTTTCATAAATACATCCAATTAATTTAATTAATCATCTTAATTTCCTATTTCTTCAAAATATCATAAATAAATATTTTCTCACAAATTTTCAAATATTCTAAAATATCCTCAAACACCCAATTTAATTATTTTTACTTGTCTCCAAATTTTTGGGATGCTACATGTCGACTATCGAGTAAGGATAGTCGACTATGCCTTTTGGTCTGTTGACTATTTTTGTTCATAAGTTTTAAAATTTTCTTCACATTTTTGCATCTGTCGACTATTGGAATGTGTCTGTCGACTATTCAAATTTTGTGTTATAAGATAGTCGACTATTCGTTTTGTCTGTCGATTATTTCTTACTTTACTTGTAAAAATAGTCAACTATGCATTTCTTCTGTCGACAATTTCTTTTTGTAGAAAGTTCCAACGGCTAGTTTTTCAAACTCCAATGGTCACAAACGACTATATTTCTCTTCAATCTCTTGGGAAGCTTATAAATACAAGTCATGGATGATCAAGAAAAGGCTAATGGACGGAAACGAGATGATCAAAATATTACAAATCATTTTACTCGTGCTTACAGTGTTCTCTGTGCTTTAATTGTTATATTTTTCTATGCAAGGCTTTGTTCTATCATTGTAAATATATTCTTAAGCCTAGTTTTCATTGTGAGAGAACTTGTAACTAAGAGTGTTAACTCTTAGCTTCTCTCTTTCATTTGTATCATTGTTATTTTCCTAACTTGTGTAGCTAGAGGGCCCATTTGAGTGGGAGGTTTTGTAATTCCTAGTCTTGGACTAGAGGACTTGCTTGGTTTAAGTAGGGGATTTTAGTGGATGGTTTGAAAAATCCTTAGTGAGGAGCTAAGGTAGTGGATTAGGCTTGGGTTAAGCCGAACCACTATAAATCTTGGTGTTTTGTGTGCTTTTGTTCTTTAAATTATCTTTATCTTTCCAAGCATTCATTTATTCCTCACTTGATTCACATTTGTCATTTTATATGCTTCACGTTTTAAATCATTAAAAACCCCAATTGGGTTAAAAGTTTTTCAAGTTCTATCAATTAAGTTTTTAAAATAACCAATTCACCCCCCCTCTTGGTGTGTGCCATAGCACCTCTCAGTCTAACATTTTTTTATTCTCAAATCTTCCTTTCTTTCTCTATCTTCTAGTGTCCTTCTCCGATTTTTTTTTCTTATTCTTCCTCTTTCATTATTTTTCATCATCATCTTTTTCTTCTTGGTTCATCCCTAACCGTCAATCTTCTATTTTCTTATTCTTCTACATTCTTCTTCTGCAACCACTCACCTCTCAAGTATGTAACTATATGATATATTAATATAATATTAGTAAGCATGCATTTTTTATGAATTTATTAATTTAATAGAAAATTAAAATGGTCCAACCCTGGTTCAATTCCAATCCAACCACTAAATTGTGTACCACTTCCTTTTCCAATTGAATGTTTGGTCAATGTTAAGCTAAGGGTAGGATAATAAGATTTTGATTATAATAAATATGACAGCTTGAGCAAGCACCTTCTAAAGTTGGGTTCCAATTCTGGATATTTAACCCAACGATCCACCCACTGACTTGTCGATGTGGGACACCAACACACGCCCATAGTAACACACGCCCTTCCCCTACTAGGAGTGTAGTGTCCCCACTGCAGCAGTGCCACGAACTCCTACTAGATAGAGGCCTGTTAGGTCAGCTCTGATACCACCTATCATGGCCTGGGCAAGCACCTTTAAAATGTTGGTGCCAATTCCAGATATTTAGCGTAGCGATCCACCCACTAACTTGCCGATTAGGGATGCCAGCACACGTCTATAGTAACATACGCCCCTCCTCGACTCAGGAGTGCAGTGTCCCCACTACAACAATGCCTCCGATTCCCACTAGAATGAGGTCAGTCGGGTCAGCTTTGATACCACCTATCACGACCTGGGCAAGTACTTTCAAAAGATGGGTGCCAATTTCAGATATTTAGCCCAGTGATCCATCCATTGATTTTCCAATGTGTGACACTAGCACACATATACAGTGTAATACCCTAGGAATACCTTAAGGGTATAAATGGTATTTGATGAAAGGTATAATTGGAATTTTTGAAAAGAAGAGACTGTAAGGTACACTATTGCAGTCTTAAGCGATTGAATTGGTCGAAGGGAGTACCCGAACCCTAGATACTTAAGAAAAATATAATAGTATCAATGAGTAATTAGGGTATGATTTTAGGTGTCAAAAGAAATTGGATTGGGAACGATTTTTGGTACAACTATCGACTAAGCTTAGAAAATCGAATCGACATAGGTAACATCCAGAAAGTTAACAAAGTGTCTTAAGGACTTATATTTCGTATATGAAACAACCCTTGAGCGATTTCGAATAGAATCGAAGGAAAATAGGGTAAAAAAATCAACCGGGCCTAAGTATAATTTTCTAATTTTGCCTGAGAGAGGCCGGAAGGATAATTTTTTGGGAATTTCAAGGGTTTAATGAAGCATAAAATACTTGTGGGCCTTATTAGTATTGTTACAAGGATCAGGGGCTCAAGGAAATGGGCAAAATCAAGATTGGAATAAATCAGGGGGCTAAAGAGCAATTTATAAAACCTATAGTGTGAACATAGCAACCAAAAATGGCCGCCACATTCCACTGCACGTGGAGGCCATTCCCGTCGATGGGATGGCCGAGGGAGGTTTGAGGGAGGTCTTATACGATGTGGGCTAGCTTGGGGGCCAAGGTTTGGCCTCTGATTGGTTGAAAAATGGTCGATTTTTGCCTATAAATAGCTAGGGTTTTGGCCAAAAGTTTACACTCAAATTGGTCATGATTGAGGGTGAATCAATTGTAAGGAATAGAGGGCTTTTAATCCTTATATCCAGGGGAGAAAATCTGAAGAGTTTGGTGCGCATTAGAGTAGGTTTTAAGCAAGATTGAAGCTCGACCGGAACACGCATGGCGATCTGCCTCTGTCGACCTGCAATTGCTCATTAAAGGACCTTTCCTGTGGTGGTTCAGCCAAAAATTAGTGCCATCCGGAAGCGAGGAAGAAGACCGACGCGTGTCTACATATGCCAACTTTCACGTGCAGGGCGCGTGTAGGCACGTGAGTAAGGGTATTTCTATAATTTTCCTTCTAGTATTTTCCTTGAATTATTTTAGGATTTATTGTGTTGAAAAATTTGGAAAAAAGCCTAAGGAGATAAGTATTTTTGAATTATCGAGGTAAAAAGTGGGAGAAAAATAGAGAAAATTATGGAAAGTTGAGGAAAAAAAATTTTAATGCTCCTTTAATTAAATATGGTGTTTAGGGAGTGTCATGGCTCGAGATTGAGTATAAGTACGAGTGTTTGTGATTTGGCATGCAAATCAAGGTAGTGCACGAGGATTGAGGCATTCTGAATACGTTCAGGGGAATGGTTTGATTCTAGTCTTACCCTTGTTTGAAAGTGTGTTGGTGTGTGTGTAGTGGGTTCAGGTGAGTGGTTATACCCTCAAGAACTTGGGATACTATGCATCAGTGTTTTACTTACGTATTTGTGGCATCATATGGTATATTGCATCAACTATTTTTATTTGTAAAAGAGTCGGTGCATGGCGTGTGGTTTCTCATATCATCAAGGCATTGATTTTTCGTGTTGTTGTGTCCATGGGGGACGGGATGGGGTCTTCTTGAGAATGGGGTAAGGATAATCCCAGTGATCGAGTGACACGGTAAGGCACTTGGGGATTAAGTATGTCGCGACAAGGTCAACCCCAAAGGTGTGTGGAATGGGTTTTCTATAGGAGGTTGAGTATGTCAAGGAGATTTCTCAAGTTGGACGTGTTGCATGTCGTTGTTGTCTGTATATGCCATGCTCGTATGTCTTCCATGCATTCAGTAAACTGTATCATGCCATCACTTAGATGTTTTATCATCTAATTTGGGTTATGCCTCTGGAATATTCAACGTTCCAGCTATGGACTGTTGCAAGGGCGAGGATGTGGCTAGTTAAGGGCCAATGGTGTTTAGTATGATAGTCATTGTATCATTTTGGAGGCGTTAGTATTTACTTTGGTATATGTACAAATGGTTATAAGATAATGTAGTTATCATTTGGTGGTTTTGTAACCCATATTTTGGTATGGGAACACTATGTATGAAGCTCGTGATAGGCCACGATATTTTGATGTTAATTAATTTGTTGCATTATATTATGTCTCGTTTAGTTTAAGATTATCAATCTTGTTAGTTAAACGAGCAAGACTGAGGTTCTTAGGATTTTTATCTTCATGTGAAGATTGTTCTTGAAATCACTGCGTGTGATGAACTTGGAAAAAAAAAAAGATTCATGGAATTGCCTTATAGTGACGTTTCCATGTAAGGCGGGGTGTTACATACAGTAACACATGCCCTCCCCCACTCAAGAGTGTAGTATCCCTACTACAACAGTACCCCTGACTCCTACTTGATGAAGGCTAGCTTTAGTACCACCTATCACAGCTTGGACAAGCACCTTCGAAAGATGGTGCCAATTTCGAATATTTAGCCTAGGAATCCACTCATTGACTTGTCGATGTGGGACGTCAGCACATGCCTATAGTAACACATGCCCTGTAATATCCCAGGAGCCCAAAGAAGGGTAGTATATATCAAGGATAAGTAAAGAAGGAAACAACTCAGCCTGGATACCTTTTGAGCTGAATGTAAGCAAAGAACTCTTAGGTTAAGTGTGCTTGAGCTAGGGAAGCTCAAGGATGGGTGACCCCCTGGAAAGTTCACGTAAGCCCATCAGGGTAAGTTGTATAGGTCCTTCCTATCGCTCGATGCGGGATGTTACAGGTGATATCAGAGCCACCCTTAGAGAAAGTAGTCTGATAAGGGTGGGGAGTGGCACCAAGGTGCGGCTCTTGGCAGGCTTCTAGGATAGTAACCTCCAAAGGGAAGAAGATTTGGGACTAATTATATGGTCGCATGATGAGGACATCATGTGCTCAAGGGGGGAGAATGTAATATTCCAAGAGCCTAGAGAAGGGTAGTATATATCGAGGATAAGTAAAGAAGGAAACAACACCAGCTGGATACATTTTGAGCTGAATGTAGGCAAAGAACTCTCGGGTTAAGCATGCTTGAGCTGAGGAAGCTCAAGGATGGGTGACCCCCTGGAAAGTTCTGGTAGGCCCATCAGAGTAAGTTATTTCCGTCCATCCTATCGCTCGATGCAAGATGTGACACGCCCCTTCCCTACTCGAGAGTGTAATGGCCTCACTACAACAATACCCCTTACTCCCACTCGATAGAGGTCACCCGAGTCAACTCTGATACGACCTATCACAGCCTAGGCAAACACCTTCAAAAGATGGGTGCCAATTCTGGATATTTAGCCCAGCGATCCACCCACTAACATGTCGATGTGGGATGCCAGCACATGCCAATAGTAACACATGCCCCTTCCCCACTTGGAAGTGTAGTGTCCCTACTACAATAGTGCCCTAGACTCCTACTCGACAAATGCCAATCGGGTCAACTCTGATACTACCTATAACTGCCTAGGCTAGCACCTTCAAAACTTGGGTACCATGTCATATTTAACACAACAATCCATCCACTGATTTTCCAATTTGGGATGCCAACACAAGCATGTAATAGCGCATGCCTCTCCCCCACTTGGGATTGCATTTGTCTCCACTGTAGCAGTACCACTGACTCCTACCAGATAGAAGCCAATCGAGGCAACTCTGATACCACCTATCATGGCCTGGGCAAGAACTTTCAAAAGATGGATGCCAATTCTGGATATGTAGCCCAGTGATCCACCCAGTGACTTGCCAATGTGGGATGGCAGCACATGCCTATAGTAACAGAGGCAAGCTGGGCCAGCTCTGATACCACCTATCACGGCCTAGGCAACCACCTTCTAAAGGTGGGTGCCAATTTCGTATATTTAGCCCAGCGATCCACCCATTGATTTGTCGAAGTGGGATGCCACCATGTGCATACCGTAACTCACGCCTCTCCCTCACTCAAGAATGTTGTTTTCCCACTGCATCATTGCCCCCGACTCCCACACGACAAAGGCTAACAGAGTCATTTTTGATACTATAATACCCGAGATTTTTATAAAATTCATATATTTGAATTGGGATATTTTAAGGAATTAACACATTTGAGGAAACAAGATATGTCCAAGGGATCATGGAAGTTTAGGGGCAAAAGTGAAACTCTTGAAAGTTTTGAGGTAAAAGTGTTATTTTTGAGAAAGTTCAAGGGACAAGTGTAATCTACCAAAAAACATAAGGAAATGAGCAAGGGAGATCTTCCTAGGGGCATTTGGGAGATTCAATGATAGCCAAGGGCCTAAATGATATGGGGTCAAAGTGCAAATATGTGAAACTTTGGACCAATGTATAATTTTTAAAAATTGCAACGGGGTTACTTGAGAATCGAACTAGACTAACTAGCTGTTAGGGGTCATGATGAGGTTCGCAAATCAAGGCACAAGTGGTATGAAATGTGGTGCAAAGTGATTAGCCAAAAAAATCTATAAAAGGCCATGGATTTACACTCAAGGAATACCAATGAGATTTAAGCCAAAATTAGGTTGGTTTGAGGGAATTCGAGGGGAGAAATAGGTTCTTGAGAGTGGGGAAAATTCTGGAAAAAGAAAGAGTGAAATCGGTGAAGAAATGAGAGAGAAACGGGCTTCGTCAAGAAATTTAAAGCTTCATTGAAATCTAGGCAAAACCTATGAGAAACCGACGATCTTGGCCTACAATTGAGAAGAGGGGAAATAAAGAAAGGTGTAGGTTCAAACAGGGAGAGAATCGGAGATCAAACGAGGGAGAAAAGCCCCAAAAATCGAAGGCTAGCTGAACTGTCGCCAAAGAAGAATGTGGCGTGTGTAGAACATGCACTGAAAAAAGGTTGTGGGTGCAAGTGCATGGGTACTTCAGGTAACGCGTGAAGGCACCTGTGAGTTCCTTTTTTCCTGTAAAAAAATAAACATTTCATTTTGACGCTAAACCAAAATTAAGAAATCCAACAACATATCAACGCATAATTAATCTCGAAATTGATTACCCTTCATATTATCATATAAACTCTAAATCCAAAAGCATTAATTGAAAGAATTAATCATGCAAAATCATCACTTTTGATGCCGTGCATACTTTAAAATTAAATCATGAAACTTTGCAACTAACACAATTAAATCATGTAATAGCTTTCTTGCAATCAGTTCTCTCCACTACTACAAACATAAGGAGTAACATGGATGATATATATATTTTTTTCAATCTTTCCTAAGCATTATTTAGCTTTTGACGCGAATGTCAACATTTTGTGATGAAGACACCCGATTACTCCCCTAAATAATTGCTTAGAATGCATTTACATACTCATATTTTGAACCACCATTTGACGTGAAGGATGATTCAGGACCACACTGTCAAATCCCAGTTATTACTAAGCAACTCAAAACATAGGAGTAGATCAAATTTTTTTTCCATCATCCCATTTTATTTCAATACTGTTTATGCCTAGTCTCGAGAAATAATCACAATATTATTCTCACATAATCAATCATGCATAATAACAATATCCCATGAATTTTGTCAAGAAGCATGTATTTCAACAATCATGATAATTCGACATAATCAATTCTTTTTCCTTAATACTACTAAACCTAGAATTAATAATCAAATAGAATAATTCCCAATCTTCAATTAATTATTCATTGAACCATAGTTAAAATAGAAAGCATGAAATCAGCCTAGACATGAAAATAAAACATTTTTCTATTGAAAATCATCATTCATGCATATTATATTTTTCATTTTTTTAGGTAATAAAAAAATAAGAATTATTGAATTTCCCACCCCTACACTTAAATTAAATATTGTCCCCAATGTTTAAAAATAAGAAAAAAGAAAAAGAAAAGTAATACTCCCCTGATGTAGGCCTTTTTGGAATGTTTGAAAATTGTTGGCGAATTCTATTAGACGAGGAGGGGTCGGATTTCTGGATTCAATAAGTCCTAGGAAAAAAATTAAAAAAAAATTGAAATAAGAAAACAATCAGAAAATATTATAAAAAATTATGAAAAATAAAAAAATAATAATAATATTTCGAATGGGTTGCCTCCCATCAAGCGCTTCTTTATAGTTATTAGTTTGACTAGGTTTCCATCTTCACGAATGTTTGAATCATTCATCCATCATAACTTTGTTTGCGCTAATTGATGGACTTATTCCTTGAATGCTAACAACTCTCAATCTAATGCCCTTTTTTAGCTCTCTAAGCACCCTTATTAACTTTTCCTTTTCACGACTTGGTGGCTTGGTTTTTGAAGAAGAAGGAGAAACATCCAAAGCCAAGAATTTGTCTCTTTTGGATGGACAACCTTTTTGTTTCTCTCCCAAATAGCTCTTAGCTATGACCTTGTTCTTGGCATCTAAAATTGTTTTCTGCTCATCAAAAGAGTTAGCAATGCAATTTTCTATAGACTCATCTAATCTCTTTACTAAATCATTAGTGTTATCAATCCTTTAAGACTTCATTGTCATTGCCATTAGAATGTTTCATAGCCTTAAACACATTAAAAGTAATTGTCTCATCATAAATTATAAGGCTAAGTGTTCCTTGTTAAATGTTAATCAAAGCTCTCCCTGTGACAATAAAAGGTCTCCTTAAAATTAGGGGCATGTCATAATCTTCTTCCATATCCAAAACATTGAAGTCAACAGGAAAAATAAATTTATCTACTTTTACCAAAACATCTTTCACTACTCTCCTTGGATAGTTGATACTTATATTAGCCAATTAAAGAAAAATAGTAGTGGGTGTTCGATCCTTTACTCCAAGCTTCCTGAAAACAAAAAAGGGCATCAAATTAATACTTGTACTAAGGCCACATAAAACTTTATCAAAATTAATTTCACTAATAGTACAAGGAATTGAAAAGGTCCCTGGATCCTTGACTTTTGGAGGCAATTTGTTTTGTAAAATTGCTGAGCATTCTTCATTAAGTTTCACCATCTCAAATTCCTCTAACTTTATTTTGTTTGAAATTATTTTTTTCAAAAATTTTGCATAACTTGGCATTTGAGAAATAACATCAATAAGAGGGATGCTAATATGCAATTTTTTAAACAGCTCTAAAAATTTAGCAAATTGTTTATCCAAGTTAGCCTTTAAAAATATTTTAGGAAAGCAAGAGGAGGTTTGTAAGATTTTAAATTAAGAGAAGAAGAATTTCCTTTTTTGCTCCGTTGGTAACTCACGGTCCTTTTCTTTGCCTTTAAACTCTTGGCTTTCTTCCTCTTTTGTATGCTCTTTTTCTTTTTCTTTACTTTCAAATTCTTTTCCACTTCGTAAAGTGATAGCCTTTACATATTCCCTTGGATTCTTCTCAGTATTATTAGGGAATCCTCCTTGTGATCTTTTTGAAATTGCTTGGGTAAATTGTCCAACTTGAGTTTCCAAACTTTGCATTGCCTTTGTACTATTGATAAACTTTGCCATCATATCTTCCAAATTCAACTTCTTCTCTTGTGAAATTTGATGTTGTTGTTGTTCAAAATCGAGGGGCACTCATTGTTGATTATTACTCCAAGAAAAATTAGGATGGCTCCTCCATCTTGGATTGTAAGTGTTGGAGTAGGGATTAAAATTTGACATCTTGCCACCAAAAGAAAGAAAATTAGTTTGTTTAAAAGAATCAAAAGAAAAAGGATTTCCTACTTAAGAATCTACACTAACATGTCCCCCTCGCTCACAAAGCTCACAAGAAAGAAAATGAGAAGAAGAATTAAGCATTCATAGCTGAACCCCCAAATTAACTAAATTTTTATTTAATTTAGCAATTTGAGCAGATAAGGTAGTGATAGAATCAATATTATAAATTCCAACTCTCTTTTTATTTGCTCTCTCATTGTTCCATTATAACTATTGGTTGCCATGTCCTCCAAAAATTCATATGTTTTTTCAAGAGTTTTCCTCATAAGGGTATCAACTGCAGTTACATCTAATATTGAACGAGAAGATTGATTAATGCCACTATAAAAAATTTGCACTTGCATCCAAATAGGTAGTCCATGGTGAGGACATTTTCTAAGTAATTCCTTAAATCTCTCCCATGATTCATATAAAGATTCATTACCAAATTATGAAAAAATTGTTATGTCATTTCTTAATTTAGCTGTTTGAGCAAGTGAAAAATATTTAGATAAAACTTTTTGTGACAAATCATTCGATGTAGTAATAGAACCTATAGGAAGAGAATTAAGCCATTCTTTTCTCTTATCTTTTAGAGAGAAGGGAAATAACCTAAGTTGAACAACATCCTTACTAACTCCATTATGTTTAAAAGTATCACATATTTGAAGAAAATTAGCAATATAACAATTAGGATCATCATTAGGGCCAGAAAATTGTACACTCATCTAGATCATCTAAATAAGTGTGGGCTTGATCTCGAAGTTGTTTGCTTGCACATTAGGCCTCCTAATGCTTGATGTAATGCCATCCAGAGTAGGTGTAGCATATGAGCTCAATGTCCTTGGATTATTTTGGGCATGTTGTTCTTGCTCCATCTTCTTCTGTTTCTCCTTCTTTTGCATTTTCAATTTCATAATCAAGGGGTATCAATTCTCCTCCACTAGTGTGTGTCATGCACCATGAAACCTACAAAGAAAAAGAAAAACAAATAATAAATTAAAAATTAAAATTAAAAATAAATTCCTAAAAGTTGAAAAAAATATAATAATAACCCTAAAAAGAAAACCTATAAATAAAAAGAAAAGAAGGAATTAAAAATTTAAAATAATAAAATTCCTAAAAGCTAAAAAAATAATAAAATAAAATTAAAATATTTAAATCCTAAAGTAAAACAAATAGATGTTCAATCTAAGTTATGTAGTTTTGATATACAATAAACTAGTCCTTGGCAACGGCGCCAAAAGCTTGATGTGTGATTTATGCACAATTAATTCAGGTAAGTGTATCTTAGTCAAATATGTATATAGTGATAAAACAAATATCGATCTCACAAGGACTAAATTACAATACTAAAACAATTTTAATTTAACCTAAGTTAAACTAATTAATTAATTGGATGAATAAAAAAAAGGAAAAACTAATTAATAAATGCACTAGGGTTTAGATTTTATTTAGTTTAGGTTATGAAATTATCCATTCAACTCGATTCAAAACCAAAAATATCCTTATAGTATTTTATAATTATTTGCATGTGATGGTAGATTTTTCTCAATTAATTAATAAGTTTTCTCAAGTCATATTAATGCTTTATTAATTGAATTTCATCATCAAATTTCTAAGCAGATGTCAAAAGAATAAATAAGCATTAAGTTCCTTGAAAACGTCTAATCTTAGAAGGAGATTTGACTCACAAAGTTTTATCGATTCTCACACATGAGCTAATTATCTCTTGATATCATAGTCAAACGCGTGATTTATATTGCCTATGGATCTAATTTAGAACAATTTTTTAGTCAATCATGTATAAATAATTAAATCATTAAGAGGTGGTTAATCTTTTAAAGCATTAAGCACAACAATATAAATTAATCATGTAAATAATACTCGAGTTTTCAATCAAACTAAACAAATAATAACATAATTTCAAAATTAAAATCCATCCAAACTCTAACTAAAACAATTTAGCTAAACATTATTAAAATTAAATATAAAAATAAAAGCTGAGAAGAAAAGAAGGGAAGCTCCCTGCCAAATCTAGGTCAGCAGATCTGCTTGCTTCTTCAATTTCTTTCTTGTAACGACCCGTTAGGAGGTCTAAATGTTTTCGGGTATTTTATTATCGACTCAAAATTTTTGCTTTAACTAATTGAGGGTTGAATATATTTTTAGAATAAAGTGTAACTGGAAATAAGAATTTGAAGGCCATCCAAATGGGATTCAAAAATGTGGGAAAAGTCCAAATGAATTGGATCATTGAGATGTGTTTAGAATTTTAATTAAATTATGAATGGGCTTAGGTGTTGAGAATTATTTGGATCAATGAGTTGGGCCATGGAATGACCCACGGCATGGACTTAGCCCAATTGAGAAATGAAATTTGAAATTTTTAAAAGAAAATTATAATAAATTAAATTGGCCAGCAAATGTCAATAATGCCCTTGGTCTTCCTCTTGACCATTGTAAAGGTGAAGGGCAATCAGGTCATTTCAACCAAATTACAGGTGCAGACTGTGCATTTCCCTCTTCGTGTTATGCCTGCATCGACGACCTTTCTCTTGTGCGTACTCTCATTTCCCATCTGAGACTTCTTCTTCTTATCACTCATTTTCCCTCCAAGCTGCTTGTACTTTCAACTGGGTTAATAGCAGCTTCAGGAAGGGAGGATTTTTCTATATAGCGAAGTCATCAGGTAAGTTCTTCTTGCACTTCCTCTTTATTTTTAGTGCAAGCTCGCTTATATGCCATGTATTTCACTTTCTTGGATTTTTTGCTATCTCATTTATTGTTCTGCAAGTTCTTATTGCACTTCTCTTTGATTTGCGGTGTAAGTTCTCTTATACATCCTCTTATATCCTTGTGCGAGCTAACTGATGCGATTTCTGTATTCATCTTGTCTTACTGTGATAACTTTGAATGTATATATATATATATATCTCCCTGTTTTTGCATATAACTTCTTCTTCTCTAATTACAACATCCTTTTCTTTTGAATCTCCTTACTAAGTGTTTTAAGGACCCTTTCATGTTTCGACTGGGGATTGCTTTACCCCAGATTTATTTTCTACGAATGGTATATCTTTGGTTTCAGTTTAGATACAGAGGTTCTATTCATCTCTATATCAAGCTATCGGTTGTATGCATATGTACGAATAAAAAAGCTCACTCAAACAGCCCTTATAAGAGGCAGACAGATTGTGGGTATACTCTCTAGTCTTGAATAAACCCTCACATGTATATATTATGTACGCAACGAACAGCTTAGTATAAATACCCTATGTTTTAAATAGCTGACGTATATCTGGCCATTAGCCTTAATCGCGAGCTCTTTCCGGCAAGTTCATTTCTTAAGCTCTGGACTGCGAGTTTTTGCTGCGCACTGGACCTCAGGCTCTTAGCGTAAGCTCATCCCACGAGCTTTTGTCCAACCCCTTGACTGCGAGCTCGTTCAACGAACTCTTGTTCACCTCATGACCCCGAGCTCTCTCAAGCTCTCTCTGTAAGCCGCGAATTCATGACCCCTAGCTCTCCCGAGCTCTCTCCGTAAGCCGCGAACTCATGACCTCAAGCTCATCCCGAGCTCTTCCCATAAGCCTTTGATCGCAAGCTCTCTCAGCTCTTTTCCTAAGCCTTTGCTAGCGAGCTTGTCTCGAGCTCTTCTCATGAGCCTTTGATTTTGAGTTATACTTTAATACATAAATGTAAATAAGAAATTACCCCCTATTTGGTTTCAATAAAAATATCAAAAAAATCAAAATCCATAACAATAAAAAAATAGAATTTTGGTTTTAGTACAAACTCAAGAAGTTGCGATTTTACCACCCTCGAAATATATAGCTTCTGTTTCTTAAAAAAATCAATAAAAATTATTCTTACAACAATGGATGTTAGTTATCAAAATACTGGGAGTTAGTTTTTCAAAATGAAAACATTTACAAAAATATGTTCTAGTTGGTCCTTCACCTTAGAAAAATTTTAGATTTATTTTCACCAACGATTCCACGTGGTGTGGTCATTCTGATTGCATGGGGTCTAATCATGAATTTGAGCTAAGAGCATGAATGCAAGTAAATGCATACTGTCACTAGTTAAATGAAATCACAACAATCATACGATGGGAAAAATAGTTATTAAATTTATAATACTCCTCAACTAGTGAATCGAGATTTAATATTAAATAACATCTCTAAAAAATTATTCATGTGTTATAAATTACATCAAGCATTTGTGTCATAAATTACATCTTGAATGTGGTAAACGTTATGAAGTAAGATATTTTGAATTTATCTAATGATGAAAAAAATACCTGGTATGGGTAAGTGATGTTGAAAGTATGAATATCGTGAAAACAAGAATTTAAATACATGTGGTTGGAAAATGCATACATGATGCATACATGTACATGTTACATATATATATATATATATGTTTTGCACACCTATTATTTTGCGCGGAGGAAGAAAGGGTACCCTAGAGCACCTGGCGTGGGATGAGGCGGCCATAGCTCGGCAGGTTGGCTCCATATTTTATTGTGTGGTTTTCTTGAAATTATGCACTTTTGTATGCATCAATTTATAGCTTGAGAGCCGGGGAGATTGATATTGATAATTAAATGATGCATTTTTGCATGTTGAATGATGGCTTGTGAGCCTGTGAGAATTGATAATGACATTGAAAGTTTATGCACATTTGTATAGTTATACATGGTGATATGATATATTAAGTTGAATTGATAAATTCATGAATTATGAATCTTGTATATAATTGTAGAGTCCTTGATTACTTTTCTTGGTGTCATCGTGTTTTTGGATCCTATATATTGTTCATTGTTTCTCGAACTTGCTAGGTCTTGTGGCTCACTTGATCTTCTTTGCCATTCGAAGTAAAGGAAAGTCTGTTATTGGAGGCAAGTCCAATAGGACTACAGCTAATGGATAGTGGTGTATGGAGACACGTCCTAACTTCAAATATCCTAGTTAGGAATTTGGTGAGGTTTGTAGTGATGAAGATTTGTTATGTTAATGGCATTTGAGCCTCTTTTTATTTTGTATGGCCATCGTGCCTAGAGTCATCAGATATTGAAAGTGTAATTAAATCTTATTTAAATTTTCGTTGCTAGAAATGAAATGAGTTGTTAATTGAGTTCAGTTTTGTTCTATATCATCTCAGTAATGACCTTCTTTCGAGTATCCTATGCTAAGCAAGAATATTCGGAAGCAGGCCTTATAATTTTGGTATCAGAGTGAATGTTAAGAGTAAATGGAGTCTCTGTGCACCTAGGAGTGATGGGTAGAGTTAGGACTATGTTTAGTAGTCCAAAACTTAGAGGTGTATTAGAATGATGTCCAAAAAAAAAATGGTTAGGAATGAGAAAAACGAGTACTCGTGGCAAGAAACCATTGACTTGAGGTCAAGGTTAGAACACCCCCCCTTATATACACATATATATATGTAAGTATTCTTGTCATCCCATAGGAATGGCTAGAAGGGTATTAGTAATAAGGTGTATGTGTTCCAATTATGGTGCTTGGGGAGGAATGGTTTACTTTGGTAAGGGATTTGACACTTGACCTTGAGTGCATATTTTGGGAACACCTTAGCATGGATTTTGGAGAATCAAGATGGTGGATGTTAGACCCAAGTCTTGGGGAACTAGATTTGCTTTGGCATCACTGGGAGGAAGAGCTACCCTTGGTACGTGGAGGAAGGTAACGAGAGGATGAGCCCGTGGTGAGTTATCTGAACCAAGTGGAAACAGTATTTCAGTTGAGTACACGTGAACCCCTGTGGGGCCTTCCAGAAAAGCAAGTCTTGTTCACAAGGAAGTTCATGAATGAAGCATGGGGATAGCTAATAGAGTTCTAATGATGGATATGCATCTTTGGTTCCGTTATGATGATTTTGCTGGCACAGTGAGGTAGTAAGTCGAGCTATGGGAACCTTGTCAGACCCTACCTTATGACTTGGCCAAAGGCAAGACCATTTGTGGGGAAATTCCTTCAGAGGCCTTGGAATGGGGACCGACTTATCAGAGAAAGGAAACTACTGGACCTGAATTCAGTGTAAGCAGTAATGGGTACCTAGATTGCTGGGCAGATGAGGCCACGTCCCTTGCTAAGAAGGACGTGGAGAGCATTGTTTAGTAAGGGTGTTGTATTGGAAAAGTTGTAAGCGTTAGCTTGAATCTATGTAGTAATTGACATATGAATGGAATGTATTGAATGTAGAAGCGAAATGTACTCAGAACTTTGTTTTGTCACAACTAAGACCATTCATGAATATTAGTTGTACAGAAATTTTCGTACATGTATGGCAGGATGAATGAATGGTATGTCGTAATGTTGGATTGGGTAGATTATATTCTTGGGTGACTGGTATGTATTGGAGCAAGCATAACCTAAGGGTATCATGTTAATCCTCGAGGCCTTATAGAGAAAATGATCGCTCTAATGAGAAATGGGGCGTGAGGAATTGGATGTCGTGAAATTATTATCATGGGCTAATGGCCACTGTATAGAGATCGTATTATGTTTGGTGAAGAAGTGTAAGTAATTGTGGAGCCTGTAAGTTGGGGATTATGTAGAAAATTGTGGGAATTTGAAGAAGTTATTATATCCACAAGTGAGCTAACCAGGGCGAGTATGTAGTTGTATCAATGAAAAGCTAGGTTGGGATTTTAGGAGTGGCTCGTGTAATTACACATAGAAATAACTAGTTGGGATTTTGGATCGAGAGTACGTACGCATACGATTATGTATATATGTAAAATATAGGTTAGCCTGTAATAGGAAGAAAAAAAATATATATATATATACATATATATATAGGCTAGTGTGTGGCTAAGGGGAAAGAAGCAATGAGGTGAGAGCCTTATTTAGCATATCAGTTGTCAACAGATGGTAAGGAGCTTTCGACCGATTGTGAACGGTCGCCAGTGTTCCTTTCGTTTGGTGACTGTGTTGATGCTGGACTTGATTTTCTAATGGCACAAGAAATAATAATAATTGTAATAGAGTTACATATATATAGATATACACAAATTCATGTGGTTCGCAATATGGTAATATACCAAGTTTACATGGGTAAGATATAGTAATGCGTAATTAAGAGGGAATCCACCATTGTTAACTTACGGAAAGGGAAATAAGACGTCGGACGATTACCTATAGCGACCGAGGAAGTGGAGGATCTACAATCAAATTGGATAAGTAAACGTATTAAATGAGAAGGATATAATGGATGAAATGAAGCTGCAGGAGCTCATGGTGAAATTTTAAGATTTCTAGACAAGGATAATGCTCGCTCAAGTGTATTCATTACAGGAGAGCCCTAATGTTCTATGACGAGGAAACTTAGGAGATTTAGAACATGCGTAGACTGTAGCACTTGAAATAAACAACTATAACTAGTAAGAACCTCCACCATAAGTGTATAAATTGTTGGATTGGGTGTTGAGGCAGTGTACCCTTAGGATTGGCATGTGGTCAAGATGATATCAATGGATGGTAAGATGGAAAAATAAGTCATCCCAAAGGGGTATTATAGTGCTATCGATGGAATGGAAATATACTTACCGAGTGAAGAGACTCCTGGGAATACTTAAGGGTTACTTGTACAAATTGGGAAAATTCAGAGGGTATGCTATGGCTAGCAAATGCAAATTTGGTTGAAGGAAATGGTTTCCTTGTGGACCCTATTTAAGGCCTAAGGTACATTATATTATTTACTTGGAATGATTTAAGGAGAAATGTAGCGAGATTTGCTTTGCAATGTCTAGTGTGTCAGAAAGTTAAGGCCGAACGTTAGAAACTCGCAGATCCATTTCAATTATTACCAACCCAGAGTGGAAGTGGGATAATGCTTCCATGGACCTTGCATAGGGATTACTTAGGATAGCAAAGAGTACGAGACCGTTTGGGGTACTAGTAGTCGAGATGACTAAATTAACCCCTCTTGTCTAATTAAGAAAACGTTTGCTTGAATCGTTGGGTAGAGATGTATATTGAAGAAATAGTAAGATTACATGGTATTCCATCAAGTATTTGTGAAATTTTGCATTTTGCCTCGGGAACCAGGTGGAAGTTCAGTACTACATTTCGTCCGCTGACTAGTAGATAAACGGAGAGAACTTTTCAGACATTGGAGGAGATGTTACTGGCACATGTGTAGGATTTCCTTGGTAGTTAAGGTAATCATCTTCCATTAGTGGAGTTCGCTTACGACAATAGTTACAATGCCAATATTGGAACGCCACCCTATGAAGAGTTTTATAGTAGTCCATGTAGGATGCCAATGTGTTGAGAGGATGATGGATATCAGGCCTTGTTGGGACCCCAAGTTATTGAGAAAACATTTGAGAAATCAGAACCGTTAGATTCTAGGTGCAGACGACCCAAGATAGATAGGAAAGTTATGTAGACCGGAAACATCGGGATTTCAAATTTGAGATGTGAGACCATGTATGGTTAAGGATGATGCCATGAGGTGCATGTGATGTTTGGAGCTCGAGGAAAACCAGCCCTCGTCCTATTGACGCTTTCGAGAATCCTAGTGGGAATTAGACCTTTGATGTATGAACTAGCCTAGTTTGGCTAATGTGCATTCGGTGTAGCACATATCAACGTTAAGAAAATATGCGTTAGATTCCTAACATGTGGATGATTTTTATTTAGACCATAAAGGTCATGAATGAGGTGTGATATGAGAAAATGTCATTAGACATTCCAGGGCGATAAGAGAAGGAATGGGAATATAGATCGAATCCGTTTGTAATGGCTGGTGGCAATGTCAGAATCAGGGCAAGATTGCTCGCAAAATTGACTTCCATTTATAGTGCCTTGAGAGCCTATTCGAGAATCTTGTTGTTGGAAGTAGAGAGAGCACTTTGGGAGAGTGGAGGAACTAGCCGTTAAAGGTTGTCTGCAATCAAAATGGTCAATAGTTTCTTAACAACTATCGATAGGATAGCTATAAAATTTAAACAACTATCAATGGTTTGAGCGAGGCTGTCAACATTTAGAAATCGAGAGCCAACATTTTACCTGTCAATAGTTTATGAAGGGATGTCAACAGTTTAAGCAAAAAATCATAAAAATGGTCGATAGTTTAGATTAATCTATCGACATTTTTCTCTAAACCATAGGGACTATCGACATGTTCTTTGGAATTGTCGATCTTTTGGTTTTAAGTTTCAAAAGACCCTTGGTTTAAAAGATTCATTTTCTCCATTTCTTGAAATCCAATTTTGAAACTCATTTTTATAAAACATATTCGTTGAAAGTGAGACATTATTTCCAATCTTTATAGAGATTGAAATTAATTTTTAGTTGAAACCAAAAGTAGTTCAAAACTTATATCAACTTATGCCATATGATCCAATTAGTTTTTCATCATCAAAACCAAAACAAAGAGCCCAATATTAGATTAAACTTCAAAATCTAGAGTAACATATCAAGGATAAGCCTATTGAGGTTTATATAGTTTTGCATTTAGCTTCTCACAACCTCAAAACATCCTCTAATGTTCATTGAAGTTTTGTATTAAATATTCATCATTAAAACATTCTCAAAATCAAACTCAACAATCTCTCCCTTTTGATAATGACAAAAACTTTAATGTTATGTGAACATGTAGCTCAAATCGTCCACTTTCTTCTCCCTTCTTTTGGCATTAGCAAAAAGGATAAGTGAGTGAATACTACAAGATACCAATGTAGTCTCCCCCTTTTCGTCATTTTACACTTTTAAATTAATATAGTTCCACCTTTTTTTTTTTTTGATAATATGAATTCCTTGGAGATACTAATTGAAAAAGAGATATGAATTCTTTGAGGACTTTCACATTCCCTGAAATTTGTTTATTTGCAAGTAAATTTGCAAATCAATATGGAATAGAAGTGTATATTAATGCTAATCGAAGTTACACATGTAAAATTGTTGGTAAGGTAATAAAGGTCAAAGTAATTAGGATGTAACTAAGTGAACTTCTATGTGGAAAACTATTTGTTCAAAAATAATAATCAAAATATATAACATTGTTTTTAAAATTGGACCCGATAGGTCGGTTAGACTGTGAGCAAAGGGGAAACCTATTCGGTTCGCATAAAAAAATGTGGTTTTTGAAAACCAGCTAAGTCATAGTTGAATTGCCTATTGAACAATTGGTCGAACGAAATAGTGTGGTTTGATCAATTCTCATTCTAGGGTTGAAAAATGCCAAAAACATTGTTGTTTTGAGAAATATAACTGGAACAAAATTTTTCCTTTGCTACAAACCCTAGCACCACTGACAAACTCTAATATCTCCCCACTCCAAGCTTCTCTGCTAGCCATCATTCCCCTCTTCTTCTTCTTCCTCTTTGATCCTCCATGTTTCTTTTTATTCTCAAATTTTCCTTTCTTCATCTATCTTCCAGTGTCCTTCTCCGATCTTTCCTTCTTATTCTTCCTCTTTCACTATTCTCCTTCTTCTTCTTCGTCTTCTTCTTCTTCGTTCATCCCCAACCATCAATCTTCTATTTTCTTATTCTTCTTCCACAACCACTCACCTCTCAGGTATTAACTATATGATATATTAATATAATATTAGTTAGCATGCATTTTTTATGCAATTTTTATGAATTTATTAATTTAATAGAAAATTAAAATGGTCCAACCCTAGTTCAATTCCAATCCAACCACTAAATTGTGAACCACTTCCTTTTCCAATTGAATGTTTGGTCCATGTTAAGCTAAGGGTAGGATAATAAGATTTTGATTATAATAAATATCACAGCTTTGACAAGCACCTTCTAAAGTTGGGTGCCAATTCTGGATATTTAACCCAACGATCCACCTACTGACTTGCCGATGTGGGACACCAACACATGCTCACAGTAACACATGCCCTTCCCCTACTAGGGAGTGCAGTGTCCCCACTGTAGTAGTGCCACAAACTCCTACTAGACAGAGGCCAGTTAGATCAGCTCTAATACCACCTATATTGGTCTGGGCAAGCACCTTCAAAATGTGCGTGCCAATTCCAGATATTTAGCCCAGCGATCCACCCACTAACTTACCAATTACGGATGCCAACACACATCTATTATAACACACGCCTTTCCCCAACTCAGGAGTGCAGTGTTCCCACTGCAGCAGAGCCCTCGATTCCCACAAAAAAAAAGGCTAGTCGGGTTAGCTTTGATACCACCTATCACGACCTGGGCAAGCACTTTCAAAAGATGGGTGCCAATTTCGAATATTTAGCCCAGTAATCCAACCACTGAATTGCCAATGTTTGACAACAGCACACACCTACAGTAACGCATGCCCTGCCCCACTAAGGAGTGTAGTGTCCCCACTACAATAGTACCCAGTACTCCCACCTGACAAAGGCTAGCTCTAATACAACCTATCACAGCTTAGACAAGCACGTTCGAAAGGTAGTGCCAATTTCGAATATTTAGCACAGGTATCCACAGATTAGAATTACTTTTTCTTTTGCATTCTTCTTCTGCAACCACTCACCTCTCAGGTATGTAACTATATCATATATTAATATCATATTAGTAAGCATGCATTTTTTTATGCAATTTTTATGAATTTATTAATTTAATAGAAAATTAAAATGGTTTAACCCTGGTTCAATTCCAATCCAACCACTAAATTGTGAACCACTTCCTTTTCCAATTGAATGTTTGGTCCATGTTAAGCTAAGGGTAGGATAATAAGATTTTGATTATAATAAATATCACGGCTTGGGCAAGCACCTTCTAAACTTGGGTGCCAATTCTGGATATTTAACCCAACAATCCACCCACTAACTTGGTGATGTGGGACACCAACACAGGCTTATAGTAACACACGCCCTCCCCTTACTAGGGAGTGCAGTGTCCCCACTACAGCAGTGCCACCAACTCCTACTAGACAGAGGCCAGTTAGGTCAGCTCTGATACCACCTATCATAGTCTAGGCAAGCACCTTCAAAATGTGGGGTGCCAATTCAAGATATTTAGCCCAGCGATCCACTCACTAACTTGTCGCATATGGACCCCAACACACTCTTATAGTAAAACATGCCTTTCCCCAACTTAGGAGTGCAATTTCCCCACTGTAGCAATGCCCCCGATTCCCGCCAAAAAAAGGATAGTCGGGTCAACTTTGATACCACCTATCACGACCTAGGCAAACACCTTTAAAAGATAGGTGCCAATTATGGATATTTAACCCAGCAATCCACCCATTAACATGCAGATATGGGATGCCAACACACGCCTACAGTAACACATGTCCCTCCCCTACTTGGGAGAGTAGTGTCCCTACTGTAGCATTGCCCCAGACTCCTACTCGACAAAGGGTAGCTGAGTCAGATTTGATACTACCTATCATTGCCTATGCTAGCACCTTCAAAAATTTGGTGTTTTTTCATGATATTTAGCATAGAAATCCATCCACTGATTTGCCAATGTGGGATGTCAGCACAAGCCTACAATAACGCATGCCTCTCCCCCATTTGGGAGTGTAGTGTCTCCACTATAGCAGTACCACCGACTCCTACTCGATGGAAGCCAGCCAGGGCAACTTTGATACCACCTATCATGGCCTGGGCAAGAACTTTTGAAAGATGGATGACTTGCCAATGTGGGATGCCAGCACATGCCTATAGTAACACATACCTCCACTCAGGAGTACAATGTCCCCACTACATTAGTGCCCCCCCCCGACACCCACCTAACAGAGGCAAGCTGGGTCAGCTCTGATACCACTTATCACAGTCTGGGCAAGCACCTTCTAAAAGCGGGTGCCAATTTCAGATATTTAGCCCAGCGATCCACCCATTGATTTGTCGACGTGGGATGCCAACGTGCGCATACTGTAACTCATGCCCCTTCCCTACTCGAGAATGTTGGTTTCCCACTGCAGCATTGCCCCCGACTCCCACACGACAGAGACCAGCTAAGTCAACTCTGATACTATAATACTCATCTAAATGAAGCCCCATTTCACATTGCCCTTCCCTATAAGGTAACCTTTCACGAAAACTAAGACCCCTACTTTGAAAGACTCTTGGGCTTCTAACTTTCTATCTCTATTTTGTAGTTCTTGTAGTCAAAGGACAAAATGGTATCGCTAATGCCCTGTTCCAAAATTTATAGGTTAAGGAACCATCAAAAGTGAAAGAGAAGAAAGGATGAGTTGTTATACCTTTGAGTCTTTGACGCTCATTCAATGAAACTTTCTTGCTTGGTTGTCACTGTTGTCATTGAACCATCTGGGCCAGGACAGCTTAGCACGCTTGAATCACCATAAAATTTGTGGCCAATGTCAAGATCAGTGAAAAGCACACTGTAATATTGTTGCGTGAAGGCATCGCTACGTATTGTGAGCGACCACACGGAGGAGGCAAGAAGCCCCTGTCTGCATTCCCATATCTATGATTGACAATGTGTAGGCTATTAGCACTAATTCAACAAAATATTAATTTCATCAATAGAGAAAATTTGGGAAATTCTAGAAAAAAAAAAACATTTGAGTAAAGGATGGATTTACGAAGATGATTTTAGCTTTATTGAATTCGTAGCTAAGAGAAAGGAAAGGGATATTGCTAAAAAGAAAAGAGAAATTGGGAAATGCACTAGAGTAACATCATAATTACTTGACTAACATTGTGTTGAGTTTCAAATTTTATAGCCATTACAAACAACATTAATTTCGCATAGTTTTTCATTTCAAACAATCACATCATTATTACAAGATGTTTGAACTATCTTTTATTAAATTTAACTATGTTTGAGCTTTAAGAACACATTCTAACTATTGGAAAGAGAGAAAATAGAATTTTCTTGTAGGTCACAGGCTTAATGACTTTATCCTCTAGACAAACTGCAAAAAAGTATTAAAGAATGGAAGGATATAAATATCAAGTGTCAAGTCCAAACCACTTCTTCCATAAGCTAACTAGAGAGAAAATGTTCTATTGAGAATAATGAAAAATAAGAGAAAGAAATAGAAAGAATTGACTTGAAAGCAGATATGTTCATCTTTCATGAAGTTTACAAGTGATCTCATACTTAAGAGAGTGGAGAGCTTTACTTTCAATCTTTCATACTCTTTGTTTGTAATCTTGAAATGCCTTGTGAGATTTCTTTCTTATCCTTTGAGGGTTTGTTTTACATTGCGAGCTTCTACTCAATATTCTTTAAAAGAAACTATTGTAAGGGTTATTGTTGAGCCCAACTAAAATGCAAAAGGGTTTGTGTCTTATCCTGGAAAAAATGGTTTGTAAAGGTTGTAGTTAAGTCTATTAAAAGCTATTGTTATAGAGAATAGTGCTCGCCTCTCTAAACAGGCACTCCCTAGTAGATTTGAGAAAATCCTTGGTGATGAGACAAGGTAGTGGTGTAGACTGGATTGTGCTGAACCACTATAAATTTTTTGTGCTATCAATTTTATTTATCTTGAGTTTGATTTTCACATTTCAAGTATTTTCAATTTACATTCATAACATTGTTTTCAAACTATAAAAAGAGTAGAAAACAATTTTTATATAAAACTTATATCAAACCCAAAATGTTTTGAAACATAAATTCCCCCCACCCCCCACCCCTACATGTACACTTATATTTTACATTTTCACTTATAATCTCTAGTAACTATTTTGCAAAAAATAATTCAGCCCAAAATGCCCAAATTTAACAGCATCCAACAATCACAACCTTTTTTCACAGGTTAGGTAAAAAATAAAAGAAAACCCTTAGCTCCATATTAAGCTTTACTCTAAAGGGTGAACTACAAAAAATTAAATAAATAAATATTGAATTTTTAGATTTAATTTTAGTAATTTACTAACAAAACTTGTTAGTTTGTTTCAAATATAGAATGCTATTAAAAACTACGACTTTTTACCATTAAATGATGACTTGGTAGGTAATAGGAATAAAAAGTAAGATAATGTGAACAACAATATATATATTTTTTAAATGATAACTTTGTGGAAAAATTGAGGGATATTGTGGAACATTAATAGGCAATGAACACAAATTGAGGAATGGCATAACAATTAAAAATCACATAATTATCTACACCATGTTTCTTTTTGTCCAACTCGTCTACCGATAATTATTTAATAGGAAGAGCTAATAAATTCTAACACCATTTTATAATTGAAATGAACTAATAAGTTGAGTTAATAAAGTGTTAAAATTAAAAGTTTGTTATAAAATTATAACAAACTTAAAACTTCAATTTTTTTTGTTTTTTTAATTTACCCTAATCTAAAAGACATGCTAGCATTCTATTATCAAGTAGTCAATACATGTTTCACCCTTTTAACCTATTTATTGCCACTTATATGTATTAGAGTAGACTAAAAAATGCAACTTGAAGATTTATGCAATATCTCTCTCTAGGAAACCCTAGGTCTTGAAATCTCTCACCGCCATGAAACCTCTTCATTCGATCTAGTTGGATCATGCCCTCTACCATTATTCACTCATCATTTCTCCAACCATCATCTTTTCCACCCCTTCATTTCCTCTCCCTTTTTTCGACATCAATCAACTATCTACCTTAGTTCCTCTCCATCGTCAATATTTCATCTCTTTTTCCCAATCATTTCCCCTTCTCACACAACATACCTCTTTATTTCATACTCGTTGAAACACTTTTTCCACTTCAAGTTCATCATTTTTCTCCCTTCCCTTGAATTTATCTTTTATTCCTTAAAATAAACTCACTTAAAATAAGCTTGTAAGTCATTTGGAATACTCTTTTTGTCACTCAATTGGTTAGGAGGCTAAACTCGATACTCTTACCCTATTCATCTCTTCTATGCAAAATTACATTTATATACGCTTTTGGATGGTTATTCCATTGATGTTGAGAACACACCAACATTTGTACTAGAAGCTATGAAAAAGCTTAGCAACACTGGTCCTCAAAGTTCTACCATTGGTATTCTTCTAGTGAGCTGAGAATAAAGGGATCTTTCCTGTATTGCCACTTCGAATCTAAGAGTTTAGTGAAATTCTACATTGAGATTCGACGAAGTCTCGTAAAAAATCATTAGTCTTTACCATTAAATGATGACCTGGTAGATAATCTGAATAAAAAAGAAAGATAATGTGGACAATAATGCATCTATCTTTAAATTGATAATTTTGTGGAAAATTTGGGTGATATTAAAGAACATTATTAGGCTATGAACACAAATCAAGGAATGGCGTGACAATCAAATAATCGTCTACATCTTTCTTTTTCTCTAGTTAATCTTCCAATCATTATTTAATAGGAAGAGCTAATGAATTCTAATGTCATTTTATAACTGTAATAAACTGAGTTAATGAATAACTAAAATTAAAAGTTTGTTATAAAATTATAACAAACTTAAAACTCTAGTATTTTGTTTAATTTACTCTATTCTAAAAAACATGCTACCATTCCAATATCAAGTACTCAATAAATGTCCACTCCCTTTTAAACTATTTTATCTACTTATATATATTAGAATAGACTAAAAATTGCAACTAGAAGATTTATACAACATCTCTCTAGGAAACCCTAGGTTTAAAGATCTCTCACCTCCAATACGCTGCTTCGTTTGATTTGGTTGGATCATGCCCTCAACCATCATTCACTCATTGTTTCTCCAACCATCATCTTTTCATGGCCGTCACCTTCTCTTCCATCTTTAGCATCAATCGACTATCTACCTTGGTTCTTCTCTCTGCCACCATCGTTTTTCTCCTTCTCAATTGTGTCCTTTTCTCACACAACATACCCCCTTATTTCGTACCCCATGAAACACTTTTTCCTCTTCAAATCGATCATTTTTTATCCCCTTCCTTGGATCTGTCTCTTATTCCTTGTGAAATCCCCTCTCCATTTTCAAATCTGCCCCAATCCATTTACCCACACAAACCCTAATTATAACCAAATCCCTTTGCCCCTTTTCATGCTACCACCAGCATAAGTCGTTGTTCTCAAATTTGATTGGTGATGATAATAATGACCCTTATCGTCTTGGAATTAATTCCTTTATGGCGTCGAACATGGGACCCAGGCAAGCTCCAAGTCCCTTAATCTTATCTTGAAGGCCTCTCTAGTTATTTGGGTGATGATGATAAGATTTTGAAGATCCAAGGATGCATCTCAATGTTTTAGTTGGATCGTTAGGTCTTGCTTATTGTATAGTTGTTTTGCAATTGTTTCCAAGTGAACCTAATAAGGTTTTACAAGTTTGTTGCTATTTTTTAATTATTTTTGTGTTATGTGTTTTGGCTTATGGTGTTTCTTTTTGGGGATATTTAAGGTTGCTCTCTTGGTTGTTGGGTGGCTCTATTGGTTTAGGTGTATGGCTTAGTCATGGTTGTGTTATTCAAAGTTGTGGTTTGAGTTAGTCTCAATGTTTGTCCACTTTGTGGGTGTGGCTTGGATTTTCTGTCCTTCATAGCAACATACAAGTTGTTTTCCAATGCATACGTACATTTAATATGCTTTGGTTGTGTTACTTAGTGTGTTGTATTTGGTTGTTTGTTTTGCTTTGTTGCTTATCTAAGTCATGTAAGCTCTTTGGAGTTCTTACACCTAAGCTAGATCTTTGTACATGTTCCCCATCCATGTGTCCTATGTGTTTTCCAAGCAAAAATAAGTAGATAAATAAACTAGAGTTAAAAATGGCTTCTTTTAACTTAAATTTTATATCACCATGATCTGAAGGATTACCCAAGCATGTCATATATATGTTCCAATAGACATTAGTCATACATAAGTTTGGTTAAATGTGTTGAATTTTTAATGAAGTTCTCTGATTGCTTGAGTCTTCGCTTAAATATAATTGGGAAAAGAAAGTACTCTAGGGATTGATATCTAAATTTATTGCATGTCTTATTTTGTGTTCATATTTGGATATTGCCTAATTCACTTGTGGAATCCATTCATTCTTCTTCTCACAGGTACAGGAATATTTATGAGGAATTTGGGTGGGATTTATCAGCTAAACAAGTTCATTCATTATTCAAGGTATTTGGACCTATTAAAAAGGCATTTAAATAAAAATTTGGCTTTGGTTGATTTGAGATGGATGAAGTAGTATTCAGCTTAATTATACAAGTTCAAGTATACCTTGATTAGGTGTAGAAAGAGAGCTAGTATCATTCTCCTTATCATCTGAAGTTGTTTTTTGCAGGTATATTCACAAACCTAAATATATCATTCAAAACATACTAGCCTTTGGCATGTGGAGCCAAAAAGAAAGTCTGGATGAAGCCCCATGTCATATTGCCCTTCCCTATCAGGCAACCTTTCACGAAAACTAGGACCCCTTCCTTGAAAGAATCTTGGGCTTCTAACTTTCTATCTCTGTTTTGTAGTTCTTGTAGTCAAAGGACGAAATGGTTTCGCTAATGCCCTGTCCCAAAATTTATAGGTTAAGGAACCATCAAAAGTGAAAGAGAAGACATGATGAACTGTTGTACCTTTGAGTCTTTGACGCTCATTCAACGAAACCTTCTTGCATAGTTGTCACTATTGTCTTTGAACCATCTGGGCTAAGCCAGCTTAGCACGCTTGAATCGCCATAAAATTTGTGGCCAATGTCACGATTAGTGAAAAGCACACTGTAATATTGCTGCGTGAAGGCATCGGCTACGTATTGTGAGCTAGCACACAGAGGAGGGGAAGAAGCCCCTGTCTGCATTGCCATATCTATGATTGACAATGTGTAGGAAGTTAACACTGATTCAACAGAAGATTAATTTCAGTAATCGAGAAAAATAGGGAAATTCTAGAAAAAAAAAACATTTGAGTAAAGGATGGATTTACGAAGATGAGTTTAGCTTTGCTGAATTTGTAGCTAAGAGAAAGCAAAGGGATATTGCTAAAAAAGAATAGAGAAATTTTGAATTTCCCTTGAAAAATCAATTCCTACCTATATGGACAATGTACTAATAGGTGTAATATGTATATTATACGATAGATATGAGATAATGAAATCTTTTATTTAAATTAGCATTTCTTTTTTTGTTTTCTTAAACAAATAGGATTTATTTTCTAATTTTTATTAAACTAGCATTTTATGGCTTCACTGTTTGAACTCCAAGAGACTCATCAATCTAATTAATGAATCTAAAAAAGTATCCATTTTTACAACTAAAGCAAGTTTGACAACAGTTAAGCCATTTTAAAGTACCTATTTAAAGGGCTGACTAAGAAAAGGGTAACTTGGGAGAATGAGAGGGTAACTTGGGAGAATCTAAGAGATTATGAGTTGAGAACTCGAAACTACACACTCGCCTCGATGTCTAATGATCTACAATGTCAACACAAAAAAATTTCGAGTGTTGCGTGCATGATTTAGAATCTAAAAGACCTCTATAGCGAGCACAGTAGACCAACTCAATATGAGATATTGAAACAGATGTTTCAGGCCTGGATGGCTAATGGAATTGATGTGAGAGACCATGTTATCAACATGATCAATTGCATTAGTTAGTTGGATATCCTGGAATTCCCCACGAATCCTGAACTCAGATCGACTTGATCCTACAATTGTTACCGGAGTCTTTTTCTTCCTTCATCAATTTTACAAGAATAAAGTTGAGTGTACCCTCCTTGAGTTGTTAAACATGTTAACGACCGCCTAGTCACTAATAAATGGTAGAAGAAAAGAAGAAGTTCTCGCCATTGCCTCATCTTCTTTCTAGAAGAAACCAAAATCTAGGAAGAGGAAGAGAAGTGTTCCCAGGGCAAGGATGGGTGGAGGACAGACTTAGTCGAGGGGCAAGGAGATTATGGGTAACGGTACCTGTTACTTTTGCAGTTGTAAGGGATATTGGAAGAGGAACTGCCCAGACTATCTACAAAGCTTAAAGGGTAAGCGCTGGGAAGGTCGATGTATATCTTCTTCTTTGTGTGTTTTTGAGACTGATTATATGATTGGTCAATATCCTCCTTCTTGGATTGTGGATTCTAATGCAACTTCTCATATTTGTTTGTCAGCATAGGATCTCAATCAAAGTAGGGCACTTGGGAACTGCGAAATGGTTCTCAAAGTGGGCAATGGGGCAAGCGTTGTTGCATCAAACATGTAGACTACTTTTGTATCTTTACCTTATGAGGTCCCTTGCCCAGAGATACCAAAAGCCCATGAGCCCTGGGCAGGAGTCTTAGAAAAGAGAAGTAAGACACCAAAAAGAAATACTTGGTGAAACAACAAGCAAAAAGAATAATACACTAGCACAGTGCAAGCATACATAAATATAGATGGTAAGGTAGTGGGGTGGCAACATACGCACACCCTCCAACAAAACCTAGGCACAGGAATCATGACACTTAGAGCACAACTAGTAATCTCCTATACCCCAAAACAACAAAAATAACCCCATGACCATCGGTTGGGACAACCTTGTACAACCAGCTACCCAAACACTCAAACCTTGCTACCTTCACCTTCAGCCTTTGCTTTTCCTTTACAAGGAATGATGTAAAGCAAGGGTGAGCCACAAGACTCAACATGCAAATAAGAGAATAACAATAAGGCTAGGAATAGAATTCTCACCCTGAAACCACCCACAACATGCCATGTGGTAAATCAAAGGTCATACCAAACTGTGCATCAAAGTATTCAAGACTCAACATAAATAAATATACCAATGCACATAACGGTCTTGGGGCCTACATAAGAACTGCACAACTTGGCACCCAAGTCCCAGCATATAAAGCTGCCATAGCCATGAACTAGCTAACATCATCCACACAAGCCCGTGGCCCTCATAACATAATCCACATGAGCCCCAGGCTCTTATCATAACCACATTCCAGAGTTCCTAAGCCATAGTTACCTGGAGTTGCACTCCACTCATAGCTATCGAGGGTTAACTCCATACCACAATCCACATCAAACTGTAACTATGCAATGCAACAAATAATAGAGGCAATGGCGTAGTAAGCATTAATGTGATATATTGGCCCCACATAAGCCAGGAATTAGGCCATGCTTCGCCTACATAGGAATACACATTCAATACAATGCTTGTGCACCTAGTCATTCTAAAATGTTCGTGTCCAAGCAGACTCAGCTTATGTATTCCCCCCCCCCAATGATGCAAGCCCTGAGCCATGCACAACAATGCCATGCAATATGCCACATAATGACAAAGTCGTTCGACATTGACCAGGCATTGATCGACAATCCGTAACTCAGAGTAACCAGTCAATAGCCTCCTTCGGGCTGGTTAATGGTCTACTCTTTCCTTGCTAGACGGTCGACACTCGCCTCACTGCTTAACAGCTCATACCCAAGGGACCCATAGCTGAACCGTAACTTCTAGAAACCTAGTCCCGAATCTGGTTGGACATCATTCCCAAGAAAATAGGGGCGATACAATACCCCGTAGGCATTTATCAAATAAAATCTAGGTAGTCTCTTATATAATTTAAATTAATTCATACTAATGAAATCCTTAATTCATATAATTAATACTCGAAACCAAATCGAATTAAGAAAAGGAATGGAATTTATAAAATGAAGGAGACTCGCAAGTGAAGTAAGAAGCTTGTCTTTAAATAACGAATTTTGGTGTTTTTAAGCCCACACACCACTATATTAATACACGCAACAAAATAATATAATCTCCCAAAATTAGTAAAATTGCACCAAAAATTAAATTCTAACCATAAGGAATTACTAATACATTTTCCCCCCACATACCTAGCTATTTAAACTTTGATTAAACTAAGTTTAACCTTGAATTTCTCTTGAGTTTACAGCTTCTATGCGTTTTTCTTCTTCCCTAACTTACCTATTTGTTGTTGTTTGAAATAACTGCCAAAGCTTTCAAAAATTAAGGTTTAAAAAGCCAAAAGATGGGTAGCTTAGCGTGCGCTACATGGCAGCCAAGGGCTACTCACCACCTCCCCAAAACGACGTTGTTTCGAGGATGGCTTTGCTGATATAAGTCAGCATTTTCCTCCAGCCCCATGCGCGCACCTCCAAGCTCAAACCTACGACTTGCCATACCCTCTGCACACACGTGCCATCTCACCTACAAGCCTTCTCAACATATGTATGTGCATAATTAATTTTAAAGTAATCCCCAACCAAGTTTTAGAAATTACACCTAAAGCCCATAATTTCAAAAAATTACCACACACACCCCACTTAATATTAACACTTATACCACAATTCTTTCCAAATAATTTCTCAATTCCCTAGAGTAAAATAATTTAACATTTTCCTTAATTTAACACCCAAATTTAATAAAATAAATTAAATTACAATTTTAGCAAATCGGTACAAATTCTCCCTCTTACAAGAATTTGGTTCTCCAAATTTGTACATGATTGTGCGAATAACTACAGATAGACACGTCTCATCTCTTCCTCAGGGCTTTGGCATTGCCATTGAACTTTCACATAAGCAATGGTCTGGTTCCTCAAGACTCTTTATTTTCAATCTAGGATATGCTTAGGCAACTCTTTGTAGGACACATCTTCTTTCACCTAGATGGATTGATAATCAATGATATGATGGGGTCCAGTTGGTATTTCCAAAGCATAGATACATGGAACACATTATGCACATGAGCTAGTTGTGGAAGTAGCGCTAACCGGTAAGCCAAAGAACCCATTCACTCTAGAATCTCAAACGGTCCCACATAATGAGGATTCAACTTCCTGAAAACCCGAATCTCTGTACGCCTAGCATAGGCATCACCTGTAGAAACACATGATCCTCGACACTAAATTCCAAACCTCTTCGCCGATTATCAGCATAGCTTTTGTCAGTCTTGGGCTACCTTCATTCGGCTCTTAATGAATTGTATCTTCTCTATCGTCTACTCCACAATCTCTAGTTGAAGTAATGCCCGATCTCTTACGTCATCCAAACACAAAGGAGATCTATAAGTTCTGCCATACAATGCCTCATAGGGCACCATCTCGATACTGGAATGGTAACTATTATTATAGGAAAACTCTACTAGAGGCAACTGATCTTCCAAAATCCCGTGGAATTCCAACACACAAGCTCAGAGCATATCCTCCAACATCTGAATGGTCTGCTCTGACTGTCCATTTGTTTGAGGATGAAATGTTGTATTGAACTGTAACTATGTCCCCAAAGCACTATGCAATGCATCCCAAAAGTGAAACGTGAATCTGGGGTCCCAATCTGATGTAATGCTGACTAGTACACCGTGTAGCCTCATAATTTCCTCGATGTAGAGCTTAGCCAAGCGATACATAGGAAATGTCTTCTTAACCGGTAAGAAATGCACCATCTTTGTTAACCTGTCCACACTTACCCAAATAACATCATGGCCTTTACTAGAACACGACAATCTTGTAACAAAATCAATAGTAATATGATCCCATTTCCACTCTGGAATAGGCAATGGTTGCAACATCCTTGCCAGTCTCTGATGCTCGACCTTTACTTGCTAACATACAAGGCATCGTGATACAAAATCTACTATACTCTGCTTCAAACCATCCCATCTGTAATGTTGTCGCAAATCCTAGCATATCCTAGTAGCATCTAAGTGAACAGTGTAGCGGGTCTAATGAGCTTCTGATAGGATACTTGTTTAATCTCCTCATCCTTCGATTCACAAACTCGTCCCCGATACAACAACAAACCATCCTTTCCCTAGCTATACCTCAAAGGTCCAAGTCTCTCCATATCGGTGAAAATATGTGCCAATATAGTGTCACTTTGCTAACGATCTTGTATTTGCCCCAACAAATCTGAGGGAATACTAATAAAGGCACAACATACTACAGGTCCTGCTAGAGCTATTGAAATAGCAAAGCCACTCATTTGTTCCAAAAACATCCACTCTTGAATCATCATCATTGCCACTAATGTTGTAGAGCGAATCAAGCCATTGGCTACCACATTGGCTTTCCCTAGATGGTATAAAATCTTACAATCATAATCTATAAACAATTCTACCCAACATCGTTACCTCATATTTCTTTCTAGGAGAGTAAGTAGTTCAAGCTCATATGATCTGTATACAACTCTACCTCCTCTCCATAAAGATAGTGCCTTTAGATCTTTAACGCAAACTCCACGGCCGCTAGATCAAAATCGTGAGTGGGATAGTTTAATTCATGCTTCCTTAACTGACAGGATGCATAGGAAATCACATGACCCTCATGCATCGATACACGACCCAAACCTGCATAGAAAGCATCATTGTACACCACGAACTTCTCGCCACTCTGTAGAATAGGTATGATAGGCATCAAAGTCAACCATCACTTTAACTCTAGGAAGAAATCTTCACAGGAATTATTCCACACGAAATTCACCCCTTTCCGGGTCAACTTAGTCATCAACAAAGCCAAATGGGAAAACCCCTCAATGAACTGCCGGTAATAACCAGCCAAACCAAGAAAACTACGAATCTCAGTCACTGTAGTAGATTTTATTATGCTTGATATGGAGGAAGATTTTATCTTCTAGTAGATTTTATTGTGCTTGATATGGAGGAAGATAGAGAGGTATCTCTCATTCTTGGTCATCCTTTCCTTGCTACAGGAAGAGCTTTGATTGATGTGCAACAAGGTAAACTAACTTTGAGAGTTGGGGAAGATGAGGTATTTTTTAATGTTTTTCAAAGTTCTAAATATCCTTTAGAAAATGATGTATGCTTTAAAGTTGATATTATTAATGACGAATGCGTTGTTGAAATTTATGAAAATCCTAAAGATCCTTTAAGAAAAGATGTGTAGTTTTTGGATGCACCATCAGCAACATTGTTAGAATTGGATCCACCAGAGTCATCTACAAGAGTCATCCAATCATGTTCATCAAAAAGAACCATTTTTGAAGAGTTTGGAAAAGGATCAACCCCATCAATTCCATCCATCGAGCAACCCACAAAGCTTGATCTTGAGCAACTACCATCACACTTAAGGTATGCATTTTTTGGGGAATCCTCCACACTTCCTATAATTATTTGTGTATTATTGAATAATGAAGAGGAAGGAAAATTATTGCATATATTAAGAAGGCACATTACAGCTTTAGGATGGTCTATAGTTGATATTAAAGGAATTAACCCTTCTTTATGTATGCATAAAATTTTGATGGAGGAAAATCATAAACCCACTATTGAGCACCAACGTCGTTTGAATCCAAACATGAAAGAAGTGGTAAGGGTTAAAATTTATAAAATTGCTTGATGCTGGTATCATTTATCTCATATCTAATAACAATTGGGTAAGTCCTGTGGAAGTTGTACCCAAGAAAGGAGGAATGAAAGTAATAACTAATGACAAAAATGAACTCATTCCTACAAGAACGGTAACGGGTTGGCGTATGTGTATATATATCGCAAAGTTGGACCCCTCCTCCATACGCAAAGTACGATGGTCGCCCCATTGAGGGTTGATCACAACACAATGATATAATCCCCAACCCTCCGCCTAAACAGCATCAACAACAACCTGGTCAAAACAGGAGGTAACCTCACCCTTTGGAACACTGAGAAAACTCATACCCACTTCATGCCTTTAGGAAATTCAGGAAAAGGCTCTGCCGGCGGGTCATGAGGATTGAGATCGTCGACAGGCTAAAAAGTGGTAGGGTCCGCCTCCACCTCTTGGTTGCAATACCTCTTCCTCCTTCGGTGGTGGTGGCGTGGAGGAGCTAAAGTCTCTCCTACCCCCTCACCTTTTTGGGCATTCTGAATTTTGGGACAGGGAGTCCCATCTTGGGGGTCAAGAGGAGGTGGCACTTCAGCCAAAGCAGCTCCAAGGGTGACCCTTCGATTGGCTGACCTTATTAAGTGATGCATGGCTACAAGGAAAAGACACGACGTGGTTAGATACTAGAAAATAACTTGAGTGGAAAAAATTCAAACAAAGAAAAGCAAGCCAAAAAAGGAAGGATTGCAAGTAGCTAGGGCGTCCAAACCCTTAGGAGGAGGCTACTCCAAGTGAGGGATATCCCCTCTTCTCGCCGTGACAGCAGGCGTGGGTTAACTGGAGGATCTAGATGAAGTGCCCTGGGCACCCCAGGACTAGCTAACTTGCCATGCTCTGAGATGCAGCCTGCACTTATTAATCTGTCCATGGTCAAGAGGTCAAGGAGATGTTTAGGACCACCCCGAGTAATAACATGATGGCTATCCTCATATAGTTCCCTAAGCTCAAAAATGGACGTGCTCAATCTTGGTTTCACTACTTTCTCTGGGTAAGTGTGCCACTCGCACTGAGCATTCCACACACAATTTGGAGATTTGAGCAAAAACCACTAGGAGTCGAATGAAGCCTCTCGAGGATGGGAGTCGTAAAAGAGACAGTCTTCTTGAGCCCGTTGTAGGGTGTACAAATGGTAACGTTCCTTAACCAGACATTAGTGGAAGATACAATAAAGAAAGTCTATGATGGGGTCAATATTATTCTCACGACAAATGACAAAAAAGCCAACTAATTGGACCCTGCCATTGGGATGTAATTGGCCCAGACCTAACCCACTATGGCAAAGAAACCTAAGACCGAAGTTATGGAGAGGGAGGTGGAAACCTAAGCGAAAACTAGCCTCGTGGACGCTCATCCACTTCTCTTTTACATCGACTGCATAATTTTCTTCGGGACACGAAAGCCTAGTACAATAATCCCAAGGGATGTTGTAATTTTGACTAATAAGGGCCACGTCATTCTTAATAATACGAGAGCATTTACCTTTCAAGTATAAGTGATCGACCCCATGGGAATCAACTTCATGATGATATATTTTTCCACTGCCCATAATAGCAAGTGGAAGGGAGAGAAAAGGAAAACAATGCTAAAAGAATCAAATGTTGTTTTGCTTAAGAAACGAAATTCCTTCAGAAGGATTATCCTTCGGACGGAAAATTATACAGTCCTCTTAAGGACTTTAGAAGGAAGAATCGACTCTAAAGAAAATTTTTCTTCGGAAGGAAGAAACGGTTCTAACACCACTAACGCTTTGGGAAGAACATAGTTAGCTAGATTACAATAAATCTTTCGGAAGGGGTTCCTTCGGAAACAAAAGGCAGAAGACAATAAAGATTTCCTTCGGAAGAAAGTTTCTTCAGAAGGAAATAGCGAAAGAGAGCTAGAGGTTCTTCAAGACAAAGCACAAGCGTGAGAGAATTCCATAAGCAAGTGGTCCTATTTATAGCGGATATGTGGAAGCCCAAACGTCTTAACAATCGAAGCATGCTCGGGAAGAATGTTTTGGAAGGGTCCTTCGAAAGAGTCCTTTGAGGAAAACTATCTCCAATTCTTGGTGCTATGCCCTTAAAAAATACTCTTCATTTTGTATCTTAAAAGAACAAAATAAAGGGTGGGGGACAATTGTTGTACCCCAATAATCAGAAGGAAGAAGGGTTAAGCATTGCAAGAAGATATGAAGCTGCTTGGGAAGGGTCCTTCGGAAGGACCGTTCAAAAGCTTCCTTCGGTAGGAAGCTTACACAAACCTTCCTATGCTTGATTCTTAGACAAACCAGCTGCTATTGAACTCTTTTGGAAGTGCCCCTTCAGAAGGGCCCTTTAGAAGGGTCCTGGAGAAGAAACCTACGAAAATGACACGTGTCCTCCCAGATTAGTGACACTGTCCCTCAGCCACCTGCCTCAAAGCTCGGGACCTATAAAAGCCAAGCTACAATTCTCATAAAAGGGATCTAGATATCGGTATACCACTTTCATTTTCCTTCAAAAATTTAGCCTATTTTCCTTTTCGTAAGACCTTTTTCCTTCCATTACTGACTTAAGCATCAGAGGGTCTTCACGGGAGGAAAATCCCGCAAGCCTTCTAACCCTTATTTTTCCTCTACAGTTCCTTCGGAAGCACCACACCCATTCCTTCGGGAGGATAGCTTGTGGGTTGTCCCATTAGAAGCCCAGTTCTTTTCGAAAAAAACATCCTAGAGCATCTTCAAGACCATTCGAAAAGAACTCTTCAGAAGTGTCATTCTCCAGAGCATCCCACTTCCTTCAAAAGGAACTTTTCGGAAGCATCAGACAGGAAGACCGTTGTCCACTTGACCCATCCCCATCACCAGCTAGCCTTCGTGAAGTCCCTTTGGAAAGAACCCTTTAGAAGAGTCAGATTGCAAGATCATTGCCCGCTCGACCTTTGCCTATCGCAAACAACCTTTGGAAGACCCCTTCGAAAGGAACCCTTCAAAAGCATTCCTTCGAAAGCCCTCCAGACCGCCATACTCGTGTGAAGAGACGATCGTCCATCTAGAAGAACTCTTCAGAAAGAATCCTTTGAAAGTAATCCTTCGGGAGCATCCCTTCGGAAGGAATCCTTCGAAAGTAATCCTTCGAGAGCATCCCTTCGGAAGGAATCCAACAAAAGTATCACGTTGAAAGCATCTTTTCAAAACTCTACCCTAATTCTATGACCGAGTTTCGATTGTATCCTGAGACTATCGGCATCTACAGGCATCCCACTCCTAAAAATTTTAATTGTTGTATTTTGGCAACAACAACAAGTACCTTCAAAATGTGGTGCCAATTTCAAATATTTAACCCAGTAATCCATTCACTGACTTATCAATGTGGGATGCTAGTACACGCCTATAGTACACACATGCCCTTCCCCCACTAGGGAGTGTAGTGTCCCTACTACAGTAGTGCCCCTAACTCCCACTCGATAGAGGCCACTTGAGTAAACTCTGGTACCACCTATCACGTCCTAGGCAAGCACCTTCAAAAGATAAATGCCAATTTTGGGTATTTAGCCAAGCGATCCACCCACTAACATGTCGATGTGGGATTCCAACACACGCCTATAGTAACACGTGCCCCTCTCTTACTTAGGAGTGTAGTGCCCCCACTGCAACAATGCCTCGGACTCCTACCCGTCAAAGGCAAACTGGGTCAACTCCGATACTACCTATCACTGCCACGGCAAGCACCTTCAAAAGGTTGGCTCCATTTTATAATATTTAGCTTAGCGATCCATCCACTAATTTTCCAATGTGGGATGCCATCACACGACTATAATAGCACATACCCCTCCCCTATTCAGGAGTGCAGTGTCCCTATTGCAGCAGCACCACTGACTCCCACCCGATAGAGGCCAGCTTGGGCAACTCTGATACCACCTATCATGGCCTGAGCAAGAACCTTCAAAAGGTGGGTGTCACTTTAAGATATTTAGCCCAGCGTGTAATATCCCACATTTTCTGAAGGGCTCAAGAGTAATTTTAACTTGGCTTATAGGTGAAATTATCAAGAGATTAGAGGTTTAAATATAATTTCTTACAGTTATAAGTACCGAATTGACTGTAGGGAATGTCCCAGAGTGTAAATGTCTAAAGAAAGTGATATGATCTCGATGAGATTTTTGAGATAAGATTTATAGTATTAAAAGAAATTAGAATCGAGACAGTTTTTGGTACAGCTATGATTTAGGCTAAAAAATTGAATGATTGTAGGAGACACCTGGGAAGTCAACTGAACCCTGAGGGGGCTTTGGTTTTTTATAAGGAATAACCCTAAGGTGGTTTCGAGATGAAACAAGAGTCCTATGAGGCCACAAGGACTAAATCAGTCTTTATCGAGTAAATGTCAGCTATTAATTTTGATAAATTGAGATATTATGTGGCTTGAGGGTAATTATTTTAAAGCCTTGGAGGGTCCAAGACTTGTTTTCCAAATTTCTAGTGCAATTATTAAAACTCCTAAGTGCAATTAAGGAGAATTTGTGGAGTAAATGTGTGATTTGTGTGAATATATATACATATATGCGCATCAGGCAACCTAGGATTCTCTTCTTTGAAATTTAGATTTGAAAATGGAGGCCGAGAGAAGAGAGGCAGGGAGCTTAAGAGCAATGGCCGAGTTGGCCGATCTTGGTGGCCGAATCTGTTGGCTGAAGCAGCCACGGCCAGCGGCGATGGCACCGTTGGTCGCTGCCTGAAGCAGCCACGATGGTGGTCGTGGTGGTCCAACCAGTACGGCGGCGCACAGCGGCACCAAGGAGGTGGCCAGTGGCGGCTGATTAGTGGTTAATTTTGTAAACTTTTTGTTATAATTATAACCTTGTTTTGATTTTAAATTGGTTTAATTGAATAGTTATGTGTAATATATATCTATATATATACTCAATGAAATGCATGCATGGATTATCTATATAATATATAAGTATATAATATACCATATAATATATCATATAAATATATATAATATATAATCGATGATTTATTAATAACACTCAATTGCTTATTTGTAGGCATGAAGAATGTGGGCTTGGAGACTCAAATTGGATTAAATCTCATGAAGAATTAAATCCCATGAAGAATTAAAGCCCATGAAGAATCAAAGCCTATGAAGAATTAAAGCCCATGAAGAATTAAGGCCCAACTTGAGTAACCCATGGAAAACATCATTTGGAAAAGGCCCAAAGATTATTTTTAATCCTAATAAAAATCAAAAACTCAATTGTAGAAATTTATTTTTTTTTATTTTTAAATATTTATTTTATGAGTGCTTTATTAGGTGTGTGTTTTTATCTAAAATTCATTTAACTATTAGGTGTGTATTATAGCTAAAATTCATTTAACTTTATAAGTGCTTTATTAGGTATGTATTTTAACTAAAATCCATTTAACTTTAATCGTGTATTATAATTAAAATCTATTTAACTTTAAGTGTGTGAGTGTCCATTAGATATAATTATGTTTAGTTCAATAATTGAAATTGTATGGTTTGTATTGCATCTTGTGGGCTATAAATAGCTCACTTGATTGCATTTGTAAGGGTGATTATTATTCTTGAATCAAACCTTAGTTGTTTTCTTATATTTTCTCTTTGAGAATTGTTCTTATTCTCTTTTCTTTTCTCTATTGTTTTCTCATGTAATCTTACTTTCTTTCTTTCTTCTCTTGAATTCTTATGTCATTTATTGTTGCTTAATTATCCACCGCCTAAATGGCCGATTAATTTATGCCTTTAAATTTCTACAATTTTAATTCTTGTCTTTTTATTATTCACCGCCTAAATGGCTAGTTAGTTTCTGCTATTTTAATTCCTGTCATTTAAATTCTGTCATTTAAATTACACCATTTAAATTCTTGTTAATTAATTTACAAATAAAGATGAGTAACTAAACCCAATCTTGGGTTAAGGCAAGGACAGTATCCAACGCCAATGATTCCCAAAAAAAGCTACGCTTTAAATGAGCGATATTAATTTAAATTTTAATATAAGTATGCATGTTTAAATTAAGAAATCACTAGGTTAGGATTGGAGCGTAAACCTAACTTAGAGCTTTCATGCCACGTATGAGAGTTACTAGAACTGGAAACGCTATCATACCCAAACTCGGATGATTAATTTAGTTGTTTTGTGTATTAATTGTAATTGGATTTATGGTAGTTGCTTAAACTAGAATCTCACATATTATGTATGAGGATTGCTTAAATTAGAACTATCATCATCTCTAATTGCATTTAATAACAAATCCTCATATCTGAAATTAAATAAATGTTACTAATCTTTTCTACTAAAAATTGGGAATCAATGGGTTGGTGCTGAAATTGCCTTAACTCAAGACTTATCTAATTCTATATTTTTACATTCAGTGTTTATTTTAACTTTTGTCTTACTTTATTTCCTAGCATCTGTTATTTGAAAATCCATAAAAAAAATCCTGTTTCCAATTCATCCAAATGTGTGTGTGTGTGTTTGTGACATTTTTTTTTCTTTTGCCATAAATAAATCTCTCAGTGGACGACCTGGAGTCATCCAGAAAATATAAATTTAAATTTAGACTACAACTACACTCGTACACTGATAAGTATAAACCTCTCACCTAAATAAAAAAAATAAAGTTTTATTGTGTTTTAATTGCAGGGTGGGAGTGCAGCCAGTGGCCATAGCAAGCGACCAACAGCCATGGCCGCGCGGAAGAAGGCAAGCCATGGGCAACAAACAGTTGTGGCATTCTAGCAAGGCTCGGGGCGTCTGGCGAGAAAGGCAATGGTCGGCGGGGTTGCGATGGCCAGCTGCGGTAATCATGCAACAGCTAGGCATGGCGCAGGCATAGGTCGCAGGAAAAGGAAGAACAAAGGAAGAAGAAGGGAAGAAGAAGAAAGAGAAAGAAGAAAAAGAAAAAAGAGAAAAAAAAAGGAAAGAAAAGAAAGAAAAAGAAATTAGGAAAAAAGGAGAAAAATCCCAAAAACATGCAAAAATGATTCTGGGAATTATTTTGGGACTAGAAGAGTATTTCGAAGGCAGGAAATTGATCGAACACACATTTCGAGGTCAGGACACGCATACCGAATAAGTCTGAGAGGCTAAGTTAAGGTGAGTAAATTTTTCTAAAAGTATTAAAAATTCAGGAATGTTATTTTATTAGTTGTTATAGTGAAATCTTTAAGAAAATATTTGAGAAATATTTAGTTTGGATTTATTGAGGTAAAAGAGAAAGAAATAGAGAGAAAAATAAAGAAAATGCAAGAAATTATGAAAAAATAGGTTTTAATACTTATTTAAATAAATGTGATGATTAGGGTGTTTTGAGGATTAAGTTGAAGTGACTTGTGTGAATTTTCAGATTGACATGCAAATTGAGATAGTGCATGTATTTCGAGGCAAGACGCAAATAATGAGATAGCCCGATAAGCTTGAGAAGGTAAGTGGTTCGACCCAAAAAAAAACTAGTTTTATGTAAAAAAATTTATCATGTTGTCATATCTTGATATGAACATGTCATGTAGATTGCATTTATACGTATTAATAATGAAATATGCATATGAGCACGATGAGATTCACGGTCATACGTTGCATGGGTTTGGGATTAGGGACTAGCGTCGTTGCTTTACCAAGGGTACACCCATATACCTCAATCTGGTAGGGAGACTGTAAAAATGGTGAGTAACAGTTAGGTGCAGTAGAGTCAAACATGAGAGTAATGATATTATGTGCATTGCATTCATACACATGCATTATATGATATACCCATACTTAGATGATTCAGCATCTAATGTGGGCTTTGCCCATGGAACATTCAAACATTCCAGATGGGGTTTGCAGCGAAGGCATAAAAATGGATGAGGTGTAATGATTCAAGGCGTTATGGATGCAATAAAGTTATTTCTGTAATTTTTTTTTTCTATATAAGTAACCAAATATGTATCAATCATGTTATGTTATGTTGCAAGTCATGTTGAAAAACTTATGTCCTAACGATGAATAGTCTTGTATTATGGATTATGTATGAAACAATCATGTAATATTAATATGGTTCGAGGTATGTTTATGTTCGATTCTAGCATCCACATTAGAGATTTATGATGATTCTCTTCCGAGATAGATGTATGGAAATTTTAGGATGGATATGAGAAATGATATGGTTTAGCAATAGTTTTTAAGGAAAAAATTTATTATCTCAAAATTGTCCTAAGTTATAACATGCCTGAGAAAGTAGGGTGTTACATAGCGATCCACCCATTGACTTGCAAATGTGGGATGCCAGCACACACCTGCAATAACACACGCCTCTCCTCCACTCAGGAGTACAATGTCCCCACTACATCAATGCCCCTAGACACCCACTTGACAGAGGCCAACTGGGTCAGCTCTGATACCACCTATCACAACTTGGGCAAACACCTTCTAAAGGTGGTTGCCAATTTCGGATATTTCGCCCGGCGATCCACCCATTGACTTGTCTATGTGGGATGCTAGCATGCACCTACCGTAACTCATGCCCCTCCCCTACTCAAGAATGTAGTTTACCCACTGTAGCATTGCCCCGACTCCCACACGACAAAGGCCAGCTGAGTCAGCTCTGATAGTGTAATACAATTTTTTGTAAAATTCATATATTTGAGGAAATAGGATATTTAATGTATTAATACATTCGAGGAAATAGGATATGTCCAAGGGATTGTGGAATTTCAGGGGAAAAAGTGTAATTCTTGAAAGTTATGAGGTAAAATTGTAGTTTTAGAAAAAGTTTAGGGAACAAGTGTAATCAACCAAAAAACATTGGGAAATGATGTAAGGGACATCTTTCTAGGGGCATTTGGAAGATTCAAGGATACCCAAGGGCCTAAATGATATGGGGTCAAAATGCAAATATGTGAAATTTTGGACCAAAGTGTAATTTTAAAAAACTTGTAATGCAGTCATCGGAGAAATAGACCCGACTAACTAGCTGTTAGGGGTTAAGATGAGGTTCGTAAACCAAGGCACAAGTGGCATGAAAGATGGTGCAAAGTGATTGGCCGAAAAATTCTATAAAAGGCCATAGATTTACACTCAAGGCATACCAATGAGATTTGAGCCAAAATTAGGTTGGTTTGAGGAGATTTTAGGGGAGAAATAGGTTCTTGAGAGTGTGGGAAAAATTCTGGAAATAGAAAGAGTGAAATCGGTGAAGAAACGAGGGAGAAATATGCCTCATCGGGAAATTTAAAGCTTCCCCAAAATCTGAGCAAAAGCTGCCAGAAAAAGTCCAAAAACTGACGATATAATCAGGTAAAGGGGAAAGAAAGAAAGGTGTAGGTTTAAATGAGGAGCGAATCGGATCTAAAACGAGGGAGAAAAGCCTAAACAACCAAAGGCCAGCCAAACCAGAAAGGGGTTGCGCGTGCAAGCGCATGTGGGAACTTCAAGCGGCACCTGAGGGTGTGTGTGAGTTCCTTTTTTCCTATAATTTTCCAGAAAGATAGACTTAATTATTTAAAACATGTTTATGTAAAATATTTTGTGTTTGTTTTACTGGAACTCATGTTTACTACAAAAAAAACCCAAAACCGACAAGTGCGAACAGTACTCCTGAAGGTAAAACAGCAAGGTGAGTGGTTCTTCCATGTGTTGATCATCTTGGACATTTTGTACTTCACCTGTGTGGCTTGTGGTTAACATATTATGTGTCTTCTATTACCCACACATCTCAATTTTGTTGTTATCATGCACCATAGCGCTAGTGGCTAGTTGATGTAGGTCATCATGTGTGATTAGGGAGCGATCACATGCTCATTTGCAGTGGGGTTGGGAGTTTGGACATGACGACCAGTGGGGATGATTGCAACATCTTGGCATGGCTACCACATGGGGAGATTTCATACTGCATGTTGCATTTGCACACACGAACTTTTGTTCTGAATCACTCACTAAGATGTTTCATATCTTACATCGGCATATTCAAATGTGTCAGGTACCCTAGCGACAAGTAAAGGAAAAGGAAAAGAGGTGGCCAAAGTTTAGTTGGATTTCTCTAATATTGTTGTGTATTCATCTCAGGCTTTGTATATGTATATATATCTTAAGCATTGTACTACCAATGTTGTATAACAAAAGCTTCTGTAAAGCTTAGGTCTATCTTTATTTCCTTAATTTTTGAGGGTTGTGTGTCATACTTGTGTTTGGGCTAAAGTATTTAGTGGAAATCATACAGAGTCTGGGCCTAACTTTACCTTTCTTAGTATTCTTATTCTCCAAGATTATATGTCATATTTTGTACTTGTACCAAGCATATTTAGTGGAAGTCTCAATTAATTAGCTTTTAGTTAAGCTTTCAAGTTTGATCATTTACTTCTGTTGATAAAGACTTCCATAGCACCCTTGTGTTGTAAATAACATATATCTAGCATCATAGTGTATTGTGAGAAGCGGGGCGTTACAGTTAGTATTAGAGCTAGAATTTGTGATCTTGATTTGGGTTTGATATGACTAATTTTGAGGATATTTTGGGTCTATGGTAGGAATGAATCAAGATATAGCGAATATCGAGCATCAGCAAGTCATAATATGTAGTTTCGATTTGAACTTAAATCTGACTAACTTTGAGGATACCTTGATCTGTGGCATGGATGGACCAAAATATAGTAGAAAACCAACTTCAACATGCTATCATGGGTTGGTGGACAACACTATTAGAAGGACGATACATGCACCCATGGGACACATTAGGAGTTTTTTGGACTTACCTATCCCCATTTTGGAACAATTTCCACCCTGTGTGATGGTTCCATATGTTATAGAGCTTCAAATAGTTTATTTGATTTCTTTACTAACCCTAAAATAGCAGGATATTGGAAATCAACCTCTCGCTCAAGGAATTTACAATGATCTTATAGCTTTTTATTACCCATTTGCTTGAGGTAGAGGCGAATATGGGCATAGCAAACATGCCTCCGGGTGCAATAGAACCCGAAGAAAAGCTAGAAGAACGAGTCCTTACACCCCCACTAGTGATCTGAAATTGAGGAAGAATAATTTTGATTTTGCGAGAAAGAGGATTATATATACATGTACACATATGGACAAAGTAGTGAATGAGAAGTCTATATACATATACACCTATGTACAAATAAGGATAAATAGTGAAATGTGGCATTTATGGCATTTAACGGATGTTACTAATCTTTGACCTCCTTAATGACAAGATAAGTCACACGTCATTTAGAGAAATGTACACGATTACTACGATAAAATCTGATGAGTAAGTAAGAAGGGGTATGGTACAAGTAAGTATTTCAGTTATTTGCAAAAATTAAAGGCCCCTTGCCAAATCCTAAATGACTCAATGGATTTTCGAAGATATTTTCATATATGGTTTGTTAGAATTCCTCATTAACAATTGTTAGAAGAAATTTGATAAATTTGGAGTCTTGGGAGACTAATTGGATTTGGGGCTTACTTTCATATATGTTTCATTAGAATCTCGTATTAACAACTGTTTTATAGGAATTTGAAAAATTTGGACTCCTGAGAATTCTAGGTGATAATCATTTGGGAGATGCCTAATTGTTTTACAGGATAGGGAAAGATTAATGGAATTTGGAAGACTACTGTGTTTTGTAGGAATTTTGAATTTTGAATCAAGGTTACAGAATTGAGGGAAGTCTAGTTCATGGAATCCTTGTACTAATTTTGAAGATATAAGTATTAGAATATTTGGGTGATAATGAGTTACGATTAACGGTTAGTCAGTTCCACAAAGAATCACGGAAATCTTAAGATTCTCGGATTACAATTTATCAGGTGATCGTGGATAGTTCGAGACCACTTTACCGTTAAGAAATTTTGGGGAGACTAACTGGATTTTTAAAGATGTTTTAATTTATGGTTCATTAGAATTTACAAATATTTTGCAAGTATTTGATGGATTTAAAATTTTGAGGATTTTAGATAACAAGTGCTCGAGAGACTATTTTGTTGTCTAATTGTTCTACAGGAATTTTGAAATTCAAGAAATTAGTTGAATCAGGGTTGCAAACCCAAAAAAAACCTAGTAGGCCCCTCCTAGTTGGTGAAATCCTTATGTAAGATCTGGGGATATAGTGTTAGTATTATGCCCCACAAGCCAATTATATTTTATGTAAAGGATCGTATTTTTCATTGTGATTCCTTTTATTCAATCAATTGTTATTACAAAAGCATTATATTTTATTTGTCGTTAATAATTGTCGTTATTATTTATTACAATCTATACTTGACAAAGTATATAGATCAAATAAGCTCATAGAATATGTTCGTGCATAGAGATAACGATCATGAAACATATTCCTTATAAGTCTTGATCTTAAATGTTCATAATCATAGAGTTATTAGCAATAGAAACTAATAACTCAGATAGACTAGCACATATGATGCATGCTCAATCAGGAGAATGTCTTATTTCATAGATATTAGTGTGAGGACACTAGTGCATATATGTGGGTGTTTATTAGAAAAATAAGTACACTAAACTGACTAATTACAGAATTCCTAATGGTTATTATTCAATGCCGAATTAGAATTCTTGTGTTACAATTGTGCAGACTGGTCCTTAGACTTGAGACATCATGATAGTCTTATATTTGACTAGTTACGCTTTGGTCTGTTTGGATTCCAAAGGAATTGTTAACAAACTGTCTCTAGGCATGGCCTTGTCACATATGAAGGCTTATGAATGTCAATAAAGGATTCATCACTTATTGTCCAGATAAGAGGATGTCTTATGTATTCCAACAATTTCATGACTATGAAAATTCTTAGCCAATGTGAGGTGAAAATCAAAAGGTGTTTTAATTTCACCTATCAAGTCATAAATATGGAATGGATACATAGTTATTGAATAGTTAGGGTTTAACATAAAACCATACCCTAAATTCAATTGGGACAGTAACTGATTAAAGGATTTTATTGCATGGTAATTGCAATTGAAAAGGTATGCCTTTATTTCATCATCGGCTAGGTATTCATGACATATTACTAGACGTTAACCATGATATGTAGGGATTTTAGAATTAATTTAATTAATTCTAAAACTATTAATTAAAGAGTTTAATTAAGAAGCCCATGAGATATGTTTAAATTAAACCAATAATTGGGCCCTAAAGTAGCCCAATAGAGTTGGGTCCTACATCTAGTCTAATGATGGACCTAAGGGGTCACACACTAAGATTGAGCCTAGTTCATAATTAAAAGAGAAAATGGGCCTAATATGATTAGGGTCCAACCCTAAAACGTTTAGGGTTTCGTTGTGGCATGACTAGGGTTTTGTGCTCTATAAATATGTTGCTTCTAAACATGAAAAAAAGTAGCGAAAAATTTCATTCTATGTCTCAAAAAAACGTCCAAGGTTGCTAGCACAACTTAGTATGTTGTGGAAAGAGTCGATTGTGTGGACTAAGTTATAGGAGTTTGTACTTGCGTCTCTGCGGATCGGATACAAATAGGATCAAAGGTGTCGACTGCACGGTCGCAGTTTCCAAACATATAAGTATTTGGAATTTGTTAAATTGGTGATCTACTAGATCCACAGAAGTCAAAAAAGTTGAAAAACTTATGATTTTGAGTTTAAGTCTTATTAGTTGATTATGAATATTTTGGGACTATCTTACTGCTAAGGTTTAATATTGATCTCATGATTTTGAGTATGGTTGTTCCAGATGATGAATACTGGACATTCCCAAAGATTTGGGAAAAGACACGACTTGGGGACTCAAGGAAGGAATTTCAAGCCAAAAGGTAACTGTCCTAGATGTTAGAAATTTCATCCCAAAAAACCTTATAAAGCATGGGACCAAGGATGTATACTTGTGGAGAAAATGACCACATAGCTCGAGATTGCCCAAAATGGCCCATGTGTTTTAACTACCGGCAAGCCGATCATATCTCTAAGGATTGTTCGCAAAGAAGGGAAGTTAATCAGCCAAATGAGAGAAACCAAGAACCACAACGGGGTCACATATCTAGTTTGACAAAAGAAGATGTCAAAACTAACCTGACAATCATTTAAGGTAAATTGATTTTCCTTAATACACTAATACAAGCGTTAATCGATCCGAAGTCTAGCCATTCATTCATACCACATGCATTAGCACATGATCTAGGACTGGAATTGAGAGAGTTGGATTACCCAATAATAATGGTTACCCCTTTTGGGAAAACAAGTGAAAATTTTGCACATATTACAAGGATAAGGAAATTCATATTTGAAGATAGTGAATTTGCAGTTGAGCTTATATCACCAGAAATTCAGAATTTTCATATAATTCTATGAATGGATTTCCTGTTCAAATATAATGCCAAGATTGATTACCGATTAAGAGTAGTAGAGTTGCAAGATGACTATGGGACTTGGGAAAGGTTTCAAGGAAAAAACAACATTAGAAGGACCAAAATAAGATAACAACCCCCAAAGCTATTAAGATGTTAAAGAAAGAAGCCTAGGGATATTTGGCACGTATACAAATAGAGAATAAAAGGGGATAAATTGCACTAGTGGTTAACTAATCTGCCTTTGTCCAATCTTCAATAATATCAAATATTCAGGATTGATCAATAAAGGGAGTGACAACAAGTTCTAACCTTAACCTTGAAAGTAAAGTCGTTCAAATACTTATGTCATATGGGGATTCATACCCTTACCTCGGAATCATATGAAATACCAATATGTTGAATTTTAAATCCTGATGCCATAAAAATGTTGAGGACATGCCATAAAAATATGGGTATAACGATGGGTCACATTACCTATGTGTGACTCAGGGTATAGGGTACAAGCTACTGGGCACCAATCGTTGAGTTGTGGCAGTCGATGGTTGGATGTATAGGCACCAACTATCGACCATTATCACTATCGATCGTTAAGTTATGGTAGGCGATTGTTGGATGTATGGGTACTAGCTACCGACCACTATGACGAGCCAGGAAAGCTGGTAATAATGGTCACCCATCTCTAGTATTATGCATGATACACGTGCATACATGAAAAAGGGTTTTTGAAATGCATGAAACGATTTTGGAAGACATGTGGTATATGATGTGCATAACAGATGAGATCCACCGAGATATATCCTGCATCCTTTATGAATTTGATAAGTAAGGTGTTCAAACCATATTTGGATTAATTTATGATTATATTTATGGATTATATTCTGATTTACTCATCCAACAAGGAAAAAACATGAGCAACACTTGAGAATTCTTTCAAGGGCACTACAAGAATACCAACCTTACGTCAAGGTTTCAAAATACAAATTCTAGCTAACTCATGTAACTTTTCTATGTTATGTTATATCGAAAAATGGGTTAGCTGTAAGACCTTCAAAGGTCGAGGCAATAAAAAATTGGAAGTAGCCTAAAACAAGAATTGAGGCATGAAGTTTTATGGGTTTAGCAGGTTATTATAGAAAACGTTGGAAAATTTCTAACATTGTTTTGTTGTTTAAAAGGAACCAAGTTTGATGAGGCATTATCACTTTAATGGATTGAAGAGAAAATTAACCTCTGCTCCTATTTTAGTATTGTCTTGTGGAATAGGAGAATTCACGGTCTATACTAATGTTTCCAAAATTGGGCTACGATGTGTCCTTGTGCAAATGGAAGGATGATATTGTATGGGTCTCAACAACCAAAAATTGCCACCTATGATTTGGAATTTGTAGTAGTTGTGTTAGCCTTGAAACTTTGGTGGCACTAGTTGTATCGGGAAAAGTTTGAGGTCTTCACAGATCATAAAATCTTGAGGTACCCATTCTCTCAAAGATATTTGAATATGAGACAGTGGCGATGGATAGAATTTTTGAAGGATCACAATTGTACAATCCAATACCATCGTGGGATGCCCAATGTGGTGGCTGATGCGTTAAGCAGGGAGAGCCGGCTCTTATAGCAATTCTGATAGCCCGAGAGTGGGGACTGGTAAAGGGTTTTAGCCTGTTGACAGTGGATGTGATTCCTATGAAAACTTCTATTTACGTCCCTAGCCTGATGATTCACCCGTATGATGAACAGATCTGGCAAGCTACTCTAGAAGACTCGAGGGTTAGGTCATGGGTTGATAATCGAGAATGGGTTAAAAACCCAAACTTTAGCTTTTCAGATAGAATACTTTGATTTCTAAATCGAATTTATATGTTTGGAGCCAAGGAATTAAGGCAAACAATACTAAATGAGGCACATTGAGCCAAAAATACTATTCACCCTAGTACTACCAAATGTATAAGGGTTTGAAGAATGAGATAATACCCCTTGAAAAGGGCGTTCGAGAGACACCATGATTTTGAGGAATTTACTTGGGAAAGTGAGGAAGAAACTCGCAAGAAATATCCACACCTTTTCAACTATATAAAAGTCATAAAATTTTGAGAACGAAATTTTTTTGAAGGTGGGTTGAGTGTAATACCCAAGATTTTTGTAAAATTCAAATATTTGAGGAAATAGGATATTTTATGGAATTAATAAATTTGAGGAAATAGGATATGTCCAAGGGATCATGGAAGTTCAAAGACAAAAGTGTAATTCTTGAAAGTTAAAGAGGTAAAAGTACAATTTTTGAAAAAGTTCTGGGGACAAGTGTAATCTACCAAAAAAACATCAGAAAATGATGCAAAGGACATCTTCCTAAGGGCATATGGGAGATTCAAGGATACCCAAGGGCCTAAATGATATGGGATTAAAGTATAAATATGTGAAACTTTAGACCAAAGTCTAATTTTTGAAAACTCACAACGGGGTTGGCAGAGAAACGAACTGAAGTAACTAGCTATTAAGGGTCAAGACGAGGTACACAAATCGAGGCACAACTGGCATGAACGGTGGTGCAAAGTAATTGGCCAAAAAACTCTATAAAAGGCCATAGATTTACACTCAAGGCATCCAATGAGATTTGAGCCAAAATTAGGTTTGAGAAATAGGTTCTTAAGAGTGTGAGGAACATTCTAGAAAAAGAAAGAGTGAAATCAGTGAAGAAACAAGGGAGAAACAAGACTCACCGAGAAATTAAAAACTTCATCGAAATCTGGGCAAAAGTTGTCAAAAACCGACAAGCTTGGCCTATAATCGGGTAGAAGGGAACGAAAGGAAGGTGTAGGTTTAAACGGGGAGCGAATCAATGCTAAAATGAGGGAGAAAGGCCCAAAAAATCGAAGGCCAGTTGAACTATCACCGGAGAAGAAAGTAACGAGTGCAAAACACACACTGAAAAGGGGTTGCGCGTGCAGGTGCATGTGGGAACTTCAGGCGGTGCGTGTGAGCTTTTTTTTCCCTGTAAAAAAATAAACATTTAATTTTCACATTAGGCCAAAATCAAGAAATCCAACAACATATCAACGCATAATTAATCTCAAAATTGGTTACCCTCCATATTATTACATCAACTCTAAATCCAAAAGCATTAATTGAAAGAATTAATCATGCAAAATTATCACTTTTAATGCCATGCATACTTAAAAATTAATTCATGAAACCTTCCAACTAACACAATTAAATCATGCAATAGTTTTCTTGCAATCATTTCTCTCAACTACTACAAACATAAGGAGTAACAGGGATGATATGTAAATATATATATATTCAATCTTTCCTATGCATTAGTTAGCTTTTGACACGAATGTCAACATTTTGTAATGAAGACACCTAGTTACTCCCCTAAATGATTGCTTAGAATGTATTTACATACTCATATTTTGAACCACCGTTTGACGTGAAAGATAATGTAGGAGCACACTATTAACCCCCAGTTGCTACTAAGCAGCTCAAAACATAGAAGTAGATAAATAGCAATAACAATTTTTTTTCATCATCCTATTGTACTTTAACTCTGTTTAATCTTAGTTTTGAAAAATAATTACAATATTATTCTTACATAATCACAAAATCCCATAAATTTGTCAAGAAACATATATTTCAACAATTATGATAATCCAGCATAATCAATTCTTTTTCCTTAACAATGCTAAATCTAGAATTAATAATCAAATAGAATAATTCTCAATCTTGAATTAACTATGCATTCAACCATAATTAAAATAGGAAACATGAAATCGGCCTAGACATGAAAATAAAACATTTTTCTATAGAAAATCATCATTCATGCACATTATATTTTTCTTTTTTTAGGAAATAAAAAAATAAGAATTATTGCATTTTCTACCCCCACACTTAAATTAAACATTGTCCCCAATGTTTAAAAATAAGAAAAGAGAGGGGGGGGAAAAAAGCAATACTCTCCTGATGTAGGCCTTCTTGGAATGTTTGAAAAATGCAGGCAAATTCTATTGGATGAGGAAGGGCAGGATTTTTGGATTCAACAAGTCCTAGAAAAAAAATTAAAAAAAATGAAATAGGAATACAATTCAAAAATATTCTAAAAAATTAAGAAAAATTAAAGAATAATAATAATATTTCAAATGGGTTGCCTTCCATCAAACACTTCTTTATAGTCATTAGCTTGACTAGGTTTTCATCTTCACGGAAGCTTGAATCCTTCTTCCATCAAAACTTTGTTTGTGCCAATTGATGGACTTATTCCTTGAATGCTAACAACTCTCAATCCAATCCCCTTTTTTTCGCTCTCTAAGCACCCTTATTAATTGTTCCTTTTCACGACTTGGTGGCCTAGCTATTGAAGAAGAAGAAGAAGAAACATCCAAAGGCAACAATTTGTCTCTTTTGGATGGACAACATTTTTGCATTTCTCCCAAATAACCCTTAGCCATGACCTTGTTCTTTGCATCTAAAATTGTTTTCTACTCATCAAAAAAGTTAGCAATGCAATTTTCTATAGGCTCATCTAATCTTTATACCAAATCATTAGTGTCATCAATCCTTAAGACCTCATTTTCATTACCATTAGAATGTTTCATAGCCTTAAACACATTAAAAGTAATTGTCTCATCATAAAGTCTAAGGCTAAGTGTTCCTTGTTGAATGTCAACCAAAGCTCTCCTTATGGAAAGAAAAGGTTTCCCCAAAATTAGGGGCATGTCATAATCTTCTTCCATGTCCAAAACAATAAAGTCAATAGGAAAAATAAATTTATCTACTTTTACCAAAACATCTTCCACTACTCTGCTTGGATATTTGATACTTTTCTCAGCCAATTGAAGAGAAATAGTAGTGGGTGTTGGCTCCTTTAATCCAAGCTTCCTGAAAATAGAAAAGGGCATCAAATTAATACTTGCATCAAGGTCACATAAAACTTTATCAAAATTAATTTCACCAACAGTACAAGGAATAGAAAAGCTCTCTCGATCCTTGAGTTTTGAAGGCAATTTATTTTGTAGAATTGCTAAGAATTCTTCATTAAGTTCACCATCTCAAATTCCTCTAACTTTCTTTTGTATGAAATTATTTCTTTCAAAAAAATTTCATAACTTGGCATTTGAGAAATAGCATCAAAAAAAGGGATGTTAATATGTAACTTTTTAAACACCTCTAAAAATTTAGCAAATTGTTTATACAAGTTAGCCTTCAAAAATCTTTTAGGAAAAGGAAGATGAGGTTTGTAAGATTTTTAAAAAAAAAAGAAGAAGAACTTTCTTTTTCCTCCGTTGATAACTCACGATCCTCTTCTTTGGCCTTAAGCTCTTGGTTTTCTTCCTCTTTTGAATACTTTTCATCTTTTTCTTTACTTCCAAGTTCTTTTCCACTTCGTAAAGTGATAGCCTTTACATATTCCCTTGGATTCTTCTTAGTATTGCTAGGCAATCCTCCTTGTGGTCTTTCTGAAATTTCTTGAGCAAGTTGTCCAATTTGAGTTTCCAAACTTTGTATTCTTGCCTCTGTACTATTGATAAACTTTGCCATCATATCTTCCAAATGCAGCTTCTTCTATTGTGGAATTTGATGTTGTTGTTGTTAAAAGCCAAGGGGCACTCTTTGTTGATTATTACTCTAAGAAAAATTAGAATGGCTCCACTATCCTGGATTGTAACTGTTGGAGTAAGGATTAAAATTTGACATGTTGCCACCATAAGAAATAAAATTAGCTTGCTCAAAAGAACCAAAAGAAAAAGAATTTCCTACTTGAAAATCTACACTAACATGTCCCCTTTGCCCACAAAGCTCACAAGAAAGAAAATGAGAAGAAAAAGAAGCATTCATAGCTGAAATGCACAAATTACCCAAAGTCGTATTTAATTTAGCAATTTGAACAAATAAGGTAGTGATAGAATCAACATTATAAATTATAGCTCCCTTTTCATTTGCTTTCTCATTGTCCCATTGATAACTATTGGTTGCCATCTTCTCCAAAAGTTCATATTGTAACACCCCGTCTCGCCAGGCGTGTCACTATAAGGGTATTCCCAGGATTTCTTTTTTTTTTTTTTCTTTCTCCAAACTCAACACGCGCGGTGTGTCAAGAACAATCTTCACATGGAGATTCAAACCCCGAGAACCCAGCCTTGCCCGTTTAACTATCAAGATCAATAATCTTTAAACTAAATGAAACATAATACAACGCAGCGGATACATTAACATCAAACACCGTAGTTCTTACATTGTGTTTTCCTTAGCAAAATACGCAATACATATCAAATGATAACATTGCTATTATACAACTGTTCATTTACAACCTGAAATATGTACTAAGGCCTCCAAATGTTACAACGGCTATCAAACTAAGCACCATTGGCCCTCAACCGGCCATATCCTTGCCCTCGCAGCAGTCCCTGGCTGGAACATTAAGCGTTCCAGGGGCATAGCCCAGGTTAGATAATAAAACATCTAAGTGACAATATGAAACAGTTTATACAATGCATGAGAGACACACGAGCATGGCATATTCAGACAAACGACAACATGCAAGACACGTCTAACTCGAGAAATCACCCTGACATACTTAATCTCTCGAATGCCCCACTGTGACACCCATTCACCTGGTCTAATGTTAATCCCTCGAGTGCACTGTCGTGACACCCGTTCACCTGGTTTAACATTGTTCCCTCGAGTGCCCCAGTGTGACACCCGTTCACCTGGATTAACATTGTCCCATTCTCAAGTTGACCCTATCCCGTCTCACACAGAAAATACATTGACACGAATATCAATACCCCGATGATATGAGAATCACACGCCATGCATTGATTCTTTTGTAAGTAAAAATAGTTTATGCAATATGTCACATGTACAATATGCAAATGATGACATGAATACATAAGTGAAACGCTTTCGCAGAACAACCCAAGTTCCGGAGGGTAAAACCGCTCACTAGAACTGGACTCATTTGCGTGTAACCTAAGTTCGGGAGGGTAACACTACCCACCTGAACCCACTACACACCTTCCAACACATTTTCAAGATAAGGTAAAGATAGGATCAGACTACTCACTTAGAATGTATTCAGATCGCCTCGATTCTTGTGCAATGCCTCAGTTTGCGTGCCAAATCCCAAATGCTTGAACTTATACTCAACCTCGAGCCACAATACTTCCTAAACACCATATTTAATTAAGGAAGCATTAAAATCCATTTTCCTCAATTTTTCATAATTTTCTCTATTTTCTCCCAATTTTCACCTCAATAATTCCAAAATAATTATTTCTTCAACTATTTTCCAAAATATTTCAACACAACAATTCCTAGAATAATTAAAGAAAAATATTGGAATTAAAATTACCAAAACAGCTCTTCGCATGCTCTCTCACGCGCCTAGCGCGTGGGTGTGGTGGTGTGTGGCGCATGTAGCCACGCACCACCTTCTTCCCCAAATTTTCGGTTACCGCCGACAACTCTGATGCCCAAACAAAGGGTACCCCCTTGAACCCTTGGAGAATCGATCCAGATGGTACCATTTTTAGGCCGAAAGGCCACCAAAAAGTGGCCCAAACGGCCAGTTGTAGGTCGACGGTGGCGAACCGCCTCCAACCCTCGGCCAAGTTCGAACACCCCTCAAACATACACCAAAATGCTTCAAATCGAGCCCAAAGTGATCCTTGATTCCTCGCGACCAAAAGCCCTTAATCACTCGCTCAAAAACATTCAAAAACTTGGTCGATTTATGCTTCAAAAATTCGAACTCGTGGCCTCTATTTATACGAAAAATCCGAGCTTCCTCCGGCTAATAACCGGCCATGGCTTGGTCCCCAAGCCTCTTACCGCCAGCTACGACCTTCCCCAAGCAAACCTCGCCTGTCCCATCACCGAAAATCGGTGGCCACGTGCGGTGGAAGGCGGCAGCCGAAATCCACTTGCGCGTTCACACTATGCATTTTTCCAATTTTTGAACTTTAACCCCTGTTTTCCTCAAATGACAATTCTTCCCTTTTCACAACACCCCTGATAAATCCAAATATACCTATAAGTTCCTCAAGTTTAGTATATCTCATTTGACCCTCAAAACTCTCGAAAAATTACCGTTTCGACCTCCCTCGGGCAAAATTAGAAAACTGCACTTAGGCCCGGCTGATCAAATTGACCTTAAATCCATTTGATTTAACCCAAAATCGCCTAAGGGTTGTTTTATACTTAAAATATTAGTTCTTGACATGTTCCGTTGACTTTTCAGATATCTCTAATGTCGATTCGGTTTTCTCAGCCCAGTCGACAGCTGTACCGAAAACTGTTCCCGATCCAATTTCTTTCATCACTAAAAATCATAATTCGAATCACTTGTCGATATTGTACAATTTTATTTGGCTATCTAAGGTCCGAGTTACTCCCTTCGACTGATTTAATCATCTAAAACTGCGTTAGTGTGTCATATAGCCTTATTCTTTCGATAATTCCAGTTATACCCTTCATTAAATATCATTTATACTCTTAATAATTTTTCGAGTATTACACATATGCTTTTGCAGTACCTATAATACCTGAGATTTGTTCATATTCAAGGAAATATAATATCTCCAAGGAATCACGGAAAGTTCGAGGGCAAAATCGTAATTATTGAAGTTTGAGTAAAAGTATAGTTTTTGAAAGACCCAAGAACAAGTGTAATTTACCAAAAGACATGGGAATTGGTAAGAAACCTTTTTCCTAGGGGCATTTGGGAGATTCAAAGATTGTACAAGGACCTAAATAATATGGATTTCAAATCTCATTTAAATATAGCTTTGGATTTCAAAAGTTATTTCAATATAGTTTGGGACAAGTAGCGAGTCATGATGACCCCTCATTAATGACCCTCGAGGTGGCATAAAATGATTGGCTAAATACCCCAAGGAGCAGAATCGAGGGAGAAAAGGGCTTCGTCAGAAAGTTCAAAACTTTTCCAATATCTAAGCCAAAATTGTTAGAAAATAGCGAGGTAAGTTCAGTTTTTTATTATATTCCTATAAAGGGATAGGAGAGGGAGTCGTAGGTTCAAACGAAGGTCGAATTGGAGTTAAAACAAAAAAGTTATGGCCAAAAAAATGGAGGCAATTGTTCGTCATTGTCGGAGAAGGAGTGGCACGTTCAATACATAAGCCAAAAAGGGTTGCGCGTGCAAGTGTTTAGCCGATCTTCTTGGGGCGCATGAGAGCTCGTGGGACCTCTTTTTTACATGCAAAATTCTAGAAAATTAGTATAAATTATTTAAAATAAGTTTCTATAAAAATATTTGGATTTTATTTTACGAAAATACGTGTTTTCTGCAAAAAATCGTCGGATCTGCTATTAAGAGGCAAGCTCCTAACTCTCTTACAGATTCTGAGTTATTCCTTCTTTCGATTTCAATTGTAAGTTGTCGTTGTATTCTTTTCTTACATTATCCTCTTTGATATTGAATAGTCTAATCCAATTTATTTATTTGGCATGTAACGTTAAATTCAATTGAGCTATGCTTGTAATCTCAACGAGGGTCTTGAATCACGCTCCAGTTCCTAAGGAATGATGTGCTATTGCTGGGTTCAGAATACTCAAGGACTTGTATCTCCTTAAGGAGGAATGGTTGTGTGTTTAAAGGTATGGGGCACAAAGCTACTGGTTGTCGACCGCTAAGTCATGACAGTCGATCATTGGATGTATGGGCACCAACTATCGACTATTGTGATAAGACACAGACGGGCCAAGAAAGATGGTACTGCTAGTCACCCACACTTGTTATTGTGAATATCATGATGTGTGACACATGGGGTTGGGTTACATTCATTTGAAGGGACATGCTCTGTGTGTGTTGGGATATGTACACATTGACATGACCCAGTTGGCCTATTGAGTGTCGACTCAGGTATGATAGGTGAGCATATGCATTTAGAGCATTTTGCCTATGTAAGTGTTTATGTGGACGTAGCATGGCCTGATGTTTGGTTTATGGGGGCCTTGTCATCACGTTTATGCTACACAAGCCATTGTATTTCTTATATATTGCATTGCATGGTGAGAAATAGTGGCTATGAGGGATAAGAGAGGCATGTAAGACCATGGGGATGAGACCCACGGTAGCTATACGTTATGACGATGTGTTATGTATGATGGCAAGAGATGTTAAATGATGTGATGAAGAGCATGTTCAAGCTCGAGTGGGCTATATGCCAGACTCGTAGTGATGTTAAAGGTAATGATTTGGTAGCCTATGCTTGGTTGCTAGCAAGTTTGTTCTTGCATGTGTAGATCATCCTAGACATTTTGTACTTCATATGTGTTGCTTGTGGCTTGCATACCATGTGTCTTTTATTACCCATGCATCTTGATTTTGTTGTTATCATGCACCACGGCTCTTATGGCTAGTTGATGTAGGTCATCATGTGTGATCGGGGAGCGATCACATGCCTATTTGCGGTGGGGCTGGGTGTTCCCATTTGCGGTGGGACCGAGAGTTTTGGACATGATCAACGAGGATGATTGCAACATCCTGGCATGGCTACCATAAAGGGAGATTTCATATTGCATGTTGCATTTGCATGCACAAACTTTTATTCTGAATCACTCACTAAGATGTTTCATATCTTACATCAGCATATTCAAATGTGTCAGGTACCCTAAAGACAAGTAGAGGAAAAGAAAAAGAGCTGGCTGAAGTTTAGTTGGATTTCTCTAATATTGTTGTGTATTCATCTCAAGCATTGTATATGTATATATATCTTAAGCATTGTACTACCAATGTTGTATAACAAGAGATTCTATAAAGCTTAGGTCTATCTTTATTTCCTTAATTTTTGAGGGTTGTGTGTTATACTTGTGTTTGGGCTAAAGTATTTAGTGGAAATCATATAGAGTATGGGCCTAACTTTACCTTCCTTAGTATTCTTATTTAGCAAGATTTTATGTCGTATTTTGTACTTATACCAAGGATATTTAGTGGAAGTCTCAATTAATTAGCTTTTAGTTATAAGCTTTCAAGTTCCATCCTTTGCTTCCATTGATAAAGACTTCCATAACTCCCTTATGTTGTAAATAACATGTATCGAGCATCATAGTGTATTGTGAGAAATAGGGCATTACAGATACCTCCTATCACGACCTGGGTAAGCACCTTCAAATGGTAGGTGCTAATTCTGAACATTTAACCTACTGATCCACCCATGGACTTGTCGGTGTGGGATGCCAGCACGCACCTACAGTAACTCACACCCCTCCCCCACTCGAGAGTGTAGTATCCCCATGGAAGTAGTGCTCCCAACTCCCACTCGACAAAGGCTAGTGGGGTCAACTCTGATACCACTTATCACAGCCTAGGCAAGCATATTCAAAAGGTGAGTGCCAATTCTAGATATTTAGCCCAGCGATCCACCCACTAACTTGTCGATGTGGGATGCCAGCACACATCTACAGTACACACATGCCCCTCTCCTACTCGAGAGTACAATGACCCCACTACAGTAGTGCCCTTGACTCCCACCCAACAAAGGCCAGCCAAGTCAACTTTGATACCATCTATCATGGCCTGGGCAAGCAGCTTCTAAAGGTAGGTGCCAATTCTGGATATTTAACCTAGCGATACACCGACTGACTTGCAGATGTGGGACACTAGCACACATCTACAGTAACACACGCCCTTCCCCTACTCAGGAGTGCATTGTCCCCACTGCAGTTGTGCCCCCGACTCCTACCCGATAGAGGCTAGCTGGGTTAACCCTCATACCGCCTATCATGGCATGGGTAAGCACCTTTTAAAGGTGGGTGCCAATTCCAGATATTTAGCCCAGCGATCCACCCACTGACTTGCTGAAGTGGAATGCCAACACACGTCTACAATAACACATACCTCTCCCCCATCGGCAAGTTAGTGGGTATGCTAGCGTCCCACATCAGCAAGTTAGTCGATGCATCGTTGGGCTAAATATCCAGAATTGGCACACACATTTAAAAGGTGCTTACCCAGACCATGATAGGTTGTGTCAGAGCTGACTGAGTTGGCCTTTGTTGGGTAGGAGTCGGGGGCACTGTCGCAATGGGGAAATTGAACTTCCAAGTGGGGGAGGGGCATCTATTACTGTAAACGTGTGCTAGTGTCCCACATCTACAAGTCAATGGGTGGATAGCTAGGGTAAATATCCAGAATTAGCATCCACCTTTGAAGTTACTTTCCCAGGCCGTGATAGGGGGCATTAGAGCTTACTCGATTGGCCTCTGTTTGGTGTGAGTCAGGGGTACTACTGCAGTGGGGACACTGCACTCCCAAGTGGAGGAGGAACGTGTGTTACTGTAGACGTGTACTGGCCTCCCACATCGGCAAGTCAGTGGGTGGATCACTAGGCTAAATATTCAGAATTGGAACCCACCTTTTGAAGGTGCTTGCCCAGACCATAAGAGGTGGTATCAGAGCTGACCCATCTAGCCTCTATCGGGTGAGAGTCAAGGGTAGTGCTCCAGTGGGGACATTCAATTTCCCAGTAGGTTAGGGGCGTGTGTTACTATAGGTGTGTGTTAGCGTCCCACATTGGCAAGTCAGTGGGTGGATTACTAGGCTAAATATCCAAAATTAGCACCTACCTTTGAAGGTGCTTGCCCAAGTTGTGATAAGTGGTATCAGAACTGACCTGGCTGGCCTCTATCAGGTGGGAGTCCGTGGCACTACTGTAGTGGGGATACTGCTGGCATCCCACATTGGCAAGTCAATGGGTGGATCGTTGGGCTAAATATCCAAAATTGGCACCCACCTTTAGAAGGTGGTTACCCAGGCTATGATAGGTGGTTTCAGAGCTAACCCGATTGGCCTCTGTCAGGTTGAAGTCTCGAGTACTACTGTAGTTTGGACACTACACTCCCAATTGGGGGAGGGGCGTGTGTTACTGTAGGTGTGTGCTGGCGTCCCACATTAGCAAGTTAGTGCGTGCATTGTTGGGCTAAATATCTAGAATTGGCATCCATCTTTTGATGGTGCTTTCCTTGACCGAGATAATAAAAATGTTTTTATTAAAAATATATTTAAATATTTTTTAATTAGCTCTTTGTGAAGAAAAATATTTTTTTCATGGCCTTATATCTTAAGTCGAATGATGGTGTAGCTTAAGTTGATTGAAGTAAGGTAATATGTTGGTATCTAATCTTGCGTAAGTTCAATCAACTTATGATTAGCTTAAGTCGACTGAAGTTCTGCAGAAGGTTTATGGACAACTTAAGTTAACCTAAGTGGTAACTTCAGTCTACAGAAGTTGACCAGAATCTTGGCCTCTGATCTTAGGTCGACCATGCTTTCGATCGATGTTGTGTAAAAAGATGCTGGACAACTTAGGTCAACTGAAATGGTAACATCAATCGACTGAAGTCCAATAGACTTCTCTTTTTGTCTTTGTTTTCTATATTTTTTTGTTTCTTGTTTAAAAATAAATTCAAATAAATATTTTTCTCTTCTTATACTTTAAAATTATTATTTGATAGGTGTATCTTTTTCTCATACAAAAAGTAAAATCTCTTTTTGGACAAAATGTGGTTTAACTTCATATCTATCCCCCTTTGATGTCTTCTCTGATTTTCTTGTGAACCTTTTGTCCTAAAAAGCTAATGTTTAATTCTGATATCAAGTCATCTCCTCATATCTTTTCTAGCTTTCTCTTATTGGTTTTTGTATACAATATATTTTTGATGTGTTTGTAAATAAGCATACATACAAATGTTGGAATGTATTAGTTGCAATCTGGAGAAAAAAAAAAGCTGAAGATTTTTTGAATTTCAAATTTGATTTTTTCCCCTCTTTGTAACAACTAGTTTTTTGGAGATGTATATTTATAGGGGTAAGCTTGGAGGATCAAGGAGATAAAACAAACTGATTGGAAGAGCATTCAAACAAGAGTGAAAGTTAAAAGTGTCGAAAGTGTGCTAGCTAGTGGAATTCTCAACATTAGTGACTTATTTGAATTTGACTCCATTTGTAAGTTTGTGATTTTACTCATGTGTTGTATGAGGGGCTTGTATTTGCTAACAGTATGATAGTGGTTCTTGCTTAGGAAAGGGATTGTATGTTGATTCTAGCTCTAATTAAAAGTTAGTGTTAAATTTTCCTAGTGAAACCTCAAGCACAGTCTTAGGATATAGGACTAGACTCTTAATAGCTGAACCTCTATAAAAATTCTTATGTTCTTTGTGGTTGCTTGATTTTATTATTTGTATTCCTGCTACAATCACTATTTATCAAGATCACAATTGAAGAGTTTTCAACGAGAGCTAAAATCATAAATTTTTGAAAAACCCAATTCACCCCTTCTTGGATTTTTTTTGGGTAACAATTGGTATCAGAGTAGGTATATTGTAACAGCCTGCCTCCTAGAGCTCCCGCTAGCATAGGAGATCATTGAGAAGATCGTCAAAAAAGTGGTAAATAATCAAACTTAGCTGAAAACAAACATTCTACCACCAAGATATAACACCAATTTCCAAACAACTATTTATTCCATCATGCATCCCATTTTTTTAAAACAATAAGTTACAACATTCAGCATTTACATTAGGCTCTTACAAAAGAAAGATCACTTCAAGCCTAAAACACAAAGACTATTTTCCTTAAAAAAATGAATGAACACCCAATACCTTTTATCAAGAGAGCTTTGTACACAGGACTACCACCCAAAGATCAAATACAAGCTTCACTGGGCATACCTACAGCCTTAGATCCCACCTTACCAGGATTGATGGAAAGCAAGGGTGAGTCACAAGACTCAGTAAGCATAAAGAGAAAACAAGAAATGGTTAAGCATTGGACCTCCACAAAACGTCATGCATACCATGCCATGAACGAAAACATACACCAATCCCGCATATACATAAGTGTAGGAAAGGGAAATAACCCAAGCTACCCGCACATCTCGTGCATATCATATACGCATCCAAACCATAAATCTCAAGCCATGTAATAAACACAAAAATACATATGCACATAATGGTACTTAGGGCCCACATAAGATACAAACACTAGCAACCAAGACCCTATGTACAAATCTGCCAACAGCCATAAACAGGCTACCAAATCAACACCGCAAACATCACCATATCACACCAAACCCCTGCCATCATCATCAACATGTCCCAAAGCACTCACAATAATATCACATCGAGCCTATGCTCATATATCAAGATCACGGAAGCAGCACTTCCTTTCCCCTAACTCAGCCAATCATATTATCATCATGTAATGCAATATATAAGAAATGCAATGGCTCTTATAGCATAAACGTGATAGCAAAGCCCCCATAAGCTAAGAATTAGGCCATGTTATGCCCACATAGTAATTCACACATGTGAATACTCTATGCATATGCTCTCCTATCATACACGAGTCAGCACTCAACAAGCCAATTGTGTCATGCCAATGCTCACATTCCCAACAAAAACAAAGCATGACCCCTAATAAATGCAACCCGTGGCCTAACATCACAATGCAATGCCATATAACAATAAGTTGAAATACAAATACAACCCAATAGCGACCATCTAGAACCTATCCCAATAAGGAGCGGCATCATTCCATAAAGAAATGTAGGGATAAACAAGCCCTACTTGGCTGTTGAATACAAAATGCATGAAGATGCTCATTAAACTCATTTCATTCTCTAAGGAGTTTGATGTTAGAAAAAATAATACATATCCCATCAATGGCTCTCAACCATACTCCAAACATGCCCCAAATAAATCTATTTATTCCCCAAAAACTAAAGCATGATCAGATTACAAGAAAACAGTAAGTTCCAAATTTTAAACAAAGATTGACAAGGCGATTACAAGCTCAAAACCTAACCAAATAATTCAGGTAATATATCAAAACAAAGCCCATGAAGTCCAGTTTATAAAGAAACAAATGGATTTCAATTTGGATATGAAAACAGAAAGTTATAGGCCAAAAACTGGAGCAATGACAGATTACACGAAAATAGAAATTCCAAATTCGAATAGATATTTCACAATGAGCATACAAGCTCAATACTTGGCCAAATAACCCAAGAAATATATCAAAACAAATATTAAGAAGTCTAGTTTACAATGCAATAAACAGATCTCAAATTGGATATAAACACAGAAACTTATAGGCCAAAATTTGAGCATTAGATTACACAAAAATAGAAATTCCATATTCGAGTAGGTATTTCATGGGGTACTTACAGGCTCAATACTTGGCAAAATAATCCAAATAATACATCAAAACGAATCTTAAGAAGTCTAGTTTACAATGGAAAAAACAGATCTCAATTTGGATATAAAGACAAAAATTTATAGGCCAAAGCTAGAGCATTGATAGATTACATGGAAATAGAAATTCCATATTTGAGTAGCTATTTCACAGGGTACTTATAGGCTCAATACTTAGCCAAATAATCTAAGTAATATATCAAAATGAAGCTTAAAAAGTCTAGTTTACAACACAATAAACAGATCTCAATTTGGACATAAACAAAGCAAGTTATAGCCTGAAACGTATAACATGTGCAATTTGGCCCAAAAATTTAATAACTTCAAAATGAAGGGCACGAAAGGAATGGAACTTGCCTTAGGATTGAACCAAAAATAATGAAGCAAAGTGCTAAAAAAAATCTAGAATCCCACCACTTGAAGCTCCAAGCTAAGAGGAAAATGGAAGAAGAAGAAAAAGAAGAAGAAGAAGAAGAAGAAGAATAAGAGAAAGAGAAGAAACAATCAAAAGAGAAAGAAGAAAATAAAGCAAGAATGAGGAAAAGAATGGGGGAAGAGTTGTCTGCCAACTCTTTTCAATCACCCCCCTTTGGCTTTTTCCTATTTTGCCCCTCATTTATGCGGACACACATATATGTATTATACCTTCTTTTGTCATTTTTCATTTACAACTTAAATAAAATCTAAAACAATATACACATATTTAAACAAATAATTTTGACTTTTCAACACAATAATTTAAAAATTCTCTTTTTTCCTTGACTATTCCGCATCTTAATTTTCATTTATTTTGACTTTCCAACATACTCAAATTTTATTTATTTTGAATCTTCAACATAACACATAAAATTTCCCATTGTTGTATATAGCTAGCGGCTTAGGAAGATGGACCTAGTAGAAAATGGTTGACAAACTGAAAGAGAATGTGCAACCATTCACGATCGTTCGACAAGTCTTTGTCATCGGTTGACAGCCTACTGTGCCTTCTTGCTATTACCCAATTTTCCTTCTTCAATCCACTTTATCCCTCGATACTTACATAATCACCCACAATACTCCTTTAATAACTGAAGTTATACACGGACGCATTAGCAAATGTGTTATAAACCTTTAAGAACCCATGCCCAAAACCATCTTTAGACATCTCGAATAACTTCTCATCACTTGTGACAAACACCAACCTTTCCCAAGCTTTAGATCTAGACTTCTGATATGCCACATTCATGATGTAACTGTATCCCAAGTCTTTTATTCTATTAACTAAATCCCTCAATGCTAAACCTTCCACATTTTGCAACAAAATAACCTGACCACCTTCATAAATCATCACAGGTTCACTCACAACTAGACCACAACTCCACAGGTATATTGTCACCATGAAAAGTATATGTTATGGCATTTATAGTAATCAAATAATGTTTTATAAGCACAAACTATTGACATAACTACAACTTTATCAAAAAAATACAAAAACAACATATAATATTACCCTACCCAAATAGTGTTTTATAGCATTTGGAGTAAAAGAATCTTACCCTCTTTGTCTTTTCTACTTTTTTCCAATGTTGACAACAGACCATAGATAGCATCAATCAGTAAAGCATGGAAATGGCTCGGAGACACCATTTTGACTTTTCTAAACCATTTTTGAATCAGGAAACGTTTCCCATTTTGAAACTATTTACACCTATTTTTTTATAAAAATACCTGTTTCCCTGTTTCCATGCAACCTAGGTGTCAATTTCCAAATAAACAAATCAAATTCCCAAATTTCCATGAGTTACACCTAACACATATCATCAAAGTATGATTAAAGTATAGCAATGTGTTGTATAAAATCACTAACCTCTATTTAATTCGACCAAGAAAGAGAAGCCAGAGTTATCCGAGAGAGAATTTAGCGTGCAACTGAGAAAGAGAAGCTAGGTTACCCAAGAAAGAGAAGCAACATGCAGTAGTCCTCATGAGTCTCATCCATTACCATTGTTGTGCAATAGGATATGGAATGAGTCATTGATTTCACTACAATCGTCGTGTGTTGCTTTTGTCACTATCATCATGTGTTGCTTCCATCACCATTGCCATGCAACAGTTAGGGTGAGTCATCAATTTTGCCACCGTCGCCATGTGTCACTTCTATTGTTGTGTGCATTGCCTTCTATCACAGTTGCAATGTAGTGTCGCTTCGTTTTGTTGTCGTCTGTTGCAGTCGCCATGTAGCATCATTTCGATTCCTTACCTTCCGTAGCCTTCTATTTTGATTTGTCGTTTTCCATCACCATGCCATAGCTCAACCTTGCTTGAAACCTTCGTTGTGTGTTGCCATCATCTTCCTCCTCCTCTTCCTCACTTGAAACCCTTTATTAGCTCAACAATTGGGGCAATATGAATAAGGAAAAACAACGTCGTTTTGCCTTATGGTTTGCAAAAAAGGGTAAGGTAAAACGACGTCATTTTACTGATGTGTCAATTATTGAACACATCAACACGCCACATCAATAGAACCACAAGCCTAGTCAATATAGATAAAATTGACATCAATCTTAAAGTATTAGGCTCAAATTGAAGAAATTTTTAAAATAGGATAAAATTTAAAAATGACCCAAAGTTCAGGATAAATCAGGCTATTAACCTTAAAAAAAAAGTTTAAAACCATTTTCTATAACTATTTTCAAGAGGTACCCAAAATAATTTGAGTTTAAAACCTTGACATCCAAAATCTTTAACTTCAAAACACTTATTTCAAATTCATTCATTCAAGTAACACTTATTAAAGTTTCATGTTAAAATACTCATCATTTAAAACACATCAAAATCAAACCAATAAAAACACAAAACGGTCAATTGATATTTCCAAAACTAAAACAAGTTGTCGACTACTTTTGAAGTTGGAAAAACTATTGATTGGTTGAAGACTAGTCGATAGTTAATGTTCAGCTAAACATCGAGAATGGTCTCGAGTTAGTGGAAAACCACTAACCCCACATGCCAGGTGTCAAGATCCCATGATGCATGCCTCACAATTAGTGGATTATCAGATAATCCCATTAGTGGATTATCAGATAATCCCACTAATTGTTCGCTTGCTTTGTATATAAATAGAAAGAATGAAAAAAAAGAAAGCATGCATGTTCTTTAAAGGAAATCCTAGCCCTCGGCAACTTCTTTTCTTTTTATTTCTCTTCTTTCATTGTTCATGTAATGAGCCTTTTTTTCTAAAATTAGGAAGTGATATAAGCCATAAACATCCCTTTGATAATCTTTAGCTAACACAAAGAAGTTTTAAGGGATTTTGAAACTTGCTTAGTGTGGACAACCTAGGTGTTTTTCACTTGAGGAGGAAGTGATCAAACTCCAAAAACAACATCAACGACATATACTTCACAAGTAAAAGTATTTCATTTGATGAATATATGTTACATGCTATTAAAACATTTAAGTTATATGAAATTGAATGTATTTCTACTACGCACTTTGTTTTCAAAATGTTTGAAAAATCACGAGTCTCATATGTGAAACTTAACATATTATATACTATTTCATTTTCTACCCCACCTATTTTCCAAACATCATGTAAAGGTGTCTATAATTTCTTTTTTACAAAGGATCCATTCCCTTGCTAAAAGAGACCCAATGTTTAGGTAATTTACAATGAGATAGTTTTAACTATTTACAATGAGAGAAGGGATTCATCATATATGACCCAAAACCCATTGGTTTTCCTAGTCATGAAAGGGTTCTTGTGCAAAAAAGAAACTTTAACTATCTTAAAAGTACATTTTAAATGACACAAAATTTTATCTTAAATAACTTAAAACCATAAAAATCTAAACCTAATTAACCCATTTATTTTCCTCTCTTTGTTTATCTTCCCAACACTGGGAACCCAAGTAGGGAAGGGATTGCCAACAACCCTCCAAACTATTGGTGGTACCTCTCGACAGTTTAATATAATTTTTAGGATTGCATTTTTTTTTTTTTGTGTGTGTGTGTTTATTTTCAGACAAAAAAATTAAAAACTTAAAATAAATTATTAAAAACTCTTTTAAAATTAGCCTTAATGTTCTCAATATGTTGGGATGATACCCAAAAGTAGAGTGACAAGGTTATGATGTTGAACCCAATCATCAAAAACGACCAAATCATTTCATTAGCTACAAATTGATTCATTTGAAACAAATTAAAGTTATGATCGCTCGGCTTGAACTGGGTAACAATAAGTAAACTAACCCAGTCGAGTTGGCAGCAACAAATTGATTCAAATCTAGATTAATATTTCAGTTTTATTTTAATTATAAATCTATATTAATATTGTTGTTTAAACTTTCTAGTTATAAGACAATGTTATTTAATATATTTTTAAAATCTATTAATATTAAGTGATGGGTTTTGTTTTTAAGTTTTATATCATAATTTTAATTGTTATATATATTTATTTAATAAAAATATACCCCGATTTAACTTTCTACCAACCCAGTAATCCTGAATCTCTCATTCCCAGCCCCGTCTTCTGAATATTGGTTACAAATTAATAAAAAGAATTAAATGGTGGCACTACTACGAGAACCATGACTCTCACTCTCACTCTCACTCTCACTCTCACCAAAAGATTCAAAAATATGGAAAATGGGAAGTACAAAAATTTCCTCAAAAAATAAGGACTCACGTCAGGAAATAATAAGGGTTTTTAGGTTATAGAAAATATTTTTAATTTTTAATTTTGTTGTTGTCAAGATACAACAATAAATTTATTTTACTGAAAACGTCGTCGTCTGGCCGCCTAAATCTTTAAGAAATAAAATAGTCAAATGACGTAAGGAGATCCCTGCGCAAATATCGATTCTTAAGTCAAACACTGAACATAATAAATATCATATTGAAACCAGTATTAGAAACGTATCTTTTTTAGAATGAATGTCTGCATATTTATAGAGAGATATAGAGTAATATGAAATAGTCCAAAATTACTAATTTTATAAATAACATCTATCTTGACTTTTTATAACTTTACTAGGATTATAATTCTTATAGAAAACATTTATCTTGACTTTTTCTAACTCTACTAGAATTATAATTCTTACAGATAACATCTATTTTGATTTTTCCTAACCCTACTAGGAATAGGATTCTTTTGAATAACGTTATCTCTTATAAATGATGTTTATCTTCCTAAAGAAATTTTCAGATATCAGAGTTATCTAGTTTACACATTGCGTGGGACCCCCCTCTTCATATAAGGAAATTTACACCTATTAGTCCAAAATGTTATTTTGGGCTTTTAAACTTTTTTGACCTTTTAATGAAGTTTTGCCTATGACATAACAATTACTCCATACTCTTTCATTAAAGTTTCTCAAAGAAAATAGTAGATTGTATCATGGCCTAACCTTATTTCTAATGCTATATCATTATCACATTTTCTGAGTTTCTGATTCAATCATTCTCATGTTTTTTGCATTTTTTATTCCAAATCATTCTCACATTTTTTGCATTTCTGATTCCAAATCATTCCCACACTTTTTGTGTTTCTGATTCCAAATCATTCTCACTTTTTGCATTTTTGATACTAGATTTTTGGATAATGAGCCCTTGATTGTTTTTGCATATTTCACACTTCAATACTAGGTTTTAAATAATAAGATTTTGTAATTTGCAATTTTAGCATGCTTTCCTTGGACCTGCCAACCACATAGATTAGGGTTATAACGGAAAAATAGTGTTAAGTAGTACCATACATTGGTTCCACAAATGAATCGTTGTATAAAAGTCAATCATCTTAAATAAAACCTTCTTGCAATTTAGAATAATATCACTAGTTCCCCAGTTTGAGCATAGAGGTCAGGCTCAAATCAAAAAGTGATACGATTTTGAAATCATGATGAGCATGCTAATTAAGACTGGAGTATTCTGGTGGATCTTGAAATTTTAACAAATTAGTATTAAAAGCTATCTACATTAGGACCCTCTTCATCGTGTCTGTTACTCGCAACTTGAGATAATGTAAGAACTATTTTAGTATCTTTAGGTTTTTTAAACGTTTCTCACAGACGGCATCAATTTCTGTTACCAAGATACGACAATAAATTTATTTTATTAGAAACATTATCGTCAAGTTGCCTGAGTATAAGAAAAAAATCAGTCAAAGGACCCGGGAAATTCCATGCGCAAATACTCCAATACTTAAGTCAAACACTGAAAATGATAAGCCTATATTGAAACTAGTATCAGAAGCGTACATTTTCTAAAATAAGTGATTTCTTATTTATAGATAAGTATAGAATAATCTTAAATAGTCCAGGATTAAAATTCTCATAGATAACGTCTATTTTAATCTTTCTTAATCCTGTTAGGATTAGTATTATCATAGATAAAGTTTATCTTAATATCTCTGTTAGGATTAGTATTATTATAGATGAAGTCTATCTTAATATCTCTATTAGGATTAGAATTCTTTCTTAATCTTAATATTTCCTAATCTTTCCTAACGTTTATTTTGACTTTTCCTAACTCTGTTAGGATTAAAATTCTTTCGAATAATGTCTATCTCTATTAGATGATGTTTATCTTCTTAGAGAACTTTTTCAATGTCAAAATTATCTAATAGAACTCCCATGTATGAAAAAATTTACACTTTTTAGCCTAAAAAATTATTTTAGGCTTTTAGGGTTTTTTGATTTTTTAATGTATTTTTGCCTATTGACACAATAAATTTTAATTTTAAAATTAAACATATTTTAATATTTTGTGACTCAAAAAGTAATACTATTCAAGGAATTAATTATCAAACATGTTTCATCGAAATATGATCATGCCTCGTGGAATTAACTATCTATAAATAATGATTATTTTCTATTTATACGAAATAATGAGTTAGTTCATCCTACCAGGGATAAGATTTATTTTCTTTCCATATAGTATCTGAGAGTCTACTTTATAGGGTTTAAACCCCAAATATTAATAATTGTTATAATAAGAATTATATATCAGGAGTATTGAAAATTAACTATTTTGAAAGGTCCATAAACTCCTAGTACAAATTTGGTCCTAAAACTATTAAGGTATGGAAATAATATATTTTTCTGTTGTAAATTGTTTACATTGCCAAATTACTTACATCTTGCTATTAGAAACATTTTATGATTGTTTTTTAATTATTTTTTCAACTATATTTTTTCAGTAGGGTGTTTTCCATGCAGAACGTTTTACTTATTCCTCATAAACACCGTGCTGCTTCGTCTTCCCCGCTGCAGCCAGTTGTTTCGCCAGAAAATAAAAGACGGAGTGGTCGCGACCTGCAGATCCGGCAGAGGCGACAGCGGGCGACGACGTCGGAATGCGAGGGGGCAACAACTCGCCGCCGGTGACCGCGACCTTTCAGTTCAGGCGGTGGCTGTTGCCTCCCTCTGTTTGGGTTTTTCTTTTATTTATTTATTTAATTAATTTTCACGGGCCAATATTTTTTAAGGACTAAGGCTGAAATAGAAATTCCAGTTGGGCTGGATTACTTTCCCTGGACAAGCCCATTAAGAAAAATAAAAAAATAAAGACCCATTTTATTTAAGGGAATAAAAACATAGCATAATTAGTTTCAAAAAATTATTCATATGCATGCAAATCTTGAGAAGATAATTTTCATAACCTTCATGAAAGTATAATGCTATCTTCGTATGTTTTAAGATATAGGCGTTTGGATTAATCTAGGTATTTATTTTAATGCTACACAATTTCTAAATAAAATTATTAAATATAAAGAGACGTACTAAAGGTGTATGTACACTTTAAATTTTAATCCTTTGAGTATAATTTTATTGAATTGTTTAAATTGTACCATAATGCTTTCTATAATTGCACGTTAAATAAATTAGAGAAATAATATTAAATTATTTGACAGCGCAAAGATGATTTTGAGATATGTACTCAATTTTGATCCAATGACTTATAATGAATTTATTTTTTTAATTTATGTTAATTGTAACAATTACTTGTGTATGTGTTTTAATTACAAAATAATTTTTATGTGACTCTCAGTTGTAGTTATAGTCTCAAAAAATATTATTGGCCATCTTAACAAGGGAGAGAATCTAGATGAAAATAATTATAATACATGACACTTAAAAACTCTAACTAACATATGATTGAGATAGATAAAAAATCTCCAAGATATTAAACAGCACTCTCAACTTACAAAGCTTGGTAATGAATGATCATTGCTTGAGTTTTACAATATTAAGTATTTTGCATGATCTCACAGAAGACTTTTAAGAATATAAAACAACAAACAAAAAATATGTGGATTGCTTTGAAGGCATAATATGGTGGTACTAGTGCCATAAGCTTGCACGATTTGACCCTCAAATTTGACACTGACAAGATGTCCACAAGTGTGACCATGTATAAGCATTTAAGAATGATGCCAAATATGATTCATTTTCTAAGGGCTATTGGAAACAACCTTACTTGATGAGAAGCAACTCCTAGCTGTCATCCAATCTCTTCTCAACTTTTGGGATCAAATAAAACTCTTGTTGACACATGACAAGAACATTAAAATGTTCAAAGGCGTGTCTTGACACTTTGAGATTGAAGCTAAGCGCCTAGTAGCAAAAGGCAATCACGATTTCTCACAAAGTCAAAATTGCATAAGATATGTGGTCCTAAGTCAAAACAATAGGGGAAGAAAGATCCTTAAAGACAAGGTAAAGAACCTAGTCCCAAGAAGGACAAGACCACTAAGCGCTACAAGGAGAAGTGTGGTGGTGGAGGCAAAAGGAAAGTAAAGAACATTTGTTACAATTGTAGAAAGCAAAGACACTTTGCTTGTAACTGAATTGAGCCAAAGAAAGAAAAGGTACTCCTTTTACCCTATCTCTCACACATTTATTTGTACCTGTGCAAATGTGTTTGTCACTCATTCTCTCCACAGTTAGATTGTAAGCATAGGAGCAACAAGCCACATGGCAAGAAATCGTGAAGGGTATATATATGGAGTATCGTTGACTTCTAATGAGGTGACAAAAAATATACATAGGGAACAATACTAGTGAAAAGGTGCTAGGAATTGGTACCTACTAACTAAAGTTACAAGATGATTGTGCATTAGTTATTCATAATGTTCTTTCTCCACTAAGAATTAGGCAAAATTTGTTTTTAGTAGTTATTTTGCTTAAATTAGACTATAGATTTAGGTTATTTTAGGATTTCATTAAAAATTTTCATAGACCGTCGTTTTATGGGTGTTGTGTTATTTCTAATGGTTTGATTATGTTAGATGTTGAGGATGCTTCTTTTAATTTTAATTACACTGTTTCTTGTTTGACTTCACATGATGATAATATGATTGAATATATCAAATGCCATGTTAGATTGGGTTACGTTGGGCAAGACCACATGAAAAAACTAACTAGAGAATGTCTATTAGGCACACTGGCTAAAGTGAAATTGTCCATTTGTGAACTTTGTCTAATGGATAAGTTATTCAGGAAGTCCTTTGGAAGGACAGAAAGAGCATCCACCCCTGAAAGGCTATTCCATTCTGACATCTGCCATCTGTGGACTTATAAATGTTAAGGCACATAATGGCGGTTCATATTTCATCACTTTTATCAACATTATATGCGCTACAGAATAATATACTTGATCTCCCAGAAGTCTAAAGCATTGGATTGCTCTAGACAAGTTTTTAAGTTTAGTTAAGAATCAGTTGAACTTGAAAGTAAAAACTCTTTGGACTAACCATAGGCGCGAATACTTACCACACCTAGTTCAAAGATATTTTGATGGAAAATGAATAGTAAGGTAACTAATTATGCCAATAACTCCGTAACAAAATAGTGTAACAAAGAGAAGAAGTATGACCTTACTTGAAATAAAGAGTGAACATTCGATCAGTTCAGTAAACCAAACTGACCAAATAGCTATAATCGAATGGACCGACATCCAACAAAAAACCAAACCTAAACGACCAAATTTATATACAAATCAAAAAGATTAAACAAGATGAAGAATAATTCGATTCAATTGGTTAATCGAATAGACTGAATTGCTAAACTAAAACAAAAAGAATTAAAATTTAGAAACTCACCTAAAGCCTGAAGCCTTAAGCCAAAACAAGAAGACTACGGTAGGCAACGACAAGAAGTTGTGGGAGGCATGGGTCAACGATGACGAGTCGCAGACTAGATGGACAAAAACAGCGATGATCGACTAAGGTGAGGAATCATGTGGGGGTTGTGGTTTGGTGACAATGAGTCACAAATGAGAGAGATAAAGAAGACCAAAAAGATAAGGATCGGCAATGGCAACAAGTTGTAAACCAAAGGGATGAAAAAGACAAACAATGGATGAAGAATGGAGGAAGGTAAAGAATGGACGAAGACGAAATAGATGTCAATGTCGCAATCTAAAGCCAAAGAGAGAAAAGGGGAGGATAGTGCTAAAAAATTAGGGTCAAATTATGTAGAACAATGGAACTATGGAAGACTATAAGAGCTTATTAGTTATTAAAAGTTAAAAACGACACAATACAATAGTGCACACAGAGAGGTCGATAACATATGTCCATAATTCTTCCCATAAATATGAAAAATTAGGACATCGAGCGAATAAATGTATCTTTGTTCGCTATTCTGAAACATCAAAAGGCTAAGTGAACATGCTAATGGTGGACTAATTGAACTAGAATCCAGAGATATGGATTTTAATGAGGATGATTTCTCCAACAAAGGTGAAATAAACAATGGTCAATTTGAATTCTATAAGAGATGAACCTCTAATATGTGCACTAAATCCACTTTAGAGAGAATATAGTGAATTCCTTAATCCTAATCTAACCATATTGAGTAATGGGAGCAACCTCATTCAAAGTGAGAATGTGTTACAGTCTAGGAGTGTATAAGATAGTGGGAATGTATTAGACTAGGAAAACACATAGGGCTAAGACGGACTTATTGTGCACAGAAGTGCATACGATCTAGTATCTCATCATTGTTTTGAGATTGAGAGTAAAATACTAGTAGGCATTCCTCTGGATGATAAAAAGCCTAAGAACTACTAAGTTGCTATTTCATTACCTTTCACTACTAGAGTTATGGAAGGTGAAATGGAGTCTATGAGAAAAAAAACTAAGTCTAAGACTTGGTAGACCTCCTGTCAAATAGAAAAGAAGTTGGGAACATAATAGGTTCTCAAGATCAAAAGAAATGCGGATGGATCCATAGATAAATATAAGTCTCGTTTGATAGCAAAATACTATACTCAATTTGAGAGTATAAATTATGAGAAAACCTTTTCACCCATCATTAGGTTTGTCTTAATTTGCTTAATATTAGTTATTGTAGCTTAACTATACCTAGAACTTCATCAGATAAATGTTAAGACAATGTTTTTCAATAGAAAAGTGGCTAAAAAGATCTATATAGATCAACTTAAGGATTTCATTGCCGAAGGCCAAGAGTGCAAAGTTTAATGATTTAGTGGATTTTAGCAACGATTCTGAAACTGTTACTAAATGTTACAAATCGCCGTAAAAAATATAACTTTGTGGCAAGTACTCCAACGGTTGCTAAAAACTGTCGCTAAATGCTTCGCAACAGTTGTATCTACGACGGTTTTAAAAAAAACGTCACAAAATTTTGATTTTTTTTGTAGTGAAGTATTAATATATACATTGAGAGAATTTATGTCTATTTGTGTGAGTTGGAGATATTAGAAACATAATTGCACTCACATGAACTTAATTATTTCTAAATGATGATTATCTTATAAAATAAATAGATAACAGATAAATTAATAGGTCATCTCTCTTATCTAGGATAATTAAGAGACGGCGATTATCTCATTTTATTATGAACATAATTAATCTAATTATTTATTTAGGATAAATGAGAAAGTCAATTATCTATATTACCATCTTATCCCACAAATTTAGACATAATTGAAAAGACAAATTTCTCTCCGTCCATATCCTATCCAAGAGATAGGCTTTGTGGAATTATACGTTCTAGTAATAATTATACACCAAGAATATTAAAAATTTGTTATTTCAAAACTCCCAAAAGCCCATAGTAGAAATAGTATATATTTTTCTGTTGTACATGTCAATGTTTGACTATGAAAAACGTACCAATTAATCACTCTTTGTATGAATTTATCCTATATGCACATTCTTTAAATATTTGTTTTTATCTAGTTTTGGTGATGAAACTATTAAATTGAGGTATAAAATTGTTTGTCTTTATCTAATTTTGGTGATCAAACTATTAAACTGAGGTGAAACAAAGACATTTTTCAATATAGTTAGACAATTAAACCTAAAGATTTAACTGAATCACTGCACCTTTTAATTGTAATAATTTTTAACCATTAAGTTGTATCTTTGGTTTGCCACTTACAAAGTTATTAAGATACGTTTGTAGAGAAAATGATTGTTCTTCCTGAAACTTAAAACATTAAGGGTGTGTTTGATAGAAGTAAAAAATAATGATAGAATTTTAATTCCATAGAATTTCAATTCTTATCTCAACCCCTAAGAATCCCAATTCTTTAATTTTAAGGAAAATATTCACTTTTTAAACTAAGATAGAATTTAAATTCTATAGAATTGAAAATTTGTTTGATAAAATTTTCTGAAATTTAGATAAAAAATAAATTTCACCCTCATTTTTCATGCTTATCAAACGCATCCTAAATGAGTTGTGATCTTCAACCATTTATTGATCAAGGCTTTGTAAGTTGGTTATTTTGTAAGTTGGTTTACCATTTTATTAATATGGGTGATGAGTTGTGCATTTCAACGCTCCTGTAAATTTTTTTGTAAATTTTTTTTTGTACAAATAACACAATTTTAAAATAATATATTTTTTTAATTTAGATCATTTCAACCATCCAAAATATCAGTTTATTAGTCGACCAATGACTCACTAGTTAAATCACTAATTCAAAAAATTATATAAGAAATATAATAAATTAATAATATCACTATTCACCATAGTAAGTTTTATGAGCATATTAAAATAATAATATTTAAGCCTATGCTATTTCAAAATACTAAAGGGCCATTTTACTGAATAAAATATCGAAATTAGTTTGTATTAACATTAATTTTAGCAATCACGATCACTAATAATAAACTAATGTGAAGATATTATAAATAATTTTATAAAAGTTAAAGATTATAATAATAGGAAGACCCTCCTCCCTCTCCACCGTTCCCCCTTTATTCTTTCCCTTCCCCATCGGCCAAACGAGCAAGGAGGGAAGGCGAGAAAGTTCGGGATATGAATCCAAGTGTCAGTGTGGCAACATGTGGCTCCAAGGGCCAAGGCAGTGCCAATAATTAATCCTTTCATCTCAACATCATCATGATGGTCCTCTGTGTTACGTGTCCACTTCTATTATCATCCTAATAAATATATGAGAGGATTTCTTTTCACTCTCCATCATTTTCCGTCCTTTTCTCCCACCCCCAAACAGGTCGAAAAAAGAGCCACATGTGTTGGATCACACCAGCACCAGCAGTGTTCTTCATTTTCCAACCATATTCCAAAAGTGGGAAAAGATAGCTGCAGGGAAAGCAAGTCCCAGTTTACTCGTGGAATTATTCTTGAGGTGTCTTTTTTTTTTTTAGTTTTTATTTTAAAAATTATATTAATCAATGACGATTTAGTAAATTATATATAAAATGAAAAACAAAAAAAAATGAATATTGATTTTTTTAAATATTTTATTTTATGATGGGGTTAGCCTTACAAAATTTATTAGTAAAGTTATTGGTTCCCCGCACTAGCAAAGTTCTGTACATAACTGAACTTACAACAGTGATATTTTTGAGTTCTCCTACTCTTAATAAGCTACTACTATTAAGGGTGAGTTATACTTTGTGTGTAAATTTTACCTTTTGAGTCCATGTGAGTCAAGACGGAAGGATCAAGCGAGACTTGAAGAGTAGAGACGGATAGTTAGGTTATGCGGAACGTGTGAAGACCTCACACGTGTTATGGGAACAGCCTTATACGGGCAAACAGCTCAGTGGAAGACATCATTGATAGAAACCCAACAACAAAAACAAAAACAACGTCGCGCCTTTACGAGGCCCAAGTTCTTCTCCCCACGTGGCGAATCCTCAGCAATCCCCTGCCTCTTCGACACGTGTCTTCTCCATTCCGGCAGAATAATAGGCTTCTATCCGCTGCTCCCCACCCCGGCCTTATCTTCCCCCCCCCCCCCCCCCCCCCCCGGGCCGGTCCGAACGCGACGTTTATTCTTAATTTGCAGCACACCCCGACACAAATTACAATCACAAGTGGAAGCGCTCGTCTTTTAGATTGTTTCAGATTTCATGTAAATGAATACCTAAAATGAAGGAAAATAATTATAAGTCTGAGATTGGACTGAAAATCGGGTAAAAATTTTGCAAGCAAACCCGAACCAATAACAAAATAAAGTGGATGGTCCGGGTCTCAATTCAAAATTTATAAAATTATATTAAAATTTTATAATGTATTCAAATATTAAGATCTATAAATATTGAAATTTTAAACTAATCAAAACTATTGAACTGTAGTTAAGTTGCGGTCTAAAATTTTCAAAAATCATCTAAGTCGATTTGATGGTAATTTCATGTGTGCATAAAGTGAAACAAATTATTAAATTATGATTTAAATAATTTTAAATATATATATAATCAATTGACCCCCCAAATTACCCACCGCACATTTCTACTAAATCTAGCTTAATGTCAGTTTAGTTAAAAAAATTCAAAATTAAATTAAATAATAATAAAGACTTCAAGTCACTAACTTGATTATATTAATTTGATTTAATTATTAAATATCCAGGAATCCCGTAACCACCCTAGCTGGCAAGGATCCAACGAAATCCGTAAATTATAATGCCTCGATGAAATAAGTTAATGTTTACCTAGGAAAGGAATAAGTAAAGGTTTATAATATTATATTCGGTGATTTTTTTTAATTTGTACGTCACACCCCCACTTGGATACAATAATTGATATTTGCATTTTACATGAGATATGCATTCGCAAGCTACGACCGCCGCAGCAGAAAGGTACTCCCTTTATTCCTAGTCGACACGTGTCGCGTAATAGCAATGGACCTCGTTGGCCTTTTGTTGACTCGACAGCTCTATACTTTGAGACGACCAGACAAAGTGTCTCCGCTGCGGCACGCCACGTGTCAACCCGCTCGCTCCCCAGAACCGCCACTTGTCCGTTCCAAGCACCTTCCCCCAAGGGTATTTTCGTCGCATTCTTTCTCTCACACACAGACACACAAAGAAAGGAAAAATATGGGGAGACCTCTCTCTCTCTCTCTCTCAATCAATACGCCAAATGATGCATTCTCTTTTTCCATTAAGCCGGGGATTTATCCTCTTTTTTATCTAATTTTTCTGGTCTAATCATCCTGCTTTGGATGTGATTTTGTGGTTGAATTGGTGATTAAAGTTCTGATCTTTGAGGGTTATGAGTATTGATGGAGTTAATTTTGAAGTTTTCGCATCTGGGTAAGTCTGAATCCAGTCACAGAGTGTTCAAATCTGCATATACATAGCACTTTCAAGTTGCATATATAGTTCATATATTGCGGCTGTAGATTTGGTTGGCGAGATGGACGAAGGCAATGAGGGCAAAAGAAGTCTCAGCGGGATGGAAAAACTTTCCCTGGAAACAAACAGGCGCCACCCCAGAGATTTGCTTCAGATGTTCACAGCCATCAATCCGGTCCAATTGGCCGGGACAAGTTTGGCCAGCGAAGAGGACGAATCGGAGGAAATTGAATTGAGCCTCGGCTTGTCACTGGGCGGAAGATTTGGAGTGGACAAGAACAGGAAGTTGATGAGGTCTTCCTCCATTGCCGGAATTATTCCGACAGTCAAAGAGGACGACGCGGTGGCGCCACCGCCGGTCTCGAATCCGGCGCTCACGCGGACTTCCTCGCTGCCGGTGGAGTCGGCGGAAGCGTGGCGGAAGAGGAAGGAGTTGCAGATGCTGCGGCGGATGGCGGCGAAGCGGCGGCGGTCGGAGAAGCAGAGGAATATGAAGGGTGAGAAGGAGGGTGAAGCTGAGGCCAATTTGAGGGGCAGGATTGAGAGAGAGCAGCATATGGCGGCGGCAAATAGGGCGCTGCCGCCGTGTGGGTCGCCCAATTGGGCTGCTGCGGCTAGACAAGCTTTGTTTTCCGGTGGTAAGGTTATGGGCGGCGGCGGACCATTAGGGTCCGTGGAGTCGCAAGGTGGAAGCTCCTCGGGGATGTCAGAATCAGAGAGTAGGCAATTTCAAGGTACCACATTAGCTTTATCTGAATTAGTTTTGGTCATCTGAATGATTTTTCATCCCCCCCCCCCCCCCCTCTTTAATTTAGTTTGTTTGATATTGGGCATTGACGGATTTTTCAGAATTAGTAGGGTTTTTTTTTTTTTTTTTGAGTGTATCTTCCTTTGGCAGATTCTATGGCTTCAATACTTCAGATGAGAGATGAAGTTCCTTTTCCTGTTGTTCTGTGAGTGCAATTGGGTTATTATTGTTTAGCACAGTTCTTGTTTAATTGTTTAACTTTTCTACTTTTGGAGTTTAATGGGTCTGTCCGATGATCTTTTCTGTCCCCTAGCTTTTCATTTGGGGCTTAGTTTTGTACTACTCTACTTTTTGTTCTTGTTTATATTATACATCTTCCATCACCGAGTTCCATTAGACTGACCGTGTTTCCTTTAAAGGCCAAGGAATCCATTGGACAATTATGCCATTTCCTTAATGGAACTGTTTATACTCAAATGTGGTACAAAGAGATAAAACCACCCGATTAGTGTTTAGTTTTGAACAGTATATGTCATTTGGGAAGAAAGTTCCTAGTCCCTACACTGAGTTTGGAATTGCTATTTATGTGGATAATTCTATATTGATAAAAACAACAGATGGGAAACCGGATCAGTAAAAAGACTATAGGTCAATGGAAGGAAGTGTTCTTGTGATCATTGAAGATATTTGCGCTCAAAGATTTGACCACAAATGTGGTGCAAAAAGTTGAGCAATAAGTTATCTAGTGATAAACAATGGTTTGAGGAGGTATACTTTTAAGACTAGATAAGAAGTGGTTTTATGAATTAAACCTGTTAAAAGTGGTTGCTTTCATTCATGGAAGTAAATGGCTATGTCACCCTTTCATACCATATTGATAGATAAGAGCATAAAATGCTCCTTCAATCAGACAAATACACTAATTTGTAGCCAGGAAGTTAAAATGACTCAACATGCACTCATGTAGGACTAGAAAAAAGTATACTCCGGCAGTCAACTTGAGTTTGTTACAGAACTTCTTTGAATTACTCTGCTCAGTTTTCAACAAACTTGATGAATTTGATGGATGTTTCTATAGTGCTTCCAGCTATAAATGATTAACATGCATTAATGGAGGAAAAGACAATCAGGTTGTTTTATATGACAATAATAGGGTTTATGCGAAACTGTGTGCAACTGTTAATAACTTTCCTCAAACTAACTACAGGTTGGATAATAGTTCGTTATCCAAGAGGGTGTACTATTGTTTCTGCCGAATGGACTGGTATTCGGATTTGGATAGGAATAAGTATCAAATGTGTTATGGTTCTTTTGTTGCCTAATAAGAGGGGTAGTCGGTGGGTGATTAGTGCAACCTTGCTAAACATGATCAGAGTAGTGTGTACCCATTAGGGAATTGAAACAAAGAATGGGAACTTGATGTGTTTGAGCCATAGCTTTACCATAGTTTGAACCTAACCTCAAAAGATGCTGTTGAATCCAACTCTCTTAGTGTGACATCATGGGTCCTCACCCAAAAGTATTACTTGAAAGTAACTTGTGAGTTTGTAGGGCCAAGTAATATACCAAAACCTCCTTAGAAGACTATCAGTGTAGGATTGGATAATGACTAATTCCAAGGTGACTTGTGAGTTCACAGGGTCAAGTAATATACCTAAGACCTCCTTAGAAGACAGCCGCGGTGGGATTGAGTCACACCAAACTCTACTCCTTTACTACCTATCATCCTCACTAGGCCAAAAATCTCATGTCTAAATTTAGCTGAAGTCAATCTCTTGGAACACCATAGATCCTCACAAAGAAGTGCTATCTAAAGATGACCCCATGGTTCACGAGGCCAAGTAGCTTACCTAGAGACCTCCCTAGTAGACTACCAATGTGGGATTGGGTCGTGAGACTTAAAAGCACAACTGGTGCATAAGAAGAGAGTGGAACATGACCATACATGATGAAAAACATGTGGGAGTAAGCCTTTGACCACTTGGCCAACCATCTTGTGGTGTCTTTTTGCTGTTCTTGTTCTTTATTTTCTTCTTCTTCTTCCTCTTTGTCTTATTATTTTCTGCTCTTTTCTCCTCCTCTTTTGTGATATGGTACTTAAGAAAGAAAGTTACATAATTTTCACTTTTGCAATTCTGTCCTTTCTTTAATTTCTCCTTTGGGCATATTGGTATTTCTGATTTTGATTTCCTGTGCTCAAGAAGGCATGTTATGGTGACTTTCTGCATCTCAGAGATGGTTGGTTAACCCCTTTAATCAGAGAGCATTACATCTTGCACTTAAGTAAAATGTTTTTCTAAGCAAAGATATTATACATCAAAGTGCAAAAAATGTCTTAGAAAATTTTGACAAGTCATTTTTTTCTTTTGACACCAAAACTATACATCACTATTCACACAAAAGATTGTCAAATTTTCTAGTGTTTAGAATTTTAACATTAAATATTTTATGTAAAAAAATAGGATAAGATATTTTTTACATAAAATATTTTTTAAGCATAATCATTTTCTTAAAAAATATGTGAAGTATTTACTTTATATAAAATATTTAAGATGCAGATCTAAAACTAACATTTGTATAAATTTGAGCCTGTAATGGCAGAATTACTTTTTTTCTAGAACGGAACCGAAAGGGATGTAGCGTAAAGGTTGTTAGTTGTTACTCTCCCTTTGTTTGTGCAGACTAGAATGTAAAAGGACTTTATTTTATTTGAACAGATATGTATATTTCATGTTGAATATCTGCAAAAAATGTATATCCTTAAATTATAAAAATGTAACTGTATGATTTTTTTTTTTTTTTTAAGATTACGGATGATATTGTGTTCCTATAAAAATAATAAGTACAAAACAGTAGAAAAATAATAAAAATATTTATTAGGTGTCCCCCCCCCCCCCCCACACACAGAGGGTGTTTGGAAAATAAGGACATGGGATAGGAGGGGATCCTTCCATCTATTATACAAGTCGAACCCACACAAAGGGAATAGACCTTCCCGCCCTCTCCATCCAAACAAGGGTGGTCTTTTATAGCAAAACGTTGATATGTAAATGTTTTATAGAAACTTCTCTTAGTATTTTTTTATGGTGAGGGAGGAAGAAGGGACTTTGCTCGACATCATATTGAATCCGTTGAAGTGATTTAATGATCTATTCTTCTTGAAGCCATATTCCAATCAGCATGTGGCACATTTTGGATTTCTCCATGTTCAAATGAAAAATGAAAAGCACTCTCAACTAGTACTGAGCTTTTTATGTTTCAGGCAACACATTTTGGTGGAAGGGCTTAGTCATTTTGGGGGGGCAGTCTCTATTGATTGACATGCCTTACTGTCTCACCTAGATTGCAAAAATAGGGAAATGCGGGCTCCACCTCATTAAAACGTACATTTACGAAGTCGCTGTTTTCCTCCAAAACATACTGCTAATTAACAGAAGTGTTTGTGAACGAGGATCTTCGTAGAACTAGTTCGTAGGGTTAGCAAATGAAAAGTTACTTCCAATTGCTTCAATTGTTTGCCCTAAACGTGCTATTATCATGGCAGCATAATCTTCTGGAAATAAATGATAGTCACCAAGTGCTGCCCCATGCATGCCCCTATATAATGTGCAGAGATATGAAGCAACATTCGATTTTTCTTTTCAAGGGAAGAGCTGCTAGCTAGTTCAAGCACATGCCAGGTTTCGTTCTTACAGTACAACAGTTTTTAAAGGGACATGCTTTTATAAGTGGCTTGATGAATTTATTGAAAAGCAGTTCGTCAAACTTACATTGGGAACATCAAATTGAGTTGGCCGCCTTGGTAATGGTTCTGCTGATGATGAGACACAACTTTCACAAGACGTCACTCTTAGTTGGTATCTGTGTCTAGCAATTAAGCCTGCTGTTATTTGGGAACACTGAGATATTGATACATTTGTGGGAGGCTATAGATTGGCATGATGACTTTACAAAGCATTAATTGAGTTATTCTCTTTACATTTCATAGAAATAATTAGTTCACAGATTTATGTGTGAGATGCCAGAGAATATGCAAGTTATGGTGGCGAATAAGCGAAACAATCTACAGTACTAATTATCCCAGTTTTATGATAGGGTAATTTCAATTTTGTTAAGAAATGAAAGTTGGTAGCGTATCCTAACTATATGATTCATGTAGAGAAAGAACTATTTAGTTCTTTATTTCCAGCGCTTATTCTCTTTAATCTTCATTCGCACAACAGGATCCAGTAGCTGTGGCGAAGCAAGTCCGTCGAGTATTCATTCACTGCAAGAGCGCAGCAGCCAGGAGGCAGCAAGTTCTTCCCGGGCAAAGGGAAAGGAGAATCCGGGCAAGTCCAATGCCGAGACAGAATCTTCATCAAAGAGAACCGAGACTGTGGAAAGACGAGGGAGGGAAACCGGGTTGAGCTCGATGGAAGACATGCCTTGTGTTTTCACACAAGGAGATGGCCCCAACGGGAGAAGAATAGAGGGGATTCTGTACAAGTACGGGAAGGGAGAGGAAGTTAGGATAATGTGCATATGCCACGGCAGTTTTCACTCGCCAGCAGAGTTCGTCAGACATGCTGGCGGCACCGACATCGCTCAGCCGCTCAAGCATATAGTCGTCAACCCTTCGGCGACTCCCTTTTTGTAATGCTGATTGCAAGAATGTTGTTGGTGGGGGGGGAGAAGGAGACAAGCATCCACAAGGATGGATTGGTAGCTATTTTTTCATTAATCTTTCATCCATTTTGAAAGTAACTTCTGTTTATGGAGTAAACTAATCGTGTTTGGAAGTGAGAATGACCCAAGCAGAGCAGATTTCATTGTATCAGTAGAATTTGATGAAATTGTGTCTTGGGAGTTGGAACAGAAAAATGCACGAGTGATTGCCCAAGAGAGGGTCGGGGCTTCTGCTGCATGCTTCCTTCCTCGTATCAAAGATTAGGCCAAATGCAGCATTCAAAAGAATTAACTGTGTATATGCTCGTGAAGGTGGGGTTCATGGGAGGGAAAGCTGTTTTTTGAAAGTTCACATTAGGAAAAAAGCTTATCCACTACTAAAAATTAGTCGTAAGTTTGAAAATTCCAGAATAATAAAAAAAAAAAAAAAACTGTGCATATGTTTAAGTGATAAAAATAATTATTTTATTAATTAACAATAACACAGCATGCAAACTAGATTTTTTTTTTTTTTTGGGTTTTTGTTCATTATTGAGAATGCTTATTATGTTTTAAATGCTTTTATTGAAAACAACATATCTAGTCGTTATCCCACTATGTGGGGTTGGCTACATGAATTCTAGACTTCTATGTGGGTTACATCCCAACAGATAATTTGTCTAGAATTCATATTTGAATCCGACTAAGTTTTACACTGGTTGTCGGCTACCTAACGCAACCCTCTTCCTTTATTCGGCCTTAAAACTGGCAGTGAATAATATCCTCTGGTGGAGTAATGATGAAATGAAATTTGAACACTATCTTCACATGGAGAAATTTAAAAAAAAAAAAAAAGTGCTTTTATTGAAATAATAAAAAAAAAAAAAATTGTTGTTTCTGCTTCAATAACGTAGGTAGGTTCAATCATTGACTGTAAAAGGATCATGCTAGATGTACAACAATTTTGTACATCTTGGGCTACATCAAGGGTATAATGACCAAAATGCCCTGCGCCTCTCATGCGCCTCACGCGCTTCTATGCGCCTCAAGAGGGGTTTTTTTGTCATTGGTACACCTTTGTGTAGCCCAAGGTGTACACAAAGGTGTACCAATAGCATTATCCTAAAAACAAAATATCAATAATCTATTTCAAAGGTGCAAGAAATTAGAATGGTACAAAAATCAAATACTAAATATAGCCAGCCCTATCTATTAGATGCGCGACAAACAAGCTCAGTTCTTGGCAGCTGCATGGCTGTTCAGCACATGAATACATCCGACTTCATGTCTTCTGCTTCACATGACCAGCATCATCCACAAGAGAAGATATCCTGCAACCAAATTTGGAGCAAACAATGAATAAACGATATATATAAGAAACCACTCGAATTTCCCAACATATTAGTTCAAGAAAATAGGCAATTGTGAAGTATGAGTTATGATATATATACTTAAAAAGATATACAATTTATTTAAGATGCATTGCCCATGACTTACGTAATTTCCTATATCTTGAATTAAATTGAAATATAAATACATTTTTGTATTAAATTTAACAGAACAGCACATGAATTATAAAATACTTAAATTAAATATTCTTTATATATAAAACTAAACTACTAATGGGATAAATGTCAGTCTTGATTATTATTTTCCCAAATCTATTGGCAACCATTAAGGGGGTCTTATCACCTTTACAAGTTGGACCCGATTCAGGTGCGGATGGGATGTATTCCTATAGGACTGGCCCTGGGTTAAAGGCAGGGTCCCACTGAAGAAAATACTAAGCCAAACAGGCAAAAGTAAGAAAGAAAGAAGATAAAAAGGTTGGTGCTTTTTATGTACCTCCAACGCGCATCTTGGTTTCAATTGTATTTGTGGGTCTCCACGTTCCACTCCAAGCGTACCCTAATTAATCACATTAAACAATAAATAAATGTCACTCCAAAACTTGAAAAATAAAATAACATGCAGTTTTCTAACAAATGTATTAAAACTCGTAAAAAATGTTACTAGATATAGCATATTATTTTTTTAATTATATATAAGAAGAACAAAAATGATCTGATATCATTTTAAGTTGACCGACCTACGTACTATATGTAAGACCATTCATTCCAAAAAACAAAATTAACTTGATTGATATATATTGGTAAAATGTTACAATTCTTAACTCATTTTTACGAACAATATTAGTGGAGTTTTTTTTGTTATTACTAGTTGTATATTTATAGCAGTATACATAGCTTGTGAACAATTTGCAAGCAGTGATTACGTGTTTCCGTCGATCACCCCCTCAGTTCTCATCGATAAGAAAACAAATACACATACATATATATGTATGTATATATGAAGATATATAGATTAAGAAGGAACCTCTGCCAAGGCAATTGTTGGTGCTGTTAACCCCATTGCTGCAGATACAGGCGAAGGACTCATCCGCCCCAGCAAAACCACACAATCCTCCACTGTCCTCACAGTTCTTGCACGAGTCATTGTAATACGATCCATTGTACTGCAATGAAATCCCATACTCCCATTTCATGGGCTCCCCTTCATGCCCTCCAAACCCATAAATGGCGCTATACGACGAACACTGCAGCTTCGGAAGATCCAGACCGAACCCCGACCCTAGCACAATCTCCGGCTCGTAAACACAGCAGCTCGACACCGGGGCATCCGGCGCCAGCCCTATTCCAACGACGCCTTGGCAGGAGTACAAGCCCCGGCAGATGAGCGAACCGGAGCCGGTGTCGCAGAACTCCTCTCTTTCGTCGAAGACCGGCGAGGTGGCGGAGCAGCCGAGCAGGGCGAAGGTGGTGGCGGCCGACAGGGTGAAGGGGGCGGAGCGGTCGAGGCTGAAGCTGCCAGAGTTCTGCATGGAGGTGCAGTTGGACATGAGAGGGTCGGTGATGATGACAGTGCTGGATGGGTAGTCGATGGAGGCGACGGTGTAGACGCCGGCGGCGGTGGAGAATTGGAGGGTGCCGGCGGAGGAGCACTTGATATAGGTGGCAAAGGCGGGGTGGCCACAGCCGGGGCCGGTGCCGAAGGGGTATTTGACGGGGAGGGTACCGCAGGTGGGGTGGCAGGTGGCGGGGGTTGGTGGGCGGAGATGGGCGGAAGAGAGGCGGAGGAGGAGGAGGAGGAGAAGCGGCCATGGACGATGGAGGTTTAGAGTTGACATTGGATTTGGAGCTCGAGTGTAGAGTCGAGATGGGACGGAAGGAAAGGTAATTCGTCAACAAGACTTTCCTGCAGTGGATTAGACATCCATTGAAGGAAGAATGAATCTGAATGATATTTCGGTGGGGGAGAGAGAGAGAGAATTTTCAACATTCCTAAAAAGCAGAGCCTCTTCTTCTTCCATGAACCATGATCATTTAGGTTATTAGCTGACAAGCACTAGGCAATGGCCATAGTCTTGTGTTTTCACGAGGAACAAGGTTGCAAGGCGCGCGCGAGAGAGAGAGAGAGAGAGAGCGCTCGTGCTTCATTTGATTCGAATTTTTTTCTTTTTAACTTAATTAAACTCTAATTTTATTATTTAGATATTATTTATTAACTAAGATATGAGATAAAAAAATTAAATATAAAAAATATTTTATATATTTATTATTTCTAATGTGTTTGTTAAACTTATTTCATGACTCTTAAAAAAAAGTTACGTGATTTTTTATTCTAATTTTTTTATATATACTTATTTTTTTCCTACTCAAGATAAATATATTTTGATCTTTACAAATAAAATAAAAAAATAGTACGTGTATTCTTTAGTGCATTACAAAAAATTTAATAGACAGTTTGATAAAAATTTAAGAATATTTTTTAACCTTATTTTGACCATTTCATATTTTAGTCTGAAAAAATATTATGTCATTATCTTGATACTCGTCTACCTTACTCATTTTAACAAACATCTACTTTGTATTTAATCTTAGTGATATTGATCTTGTGTGTTTAAGGTGGATTGTCCAAATTTATTTATGAAGTTAACCCACCTCAACTAAGAGAAATTTTATTTGCAAGCACTTTTTTATTCTTCGCAGCCATTAAAAATTTATTTTGCTCACAACTACGTTAATGACTTTTTACAGCCAATTTTTTTCTAAAAATACCCTCTTCTATCACCACATAGTCATCCCTAAAACACATCCTCAAATCATCTTTTATACACACGTAGAAACATATATATATACACTGTAATCAGTACAAAAATTCTATAAAAATAGAAAAATAAGGGTCCAGCATTCCTCTCAAACTCAAGTTGAGAAAGATACAATTTTTCCTCCCCTTTTATTCAACGACTTTCATAGTTTAAATACAGAAAATCTTTGAAGAAAAATATGAACCACTAAACTGAAAATGAGGAAAAAGATTGCAACCTATTTCCACTACCAACATATATATATACACGCATGCACAGACACACACACACACATATATATATACGCACACATACATACATATATATATAAATATACAGTGGGCATGGGCATGACGGCCATAGCCGCCTCATTCATGGCCCCCTGAACCCTGCGATTCGGGTGCCTTGAAAGTGCCCGAACCCCAGGGTTCAGGGCTCATGCCTATTGTGTATTTATATATATATGTATGTATGTGTGCATATATATATATGTGTGTGTGTCTGCGCACGCGTGTGTATATATATATATTTATGAATAGATATGTTTGTGTATGCAGAGATGTATGTATATGTGCATATATGTGTCTGTATGATTATGTATGTATATATATATATATGTGTGTGTGCACGCGCGTTCTTCTATTCTTTTATTTCATTGATTTTTTGTTTACACATCGTATCCAACGTTCTTCTTCATTGATATTCTGAGAGAAAATGACTGGATATAGGTGTGAAATAAGAGAAATGAGTGACCTTAAGGAAAAAATAACTTTTCAATAGCGAGTGTGAAATAATAAGTAATTGCGATGGTCGGTGAGAAAAAATTACAGAGTTTCGCATAAGTAATTGCAATGGTCAATGAAAAGAAATTACAAAGTTTGGTCAATGGAAGAAAGTACGATGCTAGGTGATTGCATAATGTGAGTGGTTAAGCATCGAAGATAAAAGGTAAAATTAAATTTTTGCTTAAAGTTATTTTAGATATATTGAAAAGTGGTTGTAAAGAGTAAAATCATGGTTGCGATTAGAATTTTCCCTCAACTAATTATTATAAAGTTCGTTTCTTTTTGCTTTTTTGTAATAATTTCTATTCATTTGAATTTGTTTGCTTGGCCCAAGTGGTTGTTTGTTTCTACTTTTTAATTTGTTTGAAGTATTTTATAAATATTAATATTTTAGGTTTAAGATTATAATAAAAATTTGATATAGTTTTACAAATTTTAAAATCCAAACTCAACCTAATTTAGATTGAATTTAATTTAATTGTGTAGAGTTGATATCATTTTGTTACAACTGTGTGGGTTTGAGTTTAAATTTACAACTCTTTAGACTTAGTCATAATAATAAATTTAAGCTCAAATTTATATAAAATTCAAGAACAAAGACGGAAGACAAAAACAGGAAGGAAGGAAGGAAGGCTTAGTAGAATTTATTGGATTTGTTATTATTATTTTCGATTTAATAATAATATTAATTTATGCGAGAAATAATTGTATGGGCTGTCCCTTCGAGGTACAACTCAACATCAATCATGCATGGTCAATCATTTCATTACTTTTTGTCTGAAATTAACACATGAAGGATTCTAATTCTAAATAAATACGTATAACCCAGCTAAGGCATAAGCTGGAATAGCTCAGTTGGTTAGAGCTTGTGGCTGTTAACGACAAGGTCGGAGGTTCAAGCCCTCCTTCTAGCGAGATTCCCACTTTTTTATTTAGCTCTTCTCCGGGAACTTGCAATGGGCCCATAAAAATCTGAACCGTAGCCGGCCCAGTTAACTCGGCCTGCTTGCTAGTTACTTGCCGTTGCAACCTCTAGGCTCTTGCCGGGGCCTGTCTGTCTGTCTATCTGTCTGTCTCAAATCTCAATGGAAAATGAGGGGCACACAGATTCATATTTCATGGAATCTTGCAGTTCTGGCTTTGTTTGTTCAGCTTGGAAACATATTCCAATATTTAGAAATTAGTGCAAGATAGACAATTGTGCATCTCAAATCGAATCCAAACTATTTGATGGGTTGGGTTCTACTATTTTTTGATAAATAATTTTAGACAATATTTATTAAGACAAATAAGATAAATTTTTATCAAAATAATTTATCTGTAAAATTTAAAATAAATTATCTAAAATAAGACAAGAAATAAATTTATCTTGAAAGTTTAAGATGATAAGTCTAAAATATTTTTTATATTTTACATTTTTCAGTTTATATCTTGATTAACAAATGGTACTTGAAATAATTATTTTTAGTGTTTACTATTTAACAACTTAAATGTTAAAAACAATACTCTCTTGAAGATTATATAAACCACTCTTTATAATTTAACACACTTAAATGTTTATTATTTAATTTTTTTACTGAACAAATATATTAAATGGACGTTAACAATTGCTTGTTATGAAAATCTTTAAATAAATTATAATGACTGATCTTTAAGTTTAATGTGAACAATAATATTTTTTTCTGTTAAATAAAGACAAAAGAATTATTTTATTATTTATTCTCTTCACATTTTTCCTTCTGTTTTTTTCTCTCTTTAACTTTTAAAAAGGAAAACAATCAATGAGTTTTAATGATTGCTCACCACTAAGAGAGAATATTTGGATTCGAAATTAAGAGTATTTGGATTAAGGAAAATGCTATACCAACGTAAAGTTAGACAACTTCACAATAAACCCACACTGCTATTGTCCCAAAAATGAAAAAATTTACCCCCCGAATATCCAAAACAGCCATAATAATACAGGTAAAGCACATAAAATTTTACATAAAAAATTAAAATCTAAATTAATATGATAATTTAAAAAATAAAATTATTATTAAAAAATAATATTTAATTAAAAAAATAATAAAATTAAAAAACAAATTTTACATAGATCGTCATCGAATGTTAAACTTTAAGTATGGATAAACTATAACTACTTCTAAATTTATTCAAAAAGTACATTAGAAGAGGTCATTGAAATTAATAGGGTAAAATTGGGACAATTCAGGTGAATTAAAAAAAATAAAAAATATTTAAAAGATAAACAAAAAAAGATAATAAGGAAAAAAAATTATTTACATATAATTAAAACTTAAAACATTTGAGTTCAGTTTAAATTCTGTGAGGCACTTATTAATGTGATTAAGAAACTCTTTTCTAAGTTGGACAAACATTGTTTATTATGTCTTAACGTTAAATTCATCTCAACGCACCCACCACCCACCCGACAAGTTATAAAATTCCTGGCTTTCTTCTAGGGAACTTTTTCTACATACACACTATTACTTCCAGTAAAGCAAAATTATTTAAGGTAAAGAGGGGCGGCAAAGGGCAGATGGGGCAGAAAATCCTCATTAAAATTTAGAAGGAAAGAAAAAATACAGGCATCTCTCTCTAGTGAGTTATACAAAAGAAGAAGAAGAAGAAGATGGAAAGAAAGAAAGAAAGAGAGAGATGGAGGGAGGCTCTTTCTACCCACAAGTACTAGCAGCATATCAGTACCCACTCAAAAGGAATCAAATTCCTCCTAGCTTTTTCACATACAAAGACAAAAATCACGCTAGTGGAAGCTGTCTCCTATCCACATGCATGGAATCAAGAATCCCCATCCCATCCATGGCCTTCACCTCCTCATCATATCTATTACAGCGATGGCAAGACATCGTCCTCCAAACTCCTCTCCCCACACCACACCACCACCATTTCAGAGCCTCAAAGCCATGGCCGGGAGGAGCCCTGAGAGGAAAAGGATCAGAATCAAAGGCCAAAACAAGTTCGGGTTTTGGCTGACGGCGCTGTCCGTGTTGGTGATGCCTCCATTCCCGTTTGGAGCTATCCCGAAGGTTGAGGGAGAAGTGCTGGTGCCGATGCCACTGCCGGTGCCCGTGTTTGTTCCAGTTGAAGGGGTGGTGCTCGGTTGACCCGTGGCCGTCCCTGTCGACGGGGTCCCTGTCGATGGGGTCCCGGCAGCGCTGATCAAGCATCGAGTGCACTCAAAGATTTAGACCAAATCGAAATATCAAACACCAAATCGAAATCCAACCCTATTAGACCATAGTTGTAAAGTAAAAAGGATTGCCATATCACAGGCTTGTATGAACTTGGTGGTGATTATCTCAGGCACAGTTTGAGAGCTGTGTGGTGATTATATCACAACTTGATTTCTTTAACATGGTTAAGGAAAAAATGTTTTAGCTATTTATATATGTTAAAAAATGTCGACAAAACACACAAAAATCATGATGGCCTGGCGGCAGAAGGAGACCTAACTTGAGGGGAGAATACAAGTAGTTGTAAGTAAAAGCATGTGTCAATCTGATACTAGAAATCAGTATTTTGGTGCATGAAAGGACAGGTCGACATACGAAATTTCAACATCATGACAGCTCACAGATCAGATCTGGTCCTGGCTTCCCCTATAAGATGAGTATTATATAGATCTACTTTCCATAATCACTGCCAAGAATATCTTGTACCCAACTTGAAACCATAATTCATATCTATTGCTGGTACAGAAAGATTGGAATTTGTAAGGCAAAAGAGAGTATAGTTCGTATCTATTGCTAACACAGAACTTAATTTGAACCAAATAACTGGTGCAAGTAAAGAAGAATTACCTAAAACTAAACTAAGATCCTCTAGTTCATACGCAGGTAAAAAGTAAGCGATTAGAATTGCAATCAATCAAAAACTGCCCTTTTCCCTTGAAGCCATCACAAAAAGCTTGAGAAAAGGGAGACATCATTCATCATGCTAATGAAAATGAAAATATTGGGGAAAAGTGAGAAGCAATCCTGAGAGAAGAAAAGAGAGGGCGAACCTGGCAGTTGCAGGATAAACACATGTGCTGCTTTGGCCTACAAATATCACAAGAAAGGAGGAAACCCATAAATCAGTCATCCATGGAAAAGATGCAAATTTTGACCGAACCACGCCAAAATTTTTCTGTATCGAGACTTACTTGGGGAAGTAGGGGAAGTCACAGCAGTGCCTGCAAAATCACAGCTGCCAGTAGCTTGGCCTTTCTTCTGGAAGTAGCTGTTGACGGCATAGCTGCAGTGATCTTTGACAGTGTTAGGGTTGTAACAAGCACCATTTTCATGGATTGGGGTACAGTCAGCTCCAGCTCCACAGGCATAATCTATATTCTTCTGAAGAACAGAATCACTCACTCCATCTTTACATACACAGTAAGTAGCACCTGTTTTCGAAATTTCCAACCACATAATAAAGAATCAGCTCATCTACATCCCAGTCTTTCCTGAATAAAGAACATGATGAAAGGAAAAATAATAATAATAACTATAATAATAACAGGCCTTTTGATCCGACAGATTTCAACGGTAGAAGCAGCAAATAAAATAAAACATTTCATTAAATCTTGCAGTAGAACCAGGAACCCATTTCAGCTCAAACACCCACTGAATAAAGGGACCAAGATATTAAAAAAAAAAGGGAAAAAAAAAAGAAACACATTTCTTCAAATCTTCCAGTAGCACCAGAAAGGATTTGTTTGATCTGAAAGATTTGAATTGATAGAAGAAGGAAACAGAATAGAAACTAAGATCAAACACCCAGTAAAGGGAAAAGGACCAAAAATTAGAAGAAGAAAAAAAAAGGAACAAATATTAACAAAATTTCCAGTACCACCAGAGCCAGAGAGAGTGACTGTGACAGGGGACACCACAGAGAAACATCATAAAAACCCATTTCCGAACACACGAGACACGATGAGAATAAGCCAGTTAAAACCCTAATTAGTAAAGGGACCTATCCAGGAGCTTACTTGAGCGACCAGTCAAAGCCAGGAAAAGCATTAAACACACCACCAGAACAGCACCCATGATTGTCGGAAGATTTAGGCTGGGGGAAAAGGAAATCAAGGGAAACCAGAAAGGCGTGCTTTTACAAGGTTGGTAGAGCTTGGAATCAAGATGGGTTGCGGAGAGATGGCAGAGGGAGAGAGAGGGGAGAGAGAGAGAGGGAGAGGGAGGTGCGTGGGGGACTGGAATAGAGCCTGGAGGTTTCTAGACAACAACAATAATACGCGAGAACCGACGGTAGGTGGATGGGGATGCGGTGGTGGTGGTGGTGGGGGGGGATCTTTTCCTTCCTGTTTATAGTCTCTTTTCTTCCCATATTTTTTATTCTTCGGTTTTTATTTTATTTTTATTAATTAATAAAATATCAACTATTTTTTAATAGTTAAAATAACAAAATGCCAGTATATGTTTGAAGATGTATATATATATATATATATAATCATCACACGTTATTATGCTATGTTTAACAATCTATGCTGGTTAATGTTTTTATATATTGCAGTTTAATAAAGGGTAAAGCGCATTGGGAATTGAGCAAATGGCATGGCCTTTCTCCGTCGTCGTCTAATAAGGCCTTTTAGTTACGTGAGGGTTTTTTTCTCCAACGGTCATAAACCCACCCATGTGCACCATGGTCAAAAGTTAACCCAACCTGGATTAAGCTTTAGCCCAGTTACGAGAACCCAGTCGTACCGTACCCGGTTTGTTTTTTAGAAAATAATTATTTTGATGATGTGATTGATGTGGTGTTGGGACATTGGCCCAGCACTTACAGTGTGGTCTGGTCCGCTGCTCTGCGCTCGCTTTTCTTCAATTGAAGCATCAGCATCTGTTTTGTTTTTCTGGTGCATCCACCCACCACATATATATATATATATATATATGAACCTCTTTTATTACCTTTTTCTTTTATTTTGTTGTAAAGTTATATTTTCTTATTAATTTAAGGGAGACTTTTAATTTTTTTAAATTAAAAATGTTTTTATCATGAGGAGGGTTGACGACTCACAAATTACCCTACTTCTCTCCCCGCGTCTTAGGCCATTTCAATGTCAATTTCGATCCCAATTCCTATTATATTAAAAATAATTTATTAATTTTATTTTAAAAATTATGCGTGTTTCAATTAGATTCTCTCTTCTCTTCTTTATTTGATTTTTTATTTTATTTATTTATTAATAAATTTTTATTTTATTTATATTATTTATAATTAATAATTAAATACACATACAAAATTAATAATTAAATACATAAATCAATAATCAAATATATAAGATAATCAAATATACATAAAAAATTAATAATCAAATACGCAGATATACAAACTCAGTAATTAATAATGTCGATGTTCAATTTCAGACGACTGTGATTCATTTTGGGCCGCGGTGAGTGAGTCTGAAAATGGTAAGAAGAAAAAAAACAAAGATTCCAGATATGAGTAAACACTAACAATTTTCACGTGGTTCAGACAGAACGATACTTACTCCATGACCACACTCTGATTATTCTTTCAGAATGACAGTGTCTGATTATTCTCCTTGTACCCCTCATGATATCTCTGATTCTTATTTATAACGAGGGGCCCTTATAATTTGGATAATATATAGAAATATAAAGATGATATAATGGGGGACAGACAGTCCTTATCATCTGTACAAAAACCAAAAGTGGGATCCTCATTACGAGGGGCATGGGTTGTTGCAGATAAAGCAAATGGACTCTACCTCTGGCTTTTCAGCAGCTTTGCCATTTACGCGAGCTGGAGGTTTTTAAGCCAAGGATCTGGATGGCCCAGGGAACTGAAGGTTTTATTGGAAGTTCGTTAGTTTATCGTCGAGAGCTCGCTAGGGGCTTCACTGGAAGTTTGCAAGGAGCTCGCTTTATGAGCTTCGAATTTCAATGATGTATGGTCTTTCTTCGACGAGGTCGTCTAGATCTTCTAAACTCCGGGCGATTGGGTCAGCCCATAGGACTGAGTCTGGCCCATAAAGAGTGATGTAGGAAATGCGTATAACACAAGCCCCCCAACTCGCAGTGCAAACTACGGGGTGGGAGTTGACGTGTGCCAGCTGTTAAACCACATTTCTGACTTCTACCCAATCGCTTCAAGTCTCGTCGTTCCACGCAGCACGCCTTGTCTGCGGCGTATTTAATGCGCACGTTCTCCCATTATTGAGCATGATTATGCCTGTGGGACCCGCAAGCTATCGTGCGGCCACTGGATGTGGAGTATGTGGTGAGTCGTTTTTCGATCCGATGATTGGGATTGATCGGGCTCAAGGCATAAATGGTAGGGGGTGTCTCTCTTTTCCCTCTTTCACGCTATTTCGAAATCCCATCTGTCGACGTTCAATTTCAATCGACTGTGATTCATTTTGGGCCGAAATGAATAATTATGAATCACGGTAAGAAGAAAAAGAGGAACAGAGGTTCCAGATACTAATGAAGAACACCTAACGATTTTCACGTGGTTCGGCCAGAACGATGCCTACTCCACGCCCGCACTCTGATTATTCCTTTAGAATGACAGTTTCTGATTATTTTTCCTGTCCCCTTCATGATATCTCTACCCCTTATTTATAATCGGGGGGGTCTTTACAATTCGGATAACATATAGAAATAAAAAGATGATATAACGGGGGACAAACAGTCCTTATCATATGTACAAAACCGTAAGTGGGATCTTCATCTCGAGGAGCATGGGCTGTTGTAGATAAAGTAAATAGACCATACCTCTGACTTTTCAGCAGCTTTACTTTTTGTGCGGACTGGAGATGTTAAGCCAGCGATCTGATGGTTTGGCTTGCTGGGGGTTTTACTGAGATCTCGTTTAGTCGATCGGTAAGAGCTCGCAAGAAACTTAACCGGAAGCTCGTTTGGGAGCTCATTTTACGAGCTGCGAGTTTTTGGCGGTGTATGGGCTCTCTTTTGATGAGGTTGCATGGGCCTCTTAGGCACTGGTTGATTGGGCCTGCCCTTTGGACCGAACTTGGCCCATAAAGAGTGACGCGGGAATTGCTTATAACACAAGTCCCCCAGCTCGCAGCGCGACCTTCGCACTGAGGGCTGACATGTGCCAGCTGTTATCCCGCCCCTTCGACGTCTGCCCAATCGACTTAAATCTCATCGTTCCATGCAACACGCCTTGTCTGTGGCACATTTAGTACGCACGTTCCCCTATTACAGCGCATGATTATGTCCGTAGGACCCACAATGAATAGTCGTGCGGCCATTGGATGTGGGGCATGCGATAAGTCGTTTCTCGATCCGATGACTAGGACTGATCGGGTTAGAGGTATAAATAGTCAGGGGTGACTTCCATTTTCCTTCTTTCATGCTGTTTCGAAGTCTTTTCTTGCTATTGCCTTCTTCTCTCAAGGCTTTCGTGCTTCCAGACACTGATAAACTCCATCCAGTGCCTGTTTCGACGTTCCATACAGGCATCAGGCTCAGTGTTTGGTAAGCATTACTTCGACTCTTCTTCGTTTTATCATTTTTAAACCGTTCATTGTTGGTTAATCGTCAATGGACTCTCTGGCCTTCTTGATTCAGTGGGTACTGCTTCCTTTCTCTAGAGAAGCGACCCGAATCGGTTAGTTCGGGATCCACTGAGCCTTCGAGTACAACGACCTTAGGGTTAGTTCCCTGTGGAATACCAGGCTTGCGGTTGCAGCCCCTCCGCCTTAGGCGGCACCCTGTTGTAAAGCGCACGGCCTAAAAATAGGGGATGTTTTTAGGGTTTTTCTTAGCTTTTTGAGGTCTTGTTCGCCACTTGCGGCCTGACTACTTTTTCCTCTTCCTTGTACATGTCTGATTTTTTTCGAGAGAACTCAGGCCAAAAACGCTGCAAACACGTCGTAGGAGAAGACGATACTTCAAATTCTGAGGATTGCCTTGTGATGGAGACGCAAAACTTCGAGGAGACGAGCACGCGATCTAGGGAGATCGTTAGCGTGACTTCTTCCAGAGCCGAGCTGGAGGTCAAGGATCAGGTCGTTGATGAGATAGTGAGGCGCAAGGTCTTCAGGAGATTTCCCTCTAAAGCTAAGTTCCCAAAGGTGGGGTCCTATACTCAGGAGTTTCGCCTTCCAGCAAGCTGTCAAGTATACATCCCCGCTTCGACTTCTCATGCAGCCTACCCACCATTTGGTTATATAGCCATTAGCCCCCAGCACCTCGAGTCCAGCTTTAGGTTCCTAGTTCCTCCCTACCTTCTGGACCTCTTGAACGACGTCAAACTTGTGCCTTTCCAGCTGACGCCAAATTCATACGCCAACTTACCTCATTTGTCGTCCTGCTTCTGTCAAACGACCTTCCTCCTCCATCGCCAAAATTAGTTAGGTTTCTTTTCTCTTTCAAGAATGCCAAGGACGGGATGTACTACTTGGCAGCTCGTCTTTCACAATACAAGTCCCTCCTTCCTCATGGTAGGGCAAAGGGAAAATCCAACGTGGGTGACTATAAATCCAGTTGGTTTTTTGTCACTTGCCCTTCGCTTTCGTCGCTCAGGAATACTAGCTTCGTGCTTGCTCCAGGTAAGGGAAAGTGGGCCAACCTAGGTTGTTTCTTTTTGTCTCATGTTTTTAACATTTCTCTTTGCTATGTAGATCTTGCGGGTTCGGGTTCGGAAGAATTAAAATCACCGACGAGCTGCTCAGAAACCTCGAGCTCGCGGCCCCTCTTGACGTCAGGGTTATCAAAAGGAACCACATCGGGGTTCTAGGTGCGAAGGTCCTTCCATCTACCTTCCAAGCGTCCGCATCGAGCAGCCAAAATGAGGATATGGTGAACCTCGCTCTCGTCGAGCCGAAGAGGCCTGGAGCTAGGCCGGGTGCCACTTTGGCTATCACTTCATCTTCGCGAGAGGGGAGATCGGAGATGTCCCAACCTCAGTCGCGATCTTAACAACAACAGCCCACTTAACAAAATCAGCAGCAACAAAAACCTCATCAACAGTGACAAGAGCAAAGAGCTCTGGTTGTTCACAGCCAGGGCTCAACCGGAGCTCGGGGAAAGGACGTTGCCAGGGAGGCCCCTAACCCCCCCGCTGCTAGGCCAAAGAGAAGGCCAGAGCAGTAGTAGCAGGAGGCTAGTAGGGAGAAGAGGGCCAAAGCCTCTGAGGAAAAGGCAAGTCGAGAGCCCGCACAGGAGCCAATGCCTGGATCGGTCTTCTTCCACGCACTCATGGACGAGATGTCCGAAATTATGGGCATGTCTGCCAAGTCCTTGGATAAGGACGAGGTGAGGGGGGAGGTGCTTGATAACTACATCGCTCACCATAGCTTCCTGGTACGCTCGAGCTTCTTCTCCCCAAGTCTTCATTTATTTTCTTCTCTTTCTTTTTTATTTAATCCTCTGTATATTGCAGACTTCTCTTGCCACCATGAAGGCCAAAAAATGTCAGCAAGATCTTGAAGGGCAGCTCCAGGCAGCGAAGGTCGCCTACGAAGGTGAAATAAGAAAGCTCGAGAAGGAGAAAGAGGCCCAGCGGGCCGAGCTCCTTGCTGCCCAAAAGAAGGTTGAGAGCTCGGGGCTAAGCCTGAAGGAGGTGATCCAAAAGAATAGGGAACTTGACGAGGAGCTTGGTCGTACGAAGGGTCGGTGGGAGTCTGCTAACTCGAAGCTTATTGACGAGCTGAATAAAGTTAAAGAGTGTCTGAGGGAAGCCCTAGACAAGTTGAAATCGGCTGAGGTGGAGTGGAAGCAGGCTGATGAATGAGCGGCCCAGTGTAAGGAGATCGCAAATAGGGCCATTGATGATATCAAGGGGAAGTGCAGGCTCGGATGGACATGGCACACCAAGAGGTCAAGTCTGACACTTGTTCAGCGTTCCTGTACACTCTATGGCTGAACCATCCCAAGAAGGATTTCTCCTTCTTTGGTGCGGAGGCCATTGAAGAGGTGAATCGGTACGCAACCGAGGCTGCTAAGGATGCTGTAGCTGTCACCCCGCTTGATTCATCAGAGGTCGCGATGCCGGTTGCTGAGGTTGAGCCATCTGGGGCTGTTGATGTTCAGATCGGTGGTAATGCCGAGGCACAGCCTTCGGAGGCTATCGAGGTTTGTCTTACCGGGGCTGCCGATCTTCAGCTGGCCGAGACTCGACCTGTCAAAGCAAGTACACTTCCTAGCTAGGGCTTTCGCGACCTTTTTTTTTTTTTTTTGTAACACCAGCATTTATTCAATGAAACGAAACTTTTTCTGTACCTGTGTATCTTGCTTTAGATTTCTTTATGAACTCAAGTTCTAATGGTGTCCTCTTATAATATTCCTTGTACCAATGCTAATGACGTAACTTTGAAAAGAACTCTAGCGAACTTCTGTGTATCAGGATAAGCTCGAAAGATTTAACTTTTGAAAGAAGCTCTTTAAGAATATAATATGAGAATGAATCGTAAGTCTGGATAGACCCAAGGTAGTTCGCAGATTAACAATCTTGAAATAAGTCATCAATGATACTCGTAATGGTCAATTTGTCATGTGGGCCGTGAGAAGCTATATTTAAGAAGATTAAGACATCTCTTAGCCAGTATGTCTTTAATAATGAGAACTTCACTGAGATATAAGCCCAGATAGTTTCCTTGCGATCTCGACGATCGTACTGTGGCTGAGTGACTCGTGATCAGATATTTTAAGGTGCGCGTTCAGTAGGTCACGTATAGCCTTATTCAGGCGGATTAAGACGGACCTCAGCTAACACGTTTTAACATGAAATATTACATAAGTCGTGATGAACAGTTTGCCAAGTTATACGTCTAGGTAGATCGTCCTGCGACCTCGGCTGACGTACCGTGGTTTACATTCGACTGACTTGTGTTTTCAGGCTATATGCCCAGGCGGATCATAGGTTGACCCCAGCTAGCATACCATGATTTTTACAAGTTTTTAAACCGAGAGCGAATACCCTAGAAAGCCACAGACCATGACTTTGAGTCAAGATGAAAGGACCTTGTTTCAAAGACTTTTAGTTATCGGAGGTGGTTGCCCAGTAGAACTCAAGCCATAACTTTTGAGTCAAGTTGAATGGTTCTTCGGCTTATAGATATTCAATCGAATATCAATAAGAATAACTTCGTCGAGAAGGAACACTCAGGTAGGTCACAATCCATGACTTAAGTCAAGATGAAAGGACCTTAGCTAGTGAATCCTTCAGCTTGGGGGAGGAGGTTCTAGTTTGGATGCTCAATTAAACCGAAAACCATAGCGTAGTGGCTAGGTCAAATGGGTCTCAGCTCGCAAACCAGGATCTTGTGGCCCCTCATTTCGGAGATATTCAATCGAATACTAGAAAAATTTCATGGATTCCAATCAGATTTACGGAAGTTTCTTGCAGCAAAAAGATGAAGAATAGGTAAGGACAGTTACATTCATTGGTAGTAGGGACGAAGGTTGTAATACCCGGTATTAAATAATAAGAGAATTTTTTAAGATATGGGTCAAAATGATATTTAGCAAAATTTCAGGCTTAAGTGCAATATTCAAAACTTAAACGAAAGACGAATGACTAGGTTAAGATGAGCCAATTGAGGAGAAATGGCACAATTGGGCGATATTTGATAAAAATCAAGAGATCTCGAAGGGTTGAAGTCAAAAGCACGCAATTAGGAGAGTTCGGGCAAAAGTGCAGTTTTTGCAAAATATCAGTGGGAGGTCGAATCGATGAATTTTTCAAAAATTCCAAAAAAGAATGGAAAATATGGAACTAAAGGGTCATTGTGAAAGTGTTGGATAGTCCAAGGGTGTTCAGGGTTAGGAGAAAATGCAATTAAAATTGATCAGGGACTAAACTGCAAATTCTTGAACTTCCATGGTGTGAACGCGACCGTCGCACATGGCCGCCGGAAGCCGCCTCTAGAGGCATCGGGAAGCTCGCCTAAGGGTGCTAGGATGATCTTCAGGTGATGATGAAGCTTCAGGGGGTGGCCATTATCCGAGCACGGCGGTGACGTGACCGGAAATGATGGCCAAAAATATTTTTGATTTGGCCGAATCTTTCGAGGGGTCTAACTCTTGATTTGGTGTTTCTCGATTGGTTTAGAGGCTAGATTTGGGCTTAAGGGATAAGGACGAGCAAGATAGGGTGGGAAATCGGGTAAAAATCGAGTATAAAAGGAGGTTTTCGGCCGAGGGTTTCAAAAACGAAATCGCTCAAAATTTCTTGTGTTTTTGCTTGAATCGAGCTTGAGGGATAAGGGGCTTTTGTTCCTTGGGTTGAGAGGGTCATTTCTGGAGCATTTGGGATCGTTTGGTGTAGAAATGGAGGGGTTTTTGAAGTTGGCCGAAAAATCGAGTTGACCAATGCCGCGACCTGCAACTCACTTTTAAACCTACCTCTGGCCACTTTTTCCGACGAACAAAGGCACCATTGAGGTCGCCTTGAAGAGCACTACAAGCCCCTATAAGAATTTAGGGCATTGGACATCGCCGAAATCGGGGAAAACGACCGGAGAAGAAGACTGTGCGGCGGTGCGTGGCAGCCACTCGCGGGACCTCTAGGTGGCGCGTGAGGCCGCGTGGGGTATGTTTTTTCTTCGTTTTTAATTTCATAATTTAGGTAAAATTATTCTAAGAATTATCATGTAAAAATATTTTGTGAAAATTGATGTTAGGTATTTTTAATGAATTTTCGAAGGTAGAAATGTTTGAAAATTAAATAAAAATAGAGAAAATTGTGAAAAAATAGAAATGTTGATTCCAAAGGTCTTAAATGGTGAAATAGGAGTCAATTGGGTCATTGGAAGAAGAATTACATAATTTTCGAGGTATGGCACGTTTTTCGAGGCGAAATTCAGACTTTTTCGAATTAAGGTGAGTGGTTTGATTCTAACTTTATCTTGTCTTGAAAGTATTTTTAAGTGCTTTTGGTGAGTTCTAGAGAGCAATTATACCCTCCTAGACTTAGCTTATTTTACAAGGTCTTTTACTTATGGTCATTGTGTCACTTTCGCTACATTGCATTAACTGTTTTGTTTTTAAAATGTTGGTGCATGGCGTGTAAATTTTCATATCATTTGTGATTAAGTTTAATTGCATCGTTGGGTCCACATGGGGCGGGATGGGGTCTACCTGAGATTGGGACAATGCTAATCCAGGTGAACGGGTGTCACGTTGGGGCACTCGAGGGAATAATGTTAAACCAGGTGAACGGGTGTCACGATGGTGCACCCGAGGGATTAACGTTGGACCAGGTGAACGTGTGCCACAGTGGGGCATTCGAGGGATTAAGCATGTCAGGGTGATATCTCGAGTTAGATGTGTCTTGCATGTTGTCGTATAGTATGTCATGCTCGTATGTCTTTCATGCATTGTATAACTGTTTCATACCTTCACTTAGATGGTTTATCATCTAACATGGGTTATGCCCCTAGAACATTCAACGTTCCAGTCAGGGATAGCAGTGAGGTCGAGGACACGACCGAGGAGCCAGTGGTGTATGCTTGATAGTTATTGTTGTTATATTATTTTGGAAGCATTAATGTTATATATCGCTTGACGATGTTGTAATAATTAGTATTGATGTTGTATTCATATGACAATATGGGAACATTTTGTGTGTAACACGTGATAGGCCACGTCATTTTGATTAATTAAGTATTCCGCTGTGTTTATATTGTCTCGTTCGGTTAAGATTATGTTATTGTTAACTAAACGAGTAAGACTGGAACTCTCGGGGTTTATATCTGCATGTGGAGATTGTTCTTGAGATCACCACGGGTGCCAGCTGTAGTTTTGCGACGAGTGTTTCATCTACATGTGAAGATTGTGCTTACAGGCGCCGTGAGTAACAGACTTGGAGGGAAAAAAAAAAAAGAAACCCCGGGTATTTCCTTATAGTGACACGCCTGTATAGGGCGGGGTGTTACAATTGGTATCAGAGCCCTAGGTTAAAACCCTAGGATGGTTAGGCTAGGTTATTGAACTTAGCACGGTTATACTTGATAACTTAGAATAAGGTTATGGATTCTAGGTGTTATAAGAGAACTTTAGGAGACACTTGTTCGAGATTTCTAAGAAAATCTATATGTGTTATTAGTAAGCAATGGTGGACCAAGTGCTGCTGTCGCATTGGGCAAATAGGATCGAAGCTCGAGGAAACCCGCAAAATGAGGATATGAATGTGTTTCTGCTTGCAATGGAGGAAATTATTGATGATGTGCCCCCCAGCTACCGATAGTTGGTAGATTTATCAGAGTTTCAGATCGGTTTTCTTATTGATCAGTTTGAAGGGGAATGGAAGATGATCGGGGCTGTCGAACACCAATAGATTAGATAGTATGATGATGCGGATTTGCAATATAGGTGCAACCCTAAGTCGTCTCCCAACGAACCTCAAACGGATCTGTCAAAACAAGGCTAAACAAGGGGGGAGTTTTTGATGAAAAACAGAAAACAAAATGAGCAAGAACACAATAAATCAAGATGCAATCAGTTGCAAACCAATCCTTCTATCCCAGTTTTCATTGCCTTCTCAATAAACCATTTGTTTAGTTTTAATCCTCAAATCGAAAATCAGAAAAATCCTTTAACAACCGCCAAAGATTTGGAAGAAAACCAATAAACAGATTTCAGAAACCTCTTAGTTCAATCTATCAGTTTTGATTCCCCTTATTGCACAGATTCGAGACTGATTGAAATACCATCCAAACAGGTTGTTCTTGATTCCAGTTAAAGCCTCAACCGAGCACAAAAACCTTGGATTCTCAAACAAAGACAATGCATGCATTCATCCAACCGGTATCAACACATACACAGATTTAAGAGAGAACGGAAACAAGAAAACAACAAAGTTAAAACTAAAACAAACAGATTTCCATTAAATCCAAGACTCAAACCGGGAACAAGGATGGTGTTGCAACTTGATTACAGAATCCTTAGCCTTCCATCTTCACAAGAACAATGGAGAGAAGAGAAAAATCGGCTACTGTTCACGTCCTTCTAGAATCTCCCTTTAATGGCCTCTTAAGGTGCTTAAATAGAGCTTAAGGAGGAAACCCTAGGGTACTGCAACTTGACGGCCGATTTCGGAAAGGTTATCGCGCGTTCTGGGCTTCGGCCTCTTCATAAGAATTGTAGATCAGGAAGAGTAGATGAATTTGGGCTTTTGAATCTCTTGATTTGGATATCGGACGCCCAAGATATGGCCTTTTAAAGAATTAGTATCTGTGCAGTTTTCCTAATTTGCCCCCAACTTATTGGCCCCGACTTTGAAGCGCTGTTTGAAGGCCCAAACGAGCTCGGATTTGGACAAACCATACCATTCCAGAAAGCTCAAGAAGTCCCCTTCAATATCTCTTAAGACATCATCTTCATTCTGGAATATTATCTTGGCCAAAATACTGAAGGAAGTGCAGGAGGTCAAATCTGCCAAAATTGCCCTTACTTCTCTATCTCCAATTTCCAAGATATCTCATTGCCATCAAGATGTCTCATGCCCCATCTCATGCTCCATGGCCCTAAACCTGGCAAAATAAAATAAAATAGTGTGAAGCCCAATTCTTATAAAATAAAATGAAATAAAATCAAGATGAATAAAATAACACAACTAATGTGCAGAAAGGACTAAATATGAGGGCTAAATAGTATGGAAATATGTGCTCTATCAAATTCCCCCACACTTGGACTTTTGCACTCCTGGGCAAAACACTAAACACTAACATTCACTCTTTCAAATAAAAAGGATGCAAAGAATGCAAAATGAGAGGCATGGCAAGTTTTATAGGAATTCAACACTTCAAAGATCATCTTTCTTACACTTCCCGAACAAACAAGTAGCATGGCAATTTCACTTGGCAAGGTGAGTCAAAATAAGCAGACCCTCATAGAATAAGAACATGCTTTCAAGTTCCTCAAATGCTATGCCCAAATCCACCCAATCATAATTCCACTACCAGATATGCTCATCTTCTAAATCTCCACTCTCAGCGCTTTATGCATGCAAATCAAAAGGACTTTTATTCATGGCTCAAACATGGTAAGGTGAAAGGGATAGGTAAGCTTTAGGAAGAAAGAAAACATTCAAGACAATCCCAAGATCAATGAAGAACTATTAAGCAAGCAGAAAATAGAACCCTTCTTTTTTTTTTTTCTTTTTTTTTTTTTCGCATGGTGGGTGCGTTTTACGCTCCATCCCACCTTGGTGAGTGCGTTTTACGCTCCATCTCACCTTGGCCTTTGGCCTTTCTATCTTTTTTTTTTTTTTTTTTTTTGATTCCAAAGGACTTGCTTAATTTTTTTTTTTTTTTTTTAATCAAGGGATGCAATGAATGTTCTTCAACCTAAAGAAGGGAAAAGATCACTCTTTTTTTTTTTTTTAGGTATAAAATGAAAGAATGCCTTAATCATCTTTTCACATACATGAGCACTGATAGCTTCAATAAAGGATCAAAACAAGTTCTGGAATGATACCCATAATTCAGTGGATGCAGGCATAGCATAAGAAAGGACAAGAACATGCACAAATATCACCACAAAGACTACCTCAATCAACTCACCAAGCCAAACTCATTTCCAATTTACTTGAAAGCCCAAAAAGATAAGATCAACTTTCTAATCATGCTAAATTCTTTCAAACTCAATTTGCCTCATTTTGCAATTTGTTTTTGTTTTTTTTGTTTTGTTTTTTTTTTTTTTTTTTTTTTGGTAAATGCAATTTTCTAAAACTCCTCCCCCCACACTTAAACATTACATTGTCCTCAATGTAAGCATGCAGCAAGAATCAAGTATAGGACAAGTAAATAATGAAGAAAATAAGGAGAGAGGAACAGCCTGATGTTGTCAATTGTAGGCGGCGTTGAGGAGATGCAGCTCCTCCATGGTATGCTCCTGAAAGCTCTCGTAGAATGGCTTAAGCCGCTGCCCGTTGACTGTGAATCGCCTTGTGGTTGACTCATCCATAAGTTCAACTGCACCATAAGGAAAAACATGAGTAACCACAAAAGGACCAATCCAACGAGAACGCAACTTACCTGGCATTAGTTTCAGACGGGAGTTGTATAGGAGGACTTTCTGGCCAACTTCGAACTCTTTCTTGTTGATCAATTTGTCATGAGCAGCCTTAGTTTTTTCCTTGTAAATTCTGGAGTTCTCGTATGCTTCCAATCTCAATTCCTCAAGCTCTTGCAATTGAAGCTTTCGTTGGGATCCAGCCGCTGTCATATCCATGTTGCATTGCTTTACCGCCCAATAGGCCTTATGCTCGATCTCTACCGGCAGATGACATGCTTTTCCAAAGACCAATCGATATGGGGACATGCCAATAGGAGTCTTGTAGGCCGTGCGGTAGGCCCAAAGTGCATCTTCCAACCTTTTGCTCCAGTCTTTCCTGTTGGGCTGGACTGTCTTCTCTAGAATATGCTTGATCTCTCTGTTTGAAACCTCAGCCTGCCCATTGGTCTGTGGATGGTAGGGCGTCGCCACTTTATGTAAGACTCCATACTTTCGGAGCATGGATTGCATCGTTCTGTTGCAGAAGTGGGATCCTTGATCACTGATGATGGCCTTGGGAATGCCAAACTTGCAGAAAATATTAGATCGAACAAAATCATGCAAGTGATAGAGTAACTCATCTGGGAAGTCATCTTTGATAGGCTGACAGTCCATGGTAGTGGCATCTGAAGAGGACGGAAGCCTGCTCAAATGATCAGCCACAAGATTCTCAGCTCCACTCTTGTCTTTGATATCAACATTGAACTCTTGAAGTAGGAGCATCCACCGTATCAACCTGGGTTTGGCATCGTGCTTCTTCAAGAGATATTTCAAAGCTGCATGATCAGAAAACACAACAACATTAGAACCCAAGAGATAAGAGCGAAATTTATCTAAAGCAAACACAATGGCAAGAAGCTCCTTTTCAGTAGTGGTGTAGTTTGCTTGGGCGTTGTCCAGAGTACGCGAGGCATAAGCAATGACGTGTGACTTCTTCTCCACTCGTTGTGAAAGGACGGCACCAACTGCATAATTGGAAGCATCACACATGAGCTCGAATGGCAAGTCCCAGTTGGGTGGCTGAATGATGGGTGGGGAAGTCAAGCGCCTCTTAAGCTCCTCAAAGGCCATCTTGCAAGACTCATCAAATTTGAATTCCACATCCTTCTGAAGCAGGTTGGACATTGGAAGGGCAATCTTGCTGAAGTCCTGGATGAATCTCCTGTAGAATCCTGCATGTCCAAGGAAAGAACGTACCTCCCGCACAGACGCGGGGTAAGGCAAAGAAGAAATGATATCAACCTTGGACTTATCAACCTCTATACCCCTCTTGGACACAACATGACCCAAAACAATCCCCTGCTCAACCATGAAATGACATTTTTCAAAATTTAGGACAAGATTCTTCTCAACACATCTCTCCAAGACTCTACCCAAACTGATTAGACACTCATCAAAGGAGGTCCCATAAACAGAAAAATCATCCATGAAAACTTCCATGCAATGCTCAAGTAAATCTGAAAATATACTCACCATGCATCGCTGGAATGTACCTGGGGCATTACATAGACCAAATGGCATCCTCCGGTATGCAAAAGTGCCAAAGGGGCAGGTGAAGGTGGTCTTCTCCTGATCCTCCGGTGCTATGCAAATCTGAAAATAACCAGAAAAACCATCAAGAAAGCAGTAATGGGACTTCCCAGCTAACCTCTCTAGCATCTGATCAATGAATGGGAGTGGGAAATGATCCTTCCTGGTAGCTTGGTTGAGCCTCCTATAGTCAATGCAGACTCTCCAGCTGTTTTGCACTCGCATGGGTACTAGCTCATTCTTCTCATTGGCTACCACTGTGAATCCTGTCTTCTTTGGAACTACCTGCACTGGACTCACCCACTTGCTATCAGAAATAGGATAAATAATGCCAGCCGAAAGTAGTTTACTTACCTCTTTCTTGACCACATCTAGAATGGTGGGATTGAGTCTCCTTTGGGGCTGTCTCACTGGTCGAGCTTCTTCCTCTAAATGAATCCTGTGCATGCATAAGGAAGGGGATATACCAGGAATGTCTGCAAGTGACCAACCTATGGCTCTCTTATGTTGCTTCAACAGATTCAGCAACTTCTCCTCTTGGTCAGGCTGAAGGTTGTTGGCAATGATCACGGGTAGCTTGTCTCCATCTGCCAAGTAGGCGTACTTCAGATTCTCGGGCAGGGGCTTACACTCCAAGGTGGGTGGCTGTTGAATTGAAGGCACCAGTCTGCTTATGTTGCCACCTACCTGCAATACATTCTCAACAACAGAAACTTCCTCTATGGGAGGCACATCAGAATCACATATAGTATGAGAAGGTGCACTCTCAATAATACTCAAAAACTCATCTATTTCAGAACAAGCACTACACTTACTGAGTTCGTCATGACACTGAAGGCAATGCATATCATCAGGAAAATTATGGATGGTGGGGAATTCAGACTCAAGATCATACAACTCAACACATGCTTTCTCCACCATTAAGTCAATAAAGTTAACATGCAAGGCAGAATGATCTTCTAAGGGATATTTCATGGCATCAATGATATTGAATTGAATAGTGTTACCAGCGAACTCCATAGATAAAGTACCCTCATGCACATTAATTATTGTCCTTGCAGTTTTCAAGAAAGGTCTACCTAGAATAAGTGGTGCGTGTCCAGGTGTGTGATCATCCTCCATATTCAAAACATAGAAGTCAGCAGGGAATATGAAATCTTTTACCTTCACTAACACATCCTCTAATACTCCCTCAGGGTATGCTGTGCTCCTATTTGCCAACTGGACCACCACTCCTGTAGATGTCAATGTGCCTGCACCTGCCTGCAAAGAAGAATACACAGATTTAGGCATCACATTAATAGAGGCTCCTAAATCCAACATAGCATTATGAAATTGCAAATTTCCAATAGTGCAAGGAATAGTGAAAGTCCCTGGATCTTTGCATTTCTGAGGCATGGTAGGTTGAATCAATGCTGACACATTTCTTCCCAAATTGATCTTTTCATTTCCTTTCAGTTTCCTTTTGTGGGTGCACAAGTCTTTGAGAAATTTGGCATACTTGGGAATCTGTCTGATGGCCTCCAAGAGTGGTATGTTCACCTCAACTTTTTTGAAAGTCTCCATGATCTCCTTGTCCAACTCAGCTTCTGCCCTCTTTTTATTTTGAGTGGCTCGGTGAGGAAATGGCAATGGATGGTTGTAAGAAGTCTCTCCTCTATCTTGATCAATGGTGGTCTGCTTGTCCTTTTGAATGGGAGGAGGCTGATCTTCCTTTTGGCTTTCTTGTTGCTGCCCAAATTCTGGTTGTGGAGAGGGTTGGCTGCTCAACTCCTTACCACTGCGGAGAACGATAGCACTTACATTGCCCCTTGGATTTGAAACTGGCTGTGAAGGTAACTGACCCGAACCCTGACTCCGTAGCTCACTGATGTTGGTTGCAAGCTGTCCAATCTGTGTCTCCAAATTTTGTATGGCAGTGTCGGTCCTTTGCTGAAACTGGAGATTGTTGGCAACGAGCTGCTTCATGATATCTTCCAAGCTTGATTCGGATTTAGGGGCTGGTTGTTGTTGCTGCATTGGTTGACTTGGTCTTTGTGCATTGAATCTGTGCTGCTGAGGTTGCTGATGATGTGGCTGGAATGGCTGGTTGGAAGGACCTCCATACCTCAAGTTTGGATGATCTCTCCACCCTGGATTATAGGTGGCAGCATATGGATCATATCTGTGTTGCTGTGGCTGCTGATGATGCTGTGGCTGCTGATGATGCTGTGGCTGGAAGGGTCTTCCTGAAAAAATGCCAGCACAAGCTTCTGTATTCTCCTGCAATTGAGGACATTGGTCAGTAACATGGGAAGATAACGAACAAATACCACATACCTGTTGAGATTGGGACTGTCCTTTATCAAGGGCTAGCTGTCTGACCATGGAAGCCAATTCCTCCAGTTTGTTCTCTATCCTCTGTTGGTCATTGATGGCAGCAACACTAATCTCATTGGCCTGTCTCATGGGAATGGCTGACCTGGTACCAAACTGTTGGGCATTCTGTGCCATCTTGGAGATTAGCTCTTGAGCAGCTGCTGGTGTCTTTTCAGAGAGGGCTCCTCCACTAGCTGCATCCACCAAATACCTATCCATTGGAATAAGACCTTCATAGAAGTATTGGATCAGCAGCTGGTCACTGATTTGATGGTGTGGACAACTAGAACACAGTTTCTTGAATCGCTCCCAATACTCATGTAATGTCTCCCCATGATTCTGCCTTATGCCACAAATTTCTTTCCGAATAGCGGCTGTTCGAGATGCTGGAAAGAACTTCTCCAAAAAGATCCTTTTTAGCCCATCCCAACTTGTGATGGCAGCAGGTGGTAGGTAGTATAACCAATCCTTTGCAGCTCCATCCAATGAAAATGGAAAGGCCCTAAGCTTTATCTGCTCCTCATCAACTCCTTGTGGCCTCATTGTGGAACAGACAACATGGAATTCTTTGAGGTGCTTGTGCGGATCTTCACCTGCAAGGCCATGAAACTTGGGAAGCAAATGGATTAGGCCAGATTTCAATTCAAAGGTTGCATCCAATTGGGGATATTGAATGCATAAAGACTGATAGTGCATATCAGGGGCAGCCAATTCTCTAATACTTTTGTTAGCATTATTCCTATTCTCATTGCCATTGTTTTCATTGGCGGCCATATTGATCAGTTTAGGTTGGAACTCAAACACAATATCAGAAACAATGGGAAAGACACTATTAGTCACTGCCCTATCTTGGGATCTAAGTTCTCTTGCTTGTCGCCTAAGGGTTCTATCAATTTCTGGATCTAAATCAATTAGGTCACCCTTAGATGATCTGGTCATGCATTAAGTATCAACAAGAACAAAAACAAAACAAAACACACAAGGAAAAATCACATAAACACACCAAGAAAACACAAAATGGCCCAAAAAGTGGTCTAAACGTTGGATTTTGGCCAAAATACGCTCTCCTCACTGCAAAGCAGTGACTATTTCTCCCCACACCCCCATTCCTTTGGACACCAAAAATCAGGGAATTCCGAGATAGTAGTCGACGGTGAACAGTGCTATTTATGGCAAAAAAAACAGAAAACAAGCAAACCGAAAAGAAAAACACAAAGAATGAACAAAGAAAACACAAAGAATCAACAAAGAAACAAAAGGAAAGAGAAACCAATGAGAAAGACACAAAGAAGCAACAAAAGAAAGAAACAAAGAATGAAAGAGAATTAAAAAGAAAAAGAAAGACAGAAAACAAATCTTGTTATGGCAGAACAGTTTGACGGTTCCCCGGCAACGGCGCCAAAATCTGATCGGGGCTGTCGAACACCAATAGATTAGATAGTATGATGATGCGGATTTGCAATATAGGTGCAACCCTAAGTCGTCTCCCAACGAACCTCAAACGGATCTGTCAAAACAAGGCTAAACAAGGGGGGAGTTTTTGATGAAAAACAGAAAACAAAATGAGCAAGAACACAATAAATCAAGATGCAATCAGTTGCAAACCAATCCTTCTATCCCAGTTTTCATTGCCTTCTCAATAAACCATTTGTTTAGTTTTAATCCTCAAATCGAAAATCAGAAAAATCCTTTAACAACCGCCAAAGATTTGGAAGAAAACCAATAAACAGATTTCAGAAACCTCTTAGTTCAATCTATCAGTTTTGATTCCCCTTATTGCACAGATTCGAGACTGATTGAAATACCATCCAAACAGGTTGTTCTTGATTCCAGTTAAAGCCTCAACCGAGCACAAAAACCTTGGATTCTCAAACAAAGACAATGCATGCATTCATCCAACCGGTATCAACACATACACAGATTTAAGAGAGAACGGAAACAAGAAAACAACAAAGTTAAAACTAAAACAAACAGATTTCCATTAAATCCAAGACTCAAACCGGGAACAAGGATGGTGTTGCAACTTGATTACAGAATCCTTAGCCTTCCATCTTCACAAGAACAATGGAGAGAAGAGAAAAATCGGCTACTGTTCACGTCCTTCTAGAATCTCCCTTTAATGGCCTCTTAAGGTGCTTAAATAGAGCTTAAGGAGGAAACCCTAGGGTACTGCAACTTGACGGCCGATTTCGGAAAGGTTATCGCGCGTTCTGGGCTTCGGCCTCTTCATAAGAATTGTAGATCAGGAAGAGTAGATGAATTTGGGCTTTTGAATCGCTTGATTTGGATATCGGACGCCCAAGATATGGCCTTTTAAAGAATTAGTATCTGTGCAGTTTTCCTAATTTGCCCCCAACTTATTGGCCCCGACTTTGAAGCGCTGTTTGAAGGCCCAAACGAGCTCGGATTTGGACAAACCATACCATTCCAGAAAGCTCAAGAAGTCCCCTTCAATATCTCTTAAGACATCATCTTCATTCTGGAATATTATCTTGGCCAAAATACTGAAGGAAGTGCAGGAGGTCAAATCTGCCAAAATTGCCCTTACTTCTCTATCTCCAATTTCCAAGATATCTCATTGCCATCAAGATGTCTCATGCCCCATCTCATGCTCCATGGCCCTAAACCTGGCAAAATAAAATAAAATAGTGTGAAGCCCAATTCTTATAAAATAAAATGAAATAAAATCAAGATGAATAAAATAACACAACTAATGTGCAGAAAGGACTAAATATGAGGGCTAAATAGTATGGAAATATGTGCTCTATCAGAAGACTTTTGCGCAATGGTTGTGGCAAGACTGGAAGATGACACTCTACGTGAATTCTGCGCAAGAATGAGGAACGAGCATCAAGATCTACTCGGGGACGTTATGGATGAGGAAGAATAGGCAGAGATTGCTGCAAACCTCGCGAATGAGGTCATAGATATTAGCTCTGATGAGGAATCAAATGAGGAGACTCAGGAAGTCCAAGATGATGACGAAGGACCCCCGGTAGCTTCCGACAGTGATGGGGACCACAAGGAGTCATGGATCTGGAGGCCGAAGAACTACTGAGCAAGGCCGAAGAAGTAACTGAAGAAAGAAGGGATATGTAGATATAAAATATAATAAGATGTTATGTCTATTTCTTTTTCAGTAGTGTTAAGCTGTTCTGTTTTGTGGAAAATTATAAAGAAATAAAACTGTTCCTTTTGTATAGAAACAATCTTGTCTTGTGCATAATTTATTTCCGTGATTCATTTCAGATGGTGAATACACGAAGACTTCAAGACGCAGCTCATGTCGAAAGTGGGAGAAGAGAAGAAAATAATCCCGAAGATCAGGGTGATCACAGGAATCACTCAGGAGGAAACAGAAGATACGTCGGGGAATCAAGCTCCAGTGAGGACCGGTTTGAGCGAATGGAGCAATTTTTAGAAAATATGCTGACATACGTGAGTCAAGAAGAGCCTACTCGGCACACGACCACGGCTTTGGAGCGATACCGGCATTTGAGACCCCCTGTGTTCAAAGGAAGGATTGGCGATGATCCTAGCTCAGCCGAGTATTGGTTGGAGCAAACCGAGAAACTACTTCAACATCTCCAATGCAGTGAAGAGGAGAAGGTGAGATGTGCAACCTACACGCTGAAGGAAGAAGCAGGTCGGTGGTGGCAATCTACCGAGCGATCATTAATAAGGTCTCAACAGGAGCGTGAAGCTGAGAATGAGGATGCACCAATGTATACTTGGGCGATATTCAAGGAAGAGTTTAACGCCAAGTACTTCTCCAAGAGTTGGAAGGAAGAAAGAATTTGGGAATTTATGAGGCTCAAACAGACGGGTGAGATGTCTGTGAGTCAATACAATAATCGGTTTATTCAACTGATTAAGTACGTGCCCATGTACGAGACTGACGAGAGTCAGAAGGCACAAAAGTTTGTTTCAGGATTACAAGAACATCTCCAACAAGTTTTAAGTGGATGGGACATTGAAACTTACAAAAAAGCATTGCACCGAGCTTTGACCATTGAAAGAAATCTGACACGAGCCAAGATCATCAAGACAGAGGAAGAAAGTAAGAGTGGTAAATCAGGCAGTCCGACGACTCAACCAAGGGATGACGAGAAGTGCCCTCGATGTAAGAGAAAACACCCTGGGAAGTGGTGTGTCTTGAGGTGCTATGGATGCGGTGAAGAAGGTCACATCGGGAGAAACTGCCCAAAGATCAAAGCAACGCCCCAGGTTGGGTATCAGGGAAAAGTGGTGTGTTCAATTGTGGTCAACCAGGGCATATCTCGCGCGATTGCTCAAAAAGGTAGAAGATGGAACTACCGAGTGGAAGTGCACAAAATGTTCGTCCAGGCCGAGTGTACAATCTGACTTGTGAGGACGCTGAGGCCGATCCTGCAGTTATTGAAGGTACACTGTTCTTTTCGAATATTCCAGTTCATGCTTTAATAGATCCAGGTGCTACGCATTCATTCGTGTCGCATGCATCAGTAGAAAGTTTACAGTTAGAACCTAGGGAATTGGGTTATCAAATGGTAATAGCCACTCCTATGGGTTCAACTTTAAGAACTGCGGTAGGGTGCCGCGAGTGTATTTTTAATATGGGATCAGAAAGTTTCAAGATTGATTTGGTGGTGTTAGACATTCAAGATTTCGACATAATTATCGGAATGGATTTTCTATCGCTACATGAGGCTAAAATAGATTGTAAGAGTAAAACCGTGAGCTTACCCAAGCTTAACGGAGAGTGGATTGTGTTCCAAGGTCAAAGTAGGAAGATTAAGAGAGAAAATGGCATGACTTTGCACATGTTGCAATCAGCCAAACTCGAATCAAAAAGGAAAAGTCTCGAGTTGAAATCAGTGAGGGTCGTGAATGAGTATCCTGAGGTATTTCCCGAGGAATTACCAGGATTACCTCCCCAAAGAGAAATTGAATTTTTGATAGATCTTGTACCAGGTACACAGCCAATATCCATACCTCCGTACAAGATGGCCCCTGCTAAGATGAGGGAATTGAAGGAGCAATTACAGGACTTGACTAACAAAGGACTTATCAGACCAAGTGTGTCACCCTGGGGAGCTTCGATATTATTCGTGAAGAAGAAAGATGGTACCTTACGTATGTGTACTGACTACCGACAGTTAAACAAGGTAACCATAAAGAATAAGTACCCGTTGCCTAGGATTGAAGAGTTGTTTGACCAACTTCAAGGAGCTAAGGCATTTTCTAAGATAGATCTTCGGTCAGGGTACTATCAAATGAAGATCAAGCCGGAAGATGTGCCCAAGACTGCATTTCGGTCACGGTATGGTCACTACGAATATCTAGTGATGCCGTTTGGATTGACCAATGCACTTGCTGCATTTATGGATTTAATGAACCGAACTTTTAGACCTTACCTAGACAAGTTTTTAATAGTGTTCATAGATGACATTTTGATATACTCTGCAAGTGAGAGTGATCATGAAGAACATTTAAGGATAGTCTTGCAGACTTTAAAGGACCATAAGTTGTACGCCAAATTCTCGAAGTGTGAATTTTGGCTTACTCAAGTAGCATTTCTTGGACATATAATTTCTGCAGAAGGTATAGCTGTCAATCCAGCAAAGATAGAAGCGGTTCAAAAATGGCAAGCACCTAAGACCATTGGGGAGATCCGAAGTTTTCTTGGATTAACTGGATACTACAGAAGGTTTGTAGAAGGATTCTCAAAGATATCTGCTCCACTTACTCGATTAACGCAGAAAGAAGTTAAATTTGAATGGGATGATAAATGTGAGCAAAGTTTTGAAGAACTTAAAGCACGATTAACTACAGCACCGATTTCAGCAATGCCAACGGAGTCAGGAAAGTTTGTGGTGTATAGTGATGCTTTGGGGATAGGATTGGGATGTGTTCTAATGCAAGATGAGAAAGTAATCGCTTACGGATCTCGACAACTGAAAAGACACGAGCAGAACTACCCAACACATGACTTGGAATTAGTAGCTATAATATATGCTTTGAAATTGTGGAGGCATTATCTCTACGGGGTACAATTTGAGATTTTTACGGATCATAAGAGCTTGAAGTACATCTTCTCTCAGAAGGAGTTGAACATGAGACAAAGAAGATGGATGGAATATTTAAAAGATTATGATTGTACCATTTCTTATCATCCAGGGAAGGCAAACATAGTTGCAGACGCTCTTAGCCGAAGAAGCTCTGAGATTGTGGCTAACATGATGATTAAGGAATTTAGCCACCTGACAGTAGGAGTTAAGCCTAAACCGATCAAGGGATATTTGACAAATCTGACAATTCAACCTGATGTGGTAAATCAAATCAGATCAGCTCTTCAAACAGACACAAGAAGAAGTCAGTGGATAGACGAAAACGATCAAGTTAAGGCACCTGAATTCAGATACCGTGACGGTATACTTCAATTTCAAGGAAGAACATACGTGCCAAGGGATCAAGATCTAAGACAAGTTATCTTGGGAGAAGCTCATCGGGCTAGATACACAGTATATCCAGGATCTACAAAAATGTATAAGGATCTTAAGGAAATTTATTGGTGGCCAGGAATAAAAAAAGACGTGGCACGGTTCGTGGCACAATGTGATACCTGTCAACGTATCAAAGTTGAGCATCAGCGTCCGGGAGGAAAGTTACAACCATTGGATATTCCCAAGTGGAAATGAGACCACGTCACTATGGATTTTGTGACCAATCTACCTCGAAGTCCCAAAGGAAACGATGCTATTTGGGTAATAGTGGATCGACTGACCAAGTCGGCATATTTCTTGCTTATTAAGATAGGGCAACCGACTCATGTTCTGGCTCAGCTGTACATTGAGGAAATAGTACGATTACATGGAATTCCTGCAAGTATAGTGTCAGATCAAGACCCGTGATTTATGTCAAGATTTTGGGAAAGTTTCCACAAGTGTATGGGAACACAGTTGAAGCTCAGCACAGCTTATCACCCTCAGACTGACGGAAAGTCCGAGCGGACAATTCAAACGCTCGAAGACATGTTGAGGGCATGCATTTTGGAATTCTTGGGAAGTTGGGAGAAACATCTACCGTTGGTAGAATTTGCCTACAACAACGGGCACAACAGCAGCATTAGAATGGCTCCCTACGAGGCATTATATGGGCGAAAATGCAAAACACCACTCTGCTGGGTAGAAACTGGAGAAGTAGGATTAATTGGACCCGAGATTGTTCAGACTACTACTGAGAAGATTAAGCAAATACAAGAGAAAATGAGGACAAGTCAAAGTTGTCAGAAATCATACGCTGATCAACGAAGGCGAAACCTGGAATTTCTGGTCGGTGACAAGGTATACTTGAAAGTCTCTCCATTTAAATCCGTAATTCAAGGAAAAAGGAAAGGGAAACTAAGCCCAAGATAGATAGGACCCTATGAGATTTTGGAGAAAATTGGATTAGTGGCTTACAGATTAGCTTTACCTATGGCATTATCAAACATCCACAACGTGTTTCATGTGTCTCAACTACGGAAACATGAGCCAGACCCTACGCAGGTACTTCGGAATGAGACCATTGAGATAGGAAATGATCTAACATATCCTAAGGAACCAGTTTGAATCCTAGATCAAAGGGATCAAATCTTAAGGAACAAGGTTATTCCCTTAGTAAAAGTACTATGGGGCAATCATGACGAAGAAGAAGCAACTTGGGAACGCGAAGAAGAGATGAAGATTTCTTATCTGCATTTATTTTGATATTGTAAGTTAGTAATTTCGAGGACGAAATTTCTTTTTAGAGGGGGAGGATGTAATACCCGGTATTAAATAATAAGAGAATTTTTGAAGATATGGGTCAAAATGATATTTAGCAAAGTTTCGGGCCTAAGTGCAATATTCAAAACTTAAACAAAAGACGAATGACTAGGTTAAGATGAGCCAATTGAGGAGAAATGGCACAATTGGGCGATATTTGATAAAAATCAAGAGATCTCGAAGGGTTGAAGTCAAAAGCACGCAATTAGGAGAATTCGGGCAAAAGTGCAGTTTTTGCAAAATATCAGTGGGAGGTCGAATAGACGAATTTTCTAGAAATTCCAAAAAATAATGGAAAATATGGAACTAAAGGGTCATTGTGAAAGTGTTGGATAGTCCAAGGGTGTTCAGGGTTAGGAGAAAATGCAATTAAAATTGATCAGGGACTAAACTGTAAATTCTTGAAACTTCCATGGTGTGAACGCGACCGCCGCACATGGCCACCGGCAGCCGCCTCTGGAGGCGTCGGGAAGCTCACCTAAGGGTGCTAGGATGATCTTCAGGTGATGATGAAGCTTCAGGGAGTGGCCATTAGCCGAGCACGGCGACGACGTGACCGGAAATGATGGCCAAAAATATTTCCGATTTGACCGAATCTTTCGAGGGGTCTAACGCTTGATTTGGTGTTTCTCGATTGGTTTAGAGGCTAGATTTGGGCTTAAGGGATAAGGACGAGCAAGATAGGGTGGGAAATCGGGTAAAAATCGAGTATAAAATGAGGTTTTCGGCCGAGGGTTTCAAAAACGAAATCACTCAAAATTTCTTGTGTTTTTGCTTGAATTGAGCTTGAGGGATAAGGGGCTTTTGTTCCTTGGGTTGAGAGAGTCATTTTTGGAGCATTTGGGATCGTTTGGTGTAGAAATGGAGGGGTTTTTGAAGTTGGCCGGAAAATCGAGTTGGCCGATGCCGCGACCTGTAACTCACTTTTAAACCTACCTCCGGCCATTTTTTCCGACGAACAAGGGCACCATTGAGGTCGCCTTGAAGAGCACTACAAGCCCCTATAAGAATTTAGGGCATTGGACATCGCCGGAATCGGGGAAGACTACCGGAGAAGAAGACTGTGCGGCAGCGTGTGGCAGCTACTCGCGGGACCTCTGGGTGACGCATAAGGGCAAGTGGGGTATGTTTTTTCTTCGTTTTTAATTTCAGAATTTAGGTAAAATTATTCTAGGAATTATCATGAAAAAATATTTTGTGAAAATTGATGTTAGGTATTTTTAATAAATTTTCGAAGGTAGAAATGTTTGAAAATTAAATAAAAATAGATAAAATTGTGGAAAAATAGAAATGTTGATTCCAAAGGTCTTAAATGGTGAAATAGGAGACAATTGGGTCATTGGAAGAAGAATTACACAATTTTCGAGGTGTGGCACGTTTTTCGAGGCAAAATTCAGACTTTTCTGAATTAAGGTGAGTGGTTTGATTCTAGCTTTATCTTGTCTTGAAATTATTTTTAAGTGTTTTTGGTGAGTTCTAGAGAGCAATTATACCCTCCTAGACTTAGCTTATTTTACAAGGTCTTTTGCTTATGGTCATTGTGTCACTTTCGCTACATTACATTAACTGTTTTGTTTTTAAAATGTTGGTGTATGGCGTGTAAATTTTCATATCATTTGTGGTCAATTTTAATTGCATCGTTGGGTCCACATGGGGCGGGATGGGGTCTACCTGAGATTGAGACAATGCTAATCCAGGTGAACGGGTGTCACGTTGGGGTACTTGAGGGAATAATGTTAAACCAGGTGAACGGGTGTCACGACGGTGCACCCGAGGGATTAACGTTGGACCAGGTGAACGTGTGCCACAGTGGGGCATTCGAGGGATTAAGCATGTCAGGGTGATATCTCGAGTTAGATGTGTCTTGCATGTTGTCGTATAGTATGCCATGCTCGTATGTCTTTCATGCATTGTATAACTGTTTCATACCTTCACTTAGATGGTTTATCATCTAACATGGGTTATGCCCCTAGAACATTCAACGTTCCAGTCAGGGATAGCAGCGAGGTCGAGGACACGACCGAGGAGCCAGTGGTGTATGTTTGATAGTTATTGTTGTTATATTATTTTGGAAGCATTAATGTTATATATCGCTTGACGATGTTGTAATAATTAGTATTGATGTTGTATTCATATAACGGTATGGGAACATTTTGTGTGTAACACCTGGTAGGCCACGTCATTTTGATTAATTAAGTATTCCGCTGTGTTTATATTGTCTCGTTCGGTTAAGATTATGTTATTGTTAACTAAACGAGTAAGACTGAAACTCTCGGGGTTTATATCTGCATGTGGAGATTGTTCTTGAGATCACCACAGGTGTCGGCTGTAGTTTTGCGACGAGTGTTTCATCTGCATGTGAAAATTGTGCTTACAGGCGCCGCGAGTAACAAGCTTGGAGGGAAAAAAAAAAAGAAAGAAACCCCGAGTATTTCCTTATAGTGACACGCCTGTATAGGGCGGGGTGTTACAATTGGTATCAGAGCCCTAGGTTAAAACCCTAGGATGGTTAGGCTAGGTTATTGAACTTAGCACGGTTATACTTGATAACTTAGAATAAGGTTATGGATTCTAGGTGTTATAAGAGAACTTTAGGAGACACTTGTTCGAGATTTCTAAGAAAATCTATATGTGTTATTAGTAAGCAATGGTGGACCAAGTGCTGCTGTCGCATTGGGAAAATAGGATCGAAGCTCGAGGAAACCCGCAAAATGAGGATATGAATGTGTTTCTGCTTGTTTCCGCGTTGACCAAGCTTTTGGAGACATAATATATGGGGTGCTGCACCCCTTCTTCCCCCCGAACGAGGGCTACACTGAGAGCGCGTTGGGATACTCCCAAGTATAAGACCAATTTTTCCCCTTCATTCGGTTTGGAAAGCAGCGGGGCCCGTCCCATATATTCCTTCAGCTGCTGGAATGCGAACTCTCATTCTTCTGTCCACTTGAAGTCTTGCACTTTCTTTAGGAGTTCAAAGAATGGGGCACACTTATCGGTTGCTTTAGATACGAAACGACTCAGGGTCGTGAACTTTCCATTGAGGCTTTGTATCTCTTTTTTTCTCATGGGCGACCTCATATCGAGCAAAGCCCTTATTTTGTCTGGATTGGCTTCAATGCCTGTGTTGTTCACCATAAACCCGAGAAATTTCCCAGAGGTTAACCCAAAGGCGCATTTGAGTGGATTGAACTTCATCTGGTAGCTCCTTAGGACCGCGAACATTTCTTTCAGATCGAAAACATGGTCTGCTCCTTGTTCAGACTTCACTAGCATGTCGTCCACATATACTTCCATGGTTTTGCTAATCAGGGCTTCAAACATCGTTGACCAACCTTTGATAGGCCGCACCAGCATTCTTCAAGCCGAAAGGCATGACCTTATAACAGTAAAGCCCCCTGTCAGTAATGAACGAGGTGTGCTCTTGGTCGGCGGGGTTCATAGGGATCTGATTGTAGCCCGAATAAGCGTCCATGAAACTGAGGAGCTTGTGACCAGCTGTTGCATCCACGAGCTGATCGATTCTTGGGAGAGAGAAGCTATCCTTAAGGCAGGCCTTGTTCAGGTGGGTGAAGCCAACGCAGGTCTTCTACTTCCCGTTTTTCTTTTTACCAATACTGGGTTAGCCACCCAGACCGGGTAGTGGGCCTCTTTAATGAAATTATTCGCCAAAATCTTGTCTACTTCTTCTTTGAGAGCGGTATAATGCTCAGGAGTCATTGGCCTCCTCTTCTGGCGTACTAGCTTGTAGCTTGGATCTATGCTGAGCCTGTGCGTCATGAGTTCCGAGGCGATTTCTACCATATCCTTGTGGTTCCATGTGAATACATCGAGGTTAACTTTAAGGAAATTGGTAAGTTGGGATTTTACCTCGGGGGCCAGATTTTTTCCTAGCTTGAGGCGTCTTCCTTCGTCCACCTCGTTGACAAGAATATCTTCGAGTTCTTCCACCGGACCGGTGGGCCTGTCATAGTCCAACTCGCAGGGATCCAGGTCGTGATTAGCCGGCTGTTGGCTGATCGATCGGGGGCTACCTTTTGCGATGACATTTACTTTCTTTCCCTTAGCTCCCATTTTTATGGCGTCTTCGTAGCATCGTCTTGTGAGGTGCTGTTCGCCTCGTACGCACCCTACTCTATTGGGGGTCGGGAATTTTACTGTTAACGATCTGGTCAAAGTGACCAGATCCAGGTCGTTCATCACTGGCCTTCTGAGCACGACGTTGTATGCTAAGGTGCAGTCTACGATCAGGAACTCCACCAAAGCGGTGGCCTAGCGATTCGCCTCCCCGACGGTAATGGGAAGGCTAATTCGACTGACAAGTATCACTGCATCACCTGTGAATCCGTAGAGCCGTTTTGGGGACGAGCTCAATTGTTCCGGTCCCAAACCCATCTGATCGAAGCACGTTCTGTAGATTACATTTACGGAGCTGCCCATATCCACCATTATCCTTCGTACTTCGGAATTGATGATCTGGGCCCGTATAACGAGCGCATCGTTGTGCGGCCAATGGACGTTCTTAGCCTCTTCTTCCGAGAAGACCATCTTTTCCGGAATTGGGTTACCCTTAGCTCTCTTCAGGGGGACCGACTGCCCGTTTGATCTTGCCAACAAGACATGGTTAGCTTCACGCACGTACTTGTCGTGAGATTTGTGGGAAAGCCCCGCGGGGTGAGGTCCACCATGAATTGCGAAAATAGTTCGCACGGCCGATGAGCGTTCACCATCGGATGGAGGCGATTGTTGTGCCGGCTGTTGGCTTGGTTGATTGGTTGGTCGCACCACGTAATCTTTCAAACGACCTCTTCTTATCAGATCCTCAATGGCGTCCCTGAGGGCCCAACATTCGGAGGTGTTGTGGCCCACCTCGTTATGATACACACAGAACTTCTCCTTATTTCTGAATTTGTTGGGAGTTCTAAGCGGGTTAGGCTTTCCGAACTCCTCTTTGTTCCTTTCATGGCAAAAATTCTGTCGTGAGAGTCAGACAGGACACAGTAACTGTCGAAGCACTGCGACCTCAAAGGTCGCTCATCTCGCTCTGCCTTGTGAGCTCGTTTAAACACTTCATTGGTTGAGCAATCCCCTCGAGCCTCCCTTCCGGTGTCTCCGTTATTCCTTCTCTTATTCTGGTTGGAGCCCCCCGCTTCTTCTTTCGGTCCGATGGGCTTCTTCGACCCAAAGGCGTCTTCCCATCGGACCTTCTTGGAGGCTCATTTGTAAAATTCCCCCAGATCCTTGACCGGGGTCCTATAAATGCTCTCATAGAGCTTGCAATCTTTTCGAAGGCCGGCGGAGATTGCCGTTAGGATACTTTCATCGGAGGGATCCTCGACATTGCTCACCTCGTGCCTGAATCTAGCAATATATTCCCTCAAGGGCTCGTTTGCCTTTTGGAATACGGTGGCACGAGATATCTCCTTAGGGCCCTGTATTGATTGACGAATCTCTGTTGACATTCCTCCCAACTGCTGATGCTGCGAGGCGGGAGGTTTCTGAACCAAGCTCAGGGAATATCACCCAAGATTACCAAGAAGGCACGGCATTTAACTAGCAAGCTGGTTGTCTGTAAGTCCATTTGTACGTTATACGCATCCAGGTAATCATAGGGGTCGCTGTCCCCATTCTACTGTGGCATGCTTGGGACTTTGAATCTCTGGGGGAGGAGCTCAAGTTCAACCTCTTTAGTGAACGGCGTCCTATCCCCACAGCCATTACTCTGGCTGCGGATTCCTTGTCTTTCCTCCAACTATCAAACTCTCTGATATAATTCCTCCACAGTTGAGTCCGAGCCCACTGATTGCTGGGCGTGCGACCGCCTACTCCTTTCCCGGTCCGGGGAGCGGTGATTTGGGAATGGGTAGTTGTCTCCGATGTCCTCTTCTACAGGTGGAGGTCGTTCTTCCTGCGGTTGGCGGACCCTTCGAGGCGAAGCCGGTGGGTCATGGGTGGCTCGTGCTTGAGCTTGGGCTAAAATTCTAACCGCTTCAGCGAGCTGCATCACTGTATTCTCTAACGCCTCCTGGCGTTGTTGCCAGTCTCGGATTGCTCCGGTTCCAGTGATTTGGTTCGCGGGTTGAACAGGAATCCGCAGTGGTACGCCAGTAGCGTCTCCGGTGGGCGGTGGTAAAAGGATATCTGTTGTCGGAGCAACGGGCCCTCCATTTAGTGGAAAATCCCGCGGTCGATCGCTGTGATTTTCTGGTGGGTTGACCGCTACCTCGGAACTTCAAGTATTCCTTCCTCTTACCATGGCTATTGATCAGAACGGCCCCTTCCTCTAGCGCCATAATGTCGACGTTCAATTTCAATCGACTGTGATTCGTTTTGGGCCAAAATGTGGATGACTATAAGTCCAATTGGTTCTTTGTCACTTACCCTTCGCTTTCGTCTCTCAAAAACACTAGCTTCGTGCTTGCTCCAGGTAAAAGCACGTTGGTTGGCCTAGGTTGTTTCATTTTCCCTTACGTCTTTAACACTTTTTCTTTGCCATGCAGATCTCGCGGGCAGGAAACCAACCTTGTCAACTGAGGAGACCGAGGTTCTGGATAAGCTCATCGCTGCGGGTTTGGGCTCAGAAAAATTAGAGATAACTGACGAGCTACTCAGAAACCTCGAGCTCGCGCCCCCTCTTAACATTGGGGTTATCAAAGGGAACCACATTGGGGTCCTGGGTGCGAAGGTCCTTCCGTTCGCCTTCCAAGCGTCCGCGTTGAGTAGCCAAACTGAAGCTATGGTAGACCTCGATCTCGTCGTCTCGAAAAGGTCCAGAGCTAGGTCGGGTGCTACTTTGCCCGCCACTTCATTTTTGCGGGGTGGGAGATTGGAGCAGGTACAACCACGACCACTATGTCAACAGTAATAGCTCGCCCAACAACATCATCAGTAACAAAAACCTCACCAACAGCGACAAGAGCAAAGATCTCTTGTTCCCCATGACCAGGGTTCAACCGGAACTCGCGAAAAAGAGGTCGCCAAGGAGGCCCCCAACGCCCCCGCTGCTAGGCCAAAAAAAGGACTGGAGCAACAGCAGCTAAAGACCGGTAGAGAAAAAAGGGCCAAAGCCTCTAAGGAAGAGGCAAATTGAGAGCCCACATAAGAGCCGATGCCTGGATTGGTCTTCTTCCACGCCCTCATGGACAAGATGTCCGAAATCGTGGGCACGTCTGCCAAGTCCCTGGATAAGGACGAGGTGAGTGGGGAAGTGCTCGATAACTACATTGCTCGCCACAGTTTCCTGATACACTTGAGCTTCTCCTCAAGTTTTTTTTATTTTTTTTATTATTTTTTTTTCAATCCTCTGTGTATTGCAGACTTCCCTTGCCGCTATGAAGGCCAAAAAATATCAACATGATCTTGAAGGGCGGCTCCAGGCAGCGAAGGTCACCTACGAAGGCGAAATAAGAAAACTTGAGGGAGAGAAACAAGCTCAGCAGGCCGAGCTCCTTACTACCTAGAAGGAGGTCAAGAGTTCAGAGGTGCACCTGCGGGAGGCGACTCAGAATAAAGAACTCAACGAAGAGCTTGGTCGTGCGAAGCATTTGTGGGAGTCCGCCAACTCCAAGCTCACTAATGAGCTAAATAAGGCTAAGAAGGAGCTGCAACAAGTCAGGGATGAGCGAAAGCAGGCTGACGATGGGGCTGATCAGTGCGAGTAGATCGCGAAGCAAACTATTGAAGACATCAAGGTAGAAGTGGCAGCTAAGATAGATTCAGCACGCAATGAAACCAGATCTGACACCTGTTCGGCGTTTCTGTACACCTTATGGTTGAATCATTCCTAGATGGATTTTTCTTTCTTTGGCGTGCAAGTCGTTGAGGAGGTGAAACGGTACGTGGCCATGGCTGCCAAAGATGCCCAAACTGCCACCCCGCTTGATTCGTCAAAGGTCGTTGTAGCAGCTGTTTGCGACCGGGTCAAGCCATCTGGGGCCGTCAAAGCTCAGCCCTCTGAAGCTGCCGAGGCTTATCCTACCGAGGCTATCGCTCCTCCTAGCTAGACTTCTTTTTGGTTTTTCTTCTTTTCTTCTCTCTTTTTTTTTTTAACAGATGTATTTCATTAATGAAATCAAAATTTTCTGAACTTGTGTTTCTTGTTTTAATCTTGCAACGAACTCACGCCAATCAGTCTCAAAGTTAAAAAAGACTTAACGAGAACCAACCTTCATAATATAATTTGAGCCGATCTTCATGACTTCACTTTAACGCGAGCTCCAAGAAATTCTTGCATCTCAGGATAAGCTCGGAGGTATAACTTCGAAGAAGTCTTTCAACAATATAACTTGAGATCGATAAGCCCAGATATATCCGAAGAATTCCTAGCTCACAGGTTAGCAAGCTTGAAATACGTCATCATCAATAGACGTAATAACCATCAATGCGTGTCTAGTAAGGTGCGATCATCCATAGTTAAATTAAGACAACCCCTAGATAACACGTCTTTAACAATATGATATTTAAAACTTTGTCGAGATGTACGTCCAGATAGATCGTTTTACGATCTCAGTAAATATGCCACGGTTGAACAACTCGTGATCGTAATAATTAACAATCAAGATGTGTGTCCAGTAGGTCGCAAATAGCCATACTTAGGCAAATTAAGGCAAACCTCAGTTAGCACTTCCCAAAGAAATATAAGTCATGATGAAAAGCTTGCCAAGATATATGTTCAGGTAGATCGTTCTTCGTTGACATACCATGGCTCACATTCGACTAACTTGTATTACCAAGCTATATGTCCAGGCAGATCATAAGTTGACCTCAGCTAACATACCATGATTTTTACAAGTTTTTGATTCAACCGAGAGGGAACACCCAGGTAGGTCGCAAACCATGACGTGAGTCAGGATGAAAGGACCTCAGCTAATGGACCCTTAGCTCGAGGTTATTTGTCAGAAGTAGTTGCTCAGTAGGTTCCAAACCATGACTTTAAATCAAGAGGGATGGTCCTCAGCTCGTAACTTTAAAGATATTCAATCGAATATCAATGAAAATAACTTAGTCAAGAAGAAACACTCAGGTAGGTCGCAATCCTTGACTTAAGTCAAGATGAAAGGATCTCAGCTAGTGAACCCTTAGCTCGAGGTTATTTGTCGGAAGTGGTTGCTCAGTTGGTTCCAAACCATAACTTTAAGTCAAGAGGGATGGTCCTCAACTCACAACTTTAGAGATATTCAATCGAATATCAATGAAAATAACTTAGTCAAAAAGGAACACTCAGGTAGGTCACAATCCATGACTTAAGTCAAGATGAAAGGACCTTAGCTAGTGAATCCTTCAGCTTGAGGGGTACCAAGATGGATGCTCAGTTAAACCGCAAACCATAGCATAGTGGCTAGGTTGAATGGGTCCCAGCTCGCAAACCATGATTTCGCAACCCCTCATTTTAGAGATATTTCATCCAATAAAGTGTAACTTATAAACTTCAATTAGATTTATGAACGTAAATTACGATGAAAAATTTCAGAGCATAGGTTAGAACAATTACATTTATTGGTAGTAAGGACGAAGATGTTCCGCATTCCAAGCTCGGGGGAGAAAAGTCCCGTCCATGTTTGCCAGATGATATGCTCCGTTACCCAGATTCTCCTTGATGATATACGGACCCTCCCAATTAGAGTCCAGGGTGTCATCGCTCATCGTGCGAGCTCTAGGGAGTACTAGGGGCAATACCAGACCTCCAACATTGTACTGTCAGATTCGAACCTTCCTGTTGTAGTCTCGTGCCACCCTTTGTTGATAGATTGCGACCCTTATGCGAGCTACATCCCTCGCTTCTTCGAGCAAGTCGAGATTCGTTGCCAACAACTTATCATTGTCCTCGCAGATGAAGGTGGCCCTTTAGTGGTTGGTCAGATCGTTCTCTGCAGGTATCATAGCTTCAGATCCGTACACCATCGAGAATGGGGTTTCTCCCATGCTACTCCGAGCTGTCATTTGATAAGCCCAGAGCATTGTTTGCAGTTCATTCATCCAAGCCCCATTTCTGGCTTCAAGCTTTGTTTTCAGGATTTCCTTGATTATTTTGTTAACAGCTTTGGCCTGCCCATTGGCTTAGGGGTGGTCCACGATGGTGAAACTTTTTCGAATCCCCATTGACTCGCAAAATTGGATGAATTGCTCACTGGTGAATTGGGTTCTGTTGACTATTATTATTTGTTGTGGAACTCCGAATCTACAAATGATATTATCCCATGTAGATGCTTGTACCTTCGAACTGGTGTTCTGTGCGAGTTCTTTGGCTTGGTGAAATAGCCAATTGCCACTATGGCATACTTGCACCCTCCGCGAGCTGTCGGAAGTGGTCAGATCAAATCCATGCCTCAAATGGCAAAAGGCCATGGGTTGCTCATCTGCTGCAAGTAAGCTGGTGGAGCTCGTGGAATTTTAGCGAATTTTTGACATTTCTCTTATTTTTTTACTATCTCTACGACATTTTGCTTTATGATGGGCCAATAAAACCCTTGCCGTAGTGTCTTTTGTGCCAATGAAAGTGCCCCAACATGATTACTGCAGTGGCCTGCGTGAATTTCTCCCAGCACGGTCTGACAGTCAGTACCGTCGATGCACCTCAGGAGTGGGGCTAAGAACCTCCTCATGTACAGTCTATCATCATAGATACAATATCGAGCTGCTTGAGCTCGCAGAAGACGTGCTTCCAGTTTGTCTCTAGGCAATTTTCCATCTTGCAGATAACCCAGAAAGGGAATCATCCATGAGTTTTAGGAGACCGCGATCGCCAACGTTTCAACTCGTTGTTCTGTGCTAGGAGTGGCTAAGAAATCCACAGGTATAGCTCCCAAGAATTCCGCATCTCGGGCAATTGCTAGGCGAGCTAACGCGTCTGCATGAGAGTTCTGGGAGCGGGGAATCTGGCACATTTCATATTTTTCAAAAGTAGCTAAGAGTTCGCGTACCTTTTGTAAGTATGCCACCATCTTTGTATCTTTGGCCTGGTATTCTTCTCGTACTTAATTGACAACCAGCTGAGAGTCACTTAAGATCTCCAAGGATTTAGCTTGTATTTCTTTTGCTAGGCGGAGCCCTGCCAATATGGCCTTGTACTCATATTCATTATTAGTGGCCAGAAACCCGAACCTCAGGGTGCAAAGGATTTTGTGACCCTCGGGACTTATTAACATAACCCCGGCTCCCGCTCCTTGTTTGTTTGATGATCCATTGATGTATAATTCCCAAGATGGCCCTTTCAAGTTCTCCATTTCTTCTTCAATCGGTCCAGTGAACTCGGCAATGAAATCTGCCAACGTCTGACCCTTTATCGCCGTCATTAGTTTGTACTTCATATCGAACTGAGCAAGCTCGATAGACCATTTTAGTAAACGACCCGATGTGTCTGACTTTTGTAAGATTTGTTTCAGCAGGTACTTGCTCAGGACTTCGATCTCATGAGCTTGGAAATGAGGTCGTAACTTTCTTGATGTCATTATTAAACAGTAAACCAGTTTTTCAACTGGTGCGTACCTTGTTTCTGCATCGATCAAGCTTTGGAGACATTATATATGGGGTGCTACACCCCTTCTTCCCCCCGAACGAGAGCCTCACTAAGAGCGTGTTGGGATACTCCCAAATATAAGATCAACTTTTCTCCCTCCTTAGGTTTGACGAGCAGTGGGGCCCGTCCCATGTACTCCTTTAGCTGCTGGAACGCGAACTCGCATTCTTCTGTTTATCTAAGGTCTTGTGCCTTTTTTAGGAGCTCGAAGAACGGGGCACACTTATCAGTTGCCTTAGAGATGAAACGGCTCAGGGTCGCGACCCATCCATTGAGGCTTTGTACCTCTTTTTTCCTCACGGGCGACCTCATATCGAGGAAAGCCCTTATTTTATCTGGATTGGCTTCAATACCTCTATTGTTTACTATAAACCCGAGAAATTTTTCAGAGGCTACCCCAAAGGCGCACTTGAGTGGATTGAGCTTCATCTGATAGTTCCTGAGGACTCCAAACATTTCCCTCAGATCAGAAACATGGTCTGTTACATGCTCAAATTTTACTAGCATGTCGTCAACATACACTTTCATTGTTCTGCCGATCAGCGCTTCAAACATTGTGTTGACCTTTGATAGGTCGCACCAGCATTCTTCAACCCAAAAGGCATGGCCTTATAATAATAAAGCCCCCCGTCAGCAATGAACCAAGTGTGCTCTTGGTTGGTGGGGTTCATGGGGATCTGATTGTAGCCTGAATAGGCATCCATGAAACTGAGGAGCTGGTGACCAACTGTTGCATCCACGAGCTGATCGATTCTTGGGAGAGGGAAGCTATCCTTAGGGAAAATATTGTTCAGGTCAATGAAGTTGACGCAGGTTCTCCACTTTCTATTTTTCTTTTTCACCAGGACCGGGTTAGCCACCCAGATCGAATAGTGGGCCTCTTTAATAAAATTATTTGCCAAGAGCTTGTCCACTTCTTCTTTGAGAGCGGCGTAATGCTCAGGAGTCTTTGGCCTCCTCTTCTGGCACACTGGTTTGTAACTCGGATCTATGTTAAGCCTATGCGACATGACCTCTAGGGCGATTCCTACCATATCCTCGTGGTTCCATGCGAATACATCGAGGTTAGCTTTAATGAAATTGGTAAGTTGGGATTTTACCTCGACGGTTAGATTTTTTCCTAACTTGAGGTGTCTTTCTTTGTCTGCCTCGTTGACAGAGATATCTTCGAGCTCTTCCAGCGGACTGGTGGGCCTGTCACAGTCCACCTCGCGGGGATCCAAGTCGTGATTAGCCCCCCATTTTGCGATGACATTTACTTTCTTTCCTTTGACTCCCATTTTTAGGGCATCTTCATAGCAACATCTTGCCAGGTGCTATTCACCTCGTACACACCCTACTCCATTGGGGGTCGAGAATTTCACTATTAGCGATCTGATTGAAGTGACCAAATCCAGGTCGTTCATTATCGGCCTTCTGAGCACGACGTTGTATGTTGAGAGGCAGTCTATAATTAAGAACTCTACCAAAGTGGTGGCCTAGCGATTCTCATCCCCGATGGTAAAGAGAAGGCTAATCCGACCAACAGAGATCACTGCATCACCCGTGAATCCGTAGAGCGGTTCTGGGGACTAGCTCAACTGTTCTGGTCCCAAACCCATCTGATCGAAGCACGCTCTGTACATTACATTTACCGAGCTGCTCATGTCCAGCATTATCCTTTGCACTTCAGAATTATCGATCTGGGCCCGTATAACAAACGCATCATTGTGCGACCAATGGACGTTTCTGGCCTCTTCTTCCGAGAAGACCATCTTTTCCTGATTAGGTCACCCCTAGCTCGCTTCGTGGGAACCGACTGCTCGTCCGATCTTGCCAACAAGACATGGTTAGCTTCATGCACGTACTTGTCACAAGATTTGTGGGAAGATCCCGCGAGGTGAGATCCACCATGAATCGTGTAGATAGTTCACACAGCCGGTGAGCATTCATCATCGGAAGGGGGCGATTGCTGTGCCGGTGGTTGGCTTGGTTGATTAGTTGGTCGTACCATGTAATCTTTCAAGCGACCTCTTCTTATCAGATCCTCAATGGTGTCCCTTAGGGCCGAACATTAAGAGGTGTTGTGGCCCGCCTCATTGTGACACACACATAATTTTTCCTTATTTCTGAATTTGTTGGGAGTTCTCAGCAGGTTAGGCTTCCCGAACTCCTCTTTGTTCCTTTCCATGGCGAAGATCCTTTCTTGGGGGTTAGATAGGACACAGTAGTTGTCAAAGCGCCGCAACCTCGGAGGTCGCTCATCTCTCTCTGCCTTGTGAACACGCTTGAAGACTTCATTGTTTGAGCGCTCCCCTCGAGCTTCCCTTCCAACATCTCTGTTATTCCTTCTCTTATTCTAGTTGGAGCCCCCAACTTCTTCTTTCGGTCCAATGGGTTTCTTTGACCCGAAGGAGTCTTCCCATCGAATCTTCTTGGAAGCTCGTTCATAGAATTCCCCCAGATCTTTAACTGAGGTCCTGTAGATGCTCTCATAGAGCTTCCCATCTTTTTGAAGGCTAGCGGAGATCTTCGTCAGGATACTTTCATCGAAGGGATCCTCAACGTTACTCACCTCGCGTCTGAATCTGGCAATATAGTCCCTTAAGGGTTCATTTGCTTTTTGGAACACTGTGACGAGGTGACACGGTGGTGCGAACTACTTCCTCAGGGCCCTGTATTGATTGAGGAATCTCTATTGACATTCCTCCCAACTGCTGATGCTGCGAGGCGATGGAGGGTAGTGACGGTGGTGTCGATGGCGAATCTTGGCATGGAGGGCGATGGCAGTTGTGGCTATGGTGGTGGCGATGATGCCGGTGGTGAGCGGTGGCGTGGAAGGCGATGGTAGTGGTGGTGGAACATCTGTGTTGCTTGTTGGAAGAGATAGTGGAGCTTGGAAAAGAGAAGGAAGAGGGAGTGCGTAAGGCAAAAAATGCTTTTGTTTTTCGCGTTTTCAATTTTTATTGTATTTTGGCTGAGAACAGCCAAAACGTTTTTTTGCTGTTTTCCATTTCTTTCACAAATTTTTTCCTTATTTTTGAAAACACGTTTTTGAAAATAACAAAGAGAACATGTTTTCGATATTTTGAAAAATTAAAAACAAAAAACGGCCTAAAAACGCCAAAGAGAACAGGCCCTTGGGAATTCTTGATGACTTTGCCTCACCTCCAATTGGAATTGGGCTTTTTTCTTCCATTTTCTAGTGTTTTAGTTTAGATTCATTGAAACATCATTAAAAATTCTAATATATATTTCTTAAATTATCTTCACTTTATTATTATTATTATTATTATTATTATTATTATTATTATTATTATCAGTTTAGACAATTAAAAAATATTTTTATTTTTCATTATATATAATATATTTTAAATAATAATAACCCACTAAAATTTGGTGACAAGGTATTGTAGATTTTGGTTATTATTTGTAATTAGATACGAGGCAAATTGAGGAGTCTAATGTAATTTTATTGAGTTTTTATTTTTTAAAATTTTATTTAATTATATTTATGTTTGAGAAGGAACATGCAATTTGTAGTATTGCAAGATATTTAAAATAATTATACAAAAATATAACAAGACAAACCCATTTTGTGTTCTATTATTATATCAAAACATTGAGGTTTCCAAACAGTCCCTTAAATTTGATCAACCTCTGTGAATCTAACACCACAAACAATAATAGATATAATTGTAGATAAATTAATTTTTAACTCCTCACTTCAGACCAAATATTACGTAATATTTTTATTTTTTTCAAATTATTTATATATTTCATATGCTAATTTTGAAGTCGGCGACGTCAACAGTTTAAATTGCATTCAATATGCACAATAATGACATCACAACAATGGCTTAATTCATACGAACCTTTAATAATTAAAAAATATTTCATTTGATCCATAAAATGTATAACATTAAGATGCGATATCTTAATTATTAAAAATTATTATTTTAAATTTTTACTATAACTAAGAATAAAAAGTGTCGTTATTTACATCATATAAGATGTCACATTATAAAAAAAATGTCACATCAATGACACACATCAAATTAGACTTAATACATAAATATAATAATTGATCTCTTATTAATTAAAAAATTTTACATTTGGTCCTTGATATAAAAAAAATCAAATTTGATTTTAAAAAAACTTAAAAAATTTATTAAAAATAAACAAAAAAAATTCATAGAAGAACGTGAAAATATTTTTAAAAAATATTTAAATTTTATAAAAAACCAAAAATAATAAAAAAAATATCTAAATTTCATAAATGGAACTAAAAATTTCATTAAAAAAAACCTAAATTTGTTATTAAAAGCCCCAAAAATAATAAAAGACCTAAATTATTTATATATTTCATATGCTAATATTAAAGTCCCCGACATCAACAGTTTAAATTGCATTCAATGCACAATAGTGACATCACAAAAATGAGTTAATTCATACGAACCCTTAATAATTAAAAGATATGTCGTTTGATCCACAAAATATATAACATTAAGATTTGATATCTTAATTATTAAAAATTATTATTTAAAATTTTTATCATAATTGTGAGTAAATAAAGTCGTTATTTACATCACGTAAGATGTCATATCATATAAAAAAATGCCATATCAATGAGACACGTCAAATTAGACTTAATATATAAATGTAATAATTGATCTCTCATTAATTAAAAAAAATTACATTTGGTCCTTGATATGAAAAAAAAAATCAAATTTGATTTTAAAAAACTTAAAAAATTATTAAAAATATACAAAAAAAATCATAAAAGAATGTGAAAATATTTAGAAAAATACTTAAATTTTATAAAAAAAACCTAAAAATAATTTAAAAAATACCTAAATTTCATAAATTGTAGCATTTCGCATCGAGCGATAGGAAGGATCGGAACAACTCACCCTGATGGGTTTATGCGAACTTTCTAGGGGGGTCACCCATTCTTGAACTATCCCCAGGTCAAGCACGCTTAACCCCAGAATTCTTTGCCTACATTCAGCCTAAAAGGTATCCAGCTGGTGTTGTTTCCTTCCTTACTTATCCTCGATATATACTACTCTTTTCTGGGCTCTTGAGCTATTACATTCTCCCCCCTTGAGCACATGACGTTTTCGTCATGTGACTTTACAACTGGTCCCAGACCTTCTCCCTTTTAGAGGCTACCATCCTAGAAGCCTACCAAGAGCCGCTCCTTGATCAGGCCTCGCGCCCTGGCACCACTCCTCGCCCTCATTGGACTGTCTTCTCCAAGGGTCGGCTCTGATACCACCTGTAACATCCCGCATCAAGCGATAGGAAGGACCGGAACAACTTATCCTGATGAGTCTAAGCGAACTTCCCAGGAGAAAGCACGCTTAACCCCGAAATTCCTTGCCTACATTCAGCTCAAAAGGTATCCAGCTGGTGTTGTTTCCTTTCTTACTTATCCTCAATATATACTACTCTTCTCTAGGCTCTTGGGGTATTACATAAATGAAACTAAAAATTTCATTAAAAAAAATTTAAAAATCTCATTAAAAACCTCAAAAATAATAAAAGACCTAAATTATTTATATATTTCATATGCTAATATTAAAGTCCGCGACGTCAACAGTTTAAATTGCATTCAATGCACAAAAATGACATGACAAAAATGGCTTAATTCATGTGGAACCCTTAATAATTAAAAGATATGTTGTTTGATCCACAAAATGTAGAACATTAAAATTTGATATCTTAATTATTTAAAATTATTATTTTAAATTTTCACCATGATTGAGAGTAAATAGAGTCACTACTTACATCTAGGGCTGGTAATGAGCCGAGCTACTCGTGAGCTGACTCAAAACTCTACTCGAAAATTGGCTCAATAAGGTAGTTCATGATACAAATGAGCCAAGTTTGAGCTCAAATATTTGGCTCATTTAGTAAATGAGCCGAACTTGAGCTACTATTAGTTTAACTCATTTAGATCACGAGCCAGCTCGATATACTTATATATATATATTAATTTTATAAATTTATTAAATAAAAAAAATACTTATTACTTAATACTCAATAATATAAATATATACTTAATAATTTTATAAATATATTATTTAAATATATATTATATATATCGCATATATTATTTAAATATATATATACATAGAAATAAAGTAATAGTCAATTTCGAGCCGAGCCGAACCGAGCCAAGTAGTCATCATCAAGCTGAGCTCGAGCTAAAAAAATAAGCTCATATCGAGCTCGAGTCAAGCTATGAGTCAACCTAAAATTAATCGAGCTGAGCTCGAGTTGGGCCAAGCTCGGCTCAGCTCGGCTTATTGCCAACTCTACTTACATCACATAAGATGTCACATCATATAAAAAAAATACACATAAATGACACACGTCAAATTAAACTTAATACATAAACATAATAATTGATCTCTCATTAATTAAAAAAAATTACATTTGGTCCTTAATATGAAAAAAAAATCAAATTTAATTTTAAAAAAACTTTAAAAAATTATTGAAAATATACAAAAATATTCATAGAAGAACGTGAAAATATTTAAAAAAATACTTAAATTTTATAAAAGAACCCTCAAAATAATAAAAAAAAAACCTAAACTTCATAAATGGAACTAGAAATTTCATTAAAAAAAACCTAAAAATTTCATTAAAAACCCCAAAAATAATAAAAGACCTAACAATTTCATAAAACATATTTAAAAATAATTAAAAAGTACTAAAAATTTCATAAAAAAATACCTAAAATATTCAAAAAATACATAAATTTCATAAAAAAACTAAAAATAAAACAAAATTTCATAAAGAACCAAAACAATTTAATAAAAAGACCTGAAATAAAAAATATAAAAATGAAATTTTAGTCTTCTTTATTATTTTTAGGTTTTTTTTTATGAAATTTAGGTCTTTTATTATTTTTATATATTTTATGAAATTTTTAGGTCTTTTATGAAATTTAGGTGTTTTTTGAATTTTTAGGTTTTTTGATTAAAAATTTTAGATATCTTTTTAAAAATACTTTTAGGTCTTTTATGGAATTTAAGTCTTTTTTGAATATTTTTATGAAATTTTTAGGTCTTCTTATGTAATTTAGGACTTTTTTATTATTATTTTTGGGTTTTTAATGAATTTTTTAGGGTTCTTTTGTGAAATTTAGGTCTCGTTTTTTTAATATGTTTTAATGAAAATTTTAAATTTTTTTATAAAATTTAGGTATTTTTATTATTTTTTGATTTTTTGTTTACAAAATTTAGGTCTTTTTTTTTAATATCTTGACCTTTATTAAATGAAATTTTTAGACTTTTTTTTTATAAAATTTAGGTTTTTTATATTCACATTTAGTTTTTAATTTTCATATTAGGAATCGAATGTTAAATTTTTTTAATTGTTGAGAGACCAAATATCATATTTATGTATTAAATCTAATATGATGTGTCTCGGAGACATGTCTTTTTTTTATATGATGTGATATTTTATATAACGTAAATAACAACTCAATTTATTCTTAACTACAGTAAAAACTTAAATCAACAATTCTTAACAATCTACATACTAAATCTTATTATTTTACACTTTAAAATGCCATAATTTTTAACTGTTGAGGGCTTCCGCATGTATTAAGCCGCACAAAAAGTCATAATGTTTTTTAGTCAAATATTGGTCTAGTAGATTTAAAACTTGATTTAATCTCAATTGCCATTTTTCAGTAATCTAAATAGGACAGATTCAAAAATCTATGTAAGGGAAAGTTGAATTTTTTTTTTTTAAAGATGTAGAACTATATATTACAGATTTTAGGGTGGGTTATAATTGCTTTTATTGGGTTATTATTAAAAATTATTTTTATAGTAAAAAATTAATTTTTATACATTAAAAAATTAATTTTAATAATTGATTGCCCTCAATTTTAGTCCAAGACAGTTCACACGTGCATCCGTCCCTAGATCTAAATCTCAATTCTAATCTCAATAATTTTTTTAAAAAATTATGTTTTATATTAAAATTAATTTTTTATATTAAAAAAATAATTTTAATAATGGACTGCTTACACGTACATCCGCCCCCTGGATCTAAACCTCACTTCTAACCTCAACTATGGTATAAAAATCATTTTATTTTGTTTAGCAGATTCAAACCTCAAATCTAAACTTAAATTTTATTAATCATCAAATATTTATTTAGGAATTAATTATGTAAATTGACTTCACAAAATGACAATGGAATTGATCTCATCGTCGTTGGGTGGTAGTCCAACAATAGAGAGAATTTTATGAAAGTTTAAAGACTTTTTTCTAAGAGTCTCCATTTTAATGAGTTTGACTTCAAGTCTAATTTGTTGATGAAATGATTAAGCAAGTAGATAACAAGTAGATAACAATTGAAGTGCAATCACACAACACAAAATTTTTATAATGTCTCACTTAAAAAATTTATGTCCTCTTTCTTCAAGCAAAAATTTGAAGATTTAAATATAAAGATATAAGACATAATTTTTTGCACATGAACTAAAATCTTGAATTACAAAATATCTTGCTAACAAAGATAAAACTCTTATAAAATAAGTCTATCTCACAAAATAGTAAGATAAAATATAACAAATTTTCATGCATCTTTTTACAATGAATAAGGTTATTCATCTAAATTGGAAATAGAGATGAATTTTCAGTCTAGTTAACACATTTTTATTAAAAAATAATGAAATATACATATAAATATGGACACATGTACCTTTTTTATTTTCAATAAGAATATGTCAACTAAACTGGAAATCCAAAAAATAAGAAAGATGAATAACATTTTATCTTTTACAATACTCAAAGGAGAGGGAAGAAATAGCTGCACTAAAGCCTAATTAATTGTTTGAATACCTTATCTTTGAATGCCAATTTCAATGCTCAATAAGTGAGTTCAATTGCTGGTAGTTAGTTAAGACTCTTTACAATCCTCCAATCTTTTAGCTGTTGGAGACCACAATGGAAGGTGAAGTTTGAATTTATGTCAAGTTTTCACCAAACCAAGACAAATTTCCAATTTTTACAAAAATAAAATAAAAGTTTTGCAAGTTAATCTTAACTTCATTAAAATTGAGTCAACAATGAGGTCACTACGCACAATAAATGAGAGACAACAAGGAAGAAAAAGAAAGTTTGGTGGTTTGCAAAAGTAAAAAATTTGAATATTAGAGATGTAGAAAAGATAAATAAAACAACATCAATAAATAATTTTATAAAAATAAAAAAAAGAGATAGTTCTAGAACAAGATTGTCACCTGCAACAAGCAAATTTTGAGAGCAAATCAAAGTTGCAAACCCCATTTCAATGAAAGTTATTAATGTCTCAAGGTGATTCATAGGTTTATCTTTTAAACCAATTGAGAAAATCTTGCTTGGTAGAAAAATTACCAAGCAAAACGATTTAAAAATGTTTAGGATGAGGAATGAAAAAATGAGATTATGAAACATGCTAGATAATACTCTCTCCAGTTTTTTAAAATGATCAAAATCAATTCCGAAAGACTTTAGTAGACTATTCTCACTCATTTGGTTAATTAGATATGGGAAAAAAAAATGGATGTGTTTAATAGACCACACACGACTTGATTAACTAAAATTAAAAGAGGGCAACACTTCAAGTTTATTGCCTCAATTTAGCTGGCCTTTATTAGACTTTCATCAATCATACTTAATTTCTTTTGCACAATTATAGAACTTACTGATTTGTCTTTGGTCACACACGGGCTTGATCAACTAAACTAAAAAGAGGGCAAGAGTTAAAGTTTATTGCCTCAATTTGATCGGCCTCTCATTAGAGTTTAGTTAATTATCTGTAGCATCTCGCATCGAGCTATAGGAAGAATCAGAACAACTTACTTTGATGGGTCTACACGAACTTCTTAGAGAGTCACTCATCCTTGAACTGCTCCCAACTCAAGCACGCTTAACCCTAGAGTTCCTTGTCTACATTCAGCCTAAAAGGTGTCCAACTAGTGTTATTTCTTTCTTTACTTATTCTCGATATATACTACTCTTCTCTGAACTCTTAGGGTATTATAATATTTAATTTCTTTTTCACAATTATAGAACTTATTGATTTATCTTTAATCAATTAAATATAGATTTTAGTTGACTAGACAATTTTTTTTTTTTTTTTGACAAATTGGGGGAATTTTGTTTTGAAAGAATGATGATTCATTTCATCACATTGAATTGAAAAATTAATTTTTTTTTTTGAAAAATGATTTTGAATATATTTTAAAAACATGAGTTTTGTTATCATTACATTAAGATTATTTAATTGTACCCTTGAGTCTAATAAGTAGCTACTCTATAAAGTCAAAATTTCAAGTTGAAGTCTTAATGAGTATTGATGATACCCTATTTAAGTGCTATTTCAATATTATGATTATTATTATCATCAAATCCTGTCCGAACTTTGAAACTAAACGTGGTTGAGCGAGAATAGGACCAAAATGTGGGTGACTTCTTAGGAAGCCCTACTGTTGGTTGTTGCATTGCAGGCCTTTTTGTGTTTTTCTGGAGCCCATCAAGAAAGGCTCCACCATGTTATTTTATTTATTTATTTAATTTTCTTATTGTTTGCTGAGTTTAAGTTATGAAGGGACAGAGATTCGAGCGACTCGTAAATTGTGATTTAAATTAATTATTTATTATTAAAGTAATTTAATTTAAAAGAAAATATTAATTAATAATAATAATAATAAGGTTATGAATAATAATAATAATCAATCATACTTGTTGTGGGGGTTCTGTGTATGCAATATAAATCTAGGTTATGAGGAGTAATAATATGTTAAGAATAATTTATTAACAATTATAATATTAAGTGTAAGAATAAGTTTATAATCAAGCAGCATAATAATAATAATGTATTATGAGATTAAGGAATTGGAGGGTAGCAGTGCGTGAAGTGCTGTAAATTAATAAAGGTAACTCAAGTTAGCAATTAAAATAAGTGAATGGGTATACTATTATCAAGGTGCTTAGTAGATCAAGTGGCGCATGCGCATTGGGGCTGGGATGTGGACGCAGGACCGAGCATATGAAAAAAGGCTGACTGTTGCTGATTTTGCTGGAAATTATTTCCAGCCAATTAAGGGTGAAACGGTGCCGTTTTGCTTGAGGCGGTGGCTTCCCAACAGCTGCTCCAGTGGCTACCACGTGACTCCCTCTCATTCACTCCTTTTTGCTTCAATTTAAGCCCAAATCGGGCGCTTCTAATCGCAACAGAAGCAGCAATTACAGTGGGAAATTTCAGTGTACTCGCGAACATGAATTTGAGAGATTTTGGGCTTTCAATCAAGATTAAATCAGGTTTAATCAGTGATTTAATTAATCAGGTATGTAGCTTAGATAGTAATTAATATCCTGTACGGTCAGAATTTCTTTTAGAGCCCAATTTTATTAATTTTGACGAATAATTGGGATATTGCAGTTTGTATAATTTTTTACTGCTTTTAGACCAAACGAGCCTAAGGATATCTCTGTTAAGGCAAGTTTTTCTTACCTGCCTCGTCGATTCTTTTGTTGGCAATTTATTTGACCTACATTCGTTTATTTCGACTGTTAATAAATTATGAAATTTTAAATGATGTGTTTTAAAAATTTAATTTATTAACCTGGTCTGGCGGATTTTATTCGTTGGTTGCCTACGGGGGTTTATGCCAGCCCCTACCTGTTGGGAATGATGTCGTACTCACTTGGGGCTAGGTTCTTAGCGGTTCGGGTATTATTATTGGATTTTTGGTTATTTATAGGCTAGAGCGGTTGTGCAGTGAGGGCAAGGATCAGCGGTTTGGTGACGGAGTGACTGTCGTACGGTCTATCTTAGGCCGCCAGCTGGTCTCTCCTACCCACTGACCGTTGACCGATGTCAAGCACTATTGACTAGTGTAATACCCCATGTTCGTATAACGTTGCCACGAAATTTCGATGAGTTTAGAATACCGAAAAATTGATTTTATAGCAATTTCAGGTACCGAATCAACTGTAGGGAATGCCTCGGAGTGAAAATTTCTAAAGAAAATTATATGGCCTCGACGAGCGTATCGAAATAGGATTTATGGTATCAAAAGAAATCGAATCGGGAACAGTTTTCGGTACTGCTAAAATACAGCTGCTAATTAGGCTGTAAAACCGAATTATTGTAGGAGACTCCCGAAAAATCAACGGAACCCTAGGAGGGCTCCGGTTTTGTATAACGAGCAACCCTTCAGTAGTTTCGAGATGAACCGACAGCCCGGTAAGGACACTGGGGCGAAATCGTCCTTTTCAACTAAGAATTGAATTATTAATTTTGCGTTTTCAGTATTATAATGCAATGTAATTCAGTGTTTGAGAGCATATTTGTAATTAGGGTATTTTATAAGCAAAATTGAGATAAATTTTTAGATTAAAATATGTAAATTTCTTTAATTTAAGTATAATATATAATTATATATATGTATTATTGTATATGCGTGGCTGGGGGCGCAAGCTTGCTGGCCAAGTTGCAGAAGATGGCAGCAAATTAAATGTTTGATACGCCAAATTAATGTGGAGTAGTGGCGCAATTAATGTGGAGTAGCGGCGCCATTAATGTGGAGTAATGCCCAAGTTGTGTGATGCCTATAAATAGATGAAGAATTGGAGCAATGGAGGCAAAGCAAATGAGAAATGGAAGAGAGCTTCCCGCGGCCGAGAGAGAGAGAGAGAGCTCATGGGAGCTTGGTCGAGAGCTCGAGAGATGGAGAGATCAGAGGCTGAAGCGGAGGCCAAGCTGGAGATGGCCGAACTCGGCCATGGCAGTGAGTTCCAAGCTGCCATGGCCGACCCGCAAGTTCGGGTGAAGCAAGGCGCAACCGACAGCAGCTGGGGCGAGGTCCAAACAGTGTGAGCGAGAAAAGAAGCTCGTGGAGATCGATAAGGCGTGGCCGAATGCTGGCCGGTTGCAGCCGCAAGCTCGAGCAAGGGCTGCCATGGCAGCGCGTTGCAGCGAGGAGGGCCGTGGGCATGCATATGGGCAAGGCGGAAGGCAGGTGCAGCGGCGATGGCAGTGGTCGCACGAGCGGTGGCTCATGGCGGAGGGCATGGCGCGGGCGGTGGCGCCAGCGGCTCGTGGCGTCGGCAGCTGGTGCGTGGGCAGCGACGGCATAGGCTGTGCGAAGAAGGAAGAAGAAGAAGAAGAAGAAAAGAAGGAAGGAGAAAAAGAAAAGAAGAAAGAAGAAGAAGAAAGAAGAAGAAGAAAGAAAGAAAGAGGAAGGGAGTTGCAAGCGCGGGAACAGGGGAAGCGGGAGGAAGAAGAAGAAGAAAGGAAGAAGAAAAAAAGAAAAAGAAAAAGAAAAGAAAAGAAAAGAAGAAAGGAAAATTAGGAAAAATAGAGAAAATGTTAGAAAAATCCCAGAAAAATTCTAGAAAATAGGGAATTATGTTTCAGTGATATCTTGGAGATTTTGGTGAGAAAAACAGCCCGGGCACGCTTTTCGAGAATATTGCACGCAAATCGAGGAAATCAGAGATGCTAAGTCAAGGTGAGTAAAATTCTCTAAAAAATTTTAGAAATTCCAGAATATTATTTTATGAATTGTCGTAGTGAAATATTTGAGAAAATATTTCTAAAAATATTTAATTTGGAATTATTGAGGAAAAATAGGAAGAAATAGAAGAAAAATTAAAGAAAATGCCAGAAATTATGAAAAAATAGGATTTAATATTTATTCAAATGCCTATGGTGATTAGGATGCTTTGAAGTCAAAGTTGAGGTGTCTGGTGCGAATTTTGAGGTTGGCACTCAAATCGAGGCAAGGCACAAATTTCGAGATAGCCTGATAAGCTCTAGAAGGTAAGTGGTACTTCCTTGAAAATGTTTTCATCATATTGACATGCCCTGATATGTATCTATCACGTAGAATGCATACATGATTATGAAATGCATGATTACACGTTGATATCATTGATCACACGCATATGAGGCCGTAGGGAGTACGAACTGGCACCGCTGCCTTATCAAGGGTGCACCCATACACCCCGGCTTCGAAAGAGGTGGCCGCTAAAATGGTAGGTAGCATGAGGGGTGCAGTTGACACCTACGAGAAAAGACATTGCATACACTCATGACATAACATTACGTACCCTTACTTAGATGGTTCATCATCTAATTTGGGTTCGCCCCTGGAACATTCAACATTCCAGTCGGGACCTGCAGAGATGATTTCTAGATTGATGATGTGTGGTGACGCGAGACGTCAGGAAACGAGGAAATGTGCCATGTTATGTTGTGATATGAATAGTTAAGGATTATGTACAATTGTTTTACTTTTCGAAGGTTATGTAACAACGTTTGTAATAAGTACTTGTCTAGTTATTCATGTATATATTACCATGAGCAGGTTCGATTCAGCTTCCGCTTTGTAAATTGTATTTATCTCTAGTGTGTAAATTAAACACTAGATAGGCCTTAGGGAATTTCGGGATAATGTAATGATTAAAAAAAAAATATAAGACCCAATTTTCCTAAGGCATAACACGCCCTGAAGAAGTGGGCTGTTACAACTAGCTCTGACGTTACGTGATTATAGCATGACTGGTATCATTTATTTCTTGTTGCATGTTTTGGTGTGCAGATGGGTACGGGCTGCATGTTGGGGGTTTTCATGATCTGGTTATGCTTGGTCACGGACATCCTAGCTTGGTTATGATGCATCAAGCATGAGCATATGCATCACATGTGGTTTACTATATGGGCGGAGCATGGCCTGATGCCTGGATGTATGGGAACCAGTGTATCACGTTGATGCTCACTACGCCATTGCATTTTATGTGCATTGCATGGCTACTAGTAGTATTTAGTTCTCGGACGGGAGTACTGTTCCGAGAGAGCTTATGGCTTGGGTGTCGGGAGTACCGACGTGGATACGGGTGACGGGAGTACCGACCCGGGACAGTGCGCACAGGTTTGTTGAGGATATTTGTTGCCTTTCAGGGCAGCGACAGGTTGGTATGGGAGTTGGGTGCCAGGTGTCTTGTGTGGGCCCCAAGGACTAGTATGTGTTTTATTATGCTACACTGTGGTGTTGTAGCGTCTCACGGCTTGTGTGTACGTGCGAGACTGTGTTTGGGGTGATCTCTTCTTCTCTTTATAGCCTTTCATTTCTTATAAACTTGCTAAGTCTTGCGATTCACCTTGTTTTTCATCATTCCAGGTAAGGGTAAGGCGAGGTCCGAGAGCGAGGATCGTTCCACTTAGCAGCCGGCCGTGTTGGTTCGGTGTACAGTTAGCCGCCCCCATTATCTCTGATATTTTGTCGGTATTTTTATCTTACATTTTTTATTATGCCGGATTATTCCCTGTATCTTGTATTTGTTGGCACAGGTGTCTGTATATTTTTATATATACTCCTTGACCACTGTTCCAACGGGGTACTTGTGAGTATGCATGTTTATCGTTTTTGCTTTCGTTGTTGTATTTCTTATGTATGCATGTTAAGATATTTTTGTTTGGTGTTTGTTTCTCGTCCCTTACATAAACGCTTTCGTTCAGATAAACAAGATGATAGGGATATAGGAGCGGGGGTGCTCACAGAGATTAAGTCCAACAATAGTCTTTTCAATCCCCTAAGATAAAGATTGTCTTTGTAAGATAAACTGAACATTTAACATTAAACTTATCTTTTTGACAAGGAAAAAATAATTGACCTCTTCCGCTAATTTGTCTGTCTGTGGATTAAGCTGTTATTTTCTAACCCAATATGTTATTTAAGTGAGTTTGGAAACTATGGATTCTACGAGAAATGAGTTTTCAACACTTGAATTTCAAATTTTCAATTGTATAATTGTTATTTCAATTTCAAATGTATAAATTTTAAAATTTGATTGCTGAAGTAATTACTAATTGTCGAAGGTTGCCCTTTAATTTTTTGAATATTTTTTTAATTATTATTATTGTCTAAATATAATAATAAATTTATAATTACTGGAAAGTATATGTCTTAGATTTCAAATCTGTGAGACCTATAAAATAGAAAATGATAAGGAGGCATGAGATGTCCCCTGCTCAAGCCCTCTAATAGTTAAGTTAATTTTTGAGAGAATATATAAATATAATATGACTAAAGTTTTAGTCATACATTGATCGGAAGAATCACTCTCTTTTATAAAGATTGAGACTATCAAGTAGAGGAGCATCTGAGTTTTGTAGGATCGTCTGTTATGAATCTCCAGACAAAAATCTTAAAAGCTAGTTGACATATTTTTAAATTTGAGAGTCTCTCAGATGTACCCGAAAAAGGTCCCTAGAAGAATTTTCTAAGATATCCAAGAAAAGCCCGCAAGAGTGTCTCTTAGGAGTACTAAGGAGTGGCCTCCGATAGAGCTTATTGGGGATTAAGGTTGTTCATTTCGTATTTTAATTTTTGATTTTGAATTTTAAATTCATTTTCAATTGTGTGCTTTGAAATTGTTGACAATACCTTCTTTTTATCTATAACTTTTTTTGTATTTTGAAAATTTCGAACATATTTGTGATGAAAACAATCAAAATGACCTTTTGTTATTTTGAGTTTTCTTTATAATTTTTTTAAAATTTTTAAAAATATAAAAATAAACACATTTTTATTATTTTAAAAATTTAAAAATAAACTAAAAATATCAAAGAAAACATACCCTTAAATCTACATTTTAGTTTCTCCAGCTTTCCTTTTCGAGTTTTCTCCTTTTAAACTTAAATCTACTTTTTTTGGATACATGTACCACAACAAATTTCTCTTTTTCATTTTAGCCTAGTGTTGATAATAATTATTGTTGTTACGAGATTACAACAATGAATTTATAAATGGGAAACCACCGATGGATGACCCTCGTATGGCGTATCTGAGCGATGAGTGAGTCTCCTGGGGTAATATGGCAGCGATGGGTGAGTCTCGTGAGGCGTTTCCGAGCGATGGATGAGCCTCCGGAGGCGTTTCCGAGCGATGGATGACCTACTAAACAAAGAATCGGTTAGGAGCGCGGGCGAAAGTCCCCGCGCGGACCCTCCGATGCTTAAGTCAGATCACCTTCGTAAAAATTGAGTATTCGAAAGTAAGAGAGTAAATGCGAGAGCCAGAGATTGCATACCGAATGAGGGAAAGTGACCTCCTATTTATAGCAGCGAGAGGGGCATCCATGTGTCGCGTGTTCCGAGTTTTGTGGCAAGAATCTCGGAGAGGCTTTGACCAAGTCTCGCGGGAATAACCTTAGGCCGACTTTCTTGGAGGCGGTGGCGTAAGAATAGGAGGCCCGCGAAGGCGAGTGTGGATCCCTGGGTGACCCTCACTCGGGGGTATCTGTGACCATGGGGAAGAGGAGCACGAGGGGTCGTGCGCGTGGGTGCAAAGGGGCCGGGTGCGAAGCGGTTGCGTGTGCGAGGGGTCACGCACGAGGGTGTGCACTGGCGGCCGCATGCTGGCAGTCCCGCGCGCAGTCGTGGCCTTGTGCGCATGGCCGCACGAGGTCTTGCGCGCGCGGCAGCCTTTCCCCCGAGTGGTGTCACTCGAGGGTGTTGTTCCCCTGAGTGACCGCCACTCGGGGGAGGGGGCGCCCCCTCTTTTGTCAGGGGCGCGGCCCCCACTAGGCAGCACGCGTGCTACCTGGCAGCACGCGTGGCTGCCTATGGGGGCCGCGGCTGCCACCCCCGAGTGACCTCACTCGGGGGTGGCGTCCCCTGGGTGGCCTCCTTAGGTCACCCAGGGGCTGCCATGTGGCACTCCTTCGGGGTGCCACGTGGCGCTTACTTGGGTTGCTATTTATTTTTAATTATTATTTTTTTGTACATAACAATTGCTCCCTATTCTTTCTGTCGGGAGTACCGGGAGGAAGAGTATTTTGCTTATGCTGTAATCCCATTTTCTTGGGGACGTTTTCATTTTTGAAAGGATTTTTTCTGTATCCATCTCGTCCATCTTCAGGTCTTCCGTGCTTTATCCTTTCCACAATGTCTCCCAAAACCACTATAAAAGGGAGACTTGGCCTTCCATTTCTTCATTGTTCAACCACTCTTCCGTGGAAATTCTCTCAGCATTCCAGACTTCTATACGGTATATCCCCCTCACCCATGGTCTTGTATTACCCTTGAGAGAGCCTCACCCATGGGGACTTTTAGGCATGTTCTCCCCCGAGTGACCCTCATCCATGGGTCCAATTGTTGTCAGTGGCTACCTTACCTGACCCTCACCCATGGGACTGGTCATTAGCCTCATCCTTGCGTGAGCCCATTGGTGGGTCTCCTTCATTTCCTGTTGTAACCTCATCCATGGGTCTTATCTTGGCGTTTGTGTGACCCTCATCCATGGGTCTCGTCTTTGTATTTGTGTGACCCTCATCCATGGGTCTCCTCTTGGCTTTTGCGTGACCCTCATCCATGGGTCTCCTTTTGGCTTTTGTGTGACCCTCATCCATAGGAATCCTAGTTTGTCTGAAAGGCACGTGCTTGGTCTGTTCAGGGTTTTAGTGCTCAGCATGGGCCGCTTTAAGAATGCTTTACCACCTCCTCCTCTTGCTCCCAATGTATATATATCTTTAGGACATCGTTCTTCAGTGAAGGGGAGGGAATTGGCCGGGATACAGTCTCGTTTTCAAATTCCCATCGACTACCATATTAGGCTTCCTACACCTGAGGAGACGAGTACAGCCATGGTAGGACGTGATTTTGGAGTATATTTAGCCTCTTTGAGATTGGGTCTTCGTTTTCCTTTGTCTAACTTTGGTATGGAGTGGCTTGATTATCATTGCATTGTCCCAGGGCAGCTTCATCCTAACGGCTGGGCTCAGTTAGTTGGTTTCACCATTCTATGTCATATGATCCAAGTACCTCATTCTGTAGAGTTGTTCGGTTGCTTCTATAGGTTGAGAAGGGTCGAACGGAGGGGTGTCTTTTTCACGCTTCAAAGGATTGTAGGTTTGTCCCCCCTTTTTCAAAAGCTTCAAAATAAGGTAGACTTCGAGTCCCGATGGATTGTGGTCGAGCCTCCTTCCAGCTGGAAAGCGCCGATTCGTTGGTGTTGGGATAACGAGCGAGATTTCTGGCTGGAGAAGCTCGATGACATCGGGATTTCCCGGGCTGTCTATCGCCGAGTGATTGAGAGATTATGTGCCGTTGGCACTTGTAATCTATCTGACCTTCTTACCTCATAAAATATTACCAATGCGGGGTGGGATATTCGGCTAAAAGACATGCCCGGGCCCTCCACCCTTGCTTTTGTGCCTTCATCGGCCATGCCCGAGGACACCTTACAAGTTGAGGAGGAAGAGGGCAGCGAGGAAGAGGACGAGGGCCCCGAGGAAGAAGAAGGGGGGAATTCCCTAGGGAGTATGGTCTTTCCTGGTTGTTCTTCCCCTGAGAGTAGACCCCCAGAATTGTAGAGATTGCCTTTTAAATACTAATTTATGTGGCTAACTTTTACTTTCATCCCTTGTTTTGCAGGCGATATGAATCTATTCAAGGAACAGATGCTCAGACGTCGTGGTAGGAATTTATGACAGTCTGGCGAGTAAGATCCACAGCCTCCTCCTCAGGTGCCTCAAGGCTTGCTGCAGGGGCTTTCATCTGACGCACCCGATCCCAGCCATCTTCCTCCTCCAGTTCCTAACTTGTCCCGACGGCGCTTGAAAATGAAAAGATCTGAAGCAGGTATCTCATCCAGTCTTTCTTGCCCCGAGACCTTGGCCCCCACGTCGGACATATCCATGTTAGACCCACCGTCCCTCGAAGGCGCCCTTGTGGAACCAAATCCCACTGACGTGTCTGGCTCGCGAAGAAAGGGGTTTGGCAGCTCTCGCTCTTCTTTTAGTGGCGAGCTTGACCGAATCAGGGAGGAGAGTCGACAACCCTTTGTCCCCTTTCGCAGGGACCGGCGGAAGTTGAAAACCGAGCTCCCAGATTTTCGACCAATCCTTTCTCCCATTGCTGAGCCTAGGCGAAATCCCGTGCCAATTCTCAACAGCACCCGGGTGAGGGGTGACCATTTCACTGTGCAGCCAGGGCTAATCGATTCAGATTCTATAAGAGACCCAGGGGTCGGTGCCAGGATGATATACGCTACTGTGTTTCCTCAAGATGAGCAAAAATTTTTCGGCATTTGGCCTAGTGTTGCCAATTCTCCTGAGCAGAAGATCATTGAGGTAAGTTATCTTTGTTGTGCCTGCACGTCGTGCTTGTTGTGTGACTTGGTCGTTAGTCTTCTAATGCACCTGTTTGCGTCTAGGGGGTCCAAGGGTTGGTGATATCCAACGCCATCGGGAGAGCCTATCATCATCAGGCTAAACAAGAGAAGGCGGAAGCGAGAGAGAATATGGTAAAGTGGCGGGATCATGAACGCTAGCTACACGCCGAAATCAGAAAGTTGACTCGAGAGAGAGAAGACACGCGGTCCAAGCTGGTGGAGGCTCGTGGTGAGTCTTCAGGCATGAAGGGGGAGTTAGAGGGGCTCCGGAAGGATAAAGAATCGTTGACGAGGGAACTCTTAGAATCTCGGAAGGCTCATGAGAATTTGCTGCAAGAGCATTCCTTGAGGGTAGATGACCTTGCTCGTCAAAGGAAACAAAATAGGTCACTCCGAGATCGAAGAAATGAAGAGATTTCCGCAGCACGCAAGGAGGCTGTGAAAGAATATCGCCTATCGTCGGACTGCCAAGAAAGGAAGATCCGTTATGGGGGTTGCTTCACCAAGTATGGATTCTACCTTGCACGCACACATCTGGAATCCAAACGCCCGGGAGAATAGTTTCCTGAGCTGGTTTATACAGATGAGGTAGAGGAGTCTGATGTCCCCGACTGGCGAAGATATAATGATCCTGACCCCACGAGCCCTAAGACTTATTTGAATGCCAACCTGGTTGATGATCTAGAGAACTTGTCGGGCCCATGGGAGCCATACACCTTTGCCTCGACAGAAGTGGAGATGACTGACGCCCTCCCTTCGACTGGTGATACAGTTATCCCAGTTGATACGGTTATCCCATCTTCGGGCTTGGAGGAGGGTGAGCCCCCATCTGCCCCGAGTAGCAGTGCTCCGAGCTCTGACAGGAGGAAACGGACTTGAAGGAGATTTTTCCCCCTTTAGTGCAGTAGATTTTTTTTTTTTTTTAGTGTAGTAGCTTTTATTTGCTTAAATAAGATTTGTCTCTTTTTTTAAACCGTAGCTACAGTTTGCTGATTTCTTACTATTATCTCCTATCGAAAGTCTGGTTCCGTCCTTAAGATTTTGGACTCTTCATGCCATAAGGTGGACTATGGGCGTTTTAGCCCATAGTGGTCCTTTGGCAATTCCTTGCAATTCATTGTCCCTGTCATCAGGCCAGGCCAATTAAGTAGGCAAGCGGGATAAACTTTTGATTTCAATGTTGACGGGTTGTGGTGAACATATTTGTCATTTCACTAGACCGGGCCACTTGGCTTTGAGGCAAGACGGCTATCACAGTCGTCGGGCCTATTGAGCCGTGCTTTTCTCATAGCGTATTATGTGGCAGGGCCTTTTGTATTATTATCGGGCTTAGTAGAGTATCCTACTAGCGGGACATTGGCTTGCTTGGTAATGCCATTTGATCTTTTCACTTCCGGGCAAGGCTTGCCATACTACTCTGCGGGGAAGCAAAAAAAAAAAGCTTTATTATTATCTTTCTCTCTCTCCCTTTTTTTTTTTTTTGTGCGAGAAGGGACCCATAGCGGGTCGTTCTCTTTCGTTTGCCTTGAATAATGAAAAAAAAGGGAAAACACAAGCATTTTACGTGGTTCGGCAAAATGTGCTTACGTCCACGGTCCCTCTTCGGGTTCATATTATTATTGCGTTACATGTCCGGAGGGGAGTACAATTTCAGGTGGTTTGTGCTTCACGTCTTACCCATGGTTTCACCCTGGAGCGTTTGGAGGATACAAGTACCAGGGCCTATCATTTCTTGGATGCGGTACGGCCCTTCCCAATTTGCTCGAAATTTTCTATCCTCTCGAAGTGCATTGGTGATGGCTGATTTTCTGAGGATCAAATCTCCCTCCTTAAGAGGTCGGTTCCTTACACGAGAGTTGTAATAGTTGGCAACCCTTTTATGATAGGCAGCGATTCGCACTGTCGCCCTGTCTCTCTGTTCCTCGATGAGATCAAGACTCTCTTTTAACGAATCAAAGTTTTTCAAACCGTTAGATTTATAAAAGCATCCAATCGGGGTGACCTGCATGAAATTTCCACAGGAATCAAAGCTTCTGTTCCGTACACTAGGTTAAAGGGTGTTTCACCCGTTGAGACCCGACTGGTTGTTCGGTAGGCCCACAAGACGGTAGGTAATTCATCCACCCATGCTCCCTTTGCGCCTTCTAGCCTAGTTTTCAAACCATGTAAGATTGTTCTGTTGCTGGCTTTTGCTTGTCCGTTAGCTTGGGGATATGCTACTGAAGAAATCCTTAACTGAATGTCCAAGCCTTTGTAAAAATTTCGAAAAGAATCACAGTCAAACTGCTTTCCATGATCGGTGTTAATGATCCGTGGGATTCCAAATCGACATACAATGTCTTTCCATACCATGGCCTCTACTTTCCTTGCATTGATGGTGGCTAGGGCTTCGGCTTCAATCCACTTGGTAAAATAATCTGTCGCCACCAAAAGGAATTTCCTTTGCCCTGTAGCTTGCGGAAAGGGGCCGAGAATATCCAAGCCACATTGAGTGAAGGGAATGGGCTGGAATGTGGGTTGTAGTTGCGATATCGGAGCAGAATGAATCGGGGCGTGCCTCTGACATTTATCACACTCTTTGACCTTTGCTTGTGCATCATGTTGTAATGTGGGCCAGAAAAAGCCTGCCCTTAGGATTTTGGCCGCGAGGGCCCTTCCTCCCAGATGCTCACCGCATACTCCACTGTGAACCTCAGTCAAAGCATAATTGGTTTCCCGAGGACCTAAGCATTTGAGGAGTGGCATAGTGTGCGCTCGCTTATATAGCATCCCATCTATTATTGTGAAACGAGCTCCTCTAAATTTAATTTTCTTAGCCTCTTTTGGGTCTACCGGTAATTCTCCCGTGGTCAAATATTTGTAGAAAGGGGTTCTCCAGTCGTTACTATCCTCAATACATGCTACTTCAAGTTCTTCTATACTTGGTCGTTGAAGAACTTCCACATACACTGTTCGCCCAGTAGTTTCTTTAGTAGATGCTAATTTGGATAGAGCGTCTGCATGGCCATTAAGGGATCTGTTGATCTGTACTAGCTGGAAACTTTCGAACAATTGTGCAAGTGCCCTGACTTTCTGGAGATACTGTCCCATGGCCGGGTCTCTAGTCTCATACTGTCCGTAGTATTGCTAAACGATCAGTTGAGAATCACTGTGGGCTATTAATTGTGTTACCTCAAGTTTTCGGGCTAACCTCAGATCGGCGATTAGTGCCTCATACTCGGCCACATTATTCGAGCTTGGAAAAGCGAATCTTAGAGAGTATTCCAGAGATTCTCCCTCTGGTGGGATAAGCACTATTCCCGCCCCACTCCCTTGGGAACTGGCAGCCCCATCAACAAACAGTAACCACTATGTTATGCTCTTTTCCTTGGCCTCCCTAGAGGGTGTACATTCGACAATGAAGTCCGTCAATGCTTGCCCTTTTATAGCTTGCCTAGGATGATATTGTATGTCATACTCACTCAACTCGATGGACCATTTGGTGAGACAACCGGAACACTCAGGCTTTTGCAAAATGCTTCGCAATGGTTGGTCTGTCAGTACGCTAATGGAGTGGGCTTGGAAATATGGCCTCAACTTTCTGGAGGTGCTCAATAGGGCCAGTGCCACCTTTTTCGTGAAGGGATAACGTGTTTTCGGCCCTTGTAGAACTTTACTGACGTAGTATACTGGTCGATCCACCTGTCCTTCCTTTTTAATCAGTACCGCACTTACTGCTTTGTCACTTACGCCCAAGTACAGATACAACATTTCCCCAGTCTCGGGCCGAGTCAATAGAGGGACTTCTTTTAAGTACCCTTTTAATGCCTCAAACGACCTCTGGCATTGCTCCGTCCACTCAAACTTTTTCCCTGCCCTTAACGTCTGAAGAAACGGGAGTTCCCTTTCAGCCGATTTGGAGAGGAAACGCCCAAGAGCCGCCATTCGACCTGTTAGCTGTTGCACCTCTTTAATTGATGTTGGGGGTTCCATATCTAGTATTGTTTGAATCTTTTTGGGGTTTGCCTCGATCCCCCTTTGTGTGATCATATACCCTAAGAATTTTCCAGACTGAACTCCAAATGCACATTTTGCTGGGTTTAGGCGCATTTTGTATTGCCTAAAGACTTCGAGCACTCGTGCCAACTTTTTAACATGCGATTCCTTTTCCCGACTTTTCACGATCATATCATCGACATATGCTTCCATTGTATCACCCAATAATTCCTTAAAGACCTTATTCACCATGCGTTGATAAGTGGCCCCTGCGTTCTTGAGCCCGAATGGCATAACTTGGTAACAATATGTCTCTTTTTCTGTAATGAATGATGTTTTCTCCTGATCTGGAGGATACATCATTATCTGATGATACCCTGAGAAGGCATCTAAGAAGCTCAATAGATGATACCCAGATGTTTCATCTACCAGTCGATCAATCCGAGGTAATGGGTAGGAATCTTTAGGACACGCCTTGTTGAGGCCAGTGAAGTCTATACACACGTGCCATTTTCCGTTGGGTTTTTTAACCATGACAACATTGGCCAACCACTCTAGATATAACACCTCTCAAATGAAACCTGTCTTTAGTAGCTTATCAATTTCTTCTTCTAACGCCAGTAGTCTATCAGGGGCGATATTCCTTTTTTTCTGTCGAACAGGCTTGAACTGAGGATCCACGTTCAGATGGTGATATATCACGTCTGGACTAATCCCTGGCATATCCCTTGGTGTCCAAGCAAAGACATCCAAATTTTCTCTAAGGCATCCCATGATTTCTTCTTTTACTGTTTTTGGAAGCTTCGTGCCCACATACGCCAACTTCTCGGTATCTGTGTCACTTAAGCGCACTGCTTCTAACTCTTCCATTGGTTGGGGCTTGCGAGCAGTCTCTTCTGCCAGGGATTTGTGTATGGCTTTTTCAGCGATAGATAAAGTCTCTTCTGCTCTTTTTCCTTTTGTGGACGATACATAACAAAACCTTGCCTTCGTCTGATCTCCACGAACTTGCCCTACTCCTAAGAGCGTGGGGAATTTCATTAATAAGTAGCAAGAGGACACTACGGCCCTCGTATCATTGAGGAGCGGTCGGCCTAAAATCATGTTGTATGCTGCAGAAGGGGCTTTGACCACCATGAAATTCGCCTGTCGAGTCACACTTTGAGGGCAGCGCCCAATGTGACAGGTAGTTGAACAAATCCTGCCACCGAGACAGCTTCTCCAGTGAAGTTGTACAGGGGAGATGACACTTTTCTCAACCGGTCTTGGGATATGTGCAATATATTAGATTAACAGAGCTGCCGCTATCCACCAAAATTCTACTGATGGGGTGTTTGACGATAACTGCAGAAATTACCATTGGATCGTCATGTGGGAGTATTATATCACCTCTATCAGCAGGGGTGAACGTGATTGGTTCCTCGTCCTCTCACCTCCATCACGGAATTGACCTGGTAGGCCTGACGGGCATAGGCCTTTCGAGAAGAAGATGTATTCCCAGCTAAAGTCTCGCCCCCGGAGATAACATGAATGGCTTGATGAGTTGGCTCATTGTCAGGGGGGGCACCATTCTGTCATCTCTTATCCCTTCATTTTGCCGTAAATTTCGTCTATCTTGACCTTCGGGTCTTTCTTCCCTTCTTTGAAGGTCTCTGTCGTTTCTTCCTTCAGTCCTTACATATCTTTGCAAGTGTCCTTCACGAATAAATGCTTCGATCTGATTTTTTAGCTCCCTACACTGATCAGTAGAGTGTCCCCGAGTTCGGTGATACCTGCAGTATTCTTCTTGATTTCTCCCCATGGGGCGATCTGCCTTTTTCGGAAGCTGGAGGAGACCAGATCCCTCTACTGCCGCCAATATAGTCGATCGGGGTTGATTGAGCCTAGTGTAATGATGGAATTGTGGTCCCACTGTATCCGAGCTCCTGATCCGTTCTTTTCGCTGGTTGGATACTTCTTCAATATCTCGCTCTTTCCTCTTTCTCTCTCCTTCTTCACTTCCCCCTACCGTTCTCATCATCTCCGTATGGAGTATGTACCTATTAGCCCTAACGAACAGGTCTGCCAGAGATTTCGGAGGGTCCAGGGATAATGATTCTTGCAAAGGGGTTAGTCGTGTCCCTTGGAACATGGCGGACACTGCCATTTCAATCGATAAATTACAGATCTCAAGTATGGCATTTCGAAATCTGTCCACGTAATGTTGTAAGGTCTCTTTATTCCCTTGTCGAATGCTAAGCAGATATGTCGCATCTTTCTTTCTCTGACTGTTAATAATGAACGCTTTGATAAATTCTGTTTTTAGCTGCCCGAATGAAGAGATAGATGCCTCGGGTAAGCCGTTAAACCAGGCTCGAGCATGCCCAGTTAGGGTTAAAGGAAATGCCCTGCACATTATCTCGTCGTCCCATCCATGAAGCATCATTAAAGATTCATAGTTTTGCACGTAATCGTAAGGGTCGTCCCTTCCTGAATAAGGATTTATTTGAGGCATTTTAAACTTCCTCGGCAAAGGTTTCTCCATTACTTCGGCCACGAATGGTAGCTTTCCTCTAGATTGTTCCTCAGAAGTAGGTAATAACTTATTCTGTTGTAGGACCCGCTCAATCATCTTTTTCATATCGGCAGCCTCTCGTGCACTAAATGCAGTAGGGTTATCCTCAGGCCCATCATTTTGCTTGGTTATGGGCTTGGCATCCCGGCCTCTTTCCATCGGAGTGCTGGCTACTATTTCTGAATATCTTCCTCGTTGTGGGCTTCGCCTTTCTGTCTTTCAACGGTCAGTTCCTCCATGATTTCCTCGAGGGGGAGATGTTTGGCTGTGATCTTCCCTTAAAGGAGACCTTGGTTGATTGTTTCTAGTTGGGACATGTTGAGCGTGGGTTTCAGGGCTTGCGTCTCGATAGGAGTCATTCCCTGGTATCTCCTGACGAGCCCTGTGAGATGTAACTATTTCTGGGATGAACTTTCTCAATGCAGCTGGGATTGTCCCGTGGGGGACCAAACTTTGCAAAATACCAGCCATTTCCTTCAGAGCTTGTATTCCTTCAGCGTGTTGCTGTCGTAAGGCCTCGTACTCAGCCCAAGGAACGACGGATGTGACCTGCATACCTGAGTAGGGTCCCGAGAGAATATGTGGGGCAGTAAGAGGAGGCACCTGAAGTTGGGCCCCCAGTGGGTGAGAGGGCGCTGGAAGGGGCGGCTGCTGGTGTGTGAGGGATGGGTGACCCTCACGAGGGGATTGATGGGTGAAGGACGGTTGGCCCCCATGGGTGAGGGGAGGTTGTCCCTCATGGGTGAGGGGCAGATGCCCCCCATGGATGAGGGGTAACGGGCTCTCGCGAGCAGACTGATGCTGATCTTCCACTCGAGGGAGGGTTTCTCGTCTAGGTGATTGGGCCCCACGGGAGAGGGTCTGGCGATTGCTTCGAGTTTGAGCCATGATGAGGAAAGAGTGTTGTAGCTTTTTGTTTGCGTTTCCCACAGACGGCGCCAATTGTTGTTACGAGATTACAACAATGAATTTATAAATGGGAAACCACCGATGGATGACCCTCGTATGGCGTATCTGAGCGATGAGTGAGTCTCCCGGGGTAATATGGCAGCGATGGGTGAGTCTCGTGAGGCGTTTCCGAGCGATGGATGACCTACTAAACAAAGAATCGGTTAGGAACGCGGGCGAAAGTCCCCGCGCGGACCCTCCGATGCTTAAGTCAGATCACCTTCGTAAAAATTGAGTATTCGAAAGTAAGAGAGTAAATGCGAGAGCCAGAGATTGCATACCGAATAAGGGAAAGTGACCTCCTATTTATAGCAGCGAGAGGGGCATCCATGTGTCGCGTGTTCCGAGTTTTGTGGCAAGAATCTCGGAGAGGCTTTGACCAAGTCTCGCGGGAATAACCTTAGGCCGACTTTCTTGGAGGTGGTGGCGTAAGAATAGGAGGCCCGCGAAGGCGAGTGTGGATCCCTGGGTGACCCTCACTCGGGGGTATCTGTGACCATGGGGAAGAGGAGCACGAGGGGCCGTGCGCGTGGGTGCACGGGGCCGGGTGCGAAGCGGTTGCGTGTGCGAGGGGTCGCGCACGAGGGTGTGCACGGGCGGCCGCATGCTGGCAGTCCCGCGCGCGGTCGTGGCCTTGCGCGCATGGCCGCGTGCGAGTAGCAGCGCGCGGCCTTGTGCGTATGGCCGCGGGCGCGATCTTGCGCGCGCGGCAGCCTTTCCCCTGAGTAGGGGCGTGACCCCCACCAGGCAGCACGCGTGGCTACCTATGGGGGCCGCGGCTGCCACCCCCGAGTGACCTCACTCGGGGGTGGCGTCCCCTGGGTGGCCTCCTTAGGTCACCCAGGGGCTGCCACATGGCACTCTCTCGGGGTGCCACATGGTACTTACTTGGGTTGTTATTTATTTTTAATTATTATTTTTTTGTACATAACAATTATGATTGTTGGTGCAAGGAGAAATTAAGCTATTAAAAAACAAGTTTCCCTCTCAACTAAGCACTATGTTCTATTATGTCTAATTGATTGTGAGGTGGAAATTCAAACATGCTTTTTCACAATGCTGAGGATTAATTATATTATTAATTTTTAAATTTTACACTCTGTAATAAATTAATTATTATATTTTAATTTGTATCATTATAGTTATTAAATTTAATTTTTCTTATAATTTAATTTCTTCTATATATATTAATATTAATATCATAATTCTCAACTCTAATAGCGTCATATATTTTATCCCTAGGATATAGATTAAAAGATAAAAGTACAAATGATATGTCCGTATAATTCGATAATTTGTGAATTTCTATAATTTATCTTTTTTTATATAATTAAAGTCATGAATTGCATCATATATTTCTCACAAAAAATTATCAAATTATGTTTATGCTAAACTTTTAACTACTGAGGACAAATGAAAAACAAGAACCCATTTTCATAAAATTTTATTGTTGCTTAATTAATGTGATTCTGTGATTTAAGTTGGTTTTATAATTAAAAGTAGTAATATTTAATCATAAAAATTAAAAATAGTACATTTATTTTTATATATTTATGTAGTTTTAACTACATATATAGACACTTTTGTGATATATCTTTTTTTAATAATTTTATTCCAAAAGAGAAACACTTTTATCAATCACTCACTGAAAGCGTTTTTTCTAATAATTGAACCAATAAACCTTAAACTGTTTTCTTTGAGAGTGATTCTTACAACTAAAGAAAACTTAGTTTAGCACAAAGTAGAGACATTAGAACCCTTGGTTTAATTAATTTATAATCTGATGCTTTAATTGATTGTTTTCAACGGAATAATTAGTGATATGTAATTTATAAAAAAAATGTAATTCTTATAAAAACAACAATTAATAATAATTAATGCCAACCGACGCTAAACAGGGGAAATCTTGGTCTCATTTGTCTACTTTTCCGCCCACACCCCCCTTAAAGTCCCCAAATTCTTCGTTACTGTCCTCGAGAAGTGTTCCATTGAATAGATAACTCAATGATACAAAAACTTTAACAATTACCACCAAAACAATCACTTCGACTACTTTGGTTATTTTAGCAAATATAGTTAAATAATAATATTTTCAAACCTTTTGTTTTAATTGATCGTTAAATCTCTCTCCATAAGTGACTAAAATAATTAAAAAGATTTTGAATAACGTTAATCCTGTTGCACATTTATTATCTTACCAATGCCTAATGCTAGAAAAGTAATTAACCGAACAACAATATATATATATATATCATTTATTGTAATAAACTATTATGTGAAATTTATAATCAATTATGACAGCCCACATCAAAATAAACAACGGATAAACCCAGAAGAAGAATAAAGAAAGCAAGGGAGGGCCATTTCTTGTTATCTTTTATTAAGGGGTGAGGGCAATTAAATTAAAAGCTAGCAGTTTAGGCAAAGCCACAGAGTATTTGGTTGTATTCTAAGAATTTTAAGAGGAGGGAGGGGGGAGGGGGGGGGGGGGGGGGTTTGCTTTTCGTGTAGCTTTACCCATCATCAGTCTCTGTTATTGTTGGTTGGATGGACCTCTGAAAAATTCCTACCAACTCAAAAAAGAGAATATCACAGCCACCCACAACCCACAATGCCAAGATGCCCCCACCCACCACCCGAACACACCTCAATCTCTCTGTCTCTCTCTCTCTGTGTTATATTATATCATTTTTAGATTGCATTCATGTAATTAATTGTGAAATTGAATGAGTCGGTTTAGTTCTTGTTGTTATAAAAATAACATCACATTAGAGCAAGATTATAGTTAATAATTTCCAAAAAATAATAATAAATGAGAAAATTAATACATAAATTTTACATAGAAAACCCCTAATGAAATTAGGATAAAAATTACAGGCAATGATAGAAAAATTTATTATAAAAAAATAATAAAAATTATAATCTTCTCTCTAAATTATAAAAAAATAATAACAATAATTTTTTCTTAAAAATATGAGAACACACTCTAATATTTTAACTCTCTATTTTTGATACCGAGAGGGATGCTGAGGAATGCTCATCCAATGAGCTGGGGAGGCCAATTTATAGACGTGTTGATGGCGCCACATTTCGGCGCCCTCCTCTTCCATCTTGTCAAAATTACAGCTGTTTACTATGACTGGCTTTTGATTTCTGCTTTTTTCTCTGGACGCATTTCGGCGCTTAGCTGCACCTTATCCTTTGTCTCCTTTAATCTCAGCGCAACACTTGTTAGGGCAATTTTGCAAGTTAGTGTCGTGTGGTTGGTTAGGCGGCTTCAGTTATTTAGCATTCATTTTCACAAGCACGAAATTAGACTAGCATTCATAATCATAACAAATTTGACCATATGGAAAATTCAAATAATTTACGTCACCTGTAAAGCTGAAAATATTGTTCCAGTGTCATATTCGCAATAAAGATTCGAATCCTAATTACCCTTTCCCAAAACAAATATATAACTATGCTGTTTTTCCTAAAACAACAATATCAACCCACTAATTTAATCTCACTAAGTTACATCAACAACATATATATATATATATATTGTATTTCTCCAATCAATTTTATTTATAATTATATCTTCTTTTCTAAAACCATTAATGAAATTGAATACATTTTGCATTTACTAATTCATTATCAAGTTTTTTCTTTTTCTTTTTCTTCTCTCTTATTTTTTTGTTACGAGCGTTTTCCACTCTACTCCTTACGGACTGATTTCGACCCAACAAGCCGGCCCAATCGCATAAGCCTAATAGATCCCGAATTGAGTTCGTCGAAGCAAACTCAGACATTGTTAGAGCCCGAACTCAGATCGCAAGACCAAACCGGCTTTATACGAGCGAGCTCCCGATTACACTTCGAGCGAGTTCCCAACAACTCTTGTAGTTCGTCAGCTTGACCAGTCAACTCACATAACGAGAATGTCATATGCCATAGAATATTAATGGGTTAAGGGTCGCCCAGCTGGGCCATTCAGGCCCAACCTGACCCCGTCATCTCGGCCCATTTGATCGACCCATTTCAGTCCCATCTTGCCCTCTTGCAACAACATCATTGCAACCACTTTTAGATTTTCGCATGCCCACCTTAGATCTCATCCTCATTAAATGACGGATCTCATCCACATTAATGAGGGTCCAGTCGACACCTTGCTGCTGCGTGGGCGTTTCCACTAGCGTCAGATATTTTGTCCCATCATCTACAAACATACAACACATACAGGAGGACATCTCATTCTCCTATATATCAGACAACTCTCCCCAGAACTATGATATGTTTTTTCCTACCAACTTGCTTATACTCTGCATCTTCTTACTCGCTTACTGACTTGAGCATCAAAGTATTTTACAGGGGTTGACCAGCTAACGGGTCAACAAACAAAATCAGATAACCTCTTTCTCCTTCTCGGATTCATTACACCAGTGCAGGCCAACGAATCACGATCGATCAATTTCAAACGTCAACACTTTTAAGTTTAATCTTCTTCTATTTATTAATTCACTCTTTTATAGGACATCAGTTCAACACTTATTATTATCTTAATTTCTAAACTTAATCTTTTTGAATAATTGGCATCTATGGTAGGATACTCCTTTTAGTTACACTTAAACAAAACTTACGACTACCTAACAAACTATACCATGCAAGAAAACTAATTTTAATTTTAATTTTTAAATAATTCACATGAACCTTCCTTGCTACTTCTAATTTGCCCTCTAAATATAAATATGCAGAATGTAAATGTTGATATGTGAAAATACGTCCTTATATCATATCTAAGACAAATTTTGCTTCCTACCACAGACGAAAACATTCTAACCATACAAAGCAATGATTAACATTTCGACTAGCTAGCTATCTCTAAACAACCAATCAAGCAAAATAAAACCCCTATGCTGGAGTGGGGCCATACCGTGTGGGCTCTGTGGCCCACCTTTCACGTGCTATTTGTCCTGCTGTTATAGGTTTCGATCAAGCCCACGTAAAAACCATGACCAGGCCGACCATTCCAGCCCAAGTTTGCCAAGATTAGCCAGTCTTGTCCATGGCCTTAATGATCCATCACCTCTTAACTCACCACAAAGCTTTTGTATAAATCAATTAGTTGAAATAGCTTTTTCCCAAAAGTGTAAGGTAACCCTCAACAAAGCAAGGAGTAAATGAGATCCAAAATAGAATAAAATACTATTATTTCATTATATCAGTTGCCCGTGAGCATGCAAGGGGGTGGGTGGAGGGCAATGCCAACATTCACGTCCCTTTCTAAGTTTATTCATGTCAGACAAATGTTATGTTATCCAATACAAATAACATAATATTTTACTTTCATTATAATAACACAAAGAGCAAGGCTAACTAACAATTTTGCAAGTTGAAGGTGCGAATAATTTATGTGGAAAAAGAAGGGTGCTTTTCCTTTTTCCACAGTTTGTAATAAGGCTCGGAACTAATGCAGGAAAACCAGAATTTGGAATAGCTTCCCTAAACCAGATTAAAGAAATCCTTGCTGAGAATTAGCTTATGTGTGCAGGCATTAACTGCTGCAATCAATCTTCGATGTTGTGCTCAACTTTTCTTTTTCAAAAAATATTTATTACCCTCAACAAGAAGAAGTCGGCATAATCAGCTGATTCAACTGTTACCCTCTACTGATCATGAGTGTGAGCAGCCTTCAGAAATGGAGAAAAATTGCAAAGTCAATTTCCATTTTCTGTAATGTCTATGGCTAAGATGTATCTTTAATATTTACTTACTACTTCGCAAAAAGAAAAAAAAAAGAAAAATTGCAAGTCAATTGTTGAAACGGAGCCAAATATGTAAATAAAAATAATAGCAGAGGAGAAGGGGGTCGAAAAAACGAATATGGACTTGATTGTTGAACAAAGGGCAATAACAATACTGTAGCTTGAAAATCCTGGTTTACTGGACAAAGATTTGATGGCATACAATCATGTACATATTACATATAATACGAAGTTGTAGGATGATGCATAAGAGAGTAGCTTCTACAAACAGAAGTAAAGCCTTTGTCAATTTTGTTAAACATCAAATCATGGCCTGGATAAGTGAGGTGGAAAAGCAAAAATTGAGATTATGCGGAATAAAAAGGTACGGGCAATGAAATCTTACCCCTTTTTGCTCTTCCATGTTTGCCTTAATAAGGGAGTAGATGGCAACACCGGCAATGGCTATTGCAGTACCAATCCCGGTCTGTCGAGAGATCTTGTTACCTGCCAAATGCGACCATCCATATATATTAGCATTTAGTTGAGAAGTGGTTTGGTGAACGTAAATACAACTAATTCCAGACAATAATATTGACATTGAAAATCTTTAGTATACCTTAGGTAGTAAAGCATTTCTGGAGCCGTTGCAACTCTTTACTGAAATAAGTATCTAGTTTGATTCTTATTCCTAATTTGCACATCAACTAGCATGGTTTTTCTTTTTTTTTTTGAAACAATTACCTAAAGCCGTATAACAAAGATAGTAGCCAATGACAACCATGGAGCATCAAGGCTCAGATTTCCGAATTGGCTAAGGTGTTCTGGGACTCTCAGATCCCATTTTTGAGCAACTGGCTAAAATGATTTTCTAATCCAAAACATAATAGAGATAAATAGATAGTATTATTTTCTAAGCATTTGTTAAAATAAGTAAGATAAGATTGCATCAAGATAACTTATCTGTAATGTCCAAGATAACTAATTCGAAGTGGGGAGAGATAAATTTATCTGAAAAATCTAAAATAAGAAGTTACATGATTTTTTTCTAATTAAATTTAACTAACACAATGAAAAACACTTTTGTTCGGGATGCTTTTCATATCTTACTTTTTTCGATCTATATCTTGGTTAGCAAATACTACCTAAAGAAATTTATTAGGTCAAGGGAAGCCTTGTCTCTACTGAAAACTTTTTTCCTTTAATTTCACATGTATTGTTTTTAAGTGTAGAAAGAAAAATGTATGGAGTAATTACCAAATACTATAATAGAGAACCCAATCACAAACACGCGCTTTAAGACATTTCCAACTGCATGTGTAAGTGGGGCAACTCGTTCCAGAGTGTTTGTTGCAATCTGTCAACATAAAGAGGTAAACTTGATCCTTCATATAAAAGTTCAATGCGAAGGAATTAAATAGCAGATTGATGCATTCAATAATAAATAATCAGGAAGTGAAGAGATATCAGATACCAGGAACTAAATTTACTGAAAAAAAGACATGCATCTAATTATGATATCCGTTTGCAACGACATGCACATATATCAACAACATTCTCTAAGGGTCACCTTAAGTTATTACTGGGCACTTCTTCAAAAGAAAATCTACCTAGGACGCTACATGTATTTGTCCACTTGTGGAAAGATGTTTAACTGTTCTAAAGGAATAAAAAATATGAAAAAGATCTATTTTTACGCATGTTTACTGTGTACTCATTCTGGCGAGCATAACATATCTGGTATATTTTGGGAGATGTCAGCTATTATTAATATGAGCGATGGTTACAACAAAGACCATTGCTGGAAAACCTGTCCAGTGCTGACATCAACTTGACAGTCTGGACTAATGTCTTTATCTATAACACTTCTCACATATTTTTTCATATTGGATCATCTCCAGCCATTAAGGTGAAATCCTACATAATTTTCATAAACACGAGCAATATACATCAATTTATGTCTTTGGCCCTCCAATACACATCATGGGATCATAAGACTGAATGACCTTAAAAGCTTGAAAAAGTCAATGGTTGAAGTCTGTAAGACAAATATATGAATGTGGCATGTACTCTCACCTGGTTATAAAGATGATAGAATATTCCTATCAAGAAAAGATCTGACAAGAATTTGTAGAGACCTACTTTTGCAATTGCATCCCTAAATCCATGTTGCATCAGCTGGGGCCCCTCAATCTGAAATCACACATGTAAAGAGACTCTGAATATGATTTGAGGAACTTCAACTAAACAGGAGCATTATTAATTCAGTTAGCATTGGTGGTAAAACAAACTTACAATTACTGCTGGTGGGATGCAAAACAGAAGGCCTATTATTGAGATATAAGCATACACATTTGTGCTGTCCATTCCTGTCTGTTGAAATAAATATTATATAAAAATTTTGAGCATAAGGCAGGGGAAAGAGTGATAAGAGAAGCAGCAAATTGACAATGTACAAATGTATGGATAAGAATAAACTTATTATGCACTCATTTTATATATGGGAAACCAATAAGAGAAAATATACACAGCACATGGCACTGACATCGATCAAATCTCACAAATGAGTCTGTTTTACCAGAAATTAGAGAAAACTTACTCCCACAAGTTTATTGAGAATTAGTACAGGAAAGCCATAAAGCTTAGATTTAACTAATAACTAATTCATTATACATAACAGAAAACCTGGTACAGGTAACTAAAAGAGGTATCTAAACATCTTGGGCATCAAATTTGAGCACTTCCACCACATGCAATTAAATAGTGAATAATGTTTACACATCAGGTGCACTCAGTAAAGCCTCAACAACATTTGAAATTGATTGAGATCCTTTTATATGATTGAATCAATTTACATGATGAACAGACAAAATTTAGTTATATCTCAAGGTTTTTAGGTGATAATTGGTGGATATGGTGTATTTCATAGGTTTCTGAAAAGGACATTATAGTTATCAATTAATTTCCTCCAATGAACCTCATGAATCCCCAAACAAAAACAAAATGAAATAAAAAAAACAGCATGTACAGAATGTGCCAGTAATTTTATATATACAATCATCTTTCAATACATGAGCAGCTGATGCTTGGATAATGATATTTGTTCCCGAACCTATTTTAAGAACTCATAGAAATACCCCAGACAATGTGTTTGATGTACAAGAATGAATTGAACTACTTCAACGAGCCTGCACATGAGATATCTAGTATATGATGTTTGTACAGCAGTATCCGTGGCCCCTTTTGTTGACTCCTTAGTATGATATACACTACTATAGAGAGTCCTTCACACAAAATTGGTTTTAATGAGTAACCATTCCTCAAGGATCCACATTTATCTATCATGCCTGCTAATTTGTGTATCTGAGAAGATGTATCTCCTCTAGCTTGCATAAAAGAAATTATATAGATTGGATTAAAAGGGTAAATCATCTTAAAATTAGAGTCATGCCTCGTCACAGAATATTCAGATGTAGCTTTGCTTACCATATTGTAATGATGCAACTTTTCTATTGCATTTATGTTCCCTTAATAGAATAACATCAGGCTCAACTACATGCTGATGAAATCATAAAACAATGCACACAACTTCTTAAATTCTTGTGAGTTGTGCATAGTGCAATTTCCAATGGATGTCTAAATATTTCATCCACTTGAATTTTGACTTATTTTTTGAAGTAAGAAACCAGCAGCATAAGGCTTGATTCAAAGCCAACGTCCTCCTAGGATGGATTCTCATTACTGGCAAGAAATAAAGTTCATCCATTAAATTTAAAGACCAGGAAACAGCGACTAGTGTTTGTATTACATGTGGACTTGATGAGTAAAGAGGGTGATGGCATATGTCTAAGCCAAGACACAGAGTGATGAGATGATACTATATTTTCATGCTTTTAATATTCCCATTTTATTTCCTATGGTGTCCTTTTTAGACTTAGACCCTTAAATCTAGGCACCTAACTCATGTTTGTCAACCATTTAAGAAAAACTAGCACAACCATGAAGTTCCATTTATACCTGTTGGAAAATTTGGTATATTCGTAGGACCAAAAATGATAAATGGGTGAATAGAAAGTGATGCTTAAAATATACCCAAGCCGCACAATACGCCATGTATTAAATCGGGGAGTGGGTAGGCTGCCGTGCATATGATATATATATATATATATATAAGGTGAATTGGGGAAGGTGTAGGTGCCTTGTACATATAATATGTGTGTGTGTGTGTGTAAAGTGAAGAGGCCATAGTGCTCCAAAGAGGGCCACGCACTGCAACCAGCAAGAATTGAAATTAAATTGGCCATAGTGGACTCAGTGCTCAAAAAGCTTCATTCCAGAATTTCAGGTGCTCGAATTGAGGCGCGCATGCCTGTCCCAGCATGCCGCACAGTGGCCAGTGCCACTCCAGGCTTTCAGTCCCAATTCTAGGAAGCCTGTCCCAGCAGCCTCCTATAAATTGAAGTTCTCCATTCATTTGAAATAGAACGAACACACTCAAACATAATCATCTCCATTCTTAAATCATTCTCATACGAATTTCTGATAAGATTTAACCAACGTTCAAGTTCATTGGTTTTGAAGTTTGTGCTAACTTCTTAGCCGTCAACCATTGTACCCTAGGAGATGGACACCAACCATCCTCAAACACTCCCGGTGAGGTGGCAAATCTGTTTTAAGGGCACTATGTGTCACACAGGCCTCGGTTTGCTATTCCTACGCTATTGTCATTCTATTTCATATTTTGTTGGCTCTATTAATTATTCTGTTGCACTGTTATTTAGATTTGTCCAGCATTAAATTTAGCAATTTGGCTAACAATCTTAAAACAGATTCTACTCACATTGAAGTTTTGTTTTAGAAATGGCTACTCTTACGAATTCTGTCGGAACCTCTAATAACGTGGTGTAAGGATCTGTCCCTGCAGCCCAAATGCATGTTACTTTGCCTATGGGCTATAGCGAAAAGCCTGAGAAATTCAATGGATTGAATTTCAAGAGGTGGCAACAAAAGATGTTGTTTTACCTCACTACTTCAAATCTTGCAAGATTCTTGATTGAGGATGCTCCTAAGTTAAAGAAGGGTGAAACAGATATGCAAATCATTAACGTTGTTGATGTGTGGATGCATTCTGATTTCTTGTGCAGAAACTATGTGTTAAATGGTCTGCATGACTCAGTATAATGTGTTCATTACAATGAAAATTGCCAAGGAGCTATGGGAATCCTTAGACCTTAAATACAAATCTAAGGATGTTGGAACCAAAAAGTTCATAGTTGGGCGATTCCTTGATTTTAAAATGGTGGATTCTAAGACTGTGGTCAGTCAAGTGCAAGAACTTTAAGTAATCTTACATGAAATTTATGCAGAGGGGATGATCTTAAGTGAATCCTTCCAAGTGATTGTTGTTATTGAGAAGTTGCCTTCTAGTTGGAAGGACTTCAAGAACTACCTTAAGCATAAGTGAAAGGAGATGAACCTTGAAGAGCTTATTGTTAGACTTCGAATTGAAGAAGACAGCAGAGGGTCAGAGAAGAAAGGTTTCAATCCTGTTGCTGCTAAAGCGAATGTGATGGAGCATGAGCAAGGCTTCAAATACAAGAAGAACAAGCCAAAGATGGGACCTAAAGGAGGAGTCTCCAAGAACAAGTTCCAAGGGAAATATTTCAATTGTGACAAGATGGGTCATAAATCTATGGAATGCAGACTTCCGAAAAAGAAGATTAGGGGCCATGAGGTGCATGTGGTGGACACCATGACTAAATATGTGTCCAACATAAGCCTGTCAACCATGGTATCTGAGGTGAACTTGGTCGGGTCTAACCCGAGAGAATGGTGGATTGACACTGGTGCCATGAGGCATACATGCTCAAACAAGGAGTTGTTCACCACCTTTGAGCCACTTGATGGGGAGAAGGCTTTCATGGGAAATTCTACTTCTTTTGAGTTTGAGGGACACAGGAAGGTGTTGCTAAAAATGACGTCTGGAAAACAACTGACTCTAAATTGATAGGTTTGAAATGCTATGGCACACACTAAGAGGGGGGTGAATTGGTATTAAAAAAAAAAATCTTTTCCCTTAAGAATTCTTTTGATAAACAGAGATGTCGTTTGTGAAAACCATAGCTTCGTTAAACCTCAAGACCTTGAAATGGCACGATGAGGTATCAATCGTATAAAGACAATCTCGTCTTGACAATGAAGAACACTAGAATGAAAAATATGAAATCTTTTTCAATGAGAGGTTAAATATACGAATTAAGTAAGGAATATAGAGATGCTCGAAAAGACGAATAAACAAAGAACACAAGTACAAGAGACGATGATTTATAGTGGTTCATCTTTCCAAACCTAGTCCACTACCTTAGCTTCCTACTAAGGATTTCGAAATAAATCCACTATCAACCCCTTACTCAAACTGAGTAGGTCCTCTAGTCCACGACTAGGAAAGTTACAAACCTCCCACTCAAATGGGCCCTCTAGCTTACGCTAAGTGAAATACGAGAAAAATGCATACGAGAATCTAAGAGTACAACTCTTAGTTACAAGTTTTCTCCAACTGAAAAATAGAGGCTTAAAATGAATGTTGTTGTGCAGATACAAAGCCTTGAAAAGATAATTACAAAGAGAATAGGATTTAAGGATCGAAGTAAACTTGAATGCTCTATAGTTAAAGATAATAAATGTTTTTAGCCACATTCAACGATTCTTCAAACACCTATTTATAGTTGATGGTAGATAAATACAAAAATCCGACCGTTGTGGTAGTTGAGCAAGCATTTAATACCCCAAAAACTAGCCGTTACAACTTCTTGTGAAACAAACTATTGACAGACTCAAGAGGTTAGTCAACTATATTTTTAAATAAAATTAAGGCATAGTCGACAGACATATAGGCATAGTCGACAAAGAACCAAACAAACTCACTGATAGTCAACACACACCTTCACATAGTCAACACATCCAAAATATGAAGAAAATTTCTACCATCATACACACAAATAGTCGACAGAGAAATTTTAACAGTCGACAAAACCAACAAGATAGTCAATATAATAAAGCATAGTCGACAGATGCTCAGGCATAGTCGACAGATGCACTATATATAGTCAACAGATGCTAGGCATAGTCGACAGATCAAACGTACTTAGTCGACTATTCACTTGGAAAAACTTAACACTAAACTGATAATATGTAGAAGAAGCATAAAATTCTTAATCATTGAACTCTCTTAACTTTGTTTCTTTTGAAAACAAGTTGAGATTATCAAAATGACATTGATTTTGAATTTGAACACTCAAACTTATTCCTTTAGCATTCAAGATTGATTTTCATAACTTTGTATCATTATCAAAACTATTTTAATTTTCAAGAGTAAAATTAATTTTCAAAACTATTTTGAGTTTGAGGGACACAGGAAGGTGTTGCTAAAGATGACGTCTGGAAAACAACTAACTCTAAACAACATGTTGTATGTGCCAGAAATCCATAAGAATCTGGTGTTTAAGTCGCTACTGAACAATCATGGATTCCGTATGGTATTCGAGTAAATAAAGTTATTTTCTCAAAATCTGGAATGTATGTTAGGAAAGGTTATGTATCAAATGGGTTTTTTAAACTCAATGTAATGGCCATCATGAATAAGAGTAATAAGAGTTAGGTTTACTTGCTTGAGTCTTCCAATTTATGGCATGGTAGACTAAGTCATGTTAATTATGATACATTGTGTAGATTAATTAATTTGGATCTTATACCCTCTTTCCATATTGATTCAAAACATAAGTGTGAAACTTGTGTAGAGGCAAAATTAACAAAATCATCTTTTCAAACAATTGAAAGAAATATCGAACCCTTTGATCTAATTTATAGTGATGTGTGTTATTTAAAATTTGCACAAACAAGAGGTGGCAATAAGTATTTTATACTTTTGTCGAAGATAGCACAAAATATTGTTATGTGTATCTGCTTAAAAGCAAGGATGAAGCTTTAGAGAAATTTATTCTCTATAAGAATTAAGTTGAAAATCAACTTAATAAGAAAATTAAAATATTAAGAAGTGATCAAGGTGGTGAGTATGAAACACCGATTGGCGAATTCTATGCACAACATGAAATCATACATGAAGTCACAGCGCCTTATTCACCTCAATCAAATGGTGTTGCGGAACGCAAAAATTGCACATTGAAAGAAATGATGAATGAGATGTTAATAAGTTCTAGACTGCCTTAGAACATGTGGGTGTTGAGCCAACTTGATATTAAATTTATTTTAAGATTTCGATAATTAACAAAAAGACTAATTTTGAACTATGTACAAATCGTTAACTTTTATTTTCTAATAACTTTTTATGGCATTAATTCAAATAAAGGATGCTTATTTATTCAAATCATTTTTTTAATGGAGAAAACTTATTTTCAGCTTTTTTAGTCCATTAGTTGACTATCCATATGGCATTAGTCGACTAAGCAGAGAGCATCTTTGCATAAATGTTTTCTCTCTTGCAGCATTAGTCGACTGGGCTAAGAAGTGATTTTTCATTAGTCAACTAAACCATAGGAAAATTGACTATTGAGTTTCATTAGTCGACTAAAGGTTTTGATTAGTCGACTATTAGGGTCTAACGGGCAAAAAAGTTTAAAAAGAAAGTAGGTCACCCTAAGGAGTATAAAATCGCCTTAAACTCGGTTTGAAGCCTCTTTAATCACGTTAAAAGCAATCACAAAGCCTTCATCTAAAGTTCTCAAAGTCCCTACTGTTGCATTCAAGATTCGAATGGCTTGTGTGCCCCATTGCACATTCAACATCAAGCCCAAGATAGTTGGAAATTGAAGTGCTAGAAAGAGCCTCGTTTTCATTTACATCAATTGAGGGTATAGCTGATTACTTATTTTCTTATTGCCTTGTAATATTTTTTATGTGATTTATTTGTGTCCCTGTGAGGATGATCCTTATAATCGTTAAACTTTTGTGTGGGTTGTTTTGCTTTCCTAGATCCGTTGAAAATCTAGGTGTTTGCGTGTAGTTCCAAGGTAAGCTAAGGGAAAACCTTGGTGTTGATTGGTTTAGTGGAACCCCAAGAATGGTTGAGATCTTGGGAGAGTGGAGTAGGTGTTCGAGATACACCGAACCACTATATATCGTCGTATCTATTTCTTGTTCTTTATTGCTTTCATATCTGCATCGTTATTTGCCGTAAAATAGATATATTTTTATATGGGGTGAATAATCATCTAAGTAACTGAATAAGCAAAAAGTTTTATTTAACCACTCAATTCACCCCTTCCCTTTTGAGTGGCCATTACCTAAGGGACCAACAGTGGGGTGAAGCAATTTTGTTGAGCAGTTATCTTTTAAATAAGATACCCCGAAAGAAGAAGAGAAAACTGCCTATGAACTCTGAAAAGGTAGGAGACCATCTTACAAATACTTGAGAATGTGGGGTGTCTAGCAAAAGTTGTCATTCCAACTCCAAAAAAAAATGAAAATAGGTCCTAAAACAATGGATTGTATCTTTATTGGGTATGCACATAACAATAACGCTTATCGATTCCTTGCATATGAGGTCTAAAAACCCAAAAATACACAAGAACACTATAATGGAATCGAGAAATGCATCGTTCTTTGAAAAAGTGTTTCCTTGTAACTCTAAAGAAGGTTCAAGTTCATCTAAACGAACATACGAAACTATGAATGAAGAGAGTCTTTATTTAGAACACGAACAAGAACTTCAGAATGAACCTAGACGGAGCAAAAGAACAAAAGTTGAAAAATCTTTTGGCCCAGATTTTATAACTTGTTAGAAAAAGAACCACAAAATTATGAAGAAGCTATAAGGTCTTTAGAGGGACGTATGTGGAAAGAAACAATTAAAAGTGAAGTTGATTCTATTTTACAAAATCGTACTTGGGAACTAGTAGATCTTCCTTCTAGTTGTAAAACTTTAGGGTTCAAGTGGATCTTTAAAAGGAAATAAAAGCAGACGATTCTATTGATAAATATAAGGCTAGACTTGTAATTAAAGGTTACAGGCAACAAGAAGACCTAGATTACCTTGATACATATTCTCCTGTAACGAGAATAAATTTCATTAGGATGATACTTGCAATTGCAGCGTTGCAAAATTTAGAAGTACATCAAATGGATGTGAAAACAACTTTTGAGATTTGGATGAAGAAATATATATGGAACAACCCGATGGTTTTATAGTTCCAGGACAAGAAAAGAAAGTCTGTAAATTGGTAAAATCATTGTATGCCTTAAAACAAGCGCCTAAGTAATGGCTTAAAAAATTTGATAATACAATGATAACCAATGGGTTTAAGATCAATGAGTGTGATAAATGCATTTATATTAAAAACACGGGAAACGACTATGTCATTGTGTCTTTACGTGGATGATGTACTCATTGTTGGTAGTGATGACAAGATGGTCAAATCTACCAAGAATATGTTGAATTCAAAATTTGACATGAAGGATATGGTGTTAGCATATGTGATTTTAAGGGTTAAAATCACAAGAGTATCAGATGGTCTCATTTTGAGTCAGTCACATTACGTGGACAAAATTATGGAGAAATTCAACAAGAATGATTATGGTGTGGCTAAAACACCATTAAACATTAGTCTTCATCTATCCAAGAATAGAGTTGAGAGTATTTCTCAGGTAGAATACTCTAGAGTAATTGAAAATCTAATGTATTTAATGAATTATACTAGACCAGATATTGCTTATAAAGTTAGTAGACTGAGTCAATATAGGAGTGATCCTAGTGCTGATCATTGGAAAGCAATAGTAAGAGTACTTAGGTACTTACGATATACTTATAACTATGGGCTGCACTATACCAGATACCCAGCTGTCCTAGAAGGATATAGTGATGCGAACTAGATATTTGATATAAAAGACTCAAAATCTACAAGTGGATATGTATTCACACTTGCAGGTGCAGCTATGGCCTGGAAACCCTCCAAACAGACTGTTATAACTAGATCCACTAGGGAACCTGAATTTATAGCCTTGGACAAATGTGGTGAAGAGGCAGAATGGCTACGCCATTTCTTAAAGGATATTCCAATGTGGCAGAAACTTGTGCCTCCAATATGTATACATTGTGATAGTCAATCTACAATTGGAAGGGCACAAAGCAACATGTATAATGGTAAGTCTAGACATACACGTCGTAGACATAATACCATTAGACAACTACTCTTAACTGGAATTATCTCTATTAACTATGTGAAGTCAAAGGATAATATTGCAGATCCGCTAACCAAAGGGTTTAACAAAGAGTTAGTTGAAAAGCCGTCAAGGGGAATGGGACTAAAGCCCATGAAAGAATGAGTTGATATAATGGAAACCCAACCTAATTGACTGGAGATCCCAAAATCTAGGTTCAAAGGGACAACCTAATTGTAAAAACTTTATTAGATAACTATGGGGGGTTTTTATCCTTTTGTTCATTCCTATAAAGAAACAGTGATATCTGTAAGGAAAAGGATAGCGATGTTCACTTTAATGATTCTTAAACTTAGAAATTCTGAGAGGAGTAAGTGGGTTACTTTGAATTAAGTAATCACCTATGTGAGAGAGAAGTGGGGCTACTTTAAAGGAGAATTGTATAGGGCTCAATTCTTTAGAAACTCTCATAGAACCAAGCTGATGTTCATGGCCAAAACGAACATAATCATGAGAACTGAACAACGGTAAGAAGATTCCTATGTGAGATATGTTATCATTTGCACAGATAATAGGATATTTCAAGGACATTGTGTCTACTGGACAGTTAGTAAAGTAAATATATATTTATAAGGAAATGTTCAAGGGGTAACACCTACCTATCCTATGCAGGTTTTGACTGATGAACACTATCAATAAGTCAAAATGTTTTCTCCATCAATTTTCATTCATGTGGGGGATTCTTGGAAAATTTAGTATATTCATATGACCAAAAATGATAAATAGGTGAATGAGAAATTGATGCTTAAAGTATACCCAATGCTGCACAATACGCCATGTATTAAATCGGGGAGTGGGTAGGTTGTCGTGCACATAATATATAAAAGGTGAATTGGGGAAGGTGTAGGTGCCTTGTACATAATATATATATATATATATATGTGTGTGTGTGTGTGTGTGTGTGTGTAAAGTGAAGAGGCCATAGTGCAGCCATAGTGCTCCAAAGGGGGCTGCGCGCTGCAACCAGTAGGAATTGAAGTTAAATTGGCCATAGTGGCCTCAGTTGTCAAAAAGCTTCACTCCGGGCTTTTAGTCCCAATTCTAGGAAGCCTGTCCTAGTAGCCTCTTATAAATTGAAGTTCTCCATTCATTTGAAATAGAATGAACACACTCACACATAATCATATGTATTCTTAAGTCATTCTCATATAAATTTTTGATAGTGTTTAACTGACGTTCAAGTTCACTGTAAGGCTCAAAAGTTTGTGCTAACTTCTCAGTCGTCAATCGTTGTACCCTGGGAGACAGACGCCAACCATCCTCAAGCACTGTCGATGAGGCGGCGAATATGTTTTAAGGGCACTGTGTGTCATAGTGGCCTTGGTTTGCTACTCCTACACTATTGTCATTTTGTTTCATATTTTGTTGGCTCTATTAATTATTCTATTGCACTATTATTTAGATTTGTCCAGCATTAAATTCAGCAATTTGGATAACAATACCTACATAAGAAAGTGAATAGTATATAACTGGTTGGGTGCATATTCAAGTGGTGCAATTATAAAGAAGCAACAATTTTTTATCATTTAAGAGAAGTACCAAAATGTAATTTCAGGTATAACGGGAAAGTAAATGTTAACATAATAAGTAGTTGCAAGACACCTAGGCAGATTCGACACTTATTCTGTAATCTTATCAAAGTTTTAAATGCTCAGCAGTTACTTCTTAGATTTAGAGAAGTCCGTGCAACACCAACATATGCCCTCCAATTATCAGTTCGACTAACGGTGCATATCTGATACCCTGGGGCTTCAGCCCTCCATCCATCAAGAAAAGGAATAAATTAAAAAGGGAAGCAGGGACTCAAGGTGTTCTGCCACTCTCCCAGACCATAAAACTAAAGAAAAATTTAGAGTTCTAAGAAAAATTATGGGTCAGAAAATACCTCACCATTGCTTTCTTGGAATAGATACTCCTGTAGGTGAATGCGATATTTGAGATCATAGCACTAACAAAGCCGGTCCAGTTGAACGAGAGTTCTGTCATTGATGCCATTGATACACCTAACATAGAATTTGAGAGGACCATCAGCAAATAAACATGCAAGCGTTAATTTTTTTAATCAAGATTTTAGTTTCTGACAGTCTCATAACCAACCTTAGTGTCATAAATTGAATCAAATACTTGATAAAGATAACATAGGATGCACAAAGCTACAGATAAACGTTTTTGGCAATTCAACAATGTTGGGACAAGTTGAGATTATTTTATGATGTCACCACAATGATAATGAATAATACTTCAACCAATTAGGTTGGGGAACAGAATTTTGATTATAAAGAGAAATGAAAAAAGATATAGGAACAAAGCTGAATAATTACCAATAACAACAGGAGCCAATGATAGCCACAAGGGCAAGGGAATTTGGTGGCCCAGAAAAAACTGAGAAGCAGCAGCATTGAAGAATGGCTCAAGTGCTGTAGAAAAGTATACATACGCAGTTAGCATACAACGTTTACATAACAAAAGCTAGTATTGTGACAACTAAGGCTTAAATTATTCATCGAACTATATTTCAAGCTAATCCATGCTAAGAAGTGGCTTATTCACCAGGAATTATGAAGCAATAAAATACATATAAACTGAAATAGCCAGATACCATCGTTCTTGCTACTAGTTTCGAGTATTAATATTGTGAACTGTGAAAGATTATAATGTCCATTGATTTAGATATTTATATCCAAAGCCACACTTTTTACCAAATAGTGTTGTCATGTCTTCCATAACAAAAATAATTTATACACTGAAAAGCAGAAGAAACATCATTCTCCCCCAGCATTGCCCATCACGCCCACAAGAGGAGGCTACAAGCACAATCATTTGCAGACTAAATATAAGATGGATTAGATCTTATGCAAATAGGCTCCCCAGCATCAAGATAACCAACTCCATTTTCTTACAATATTATAAAAACTTCAAACCAATATATGGTTTATAAATACCATGACAAGAGTCTGATGAATGATGGACATGCACATAAGTTCTAAACAATTATCAACATAAATATTACCAAAACTCCATCCTGTCATAGCTTTGCTTCAGTAGTCTTATACCTTTGATGGTATGCGTAAAAGACACAGCTACGGCAGCAAATGATACGTTAGACATGACATGTCCAAGGGCATGGCAGAATGCTACTGGAGTGAGGAGTGCCAATTGTTCCCTGTCAATTGGCTGGGAAAGTGGGCATACAGATTAGAGGCCAAGTAAATTATACAAGAAAAGTGTGTCTAGGAGAGGTAATAGCAAATACTCACTGCACGTTTTGGTAGACCAATAGCCCAACTGAAAAGACAGTAACCCACACCAACTAGAAGATGGACAACCGAGACAAAGCTTCAAAAAGGGGGCCAGAAGAACAGAAGAAACAGTTAGACAGAAATCGGTAACATAATAAAAAGGGCCTAAGCTTTCAGCAAAGGTAACTTACTATGGATATGGAAAATAATTGTAAACTTTCTTGTTCAGAATATTGAAAATGACATTTAGGAAGTACCTGCATAGATTCATAGAATAGACTAGGTAATCAGCAAAACAGAGTTTGTATGCAACTTATTATTGGCAAGAATAGTTGTTGACATTAGAAAAAGAAAGCATATAGCAAATACAAAATGCCCTTAGGTTTGATGAGACTACATAAAACAGTGACAAGATAGGGAAATAACCAAAACCCCAACCGGCACAAATATTATTAGCAAAATTAATTTCAAATAACTAGTCATCATAATTGTTGTTCTGGATATTATTGTAACAATTTGATAAAATACAATTACTACACATAAGAAATAATAAGTAACTCTTTTTTCAGTTCAGAATACCAGACCTTCTTGTAGGTTATATGAGCTCCCACCAAAAAATCAAAAATCAAAATAGGTTGCAATCTGCTGAATATCAATTACCAACAAAATCCTTACAAGTAGTTGCAATTTTGTAACGCGATTCCAAAATTACCCCCAACCGGGATTTAGAAGCAGATGTCAACACAAAAAGTCAACTAAACAGGCTACGGAAAAAGGCAAGCACGCTTTGCATAATAACAAGTACATCGCTGTCGTAATGAACCATAAATGCATCATAATTAGCTTACCACATAAAGAAAAAGAAACCTGTAACCAGAACGGGAAATCTCTCGCCAAAGCTCTGAACAGGCTTGTGAAACCTGCTATTTATAAAAAGTTATTAACTAAATAGTAGCTAAATACATATATAAAGAGGGAAGAGACAGTAAATTTGTATTGGATTGGCAAGTCCTGACCCTGATCCATCTGAAACTTCAACTTCACTGCCATCTGCATCCGCGGCTGCCGCCTTTGCTACCAGAGTTTCTACCGGACGGTGCCGCCTACACAATTGACCCCAACCTGATAATCTCAGTGCCTTGCCGGAAAAATTTACCGGCGCCGGAGATGGTTGATTTTCAGGAGAATATTCCAGGCGCGAGTCTGTGGAAACAACTGATCGACTCTTGAGTAGAACCAAATTCGGAGAAGCTCTAGTCGAAGACGAAAATTTTGAACGGTTGATGAAAAGCTGATTCGAACTAGCAATTGACGCCATAGCTAATGAAAGACAAATTTAGAGCAAACAAAGAAAACAGAAAACAACTCGAGTCTATGTCAGGGAAACAAACAGTTCAGGAACTCAGTCGCAACTTTTTCGAGCAAAGAAACAACAAAACAAATGGGAGTTTTTCACGGAGAAATCGAGGAGTCGGACGATGAAGGCGGAGTCACCAAAGAGAAAATTGCTTTTATAGATATGCACGAACAGCTTATATCATCCGGAAAGGAGACCAAAAACCCTAGAATTGTTGCAATAGTCTTCGAATTCCTGAAGGTTCAACAGATAAGCTTCTTGATCAAAACCTATCAATGTGGAAATTTAGTTCCACAAGTATACATATATATATGTATATATATTAATCCTATTCCATGTAGAACTTGAAAATCAGTGTTAATGACAAACAGATTCTGACAGAATCTGCATCGATGGTCGACGGAGTTTGAAGTGAACTTGAAGAACTTCAATCATAGAGAGAATATTTCTACAAATACATAGAGATAGAGATGGAGAGAGAGAGACACGGAGGGAGAGAGTGGTGGGTTGGTCGTTACTCGTTTGATTCGTTTGTCTCTTAGCTTTTTGCCTCTAAAATCAAAATACCCACGCTTTTTGCTTCAGTTAGCGACATGTTTGGCTACAAGAACTATTGCATTCTATCGTAGTGCTAACAGTGATCGGGAAGTGCCTTTACAATCAGCTCAAATTATGCCTGCATAAGTTATTATTTATTTTTATGTAAAAGAATAGTCAAATTAAGAGTTTAAGATCATCTAGTTATCATTTAATTATCTTATTTATAATTATTTCCAAATTTAAGTCAAAAAGTTAGGAAGTTTAATTACATGAATAAGGATATGTATAGCAAACTTAATTAAGTTAGAATTGTCATATAATTCATTAAGATAATATAATTGAATTATTATAATTACGTATATAAAATGTGTGCCCATAATTAGATAAGCATTGTCCTTAGAGTCAATGTGACCAAGAGTTATGCTATTTGTATAGAAACACTTTTACCAATTCATTTATAGTTGTGATATATTGCGAGAAATTAGTGATATTTGACATGTAAATTAAAGCAATTTATCACGCTAAATTGGATTTGAAAAGCGGGAGACAGAGAGATGGGACAGAACTCAGCTCGTCATCCTCTTCGTCGTTCTCCGATGAATCCGAGAAGTAAGATTGGTCTTTATCATCCTCCTCGTCGAGCTGTTGGGTCCATTGAGGTCCTAAAAAAGGTAAGAACTTATTTTTGTAGAATCGAAGAACTAAAAGCTTGATTATGGTGATTATGCTGTTGAAAGTAGCAACCAAGGCTAGAATCAAAGCACCCTATTTCTAGAAACTGTACACTTGAGAGACTTTTCCGATGTCGGAAAATGAGATGAATGGCGGGTGGGTCATTACCAAAGCAAGATCAAGATTTGGATGGAGCTCCAGAAGAAGTAGCGAATCTACGAGTTGGGTTTGTTGATGCCATTCTTGCTTGTGTTCGCCGGTGACATAGAGGCAGTGGACCATCAGTGGAACTAGCTCGGGCTCGGTGGTGACAATTGGAGCGAGAGCTGTCGGTCGCTCTACCCATGTCCTATGAGCTTGCTCCATTGGAGCAGGAAGGGCAAGCCCTGGGCTCGACTCAACATGAAGAACTCGTGCCCCTTAGATTATCTCTGGCAACAGTACGATCGGCAACATCACAGATTGAAGCAACCATTATCGACTTCTTCGCATTCAAATTTGATTTGATTCTTCTTTCCATTTTCTTTTAGATATTCATTTCATGGCTGTGTACAGATTCAATTTGTTCTTTTTCCTTTGATTCTTGTTTTTTTATTTACAAAATTTGTGAGTTTTGGGTCCATTTGAGAGGTGTTCTTGATTTGGAACAAATTTTGGGTAAAGAAGAGAATAACATGTTTGTGTTTTGTAAATCTACCAATTTCAATCCATTTTTACTGATAAATGAATTGAATGGTGTCCCATTATGCTTTAATGTGCAATTGTTGCCTTCTCAAGATTTAATCTTTTGGCGCTTTGAGTAACTTAATCTTTGATTTGATGACTCCATTGACAATGAGAGAGAAATAGAGGGAGAGAGCCCTCAGGGCGTAGCACGGTTGGTTGTGGGATGGTAGAGTTGGTCCCAAGTGCCAAGGTTCGAGTCTGGCCAGTCGCAGTGTGGGATTTCTGCTCCTCAGGGGTGGAGTCCTTGTGGGCAGTTAGCACTGGGCCTCCCATTGACCATGGTCGTCGTGTACCTGATTTACCTACTCTCCCGTGGCGTGGGGCAATCTGGGAGGGGCCCACGGGGTGAGGGACATCACCTTTTTTTGGTCTCAAGAAATAGAGGGAGAGAGAGTGTTTTGGGTCACTTGGTCATTTCTAGGGACAAATTAGTCATTTCATTATCTCTGTAAAGCATTCTGTAAATTTCGTTCTCTACAAATAGTATAACTCATTTGAGCAATTATCTTAACTAGTTAGAATTAAAACTATTTTTATTTTTTTATCATGAAAAATTGTTGTAAATCTTAGGATATGAATTGTTATTATTATGTGAGCTATTATTATAATTTTAGAAGTATTCTTGCGTATATTTTAGGATTTCCTATATATTCTTAATATGTATTATTTCGTTTATTAGAATAAGAACTGTATATAAGTAACTTATATGCAACCATATTGGAAGAGTTTATATTTAATTGATTAAGATATTATTCTATTATAATTAGATTGTAGATGTAGACACTAAATCGAGTCATATTATCAATTTCAATATTTTTTTTTAATTTTTTATATAATTATGCAACTTAATCTTATTAGACAACTTGATCAATGATGAATCCTTTCACTTATTGATTACATTTATTGTCCATATGTCAAACAAGAATAAAGAGACCATCCAACTAACAAGTACTCTTAACATAGATTTGTTAAATAATTTAAAATGTTTATAAGTACTTGATACATCACTATACAAAAATAAATTTAATCAATATTGATAAAAATAAAAAAGTTGGGTCAACCCAAAAACCCATAGTAGGGAGTGGTCCCAACCTAGAGAATTTTCCCTGCATGCAAGGGATTTTATGTCACGCATAAATTAGAGAACTCTATTATCTATAAATTTTTTTTAGAGCCCCACCAAAAAAAATGTTAGTATTATCTAAATATATATAATTTTAAAATAAAATAAATAGAAAAAACACTATTCTTAAAGGATTTTAGTTTTAATAAGATATCAAAATCCTGAATAAATATGATCTAAGAAAATCTCAATCATAAGAGATTTAGGATTATTCCATTTCCTCTCTATAAATAATCGAATTCTCATTTCAGTAAAAATATGTCTCAAATACTTGTGTGAATATTATTTTTGAGTTTCCTACATCTTCAGTGTCTAATTTAAACATCCAAGTATTTACGCAGAGATCTTCCATACCCTTTGATTGTTTTTTTTCTTGCAGTCTCGAATGACATGACACTGACGCTTCCAATTTACAAATTCATTATTGTATTCGAGCGACAACAATAGTATATATGTCAATTATGTAATAATATATTTATATATTTTGAATAGTATTACTCAATGTTAAAATTATTGTATATATAATAGGCTTTATTTTTCTGTTATTAAACTATTTTTGCAAAAGCAAAAATTTCACAACTAGTCGGAATAATTATGCTAATCATGCATGAGATGGATTTGACTTTATTTATGTAATGTACCCATTAAGATATGATTTGATTTACTCTGACTTATTGCGTATTAATTTATTGTTGTTTTGGTCTTGAACTAATTGTAATTATTATGAAACTCTGAAATGTCAACAATTTTTGTATATATCAGTATATTTAATTTACGAGACGATTAATAATTAAAGAGTAGTGAAATTATTGTTTGAATTTTTAATAAATGCGTGCACACTTTAACACGCGTGTAATTTAGTCTTATTTGGTAGATATATAATTTCAGGAAAAGTAAGAAAGGTCACAAAATTAATAGGCATTGCAAGTAAATAAATTTGAAAAACTAGTAACATAAATAAAAGAGTTGAATTAAATAAGTGAACTAATAGTGGTTATAAAAATTAGAAACACGTGGTATTATATTGAGAGTATCGAGATAGGGATAGGGACTCTCCACATCATTCTAATCTTATTTTTAAAAATAAAAATATATTACAAAACAATTCATTATTACGAAAACACCATTACTATGTCCTTTGACCGAATAAATTATCTTCAACACAGTTGACACTGCCCAATCATAGAGATGAACTTTTATGGTGATTGGTAGATGCCGCGGGTGCTTGGCCCAACGAGTGAACCTTGGACCGGTGGCGGGTCTTTTTTTAAAAAAAAAAATTGTTTGAAAGTAATTGTTTTTATTTTTAATTACATAGCATTTGTTAAAATGAGTAAAAAAAAAAAATATTAAGATAAAGTTTAAATATTTTTTGAATTAATATATGGAATGGTCAACATAAACTTAAAAAATATTCTAAGATTTTTATTAAACTGATTGTTAAAATTTTTGAAATGTACTGAAAAACATGTGTCATTTTTTTTTTCTTATTTGTAAGATTCAAAATATATATATCTAGAGAGGGGAGAGATAAGTATATTTAAAAAATAGCAGATAAGAAGTTACGTGACTTTTTTTCAATGGTCGTTAGATAAGTTTAATAAACAAATTAAAAAAAACAAAAATCTAGAATGCCTTTCATATCTTACATTTTCTAGTTTATATCTTAATTAACAAACACTAACTTAATAGAATAAGAACCAACTAAAATCACCAAACAAGATAACCCTATTCTTGTGATAACTGATAAGTACAGAACTAGTGTCACAATTTATTTTTATCATTAAATCAACATCAATCACAATTTTTTAATTGCATTTGTTGTTGCTCAATTACAACAATGATTTTATAGGTGAAAAACTGTTGATGGATGACTCACATGTAGCTTATCCAAGCAATGGGTGATGGTGGAGCGACAGAGATGGATGACTCGCCTAGGGGTAGCGACAGCAATGCATAAGTCTCTCAAGGTGGAGCTGCAACGATGGATGAGTCTCTTGGGATGAAACGACAGCGATGGATGACCTATTCAACGATGGATAACCTACTTGGAAAGAAATTCAATTAGGGGCGCTAGTGAGAATTCCTTCGCGGATCATCTGATGCTTAAATCAGCCTCTCGTAAAAATAAAATAATTGAAGGCAAGAAGTGAGTATGAGTGTGAGGGTTTGTGTACCAATTGGGGGGATGACCCCTATATTTATACCAATAGAAAGATTACCAGGTGTTGGGTGACCCAATTTTCTTAGCAAGTAACTCAAATATAGTTTTGATCAGGTCTCGGGAGGAGGGGAGGTGATGGTGTGGGGATCGCAAGCGTGGGCACAAGAGCGTGCCTGTGGCACCCTCAAGTGAGGGTTAATTGGGGTACGGCGCACAGGGCACCCCCGGGTGAGGGTTACCTAGGGGTGCGAGCACGGGCACGCGCGTGGCCGCTCGAGGTAGTGCTGGGCCACATAGGGCCACACGAGGCTGCATAAGGCAATAGGAAGCACCCTTGGGTAAAGGTCACCTAAGGGGTGCGAGCATTGGGCTACGGGGCTATGTGGGCTTAGGCTTGTGTGGATGAACGTAGAGGTACTGTAGCAGTTGCATGGCAGGTCGCAGCCAGACACATGGGGGCTTTCGCCTAACCACATGGCGCTGTCTTATTTTTTCAATTATTTCATTTATTTTTGATAATCCACTTTGTCCATTTACTTTTACATAGCACATCAATTACTTCCTACTCTTTTGTCCGAGTGCCTCGGATGGAAGACTATCTACTCTCGTTAATCTCATACACGTTTTTCTTTCGCTTTTAGCTCTTCTCCATGCACTCGACTTGTGTAATTTGTAGTTATAGAGTTTTCATATTTCAACTTCTCATAAGCGCCAATGGCACAAAGATGAGGAGGCAAATGCTTAGCATGACATGATAAAGCTTTTATTCTCACAACAGGGGTCTATGTGTTCAGTTTTTCATCCTCTAGAAGCGTAGACACAATTCCTTCATGTGCTCTTAACTCTCAAGATAAAGGAGACTCTGCAAGATCTTCAAATCAACTCAAGAATGACTATGCCGTTATTAGCTCATATATGTATCTACATTTTGCCAAGAGAAGAATTAGCATATTGGGGAATTTTCTTCGAATCTGAGGGTGTTCATGATGATTGGCGTTCCTTTTCATGGTTTGTTGAATTACTTGCGGATCGACAAATCTGACATATTTTCTTGCAGGATAATGGCTATTACGACATTCGGTCACCAGACAAAGTGATGTAAGTCACTTACGAGGCCGCTGGTGTTATGCTTTCTCGATGTTTAGCTAATCGTGGGACAATAGTCTTATGCCTTCTCATTGTCAAGTGATTAGTGGTTAATTTTGTAAAATTTTGTTATAATTATGTTGTATAATATTTTTTGATATATGAAAAAAGAGTTTGATGAAAACCTATCTTAAAATAAAAAATCTTTTATATTAATCTCATATTTCGAAATCCACATTTTATATTTCGAAACATGTATGAAAAGTTTTGACACGAATATTCAAATGTTTGAAAAATCTAAAGTTCATGCATTATGTTTCAAAACCTATGTTTTATGTTTCGAAACATTGTTAAACCATGTTTCTATTTTTGTTTCGAAACTCTTTTGAATAGGTTTCAAATGTCTTTCTAAGTATGCATGCCGCATTTCAAAACATCTATGAGATTTGAGCATATATTTCAAAACCTACATAATATGTTTCAAAACCTCTGACTCTATTAGCAAAACATTTAAAAATCGAGATGCTTTTGGTTTACATTTATTTTTATTTTATTTTTATCCAAAAGCTTCTCAAAAGTTTTTTTTTAATCTCCATGTTTTGAGAATTCAAATTTAAATTTGAAAGTTGTGGTAAATTCAAAATCATTATGAGCATAAGACTTTGTCTCCTACTCATGTTGTCTCTAAGTGCAAGTCCAACTGTAAAGGTTAGATGTTTCGAAACATGTGATGTATGTTTCGAAACCACAATGTAAAATTATATTGTTTTGAAACCAATAAGCTTTGTTTCGAAATCTTCTTTTAAATCTTATCTTTAACGACTATAAAATAGTCAAACCTCTATAAATAGTAGGTGTTTTAAAGACAAGATATATACATATCAGAATACATACACACAAGATATAAGAGACATGTAACGCTCCGCTCCCACTTACGGGTGTTACTCGTGAACAATCGCCCGAATTGTCCATCTGCCCGGCCTTTGGCGAAGGGTGGACCATGTTTCAAGACGAAACGCCCTAGGTGGGAACTAGGCTCGTCCTTCCCTTCCCTCATCCCTAGGATTCATTAGCGAAAATGGACTTTAACCACACCGTATAGGCTATAAAGAAAATCTCATTCCGATGCCCAATCGCCATTTTCTCAATTTTATTTAATTCTTTTCCAACCAAGAATTTTACCGGGCTCCATAAATCACCATTTAAATCAATCCATTGATTGATTACTAATTTTGGAGGAAAAACTCAAATTTTCAATTTTTCAAATTTTCAGCATTTTCTCCAAAAATGCCCGAAAAATCCCTTTATTTTGAAAATTCCTCCGAGGCCCAAAATCAATTAAGAAATGGCCCAAAATTCCCAAAAATCCATTTTTTTAAAAAAAATTGGCCGGCGGGGTCCGTTGGCACGCCCGGGGCCCGAGCGGGGCCCCGCTGGCCATTGGCCGCGCGGGCTGGCTGCTGGCCGCGCACCCGCGCGCGCGCGGCCTCCCGCGCGCGTGCGCCTGGGCGCGGCTGGCCGCCTGCGGCCTGTTGCTGCAGCAGCCCTCTGCTACCTTTTTCACTTCTCTTCTTCTCTTTTTTTGGGGGGGGGCTATAAAACCCCAAATTTTTCAGAAATTTAAATGAATGAAAAATACTTCACATCCTTCAATTTTTGCCTTTATTTCTCCATAATTAAGGCTTAAACAACACCCTTGACACTTCCACAACAACTCATACCAAAATGAGATTTAACCTAGGCTTCATCATGCCATAAACCTCAATCTCATTTTTAAATGAAACATACATTCTCAAAATATAAAATACACACATGCTCTTGGACTTTAACAAGCCATTATCTAACAATGAAATTACATTTCAAAAATTAAACATAACAAGATAGGCTTCAATAAGCCATAACATGCACTTGAATCATCATTTCCATTCTTTCACATGCCATTCCACCTCTTCCTTGATTCTTCTCATGCTTCCACAACCTATAAGTGAGGGTAAAAACCTCATGAGCTATTAAGCTCAATAAGGGTGCAATGCCAAATAAATATGAACATAACAAGTTATATGATGCCAAATGCATGCAAATGTGGCTAGGTTTCTTTGCCCTCACAACCCTCCAAGGTTAGAGACATCAACCCACCATTTCAACCATGTTCTCAAACTAAACTATGGCCATAAGTCTCATGAACACAAGGAACATGTCAAATGCAACATATACATTTATGAAACATATTTAAAACCCATTGCAAGACCACCCTCCCATGGGGCCATCCCTTACCTCTTCTTGAATAATTAAATCTTCACTTCAAGAGAGCTTCCAACATCACTTTCTCCCACCTAAAATGACATTTTAACAAGCCACTTAATTTTTGCATACAAGCACACCAAAAATAAAGAGAAGAAAGAATACTTGCCTTGACTTTCTTCATCATCTTCTTTCTTTCTTCATTTTTCCCTCCATGGAGACTTCTTTCTCTTTCTTTCTTTTCTTCCTTCTTCATTTCTACAAATGGCCAAAAGGGAGACAAGTCTCCCACACTTGCCTTTTTATACTAGATTTCCCATATTTCAAGAATGCATCCTAGCCATTCACTAAAGGCACAATCCATGTGCTTAAGGGAGAATTAAATCTCTACCATCCATTTTAATAACCAAGACTTCTCTCTTGGAGAAAACACATAAAAGCACAATCCATGTGCTCCTTTCTTTTTAAATCCAAGCCTTTGGATTTTCAAGAACCATCCACACCCTTGGATCAAGTCCCATAAATAGATTTCTTTTCTACTTATTTAATTTGGACTATTTTCAAGACAAGCCTTGAAAGACATAATCACTTTCTTTTCCATTAAAGAAATTCTCTCCATTTTCACACCATTAATGGATGACTAATTTCTTTTTATTTTCTATTTTCTTTTTAGGCAATACATCATGGCTTGTATTTAATGCTTGAAAGACCATTATTTCTCCAATTTGAATTTCATTTAAATACTTATTCTTGCTTCACAGGATTATGCCATGTGTCACCAACCATCATCTCCCAATTTCTCATTTCTTTCCCATTTAAATTAATGGGACTATTTTCATAACCATCACACTTGAGAGACATAATTAACTTCTTTCTTATTTAATAAAATCTCCATATTTTTCAAGGCATTAATGGTGACCATTTACCATTTTCTTTTGGATTTTCTTTAATCCATATAATTATGCCTCTCATTAAATGCTTGAAAGACTAATATCATTTCTTTTTGCATTTAATTAAATCATTCTCCAACTCATAAATCCACATTTATAATTTCTCTCAAATTTTCAAGATTATGCCAAGTATCACTCTAAGACACAAACTTGGTTTCCAATTCTTTATTTTGGTCATCCATGTGGCATTACCACACTAATTCACTAACTTAGGGAAAATATAATTATTCTCCTCAAATAATTTAATATCCACCATTTTCCCTATTTCCAAAATTAATTTCCTTTATGGAATCACTCCAAAATTCCTAAATAATCTTTGTGAATTTATTAATCCCATATATCTCCACATAATTACTAAATTGGGATTTTTATTCACTTACTCACCTAATTCCACATAGGAATTATTTTTAATTTATCAAAATACCCTTTTATTGAATTTCTCTATCCAAATTACCAAAATACCCTTCTTATGGGCATTCTCAATCTCAAGGATCCATCACCTTCTCAAGGGCATTTTTGAAAGTCTTCTTACTTCATTTCCTATTCTCTTAACACTGGTTACACCGAGTGTTACAAGACACAATACACAAGTGGTGAACAAAAGATTTTGATTGAGCTTTCAAAGAAGATCAACATACATCGTGGTGTGTAAATGAGAGATAAGTCGAAAACAAAAAGTATCCTATCGTTCAACTCTCCTCACTTCAAGTTAAGAGGTTTGTACAGCCATTGGTAAAACATTTTATTGTTGTAAATTCATTGGGTTGTAAAGATAAATTTTATTTTTCTTGTTGATTGTTGTAAGCTTTGAGTTGAGCCATAAAACTCATTGTGTATAAGGTTTTAGGGTAAACCATGGCAAAAACCTTGTTGTTGATCACGAGTGAAAGTGATTGGGTTTGAAAATTCTTCAAGTGGAAAGACTTGAAGGTAGTGGACTAGGCGGGGTGTCGAATCACTATAAATCTCATATGTACTCACTTTATTGGTTTGTTTGCTTACTACTTATTGCTCAAACTCTCAAAAGGATCACTTTCAAAAGTTAAAATAGATTTTCTTTGAAGCATAAGTATACATAAACATATCTTTAATCTCAAGCATATGTGGCAAACTCATTTTTGAAGAAATCATCTTTACCAAAGTTATTTCTTTGAAATCCTAAGTTAAAAGTTTCGAAACACCCCAAATTAGAAAGGTATATTTCGAAACACATATAATAGATTTCGAAACCTACTTAATAAAAAAATTTATTTCGAAACATACACCCCTATATTTCGAAATATAGTTCTCTACTATCGGTGCTTAAATTATTGAAAAATTTATACAAATCCCAATTCATCCCTCATCTTTAGATATATTTGCTATCATTTGGAACTAACAAATTATATTAATATTTTGATTTTAAAATTGGTTTTAGTTGAATAGTTATACCCAATTTGTAGTTATATGCAAGTTTAGATGAAAATGAAATTTAAAGAGAAATTAGAAGTGAATTAGGAATTTTAGAAAAAAAATTATTTCCCTTTAATTTTTGATAAAATAAATTAAATTGAAAAGAATTAGTAATATATATATATATATAATATAATATAATATAATACATGTTCAATTGGAATGCAGCGTGAAGTAGTACTTGGAGGTTCAAATCAAAGAAGTCCAAATTGAGAGCCCACATTAAAGTTGAAAATTGAAGCCATGTGCATGCCCAAATTAAAGAATTGGCCTAGCCCATTAGCAAATTGGCAACACGATAACCTTTACGCAGTCCCTTATTCGTAATTGTCTTATCAATTCAAGGGCAAAATTCAGTATATATATATATATATGCACTGCACAGATGAGGAGATATATACTATATACGAGCAAAACAACAAAGGGGTTTTGGAGGATATTAGGATTATTATTCGCGAAAGAGAGCCAAACAACAATTGAGGGAGGGGGGCTTTTAATTTCCTCACAGCAGGAAAGGCACACTATTCTTGTTTTAATTTTTGTCATTCTGTTTTGTTATGTTCTTCAATTTCTTTTTTTTCGTTCCGTGTTATTTCAATTCCAGATCTTCAATTCTTGCTCTTCGATTCGTTGTTCTTTCATTTCAATGCATTGTTCTTAATTTTTGTAGTTTCATTCCACACAAATTTATATTCTGTCTATTTAATTTATGTATATTTCAATACTGTAATTTACATTATGTATTTATAATTTTAGTACTTTAAATTCAAGCATTTAATTTCTGTATTCAAAAATGAAAATTTGTGGCTAATAATTCTTGGGTCAAGGCAAGAACAGTGTCCGATGCCAAAATTTCTCGAGTTAGTTGAACATCATTGTAAGTTGAGGTGTTAAAATTGATTTTTAGATTTTTGACAAATATTTGAGTTTGGATTGATGTATATGCCTAACCTAGAATGCTCATGCCATGTATGTGGGTTGCCTAACATCATTATAGCGGTTGCTTGAGTTAGAGTCTGTATGCCACGTATGTCGGTTACTAGAATTATAACTATCATTATCCCGAAACGTAATCATAGCAAAGAATTGACTTGGACTCCCATCTAGTAAATAAAATTTTGTTACAATGCACACTCGTACACTGGCAAGTGTAAACACCTTGTGCCTACATGCTTATTTTTTTCTTTGTTTATTTGTATGTGTTTGTTGAACTAATTGCACAAGGTTAAGCGTAGTTAAATTTTGGCGTCGTTACCAAGGAGATAGGTGATGGAATTATTGCTACAAAAAAAAATATTATAGTTTAGTTTCTTTTGTTTTTATTGTTGTTATTAGTAATACACGAAACATAGGTTAGATAAGATTCATGAATAATTAATTTATATAATTGATTGTTAGAATTCTTATCTGCCTTTAAATTGTCATGTTCATATTCAGTTATGTCTTAATATTTTGATTACATGTCAGTGTTTGGAAATACTTTTGGTTATCACGATCCCATTTAGCAAAATAGTTCAAGACCCCTTAAAGATTACCTGAATCTTCCTAGACAACCAACTCCATCCGATACCATATCTCTGATTATTCACTATGATTTTAATTTCAACCATTGTGCTAATCAGTCCTCACCTATAGATTCTTTTAGAAATCATGACCATTCCCATTTGGATTTCAGTGAGGATGACGACTCTAGTTGATGTGCCCAAAATACAAAAGAAGTACTAGCACCCCTTGTTTGATAAGAAAGTTCGCCACAAACAAGAAAATACTAGTTTTGATTTGCTACATTTTAAAATAAAAGAAGGAAGAGTGATAAGAATCAAGTAAATTCGCCACTAAACAATTAAATTGCTTAGATAAGAATTAGGATAAAAATGCTCTCGGCATTTTCTTCATAAAAATGTTCATCCAAAACATTACAAGATCACACATATAAATACTAATCTTAAAGACAAACCTAATAATTAAAGACAGACAACATCATTGCCTCTTTTGACAAAAGAGGAGTAATGATGATAAAAGGCAAACCAAAAGTATAAAGTAAAACATTATCATGCCACTTTTGACAAAGGGAATCAAGATTGTCTCTTTTGACAAAATGGGACTAGTGATGATAAAAGATAAACCAAAATCACAAAGAAAAACATCATTATGCCACTTTTGACAAATGGAGTCATGATGATAAAACACAATGATACATAAAGATAAAACACTCTCAAACATAAATGACAAATGAAGGGTGATATCATCCATGATATTAGTTATGAGACTTGGGCTTTTTGGAAAGACTTGGGCCTGATAGATGGGTTGATTGCTTAGGCTTGATCATGGAGTGCCTAGGTTGCATTCTGGTCCTAGGCTTCCAAGCAATGTGATTAATTTGGGATTTAACTCCTTCACTTTAAATTCTAACTCTTCCAAATGGGCTGGAGTTTTCCCAATAAATAACTCAAGTTCTTTTTGAAATTCTTTAACCCTTGAATGAGTAATTGACCCAAGATGGAGTTGTTAGAAAAAGAAAATTTTCAAAATCTCAATGAGATAAAGGTTAGATGTTCTGTGTGTGAGTCGTCAAGTCATAAAACAGATTTTTGTCCTAAAATATATGTTTTGAAGAAAATTATGAATAGACAAAATTCTGATTTTCACCCATCCCACATCGAGAATAGGTTTCATTCTTCTCAGAATCCAGGGGACAATTTTCATTTGTCGGGTTACGACTCGAATTTTTACGACTACCCCAACTCACATGATCATCTGAATTTTTCTTAGAGTAATGATTTTGCATTTTAATTTCATGAACCTTTCCCTTTGCAACCTCACCAAGCTCAATCTGATCAAGGGTTTATATCCGATGTTTATCAACCTCCATATGAGAAATCTTTAGAGGATACCCTTCAGGAGTTTATGGAATGTCAAAAAGTTTTAAATGAGCAAGTGGCCAAATTTCAAGAACAAATCACTAAGGCCATAGGTGACATTTTAGAACAATTGACCGAGTTTACACTAACCTTGAGCGTGAGTAAGCCTAGCAAGTTTCCAACCAACCCAATCAAAATTCTGTAGGTTCTTAGGGAGGAACTTTCATCCAGTGATACCATAGGTCATGACCCAGTCCAACCTATATCCGACCCTAGGAGTGATGAACTATTTGAGACACCTGACGACCCTAAGATAGAACAAGCCATCATTGAAGAAAAATTGGACCAAAATGAATCAAGTTTAGAAGAAGAAGCTCAGGAGGAAGAAAATGATAGAAACTAAGAGGAAACATATAAAGATATCATAAATCTATCCAAATTTGAGCCTAAATTTCTGTCCTTTAGGCTGTTCTATGTCATAGGGGATTAAATTAAAACTAGACATGTGTGAGGTGTTTGTGCGAATTAATGTGCCACATTTTAATGTAATAAAACCTACACCTCTGAATGACACGTTTTCAAAGGATGGTTGTGCTTTCATAAGGAAAAATTCAATTACATTGTTTTGAAAATAATTTTATAAGTGATTTAAAGCATGTGATGATTGTTATGATTCGAAGTGCAACCATTTATTTGATCCTTAACTGGAAGAAAAGGAAAAAGCAATAGAATAAAAAAATATTCTATTGCTTTTGTTGAAAAAAAAAAAAAGATGTTAGGTTACACATTCGGATGTATTGCAAAGTATGTTATGTTCATATTCGGATGCTCGTATTGTAGCATCCAAATCTTGCTCTCATCGATTGAAACCATTTCAGCCAAATTTGAATGCTTGTTATGGTATCTGAATGCATACTCAAGATCACTCATAATCATTTGGATATCATAAAAACCATTTGGATATGAGTTAAATCATCTGAATGTGTGCTAAGCCATTCAGATGTGTGTTGATTCATTTGGATATGCTACTGTAGCATCCGAATGTAAGCCCATCTTTTCAAAGCCATCTCAGCTATTTGAATAAGGGAATTCCTATCTGGATGACCTCTTAACCATTCGAATGCCTAGTCACTGTTATTCAGATATTAGCATTTCCATTAAAAAAAAAAAACTATCTTAATTTGTAGCATTGTTCTTTTTTATTTTTGAAAAAGCAGCTCCATACAGCTTGAGCTTAAAAGGTCAGGTCTTTCTTGGTGCGAGCCAAGTATTTCTCTTATCTCCTGGTACTTAGTGTGATTCAAGTTGGGGAGAGGGAACACAATGTTAAGGTAAGACGATTCTTGCTTGTTGTTTTAATCTACTTGCATATATCTTGAACTTCGAAAAAAAATCAAAAAAAAAATTATTATGTGTTTTAAATGATGCTAGTCTTAGGGTTTTGGATTTATACATTGACAGCCAGTTGAGTTTGCAATATAAAACATGAATGCATTAATCTCTATGTATGGGATTAGAATAGGTGATTTGCATTCAACGAATGTTCAACAATTAGAAATTGGTTTATTGGTCATAAAGTTAAAGATAATGATAATTAGCTAATTCGCACAAAGCATGATCCCTTAACAGAAGTGGAGACTGTTACTTGAGTGAGTGTTTGAGCCTAATAATCATTGATTTTGAGTGAAATAACACTTACTCTAAATGTGTTTTATTGTTTATCTTATTTTTTTAATAGTTTCAAAACATTAATTTGCTTTGAATGTCTAGAATGATAGAGGATGAATTTGACTGGTTTCAAACTCTGAATTAAGTGACTAAGTAACATCATTTTGTAGAAGCATGATAAGGGGATTAATTACTTGCAATTTGAGACTATTAATCTTTTTTTTTCTTCACATTAACCTCCCTTACTAGTCTACTTGAGCTATTTTTAGCATAATTTCTTTCCTTACCCTCGTCTAACTTGTAACCACATGAAGTTTGTCCAACCTAGTGTGTTTTTGGGAATTAGTCTATCTCAGTATTTATATATTTTAAAAATAAATAAATAATAATAACCAAAAAAAATAGAAAGAGAGAAGTTTTCTCAACTATTCATCATAAGTGTTTCAAAATAAATGCTGAAGAAAATAATATGTCCAACTTTGATATTGCCTTTACAAAACAAAAGAAAAAAATTTTCGACACATCCTTTGAACTCCTTACCCTTTTTTTTACAAACTAGTCTGATCCCTCTTGATTCTATAAATTATGTGATCTTAGGATTCGAGTTCGGAGTAAGGAATTCTATTTAAATTAAGAGGTTATTAATCTAGGGCATTTATTCCAGTCATGAAGTTATGTCATTTTCCCTTTTCTTTCACAAAAATTCGTTCTTTGTATTTGAAATGACACCGAGTTTGATCTTGTTTATATTTACTCTTATAATGGTGCACCCTTTGTGTGTACACTTGAGGGATCACTTTTATTAAAGAGAATATCCATGGGAAGGTTTGAAGTCGAGATTCTGAGAGAGTAAGGTGATGTACTGGTCATCTTGATTGTCGTTCCTAAGATAGTATGACCTTTGACCAAAATCTGATTTATGATATTCGACTATATGCTAGATGACTTGTTCTATTCTATACATTTTGATTTTGAATTTGAAATTTTTATATTCATACAATTATTGTGAATAAAAATTGGCCAGCATAAAATCTAATTGCTATGGGACTAACAATGTACAAGTTGGGGGATGTGATTAGTGGTCAATTTTGTAAAATTTTGTTATAATTATATCCCTATTTTGATTTTAAAATTGGTTTTAGTTGAATAGTTATGTGCAATTTATAGTTATATACAGGTTAGATGAAAATTAAATTTAAAGATAAATTAGGGATGACTTTGGAATTTTAGAAAAAAAAGAATATTCTTCCTTAATTTTTGACAAAAGAAATTAAATTGAAAAGAATATGTAATATATATATATATATATAATATAATATAATACATGTTCAATTGAAATGCAATGTGAAGTAGAACTTGGAGGCAAAGAAGTCCAAATTGAGGGCCCACATTAAAGTTGAAAATTGAAGCCATGTGCATGCGTAAATTGAAGAATTAGCTCAGCCCATTAGCAAATTGGCAACGTGGCACCCTCTACATAGTCCCTTATTGTTAATTATCTCATCAATTCAAGGGTAAAATTCAGTATATATATATAGATATCCATTGCACAGAGGAGGAGATATTTGGATTGAGATATATGCTTGACTTGGAACTCTCATGCCATGTATGTGGGTTGCCCAAACTGGAAATATCATTATCCCCAAGCTTTTGTACTTTATATATATTTCGATTTATAGTGGTTGCTTAAGTTAGAGTCGGCATGTAACGCCCCGCTTTTTTTCGGGCGCGTTATAATTAGGACAATTCTGGGATAATAATTTTTTTTCTATTTAAAACTACAACTAAACCATATAATTGCTCTTATTCATCCCAAAATTTTCATACATTTATCTCAAAGAGAATCATTATATACATTAAATGCAGAAGTTAGAATCGAACCTGTCATCTTAACAATAATCATAAATCAACTCTTACATCATGGACTTTCAAAACATTCAGAGAACAAAGTAGCAGAACTAACATACATGGACTACATATCATACATTTCATTTACATTCATTTTACATTCATCTTATCATGCACTTTTGTCAAGTGTCATTTCATGTCTCATTCATTTTCGTTTCTACTACAATCTCCATCTGGAACGTTTGAATATTCCAGAGCCCAAATTAGACGATGAATTATCTAAGTAAGTATTCATTTAAAAATTTGCTTGCGTAAGTGCAAAATGCAACAATGTCCTTTCCACTTGGCCGTTTGAGCCGACAAGCCTTTAACAACTTTCATATCGGCCTGAGCTGACGTTGCTTGTCCGTACTCTCAAACATATGCAATGTATGATGGATTGTAACGTTTATGTATGCATCTCATCATAACATGTCAATGCACCTACGTGCAAACACATCGTAACATAACATGTCAACATGTCAAAACATAGTTTGAAATATACATCATTTTAACATATAGGCATTTCATTTCAAATGATAGGGCACGTTTTCAGAAAATACTTTTCATAATTTAAGTCAAATTGAGTAGTACCACTTACCTTGTAAAAAGATAATTTTGCCCTTAACGTAATTTTGCCTCAAAATTTGCGTCAGACTTCCAATTGTACTCAATTATGAACTTTAACGTACCCTGGCATCATAATTATTTAAGAAAATCAGATTTCTAATTTTTTCTCTAATTTTTCTAATTTCCCCCTATTATTTCCTCAAGATCATGAAATAAATACTTTCTCATAAAATTTTCTCAAACTCTCTTCACAATAATTCCTAAAACAATATTCCCAAGCCCTATAAATTTTCTCATAATTTTTAAAATCCATGTTCTATTTATTTATCATTTTCTCTTCAATTTTCAAGCATCTATTATCTCAAAAATCCATAATAAATACTAATCATGCATTTCTCCTCCAATTTCTCTATCAAAAATTCTAAAATATCATTCTCATATTTCTGAAATTTTTAAAGAATTTTTTGAAAATAACTTACCTTCCCGTGGAGTGATTCGGTATTCTTCTATATTGTGATGAAGCCTCGATTTACGTATCTAACAGTGCTTCTTGCCACAAAGTTTGCACGAACTACTAAAACCAATCTATAGGATTTGGTATTTTCCTCTATATTTTTTCTTTCTCTTTCTCAAATCTCTCTCTTACTCTCAAATCCTTATTCCTTACAACCTTTCTTTTTCTAATTCAAATCTTCCAACCTTTCAAATTTTCTCTATTTATAGAGGTTGAATTAAGTTTAGTATAATTGTAGTGATCCACCATCTTTTATTATTTTATCATTTTTTTATTTAATTTTCCACTAAATCTCACTCATAATTTTTAATTATTTGTCCATACTCTACTTTATCTTCCACATTTCTCCATTAACTCACCCATTATCTTTGATTATTTGTCCACACTCTACTTTGTCTCCCACATTTCTCCATTAATTTATCTATTATCTTTTATTATTTGTCCACACCATATTTTGTTTCCCATATTTCTCCATTAATTTACCTATTATCTTTGATTATTTGTCCACACCATATTTTGTCTCCCACATTTTTCCATTAATTCATCCAGTATCTTTGATTATTTGTCTATACTCTACTTTGTCTCCACATTTCTCCATTATTTTACCCACTATCTTTAATTATTTTTACTTTAATTATTTTCAACTAAATCTTATTTTGAATAGTCTATTCTTTCATTTAGTCCATAAATTTAAGCCCACTTTCTTAATCTACTAACTCTAAGCCCATTTACTTAGCCTTTCTTTTCTCAACTTAACCCACTAACTATAAGCTCATTTATTTAATCTTTTTCTTTTTTTCAATTTAGCCCACTAATTCTAAACCTATTTACTTAATATTTCTTTTTTTCAATTTAACCCATTTATTCTAAACCCATTTACTTATTTATTTTTCTCAAGTTAGCCCACTAACTCTAAACCCATTAGTTTTCTCAATTATAATTTATAATTGATGTCAAAAATATTTTAAATACAAAATTAATTATTATTATTCTCAAAATACTAGGATATTACAGGGCATGCCACGTATGTCGGTTACTAGAATTAGAACCATCATCATCTCGAAATGTAATCAATAGCAAAGATCTTAAACTAATTTAATCTGATGATACCTTCTTTTGTGAGTCTTGGGAAATATTTGGATTATCACTTAAATTGTTTTGATTTGAGACGTTTTGTTTCTAGTACTAATTTAGTAATTTTTTAATATTAATTAATTTGATCTGATCCACACATACTCACCATTTTAATTTTCTGTACTTTCATTTCTTGTACATAAATAAACGAATTGGTCTGACAAATCATTTCGTATCACAAATTTTATTTTCGTTTTAATGAAGGTCTTTCAGTGAATAGACCTGAACTCCCATTTAATAAATAAATTTGTGTTGTAATGCACATTTGTACACTAACGAGTATAAAAGTCTTGTGCCTGCATGCTTGTTTTCTTTTTTGTTTGTTTGTATGTGTTAGTTGAACTAATTACACAAGGTCAAGCGCAATCATCAGGCTACTTGCGGGGCAATGGGATGTATTTGTCTCCTCGTTGTCGGGCTGTGAGATAGGCAACATGACCTTTTGCTTTTCTCTCATTGCTTGGCTATGCGTGGGGCAATAAGCTTCTGTTTTCCTCGCTGTTGAGCTGTAACTTGGGCAATTGGCCTTTTTGGTTATAATGTTGCGACTCTTTAGTTTTGTGTGTATGTGCTTGTAAGCACCCCTGCCCGGATATCCCAACCACCCGAACTATCCGAACGAGAGCGCCTACGGAAGGAGAGATAATGAAATATGAGACAAAAACTACCTTGGCATGCATACACAAAAACTTAAAACAACGAAAGCGAAGCAATATATACATGCATGCACTACGGGGACCCAGCTAGCACAACAATCACAAGATAAATAAAAGAATACAAACTCTTGTGCCGACACACACGAGACACGAGATATGACTTGGCACAGTCAGAAATAAAAGAACAGACCCTACACAACCATCAGAGTTGACAGAGATTGACGGGACTGCCTGTATACCACACCGACTAGGCCGTTAGTCGCTGACTCTCTTGCTCGGACTCACGCTGGCACTACTTGAAATGATGGAAAGCAAAGTGAGTCGAGAGACTCAGCAAGCATAAAGAAACGAAAGGCCGAAGGCTGAACATAACCAGAAAACTCTTCCCAAAATAAACCCTCAGGTACACACAAGGCATGAGACGCTACAACACAGCAGTATAGCATAATAAAAACACATACCGGTCATTGGGGCCCACACAAGATACACGGCACCCAAGTCCCATACCAACCTGCCGCTGCCATGAAAGGCAACAAATATCTGCACAAAACTGCGCGTGCGATCTCGGGTCGGTACTCCCGTCACCTGTCCATGTCGGTACTCCCGTCACCCGAGCAATAGGCTCCCTCGGAACGGTACTCCCGTCCGAGAATTATATACGACCAGTAGCCATGCAAAGCACATAAAAAATGCAATGGCGTAGTGAGCATCAATGTGATACACTGACACCTATACATCCATGCATCAGGCTATGCTCCGCTCACATAGTAAACCACACACCATGAATATGTCAGTGCCAGATGCAACCTAACCACGCTAGAATGTCCGTGTCCAAGTATACTCAGTAAATGAATATCCCAACATGCATCCTGTACCCATTTGCATATCAAATCATGAACAGTAATATAATGTATCTAATCATGCAGTAAATCACATACCGGCAGAGCTAGTCAGCAGTGCCCGGCACGGGTCAATGGCCAGTGACTAGGAGTGTCTACCCGATGGTCTACTTCAGGGCCGTATAATAGTCTACCCCAACGTCACCAACAACCGACCCCTGCCCCACTGCTCGATAGCTCTAACCGAACCATAAATAAACTCGAAAAAATCATAAATAAACCCGCACGTCTAGGAACCTAGTCCCCAAGCTGGTTCAGCATCATTCCCAAAAGGAGTGGGGGCGGTACAAACCCCCGTAGGCTCACAAGAAATAAAGTTCTAGAAGTCTCGGATTTAATTTTAAATCAAAACAAATGGATAACAACTCAATAAATAATGCTAGGCGTCGAATTAGAATAAGAGATGAGATAAAATACGAGAAATCACGAGGTCTTTTACGGAAATTAAAGAACACGAGAAGAGAGTTAAGAACTTGCCTTTACACTGTCGTTCCTTGCTTTTCTTGCACTCCCACTGAAACTAGCTGATTCCGACCTCTCTTGTGCTCCCGATGCGAATTAAAACATTTCCTGATCACTTTTCAGGCCAAAATAATCCCAGAATCCCTTTATTTTTCCTATATTTTTCCTTTTCTTTTATTTTCTTTCTTTTCTTCTTCTTCTTCTTCTCTGCAGCTTCTTCTTCCTGCAACTCGCATGCCATGCCCAGCTTCTGCCAGCCACCACCGCCCTTGCCGGCCATCCCCGCTACTAGCTTTACCACTGTCGGTCACACTACCGCTGACAGCTGCCAACGCCACGAGCAGCCGCGGCCTCCCCTGCGCGCAGCCAATTTGCACACCTGCTCGCCTCTACCAGCTGCTTCAGCCGCCGCCACAGGCCTCGACCAGCCATCGATCGACCTCCGTCGCTGTCTTCGTGCATCACCGCGCGCCATCGCGCCTGCTGGCCCGCTACTTTGCCTTCGTCGCCGCTGTTGTTTGCTCGGCTGCCATGGCCGAGCTTCACTCGGCCAGCCTCTCTCCCTGTCTCTCTCTCTCTCTCTTTCACTGCTCTCATTCTCTCTCAATCTCGATCTCTCTCCATCACTCGGCTCCCCCTACTCTCTCGCGAACTCTTACTCTCTCATCTTTTTCTTCATTTCTTCCCTTCATCTCCAATGGCTTCTCTCTTTAATCTCTCTGTTCTTGGCCACTACGCATAACTTAACCCCCAAGCACTTGCTCACAACCAGAAAATATACATAATTAATTTAATTTAATTTAAATTAATTTAGTTTATTCTTTTATTGTTATTTCCAAAATTTGAGAATATTACAGTGCTTGCTGGTATTGTGGGCGTAATGTTTACATTTGCAATATATTTAGTTCTCGAGATTCGACATAATGCCTATGTTTGCGATTTAGAAAGAATATCTATATTTTGTTCTCGTAGTTCAGTATGATGTTTACGTCTGCAATTAAATAACATTAATATTTTATTTTTACAGTTCAACATAATGCTTACGTTTGCAATTAGAAGAAATATGTATTGCCAAGTTATGTGCATGACAATGTCTTATTTTTTCCTTATTATCAAGTTACATGTGGGACAATCGACTTGTTATCTTCCTCATTGTCGGGCTATAAGTAGGGCAACGAATCTTTAGCTCTCACCTCGTTGCCGAGCTATGTACGGGGCAACGGGCTTTTATTTTTTTCTCATTGCTAGGCTATGTGTGAGGCAAATGGCTTATTGTCTTACTCATTGTCGGGTTGTTAACGAGACAACGGGTCTTTGATTTTTACCTCATTGCTGGATAACGAGAAGCTTGGGTATGAGCTCTCCTCATAGAAAACCTTGGTTGATTGTTTTGAGGAGGGGTGGATTGAGCATAAGTCTCGGGGGTGGCCTCCCAATAGAAGACGTTTCTTGGTACCTCCTGACCAACCCTATTGGACGGAGTTGTTTCTAGTATAAACTTTCTTAAAGTGGTTGGGATTGATCCATGAGGAACCAAACCTTGCAAAATCACAGCCATTTCACGAAGAGCTTGCACCTCCTCAGTGTGTTGCTATCGTAGTGCTTCGTATTTAGCCTAAGGAACCATAGATGGGGCATGTATACTTGAGCTAATGTGACCTGGAAAATACGGTCTTGGAAAGGCATTTGAGATCTTAAGGGGCAACGCTTGAAGTTGAATCCCCAATGGGTAAAGAGGCCCTAGGCAGGGCAGTTGCTAATGAATGAGGGATGGATGACCCTTACGAAGGAACTGATGGGTGAGGGGTGGCTGGCCCTGATAGATGAGGGGTTTGCATGAAATCACAACATATTTTGATAGAACGAACAATAAGTTTTATGGGTAGAAACACCCATAATAAGTCAAACTTTGGGGGCGAACACTTACAACTTAAAACTAAGTTTCAAAGTAGAACACTCACAAGTCAAAATCAAGTTTTTAAGATAAAACCATTCACAATAAATCAAATTTTGGGGGCGAACACTCACAACTTAAACCCAAGTTTCCAAGTAGAACACTCACCTCGAACGTATTTGGATCGCATCGATCTTTGTGCACTGCCTCAATTTGCGTGTCGAATCACAAACACTTGTATTACACTCAATCTCGAGCCATGACACTCCCTAAATACCATATTTAATTAAATGTGCATTAAAATCCATTTTTCCTTAATTTTCATAATTTTTTCTATTTTTCTCCTAATTTTCACCTTGATAATTCAAAAATAATTATCTTCTCAAACATTTTTCCAAATTTTCCAACACAATAAATCTTAAAATAATTCAAGAAAAATACTGAAAGAGAAATCTCGAAATTACCCCTACTCACGCGCCATGCGGGTGGTTGCGCGTGAAGGATGGCATGTGCAACCACGCGCCGGTCTTCTTCCTCGCTTCTGGCTGTCGGCGATGGCTCCAATTCCCTATCTGAGACCACCGCCTTGAAGCCCTCGACTAGTCGATCCTAGGGGTACCACTTTCCGATTAAAAGGCCACCGGACAAGGCCCCAAACAGCCGGTTGTAGGCGCAACGTGGCGGTCTGTTTCGTTTTTCTGACCAACATTAAAACAACCTCCAAATGAACACCAATCGATCTGAAATGCTCCAAAAACGAAGCCCACACTCCAAGGAGCAAAAACCCTCTATCCATTCTCTTCGATTCACTCTCAATCATGAGCAATTTGCATCTTCATTCTCGGCCAATTTTTGACTAATTAGTGGCCAAGGCTTGGCCCCCAAGCCTCCTTGCGGTGTATACCACTTCCCTCGAACCTTTCTTGGCCATCCCATCACCAGAAACGACGACCATGTGCGGTGGAAGGCGGCGACCAAATTTTCCTTGCGCGTTCACATTGCCAACTTTTCATTTATTATACTTTGACCCCCTGACTTATTCAAATGCCATTTTGGCCTTTTCCAAAGCATCTCTAACCTATCCAGCTATACCACTAAGGCCCATAAGTTTAGATCTCTTCATTTCACCCTTGAAATTCTCGAAAATCCATCGTTTTGACCTCTCTCGGGCAAAATTAGAAAATTATACTTAGGCTCGGTTAATCGATTTGACCCTACGTCCTTTCGTTTCAACTTGAAATCGCTAGAGGGTTGTCCTCCACATAGAATATTGGTCCTCAACACACTCCGTTGAATTTTCGGAGGTTCCCTACGTCGATTCAGTTTTCTCTGCCCAGTCGACAGTTGTACCGAAAACTGTTCCCGATTCAATTTATTTTATCACCTAAAATCACGTCTTGAATCACTCGTCGGTACTATTCCATTTCCCTTGACTATCTAGGGTTCGAGGTATTCCATTCAGTCAGTTTGATTTCTTAAAACTGCGATAGTGTACTTTAAAGCCTTTTTTTTTCAAAAATTCTAGATATACCCTTCATAAAATGCCATTTATAACTTCAAGAAATTTCGGGGTATTACAACCCTGGTCAATACATTGAGGAACAAAGCTACCCGACGCCTATCTCCACTAATAGACTCCTGCCAGTTGTCAACCTCGCTCTGCCTTAGCTACAGCTTTCCCTAATTACAAATTCTATTATCGTGGTTTTTTTCTAACCACTACAATAGCAATGGAAGAGGCTACCAGGTGTCGAGTGACTTGATTTTCTCGGCGAGTAACTCAAAGATAGTTTTGACCGGGTCTCGCGAGGGTGATGGTGCGCGGATGACAAACGTAAGCATAAGGGTGCGTTTATGGTACCCTCGAGTGAGGTCACTTAAGGGTGCCAGCCTAGGGGACCCTTGGGTGAGGGTCACCTAGTGGTAAGAGCGACCACACGTGTGGTTGCCTGGGGCCATGCAGGGTAACAAGGGGCACCATCGGGTGAGGGCGTGCACTGGGTTGCATGACTATGTGGGCTTGGGGGTGCGCGAGGGTTCCATAGTGGCTGCGTGGCGGGTCGCAGCCATGCACACGGGAAATTCTGCTGAACCATGTGGCGCTGTCTCATTTTTTCGATTCTTTTATTTATTTTCGATAATTCACTTCGCCTATTTATTTTTGCAAGGCACATCAACATTAATTTAGAGGAGTAAAATAAAATGAAAAAATATATTTTCCTTATTTAGGAGAGAATGTAAAAAAATAATGTATTTTTTTTTTTGTTGGGAAGAGTAATGGAGATGAATGAAATAGTAAGATAAAATTAAGGTATGTTTAGTTGTAGAAAATATTTTTTTAACTCTAATATTTTATTAAATAATTATAATTTTTAATTTAGTAGATAATTGATTCAAGTTATTAAGGTGTAAACTATCTAGAACCCATGAATTGGCAATGCATTGCCATCTCAGCTCAATTCTATTTCTATTGTCTGGCCCATCGGAGTGGCCCAATAGTATAACAAATTCTGTTTCGCTTCTCCTCCGGATCATACGCATCGAACTTGAAACCCTAGTTCGTTCTCAATTTCTATCGAGTTCGGAATTTCTATTCACTTGTATGTATGTAATATCAAGGCATTTTGAGAGCAAGATTACGTAAGCGACATATAGTCGGAAGTACGTAGGAAGCCAAATGGCCGGCGGTGGCGGAGGGCGAGGAGGAGGAGGAGGTGGTGGAGGCAGAGAAGAGGAACAAGATGGAATGTCCGTTCATTCTCCGTGCAAGGCTCAACCATCCTCCGCTTCTTCTCTCCGCAAGGTCGCCTTCGTCGTCGTCGTCTCTCTCTCTCTCTCTCTCTCTCTCTCTATATATATATATATACACACACACACACACACACACACACACACACATTGATGTGTGTATATGTGATGTTTTCTCTCAGTGATCATTTTTGTTTTGGCGTGAGCAGGAGCAATCACAGGTTGAACTGGAGCTTAAATTGTTAGAGGCTCTCGCCATTTATCCTCCTGCCAAATTACAAGGCAAGTTTAGAATTTTCGTGTTGGCCTTTGGTTCTTTCTCTTCAATTTAAGATTGGGAGAATATATAGGTTCTTTCTGTTTCCCCCCCCCCCCCCCCCCCCGCCCTATCTTGTAGCTAAGGTAATATTTGGAGCTAGGATTTGTCAACTGAGAGGAAATGAAAAGAAAAGAAAATTACGTATTGACATGCATTTTTTACTTTCACGCTAGTGAATTTATTCTCCTTTGTTTTTCTTTCCTTACACAATTCTAGTTCCAAAAGCAGGATAACGAATTACTCTCAGGAGGAAATCTCTTTATGTCTGATGATGGAATTGTATGTAAGCTATGTATAATTCAATGCATGTGCATTATTACTCTCCTGGCCGTAATTTTTTTGTTAAAAACTTAAATAAACGATAAAGCATCTTTGCAGTGTTGAGGAGTTATTTAGATTTGTAACCACCAATTTCTGAACACTCGTTCAAGAAAGTGGATTTGTTGGGTTTTTCCATGAAGGAATCTGTATAGAAGATGAAGAAGACAGTAGAACCACTTAGGCAAATGAATGCGACTGGAATTCTAAGAGAGAATTTAACTTAGATGTTTTATTATAAGGGATATTTTAGTCTTTGTGTAGGCTAAATAAAAGTCTTTGTAATTAACGCCTTTTATGTTCTATAAATAGAAGGCATTAGAAAGGCGGTCGGACATAACAAATTGTCATTGATTGTGTCTCTGAATACGAGTGAGATTACTGGAAGAGAGGAAAGGCTTTGTATGTAGAGAGTTCTTTGTAATCTCTGTGATAGGGCAGTGTACTTGTGTGATAGAGAGTTGAGAGTTCTTGTAAACTGTTTTCTCTGGATTTCTAGTGGATTGCTCTAGGGATTTGCGGCTGGATGTAGGACTGATCATTGATCAATTCGAACCAGGATACATCATGCGCCTATTGTGATACCGGTTGTATCTCTTTCATTCTTTCATTGTTAAATTCTGTTCTTGTATTCACAGTTATATTTTCTGTTGTTGGATGGTTTTGGGTGAGGAGTGTTGAGAGAATTGGCATAAACTAAGTATTGATTGAGTATCTAAGAGCTCCTAATCTTAACAGGATAAAGGCTGGATATGTTGTTGTTGTTGTTGTTATTTATTTTGTGAAGAATTGGACAATGGAAAATGCATACGGACTGGTGAGTTGGCTGGAAGCTAAGGGGTAATGTCTGATAGTTTGGCTACTTGGGACTTGACAACAAAGAAAATGAGAAAGGAAAATCGGATGCATTAAAAATCCTAGTTGTCTCTGGTGACTTTATGAGAGATGGAAGATCTATGTTTTATGTTAGAGAGATATTCAACCTTAAAATCTTTGCTATGAGTCTATGACCATTGCTTAATTCCTTCTTCCCAGTCACACTGTTCTGGCATGTAGTGGCTTTTGTATCAGGCATTAATTGCTGAACAAATTTGGGGAAGAATTGTCCTTTCAGGTTCCTCAGCTATGGTAAAAAAGACACCTCTAGAGGCATAGACATGGTGATTTATCTTAGATTTGCTTTCCACTTATGAAGGAATGGTTAGAATGTGCAACCAACGCATGCAGCATTTATTAGTCTTTGAAGGTGGCATGACAGAACATTATTAGAGAGGATGATCATTTGTTTCAGAACATAGGTGCCAGGAACGTGATATGGCAATGGTAGGGGATACATTAGTGTGCTGATTATTTGGTATGGAGTGGTTGGGCACTAGGCTTAATTGGTTCGTTATTTTGGGTCATGGTACATTTTATAGTTGCACTCTGGTCAAAATTAGTTGGCATGATACTTTGCTATTATAGAAGCTGGTTTGTTTGTTTTGAATTATTTTCTATTTTCATGTACAACTTATGCATTGAACATTTAGTTGGCATTCTAGAGTCGTAGATTTTAAGAAATTCATATTTCATTCACAGGAACTTGTCAAATAGAAGTTACAAAAGAAAAACTACATTTGTAAAATAATAAAAACTAATTAGCATAAGAATTTAACATATTTTCCTTTACCTTTTATGTTCTTTGCAAATTTTGAGCTTGCTGGTGCCTCTTGCATTGCTTCACCTTCCCTTGAAATGTTAATGGCTTAATGCAATTTCCATCAAAGTACATCCATCTCATGTACTCTAACCTAGTTACTGAATCATCTAAACATGAAGTGTCCAGATCAATAATCCTACTTTCTAAATGGGCCATCCTAATAATTCTTATTTCTTAGTAAAATGTGATTGAAGGTGCATCTTAGAGGGAAAGAAGACCAACTTATCAACTCGTGACACTATGAATATAAGAGTATGTAATCCAATTTTCTTACAGCTGAAAAACTAGTAATAGGCTGTGATAATACCATTTTTACCACCTCTTCCAATCTGGAGTTTCAGACCCAGAGGTTGACCAGCAATCTATCCACATCAATTTGTGTTGTAATGTGATGTAGCCATTGCATACAATCCCTTTTTCATATGAAATACAACAACTTGATTATGCAGAAGCTTCTCTTCTATTGGATTTTCTGCTATTCTTTTGAATGCATCCATAACACCCACGGCAACTTTCTTACCAAAATTTGGAGCCCTTCTAGAAATTCCTTCTGAAGCTGGTGCTGCAAGGTAGTGAACATCATAAAATCGTGGATTGAATGCAAAACCAACGAAATGCATGGAAATATTCATATTTCCACCTTTCCAGCATCATGTTTTCCATTTAGGGTAGTGACAGTCTTTAGCTGTCAAAAGCGTGAGATGCATCTCTGTGTGCCTCTTCAACACTGAGATGCAATGCCATCCATAAGGTGTCCTAGGTGCATGAGGTGCACACCTCAAATGCAGGCACAAGGTGCACACCTCAAATGCCTCATGTCTCAGTGTTTATTAAACCCCAAAAAGTTAAAATACAGCTAAAATGTCACAGCAGAGAGAGAAGTGAATACTGCCTAACAGAAAAAAAAGGGAGAAGTGAATACTTAAAAAAAAAAAAAAAAACTTGTCACCTTCTCCACCAATGAATCAAATATTCTTTAGTGAATTAAAGCTCCTTCAAAGAATTGACTCAACTGTAAACTTGAGGTATTTATTATTCTTTTTGGGTCTGAAACCCTTTAGCTCTATTTGTAATCATAGAAATAGTTTCTTGTCTATGTGAGTGCATATTGCTCTAGGTTTTCCTTGAGATGGATGATGCCTAAAAGAATTACTAGTCAAATAGTCTGGGTAAGATTTGATTCTGAAGGAACTCGAACTGTTGGTGTTGGTTCCTGAAGGTTCATCAAAGAAGAAAAGCTATGCCGGTCAAAATGTGTTTATTTAGAAGTTTCTAAATTTGGAATAGGCATAGTTCTGAAAGGTGCGAAGCGCAAAGGGTCCTAGAGCCTGAGGCGCGAGGCGCACCTTTGCAAGGCGAGGCGCCCCTTTTAGAAAAAAAAACTCAAAATCTTGTAAAATCATAAAAAACTATCAAATTATCAATAATAACACATGTATATCATTAATGATTCATTATCTTCAAATTCTAAACTACCAACATCAAAGTTGATTCATTCATCATGTAATTTCTAAACTAGAAATATCATCAAAGTTCAAACTTAAAAGTCTTAAACTCAAACAAGTACCAATCATCATGCAAAATTCTAAATAAACATATAAACACTACAAGTTCATAATCAATAAAGAAGTTTTAATCATCATCATCATCATCATACCCTTCACCAAATTGAAAATCCTCATCTTACGGTGCCATATTTTGCTCATCCTTGTTATTTTTCTTCTTTTGCATGTACTCTCCAATCTCTTGTTTTACTGATGGAGGACATTTTGGACAAGATTTAGTATTCTCCACAATCAATAAACACTACAAGTTCACAATCAAGAAAATGTTTTCATTTTGAAAAATGTTATTTTTCTAAGTCTGGAAGATTAGCGTATTATAAGGAGACATATAAAAAAATATTTTCATTTTGAAAAACTATCTCCCAGTATTTTGATAGCTAATATTCATTGTTGTTAAAATGATTTTTAATGAATTTTTCAAGAAATAGTAGGTATGTATTTTGGGAGTGGTAAAATCGCTAAATTCTGAATTTGTACTAAAATCAAAATTATATTTTCTTATTGTTATGGATTTTGATTTTTTAGATATTTTTATTGAATCCAAATGAAGGTACTTTCTTATTTATATTTATGTATTAAAGTAAATGGAAGGTAAAATATAAATAAAAGAAAATGTGGACATTTACTTAAATTAAAGAAATGTAAATATGTTGTAATGTATACATGCTGAAACCGAGAAGAGGGGAGGCTAGAGAGGAGAGGAAGAGAGGATGCAGGGGTGGGATTCATGAGGGCGCGCCTCTCGCCTCACCTTGCAAGGCAAGGGCCTCGCTGAAATCGCCTCGCCTCAACCTAGGCGAGGTGTCAAACTAGCGCCTTGCACCTAGGCGCGCCTTTAATAACTATGGGAATAGGATACTTTGCTAATTCAGACTTAGGAAACTTTCCTAAAGATGTACATATGTATCTTTTCCTTTCTTAAGTGTTATAGGTTTTCTATGTTGTATCCTTTCTCCTCTATAAGTGGACTTACCGTGTACATATGTAGACATCAAGGAATTATTCAGTTTTTACAGTTGGTCCAAGTTGGGCTAAAAATGTTACATCTTGATAAAACTTTAGCAAGAAAAATTATGCATATTTTTAGCAAAATAGGACTTAATATATACAGTTCTAAGGGTTAACAACCCACTTCCTTAAAAATAGGACACACTACCTAACCAACTATCCTAAAACAAACAAAAAAGATAAGGACAAAGACTCCGTCCACTTTGACCATAACCATCAGATAAGGATTGTGGAAGCATCTAAAGTTTTGTTGTAATATTGTTTGATGTTGTTGTTTTTATCTCTTATGTTTTTTGTTGTTATTTGCTATTGTTGTTATATTAGTTATTGATGTGATGAGGCGGTGCCTCCTTCATGTGTAATGAGCTGCCTATTTAAGCAGCTCTTATATTCTTTCTCAATGCAATTTCATTTTACACTTAGCAATTCAGTTCACAACTTCTCTCTTTGTTTCTTCTCTCCAATTTTGTTTCTGTCATTGTTTGCGTCCTAGGGTTTCCTTTACATGGTATCGAGCCACTGCCCTAACCTAATGGCCTCGAATCACACTCTTAGCTCCTCTTCATCTCCTCCTCCTTGATCTTCCTCCTCTTTATCAACCGCTACTCAATCGGAATTTTCAGTGGTAGCTAAAGCCTTTAATTTCATTCTGATCAAACATGATTCGAGTAATTACATTTTCTAGAAAGCACAAATTCTCGCCATAGTTCGAGCTTTTGATCTTGTGCCCTTCCTCAATAAATCATCTCCTCCATCAAAGTTTCTGCGTAATTCAGAAGGAGGAGAAGCGGCAATCAATCTAGAATATTTGAACTGGATTTAGTTTGATTAACTTCTATTGGGATGACTCTTCTCCACCATTGATAAGGAAGTGCTTGTGCAGGTGATTCACCGTGAATTATCCGTCGAGGTATGGATTTCTTTAGAAAATTTATATTTTTGTCAGACAATAGCAAAATCATTTCAGTTGAAACAACAGTTAGATCTATAAAGAAGGATTCACTCTCTATCAATGATTATATACTAAAGATTAAGACGATAGGACATACTTTAGTAGCCATTGGAGAACCGTTGAATGACAAAGACATATTACTTGCAATACTTAATGGACTAGATCAGGAGTATGACATGGTTGTGAGCCTTATAACCTATCAGATGGATGATATAGATTTGGAAAAGGTGCAATTTTTACTGTTAATGCATGAACAAAGATTGTCAGTCAAGAATTCACCTAATTTTGCTGTAACATTTGATTCTGTGTCTTCTGTACACATAAATGTGGCGTCAATTCCTACTATATAGAATAATAGCCTTGGTAATAATAATAGAGGAGGATATTCTCATAGAGGTAGTGAATCTGTTAATAGAGGAGGAGGAAGAGGTCGTGGTAGAGCATCTAACATGAGAGTTTATTGTCAATTATGTGGGAAACTAGGGCATTTTGTAGATCGATGCTATCATCGGTTTGATAGAAATTTTCAGCGTATGCCTAATCAAGGATTTGGCAGAGTTGGTAATGCCAATTAGTCAGAGTCTAGAGCTTATATGACCTCCTTTAGTGATTCTAATGGAGCCTACATGAATGACACGAGTTCAATACAAGGATCTCACTATGGTAGTCCTTCTAATCCTTACACACCAGATAACGTTACTATTTAGCCTTCTTTTTCAGATCCAGCCTAGTTTGTTGATTCTGGGGCAACTAATCACATCACTTCAAACCTAAACAACCTCTCATTGCATGCTCCTTATACCAGTGGAGACAAAGTTGCTATAGGCAATGGTAAGCAACTGCCAATTACTCATATTGGTAATAGTTATTTACAAGCCAAGTCTAATTCAAATTTAGTTATTTCATTATCTAAAGTTCTTCATGTCCGGAGTATGAAGAAAAATTTGATTAGTGTGTCACAACTTACTCATGATCATAATGTTGTGGCTGAATTTCATTCGGATGTTTGTTTGATTAAGGACAAAGCTTTCGAACTAGTGCTACTTTGGGGACATCTTAAGGATGGGCTCTATAGGCTAACTCCAGCAACTTGTTCTGATGTTGGCAGCAATTCTGCTCAATCCCTAGCATCTTTATTTGTTCCTTCAACGTTTTCTTTTTTAGCTACATGTAATAAACAAGATTCATGTAAATGACAGAACTCATTTTGTCATGAGCTTCCAAGTGATGTAAATGTAGTTTAGAATACTAGTATTTGTCAGCAATGACATAATAGGTTGGGATATCCATCAATGAGTGTACTAAGATTTCTGAGCGTCCGTGGCTGAGGTGCCTACAGACAAGGCGATGATTGGCATGGCTGGTGCGCATGGATGTAGTTGGACTCGATTGAGTGGGGGTAGAGGGTAGCTACGCAGGTCGAGAAACACGAGACACGCTTGCGGGCTGTGTTGGCCGAGATGTGCAGGACAAGGGGGCAATTCGCGTAGCCTTGGCAGGAGGCAAGGCCAACAGGCTGGAACAATCACCTATGCGGGCGCGACCCGTGCATTCCCGCAATATGCAGGGCACGTCCACACGATGCACGCCCATGAAGATCTTGCACGCGTGTGCGACCGAGGCAGTTATGATAGGTGTCAGCCAAGCGGGCCATGCAACCCAGTAGACGGTTTTCCCACGTGGTGCATGTGACCCTTGTGGGTTTGAGGGGACGGTTCTGGGGCATAATCGCTTGTAATTTCGTACCCTATATATATGTGGGTTGATGGGCGATTTTGGTAGTTTTTAGAGAGCAAAGCCCGGACAATTCTTTGTATTCTTGGATCTGAATATAAAGCTGGGAATTTTCCCGTATTTTTTGTGTGTGCTTCCATTTATATTGTGCTTAAACCCCATAGGGTTGTTGACTGATCTAAGTGGGCGAACTTAGAGCCATCACAAAGTTGCTGGCCAGAATTCAAGGCTAGTCTTGTGATATTAAGGGTGTAGGTAGGTTTGTTATAACCGTGAAGGGTGTAGCGCCCACCCTGGCAGGAGAATCCTCTTCTCCAAATGCCTTGTATAAATTCTCCAAATCCTCGTGGATGGATTTCTTATCGATAATATTACAGAATTTTGATTTTCTCTCTTCTTCTTCTTTCTGTTCTCCCTCATTCTTTCTCGCTTTCTCTTTGATCTATCTTTGTTCTTGCGTGAACCTTTCTAATTAGAAAGAAGAGAATTATCAGGCTGAGACTGTGACAATGATCCAATTGGTTTCTCTGGGGACTCAATTAACTTCTTCAATTTTGTAACTTCTTCCTTGTTAAATTTAGGCAATGATTCTGAAGAATCCCCTTCCTTAGATTGTTTAGTGTAACCACATGTGTCTGCTCTTGTCTTTCCTGCTTGCCTAATGTCCCTTTGTTCTTAGCTTGAGGTTTTTCATGTTGCTTCTAGCATTTGTCTATGGTATGTTTAGGCTTCTTACAATAAGTACCCCATAATAGATCCTTGTTTGATTGAGACCCATCTGGTGTGTTCTTTTAGTCTCACCTCCATGTTGTTCAAAACTAGAATGTTGGGGGTTTATTCTTCTTGTCATTAGAGCTGAATTCTCTATCGTAGGAGTCTCAAGCATAACTCCTCTCCTTCCTTCCTCAGCACGAACTATGGCCAGTCTCATTTAGAGACAAGAAGTTTTCTTTCTCAAGAATTTGTACTCTCATTGCATCAAACTCAATATTTAAACTAGCAAGAAATTTATAAATCCTATCCTTTTCAACAAACCTTTTTTAGAAGGGTTGCATACTCATCGCAAGTCGTCTTAATACATTGATAATGATCCATCTCCTACCATAAAGTTTGTAAGAGATTGGAGTATTCATTGATTGACCGGTTTTCTTGCTTTGTAGCCAAGATTTTTGTTTTAGTCTCATAAATCTGGGTTGCATCTCGAACTTTAGAATAAGTCTGCTTAACAACATCCCAAATTTCTTGAGCTATGTTTGGGAACATAACAGTGTCACTTATCTCCAGAAGTTTTGAATTCCATAGCCAAGACATAACTATTGAGCTGCTTTCATCCCAAGTGTCAAATGTAGGATCTCTTTTTTTAGGTCCAGTGCCTAGCAAATGGCTTACTTGGTTCTTCCTTTCAAGAATGTGTGAACCAAGTGGGACCATTTCAAATAATTTTTACCATTTAGCCTATAGGCTACTTGGATATTTTGTAATTCTCCCGTTGGAGTTGTACCTTTGTTCTCTCTGCTGACAGTTGTTGTAATAGGTGCCTCAGATGCACCACTAGATTCTGTTGCGGTAGCCATGGTCTCTAGATGACTCTTGTTTGATCTATCAGGTCAAAAAAATGGGGTAGAATCTGATCTTGCAGGAGTGCAAGTTTGCAGGGCTTAAGGACACGAAGAATGGTAGTATTGGTTTTCAAGAAAGACCACCTACAGCTCTGATACCATGATAAAACTTTAGCAAGAAAAATCGTATATATTTCTAGCAAAATAGGACTCAATATATACACAATTCTGAGGATTAACAACCTACTTCCTTAAAAATAGGACACATTACCTAAGAACCAAGACTCAGTCCACTTTGACCATAGCCATCAGATAAGGATAACCAAAATAACCAACAAATGAAGGATAAAACAATAAGACACAAGCCACCGGATAAATCTGATAAAACTGAGAAAATCACACTACTTATCTTCTGACACATCTCAACTGCTTGTTTCCTTCATCTGTGTTATATTTTGTCTCAACCTGTCAAATGTGTTATGCCTTGTCCCAGAGTTAGTTAATGACTTGTGTGCTTAATGTAGGTCTGGGAATTGAGCAGAAGATTAGGAAGATGCAATGGAAAAGAACAAAAATATCATTACAGAAACAAATAGAAATAAAATCTAGACGCTTCTATTTTCTATCTGTATCAGGGTATCATTGTCTAACTTATTTACTTTAATACTTTCCTGCAGGCATACACCGTCACTTCATCCTTTATGGTCTAACAGAATATCTGGGACGGAGGTTATTCCACACCCAATTTTCTATTTAGTTAATAACTTCTCCTGGACCTTTAATTAAAAATCTGGTAGTTTTCCTGCACATTTATGTACTTTAAGTTACTCTTGCAGCTTTGGTCGAAACTTTTCTGCCTCCGATGTTCTACAGTTACTGGATCGTTTCTACAACTTGGAAATGCTGGTAAGTGTGACAATATTTTGATGTCATACCATGTTCTTCTTTGTGATGACTGATTGTTATTAAACTAGAAGCGATTATAATAGAATGCAACCTTTCCCTAAAAGATACTGAAAATACTTAATTGTTTGAATAAATCTTTAACGTTTTATATATCATGCAACCTTAGAGGGTGCCAGTGACCATGTTACACCGATCATGATTACTGAAACTCCAATGGCAAACTTGTCTAGTTAAACTCATATGTTATATGTGATAGGCTCATTTTGCTTGCTATGTGAGCCACACTGGACTATTTTGTTTTATAGGGCTTTTAAGGAACCTATGACATGAATGGCTGTGGACTAGAGACTGTCAGAACATGTGACTAAATATACAAGTGCTTGTGCCGATTGTCACAGTGACACACTTTTTAAGGTAATGAGCTAATAATATAGAGATCAGAAAGCAAAAGTAGGAAGGAATTTATGAGAAGATTCATATGGCTTTTTAATAAATGATAAGACTTAGATAATAACTGATTGGGCAGGTATGGTCCTATCATTTGTAATGTGTTTGTGATGACACATATTCTGTGCTTATCAAGAAAGGAAAAGAAAAAAAAAAAAAAACAATTCCAAGCCTTAATCCCACATAGGTGGAGTTGACTCATGAACTGTAGACCTCAATGTGTATCTATCCATGGTCCTATCATGTGTTTTGCCCAAGTTTTCTTTGATCGTGCTCTTCATCCTCAGTTACAAATTTCCTCCAGTTCATCCATGCGGCTTGCCCAAGTTTCTATTAGTTTTCTTTTCACATGTTTAGCTCATCTTAATTGTGAATTTTTCATCTTATCATCAATTGACGTTACTTTGACCTTATTATTTAAAAATATATATGACGTCATTTCTTATTTTATATTTTCTTATATAGCTATGACCACCATAACATTCTAATCTCAACTCCTGTTATAGTTTGCACATGTTGGCTCTTAATTGTCTAACATTCTAAATTATTCAACGAAGATGGTTTTATAGCCACCTGATAAAACGTTCCTTTTAACCTTAAAGGAATTTTATGATCATATAAATTATTAGATGCACTTTTTCACTTTAACAATCTTATCTTGATACCATTAGTAATATCCTCCATAATCTCCCTATTTTTAACAATTAATTCAAGATATTGGAACTATCTTTTTTTGAAATAACTTGATTACCAAGTTCCACAACAACATCATTCACACGTTTATTTTTACTGAATTTACATTCCACGTGTCTAGTTTTTGACCTACTTAATTTAAAACCTTTGAATTCTAAGGTGCATCTCCATAATTTAAGTTACCGTTCATGATTTCTTTTGCCTCATCAATCAAGACAAGATCATCTCCAAAAAACATACACTATGTTAGAGTTGAATTTGATGGGGGAAATTCTCCTTGAATTGGGGAATTAAGGGTGGAATGAACAGAGAGGAGAGAAAAAAGGTAGGAGAATTGTATTGATATTTCTCAATATGCCTTTGGAGCGATATCGGTGTGCTTCTTATATTGATTCGACTCAAGGAAAAGGCACCAATGAACCCACATGATCAACAATTACAAATTATTTGAATTTGAAAATAGGCCTAACTGCCTAACTAACGTTCTTGCCTATTCAACCAACTAATTACAATTATAATCCCATGACAATTCCCTTCCTTTTTAGAAACTTCTTGTCCTCAAGAAGTTCAGAATAATCCAGAAACTTTAGGAAATTGGTTGAGCAGGTTGGGGAGGTATTCCCAAGTGCTATGTTTCAGATGAAGATTAGACCACCTTACCAACACTTGCGTTAAAAGGGCTCCCTGTCAGTATATGATATTTCTATCAAGGATAGCCACGAGTTCAGAAGCCTCATTAGGATTAGGAAACAGAGAGGGGTAAAGCTGTGCTCATTGGTTTCTCCAACTGACTTCTTAAGCAAGGATATATGGAACGTCGGGTGTATTTGGAAATCTAGGGGTAGCTGGAGCTTGTAGGCAACTTTACCTATCCTTGCTACAATGGGATAGGGCTCATAATACTTGGGCTAAGTTTGTAATGCTGGCCCTGAGCTAAGGCCTTCAGGTGAGCATGCCTGAGCTTAAGATAGACTTCATCTCGCTTTGCAAACTCCCTGTCCCTCCTCATTCGGTCTACAAATTGCTTGGTTCTGTTATGCGCATTGGCCAGTTCCTTCTGTAACACCTTCAACACTTGTTGCCTTTGTTGTAGGTAGGAATCCATGGTAGCCATTATAACACTTTCTTGAATGGTTGGAAGTAGAAGGGGTTTGTAACCATACAAGGCCTCGAAAGGGGTCATTTTTATAGAACTATGGTGGTAAGAATTATACCACCATAAGCTAGGGACAACCACTGATGCCACCCATTGAGCTGTAAGAAGCAAATGCACATTAAATAGGTCTCCAAACATTGGTTCACCCATTCCATTTGGCTATCTAACTTAGGATGGTATGTTGAGGACATATATAACTTATCTCCCAAATTTTTGAACAACTCCTTCTAGAAGAAGCTGGTGAAAACTGTCTCTATTCGAGACTAGATTGAAGAACCCCATGTAGTCATACCACCCTATCTAGGAAGAGGCGAGATACTTCTTGGGCTGTGAAAGGGTGAGTCAATCCTATGAAATAGGCAAACTTGATGAATCTATCTACCACCACCACGATGCAATCCTTCCCCTCAGATTTTGGCACTCATTTCACAAAATCCATGGATATATTAGACCAAGTTTGAGTAAGAGTGGGGAGAGGTTGTAGTAGCCTGGAAGTTGCTACCGTCTCGTGCATACATCTTTTAGTGTCACACCTCATCATATAGTCAATCACATACTTCTTCAATTTTGGCCAATAAAACAGTTGTTTAGCCTGGCGATAGGTATTTTGCATACCTGAATGGCCTCCTGGAGGTGATCCACACAGGGTTTCCAATATCTTTTCTTTTAATGTCTCACTATTCTCGATGACCAACCTTCCTTGATACCTCAACACCCTATTGTTCAAAGTAAACCCAGGTCGATTGCTTGGGTTTAGGATGAGTTGCTCCAATAATCCTGTTAAAACCGAGACTATGATCTCTCAAGAATCATTCAAGAACCTCACCGAATACAAACCAATTTTGAATATTGAAAGTAGATAATGAAAACAGAATAAAAGTAGAGAAACCAAACCAGATTGCAGTACACAAGATATACCCTGGTTCATGCCATTTACATGGCACTACATCCAGCAATCCAAAAAGCAATCAATCTACTAGAATCAAATCAGAAACCAGTACAAGAATATCTCTCTTTCACTCTACCTTGCCTCTCGAATACAATACTCTAATGAAGCCAACAAGAACTAGAATCACACAGCTCTTACTCGTGCCTCTCATTGTATCCGAACCCAAGGAATGAAAGATATGAATGAATGATAATAAAGACTGGCCTCTGCACCCTTTTATTTATAGACAAAGGGGGGCAGAAATATCTAAGGGGAAATAACTAACTTTATAAAAGTCAAATCTACCCTTAATAAAACAATTAGTTACATTTATGTCATATTAACTAACTGCTTGCTAAATCATCTTTATTTCTTCCTGATTTCTTCAATAAATCCAGCATTCAATTACTTTAGGTAAAACAGTAACAAATCTCCACTATTTTGCTTTAAGTAATCATGGAATTTCAACCTTCTAGCTTTGCTCACTTCTTGAATATCCTAAAGACACATCAATCAAAACACATCAAACAGTAACAAATCCCTTTGACCAATCATCTTGCTCATAGTTAGCTGTGATGTCTTGATACCAATAAGGAACAACAGAGGTGATGGATGCCATAGTTCCCTTTTCTATACATTGGGATAGGGCATTTGTTGTCTTATTCTTCCTTCCCTTCTAAACCCATCAATCTTGCCATCTCTTTCTTTTGGAGGTGTGCATGCAACCTCTGTTGTAAGAGGAATTTTAAGCTCTCATGATCTGTCTTAATGATAAATTATCCACTCCTCCAAGTAATGTCTCATTTTTTCAACCAACACTACTAGCAATTCTTTATCATACACACTCAACCCTTGGTGCCTTGGACTTAGGGCTAATGAATGCCAGTGGCCTTTCTTTTTGTGTAAGCACTACGCCCACCCTTGTGTTACTTGCATCAGTTTCTCAGGCGAATGGGTTTAGAGAAATCAAGCAACCCAGAGTGGGCACTTCACTCATTACTTGTTTGAGTCGTACAAATGCCTTTTTTGCCTTTTTATTCCAAGAGAACCCATCATTCTTCAATAGGCCAGTTAGGGGCTTGCTAATCACCCTATAATCTTTCACAAATCTCTTGTAATATCCTGTCAAGCCAAAAAATTCCCTCAAGGCCTTCACATTTGTAGGTCTTCGCCATGCTATCATAGCAACCACCTTCTGCTGACCCCCTACATTGGATATCACATGTCCCAGGTACTCAACTTGTGGCTGTGCAAAGGCATGTTTAGATTTCTTAATAAACAATTGATTGAATCTACAGACCTCTAGGATAGTTTTTAGGTGGTTAATGTGTTGTTGGAATGAGGGGCTATAAACAATGATATCATCAAAGAAAACAAATATGAATTTTCGAAGGTAGGGCTAAAAAATGTGGTTCATTAGAGTCTGGAATGTGGCAGGAGCATTGGTGAGGCTAAATGACATCACCAAGAATTTGTAGTGCTCTTGGTGAGTGGTAAAAGCGATTTTTGGTATGTTATCAGGGTTCATGCGGATCTAGTAGTACCTTTATTGAAGGTCTAGCTTAGTGAAAACAACAAAATACTTAGCTTATCCAATAGGTCTTCAATTATAGGGATTGAAAATTTGTTCTTAACGATGTGGGTGATTAGCTAGTGGTAATCAATACAAAAGCGCCAACTCCCATCTTTCTTTTTAACAAGAAGTATAGGTGAGGCATAGGGCTTTGACTTGGTCGAATGATAGACCTTGTTGGCATGTCTTTGATCAATTTCTCAATCTCTGCTTCCTATTTAGGGGGGGTACCTATAGGCTCTTATATTAGGAGATCTTTTGATTACTCAATTAATACTTTGTATTGCCAATTCTCTTAGTGCTCACTCGAAATCAAACCAACAATAGAAATATACAAACTATAATACAAGAACAAAATTTAACAAAGAAAAAGAATGAAAATGTACAACCAAACCAATATAAGAGGAGCCCAATGTATCCTGGTTCAGGCTGCGAAAACAGCCCTACATCTAGCCACAAGTCCAAGACAAATTTCACTAGAAATTCGATGAAAATAGTTACAAGATCCCTATCATCTATCACACAAATACACAATACACACAGATTACAAAGAACTCTCTCTCTCTCTCAAAGTCTTTCCTCTCTTTTATAGCAATATCACTTGCGTTCAGAGACAAAAAAATAATAGTTTGTTATGTCCGACTGCCTCACCCTAAGCCTTTTATTTATAGATGTTAGAAGGCGGTAATTACAAGGCCTTTTATTTTAGCCTACACAAAGACTAAATTAACCCTTATAATAAAACACCTAAGCTAGTTTCTCCCTAACTTAGAATTTTCAGCTGCGTCCATACATTCGAGCGATCTTTTGTTCTCTTAACCTTCTAGACAGATTTCTCAATGCAAAACCCAACAGCTCTAATGTTAATAAGTTTAGTATTAGGTTTAAGAATGATGGAATGGTCATAGTGTCCATGGGGAGGAAGTGAATGGGGTTCTTTAAATAGGTCTTTAAATTCAAACAAAAGTTTATTGAGTAAATCTAATTCATGTACCTTCCAATGATGATTGTTAAGGGGTATTTCCCCTTCCCACTAAACTCTGGCTTGTCCTCCACATGTTCAAGTGCATGAATTGAGAAGAGTTGAGCCATTTGAGTCCATTTTGTCTTAAAAATTTTCTGCAACTTTCTCTTTGTTATCATTTTGTGCACCCCAGTCTTAGGATTGCCCGTGAGAGTCATCATCTTGCCTTATTTCTCAAATGTGACTTCCATTTTGTTGAACTCAAAGGTTATAGGACTAACTCCCTTTATCTAGTTCACTCCAAGAGCTGTCACATCCCCCCAATTTAAGTAGCCTTAAGTCTGCTTCAAATGTTTCCTTGTGCATCTCCCAACAAAATCCCACACAAGCAAACTTGCACATAACCTTGTGACCATTTGCCAGAGTCAAGGACAATACTTGGATCCCTGTCAATTCACAGTTCAACTTTTTGGTTGTTCCTTCACAAGGAAGCTATGAGTGCTTCCACTATCAATCAACACCATGAGTTTGTTGACCTGTACTTTCCCTTCTACCCTAATTATCTTACTATTGGTGAGACCTTTGAGGGCATGGAGTAAAATCTCCACATTTTCTTCTCTTTCCCCTTCAACCTCTGTGATCATTCCATTGTCAATCTATTTTGTTTCATTTTCTCCTTCCAATAGCAATGGCTGCCTTTGGCAGTGGTGCCTTGGGGCATACCTTTCCCCACTATGGTAACATAATCTTGATTGCCTCATCTGTTCTGCAAGCTTCCTGTTGTTTATAGGAACGGGAACAATAGTGGTTGAATTGCTCACTCCTTTGCCTCCTTAATTATTTCTTCCTCCTTCCCTTCCTACTCCTTTGCCACCATACTGTAGTGTTCTTGTGCTCATGCTTCTCATTTTCCACCTTTATTTCTTCATTAATGCCTTTACTATCAATTCTTGCAGTCGTGTACACTCGGCTGCTTGTTTGATCGTTTTAAGTTGTTGCATCTTAATAGTAGGCCTTAACTCTTCACTTAATCAACTCACAAACTTGGAAACAAAATATCCTTTCATGAGATGTGGATTCAAGATCAACATGAGCAACTTAAGTTCTTCAAATCACAATTGATAGGACTGCACTAATCCCTCTTGACGTAGTTTGTTGAATTCCTCCACTATGTCCATCATATTTCTATCACCAAACTGTTCACAAAAATATTCTTCCAATTTAGCCCATCGACACCCTTTCTTAGCACCTATCCACCCTTGAAACCACGTGTTCCTAGCATCATTGAGGTAAGTAATGACGAGAGTCATTCGTTGCTGTTCAAGCACATGATAGAAACTAAACATCCTCTCACACCTACGTACCCACCACCTCGGGTTCACCCCCATCAAACATGAGAATCTACAACTTCGGGAATGAAAAATCAGGCTGATGAGGAACAACATGAATTCCCTGTCTCCTCTCCATGGTATTCTCCCCTATTGCCTCAAATTCAAAGGCATCCTTAGTGCGTGAGGCCAAAATGTGTCCTGGCAAGATTAGGTTTGATCTCTCTATGGGAGGAAATTCTGGAGAGAGCCTTACCTGATTGTTGCTCGTAAACATTCTCATGAACATCTGCATTTGATCCTTTAATTGGTTGTGTTGTTCCTAGCTCTTTTCTTGCCATCGCTCCATCAATTCTTCTCTCCACCATCGTCTCCATGGACAACTCCATACTTCCCATTTGAATTTACATATCGGCCACCGTGCTGTGACTTGTTGCAGTTATGTCTCCATCTGCTTCATGTGAGTACCGTCATTCATGGTGAAAACGAAGGATGATTTACGCCCAAAATCGTGCTCTGATACCAAAATGTCAAAGTTGAATTTGACATGAGAAATTCTCCTTGAATTGAGGAGAATTGGGGAATTAAGAGGGGAAAAACAGAGAGAATTGAATAGGGAAACAAGAATTAGGAGGAGAGGAGAGAGAAGAAAGGTGAGAGAATTGTATTGATATCTCTCAACATGCCTTCGGAGCGGTATCAGTGTGCTGCTTATACTAATCTTGCTCAAGGAAAAAACGCCAATGCACTCACATGATCAACAATTACAAATTATTTGAATTTGAAAATAGGCCTAACTAATGTTCCTTCCTATTCAACCGACTAAATACAATTACAATCCCATGACACACCATTGCTTTTCTTCTTGTATGTTCTTTCTGAGTTCATCTATCACAAAAAAAAGAAATAATGGCTCAATCCAAATCCTTGGTATAATCCAATGGTAATTGGGAAAGTTTGAATAACTCCTTTCTTCTCCAACACTGTCCGTAAGACTTCTTGGAGATTGTCGATAAACTTTTTCCAAGTCTATAAATACCTAGACTCCTTGTGATTTGGTGTATCTTTATAAACTCCCCATTGGTTTATTTTTGGTATTTTGGGTACTTACGATTTTTTAAAACACATTTTGCAAGATAAACATTTTTTTTATTAATAAAGGCTTTGTTTAAGAAAAAATAAACCACATGGACTTGAAATACCAAAAGTGAACCTCGTGAGCTGTACGTCAAAATGGCCCAAATCACAAGGGTTTGAGTAGAATTTACCAAATCTTTTTTTGTTTATTTAAATATTTTTTTTAAACACCTCAATAAGAATAATTTTAATTGTTAACCCACTAGGCATAAAACCAAATTGGCTTTCAAAGGCCTTAACTTTTTCTCAATCACCCTCTCCTGCTGGTGCCTAACTACTTGGCACGCCTAATTTTTGTGTTTAAATTTTACCTTTCGTCGATTCTGAAACCTCTTTTACTCCTCTCAATCGTTGCCTTCTCAAACTCCTCTCAACCGTTGCCCTCTCATACTCCTCTCAGCCCAAGGCTGTCGCTGCCTCAACGCCGCTGGTACCTCCTCGCTGCCTCGAGCTCCATCGCGACCTCCTCACCGCCTCTACGCCGTCAAGCTCCATCCTTGCTACCATGTCCTCGCTGTGTCAATGTCATCGTCGTCGTTGTCAAGCTCCATCTTTGGTTTCGCTTCCAACCCCCCCTCTCTCTCTCGCTCGCGCACGCGTTGGCGTTGTTGCGTCTCTCTCTCTCTCTCGCGCGCGCGCTGTTGGGTGTTAGTATTAGGGTTTATTATGTTATTTAATTTTTTTTATTTATATGTTAGATATATATATATTTTCTTTTTTATTTATATGTTAGATATATATATTTTTCTATTTCTATTTATTTGTTAGATATATATATTTTCTTTTCTATTTATATATTAGATGTATATATTTTTTCTATTTATATGTTAGATATATATCTAATATATATATATATTATATATATTTTTATGCCACTTTTAACTATTATTTAATTAAAAATAACATAAGTTATATCATAAAATTGAAAAATATAAAAAAAATCAACAGTTTTTCTAAGTCCGCCTAGGCCTCAGCTTGTCACCCGACTAGCGCCTAGCACATTTTAGAACACTGATTCTAACTAATAGGCACTAAAGTACTACTTCCGTACTCATCTAACATTGTTTTTCATTTAAAGATACCATTAAATAATTTTGTTAATCTAACAATGTGCACTTTTCCAAATCTTATATGCTTTTATTGGGATATTATTTGGTCCTATCTTCTTGACGATTATTCATCTTTTTTGATACATGTTTTATTTTGTTTGAATAGATATGGATACAAAATATGTAATTTGTTTATTCTTTAGATTTAGTTAGATACCCTAGCATAATGCATATTTTCCATTGAATAACTTTGAGAAATAATCCATTCATCTCTTAATAATCACCCCCTTGTTTACTAGTACCTTTTGATTTTCATCTTTTACTCATTTCACTGTGATCACATCTTTTGTTTTTTTCTCCCTTGCCTTGGCTAGGTTCTATATATATATATATATATATATATATCTTTCCCATCTTATGTGTCAAGCCATTGGTAAATCTTCATAAACTTTTGACTCTTCTTTAGTAATTGCCTTTTGTTTTTGGCCAAAATATACCACCTCTTCAATTTTTTTTTTCTCTTCACTATGGTATGTAAAGTTTTGTAGCAAGCTCTCTTGTTTTTTTATTTTTATTATATCTCTTTATTTGACCACCAAGCCTCTTTTGGTTGGGTGTTTTTTCTCCTTAACTTTTTTAAAATCATCAAGGGTGTTATGTGATGGTAAAATCCTATTAAAACTGAAAGAAAAATTCTATAGAACATTTATAAGACTAGTTTTGTTGTATGGCTCAAAATGTTGGACAGTTAAATATCAGCATGAGCAAAAGACGAGCGTAATGGAGATGAGGATGTTAAGATAGATGTGCAGCCATACAAGAAAAAATAAAATTAGAAATGAGGTTATTCGTAATAAGGTAGGAATAGTACCAATCGAGGAGAAGATGAGAGAGACTAGACTAAGATGGTTTGGTCATGTGAAAAGAAGACTAAGAGACGCTCCTGTGAGGAGAGTTGATGAAATGAAATAATTAGTTAAAAAAAAAAAAAAAGTAGAAGCAGACCCGAGAACACTTTGGGAGAGATATTAAAGTTTGATATGAAGTGTATGAATCTAAATGAAGATATGACAAAAGACAGAAATACATGGAAGTGTAGAATTCATGTAGCTGACCTCACATAGTGGAATAAAAGCTGGATATGTTGTTTTGCAATATTTCAAATAGCAATAGCCATCTTAATTCACATTTGGTTAACTTTTCTTTCTATAATCTAGTCTCTTCTCTCGCATACTTTTTTTTTTTTTTTGAAAATAACTTATTTTTCACTTTTTGAATCCCACCATCTAATTCTTGAGTTTCATTTCGAGTCATTCTTCCTCTATTTTTTCATATGGATGTCAAAGATCACTATTTTGAGTGGCTAGACATTCTTAAGGTATAACTTTACTATCCTTAAGACAAAGCTGGCATATTATCTCATTAAAAAAGTAGTTTATTTGAGTAGTGATAAAATACAACGTTATTATGCTTTTTAATTTAGTTTTAGTTATGATAAGCTCATATCCCCATATCACATGGTAAAATTCAAAATAGCTTTGTCATCATTATTTATTTCTTCAAATCCATAACCTTCGTGTACATCTTTATACCCATTTCCTTTCATGGCCACACGACCATTTAATATAGTGATCTTCTCTACTTTGTCTTCTCTCAAAAATTTTGTTCATAATATTCCCCACTCTATTTATTGCACTGCTGCACAATTTTTTCTTGAGCACTAAAGATTTTATCCATACTCTTATCAACATTTTAACCTTCTTCTCTCGAACTCATTTTGTTGCTTGGAACATAATATTATTCTTTTTCCTAAATGTTGGATAAATTGAATGTAATGGGTATACAAAAACCATAAACAAATGCAATAAAATTTACTTGATTCTTTGCAGCGGAAAATAAATTGGATCTTCGGGTTGAATCACTGGTTCAAAAATGAAATCACAGAAATGGAAATTATTTTTGACACACAATCTAAAAGCCTCACTTACATAGAGAATGTCGTTGAGTCCGCTTTTTCTCCTTCTACACAAGATGAATTCACGAGCACTCTTTTCTTTTTTTTACTTTTTTTTTTGCATCATTAATTTTCATAGTAGATGAATTCACGAGCACTCTTTTCTTTTTTTTTTTTGCATCATCAGTTTTCATAGTATATATTTAATAAATACTGGCATGCTCACAAGCATGTTTCTTAGTCTATTTGCCCACATCCTTCACAACTGGAGGAAGTGGCTTCAACCACATCCAGTGGTTATCCCAATTCAACTGTACATAACAGTTTTGGATCTTGATATGGATTTGGAGGCCTTTATGGCTGGACAGATCCAGGTCTTTGACCTAGATTCGGGTTCATATTTATTACATCTCCCATTTGCACATAATAGGCTACATACTCATATACTCTCATTTCTATGTAAGTTTCATACATGCAGATAGGCTGTGCAACCAGAATACTCATTTTCTTTAAGAGCTCATTGTTATACAACTGTTAGATATATATAACAACTCCATTATTTAAGTAGAGTTTGTATGCTATACCCCAAATTCTTTAAGTTACACTTAAGCATTTAGATCTCAATTCAATTAATCACTTGTTCAAAATACTTTGTATTTACAATTATAATCCAACGAATGATTATAATTGATCGATCTGTGAATATAACAAAATGTGACACTCAAAAAGATATTCCTTTTCTCCTGAAATCTTTCCATCATGATTCAATCGATTTTCTAAATATGCTCCATCTAATAGAATCATTCATGATTTTAGGTAGCATCCTAAGATAGCAGCATCGAATCATAATTTCAAGAAATAATTAACGGTCAAAGGGTATTTTTACGAGATTCTTGTGACCTCGAGAGTCTTCACACAACTAAAATAAGATATCTATATCTTTTGTTATCGTCTTTTGGTCGAACTTTGCACCCATGACATGAAACATGTGCTACCTTATTATTCTTCTTTTTTTGTGGGGCGTATGTCTATTTTTGGGTAAATACTTGTCATGGCTCTAGGTTTTTCTAGGGTTTAGAATAGGATTTTGGAGGAAATTGGAGAAGAAATAATAGAATGAAGGGAGAAAGCAAAACAGAAAAAGGGAGAAATCGAGAAGAAATGGGAGGGTTCAGACAAAATGGAGAGGGAGATCAGAATTGAGAGGGAACAAGATGGATTCATTCACTCAATGTGTACTTATTCTCCATTCAACAACCTATTTAAAAGCTGTTTACGTCTATGCAGTTATTACCAAACTAACAAGATACAACTAAAAGAAGGTACAAACAAGGATAATTATAACTAATGTTCTTGGGGTCATGACAATTCTCCTATTTTTGAAAGATTTCTTGTCCCCAAGAAACTTATTACAACTAATGTCTTTTATTGACACCCAATTCTCGTCGATTCTTTTCTTTCCTATTCGTTCTCTACTCCTTCCATGTTTAGTAATTGTCCTTGGCATTAGTGGCTGGGGCTGAATTAGGTCACAATAGATTTCTTGCTAGGACCACTTTCTGTTGCAATCTTGGAATTTGTTGAGACCCGACAAAAACTAACAGCAAGTAAGGGGAGTTAAAAGCCCAGTACTACTCGTTAACCTCCAACAACCCAATCGATCCTAAGTCGATCTCTATCAATTGAACCGAAAGTTGTTGTTTTGCCTTCAAGTTCGCCAAGAATTGATCAAAGGAACTTGCTTGGTTGGCTTTGCCTTAAAACGTCGAACAAGAATTGCCAAAACTTTCGTCAAAAGCCGCATTTGATCACCATCAAGACCAATTGTCAAGTCTTGATTCTTCTTTGTTCAATTTTGTTCTAGTTTAATAGACGTTGCAAGAATCACAGTCCAAAATTCGCCAGACTCTCCTTCGCTGAATCAATGATGGAATTTAACCCCCCAAAAATCAACTGGCTCAATTGCCGCTTCCCAAGAACGATCAAATTTATAATTGAGAACAATTGGCTCTAATGCCAAATGTCATGGCCCTAGGTTTTTCTAGGGTTTAGAATGGAATTCTGGAGGAAATTGGAGAAGAAAGAACATAATGGATGGAGAAAATAGAACAGAAAAGGAAAAATTGAGAAGAAATAGAGAGGGTTCAGATGAAATAGAGATGTAGATAAGAATTGAGAGGGAACATAATGGATTCATTCAATCAATTGCTACCTATTCTCCATTCGACAACCTATTTATATGTTGTTTACATCCATGTAGTTATTACCAAACTTACAACGTATAACTAAAAGAAGGTACAAATAAGAAACAATTACAACTAATGCCCTTAGGATCACGATAATACTGTACTTGTGGTAGTTTAGATATACTCGATATTTAACTTGAATCCATAATTCTATTTTTCACATATTTGTTAAACAATACTTCCACTTGGCATTCTTTGATAGATAAGGTGAAAAGTGAGATCTTCACCTTTCAGTTACCTTCATAGTCTTATCTTGATAACTTATCAAGACAATTTGTTTTAAGCTTGAGCTTCCATTATCTCTTTTTTGTGATATGCTTAAAACTATTTTTCATTCATGTACCATTCAGTCATAGATGCGATTGCTTGTGTGAGAAAGCTAATAATTTGTTTGTCGTACTTTTAATTCTTGCACTTAGTATTATGCACAAAGTATTGCAATATGCACGAAACATTGTATATATGTGTGTAGGTTTTAAGTAATTTTTGTACTAAAAACACAATAGGCATTAATTAAAAGAAACATAAATCATTTCTTGACATAAAATGGAAAAATAATATTGTCACTGTTTACAAAATACTACAATATATTTAACATTTACGCATTTTCAAGGATTTAACGTGGCCTTAAAATAAATCTCTTATAATGGGTTTTGTGAATAGAGCTGACCCAACGAAGTTGGGGGCCTTAGACAAAAATTTGTCGAGACCTTCTCAAGAGTATTAATTTTTTTTATAAAAAAATAAATAATATATTTTTTTATACAAACATTTCATTATTTTATTAAATAAAAAAGAAAAAAATTAAAATTCAATTAACTACAAAATATAATAATTTCTTAACAATAATAAATTTTTAACTAAAATATAATATTTCAGAGATAAAAAAAAAAAAAGCCAAACATCTTACTACAATAAGCAAAAAAAAAAAAAACTAATTTTTCTTAAAATTCTAATAAAAGTCAGTGTGAGTAAAAAATTATACATTTTTGATTCTCTTATAGAAGGAAACAAAATAAAACAAAACATTAAACTGATAGCATTAAAAATATAAAATTCACCAGTAATGAGTAACTTTTCATTCTACAAATATGTATTGAACTGTGTTCATCTTTATGTAAAATCAATTTTTCTTATCTTTTGAGATGCAAAATTGTTGATTAAATCTCCATAATTAAGTTTATCTAATAAATCATGTTCAATAGATAATGTTTTATGTGAAGAGGAAAAAATTAAGAAAGGAAAGTGGATTTTATGAGATATTGGGATTATGAGATTTGGGAACAACAGGCAACAAGGATAAAAAATTGAAAAATGGAGAAGGGAAGTTAAAAAGATTTATAATGTTATGTATTTAATCTTTTTAATAAAATATTTATTATTAAAAAAATAAAAAATATATATTACAAATTTTTAAAATTAGGGGTTTTCCAATTTTGGGGACCTTATGCCACCGCATATATGGTTTCATTGTTGGGTCGGACTTCTTGTGAATTAATCTACCATCATTTTATGTGTGGATATATATTGTAAGTGCACATTCTTTTGTGCAACAATGTCTCACAAAATTGTATTTTGTGTCAATGTGTATGGTCTTCAAATGGTATTTGGGATATCTCGTGAATGCCATCACAACTAGATTGTCGCAATTCACTATGATAGAATTTGAGATATCATTTACAACTACCAAATGGTTCAAAAATCTCTTTAATCAAACAACTTCTTGTACCGCTACTGATAATACTACAAACTCGGCTTCCATGACATACAAAGCTAACCAAGTTTGTTTCTTACTACTTCAAGAGATAGCTTCATTGCTAAGTAGAAAAACATATCTAGATGTAGATTTTATTTCATCTAAATCTTCTTCCCAATCAATATTAGTATATCTTTCAAAGTACAGATATTTTCCTTGATAACAAAGAGAATAATCTATTGTACCATTTAGGTACATTATTATCCTCTTCATGGCTTTCCAATGGGACTGACTTAGGTTTGATTGATATTTACTCACCATGCTAACTACATAGCAAATATCTGGCCTTGTGTATATCATTGCATATTATAAAATTGCCTACGACATTAGAATAAGGAACCCTAGCCATTTGTTTTTTTTCTTGTGGAGTTTTAGAACACATTTTGCTAGTTAAGCATTCACTTTTAGCAATTAGAGTATCTACAGGTCTGCAATTTTACATATAATATTGTTCTCGAATCTTTTGTATGTATGGCTCTTAAAAAAGAGGTAACTTCTTTGAATGACCTCTCTTAATTTTAACACCAAATATATATATTGTTTTGTTTAAGTCCATTTCAAAATTAGAGGATGGTCATTATTTAACACTCAATAGATATTTCTTATTATTCCCAGCTAAAAGTATGTCATTTACGTAAAGTGATAAGATCATAAACTTATCATTAGATTGTTTGACATAGACAGTTGTTTTTATCAATCATTTGAAAATCACACGAGGCAATCGATTGATAAAATTGTAAGTACCATTGTTTGAAAGACTCTTTAAAACCATAAATAAATTTGATTAGTTTGCACACTTTGTCATCTTGACTCTTTTCTATAAAACTTATAGGTTGTTTTGTTAAATTTCTTTTTCCAATCCATCATTTAGAAATGTTGTTTTTAAAGTCATTTGATATAATTTCAAATCTAAACTTGTTGAGTTAGACTTATCAGTTTAGGTGCATTTAGATGACTTAACCTCTCTCATACTCTTCCACACTCTCGGATTAATATGTAATCATATATCAATCAAAAATAGAAAGTAAAGAAAATATAAACCAGAAAGAGCAAACCACAAAACATCGATTTATCCTGGTTCGGATTGCAAGAATTGCAACCCTACATCTAACAACCAAAACACCCATTGAGCAACTTTGTTATGCAGTTTGTGTGATCAGTATACAACCAGTTTCCTCCCGCCTATTCTTAAGTACAACAAGCTCTCTTTCCCTTAAGATTACTACCTCACAATCATTACCATTTCTCTCTCGGAACAGAATGGTGCTTGTTACAATAGGAATGGAACTTTCTTATGTCTCTCTCTCGGCTACCCCTTTGCCGTTTATTTATAATAGAAGAAGGCAGACATCCCAATATAACCGATTGGGACTTTACAATTACAGTTTAACCCCTAAACTTATACTAATAATATTTAGGTATTTTCTTAACTGTTTAATTACATTCTAGCTGATAAAACCACTGTTGTCTTCATTGATCTTCTAGGATGACTTGAGGTAAACATCAACAATACTCCACCATTTGCCACCTGATAACATGACCTGCTCACTCTGGGGATGCTTGACATACCTGACCCACTCAAACATAATAGAAATTAAGAATATTTAAACAATGCAGTAATTTAGATTTAGGAATAAACATATCCGTTGCATTCTCTGATCTTGCAACTTTTGATAGAATTATTATTTTTTTATCAAGGATTTCTCTAATGAAATGATACCTAACATTTATATGTTTGGTTTTTTCATGGTGAGATGGATGTTTTGTTAGATGAATAGGATTTTGGCTATCACACATTAATTTTACCTTGACATCTATGCCTAGGAGTTCACTAATAATTCTTTTAAGCCAAAGGCCCTCTTTAATGGCTTTGGTTAATGCAATATACTCAACTTCAGTGGTGGATAAAGCTACCACCGTTTGGAGGTTAGTTTTCTAGCTAATGGTTGAGCCCTAAAGTTGAAAAACATATCATATTGAGGATCTTCTTTTATCTATATCAACAACGAAATGCAAAATCTGCATCTGAGAATCCAAAAATGTAGGGATTTTCTTCCATCTTAACTCCACCATAAGGCAAAGCCATACCTAGAGATCCTTTAACATACTTAAAGGTCCATTTGACAACATTCTAATGGACCTTACCCGGATTGACCATAAATCTACTAGAAACACTCATAGCATGAGCCAAGTTCTGTCTTGTATAGACTATGCTGTACATTAGGCTCCCAACTGTATTAGAGTAAGGGATCTTACTCATCTCCTTAATGTCTATTTCATCTATAGGGGACTACTCATGGGATAACTTAAAATGTTGTGCAAAAGGAACTGAAACATCCTTTGCATTACACATATTAAATTTCCTGACTAGTTTGCTTAGGTAAGATTTCTGAGATAAAGACAATTGCCTTTGCTATCTATTCCTTCTGATTTCTATGCCTAGAATTTTTTTGGCTTCTCTGAATTCTTTTATCTTAAACACTAATTTTAATCTTAGCTTAAGATTTTCAATTTTTATGGCTGATTGACTAGCAATTAGCGTATCATCTACATATAGGAGGAGGAATATGGATATATTACTTGGCTTGTGTTTGAAATACACACAACTATCATAGGAGCTTCTCTTAAAACCTTGAGACAACATAAATGAGTCAAACTTCTTATATCATTGCCTAGGTGATTGTTTTAAGCCATAAAGAAATTTCTTAAGCAAGTATACTTGCTCCTTGTTCCCTTGAACCTCAAAACCCCTAGGTTGTTCCATTAGAATGTTTTGCTCTAAGTCTCCATGTAGAAATGTTGTAGTGGGATCCATTTGTTATAGAAATAAGTCTAATTGGGTTGTAATTGCAAGAAGTATCCTTATTGAGGTGTGTCTCACCACAGGTGAGAAGACCTCATTAAAGTCTACATCGGGTACTTGGGAAAACCCTCTAGCCACTAGGGTAGCCTTATATCTAGGTTATCTTCTTTTCCAGCACCTTCCTTAGTCTAAAATAGCCACTTACAACTAATCACCCTTTTTTCTATGGGTTTATCTACGAGTATCCAAGTCTTATTCCTTTCAAGAGAGTCCATCTCAGATTCCATGACTTCTTCCCATTTCTGAGAATCCTTTGATCTAACTACTTCATCATACGATAGGGGTTCTTCCCCTATTTTAGCAGCTACACTTGACACTGCATAAAACACCAAGTTAGAGTATCCATATCTCATAGGAGGTCTTGAAACCATTCTTTGTCTATACCTAGTAGCATTATACCTCTCTAGATTAGGGAAATTATCTGAATTAGAGGATTCTTCATAATCCTCTTGATTTCCAAAAGAGGATGCTTCATTTTCCTTCTGTTGACTAGGAGAGGATTCATCATAATCCTCTAAATGTTCTAACTCCTGATTTGGAGAGTCTCCTAAGCCTTGATCACTGGATTCTTCTAGCTATTCTACATCGACTGTCTTGGGTTTTTCTGCATCCTTTGATTTCAATTCATAAATTCAAACCATTCTAGAAAAATCATCAATTATTGACAAGAAATACCTAGGTCCACCATGAGATGGGGTCTGGGAAGGGCCCCACAGATTATAATGTATATATTCTAAAGGGGTTTTAGTGGAGTGGATAACCTTTCTAAGGAATTTCACTTTAGCTGATTTTTCAAAAATGCATGTTTCATATTTATCTAATGATGTAATATTTCTAGCATCTACAATTCCTTGTTTAGATAATTCCTTAAGCCCTTACTCACTAACGTGAGCAATCCTATAATGCCATAACCTAGTATGTTCATAGGATTTATCCTCTCCTACTGTTAGTTTTCCACCAACTGTGGATGTTTGCAATACATATATGCCATTTTGAAGAGTTGCCTTCATGCATATAAGAGAGCCTTTTGATGCCTTAAGGACTCCATCAACTCTTATATAGGAGTAACCATTTTTATCTAATTCTTCAAGAGATATAAGATTTCTTTTTAAGTCTGGAACATACCTTACTGCTGACAGTATTCTCACTGTTCCATCATGCATTTTTATTTTAACATCCCCACTCCCTTTGATTTTACATTCATGGTTATTCCCTAACAATACTTTACCACCATTGATATCTTTATAACTTAGGAACTAATCCCTATGTGGAGTCATATGAAACGAACAACCAGAATCTAACACCCAAACTTGTCTATCCTTAATATTGGACGCAACCAGTGCATCAACATTGTCATAATCAAATTCACATATTGAAGATGATATCTCAACATTCTTTTTACCTTAAAATTCCTCTTTTCTCTTAGGACAATTGCGTTTAATGTGACATTCTTCGTGACAGAAAAAACATTTGACAGGTTTCTTATTTGATTTAGATTTTGACCTTGACCTACCCTTAAGACCTTTGATCCTTCTTTTCTGGTCTTGACCTAACTCCCATTGCATCACCTATGGAATTATTGCCTTCAACCTTCTGTTGTAATTCCTTGGAGTTTAAGGCTTCTACAACATCTTCTAAAGACAACTTATCTCTTCCATGTTTTAGAATTTCAACAAATGTTTTATAGGTTTTGGGTAATGAATGTAAGAGGACTAGAGCTTTGTCCTCATCATTGTATTTAATATCTAGATTTTTAAGATCTAGACATAGTTAGTTATATTCATCCATGTAATCATGCAGTTTCTGACCATCTCCCATTTTAAATGAGAAAAACTTGGTTTTCAAGAATAACCGGGTAGACAGGGTTTTGGTCAAGTATAAGGTTTCTAGTTTCTTCCAAAGAGCTTCCGCGATAGTCATCGTAGAGACTTCCCAAAGAACCTTGTCTCCTAGACTTAAAATCAAAGTATTGAATGCCTTTTTATTGATTTCTTGCTTATGTTTTCTTATTTTTGTTTTTTGTTCTTCCGTAAGTGTGTCGGGTATTGATTTTTCTTCATCTAAAGCCTTTTCCAGTCCTAGATTCTCTAGTAGAGCTTTCATTTTAATTCTCCAAAGATCGAAATCATTTTGGCCATTAAATTTTTCTATATCGTACCTTGTCGAAGCCATTCTTAATATTATTGCAAAAGAAAGATAATAAGAAACGGTAAATAAAGCTTTTCTTGATCCTAGGGTATGGCTTTGATACCAAATTGTTGAGTTAGACTTACCAGTTTAGGTGCATTTAGATGACTTAACCTCTCTCAAATACTCTTCCACACTCTCGGATTAATATGTAATCATATATCAATCAAAAACAGAAAGGAAAGAAAATATAAAACAGAATATAAACCAAAAAGAGCAAACCACAAAATACCGATTTATCCTGATTCGAATTGCAAGAATTGCAACCCTACATCCAGCAGCCAAAACACCTTTTTGAGCGGCTTTGTTTTTCAGTTTGTGCGATCAGTATACAACTAGTTTCCTCCCTCTTATTCCTGAGTACAACAAGCTCTCGTTCCCTTAAGATTACAAAGCTACCTCACAATCACTAGCCTTTCTCTCTCGAAACAGAATGGTGCTCGTTACAATAGGAATGAAACTTTCTTATGTCTCTCTCTCGGTTACCCCCTTGCCATCTATTTATAATAGAAGAAGACAAACATCCCAATATAACCAACTGGGACTTTACAATTACTGTTTAACCCCTAAACTTATACTAATAACATTTGGGTATTTTCTTAACTGTTTAATTACATTCTAGCCGATAAAACCATTGCTGTCTTCATTGATCTTCTAGGATGATTTGAGGCAAACATCGACAAAATTGCCTACTATTGCTAGTATAAGACGTATTGAAGTAAATTTTACAACATGAGAAAATGTGTTCTCATAATCAATTCCTTATTGTTGAGTATTACCCTTGGTTACTATATGTGCTTTGTATCTCTCAATGGTTCCATCAGTTTTTTGCTTGATTTTAAGAACATATTTATTTCCAATAGCCTTTTATTTTTTTGGAAGATGAATCAATGTCCAAACTGGTTTGATTTCATTGAGTCAATTTTTTCTTACTTTTCATTTTTCTTTAGCAAGTCCAGAAAGAGCCTATTGGACAGCGTTAGGTTCTTCCTCATTTTATAGGGCAATTAAATTTTTTTTTACCTTAAACATTGAAATGACATTGAGGTATATGTCGACGATTACTTTTTCTAATTTGAGGTTCACGTGAAATAGATTTAGGAACTCTCGTTTCACTCTCACTTGGATTAGAGTATCTTACAAATATATTTTTTTTGTCTTTTGGATCCAACTTTCTATATTTATGAGAAGGATCATGAACATAAGTGGCACAACCTTAAGTTTTTAAATGATTTAAATGAGGGTTTTTTTTTTTTTTCAGTCCATAATTCATATGGAGTAGAAGTTTTAGATTTGGAGGGTATTAAATTGAGTAAATAGACAATCATCAACAATGCATCACCCTAAAAGGTGTTTGACAAGTTTGCCCCCGCCATTATTGATCTAACCATTTCTAGAAGAGTTTTATTTTTTCTTTTCACATCATTTTGTTGTAGAGTGTGGAATGATTAGTTGTCTCTCAATTCCCTTTTTATCACAAAATGATTTAAATTGTTCAGACAAATACTCGATACCCCTGTTGGTTCTTAATGCTTTTAACTTTTTTGTCTAACTGATTTTCAATTAAAGTCAAGTATCTTTTGAAGGACTCTAAAGCTTATGACTTATGAGAAATTAAATAAATAAAGTCAAAATGAGTAAAGTTATTCCTTACATTCATTGGACCACACATGTTAGAGTGAATTAATTGCAATGAAGTTTCAAATCTAATTGCTTTGTCAAATGGTTTTATTGTCATTCTCCTTACCAGATAACTTTCAAAGGTTGGTAAATTTACTTTTACAATTTAGCCTGACAAGTCTTCTTTTGCTAATCTATCTAATATTTATTATCTTATATGATCTAATCTCGCATGTCATATATTTACATCTTAATAAAAATTTCTAAAACATTTGGTAAGGAAAAAAACTCGTATTTTGTAGGTTGCTACTAGAAGCATAATCTACATCAAGTGCGATAAAACCATTTTTTTGAAATTCCACATCTATAATATATTGAATTTAAAAATAATTCAATAGTTGAGTCATGGAAATACAAGATTGAATCCACAACTAAGAAGAATAGGTATAGAGACTAAACTCTGTCGAATTTTTGGAACAAATAATACATCATGTATAAAGTTTGACCACTATGCATGCACAACTTGTAGGTGTCAATGCCTTTAACTTCAACTTTTATATTGTTTCACACATAAATTCACTTAGTTCTATATGGTATTTGATGATACTCTATGAAGGTGATTCAATACTACATACCATGTAACTCGTGAATCAACAGTTTGCGAAAAATTAGATTCAATTAAGAATACAAAACTCAAAACATAAATGGCATTTGAAAATGCACTTAAGACTTGTACCTTTTTAGATTCATTGTAGTCATGTGCAAAGTGTCATTTTTTACCACAATTATAGCATTTTACCGTTTCCATATTCTTCTTTTTTTAGGGAATGCGAGCTGGTCTCTTACCCTTTCCACAGTGACCCTTAGTTTTTTTTTTTTTTTTTAAAAGCACTTTTGGCTTTTTAGGGACAAAATTTCCTTTCTTCCCTTTATGAGAAAATTTTCATTTGAGATAGGGAACACTTTTGGAGCTAGATACCATCAAATGGATGTCAGTATTAATAGGCTTAGAGGCCTCAATACGGTCCTCCTCTAACTCCAAATGTCGTCCTCTAACTCTAACTGTCGTTAAGTATCAACCATTGTTTTGAAGTTTACTTTATGTGTGAGATATATCTTCATATGTTCCATGTCATCAGTAGAGATCTTATGATAGCTTATACATGTTCATCAGTGAGGTTCACATTTGCATCCTTGAGTTCGTTGACCATATTGGTCATCTATGTTATCTTATATTGTGGTTTGAACGCTTTTTGTATGTATTAAATTTAGTCACTTGTTTTACTTTTGCAACAAAAGTTGTCCCCAATTGCTCCTTAAGAGTAGTCCATATTTCTTTTGCCAGCTCATATTTTCTTAACTCAAACATAATGCCATTCTCAATATTGCTAAACAACGTAATATGAATAGTTGAGTTCTTTTTCTTCTAGGTATTGTAAGTTTCTCTATCTCTTATGTGTTGCACTAGTTCCTTTATATAGTTCCACCATAATTTGATTTAGAGTTTCTATTGACTTTTGCTCTACCAATACTATGATATTCTTGAAAAATGCCATATTGAAAGGATAATAGGATGAAATACATCTCATTAATACCATGCCTTATACACATTTGCTAAACAAAAGTAATAATAAATATTCAACTAGATACAAGATCGAAAATTCACTATGTTCTCAATCATTACCATAGTCCAATTATTCAAATATTATTAATTTTATTTTTTTCACCTCAAAAACAAATTTTGAGATCGTTTAATCTTACTTATTAAGGTATCATTGTAACATATTTAATCACAATGATTAAATAACTAACAATAAAATAAGTTATACATAATTTAGAAATTTGCTCCAAAAGCAAGGTTAAATTAGATACAAAGATTAAATAAAAATTATCTAAAAATAATTCTAACCCTCTGAGAAATAGAATAAATGATACCAAAATGAATGTATCATGAAATTCTAACAATATCCTTAGTGATAACCATGGGTACCTTGCCTATATTACCTTTCTTCTTCTATGTTCCCATAAAAAGGAACACACAAATGTTTTATTTGGATAGTTTTATTCCCAAATATTTTTCATTAATTCTTTGTCATGTGACATCAATGTGATAACCAAAAATTAATACTTTGCTTCATGAGTTCGTAATCTCTCATAACAAGCAAATATGAGCTCTTGTATTATATTTCATAATAATGATGTGATCAGATATGTTCTATCCATTTATTATTTGATAGTCTTCCAATTCTCTCTTCATCCTCATAACTTGAGATCTTTGAGCGAGTCTAGATGAATATTAGGGTTCTTATTCGTCTCATTTTTTAAAAATAAATTTAAAAAAATAACAAATTAAGAATTTGACAAATTAAATTCTTTAAATTATTTAAAAAAATAAAATATATATATATATATATATATTATGAACTCATCCACCTAAGCTTAACTAATAATCTCGCCATAACATAATAAAATAACTATTGTTAACTAATAATAATAAATGTTTTGAATTATTTAAATTTATTAAAATTATTTAAAAAATTAAAAAAATGTTTTTTAAAAAAAATTAGTTAAAAATCTCTTTAGGCCAAACAGATCTCAATCAAAACGAGAAACTCTCTTTCAAATCAAAACCCTGGCCAAACTCCTCTAACCCCATCCCCATGAAATCCTCTTGCGGTTTCCGCTGCCATCGTCGGTTACTGCCTTTTCTCCAGTCATTTCCTTCGTCTCCGTCTGCCGTTACTGCCCGCAGCCTCCTTTCAGCGACGACCAAAAGATGAACAGCCGCATCCGTCACCGTCGCCATTGTCCTTAGTCGCAATCGCATTTGCGGCCGTCACCAGGTGACCTACCGTAGTCACGAAATTGCGTCGGGGACGGCAAATAGTCTCAGCATGGAGATTGACAAAGAAGACGAAAGGTGGCAGCACAAACTCTACACATCGTCATCGGAAATGGTAGATGCATGCGGTCGTCCGGTCGAAGAAGGCAGAACGGTCGCGGGCGGTTAGAGAAGGCGAATCGGTTGGAGAAAGCGACTGGTCGCATGCGGTCATCCTCACCGGCCAAAACGATTGATATTGGAGACAACACCACTTTCTTCTCCCTCCAGCCCTTCATCACCAATAGCCAACGAGTCTCCGTTATTTTTCCGACGGATTCATTTTTTTGCAACTTTTGATTTCTCTTTCATACATACATACATAGATACAATCGAATACGGTATGAAAATACTTATTTTCCATTCATACACATAGTATATGTATCTATGTATACCTACCGTACATTATACTTTCATATAGTATTAACAGAGTTATTTATGTATATATGAATACAGCATTCATGTATATATATGTATTACCCCACACGCACATAGACGCTGTATAACCAGAAAACAATCCTTAAGCTTTGAGACCACTGTTGGATTCACACGAGCACTCTTTTCTTCCTTTTTTGCATCATTAGTTTTCCCAGTATATATAAAGCCTCACTTGCACATAGAATGCTTTTGAGAGTTTGCTTCTCCTTCTTCACAAGATGGATTCTCACAAGACACTGGTTTCACAGTTCCGATCTTGACTGGATCCGGAGCCCTTTATGGGCGGATGGACGCAGATCCCTGACCCAGATCCGGGTCTATATTTATTACACTAATCAATGTGCTCACCATGTCCAAAATTTTCTTGTTAATGTCCTGATGCTCCATGGTCCAATTCTTGAGTATCAGATTTTATCCAGACTCAACATTTTAGCCGCCTTCTCACCAACTGATTTTGTTTCTTGGAACATAATATTATTCTTTTTCCTAATTAATATGCCCACCATCACCATGTCCAAAATTTTCTTGTTAATGTCCTGACTTTGATGTTCCATGGTCCAAGTCTTGATCTATGATCCTAAACTAACTTCTCTACGCGTAACCGTATGCAAAAATGTGATTATGAGAGAATCTTTGCAAACTTAAAAAGTATATTTGGGCGTTGATACGGCAGCTTTAGCTCATTTTTCACCGGGGTTGAGCAATGTAGCTTGTTGTTAAGAGGGTTGTACCCCAACAATTTTCTCATATGTCCAGAATTCATGGTGTTAGATTCAACGAGTTTTGCATTGGTTGTCAGCTACTTAATGTCCTCACCCACGGGTGGAGTTAGTTCTTTTTCAATACATGATTCCTCATTTTATCAGATAAATTTTGAAAAGTGTTCCATTTTTGTTTTCCATTTGGATAGTTGAAGTTAACGAATTTCTCGTATATGTTTCGGTGGAACTATACTGACTGCAGAAAGCAGACGAGGAAGACAGAGAAATCATGAATCAGGAGGAAGCTTTTTCCCTACCACAAAGTTATTATGCAAAGGAAGAATCTTGAATCTTGACAACAAATGGCATTAATGCATGTAAATCCCCATGGTTTCCAGCAACATCTATCGACCTTTTTTACCCAATAGTTACTTCAATGGCGTCTTACCACTTCTGTACAGTAAAGATGCATATGATCTCAATGATGTTAACGTGATTTCAAACATATTAGAGAGGTTAATGCGACAGGTTTTTTTCTCTTTTTTTTTTTCTCTCTTTTGAAGAAGAAGAAGAATTTGGTTTATCTATTTCTTGCAGCTATTAGTGAATAAAAATGATGACCATGACATTAAGAAGTTGTTTGGCTTACCCTTTTTTAGGGGCTTATAAGTCTTTATCTTATAAGTTGTGTAAAGTTTAAAAGGTGGGTAACGTTTAAATTGATAACGTATTTAGATAAATGTATTTTAAATTATTATTTATATAATTATATGTTTGATTTGAAAAATTTGATAAATTATCAGAATTTAACAAAAAGACATAATAAATATGTTATTGAATAATATAAATAAAATTTTAAAAATATTAATTTTTAATAAAAATAAATTATAAATGGATGTCTAATTGATAAAATATTTATGATTATATGTTGATAAATTATATATAATTATAAAAAAATATATTAATATAATATATATGTTTAATATCTCTATATATATACACACATAGATGGGAGGAGGATGCTAACGATAAAGATTGTGATGGAGGAGGTGGCAGACAATGGTGACAGACATGGAGGAAGCAGCGATAGAGGCTAGAGGTAGTGATCGCGAGGGATGGGTCTGGAGGTGGCGACGAAGTGGAGAAAGGCGATGATAAAGAAGGCAGAGAGATGAAGGAAAAGAGATGAAGTTATAAATACTTGAAATGTTTTAAGGGTAAATTTGTAATTTGATTGGTTAACATAATAAGTTGCCAAAAGTTTATTTGGATAAGTTGGGGGTGGGAAGAGGGATCTTTTTGAATAAGCTACTAAAATAACTTATAAGTTTGCCATTCTTCTTTGCCAAACACTCTCAAAATGTTGTGGTTTCCAAGAAACCCATTCTTCTTTGCCATTGCTCTTTCTTCTCTCCATTCCTCATTCCTTCGATTGTTCCTTCTTTTTCTTCTCTAGCACAACATACAGGTAAGGACGACAGACTGACGATAATTCCTTCATCTCCTTTGCTTGTTCTATTCCTCTTCTTTTCCCCTTCCAACACTATAGGGACAACGACGGCTTCTTCTTTTCCTTCACTAGTCACAAGTTGTGACACAACCGATCCTGTTGCCCATCTTCTTTGATCAATCGACGTGTGATGACCTCTGTGCCTATGATCGTTTGCCTTCTTCAGTAAAGGCGACTGCTTGCCCTTGCTGAGCTTTTTGACAATTTGAGCTCGAGTTCGAGCCCCTACACTTACTCACCAATACTAAGTTCACCAAAATTGAACTCGGTTCAACTCGATTGCAACCTTAGGTACTATGATACAAGTCAATTCCCTCACTTTATTTAATTCCAGTTGGCTCCTATTTGAAAATTTATCCACTGGAGAACTAAGCTGAAATTATGAATGAATAATGATACCTTTCACCAATTCATGACCCAATTAATTGACCTAGACGTCAAAATGATAAAAAGTATCATGTCGATTCTTATTTTTAACAATTGATAAATTTAAAATATGAATATTTTGTTATTTTTGGCCTCTTAGCCAATCAATATGTATTCGTAAGAAATATCAATTTACTTATTTTTAGATTTACAATTAAATCATTCATATAATAAAAGTTATACTTAATTGACTAGAAAATATAGTTTGATTTAAATTTTAATTTTTAGTGTATTGTATTGTAGTCACGATCAATATGGCCACTTTATTTTTAAAAAGTTAAATAAATTATTATATTTTAAATAATATTACATAAGTAACTGTACTTTCAAATTTTATATTACATTAATTATTATAGTAGATTTTTAATGCCGTTTAATAGCACTTTAATTTTATTTATAGAGTAAACTTTAGCTCTAATCAAAATAGCTCTACACTTGGAAGAACTCCCATAGTTGTAGTTTGTGTCTTTTTTTTTTTTTTTTGTTAACGCACCATCACAAGTACTTCCTACTGTCCGGTCCCACGATTCTAGCATGGGATGTAAATTAGGGAACTCAGCAGTTAGTTTCTATCGCTAGCTTTTCTTCGTTGACGTGAGGATGATCTGATATTTTTTCAATTTTTATAATAATCCATGGCTGCTGAGCTTTCTCTCCTGGCCAGGGCTCGAACATGGAACCTAAAAGACCAAAGAGCAATACCCCAATGGTTCTTCCTCTGCGAGTTGATCTATGCCCTGGGGGCTGCTGTAATATCCTAAATTTTCTAAAGGGCTCAAGGGTAATTTTAATGTGGACCATAGGTGAAATTATCAAAAGATTAAAAACTAAAGTGTAATTTCTTATAGTTATCAATACCGAATCGATTGCAGGGAATGTCTCGGAATATAAATGTCTAAGGAAAATGATATGGTCTCGATGAGCGTTCTGATATAGGATTTATTGTATTAAAAGAAATTGGAATCGAGACAGTTTTCGGTACACCTTCGATTCAGGCTAAAAAATTGAATTGTAGTAAGAGGCTTCCGAAAAGACAACGAAACTTCGTAGAAGTCAAACACTACATGAGGAACAACCCTTTAGTGTTTTTGGGTGGAATCGAGAAGGTTTTCAATAAAATAAGTTGGTCGGACCTAAGCGTAATTTCTCGAAATTGACCGAGGAAGGTCAAAACGTCGTTATTTTCGAGTTTTCGGGGTGTGAATGACGATCCTAGAATTTGAAGGTCTCGTTGGAAAAGATGGAAAGCTTAGGGGCTTTATGAGAAGGACCAAAATGTAAAAGTCAAAAATTGAGGGGGGGCTAAAGTGTAAAAACCAGAAAAAGAAGCTGTCATGGTCGACAAGCCATCCCATCACCGAATTCAACCATGGGAGACTCGAGGAAGTGGCTGAGGGGCCTTGGAGCAAGGCCAAGATAAACTTCTTAACCGACAAACAGCCAAATCACGTCAGAATTGGCCAACTTTCGGCCGAAAGTGGTCGAAAGTTTGGCCAGTGAAAATTCATTTTTGAGGGCTTTTTCGGTGGGTTTTGGACTCGCTTAGGGCAAGGGAAGACATTAATGGCCTTGGGTTGCTCAAGATTGGTTGTTTTGTGGGTCGATTTTGGCTATAAATAGTAATGGTTTAGCCGAGGGTTTTGAAAAATGAGAGCTTCAAATCGATCTCATTTTTGAACGAATTGAAAGATGAAATTAAGGGGCTTTTGTTGCCCATGAGTAGTAGACCAATTCTAGAGATTTTGGTGAGCAACAGAGAAGAAACGATCTGGTTTTAAAGCTCATAAGAAAATGGAAGTGGGTAGTCTGGCTGAAGCTTTGGCCAACAAATCGGAGGCATTCTGATCATCCTTTCGGGCAGCAAGTCATGCCATGGTGATCGACTGGAAGAGAAAAAGAGGATGGTATCAGAATCTCTCATCGTCGGTGTGTCTTCGCTTGAGAAAAAACCGGAGCGTGGCCTACACGCGTGGTTCCACGCACACAACTCACGTGCGGTGCGTGCGTGCGTGTGCCAATGAGGTATTTTTTGATTTTTTTTAAATTTATAGAAAAATATTTTAGGAATTTTTATGTAAAAAAATTTTGAAAAATGTTGATGTAGATATTTATTTTAGATTTTTCTTGGTGAAAAATAGGGAGAAATTAAAGAGAAATGTGAGCAAAAAATATGAAAAATTGGTGTTGGTATTTATTGATTTAATATGGTGTTTAGGGTGCCTTAGGGCCCAAGATTGGGTATAAGATATTTATTTTAGAATATTAATAGAGAGAAAATAAAAAAAATATGAAGAAATTATGGAAAAGTTTAGATTATGATGTTTGCTGGAATAAAATGACGGATAGGATATTTTGAGGATTGAGGTGACGACTGGTGCAAATTTTGTGGTTGAAACGAGAATCGAGGTGGTGCACGCTTTTTGAAATATTTTAAACTTTGTGAAAGGTAAATTATACTACACAACTAAATTTAGTTTATAAAAAAGGCTTGTAAGTGGTTTAACCCAAAAAAACCAGTTTCATGAAAGTGTTTTGTTATCATGTTGTCATGTCTTGGTATGCTATGCATATCACGTAAAGTGCATTTACATTTTTTGATGATAAAATATGCATATAAGTACGATGATATTCACGGTCATAGTTGCATGGGCTTGGGATTAGGGACTGATGCTGTTGTTTTACCAATGGTGCACCCATACACCTCGGTCTAGCAGGGAGACTGTAAAAATGGTAGATAACAATTGGGTGCGATCGACCCAAAAATAAGAGTAATGATGTTATATGCATTGCATTCATACATGTGCATTAAATGATGTACCCTTACTTAGATGATTTATCATTTAACTTGGGCTTTACCGTTAGAATATTCAAACGTTTCAGATAGAGATTGTAGCAGAAATGAGGATGAATGAGGCATGAAATGACACTTATCAAAGTGTATGATGAATTGAATGATGTGTTGAATGTATGTTATGTAGTCCATGTATTTAAGTTCTGCTACTTTAAATTCTGAACGTTTTGAGTAATGATAATATGCAATCTCATTTATGGTTAATGATGATGTATAACTTTATTTGTGATTAATGTTAAGATGTTAGGTTCAATTCTAGCTTCCGCAATTGATGTTTATGATGATTCTCTTTTGAGATAAATGTATGAAAATTTTGGAATAGATACGAGGAATGATGTGGTTTAACAATAGTTTTTAAGAAAAAAAAATTATTATCCCAGAATTGTCCTAAGTTATAACACGCCCGAGAAAGTGGGATGTTACAACTGCAGTTTGTGTCTTTTTAAAATATATTAACTATTTTGACCCCAAATCTTAAAATACAATACACTAATCAAAATTTATTACCTTATTTAACAATTAATTCTTCAATTTATAACTCTTTTTGCATAAAATTTGCATATTGAATTCTTTCCCGCAATATTACAAATCCTAATCCTTTAAGTTTAGTTACTAAAATTAAATTAGTTGGATTGAATTGGTAATCATACTAACTTGATTTGATTCAAGAAAATAATTCAAGATTAATACATATAGAATATCCTCAACAATTAAAAAAATATGGTATTAGATTCTTGAGATGCAAAACGCCAACATTTGGTATCTAAACTTTAAAATATTATTTTAAGTCTTCGTTGTAACAGTTTATTAGTGCGTGCACACACGCGTCTATTTTCGCAAGTAAATGCCATGTCATCAAATGCTAGTCAGTAAGTGTGTGCAATGCACATGCCTACTTTCTCATTAAACGTGTGCATTCAACGCACTTTCCCTAAACACGTCCTTTTTGCTTTTCTCGATTCTTTCCCTAAACATGTCCTTTATGCTTTTCCTCGATTCATCCTTTGGTATGCTCCATTTCAAAAAAGGCTTGACTGATTCCACTACTCTATTTCATTACTTTGAGCTTTTTTTCAACCAATACACATGTCAAGGCAATATCTTAGCCCAAATATTCCATCTCCTAAAGTCAATTATTAGCCGTTATATAGCCAACTTATAGGCATTGTGCTTATTTTGCTCCAATGTATATATATATATATATATATATGATATGTACCTCCTGTATTGAATTAATGAGAAAAACACAAAATCATTTTCCACACTCTTATTCTTCACATGGTATTAGAGTGGGTCATCCTTGGGATATCTTCTACATGGGTTCTAACCTCTCTCCTAGGCCCCAAATCCTCTCTCTCATCGCAGATCTACCTTATTGTAGTGCCGCTATCTTAGATCCTGGCAACGCTCGCCCCTACGCATCGTTGCACAACACCACTGCCATAGCCAACGATCAGATTTGCTCCATTGTAGCGGATCCATCGCAGATCTCCTTCCTATGCCCGCCAGGCACTTCGTCGCCGTCTCAACTACAACCGTAGCCAACCATCGCCGTTGTGGCCCTTGCCTTCGACTCTTGTAACCTTAGCCTGCAACTTTCTCCGCGCACCACCCAAATCAAACTAGATTCGCTAATCAAGGCTATTATAGGTGTTGGATCTACTAGATCTAAAGGACATCTCGTCTAAGTCTTGTTGTTAGTCATCTCGCTCGTGACCACCATCGCTGTTCGTTATCACCTCGTGTCTCGTGTTTGATTGTCATCGCAATGTTCTAAAATACGCTAGGCGCTAATCGGGCGCTAGGCTGGGGCCTAGCGCCTAGGACGCCTAGGCGGTCCTAGAAAAATTGTTGTTTTTTTTTATTTTTTTAAACTTTTTGATGTAATGTCATGTTATTTTCAAGTAAATCAAAATAGAAAATCAACAATAATGCAACATAAACCAAAAATGCAACAATAATGGAATGACAAGTGAAATAGTGGAATTAAGTATGAGAAAACAAACTATTGTAGTTTAGTTCTGAGTTCAAGAAGGCAAAAACAACAATAATGCAACATAAACAATACTTGAAAAATCTAAGTATCTAGCCATCTAATTGGACTTCTTCTTCTCCATATTCTTCCAACACAAGATCTTCATCAGACTCAAAATCAAATTCATTGAGTTCTTGCTCATCTTCTTCTTCTGATTGAAAATCATCTTCATGAAGTTCTCTCATTCTAGAACTTCTTCGAGGTTGAAGCATCTCGTCTTTTCTGGAAGCTTCACCAACCACTTCCCAAGTAAGCCCCGTACCAGGCTCAACTTCTTCATCATCTCCTTCTTCAACTATCCATCCTTGCGCATGACTAGCATCACTAGCAAGTAGCACATCAACATTCATTTCTTTCTCTTTTTTTGCTTGTTCATTAATTTGGCATTAAATTGGACATAGACTAGATTGTTCAATCAATTCACGTCCAATCTATTTCTTTTCTTCGTATGTATCTACATAAATAAATAATAACAATATTAATATAAATGATAGGGATAATGAAATTAAAATATTAAAAACGTTTTAAAATATACATTATAGATTATACACTAACCCCTTCAAAAGTGCTCTAGTTTCTTTCACAACCGGACGAACTACTAGTTAACGAGAGGATCTTTCTCGCCATTCGTTGTAAGTTTGGAGTTTGATTTCCATATGTGGTCCACCATGTAACTACAACATAGGTTAAACAAGTATAAAGTAAACAAATTTATACACTAATACTATAATAGTAATACACAATAGAAACTAAGAAAATGACTTTAATCTTATACCTGGATTATAATTGTCATCATTTTTTGCACACCCTTGAGCTGCCCTTGATTTTCCAAAAGCTCATTCTTTACGAGTATAATTTCGCAACTCAACATTTACAACATGGCCTTGCAATTCACCATCATTTTCATAAAACATCTCCACAGAGTTAAAAAATCCATCCATCATTTCATGATCAAGGTGTATATCCATATCCTTAAAGAAGTAGTAAGGATTCAAAAGGTAAGCAGCAAAATGTAGTGGACTATCTAGCCTATCTTTCACCATTGCTTCAATAATCTCCATAATAAGCTGATAGTTCTTCTCAAGATTATTCAGGGCCTCCTTAATATCTTTCTTTGCCTGCACAATCTCTCCATATAAAAAGTCCATAGAAGGCTTTATATCTGCATCAACAATTCGAAGCACCTTCACCAAAGGTGCAAAAATCTTGAGGCATAAACTCACACCATTCCAAAAAAGAATACTCATCACAGTAGCATAAGCTGCTTTCCCTTTAACAATCTTGGACAATTTGCACTCTTCCCATTCGGAGCTAGTAAACATTATCCTCAATTGGGCTTTTTTCTCCATTAAACTTTGCAAAGGAAAGAAGAAGCGAATCTAGTGACTCTTGGTCTCATAATATCCCTCTTCTTCATAAATAATCTCATTAAGGACAATGTCTTATGGTGTGCATAAATGAAGATTGTCAATAACTTTTTTATATCTTGGCAATTTTTCAATACTTTCTAGCATCAAATTTATAGTGTGAGTAGCATATGATGTCCAAAATATATTTGGCCTCTTCAACTTCAATAATTTTTTCGCTCTCATATTGTTAACAACATTGTCAGTTACTACTTGAATGACATTTTGTGGCCCAACTTGCTCAATGCACTTGTCCACATATTCAAAAATTAGTTCCTTAGTATGTGCTTCATCTGAAGACTCTGTGGAAGAAAGAAAAGCAATACTTGCGTTAGAATTAACACATAGGTTCATAATATTCCTCTTTTTTCTATCTGTCCAAGCATCTGTCATAATAGAGCATCCATTTCGTGCCCACTCTTCTTCATACTTTTTTAATAACTCTTTAGTTCTGTCAACTTCTCCCTTTAATAATGGTTCCCTTAATTGGTATTGACTGGGAGGTTTGAAGCCAGGCCCAAATTGACCAATCGCCTCAACAAACAATTTAAAGCTATCATTATCAATAACATTGAAAGGAATGTTGGCTTCATACACCCATCTAGCATAATATTGACGAACAGATTGTGTTATCTCTTTAAAGAGTGTTTCACTGATATTTTGTTGCCTTTGTGTCATTCCTGCACTCGTTTCAGGGGTGATGGAGCTTGTAAACTTATCCAGAGGGCCAAGTGTACGGGGTGCTTTTTTGCTTCCTAACTCTTGCAATTCATTTTCAGCATCCTCTTCCTCCCTTTCAGAAAAATTAACAAAGGATCTCATCAAATCTTCCTCTTTGCTCTTACTCTTTGCCTCGGCAATAGCATTCTTACATTTAGCTTAATCATCCGGAGAAGATTTTGGACATGCAGAAACATTTTCGAAAATGTGGTCGATGTGTTCTTTAACTCTATAAACTCCTCCAGACATAACTTTGCCACACAACTTACATTTAACTTTGTCCATATTCTTTGAATCAACTAATATTCCATACTCCTATCCGATATCATTTGACTTCCTTTTAAAAACTGAGATGGCATCAGATGATGCTCCCGTACTTTTAGTCCCATCCGACATTTTTAATTTAATCGAAGAAGCCTGCAACATAAACAAATCAGATAGACTGTTGCAGCTTGCAAGTGTTTGTATATATACTACATATAAATGGTTGTTTAACACTAACAGTATAATCTATATATATATATATATGCTATATAGCAATACATATAGCAATATTAAGTTATTATCAGCATGCTGCTACAACATACATACTGCTATATAGTGTATATATAATCTATAACTATTAGTAATATATGTATATACATAGCAATCGCATTATGTGAAATTGTGAGTAATATTGTAGTAATATATATTATATATACTATATAGTATACAGCAAGATGGCTACTGCAAACAACGAGAGAGAAAGAAAGAGAGAAAGAGATACTGGTGGTCTGACCGTCAGAGGAAGAACAACGTCAGCGAGCGAGAGAGATGACTTGTGGAGGCTAAGGGAAATCGAAAAATCGAGGCCAAGAGAGACGATGGTCAGTGGCAGAGGAGGCATTGGCCGCGGCAGAGGCGGAGGCGTCGGCATCGATGAGGATGAGCTTTCAAAGAAAGAGGCGGTCACGGTTAAGAGAGAGCAATCGGGGCAGACGAAGCAGAAATACGTTCTGTTTTGTCTCCTCTTTAAAACCCTAAACATTTAAAAGTAGGCGGCCCAGGCGGTTAGGTGCCACCTGGGTCGCCTAGGCACCGTCAACGACCGATTAGGAGGACCGGTGCCTAGGAAGGCTGAAAAGCGCGAGGGCCAGCGGTCGCCTAGGCCGATTTTTTGAACACTGTGTCATCGTCGTTGCTTTCGACAATTGCTTTTCAGTCGTCATCACTGCTAGATTTAATAGATCTAATAGTCGCCTCTAGATCATGATCTTTTCGCTAGCTCTACACCACGCTATAACAATTGCTCCAACGAGTGAAATCCATGGATACCTTACCTTTTTCTTCTACCCCTGTTGTCACACCTAACACTCAAAACACAATTGACTCTCAACCCAAACCAATAGTCTTTCTTAATTCAAGAATGCAGATAACACTCAAGCTTTCTGTCTCCAACTATCAAGCATGGCGTCGACAAGCGCGATCCCTTCTATCTAGCATAAAGCTTTTTGGTTATGTGGATGGATCTACTCCCTCCCAACAGCCCGATATCACTCAGGATGGTGCCACCATTCCAAATCCAGAATACAAGTCGTGGTTCTGCCAAGACCAGCTCATAGTAAGCCTACTCCTATCCTCCATGAATGAAAGAGACAGTATAGCTCTTTCGGCTTATGAGACCTGTCGCCAATTATGGATGGCTCTTGAAGCCAAATATGTGAATCCATCGCGCTCTCACATTATGTCTCTCAAAAACTAACTCCAATGAAGGCACAAAGGCTCCCAATCCATCACAGAGTACCTGTTCTTCGTCAAGTGACTCGTTGATGAATTATCTATTATTGATCATAACATCTCTAATAATGATATAACCCTTTATGTGTTAAATGGTTTAGGTGTCGAATATAGGGATATAGTTGCCTCTATCCGCACAAGAGACTGTCCATTCTCCTTTGAAGAACTCCATAGTCATTTAATTGCTCACGAGGAGTACTTGAAACGTGCTTCGTTCCCACTGCCCATATTCATCAAATTATTGCCTCTGCCAGCAAGCAGTTTCGGTTCAATTGCTAATGTGGGAATGGTGGGTTCTATCCTCGCAATCCACATGGCAATGGTCCCCTCTCACATAGTCACAACTATAATCATAGCCTAGGTGCCCAGTCACACAGACATACTTCTGGTCTACAAAGTCGCAGCAACAGACCCTTTCCTAAGTGTCAATTTTGTGACTTTCAGGGACATATAGCCAAATACTGTTGCGACTAATTCAATGTTCTCCCGGGCCTTTTGTCAATTTTGTGGCCTCCAACACCCCATCTTCAACCAATTAGGCGCTTGACACATGCAACAGTCATCAGTGATCTTCATAATCTCAACCTCCACTCTCATTATGATGGCCCTGATGAAGTATCAATTAGGGATGGTATAGGTTTGTCCATTACTCATGTTGGTTCAACAAAAATTTCCACCCCTACCTTTGCCTTTAACTTACATGATGTTATGCGTGTTCCAAAAGCTCATCACAATCTTATCTCAATTTCTAAACTTTGTCAAAACAATAATGTTTTTGTTGAATTTCACCATCTTTCTTTTTATGTTAAGGGTCATACCACGGGAGAGACATTGTTGCACAATCAAAGTAAGGGCAATCTCTACATCATCCAACCTACACCAAAACATGCAATCACGAGACCAACTGCTCTCTCAATCGCTCGCTCCACTTCAATCCTCTAGCATGCTCGCCTTGGCCATCCATCCTTAAAAATTCTACAGCACGTTCTCAAGGACAATGATTCCATCAAGTCTAAAGCTTTTTTTCACTGTTCTTCTTGTCAATTAAATAAAAGTCATAAATTACCATTTATTGACTCCTCTATCACCTCCACCTTACCATTAGAACTTCTCTATTCTGATGTATGGGGACCTTCACCAATTCCTTCAATCAATGGCTTACGTTATTATCTCATTTTTGTTGATCATTTCACTCGGTATGTCTAGTTGTTTTTGTTGAAATTTAAAAGTGAAGTGTCTGACATTTTTTCAACATTTCATGCTCAAGTGGAATCTTTCTTTCATCACAAAATCCATTCTATTTACATTGATGAAGGCACTGAATACACCAAACTCAAATCTTTCTTTCAAACTCATAGCATTTCACATTACATTTCCCCACCATACACTCTTAAACATGTTGGTCTTGTTGAATGCAAACATCGTCACATTGTTGAAACTACCCTTGCCCTCCTTACTCACGCCTCCATGCCTCCAAAATTTTACTGCTATGCCTTCCAAACCGCTGTGTACCTCATAAATCACATGCCCACCCCAACTCTACAACATGACACCCCTTTTTCCAAACTCTTTCACAAACCACCATCATACAAAACCCTAAAGGTATTTGGATGTCTCTGTTATCCTTGACTTCATCCATATTCCAATCACAAACTTGATCACCGCAGCACTCATTGTATCTTTCTTGGCTATTCTTCCCAGCACCATGCCTACAAATGTCTTGACCAAGTCCACAACAAAATTTAACTTTCTTAGCATGTGGTCTTCTTTGAAATGGAATTTCCATTCTCTTTTCGTTCACCATCTATTTTTTTATCTACATTCTTACCCCATGGGCCCATACCCATCTTTTCTTTGCCACTTTCCCCATCCTCCACAACACATCAAGTTTTTAGTCCCACTCAAACTCTTGCATCTCATCCCTTAATTCAACATCACATATCCCTCAATACTCTACACTCATGCCCATCCATTCCTCATTCTATCACTCAACTTCAAACATCATCCACTACAGGCCAACCAACCTTCGACCCCATTCATGTTGATACCTTATCCTCATGTGCCAATGCCTTATCATCACCTCATGCTCAACCACTACTTGCCTATGCATCACCGACCACTCCCTTAAGGCCAGTTACTCAATCCATGCATAATATCCATAAGCCCAATAAAAAATTCATTTTGGCCACTAAACATCCTTTTCCACCCCCTATTGATCCAACACGTGTTTCTAAGACAATAAAGTCTCTTAAATGGCGTGAGGCTATGAGCAATGAATTTAATGCCTTACTTGCCCAAGGTACTTGGAATCTAGTTCCACGAGATTAGAAGCAAAATGTTATTGGATGTTGTTAAGATCAAGGGTAAGTAAATATGATTTTGATGATAACAAAAATATTTTTATGATATAAATGTATTTTTTATTTATGCAAAATATAAATTTATTTTGAATTAAAGGTGAATTATCTTTAGACATGTTTCCTTGTTTTGATAATTTGTCTCAAAAGTTTATGTCTAAATTTTTATATCTTGATAAATGCATTTCTTACTCATGTATAAAGTAAATTTATTTTGAATTAAAAGAGAATTTTTTTGAGACATGTTTTTGATGTTTTACTCTTGTGTTTAGTTTTGATGATAAAAAATAAAATTGATAATATGATTTGAAAACAAAAATCAATTTCAAGTACCTTTTATGAAAATGAAAACCAAATGATCTATAATTTTCTATAGATGGAGATTTGCATAAACAAGCTTCTCCTAAATGATTTCACCAAATTAGTTTTAAACAATTGGATAGTGGATGTTTTTACCTTTAATATAATTTTTTCTAAGTTAGAAATATTAGTGTATTATAAGGAGACGTATAAGAAAATATTTTCATTTTGAAAAACTATCTCCCGATATTTTGACGGATAGGATTCATTGTTGTTAAAACGATTTTTAATGAATTTTTCAATAAATAGAAGGTATATATTTTGAGAGTGAAAAATTTGTTAAATTCCAAATTTGTACTAAAACCAAAATTCTATTTTCTTATGGTTATGGATTTTGATTTTTTTAGATATTTTTATTGAATCCAAATGAGAGGTACTTTCTTATTTATATTTATGTATTAAAATAAATGAAAGATAAAATATAAATTAAGAAAAATGAGGATATTTACTTAAACTTGATGATACATGCTTTCTATTTTCTATTTTCTTTGTTCATTTGTCATTTTATATGCTTTACGTTTTAAATTACTAAAACCTCAATTTGTATCAAAAACTTTTCAAGTTCAATTAAGTTTTTAAATTACCCAATTCACCCCCCTCTTGGTGTGTGCTATAGCATTTCAAACCTAACAGTTTTCTCTTACTCATGCAAAAAGTAAATTTATTTTAAATTAAAGTAGAATTATTTTTAGACATGTTTTCTTGTTTTAATCATTTATGCCTCAAAAGTTTATATTTGAATTTTCAAATCTTGAATTAAAGGAAAATTATTTTTAAACATATTTTCTCTTACTCATGCAAAAAGTAACTTTATTTTAAATTAAAGGAGAATTGCTTTTAAATATGTTTTCTTGTTTTAATCATTTATGTCTCAAATCTTATATTTGAATTTTCAAATCTTGATTTTTTATGCAAAAAATAAATTTATTTTGAATTAAAGGTGAGACACGTTTTCTTATTGTTTGAGAAAACCTAAACATTTTTTGAATTTCAAATTTCATATTAACATTTTCTTTAATGGCTAATATGTTTGGAATATGTATATATATAAGGTAAGTATGGAGACTTAAGGTGGAGAACAAACTAGATAGAGTATTCAAACAAGAGTGAAAAAGTTCGAAGTACTTGAAGTGTGCTGGTTAGTGGAATTCTCAACCGTTGGTGACTTGTTTGTAATTGTCTCTGGTTGTAAGTTTGCTATTTTTACTCACTTATTGTGTGATGGGAATGTATTTTCTAGTAATGTGCTAGTAGTTCTTACTTAAGCAAGGGATTGTATGTTAGTTCTAACTCCAATTAAAGGTAATGTTGATTCTCCCTAGTGGAACCTCAAGCTATGATGTGAATCAGCTTGCTAAAGCCTCACAAGATCTGTTGAGCATTCATGGAGGCCCAATAACAAGATTGCAAGATTTGGGAATGATTGATTGATTGGTTGATTGATTGACAAGATTGCAAGATTTGGGGTTGATTGATTGATTGGTTGACTGATTGACAAGATTGCCAGATTGATTGGTTGATTGATTGATTGACAAGATTTGCAAGATTTGGGGATGATTGATTGATTGACAAGATTGCCAGATTGATTGGTTGATTGATTGATTGACAAGATTTGCAAGATTTGGGGATGATTGGTTGATTGACAAGATTGATCCAAGCTTCCCTTATTTCCTCCTTTGTTTTAAATCTTTTCTATTTTAGATAATTCTTATTTCTTTATCATATTATGCTATTTCCTTCTTGTAATCAATTCCTACTATGCCTAGGATTTGATTTATTTCTTTCTAATTTAGAATTTGAGTTCGGCTATATAAGCCAATGTAACCCGAGAGGAATTGAGTTTTTGATCAATATTATTTGTGAGAGTTTTCTCTTTGGTTCTTCAACGAACTACTTTAAACTTATCAAGATTTTATCTTGTGGCGTTCATCCTTGACTTATCACTCACAACTCTTCTCATCTATCTTGAGTGTGGCGTCAACCCTACCTTCTTATACCTTTGGTTCTTATCTCTTTATGAATAACGGGTCAAGGTCCTTTGTTTTCTTTATTATGAATCTGTTTTAGAACGATCCTTGGCAAAGGAACCATTTTTGATCGTTGGGTCTCACCTTCCTTCGTGGGGTTCACATCATTTGGTATCAGAGCTTTGGCTCTAAATCAGGTTTGAACTATCCTTATTTTTTGCTTTCATTGATTATTGTTTCTCTTTATTCCCGCAGCATTGTTTGTTCTTCAAGTCTGCAACTTTGCCTATTTTTTCATCTTGATTTCTTCAAGTTTTGTTATTTATCATTATATATAAAAAAAAAAAGTGAGAAGTTGAGAATTCCAAAAAAAAAAAAAAAGGAAAGTTGGAAATTCAAAAAAAAAAAAAGAAGAGTGGAAAGTTGGAAGTTCGCAAAGAAAAAGAAAGTGCGAAATTGAAAATTCAAAAAAAAAAAAGTAAAGTAAATTCAGAAATCTATTGAATCTGAATTAGTTGAAGTGTTGCTTGTCATTCAAGTTTTGATTGCATAAAGTGTGTATCCTGTCTATTCAGAACAGTTTGATTCTAGTTGCATCAAAATTCGTATCTCCTTTTCCTCTTGTCTTTTTTTATCTATTGTTTCATTATAACTCTATTCTTTCGGCTTCTTAAATTCTGCCTATTTTTTTCGTCCTTTGCAAATTAACCCATTCTCATTCTTAGTTATCTGATTGGTTGAGTTTGGATTGTTGCAAGAAAAATTTTGATTGAGTGATTTGAGTTCAATAAAGAACTAAAAGAGGAGGCTAAAGAGTGGAAAAAGGCAAGAGAGTGTGAGCTCATAAGAGGGTAAAAGCCAAGTTTGAGAATACACGAGTGTGAGTGCTATCAATCTTGAGAGGAAACACGTGAGGGAGTGTTTGTGAGGTTTCCTAACTTTGTTTTGCAGGGTATCAAACATGTCTCAAGAGAATGAAGCTTAGGAAAAGATAGATTTCAAACTCTTCTTTCAGTCCTTGGAGCAAAAATTTGAACGAATGGAGATGAGGTTTGATGAGATAAATGGGAGAATAGATAAAGTTGAATCTAGTTCACAAAGGGGGCAACTGCCTAGAGCTCCTACCGTGCAACGAAGAGAGAGGCATCCACCCAGGTATGATTATGAAGATGACTATGGGGATGACCTAGATGATGATGATCGTGCCTTTAATGTCAGTATAGGACGATTTAGGCATGGGAATAGAGATAGAGGAGTTAGACATGGAGAAAGGATTGATAACAACTTGGACAACATTAAGATGCAGATTCCATCTTTCCAAGGCAAAAACGATCCATAAGTTTATTTGGAATGGGAGACAAAGGTTGAGATGGTGTTTGCGTGTCACAACTACTCTGAATTAAAAAAGGTAAAATTAGCCACCGTCGAATTTACTGATTATGCTATTATTTGGTGGGATCAACTTATTTTGAGCAGGAGACGGAATCGTAAAAGGCCTATTGAGACATGGGAAGAAATGAAGGCTATTATGAGGAGGCGATTCATTCCAAGTCACTACTATAAGGACTTATTTCAAAAGTTGCAACGCCTTACTCAAGGTTCCAAAAGTGTTGAGGACTACCACAAGGAGATGGAAATAGCCATGATTCGAGCCAATGTGGAAGAGGACAGAGAAACTACCATGGCCAGGTTCCTAGTTGGACTGAACCGTGATATTGCAGATGTGGTAGAACTACAACATTACATTGAGTTAGATGACATGGTGCACATTGCCATCAAAGTTGAGCGACAATTGAAGAGAAAGGGGTCCACACGAATTGGGCAGAATTCAGGCTCTTTTTCAACATAGGAATTTAATTGGAGTGGCAATGATGAAAGGTCTAATTCCAAACCTAAGGCTGAAATCTCGAAAAATAACAAAGATGGAGAAGCACCAAATAAGGTAAAATCTGATACTCCACCTCCTAGAACTAGAGATATCAAACACTTTAAGTGTTTGGGGACAGGCCATATTGCATCTCAATGCCCAAACAAGAAAGTAATGATTCTGAAAGATGATGGTGATATTGAGACCGAAGATGAGTTTGATAATGAGTCCATGCCACCTTTAGAGGATGCAAGTGGCATTGAGTACCTGGTTGATAAGGAGCTCTTGGTGGCAAGGAGAGCTCTTAGTGTGCAAGTCAAAACTGATGTAAAAGAGCAATGTGAGAACATTTTTCATACTAGATGCCATGTCAACGATAAGGTATGTAGCATGATTATTGATGGGGGCAGTTGTACTAATGTGGCTAGCACTAGCTTGGTTGAAAAATTGAATTTGATGACTTTGAAGCATCCTACGCCGTATAAGCTACAATGGTTGAATGATTGTGGAGAATTTAAAGTAATCAAACAAGTGTTTGTTTCATTCTCAATTGAGAAGTATACAGATGAAGTTTTGTGTGATGTGGTGCCAATGCATGCCGGCCATATCCTTTTGGGGCGACCATGGCAATTTGATAGGTGTGCAATTCATGATGGTTATACCAATAGATTCTCCTTTGTACTTAATGAAAATCCAATTACTCTTGTACCCCTATCCCCAAGACAAGTGTATGAAGATCAAGTGAGGTTAAAAAAAGAGAGTGATAAGAAAAATGAGATGAGAGTTCAAAAGTAAGAGAAATTGAGATGATGAAAAAAGAGAGTGAGAGTTCAAAAGTAAGAGAAACTGAGATCAAACAGAGAGAAAAGGAGAGCAAAAAAGGAAAAGGAGTTTCGGTTAGTGAGGAAAGAAAAGAGAGAAAACAAGTGAACTATTATGTAAGAGAGAGTGAGTTCAAAAAAACTTTGTTTCTAAATCAGCCTATGATTGTACCTTTGTACAAAGAGGTTTGTTTTAGTACTACTGACCTTAACCCCTCTTTGCCGAGTGTTGTTGTTTCTTTTTTGCAGAAAATTGATGATGTGTTCCCTAAAAAGATACCTAATGGTTTCAAGAAAGTTGTATTTGATCCTGGTGATTGGGTTTGGTGGCATATAAGGAAGGAACGATTTCCTATTCAAAGGCGTTCAAAACAAATTTCAAGGGGAGATGATCCATTTCAAGTGCTTGAAAAGATCTACAAGTTCGATCTTCCGGGTGAGTATATTGCAAGTGCAACCTTTAATGTTGTTGATTTCTCTCCTTTTGATGTAGGTGACGATTTGAGGACAAATCTTTTTCAAGAGAGGGGGAATGATGTGAATCAGCTTGCTAAAGCCTCACAAGATCTGTTGAGCATTCATGGAGGCCCAATAACAAGATTGCAAGATTTGGGAATAATTGATTGATTGAGAAGATTGCAAGATTTGGGAATGATTAATTGATTGGTTGATTGATTGACAATATTGCAAGATTTGGGGTTGATTGATTGATTGGTTGACTGATTGACAAGATTGTCAGATTAATTGGTTGATTGATTGATTGACAAGATTTGCAAGATTTGGGGATGATTGATTGATTGGTTGATTGATTGATTGACAAGATTTGCAAGATTTGGGAATGATTGATTGATTGACAAGATTGATCCAAGCTTCCCTTATTTCCTCCTTTGTTTTAAATCTTTTCTATTTTAGATAATTCTTATTTCTTTATCATATTATGTTATTTCCTTCTTGTAATCAATTTCTACTATGCCTAGGATTTGATTTATTTCTTTCTAATTTAGAATTTGAGTTCGGCTATATAAGCTAATGTAACCCGAGAGGAATTGAGTTTTTGATCAATATTATTTGTGAGATTTTTCTCTTTGTTTCTTCAACGAACTACTTTGAACTTATCAAGATTTTATCTTGTGGCGTTCATCCTTGACTTATCACTCACAACTCTTCTCATCTATCTTGAGTGTGGCATCAACCCTACCTTCTTATACCTTTGGTTCTTATCTCTTTATAGATAACGGGTCAAGGTCCTTTGTTTTCTTTATTATGAATATGTTTTAGAACGATCCTTGGCAAAGGAACCATTTTTGATCGTCGGGTCTCACCTTCCTTCGTGGGGTTCATATCAAACTAAGTCTTGAGAGAGATGATTAGGCTCTTTAGAGCCGAACCTCTATAAATTTCTCTTATTCCTTGTGGTTGTGTGATTTTATTGTTATTAATCTTACTGCAATCATCACATATTAATATCACAAATTTAAAAGTTTTCAAAAGAGTTAAAATTATTAATTTCTTTGAAAAACCCAATTCACCCCCCTTCTTGGGTGTTTTTCTGGGCAACAGATGCAAATGGGTCTTTCGTATCAAAAGAAACCTAGATGGCTCCATTTCTAGGTATAAAGTGAGACTAGTGGCCAAAGGATTCCATCAACAACTAGGCCTTGACTACACACAAATCTTCAGTCCAGTTATTAAACCTACCACAGTTCGTTTGGTACTCTTTATTGCTCTCCAACACCATTGGGTCATTAGACAATTGGATGTGAACAATGTGTTTCTTCATGGTCATTTGGATGAAAAAATGTACATGGCTCAAACCCCTGGATTCATCACTCCTAAATTTGCCACCCATATTTGTTGTTTAAACAAATCCATTTATGGACTCAAGCAAGCCCCCTGAGCCTGGTTCACTACTTTACACTCATTTCTATGCTCATATGGCTTTCATGCCTCCAAATCAGACTCGTCTCTTTTCGTTCTCAATCGAGGTAACATGCTACTTTATGCTCTTGTATAGGTGGATGACAATTTAATTACTGGCTCCTCCATTTCGCCCATCAACCATTTCACTTTGGCCATGAAATCCCACATCAAAGATTTAGGCTCTCTTCATTATTTTCTGGGCATTAAGGCTATTTCTACCAAGACTGGTCTTTTTCTTAGTCAACATAAATACATTTGTGACCTTCTTGAATGAACAAAAATGGCAGAAGCAAAAGAAGTTCAAACTCCACTTTCAACTAGCACCTCTCTGACATTGCATGATGGTACTACAACTGTGGACTACTCTCAATACCGAAATATTTTTGGTGTTATTTAGTATTTATCCATGACATGACCAGACATCGCCTTCGTAGTAAATTGCCTAGCTCAGGGTATGCACAAACCCATTACTATGCATATGACAACTCTTAAATTCCTACTACGATATCTCAAAGTTATAGTCTTTCATTGCATTCATCTTTATAAAGCTCGTCCCTCTTCTTTCTATGCCTTTAGTAATGCAGATTGGGTCGGCAACAAGGATGATTACACTTCAACATCCGCCTATCTTGTTTTCTATGGTGGGAATCTCATCTCTTGGAAATCGCCCAAACAATGTGCAGTGGCTTGCTCATCTACAAAGGCCGAATATCGATCCTTAGCAACAACTTCCACTGAACTCACATGGATTTGGTCTTTACTCTCTAAACTCTGATCCACGTTCCACAAGTCCTTACCATTTATTGTGACAATCTCAGTGCCACCTATCTTTCCCTTAATCCAATAATGCACAGTCAGATGAAACATATAGCAATTAATGTACACTTTGTTCGCGATCTTGTTCAAAAAAGTCTTCTCTGTGTGCAACATGTCTCTACCACTGACCAACTTGCTGACTATCTCACCAAACCTCTATCCAGGCAACGTCATCATTATCCCAAACATAAGATTGGTGTCCTCGATGGCACACTACTCTTGTGGGAGCATGTCAAGGCAATATCTTAGCCCAAATATTCCATCTCTTAAAGTCAAGTCGTTATGTAGCCAACTTATGTACTGCAGGCACTGTGCTTATTCTACTCCAATGTGTATATACATGATATTTACCTCTTGTATTGAATTAATGAGAAAAATACAAAATCATTTTCCATAGACTTATTCTTCACAACACATCTTCTCTCGATTGCAGACGAGACGAATCAATTGTAAAAGAAATGGAAAAGCAAAGGGAAGAAAGGCGAATCGATTGCAAACAAATCCACCAGTACTGCCGAAGCGATTACAGAATTTTGATGGCATTAAATATATTTTCATCATTAGAAAGCCATGCAATTAATTATTTATTATTTAATATTTTACTCTTCTTTGTGTTTTCACTAGTCCCAGGGCACCTTCTTCTTGAATATTTTTAGGTCATTCTTAGAATTTTTCAGGTCTTTTTTATGAATTTTAAGTCTTTTATGAAATTAAGGTATTTTTTAATATTTTTAGGTTTTTAATGAAATTTTTAAGTATTTTTATAAAATTTATAGTTTTTATCAAATTTGATTTTATTTTCATATCAGAAATTAAATGTCAAATTTTTTTAATTGTTGAGGACTAAATATCATATTTATATATTAAGTCTAATATGATCTATCTAGCTAACGTGATATCCCACATGAAATAGATAATAGTTCTGTTTACTTTCAGTCATGCTAAGGATTTAAAACAACATTTTTTAGTAGTTTACATATTAAATGTTGGCATTTTACATTTCAGTGACCAAACACTATATTTTTTAATGATTAAGGGATCTCGGTATGTATTAACCTAATAATCTACCATGCATATAAAATAATGGGTCAAAATAGGTTACTTTTTATGAACTAATCTGTAACGCCCCATTCTTCTCGAAGCGTTTCTTACCCCGATATTTATTGATTAATAATTATTTTATACCTCATATATTTCTCTTTCTTTATCTCATTTTTCTCATTGGGGTAACCATAGCTAACAGCAGAAACATGATAGATCGTAACCTAATACTTAACAAGCTTTTAACATCAGAATCGTTCATTCATATTCATAATAAAATCATAACATTATTCTCAAACGTACTAGTGTTTAAACACAATCATGATCATCCCTTAATATTACATGCTGAAATATCATAATTAACATCATAGATAACATAGCAAAACATAACATGACAGGTTATATGCATAACCGATACATTTACGCACTTCAACGAGTGCCATCACATGCCTTCATTTCCTTCGTTTCTGCTATGACTTCCATCTGGAACATTAAATATTCCAGGGGCATCACCCAATTAGTTGATCGGTCATCTAAGTAAGAGTATAATATTCATGAATGAATGTAAATGCATAATGTCTTGTCATTTGGCCTGTTTGAGCCGACGGACATCCATACTTCATATGCCACTTACCATTTTTACGACCAGCTCTTTCCAGGCCGAGGTGTATGGGTGCACCCTTAGTAAGCAGCGATACCCACCCGTACTCTCAAACATATGCGATGCATGAGTAACGATGGATTACATATGAACATATGCATATCATCATCATATTATATAAATGCATCTACGTGACATATGCACACATTATATCATGTCAACATGTCGAAACATACATCGTATTTAACATTCTATCAAATCATATGGCACATTTTAGAAATTACCTTTCATAGACAAATTAGGTTTGAGAAATACTAGCTTACCTTTGAAATCGGCTTGAGTCTCGAAAAATGTGCTTTAATCCCAAAAACGTGCTCGTCTTGACTTTCGCACTAGACTTTTAGTTATACCCAAACTTTAGTCTCAATGATTCCTAGACATCATATTTATTCAAGGGTATTAAAACTTATTTTCCTCAATTTTTCCTCAATCGCTTAAATTTCTTCCCATTATTTCCTCAATAATTCCAAAATAAATACTTCCCCAAGCATTTTTTAATTTTTCTCCACAAAATTTCATAAAACAACATTTCTAATCTTTTAAAATTTTATGGGAATTTTTCATAATTTTTTCCTATTTTCTTCTATTTTCCAAGAATTCTCTTTATCCCAACAATTACCAAATAAATATTTTTTTCCATATTTTTCATAAATTTCTTCCATAATAATTCATAAAATAAAACACCTAATTTTTTTTTTGAAATGTTTCAAAAAATTAAACATAATAAGATAAAAGAAAATATTATCAACTTCCATCTATTTGAGATATTTTACACTTACCTTGTAACACTTTCTTCAAGCTTGTCTTTGATGTGCCCAAATTCCTTTTCTTTACTCCTTCCTCTCAAATCTCTTTCACAAACTCAATTTTTCTCACAATCTCTTTCTTTCTTTCTTTCAAATCTCTCTCTTACTCTCAAATCCTTCTTTCTTACAACATTTCTCTTTCTAATTCAAGTCTTCCAACCTTTCAAGTTTTCTCTATTTATAGAGGTTGAATTAAGTTTAGTTTAATTGTAGTGATCCACTATTTTTTATTATTTTATCATTTTTTTATTTAATTTTCCACTAAATCTCACTCATAATCTTTAATTATTTGTCCATACTTTACTTTATCTTCCACATTTCTCCATTAATTCACCTATTATCTTTGATTATTTGGCCACACTCTACTTTTTCTCCCACATTTCTCCATTAATTCATCATTTATCTTTGATTATTTGTCCACACTATATTTTGTCTTCCACATTTCTCCATTAATTCTCCCATTATCTTTGATTATTTATTCACACCATATTTTGTCTCCCACATTCTCCATTAATTCACAAATTATCTTTGATTATTTATTCACACCATATTTTGTCTCTCACATTCTCCATTAATTCACCTATTATATTTGATTATTTATTCACACCATATTTTGTCTCCCACATTCTCCATTAATTCACCTATTATGTTTGATTATTATTTTTCAACTAAATCCTATTTTGAATGGACTATTCTTTCATTTAGTCCATAAACTTAAGCCCACTTTCTTAACCTACTAACTCTAAGCCCATTTACTTAACCTCTCATTTCTCAACTTAGCCCACTAACTATAAGCCCATTTATTTAGCCTTTCTTTTTTTTTTTTCAACTTAGTCCATTAACTCTAAGCCCATTTATTTAGCTTTCTTTTTCCAACTTAACCCATTAGTTTTCTCAATTATAATCTCTAATGGAAGTAAAAATATTTTAAATACAAACAAAATAATAATAATAATTATTATTATTATTCTCAAAATACTAGGATATTACATAATCAAACTAAGAAAATCAAATAAATTACAAAATAAAATAAATGGATCAATTTTAATTTTATGCAGAACTATCAAATAACTTTTAATTTTTAATTTGTTTAATAAATGGATAAATTAAGTTAATTAACTATGAGAGGAAAAAATAAAAATAACTATCGATTGAAAGTGATTTACGAGTTCACCATTAGTCTTACCATTTTTTGGGTCTAACTTGCATTATCTATTTTCGATTAATGTTATTCATCTCTACTAGAGATGAATAACAGTCTATGAGATAACCATATGACAGTATTTGATTGGCATTATAATAAAATTTGTTGAGTGTCTTTTTATCTTTCATAATTAAACATTGTCACATGGACTATTATTCATCTCTACTGGAGATAAATAGCATTACTCATCTATCTTCTATGAAAGGAGTAATGTCAACGACACAAACTGTAACATGGTGCCGATGCACATCATCTCCTCTACTAAACTCTCTTCAATGACTCAAAATTTTATATTATTTATTATTATTATTATTTTAATTGATAGGGTTAAAACTATTAAATTGAGTGAAAATTAGTAAAGTGATTATAAAGTGTAATTAATTTATTTGAGAGGTTAAAAATATTTTTTTATAAAAAAATTAAAAATAATTTTTCTATTTAAGATATGGTCACTTTTTGTTATTTTCAACATGTTTGAAAGGTAAAGTACCATTTATACCCTTACAAAAAATAAGATTGAAACCTGCTAGAGGTGCATGATAAATTTTATAAAGTTATATTCAATTTGAAGTTGAGCCAGGAAGTGATTGGAACAATCGAAAAATAAAATTTTGATATTGACATTTCGTGAATGTATCGAGATTATCAAGTGTAATTTAGCCACATAAATGATACCAGAGATTTGATGGCACATTCAAAGAAAGGTTGGATATTGGATTCCTTCTCTATTAACTATTGGTTTTGTGTTTGTTAATAAGGCCCAAGGCATTGATGATTTTTTGGGTGAATAATTTTTATAGGTCTCGGCTCGTGATTGAAGTATAACCCAAGTCCATATCATTACTTATTGGCAATCTAAAATAGAAGTCGGGCCATAAGCCCATTAATCATTGTTTTGGAGAAGAAATTGACCTAATTGCATTTGCTCAAGTGATGGAGAGTCCAACCCATCCTTTCGTTTTCCCTAAATGTCCACATATATATATATGGTCCTTGGAGAACACACACACACACACACACTCTCTCTCTCTCTCTCTCTCTCTCTCTTGTCGAGGCCAAACCCACCCCATGCCTCTTCCTTGTTGTCGACATGTTGACGACACCTTCCCTTTGCTATCAACCGGCCCTCCTCCTTACTGTTTCGTGCAACATCTCCTTGTCGCTTTGTGTGGCTCTTGGTCTCATCTATATAAATGTTCAGGGCGATCCATTATGTAAGTGAGAGCTTCTCCTTCTTGTCCTATTCTCAGCCTCTCTCTATGACACCTAGGTTGTGTATTCCTCGACCCCTTATCTTCATGATTCTTGTTGTTTCTGTGTGGACTCTACTTCTTGTAGAGTATTCGGCTCTTGTTGAAGCAAGCAGACAAATTCGGGGTTGGGCTCTTTTGAGGCTTGGTGGTTCTATTATTAGTGTAGCATAAGTGATGATTCGATTGCCCATATCTAAGCCTTGAATGCCTCTATCGTGACTATCATTGGTGGCCAAACAAGGAGTTTCTATACTTTGTGTGTTTTTGAATTTTTTTATTTTGATTAATACTTGCACTAACCATCAATTTTTGTAAATCTTCCACTCACAAATGGTATCAGAGCCTTGTTAAGCTTATGGGTTGTGCAAAATTGGAACCAGATCGAAAAAATTCTTGAGTTTTTGGTCCGATTTTGCAGTTGTTTTTGCTTCGTGACTGACTCTATTTACTTCTTATTTCTCTGTGTAGGCTTTGGTTTTGGGTGAATAGACCCTATAGCCAGGATCAACAAGGCTTGGTCTCTCATTCTGACCGAGGTGTGTCATCGGACTCGCCGTGCATGGGTTATAGGCGACGGCACGTGCAGTGGTGTCTGGTGATCGACAACTAGTTTGGTTTGTTTTCGATCTGACCCTATTTTCAATATTGGAATCTATTTCTGACCTTTGTGGGGTAACAGTGATTTGATTTAGATATTTTTGTGATTTACGTGTGCCTATTTAATTGTTCAATGTTTTTAAATATTGTTTTGTAAATCTATGTTATCTCCATTTGTTGTTATTGGTAGAATATTAGTTCCTGAGTGAATTTATTGTGCATATCTGCTATCTTGGATATTTTGGGAGAAACTGTGTGTTTTTTAAATTCTGTAGTTGCATATCTTATTTTTGTGTTGTGCATATTCTCTGTGAATATGACCACACACCATTTTGAAATGGGGGTTTTCAATGGAAAATGTGATTTTTCTATATGGCAACAAAAGATTAGAGGTATTTTTGTTCAACAAAAATTGTCAAAAGCCATTAATGGCAAGTTTCCTACAACTAGCACTACGGAACAAAATACAAAAGCTGGTGAACTTGCATACACTTTAATAATTGTGCACATCTCTAACTCAATTTTAAGAAAAAATGGTAAAGTTGATACCACTCAAGAACTTTGGAAAATATTAGAGGATTTATATGTTAAGAAATCTACTCCAAATAAGCTTTTCTTACTCAAAATTTTTTTCAGTTTTAAAATTGACCCATCTAAGGATCTAGATGACAATCTAGGTATTTTTAATAAACTTGTTCAAGATATCACAAATTGTGGTGAAAAAGTGACCGATGAATATAAGGCCATAATTATTTTAAATGCAATTCTTGATCCCTATAAAGAGGTAAAAAAATGTCATTAAGTATGGTAAGAATACTTTAACACTTGAGATTGTCATAGATTCCCTTAGAAGTAAGGAAATAGAATTAAGAAGCAAGAAAATGCATGGTGAGGTCCACATGATAAGGGTTATATCTCAATCTAAGAGTGAAGAAAAAGGTGGCAAGAAAAAATGGAGAAGTAGGTCTAAATCCAAAGCCTGAGAGAGGGGCAGAAAGTGTTACGATTGTAGAAAAATCGAACACCTCATTAAAGATTATTATGCTATGAAAGGCAAACCAAGGAAGAAGTGAAAGAACAAGAAGATGCCAATATAGTGACCTCTTATGACCCTAGTGAGGTATATATGCTCCCATATTTTAACTCCATTGAAATAAATGTTGCATTTAGGTCACATGTGTAATAATGGATTCTTGACTCAAGTGCATCATTCTATGTCACATCTCAAAGACATTGGTTTGAAAACATACATGAATCAGAAGGTGGTCATGCTATAGTTTGCAACAATATTGCATATAAGGTCATTAGGATTGGAGACATCACCATTAAGTTAGACACAAGATATGTCTTAAAGTTGAGAGATGTTAGGTATATCCCTGAAATGGTCAATAATCTAATTTTAGTGGGTGAGTTAGAAAAGAATGGATTTATAAAAAAAAAAATTGAAAATGAAAAGTTGAAAATAATTAAATGAGCAATGATGATTTGTAAGGGGGTTAGAAGAAATGGTATTTATATCTCAACTGCTGAGATAATGGGTGGCTCAAGCTCCCAGGTTGACTTAATCAACACTAATGACATACATAAATGGAAAAATAGATAGCCCGTGTAAGTGTTAAAGGGCTTAAGTTTTGAATAATAAGGGAGTCTTTGGTAAAGATTGTTTGCCTGATATTCCCTTATGTGACCATTGTGTGCTTTGAAAGCATCATAAGTTGTCATTCTCATCTAATGTGCAAAGGGCCATAAGGATCCTTGAGTATATTCACTCAGACCTATGGGTACCGGCTTCAAATCCCATCATAGATGATTTCTTTAAGAAAGTTTGGGTTTTTCTTTTAAAAGACAAATTAGAAACTTTTAACAGGGCTTTTCATACAAGAAAAGTTTTTAGATTCTCGAGATTCAAGATTCTTGAGAATACTTTTGGGAATCTTTGATTTTGAAGATTTATGTAATTCTATATTCGATTAACTTTAAACATTCTAAAAAATGTTGAGTATTTTTATTTTTGGGAATCTTACATTTCTATATTTGGTTTAAATGTAACATTCATGAAAATTCATGTTATTTTTTCAAAATTGCTCTTATTTGATTTTTTGTTTAAAAATGATAAATTCCTTCTAATATATAAAATATTGGACTATGGGGTTAGAAGATGATAAGGGGTTTGGCGAAGATAATTGTGAAAGGACTACGAGATTATAAAAAGGTAAGGAGTATTTTAGTCTTTTTATTTGTTAAAAACTTTCCCTAGTGCATGGGAATCCAAGATTCTCAACCCTTCCCCCCCTTCCCCGAAAAATCTTTTTGTGGAAAAGTTGATTAAAAATAAATCCTGCTAATATTATTTTTTTAAAATTCTTTTTTAAAAAAATTATACTGAACATGAGAATGTAGATTTCCAACCTAACATTTTCAAAAATCTAAAAACTTATTATGTACCAAACATCCCTTAAGAGTTAAAATTTGGAAAACTCAAGTGGAGAACCAAACAAGTAAGAAAATAAAATATCTTAGAACTGATAACGGTCTAAAATTTTGCACTGCTAATTTTGATAATTTATGTAAGGAATGTGAGATCACTAGGCATGAGACTGTTCCTTACACCCCTCAGCAAAATGGGGTGGCAAAACAAATGAATATAACTCTTTGGACAAGGTTAGGTGTATGATGATCAGTTTTAGTATGCCTAAATCCTTTTGGGGTGAAACACTTATGACTACTTGTTACCTGTTTAATCTAACCCCATCAACTACCTTAAATAGTAACACTCCATATGAAAAATGCACCGACTACTCAAATCTTATAACTTTTGGTTGTGCTGCCTTTTCTCACCAGAATTAGGGCAAATTGGAATCCAGAGCTAGGAAATGTGTTTTTCTAGGATACCTAGAGGGAGTCAAAGGGTACAAACTTTGGGATAAAAGCCAACATAGAGTGAGAATCATTGTGAGTAGGGACCTCACCCTTAATGAGTCTAAGATGCCATGTTTAAAATAAAAAATTGAGAATGAGAAATCTCAAGTAGAGTCCAATAGAACAAATATCCTCATTCCCACAACCTCGAGCGAGGTAGGGAAAATCTCATTTTGTGTGCTTCTTAAAGAAATCCCTATATGGTTTAAAATAATCTACCAAACAATCTTACAAACATTTTGACTCTTTTATGCATTCAATTGGTTTCAAAAGAAGTGAATTTAATCATTGCTTGTATTTCCAACATCATAATAAGAACTGTGTGTTTCTTTTATTATATGTTGATAAATCTTAAGAGGTTACTTAAGTATTTGAGAGGTACTTACAATGTGGGCTTAAGGTATAAGCGTCATTTTGATAGTGTGAAACTTAAGGGGTTTATAGATTCTAATTATGCTAGTGATAGAGATAATAGGAAATCCATGTCATCCTATACGTTCATTTTGTGTGATTCATGCATTAATTGAAAATCTCAACTCCAGCATGTAGTTGCACTCTCTACCATTGAATTAAAAGATATTGTTGCTACATAAGCTATTAAGGAAGTTATATGATTTAAATGATTGCTTAATGAACTATGTGTTTTAAGTTATATTGTGATTGTTTCCTTTGATAATCAATCAGCAATTCATTTGTGTAAGAATCATATGTTTCACGAACGCACTAAACATATTGATGTTAGATTGCACTTTATTCGTGATATTGTGTCTCAAAATGTTATTAGACTTGATAAGGTACTTTCAGACTATAACCCCTCTGATATAGGAACTAAGGTGCTTTCTATGACAAAATTTAGAAGTTGTTTTGCTCTTCTAAACATTCGTAAAGGTTTGTGATTGCTTATGCATTCGTTGCATGTGCATGTTTTTTTGTTGCTTGTGTGTGTTGGCCTTATTAAGTGGAGAGTTGTTGGTTTTGTGTTTCCTAATAATAAGGTTCAAGGCAGTAATGATTTTTCAAGTGGGTCTAATCTTTATAGGCCTCGACTCATAATTGAAGTATAACCCAAGTCCATATCTCCACTTATTGACAGTCTAAAATAGAAGTTGGGTCATAAGCCCATTAATCATTACTTTGGAGGAGAAACGGGCCTAAGCCCATTTGTTCAAGTGATGGAGAGTCCAGCCCATCCTCTTGTTTGCGCTAGCTGTCTACTACATAGCACAGAAACGGAAAACGATACATTTCTGAAATGAAATAGAAACACTGAAACGGCATTTTTCTAAACATGTAGGAAATGAAAATGTGGGGTAAACTGTAAATTTAAAAAATATAAGAAAAGTTTTGTAAATATAATTTTTAATATAGTAAATTATAAAAAATAATTTAAATATAAAAATTTATTTTCAGTAATATGCAATGTGCCATATTACTGAAAAAATTTAATTAATTTAATTTTAATATAAATAAATTAAAAACAAAATATCAAACAAAAATTAAACAAACATGAAACACTAAAAAATGCATACCCCTTTAAACACAAAAGACAGTATGAGAACACACCAAAAGCGATGGAAGTGACGAAATCGGAAGCAAAGCAACTGAAGGAATGACGGATCGATGGTCGAAATCGGCAGTGATGGATCGAAAGCGATGAATCGATGGTCGAAGCGACGGATCAGGTGAAAAAGAATAAGAATATGGTAACTGGTAAGCAATCTTCATCGATAACCAAACCCCGATGGTCGAAATTTGGTGTGAAGAAGAAGAACCCATGACGAATCCGTCGATCCGTCGCTTTCAACCATCGATAGCCGATGGATCGGATGAAGAAGAAGATTGCTTACATAGCAAATTCAGAAAAAGAACCAGAAAGAAGAAGAAAAGAGAGAAAATGAAGGGGGTTTGGCTAGCTTTGGGGATGCTTGGGGCGTGGGCCACGGGTCGCGTGGCCGCTGTTGTGGGAATCGGAAACGCATTTTGCCTAAAATGCATTTCCGTTTAATTTTAGAAAATTACGAAACTACCCCCAAATGTTTTGTAATTTACAGAAACGGCCCAAAAATCGTTTTGGTCCGTCTTCGCCATTTTCGAAACGGGAAACGGTTCAGAAACGCCGAAACAACATCCCAAACATGTTTCCGTGCAACTTAGACTATCCACATATATATATGGTCCTTAGAGAACACACGCTCTCTCTCTCTCTCTCTCTCTCTCTCTCTTGTTAATGCCGAACCCGCCCCACGCCTCCTCCTTGTTGTCGGCCAGTCAGCGACGCCTCCTCCTTGTTGTTTCGTGCAGCATCTCCTTGCCGTTTGTGCGGCTCTTGGTCTCGTCTATATAAGCGTTCTGGCCGATCCATTGTGTAGGTGAGAGCTTTGCCTTCTTGTCCCATTCTTAACCTCTCTTCGTGGCGCCTTGGTTGTGCATTCTTTGGCCCTTTATCTTCACGATTCTTGTTGTTCCTGTGTGGACTCTACTTCATGAAGAGTATTCAGCTCTTGTTGGGGCGAATGGACAACTTCAAGGTTGGGCTCTTTTGAGGTTTGGTGATTCTATTCTCAATGTTGCCTAAGTGATAATTCGGTTGCCCAGATCTGAATCTTGAACACCTCTATCGTGACGATCATTGGTGGCCAAACAAAGAGTTTTCTATACTTTGTGTATTTTTGGATTTTCTAGTTCTGATTAATACTTGCACTAATCAGAACTAGAAAATCCAAACCACATCATATATTCGCACTAATCAATTTCGAGCAAAAACCGCCCAAATGTTGCAACCACTCTTAGGCATTCACAACAAACATGGATTAACTCAAAAGGAAAAATAAATATTTGAAGGTGTTCATTCTTCCTGAATCATAACCAATAAATGAAACAAAACACCATTCTGTTCTGTACTGTATGCACAGCACAGGCAAGACGAGGAGAGAAATAAGGAACCCGTTTAATAAGAAAATATATATATATATATATAATGGATAACCGGAATTCTATATTAAGAACAATAAGCCAACAGAAATGAAAGCAAATGATCAAATATAGAAAAGTAGATTAGGAACAAGCATCAGGAAGATCAAACAAGATTCTCATCGTACTATGGCGCCGGATGGCCTGAAAAAGATCGGCTCTCCATCATAGAACCTCGTCTCGTCACTCTCCCTTGCAATTCCCCTGCTGAGATGAGCTGTCTCGGATTGCCTTACTGTCAGGTACCTTGTTAGTTCTGCAAAAGAGAGTTGGATATTAATTCAGTATTTGGTTAAAGAATATTGGATAACAGTGTGAGATCAAGTGAAGTGCTAACCTCTGATTCTGCTGCTGGTTTAGGTTCTTCAGCTTTGGCGTTGTCATCGCCTGCACACATTATTTATACCCAAGAAGTATCTATGTTGTGAAAATGTGGATAGCGGAGAAGAAAAGGAACTTCTGCCTACTCTTTGGATCGTTAAAAATTACACTTTTTGCATCTTAAACACCCTAGGAATATCTACTTGAATTTTTTAGGCAAGAAAATAATGTCGACAAATCTAGGTTGTGTGATACAAACACCATTTGGATGAAAATTCTAACAGAAATGGCCGCAATTGTCATGTATAAGGCCTTTTCAGCGGATAAATTTGGGAAAGGATGGGAAGGGAGAACAGAGCCAAATCCAATCCAATAGAATGCCTCCCAATAATAAAGCCTCCTGATATGTTTTGTTTCTGGCTATAACTTACCTCCATCCTCAGGCAAATCAGAGGTCCAGAGAGTGAGATTGTCTCTCAAGAGCTGCATGATCAAGGTGCTGTCCTTGTATGATTCTTCACTCAATGTGTCCAACTCAGCAATCGCTTCATCAAAGGCTTGTTTAGCCAAATGGCATGCTCTGCAGATTTAACAATCAATATAAATCAGCAAAAAGGCAATAAAACCTTTTCAACTGGTGCCGCAAGATACAAAAGAAAATAAGAATTCTATACCTCTCAGGAGAGTTCATTATTTCATAGTAGAAAACGGAGAAGTTTAGAGCAAGGCCAAGACGAATTGGGTGTGTTGATGGGAGATCAGTGTTTGCGGTGGCAGAAGCAGCCTGGAAAAGTATCAGCAACACAAAGGCTATCAAGATGAAGTTACATCAATAGCCGGCACTTGCATCTTGCAATTTTACATGTTAAATGTTATATAATTTAACAATTCTAAATGTTAAGCAATTCATCATGCCTCATAGCCCTTCAATGATTGGTCAGCTGCCTCTTTCCTTTCTTGGTCAGTCTTAAACTCAGCAAGATACCGAAAGTAGTCACCTTTCCTGAATGTGAATAATGGGTTAACTTCTAACTTTGAGAAGTGAAGGAAATATCATGATTGAGAAAGTAAAGTAAATGTCACATTCAAAGTTCAAACCCCCATCCCCAGCTTCTATCAAAAAAAGGAAAGAAAGAAATCTTAGAAGTTCAAATACATAATTCACTTCACTACTCAAAGTGCACTTCTTCCACAAAGGAAGCTAAAACAGCAAAAGGCAAACTTAAAATTGGTGTTCCCCTTAATTGTAAGAATCTAGCACACCATAAATGCCACTTGCACAAGAGTGGCGTGAAAAAGAATCTTCACCATATTGATCAACAAATTTTCAATTTCCTTGGGAATATATTTGAGATCATGTCATGAGATAATTTAGTATATTGCAGGTGAAAAGCATTATCAAGAATCTAACTTAGTTGGAATTGTCAGAGTTTACTCATATCAACAATCAACATATAAAAGAATAATACCATTAGCCAACACGACTTACATCTTATAGTAAAAGACAGTTGCTTCTCCTGTTTTGGAAGAGGGGATAAGGTGCTGGTCAATTATAGCCAGAATGTCACCACAAATCGTTGAAAGCTCATCCTCTACCTTCTGGAGATAGCCCTTAATGAGCTTGACATTGTTCTCATTTCCCTTTGATTCTTCCTTCTGCTCAATTGAAGACATGATACGCCAAGACGCCCTCCTTGCACCTATCACATTCTTGTACCCCACAGAGAGGAGGTTCCTCTCCTCCACAGTCAGCTCCACATCAAGTTTTGCAACCTTCTTCATACAATCAACCATTTCTGTTACAACAGTCAAAGATAAAGGTTCACACATGGTTCTCACTTTAATATAATTGGTCAGCAATTTCCAGCAGCAGATTGCATTTCCTTCCCTTTGAGTGCAAAACTCCAATTGCAATGTGTTTACACTACTATATAGTTGCAAGTAATGTTCATACCATTTGTGAGCAACTAAGATTCCATATTTTCCCACAAGTGTTTTAACATATTCTGTGATCTTAATTAAAACCATAAAGATGGAAAGTAATAGGTCTGTATCTATATGATATACAAATGCATTCACTATATGCAAAGCTCCAGTAATTAATACAAAAAGGGATACAAGGAAAATATGTTCTCTAAGACAACCAGACAAAAGTTAAGAATATACATTATGACCTTGTGATTATTGCTGTTATTGTACTACTGAATACCGATCAATATTTCAAATCCTTTCTGAAAACAATTTCTGTTTGTGGACTGGAGTGAAGATGAACTCTTCAAAATTTTAAAAAATGTTTCAAGAATGTATTCAAATGGTAATATGTTGTGAAGTACTTTGTAGAAACCATCAGGAAAACTGGTGAAAATATTTTAAATTGCATTTTTCACAGTTTTTAGTATTTCTTAATGCTGTTAAAATTTACTTTTCCATGATGATATATAATTTTTCTTTGAATTTTTGCAAAAATTATTTACTAACAATAATTTAATATATCATGGAACTACTCTAGTCATTTTTATCAGTATTTTTAAGATTTGAACAAAATTTTTATGTACCATATTTAATCTTATATCGCCTTGCATTTCCTCTTAATATTAGTATTGGACCATATTGCCCATTTCTTTCTGTTTTCTGTATTGCATTCAACAGTATATGATGAACAATAACTGGGACATCAAATAAGGAGTGCAAAAATAGATATGAAACAATAAACTTGAAAAACGAATAGAAGAAGAAAAATATAATAACGCCCATTTCCATCTCTCATTAAATATCAAACAGACAACAAGCTTCACAGATTGATTAAACAAATAACAATCCTCTCTCTCTCTCCCCTATCGCTTAAGATGAAAAGAAAAGGAGAATTTTTCACTCAGTTGAAATAGATGAATCAATGCAACTAAAATTTTTACAATGTTCTCCACCAACTCCTCTGTTTCCATGGAACACAAATACACTCAGTTCAAACAAATTGGGATAGATCTTAGTCATCAGATCAGACTATATTATAGGAGCCCAAAAAAAGAAAAATATTCACAAGCGGACAGCAATATAAGCTCAATTCTGATGTCACTCTGGATGTATAATGCATAAGCAAATCCAGTTTAAACATAATACAAATCCAGTTTAAACATAATACCATAATATAAGAACATAATCAAAGCAAACGAAAAATAAACTTGCCAAACCATGTGCATTTGATTAGATTCGACACATTCCTACATACATTCAGACGCACACATACAAATACAAATGCACCTATACAAATTAGAGATACCAACTCAAATCAACCTTAACCTACATTACACAAGAACATTCTCATTACATAAATGCAGGTTCAGCTGTTCACTCACACATATACACATTTAGGTAGATAGTAAGGGTGAGAAAGACCTTCATAGCGTTCGGCCTGTTCGGCCAGCTTGGCCAAGTAAACCTGAGATTCTCTCTCCTTCTCGGTTGACATTTTTGATTGAGTCGGTGAGGCCAGAGAGATCGAAGAGGAACAAAATTGAATTAAACGAACGAATCTCCAAGACGAAGATTAGCAGAGACGCTATTTCTACTTTTCAGAGAGAGAGAGAGCGGGGGGGAGCGAAGGAATTGAAGGTTGAGAAATGGAGGGGCGATTTGCGTGATGTATGTATAATATATATATATATATATATATATTTAAAGAGTCAAAGACGAGAGAGTTTTGGAAGGAAGACCGGATCTGGGCCGTTGGATGTGGCTGGAGAATTTTGAAATTTGAGAAAAATGGAATATATATTTATTATATCCTATTTTTGGATATATGGTGCCCGGAAATGGTGGAATCATAATTAGGCAGAGGCCACTCAAAAGGAAAAAGAAAAAGGTGAAAGCTTAATTGAATTAAAAAGTCAAAATACAGGTGGGGAATTATTATTGTCTCACCCTCACTTAATCAAAATAAAAATAAAGGTATGGTTTATTATTCATCATGAGAAAGATAAGATTCTTTTATTTGTATCTATTTTTATAAACATTATTCAACTATTGATTCAATAAATATACAATATCATCAATATAATGTATAAACTTCAAATACAAATAACAATTTCCCATCCACCACTATGATGTATTTAAAAATATAACTAAATTATAATATCATTTAATTAATATAATAATATGATATCATAATTACATTAAATATTTTCTAAATAGATAATTAGTTATAAAGAAATTTGTAGAAGATCAAATTAATCACCCACCCTAATCTTGTACCTAAGATATATGGTGTTAGAAAACTCTTGAGTCAATATAATGTTTGTTGTTGACTGTTAAATTAATACCATTTCACCTATAAAGTTTATTTTATCTTTTTAAATTAAATGATTAAATTTTGAGATTCAAAATTTGAGTTTTTGGTATCGAAATCCCTATTGTATTGTCAATGTGGGATTTATTGATGACATTTTTTTTTTCAGTTCTAGTTGACTTGTACTTTCACTAGTTTTTAATTAGTTTGATGTTAATTGTAATGTTTTCATCTAAAATAATATACCAAATATTCCTTAATGTATTAAACGGGAATAGAAAAAGTATCTAAATAATTTCTTGTTACCTTTTTTTTTATTTTCGTAAAAAAGTGTTCACAATTTAAACTTATGAAAGTTGTTGTTTTCAAAATCTAAAGGTTGCTTTGACTACACTTTCCTTTTCTCTTTTTATTTTTATATTTAAAATTTATGCACAATTTTCTTTTCTGTTCACCAAAATTTAGAAAAAATAAAATTACTATCAAACGGGCCTTAAACTTATGATCAATGGTCGTAAAAAGATTAACTGTTACTACAAGGCTCTTGCTAGATTAATAGTTTTAAAATTTTGACAAGCGTGCAATTAGTTTAATGATAGTGTTTGTTACATAATAAGCGAAATTTATTTAAAAACATCAAAAAGATCCAAGTCTCTCTCTTTTTTATTTTTGTTATAGAATGGCCATACCTTCAGCCGACTACTTCCTAAAATCACCCTTTTAACTTTCAAAATTCGAGACTTGCCCACATGATAAGCTGGTCACACTGTCCCACACACGAGCATTATTATTATTATTATTATTATTATTATTATTATTATTATTATAGCTTTGTTCAGAAAGACGAAAAAAAGACAATAGACAAAAGACCTTGTATCTTGCAATAAAAATGTCCAGAAGACAGCAAAACAAATGTCTTCAACAATTGATACTCGCTACCAGTAGACCTCCTTTCAATCTTTTTAACTCTTATTGATACAATAAATAGAGCACAAAAAATATTGCTCTCCCAAGGCAACCTCTTCCTCTTGTGCTAACAAAATCTAACTGAACTGCAATATAGACCTGAAAAGTGCTAAAATACAAGGAGAAATTACATAACCTTTAAAGTTTTCACGAGTCCGATATCACATGGTTCTTTTATCTTTAAGCAGAACCTAGTTCTCTGTTCAAGTAATCCAGAAACATCCTCTTCGCGCTCTCTGCATCAGAGGGTGGCGGTGGACCGCTTAAGCTTGTTTGCCCTGTCAATTTTATGAAAGTTCTCCGTAGCCTACGCAGCTCGGGCAACCCAATTGTTCTCGAGATATTGATAGTTGGTAAGCCCTGGCTGAGCGTAATTCCAGTCATGGGGCCTCCAATTGTTTGTGATTGTGCTTCCACAATAGCAGTAATGACTTCCTGGGTCGCTCTGTCCATCTCATAAAGAGAATTTGCCTCAGAAGCTCGTGCAGTTTGGGTTGCAATTGTAGGCTGCAAAACTTTAACATCCCTTGATTTTGAGTCCACTTTTTTCGTGAGGTACAAAACAGCATCTAAGATGGCTGGACTCGAACTCTCTATGCCATCCCTAGATGGCCACAACTCAAACAAAGGGAAATCCCACCGATTTCTTCTATCTGGTTTCTCAAACCTTCTAACCAGATCTTCAAATATCTTATCATCATAAGAGGCCTCTCCTCTCTCCTTGCGTTCTGCATTCCATTTTCTACAATGGTTCTCTTCAACATCACAATAAAGGACGCAATACCTTATTCCTGCAGCTCGGGCCAAGCACCATAATTCATATCTGTAACCCTTTATGCTGTTTAAAGAATCAACTATCACAATATTGTCCTTTGACAAGGACCTATCAACTTCAGACCTTAGGACTCCTCTTAAATTCTTCTCTGCAGGCATATCAGCATAGCTTTGGTTTCGATCAAGGTGAAAGGAAGTTTCATCAATGATTCGGACTGATGGTTTAAGTTCTGTGCCTTTAAGAGCCTCAGCTAAGCATACTGCAGATGTTGATTTCCCACCGCACGGTTGCCCACAGATTACAACCAATGCCATTTGAATAGCACAATACTTAACTTTCTGGGGCTCCTAGCTTTTCCAATCTTAAAACCTAGATAAAGTCTGTCAAATAGCATCCTGTAAATCAGAAACTTATAATTCTAGAGCCAGACAACAAGATTTGAAATGATATACAAGAGTAACATTCACTACAAAAGGAATTCAACTGAAATCCACTGATTAACCCATGAAATTTTATGCATCCACTGAAAAAAGAAAAGGAGACATGCAAAAGATAATCTGTGGCATTTAAGGGAGAACAAGAAATCAAATAAGGTTACAAGAATGAATTGTAACTGATAACTTGGCTCTCTCTCTCTCTCTTTTGGTGCCTCCTCATCCCCCCCCCCCCCTCTCTCTTCTTTTCTTTTTAATACACATGCTTCTTAAAATTTCACTCCTTGAGTCACTATAGAAATTAGGCATGGCAATCAAAAGGGTATGGGTAGGGGATCCCTCCCCCTGTTCCCTTACCTGAATCTCTATTGTATACCTGGTAAATTTCATTTTAATAAATTTCTAGTTTAAATAACTTCACAACAATTTCATAATGCAAACAACAATAATTTAAATTGTAAGCAAAAGTACAAGCAAATCAAAATGAAAATACAAAGTAGCAACAGGGAAAGCACGACAATACAAGAAGGACCAGAAGAAGGATTTGTGGAACAAAAAGAAAAGGGAAGAATATAAATGTTATTAGGTATACGTTCTATGCATGAAGAAAATGCATGTATTGATTGGAACATTCTAAATCCAAAAGGAGGATTAGGTTTTCTTCTAAGGTATTTGTTAATGAGTGTTCAAAACTTATCAAACATACAGAGGCCAGTACATACAAGTGGAAGGATGACTCTTTACAAAAGCCATAGAAATCAACTCTCAACTCCCTCTCTCAAAACAAGATTCAATAGACCTGAGAATAGAGCATGAAATGGACCAAATCTATGATGCAAGACAACTAATTCTAGACCCCAAAACAATCAAAATAGGAGTTCACAATTCCATTAATAAACCAACTTGACACACCACAAACTGCAAATGTAGTTTTTAGACTTAACCACTGAATTCACTACCCTAACGATTCTAACTTTCACCAAATTTTATATTCCCTATAAACAACAAATGACTCACAAGGATGCAAAATTCACATTCCCAAATAAAGATGCAAACGAATTAATCTCTAATTTAAGTTATAGCACAAAACATACACAGATAAGAAAATCCATAAACAAAGAACAAATAAGAAATTAACAAAATGCCTCTTGGGATCTCCAGAAAACAAAATCCAGATGAGAGATTTAAGTGGTTAGGAGCCCCTAAGAATCTGAATTCCACAAGATGAATGTTTGTAAGCATAGATATTGCTAGAGTGATATAGACATCATTATAGGAAGGGGGGTTGTGTCTATGTGTATTGCATTTGGGTGATTTGAAGATCCTATTGGGATAAAATCCAAGTGATTCTTAAGAAAATTTTGGACTTTTTCCCATCTAGGTGTTCCTATCTCTTGTTGTACTTGAGACACAGGTAAGAGTAGAGGGAAGTTCACCATTTTTTGTTTTCAAGCTTCCTTCAGTCTGGCAAATCGGCACCTGCAAATTGACAATTCCCTCAGTTCGACAAGTTGGCGATAGTGGCGATTCCCTTCAGACTAGCAAGTTTAGGGTTGCAATATGTTAGTATAATGGGGATGGGGGTGGTATCTAAAATAAAAAAGGAAAATTACACATGATATCCATTAGTTGAGATAATTGCAAGAATTACTTCTGCCGTTTGAGAAAATGTAACAAGTACCCTTGAGGTTTCATGCTATGTTATAATTTTCACCCTGTTGTCAATTAACTTCATTAAGCATTATAAAATGAACAAATCATCCTTATACATAAAACCTCTTTCTCTCTTCTCTCTCTTATATTCTCCTCATTGCCCTCTCTCTCTCTCCAGTCCCTCGCACAACTACTCTCTTCACCGTTGACCTCCCTCATTTCCCTTAAAATCAAGCTAGGATCCTGGACTACTGAGAGAAATTTAAAATATTTGCTCGGTACAAGCAAAGGGTTGGGAATAGGTGTCTCCAACCTATTTTATCTACTTATATATTATAAATTTATAATTTCTAATTTACATTTGGATAAATTGTACATACCATCCCTAAGGCTTGGCATGATAGCAAGGAATACCCCTCACCTTTTGAAAATAACACAAAGTACCCTTTTGTTAGTCAGATGTCATGTAAGATCGTAAAATGACAATTTCCCCCTCATAACGAAAAATGATTTCTGATTTTAGCAAAGAATTAAAAGAAAAAAAAAACAATGATGATTAATCACAGATCGATGCCAATGTTGCATCTCTGGGGAGGGAGAGAGAGGGGGGGGGGAAGAAGGGGAATAGGGTTCCAAAGAATCACATATCAACAAAGATAAGCTTGGTGACCGTATCGAATTTAAAATAACAGGGTTCCAGATATGGGTACCCCTTTTTGATCAGGGTTTCAAGATCTAGAACCCCGATTTGGAAGAAGTTTCCCAATCTAGAACCCACCTAAAACTCAGAAATTGAAGAGAGAGAGATGGGGGTGAAACTCTTGTCAGCAAACCTCTTTAACAAGGGGTTTTCTGCATTTGGGTTTCTTTGGAACATAGATGTGTTTGGGTTCAACCAACCTAGATGAATTTAGGTTTTGACAAACCTATCGAACCCAAGACACAGAGAGAGAGAAGGGGGGGGGGGGGGAATTTCCAGAAATGAAGGCAAGTGTCAAAGGTGAAGAGAGTAGTCATGTGAGGGAGTGGAGAGAGAAAGGGAACTTAGGGAGAAGATAAGAGAGAGAGAGAGAGAGAGGTTTTATATATAAGGCTAATTTGCTCATTTATAATGCTTAATGAGGTTAACTCACAAGAAGGAGAAAATTATAACATAGCATTAAACCTCAAGGGTACTTGTTACATTTTCTCAAACATCAAAAGTAATTTTTGCAATTATCTCAACTAACGAATATCACATGTAATTTTCCCTTTTTATTTTAGATACCTCCCCCACCCCCATTATACTAACATATTGCAAACCTAAACTTGCTAGTCTTAAGGGAATCACTGTCATTGCCAACTCGTCGAACTGAAGGAATTGCCGATTCACAAGTGTTGAATTGCTGGACTGAAGGAAGCTTGAAAACAAAACAGCAAACTTCCCTCTACTCTTACCTGTGCAGCAGGTAAAAGAAGAGATAGAAACACCCAGACCGGAAAAAGTCCAAAATCTTCTTAAGAATCACTTGGATTTTATACCAATAAGATCTTCAAATAACCCAAATGCAATACACATGGACACAACCTATGCTGTCTGCATCACTCTAGCAATATCTATGCTTACTAACATTCATCTTAAAATCCAAATCTGTGGAATTCATATTCTCGGGGGCTCCAAAACACCTCATCTCACATCTGGGTTTTGTTTCTGGAGATCCCGAGGCATTTTGTTAATTTCTGAATCATCCTTTGTTTATGCATACACTGGGATTAAATATCCCTCGAAGGACAAGTAAATGGGTTTTTCACTTCACCTTGTCCAGCCACGTGTTTCTAAAACTAGTCCAGGATCTTAGCTTCTATAATTTGACCCATTGGCTAGATTAATGAAACTCGAAACCAGTAACAGGTGATTTGATTCAACATGAACAACTAGCAAGAGGTGATCTTATTACATATATAGTTGATAACAAACCCTAATCAAAGAAAAAAAAAACAAAATCACACAGAACAGATCTTAGAAGAACAAAAAAAGATTTTGAGAGTGTAGATATACCGAGCAAATGAGGAAGGGTTTAGATACAAGGAGAATGAAGATGGCAGAGCAGTGCAGTGGCTGGCGGAGGCTCGCGGTGACGGAGATGGTGGCGTTGGACTGAGCGAAGAAAGGAGAGGAGGAAGATCATCAGCGGTCCCGGAGATGGAAGCGTCGGGCTAAGCGGAGAAATGGAGGGCAGGAAGATCGTCAGCAGTCCCTCGGATGGAGGGGTCAGGTTGATCCGAGAACAGAGAAGTGTCGGAGATGGTCGGCGGTAGCACAAGTCGGTCCGAGATGGCGGTACCGGTGGCTGGAAACCCTAGTCCCCTGCTTTGCGATTTCAGAGAGAGAGAGAGAGATTGAGAGCTGTGAGTGGCCAATGGGCTTTGGGCATTCTCTTCTCTTAATTCGCAGGTCTGTTTAAATCTGATTTATTTAATAAATTTGGCTTTAACAAATTTAATTTGAATTCATTATAAATAAATTTGAGTTTAGAGCGAACTGAATTCAGGTTAAATCGAACTCATTGACAAGTCTACGCCATGATTGTTTTCAATAGGTGGTGTTCTTTTGTGTTTCACTTTTGTATTTTGAATTTTAAATTTATTTTAATTTTTATATTTTGAGTGTTTATTTTGATATTTTTTGAAACGTGTTCTTTTTATTATTTTAAAAAATTATTTTTTAAAACAAAAAATTAGAAAAAATATTTGCTTTAAAATTTTGAGAAAAAATATTTTATAATATTTTAATTAATAATTTTGATTTAAAATAAATTATAAACAATTATTAATAAATTATAAATCATTAAAAAATTTAATACAAAAAAATCATATTACATATTTCATATTTCAGTATTCAAATAAAAAAAAACAAAACAAAAAAAATCAAATCACAAAAGAAAATCAAAACACAGAAAATGCACAGCAGAGAAGAGGAAAGGGAGGCTGCCAGCAGTGGCAAATACGAGTGGTGGGCGATGAAGGAGAGGTCGCGAGCTGTGGCTAGGGTTATCGGTCGACGACGGTCATCAAGCCATCATTGCTTGCTTGCTCTGCCATGGCCGTCATCTGCTCGACATCATCAAGCTATCATCGTTGGCTTCATGTGGGCGTCGACGATGAAAGATGAAGGAGAAAAGATGAGAAGTCAGCTACAGTGGTGGCAAACAAGGAGTTGACAACAATGGTGGCGGGCGAAGAGGAGTCGATGATAGTGGTGGAGGATGAAGGAGAAAAGAGGAGAAATGAGAGGAAAAAGAAAGGAGACAGCGTGGGTTCTGTGAATCAAGAATGGGTTTGGGGGTCCCCAGGGGTGGAGAAGGTGTTACTGTTTTCCGTGTGTTTGAGATTGTTTTGTATTTTCAGTGAATTTTCACTTAAAACACCCAAAAAAATATTTTGTTGTTTTAAGTTTTTTTTACAAAATTTTTAGTTGTTTTCGAAAATGCTTTTTCAAAATTGTAAAGAGAACACGTTTTGGATGTTTTGAAAAACTGAAAATAGAAAACAGGCCGAAAACAATAAAGAGAACAGACCCTAAATGTTTCTCAGATAGGAAAAATGCCTCAACGAGACATGATCTCAAATAAATCACAAACAAGATAACTCTAATATTTGAAAATTCTTTTGAGAGTTTCATGAAAATGATAAATATTGTCTATAAGAATTTAATTCTAGTAGATCACGGAATACCAAGAACATTTATCACAAAGTCTCATACTTTTCTATAAATAAATGTTGCTCTCATTCCAAAAATATACGTTTTTGAAACTGATTTTAATATTGCATTTAAATCTTTAGTGAAGTTTAGTGTCTAACTTAAGTATGGGTGTGCATTCGATTATAATCATTGTTGTTAAAATCTCGATTTTACTCGTACAATTTTACAATTTTATGCTTAGGAGACCCCCAAACGATTCAAATCCCATGTAAAATCTTATTTGGGGTAAAATCTTATAAAATCCCGATTTTAGGTATACAATTTTACGATTTTACGCTTCAGAGACCACCAAACGATTTTACGCTTCAAGTATAAATTGTAATTTAAATCTAATGAAGATTATTAAAATCATCATCTAAAGAATTTTAAACTATATTTTGCCTTTAAATTGTCTATACCAGCATATTAGTTTTGAATTATATTTTGGAAGTATCATCTTTTGAGTTATAATAAGGAATAATCAGGTTATTAAATAATATTAATTTATTTCTTTATAACATTATGTTATTATAAACATATATTTATAAAAATTAAAGAGTATTTTTAATTATCTCTAAAATCTTACGATTTTACGATTCGATTTTACGATCCGATTTTATGAACCCTTTTTCGATCTCACTTTAAATCTCGATTTTAACTACCTTGGTTATAACTGAATCAAACTGACAAAATTTAGCTAACTGAACCTAGGCCTATAACCGAACCGATCGGATGATACACTAACCGAAATAATCGAATTTGGATTTTCTATAACCGAGTCGAAATCTTTGCCAAAAAACTAATCGAATCGAACTGCTTAACACAATAACCGACCTAACTAAAACTGATCACCAAAAATTGACTATAACTGATATACTGAATTGAAGAAACTGAACTAACCGAATTCAAATACAAGAAACCTGCTGGCTGCTGCCAGGCTACTATTATCTATCTCTAAATTTAAACCCATTAATTAATAATGAAATCTACTATTGCTATCTTCCTACAAAAAAATGGCATAAAAACCACACAAAAACGAAACCTACTAAACATATCCTCACAGTCAAAAAAAGGCATAAAAACCATACATATAAGCATTTTCAAAATTCATACACAACACTATTGAACAGATGTTACATATTCCCTCACATACAGAAAAGGAAACTTGCTACCATCTTTAAAGTTTGATATCTGTTGAACATATCCTCACATAGTCACATTTAAATACAAAAAATGAAAACATACATTGAAATCACTTATGGTAATTGGTGGCTTAGTAGCAAGTCAAGCGTCTCTAAGAGCACTCACCTGAGGATGAATTAAGTAACAACCTATACATCAAATATGTTACAATTTTGACCAGACTTGGCAGACATACTTATATGCTCGTTTCAATCGTTTGTGAGTGCATTTTTATTAGAATTGTGCACTTTCTGGTTTGCAATGAGATTTATGGCAATGTGGGACTTTAAGGTAATACCACAATGATAAGAGACAAAATTAATATCAAGAGCTTAATAGAAAGTTACATTATGAATCTTATTTATAGACCAAAACTAAATTTAACTATAATATAATTAGTAATTTAAATTTACTATGATCCCAATTCAAATCTTATAATATATTTAATTATCATTAAAAATTGAAACAATATCAAAACATTTATATCATCATCTCTTTGAGTATTAGGTTTAATAGTTGGTGTCTTTCGATTGTTGATTATATGGACATTCTTATCGTTGTCATACACTCAAAACAAGAAGAAATCCAAATAATAAATCCAAAACACAGACAAACAAGACAATAAACCCTAAACACAAATAATAAATCCAAAACACAGACCAATGAATCTAAATTCAAAAGCACAAGGGAAATCACAACAGTTGAAGTAGATCATGAATATCAGCTGCAAAATTAATGAAGTCCAAAACATAGACAAACAAAAGTTAAACCTAACAAATTGGTCTTAAATCCAAAACACATATAAACCTGATGTAATTAAGAGATAATCTAATTTAGACAAATCCAAACAATAAACACAATCATAAATGAAACTAATATGATAATCTAATTAATATCTTATATTCTCTTTTAACCTTAATTTATTTTTAAAAAACAACTTCAATTTGCCAATAAAACTTGTAGAAAAACAAATCATATAAGATTTTACTTACATTGCAAGATGAGCACGTTAAGGCTATGTTGAATGAAGTAATACTGTAATAGTGTCCTGAAAAAGGAAAAACCTAACTAAATCTAATGAACAAGGAAAACCATACAAAAACGAAAACTTAACTGAATTTGAAACAGAGAACTCACTCTCAATCGCGACTCATCGTCGTCGGCAAAACAAGGAAGACACAAGTTAAGGTTAAGGTTAGGGAATCGGTCACTCTCGATCTCTCTCAAGAGAATGGATGAATGGGCGAGGCGACGATGATGGCGAAAGTTATTTTCGACGATTAGGGTTTCAAAATGGAGAGAGAGAGAGAGAGAGAACGAACGAAGAGAAGACAATGTAGGGAGGAAGGGAAGGTCGAAGGTGGACGAAAGAAGCCGACGACCATGGTGAATGGTGGAGGCTAGGGTTTGATTAGAAATCGGACGGAAGGCAAGGATTGAAAGAATCAGCAAATTGCTCTCGCTTATAGCTTATCAGCTTGGGGTGGGGGCTAGGGGCTGACTCTCTGACTCGGGCACCCCCAGGGAGGGGGGGAGAGGGTTTGGTTCGATTTTTCAGTTATTTATATCAAAATAACTGAACCAAACTAAATAACCGACTTTTTGGACAATAGGTAATCAAATCGAACCATTTCCTATAAAAACTGAACTAAGCCAACCAAACTCTTGTCAGTTCGGTTCGATTAGTTCGGTTTACCTGAACTCTTGCCCACCACTAAATTTAAGTATCAAAGTGTTTACATAAGAACTGTCATGTGCCTTCTGGTAGTTCTCTTTTTTGCAAAATCTAAGAGATTTGACAACAACATTCTCAGTCAATAAATTCATTGTTATATTCGAGCAACAACAATATAAGTTTTAACTTTTTATATTTAGTTGCTTTTAAAATGCCTCATTTAATAAATGTCCTTTTTTTTTCTCAATATCTTGTGACAGTAAAATATATATATGACTCGAAAAAAAATTAACTAAATATTTCCATTAACTAGCTAGAACTCCAATATAATATATATAACTAATTATAAACAAAATAGTTTTATAATTATAAATGATTACTATATTTTTTAATTTTAATTAGTAAATACCATGATGGTAAAAAAAATGAATTGAATTGATGAGTTGAACTAGAAACTAATCCCTATCTCCATTTGATCAAGCACAAATCAACTTAGTCTTTTAATACTCGATTCACCTAGAGTCTATTAAACAAAAACAAATATTTACTATTGAAGACAATAAGATAAAAAAATAAAAAATTCAAGTCGTAGTTTTTGAATAGAAACCAAGACATGATGAAGTGATAAGGAATATAATCTCAAGAGATGAAAGGATGAAGAGATAAAAGTGATTTCATAAAAATAGGATAAAATTGTCACTCAAGTTTAAATTCTACCCTATCTATCTGTAACAGATTTGAAATTGTTTTGTTATACTTTATTCCTATATTTTAGAAGCAACCATGGCCAAGCTCATGTATATATATATCCATCACAAACTCAATATAAAGTGAGAAATAAGTTGATTTGTTAGTTTCCAAACCTACCTAAGTTATTTCTACCTAGGTTATTTGCTTTGTTCATGGTATCAAAGCCACCGATCTTCTGGTTGAATACCTTATCCTTTCCATCCAACAGGCTATAGTGTTCATAATGGTTGGCAACCCATCGTCTAGTGAAACTTCCACCATCATTCTTATACCAACAAGAACCACACAAGTTTCGGTTGTTCCAATCTCTCTTAACAGCCATACCCTTTAGATTACTCAACATAAGTTGATGGGACTAACTTTCGAGAATAGTCTCAATTAATTTTGTTGGTCATTAAGGGTAAAAGAAAAGTGGCATATATTACCGGTGCCACCTCTATGCCTAATTTTGAAGTAGCAACGTATGGAGTCTGCAATGCTGAGAATTCAGTTGTTATGGCCTAGGTAGCACAGAAGTGAAAAAATAAATGGAAACGCTAAAATGACATTTTTCTAAAAAGATAGGAAATGGAAACATGGGGTAAACTGTAAATTTAAAAAATATAGAAATTTTTTTGTAAATATAATTTTTAATGCAATATGCCATATTATTGATATGTACAATTTTGCAAGAACCGGTGTAAATGCAATATGCCCCACTAATTCAAACTTAATAAAATTTGAAACTAGTATGCAATATGCCATATTACTGAAAAAATTTGATTAGTTTAAAACTAATTTAGTTTTGATATAAATAGATTAAAAACAAAATACCAAATAAAAGCAAAACGAAGAAGATAGAACACAAAGAATACATACACCTCCAAACACAAACAGTCTGAAGAACAGAGAGAGAGAGGTTTACTGGCAGCAAAGCTTAGGGGTTCGACACTGAGGTGCAAGGCTTCTAGGTTCGATGGCAGTGAGACTTTGTCGTTTGACAACGAGATGGGCGATCTTTGACTGCTACGCTACCCTATACATTTATTCATCAAAACTACAACTAAATTCATCAAACATTAATCCTCTTATTAAAGCAGGTGTAGGGTGATTATACTTGCCAGTGTGCGAGTGTGCTTGTAGTACAATTTTAAATTTATATTTCAGTGAGTCCGAGTCGATTCACAGAGAGATTATTTATGGATAAAAACAAAAATCACAAAATATTTGATTTTATGAGATGATTAAGATGATTTAAAGACGAGAATTAAAACTAAACTAACACTGAATTTAAGCAACCTTGGGTCAAGACAACTTCAGTGCTAAGTTTAGATTCCCAAAATAGTCAGAAAAATAGTAACATCAATCTGAAATGACACTGAGGTTTTGATATTAACTTCGATCCAAGATGATGATAATTCTAGGTTTAGCAACCTCCATACATGGCATGACGACTCTAAGTTAAATAATTATTATAAATCGAACTGTGATTAATACAAAACATTTTATAAGTTTGAGATTTTGCTATTAAGTCAAATTCAAAATGATGATAATTCTAGGTCTAGTAAGCTCCATACATGACATGGAGACTCTAAGTTAAGCAATTACCATAAATTGAACAATAAATAATCGATAAAATATCATCTCATTTGAGTTTGGGTATGATAGCGTTTTCAGGTTAAGTAACCTCTATATATGGCATGAGACTCTAAAGGCCTGTTTGATTGGCCATATTTTTCATGAAAAATAACCATTTTTCATGTAAATTCTAGTTTTGGTGGTGTTTGATTAGCAATATTTTCTAGATAATTTCAATTCTCATTTTTGATCACGTGACCCCCAATTCCCACTTTTACTGGAAAATCAATTCTTAGGGGGGGGTTGGGAAAAGAAATTCTAGGGAAGAAGAAGAAAAGTTGAAGCACAAAAGAGAAGCACGAAGGGGAAGAAGAGGGGAAGCGCGGTTGCGAGGAGGAGGGGAAAGGCGATCGGCGATGGCAGCCATGGCCATTGAAGATCGGCCATCGACGATGGGCAATGAAGATGGCCGATCTTCAATGGCGTTGGTGGCGATGGGGGGAGGCAGGGAGAAGAACTAGGTTTGGGAGAGGGAGAGAGAGAGAGAGATGAGTAGCTTACCACGAAGGCTTTGAAAATGAGTTGGAATGAGTTGGTCTTTCCATGGCAGCACCTCATTGGAGTCGAAAATCTGGTCGACGAACGCCTCATCGACCTCATCTCATTCCTCTGACGCTTTCTTATTTTCTAGGTTCTGATGGGAGAAGGCAACGATGGCGGTGATGCTTGCTCCAATGATGACAGTGATGCTTGCTCCAGCGATAGTGACGATGGGAGAAAGTAGCGATGGCAGCGATGAGAGAAGACAGGGCAGCATGGTCTGGTGCTGCTGGATCTGTCAATTCTCCAGCAATGGCGACGATGGAGAATGGCAGGGCGAAGAACTGGGTTTGGGAGGCAGGAGAGAGAGAGAGATAGATAGATAAGAGAAGGTGGGGAGAAGACGGGGTGGGTTTGGGGAGAAAATTACATAGAAAACAAAATTCAATCAAACATTTCTAGTTCATAATTTCCATGTAAATAAATTCTAGGCAATTGAATTGCCTAGAACTTATTTTCTTTCTATATAAATTTCATGGTTGCAATCAAACAACCCCTAAGTTAGTCTTACGTTACAATCCAAATCCAAAAAATATATATACAAGCATAACACAGTTTAATTCAGACCAATATTACGACAGCTGAAGTTCAGCTTTGCTTAGAAAATCATGGGCATTGGACAGTGTCTTTGTTTAGTCCAAGTCTTATTTTAGCCACACAACTTCAATATTAAATACAGAAAATTAAAGTTGTTGAAACTAAATTTACAAAAATTAAAGACAATATTTAAATTGCTGAAATTAATTGCAGTAAATTAAAATGCATCAATGTAATGATAAAATTAAAGGTAACTCAAATTTAAAGCTACTGAAACAGTAATCCCAAAACAAAAATTAACCAACAGAAATAAACTAACTGAAATTAAATGGACAAAGATTACTGTGCGTCCCAATCTCCAGCCACTGTTTCCATTTCTTCTCCAACGCACAGCCTTGCTCCAGCGCACTCTCACTGTGCGATACTCTCTGCTCCGTGATGTCCCAGAAATTCCAGCACTCAATGTGGCCGAAAATCCCAGCTGCTGTGTGGCTCATTATTGTGCGGCCATCCTTCCAGCGCACGGTCCTCCATCTCCAGATTATTCTCCCCCTTATTCGGATTCTGCAATGGCGAACTGGGGGCATAGGGCTTCTCTCCTGTGCTCGTGCATATATATAAACACGCACCCTCCCCTAATTACCCTTGCAAGCTGAATGTAATCACACCCCAGGGACCGCATATACGAGAAGCTGCTGTCCAATTTCATTCTTTCAGTGGGCTGCCTCACTTCGGCTTTAAACATCACATGCGCTCGGCCCTTTCTTCATTCCAACTTCACTTGCCAATATTCAATTACGTGTGGGCCTGGACTTTCTTAAATCATTGCATTTGGGCCTTCAACATGCGGCTGGGCCTCCAAGTTAATGCTTCATGCATTCCCTCTCTTCTGTTTTCACGGCCCTTAATTTGGCTTCAAATTAGTTTGAACTTTAATTCCCTTTGGTTTGCACACGTGGGCTTGATTAGATATTGAGTTGGACATCACGCATGACTGGCTGCATCCCAATACAATTATGTTAATTCAATTGAGTATATTATATATATATGTTTATATAGCATGGAGGTATAGCATGGCACGCATGAGATATATATTATATATAGATATGTATTATAATATATATTATAGATATATATTATATATATATTTATATATATTGTAAATTCTTTTCAATTTATTTTTTTGTTAAAAATTAAAGGGAAAATATTCTTTTTTTTTATTTAATTTCTAATTCACCCCTAATTCTTCTTTAAATTTCATTTTTCACTAAACCTGCAAATAACTACTAATTGCACATAAATATTCAATTAAACTAGTTTTAAAATCAAAACAAAGGTATAATTAGAATAAAATTTTGCAAAATTGATCGCTAATCAATCTTCGACAAGAAACGGCGACGAGTGACTGGAATTGGTAGCGACTAAATCGAAAGTGACTGAATCAAAAGCAACTAAATCGAAAGTGACAGATCGACGATTGGCAGTGAATGAGCACTCGGAGTAGTAACTTGAATCTGCGTGAGTGACAGTGGATTCGAGGAAACAACCAAAAAGAATAAGAAGAAAGAAGAAAAAGAAAATAGAGGGAAAATTGGGGGTTCGGTCGGCCTTCAAGATGCATGCGACGTGGGGATCCGGCTAGCTTTTGACATTCAGGATGCGAAATGTGTTTCCAACTAATTTTAGTAAATTGTGAAACAGCTCGCTTACATTTCGCAATTTATAGAAACAGCCCAAAATTGTTTCGAGTCGTCCTTTCCATCTTTGAATCGAGAAACAATTAGGAAATGTCAAAACAACGTCCCAAACGCATTTCCGTGCAACTTAGGTTATGGCTTGGCTAATTAGTTATATGGAGCCAAAGATAGACAGAACTTATCTTTTCTATAAAATAGCTTAGGACATTTGGGAGGTAATGCAGGAACTCTACTCTGATTTGGAGAACATTGCTCAATGCTTTGAAGTTCGATCAACAATCCAGACAACTAGACAAGTTAACCACTCAATAATTGAATACTATAACATTTTGACTAGGTTATGGCATGAGATGAACTTGTTTTATGAAATTAGTTGGGAGTGTTCCAAAAATTAAGGGTGTCAAAAAATATCCGAAAATCGATAAATTGGACCAAACTGAACAGAACCAAATCGTGCCTTTTGGATTGGTTCTATGGTTCAATAGTTAGGTTCTGGTTCTAAAAAATTAAGAACCAATATATTTGGTTTGGTTACTGATTATTTTTTTCAAATCGCAGTTTGAACCAAATCGAAACCGATATTATATTTATATATATTATAATTTTTTAGATATATATATATACATACGCATAAAGGTTATGTTCAGCGGCTGCACGTGATTGTTCTACTCTTGGTTTCTAGCAAAATTGCAAAAACCTTTCCATTTCCCATGGGTTTTGAAATTCCAATAGTCTTCCCATCAAAATTCAAAGCCCTTTCATCTTCTTTTTCGAATTTATTTGTTAATTTTTTGTATCTATTTAACCCAACTAAAATCTAGTCTTATCTCACGTTTCTTCCTTCTCTTTCACTTTCAGTCTCTATTTTCTATCTTCGATGGTCCTTGTAACAACCCGTTTTCTCGGGGCGTGTTATGCCTTAGGAAAATTGGGTCTTATATATTTTTTTTAATCATTACATTATCCCGAAATTCCCTAAGGCCTATCTAGTGTTTAATTTACACACTAGAGATAAATACAATTTACAAAGCAGAAGCTGAATCGAACCTGCTCATGGCAATATATACATGAATAACTAGACAAGTACTTATTACAAACGTTGTTACATAACATTCGAAAAGTAAAACAAATGTACATAATCCTTAACTATTCATATCACAACATAACATGGCACATTTCCTCGTTTCTTGACGTCTCGCGTCACCACGCATCATCAATCTCAAAATCATCTCTGCAAGTCCCGACTGGAACGTTGAATGTTCCAGGGGCGAACCCAAGTTAGATGATGAACCATCTAAGTAAGGGTACGTAATGCTATGTCATGAGTGTATGCAATGTCTTTCCTCGTAGGTGTCAACTGCACCCCTCATGCTACCTACCATTTTAGCGGCCACCTCTTTCGAAGCCGGGGTGTATGGGTGCACCCTTGGTAAGGCAGCGATGCCAGTTCGTACTCTCTACGGCCTCATATGCGTGTGATCAATGACATCAACGTGTATTTATGCATTTCATAGTCATGTATGCAGTCTACGTGATGGATACATATCAGGGCATGTCAATATGATGAAAACATTTTCAAGGAAGTACCACTTACCTTCTAGAGCTTATCAGGCTATCTCGAAATCTGTGCCTTGCCTCGATTTGCGTGCCAACCTCAAAATTCGCACCAGACACCTCAAATTTGACCTCAAAGCATCCTAATCACCATAGGCATTTGAATAAATATTAAATCCTATTTTTCCATAATTTCTGGCATTTTCTTTAATTTTTCTTCTATTTCTTCCTATTTTTCCTCAATAATTCCAAATTAAATATTTCTAGAAATATTTTCTCAAATATTTCACTACAAAAATTCATAAAATAATATTTTGGAATTTCTGAAATTTTCTAGAGAATTTTACTCACCTTGACTTAGCATCTCTGATTTCCTCGATTTGTGTGCAATATTCCCGAAAAGCGTACCCGAGCCGTTTTTCTCACCAAAATCTCTGGGGTATCACCGAAACATAATCTCCTATTTTTCAGGATTTTTCTAGAATTTTTTCCATAATTTTTCCTATTTTCTTTTTCTTTTCTTTCTTTTCTTTTATTTTTTTTTCTTTTTCTTTTTTTCTTTCTCTTCTTCTTCCTCCTCCTTCTTCTTCCTCCCGCTTCCCCTGCTACCTGCGCACGCCTAGCTCCTTCCATTTTTTTCTTCTTCTTCCTTTTCTTCTTTCTTTCTTCTTCTTCTTCTTCTTCTTCCTTCATGGCCGAACCAGCACCACCCGCGGCCACCACCACTACAAGCGCCTCCGTCCGCCTCCACCGCTGGCTGCCTCCCGCGCCATGCCCTCCGCCGCGGGCCGTCGCCTCGTCCTCGCCGAACCGCTGCCAGCTCGCTGCACATGCCCGCGGCCGCTTCCCCTGCTTCGTGCCTGGTCACAAGCTCGCGGCCATGGCTTCCATGGCCGCGGCTTTGCTGCTTCTGGCCATTTCTCGGCCTTCACCCACCGCCACCAGCCTCGCCGACCGTGGACAAGGCCGCCACCGGCCTCCTTGCTGCTGCCCAGCTCCGCCCAGCTTGCTGCTCTAGCGGCCATGGCCGCCTGCAACCTGGTTCTTCCATGGCCGACCTTGGCCCAGCTCTTCACAAGCTTCTCTCTCTCTCTCTCGGCCGCAGGAAGCTCTCTTCCATTTCTCATTTGCTTTGCCTCCATTACTCCAATTCACTGTCCATTTATAGGCGCTGGCTTCACTGTTACAAGCTTGCCCACCACGCATGTCATTTAATGCGAAAATCTCCACATTAATTGCACCCCATCTTCATACGCCACCTATCTATATTTTTACAGAATTCACGTGGCCATCCTCTTCCCATTTTGCGCAATTTTTGGATGGAAAATGAGCTTGCAGGAGCAGGTGAAAATGGCCGCACGCCATATACATAATATATATAACTATATATTAAACTAGAAAAATTATATATCTTAATTTAAAATTTATTCCTATTTTACTTATAAAATACCCTAATTACAAATATACCCTCAAACACTGAATTAGGTTGTATTATAATACCGAAAATCTAAAATTAATAACTCAAAAATTTAGTCAAAAAGGACGATTTGCCCCACTGACCTTTCCGGGCTGTCGTTTCATCCTTAAACCACTGAAGGGTTGCTCATTACGTAAAATCGGAGCCCCCCTAGGGTTCCGTCAATTTTTCGAGAGTCTCCTATGATGATTCGGTTTTACAGCCTAATTAGTAGTTGTATTTTAGCTGTACCGAAAACTGTTCCTGATCCAATTTCTTTCGATACCATAAATCCCAACTCGATACGCTCGTCGAGACTATATAATTTTCTTTAGACAATTTCACTCCGAGGCATTCCCTGCAATTGATTCGGCACCTGAAATTGCTATAAAAATCAATTTTTCAGTATCCTAAACTCATCGAAATTACGTGGCAACTTCATACGAATATGGGGTATTACAGTCCTTCATCGTCTCTCTGTATATATCAATTGCTTGTTGTTGGATCATTGATCGACTATTATTGGGTGAGTATTGATTATGTATGATTATGTGTTTTAGGGTTTTGATTTGGGGCTTGCCAAACCTTATTTCGTCGCTCGATATTACATTTCCTTCTTCCGATTCTCTTTTGGTTATTGACTATCATAACCCACATAGAAATTATCCCGCTTAGGTCACCATCCAAGCCTTCAATCTTTTCACCACGATTAAGAACCTTGCCACGATGCTCCGGTCCCTTGGAACTTGCACTCTAAACCATACATAACATCCTCAGTGTCGCCCAAACTTTGGCACCTGACCGTCTCCACAGTTCACTGTGTTGCTCCAACTCGTAGGTATCACACCCCAAACCGTGAGCCATCCACCAGTCCTCTGCCTTGGTCCCTAGGCTCAGATCCATTGTTACAGACCAAACACTGATGGTGTTATTCCTATGCTAGAACTTCTTGTTCCATCTCCGAGAGCTATAGTGGTTCTTAATAATACTAGTCCAAATCTCTGATCTCTTGGATTTCCTTAATTTTTTTTTTCTTTTCTAAAAATATTACTTAGTTGAGTGGTGCATCCTTATCCTAACCATTCCTAAGACTTTAGATTTCTTTCCCATAATTTAATCTCCTTTCGTTTCCAACTTATCATGGAACCTCACGTTCTTGCTGCCACTCTTACAGGTACTACAATCATTTCTTCCAAAATTACTAGAATTCCACCCAGTACTATCATCGTATCAGAAAGTTATACTCTTTGTGCTTCAATCATGTGTTTCGTCTATCTAGTTCTAAAAGCTCTTCCCTCCTATATATGTCCTGGCGTCCTATTTTGCGATTGACTTTCAACTTGACACTTCGCTTTATGAATCACCAATCCTATTTCTCTCTTTGAATCTACCAAGATCAACTTCAATTTGTTAAGATCTAATCATGTCCCAAGATATCTTTACGAGCTTAATCAAGCTTTAGCAAGCCTATCTTATTGCTTGGTGCCTTAAAACCTAAGTCAGGACTTTTATGACTACCCTTTAGTCCTCGACAATCTTCATTATGCTAATTATCTTCTTTTGAGTTTGAATATTCTTAAATTGGCTAGGGTCATTTCAAACTTAAAATAGTATTGTCTCCATAAGTTGGAATATCTTTTTGTCTCCAAGTGAATATAGTTCGCGTAAATTTTCCTTAGAAACATCATAGTCAAACTCGTAATTCTCTTATCCTAAAATTTTCCTAATCTCCAAGGTTCGTCCTAAATCACAAATCTCTAATCTATCGTTGATCCTTACAATCTCAAGATTATCAAGTAAGGTTTTATTTTGCAAATTCTCTATATGCCAAAGACTCTTTCAAAATTTCCAACCAAAGGAAAAATTCTAATTTCCACATTATATAAACGTCCTGTTTGATATCTTAATACTTTTCAGTCGCAACACGACCCTAACCATAGCCAACTTAGGGCCATTCCCTCTTTAACTAGTAGTCACTATTCAAAATTCCAAAATCCTAAATTGTCAAGATTTCACTCAAAAGGAAAATTTCCACTATAACCTAGAGCATTTTATTTAAGCCAGTTACTACCGAGAAAACTTCTAAACACCTCAAACAAGAATTCGATCCTTAATTAGTTCCAATTCGTTTTCCTCATCTGATCCTAAACTAATATCCTCGATATAGTTCTTTTTTCTATCATCTCCCAAAACTTCCATAAGACTCAAATCTACACCTTAACTCTCTTTGTCCTTGAATAACATATGAAACCATACACATACGACTCGTCCCTATGAGTCGTTTTCTTAAGGTATTATTTCCTTACTTCCTTTGTCATCAATTCTGATTTCTGTATCTCAATATCCCCATCAACACTTCCGGATTCCTAAAACCCTCAAGCTCTGTTCTCTAAAGCACTTATCGAATCATCCTGAGTTTCTTACTTGGATTGTTCCTTAGGATCCTCAATCTATACCGAGCCACTCATAAATCGCTCATTCTTAATAACCACAAGATATCCCAACATTCATCGAAAAAGATTTTTTGACTAATGATCTCCAATCTACAGTTTTCAAATCTCACGAATCCTCAGTTTAGGCTACCGTGCCAACCTTACATTCGAATCACATCGTTGGATGCTAACTCCCAATCTAACGTTCTATCACTTAGCAAGGTCTAGTATTCTCCAATTAATAACCTCAAAGACTTCAATCGAAAATCCCTAAATCTCCAAGCAGGGATTTTGTCTTTATGATCTACCAGTTCTTTTCCCCTAAGTCTCCATTCAGGATTTTTACTAGTTAGCCCTAACTGAATCTGTTCTCCTAATAATCTCCGTCGTTTCACTTATCTTTGTCAGGGCATGACGTCACCATTATTCAACATGTCTCAATCGGGAAGTACTAAAACAATTTACTAAAATTCTTCCAAAAGAGATTTATACTATACTTCAAATTTAAAACCTCAAATTTCACCTCTCTAGAGCCTCTATACCATTTTTAACTATGTTCCGAATGTCTCTTAGAATTCATAATCCTGTTCTAAATTTTCATTCAGTAATTCTAACCATGCTAAGTTCAACAACCTAGCTTACCATCCTAGGGTTTTAACCTAGGGCTCTGATACCAATTGTAACACCCCGTCTCGCCAAGCGTGTCACTATAAGGGTATTCCCGAGATTTCTTTTTTTTTTTCTTCAAGTTCAACACGCGCGGTATATCAAGAACAATCTTCACATGCAGATACAAAACCCCGCGAACCCCAGCCTTGCCCGTTTAACTATCAAGATCAATAATCTTAAACTAAACGAGGCTTAATACAACGCAGCGGATACATTAATACCAAAACACCATAGTTCTTACATTGTATTTCCATAGCAAAATACGTAATATAGATCAAATGATAACATTGCTAATATACAACTGTTCATTTACAACTTGTAATTCATACTAAAACCTCCAAATGTTACAACGGCTATCAAACTAAGCACCATTGGCCCTCAACTGGCCACGTCCTTGCCCCTGTAGCAGTCCCTGGCTGGAACATTAAATGTTCCAGGGGCATAACCCATGTTAGATGATAAACCATCTAAGTGAAGGTATGAAACAGTTAACACAATGCATGAGAGACACACGATCATGACATACTCAGACAAACGACAACATGCAAGACACGTCTAACTTGAGATATCACCTTGACATACTTAATCCCTTGAATGCCCCACTGTGGCACACGTTCACCTGGTCCAACGTTAATCCCTCGAGTGCACCGTCGTGACACCCGTTCACCTGGTTTAACGTTATTCCCTCGAGTACCCCAGTGTGACACCCGTTCACCTGGATTAACATTGTCCCAACCCCAAGTAGACCCCATCCCGCCCCATACGGACCCAACGATGCAATTAAACTTGACCCCAAAAGATATGAAAATTTACACACTATGCACCAACATTTTAAAATAAAACAGTTAATGCAATGTAGCAAATATCGACACAATGATCATAAGTAAAAGTCTTGTAAACAATCTATGTCTATGAGGGTATAACCGCTCATTAGAACCCACCACAAGCACTTAAAAACACTTCCAAGACAAGGTAAAGCTAGAATCAAACCACTCACCTTATGCGAAAAGTCAATTTTCGTCTCGTAATGCGTGCTAAGCCTTAAAATACGCGTTTGAGTAATTCCCTGGCTTTGGCGTACTCCTACAGCCTCAAATTAATCCTTAGAATGTTCTAGGATTTTTTTCGAGAATTTTCCCTATTATTCCCTATTTTTCTTTTCTTTTTCTCCATTTCTTCCATTTTCTTCCTTTTTTTCTTTTTCCCTTTCTTCTTTTTTTTTTTTTTTCTTTCTTTTTATTCTCCATCTTCTTCCTTCATCCATGCGCTGCTCCTTCCTTCCAGCGAACAGAGGCTCACGCGAACAGAGCCTCGCGCGTAGCCTTCTGACGCCATCGCTTGGCCTTCGTCGGCCTTCTCATGGCCTTTTTCCGGCCACCGCTGCAAGCTTCATCAGCCGCCCCCTGCTCGCCGTCGCCTTCCACCCGTGCTGCCATGGATGCTGCCAAGCTTGCGGCTATGGCCGCAACTTGCTGTGCGGCCACT